>CM048744.1:724678020-726026354 GCA_026315105.1 Locusta migratoria | reverse complement strand
CAGATTCTACCGAATTACCAGAAGCACTAAATTGATTTACAGTTGTATGTTCGATATATCATATCAAGCCGAACTACTTAGAGTGTAAGCTTTCTTGTAAATTGCCCAGAAAGCCTTACTCTTAGGTTCCTGTCTAACTGTATCCTTTAAAATCATGACATATTCATAAAAAAAAAAAAAAAACACATTCGCCTGTTCAATATGTATTGTTTCAATACTTAACCGCTTAGATATATATCGTTCGGATGTCGAAACCGCGGTATGCAGCACATCTGCGAAATTGCAGATTTGAGACTAAATTTCAATACAACTTTTTTTGTCTACCGTCGTATAAGACGACCCCAGATTTTAGGGCTTTTTTTTATGATTCAGCTATCGTCTTACCTTTTATTTTTTATCGTCTTATCTGCGGAAATATACGGTACTTGCAGCAGTTGGGTTGTAATCCATTTGCAAACCCAGATCATCAAGCAAAAAGGAGCCTGAAGTGACAATGATGAGCAGCAGTTGAGTGTTACAACAAACAAGAAGTTTTTTCCTGGGAAAAAGCTTTGCATAACTTGCAGCAATTTTTTTTTTTTTTTTTTTTTTTTTTTTTTTTTTTTTTTTTTTTTTTTTTTTTTGTCAAATTATTTACTCAGATATCTTCATCAGATTCAACAGCACCTGAAGATAAACCTGTTGCAAAAGAGGGAAAACTGAACAATAGCTTAGTGAGTTTGGGAATTTCTCTTTTAAAATTGAAAAAAAGTTAGTAAAAGAGACTCTAAAGGACATGTGAAAGGTAAAATTTCAAAAATAAAATTTTCACTGAGTGAGAAAATAGCTGCAGTCAGTGGTTTTGACTCTGGTCAGTTTTCACAGAAGCTCTTGAACTGTGATAGTGAAATGTGCTCAGATTGCTCTGATCTTGTAACGAGCATAAAAGAGAAGCTGAAGGTGACACCAAAGCATGCAGAAAAGATGCAAATTCTCTCTTCAATGCCAAAAAGCTGGTCAACTGAAAAGGCATCAGCTGAGTTTGGTGTTTCAACAAGAATGGCTAGAGATGCAAGAAAACTCAAATTGGAACATGGTATACTAGCAATAACCTTTAAGAAAAAATGAAAACCCCTACCAGAGGAGGTGATAAGGAAGGTGTGGACTTTTATGAAGATGATGAGTACAAGAGATTGTGTCCCAGAAAGCAAAAGATTGTGTTTCAGTCAGGATTAATGGAGAGAAAATGCAGAAGCAAAAAAGACTTCTGCTGTGTAATATTAATGAGCTTTTCACTGAGTATGGGGTGGGGGGGGGTGATGATCCTGATTGAAGTTCCTCAAAATTATGTGAGTTAAGACCCATGGCAATTTATAGTGAATTTGCATTCACGTGTGTTCGCTTCGGTGCCTTAAAAGATGCTATTAACGTTTAACACACAAGCACTTGCACTCTGAGCATTTTGAACATACTAATTTTAAAACAGCTGTCATTTTAAATAGTAAAATATGTGTATTCACTTATAAAAATACCAAAAATACTTACACACATAAAGTACATTTCAGACTGTTCATTGAGTGACGGCAAAATGCTATACACATGACCAACTGTGTAACTGCTAAAGGCTTTGCGGGTTAAAGTACACTACTTTACTGCATTCGTTGGACATGAAGTTCTTAAAATCCTTCTCATCCCTGCATTGCACCTTCCAGTTTGTTGTAGTTAAAGTTCCACCAATGGATGTACTAAATCCCTGTAGTTTAAGCTGTGGGTATAGAACAGAAATCTAGACTATATTACAAATCTATGAGAGATTTTTAAGGCTGGTGTTTACTTATCATCTTGAACAGGTGTGTAGAGGTAACAAATTATTGGTAAGTAAGTTGATAGGTAATAACCAGTATAAAGCTCTGGCCAAGACTGATCAAGATAGTTTTTAATCCCTAAATGTTATGTTTTCTGAATAATTTGTGTTCAGCTGTACAGTGATACCATTTAGCAGTGGCATTCAATGACATACAGTGACATAGTAGATATTGTCTGCCAATAAAGCATAAGGAAATAAATTAAAATATCATGGCAGGTGTTGAAATGTCTCCATGTGAACAGCAAAAATAGAGTAAGCAACTTTTTCACCATGTTCCACGCGAGTATTTCACTACGGATCATTATAGAAAATCAGAAAGAAGAAACGCTGATTGCTCAGCGGCAGGTTTGTTAGGCTGTTACGTCATCTTGGGGGTGGCAAATGTTAAAAAAGTAAATAAATAAATAAAGAAAAAAAATGTTGATACATGCCATGAAAAATGTCTGTTCACATTATGTGGAGTCACTGGAAAAGGAGGGGGGGGGGGGGGGAAGAACTAGAGGAAAAGGAAAAGGGACAGAGTCAGAAGAGAGCTGCTGCAGAAAACAAACTTCTAAAAATTAAAAAGTTGGAATTGTTAACTGATACTGAAAGTGGTGCTTATTGCAGAAAAAATTGAAGATCTTAAAAAGTAATGTCATACAAAACTGTCTTCCTTTGTGTGCTTGAGACTTATTTGTAATTTTAAAATAGTGTTAGTTTTTTAACAATGATTGGATAAAATATATGTATTGTCACGTTGAAAACTGCAGGAGATCCGGAATTCGAAGGCTGGTCGGTAGTAGAGCACAACACTTTACACTTAGAACACTTCCATTGCTAACACAAGCGTACACTCAGTACAGACTTACTTCTGCTTAGAGTGCTCCACTATTTTTCGTAGAAAGAATTTTCTGGAACTTAAAAGTACATCAAACATACAAAATATGTAGAACATTCTAGAAATAGTAAATACAAAGAAATAAATTTTCTTTTGCCCGTGGCGGGATTTGAACTGGGGACCGCAAGCACAGTGATCTGCGATGCTAATCACTGCACCATGCGTGCTGTCAGAAGACTCTTGGCAATATATGTGACAAGTGCATTGTTGCATGGTTAATTCAGTTGTGTAACAATAAATATAAGGACGAACACTTTCCACATCATCACCTGTAAAATTCAATTTATTAACAACCACTTCACAAGATGTTTTCCAAGTGTGTGATATTGGAGTTGCAATTAACTGTAAGTATTTTGCCAGTATTTTTTATTTCATTGGCAGGTCATTAATTAAAATGTATATGCACATTTCAATTTTTATCATTTTTTATGGTCAGATCAGTTAATCTTATATTAGTGATTGATTTAAAATGAGTGTACTTCGTATCCGTAATATTTCTTGTGTAATATGTTGTGGTGTATGCAGTGTATTGCGGTTCACTTTGCAATTTGGCGGTACTGGTACACGTCAGTTTGCCCAAGTATTTTAGATATTATTAATTATAATTGAATATATAAAAGCAGTAATAAAAAAAAACAATGAAAATTCAGGATACTTAAAGCATGATGAAAATTTAGTTTTTACACCCAGAAAGACAATTTGGGAACAATCTAGTAAAACTCTGGACAAGTCATGAAAAAATCAGGGACTTTCAATCAGCCAGGAGAGTGGCCACCCTGATTAAACATAGATTGTTGCCTTTTTTGCTTTGTCTTGTGACCATGAGGCTGAGGCAATATGCTTGCCTTTCCCCTACCACCCGGGCACCGAGACACTGCAGTGAGTGCTCTGCAGCACCCCTCCTCACTGGAGCTCAGTTGGAACAACCTGGTATAGTAAATGTTCTAATGATAAGGACCCTTTTTGTGCCTACACATATTGGTATAAACTATTCAGCTAACACAAAGAGCACATATACAAAGAAGAAAACGTAACCTGGAAGCCTCTTTATGTCAAAGTGCCCTAGAAATGGCTCATAATTCAAATGAGGACCATTGAATTAATCAAACAGTATTACAACACAAATAATGGCAGTTCCAGGTTGTAATACAAATAGAATTTTGATAAGGGCAGATTGATACGCATTGCAAAGACAACACACCAATCAGGCAGGTCTTTTCGTCTTGCCTGTCTGCTGCTTGGCATGTTGTCTTTAACAGTAACATTTATTTTGCTGTTTCTCACTTTCCTTGTGCAATAAATGTTACTCAGTCATTGTGTCAAGTAGTACTGCTAAAATGATAAGAATTTTTGTAAAGTACTTCATTATTTTTAAAAGCTTTTGTACCTTACTTTGCATGTAGTGAAAACAGCATTGTGTTCATAGCAGTATTTTTCTACAAAGTGCCTTTGATTTATTGTTTGTAAATATGATGCAGTTCCATTTTCTCGATCAGATTAAAGGGATAACATCTTGAGCAGCTTGTAAGAAAGTGTTGCACTTTGACTGATGCATTGCAATTATGCAGATATATTATTAATTATATAGGTTTGTTGTCTATCTGCAGCACAATAAATCAGTATCTTATTTCTCAAACGTTCTATCATACAAAATTTCTTTTATAGTGCAATAGTGTGTTGTATTATATGAAATGAATAAAAATACCTTTTTTGAAGTTATTTGTGTGCTAGTTTTCATAAAACCTGTGTCTGGGATATCAAATTAACACATCCCTGAAGCTTGTGTCGCTTGTAAATAGCTAGCAACTTTGGCTGATAACTGCAAATGCATTCTATTGTGAGTTGTGCTGTTTTCAAATTTATGTGGCCTTCAGTTTATATTATGTCTTGTCCAGGTAGAATATGATCGTCTAACATTAAATATAAAATCATAAACTGGTCACTTTCAGTTGTGTGTGATTGATATTATTAAGAGGACATTAGGAAATAGTGAAACTGCACTAGAATGAAACATGCTTTATTGAGGTAAATACATATTTAAGGTAATAGAAAGTAAAAATTTTTAACAGTAATAGGCCAAAGAGATTTTTCTGATCATACACCTAGTGCTTGTATCAAGAACATGATAGCCAAGATTTTGGCTATTTTAAAGCTGTTTTATTTATCATTGCAGGTATTTATGGTTACAGTATTTGAATGCTATTCTTAAATACAAAATAGATGTAAACATATTCTGAATAAACATGATTTTGCACATTTATGAGCACTTTCATTTTTGACATTTTTAATAACTTAACTGCTACACATACTTGAAAACTTACTTGTATGTATTAACAATGGGAGCTACCAACCAGTAGGGCAGAAATGTGTCATATTTTTAAGTAATGAAGTTTTCATATTCTTGAAGATTGACTAAAAGCGGCAGTTGGTATCTTTGGGACAAAGCTGAGTGTAATGTAGAAGTAACATTAGAACAGAAGATGACATTCATAGCAATAGATATGATATATGAATCAAGTGATGTTGGAAGTTCAGTCGGTGTGTTACTTTTGGACAGACTCTTACAAAAATCAGTGCACAAGCTTCCACAAGTGAAAATTTGTTCCATATACATTCAGATTCCGACATTCACTGCAGATATGTAGCTCAAAGGACACTGGCATCAGAAATGTGAATTCTCACAAGTACTTTGTATTTTTTGTAAATGCCAGTAAGACCTGTAAACATTGGAGACAAATAAATTTCATAAATGTTCTGCAGTCAGTGTAATAGAGTTTGGAGTTTGTTTTTTTAACTATGTCCTAGTAAACAGCAAAAATTATTATTCTGAAACTTTCTGTGGAACATTTAAAAAAAAAAAAAAAAAAAAAAAAATCTCAGGAAATGATCTAGAACCAATAATTTCAAAGCTTATTTATGGCATAAAGGCATTCCTGGCTGACTTCATTCAAAACATTAGCATAGTACTGGATCACTGTTTTGATGTCACTGGAATACTACTACTCATTAGGATGCAGAGGGTTACAAAGAAATACACTAATTTAACTAAAGACAGAGGGCACCTTATTTTTAAAGTTGGCTTTGCAATCATATAACTAATATAATAAATGTGAGAATATGGCTATTGGTGAAGATAATAGTTAGTTAAGTCCTAGAAAATTATGTATGTAATTAATAAACTGGAGTATTAGGGACTTCTTTGGCATAAGTGGGGTCTGAGAATACATATTAAGAAACAACACAGGCTACACAACATTGGCTCAAGTTTTGGCAGATCATACCGCCATTTTTAGGCCCCTATAATAGGTGGCTGAACCTTCCTAAGACACAATATCATCATCTCCGGTATCTTGAACAACAGGAAGATAATCAATTTCAATATTTGACTAAGTACTACACCAATACATGCTAAAGAAATTGTATTCATAAGGTGTATATATTATCAATAAAGCATTAACTGTAATGCTTAATTGAAAATATATTGAAAGTGGGTGAAGTGTATTCTGCAGGCACAGAACTCAGAAATAAATTTATTTCTGCCGTGGAGAAGTATTCAGGGCCACTGCTGATAAGTGGGTATTAATGGTAATCTCAGACTTCTTGCAGATGTAATTTTCCCTGGAATGTATTATTAGCCAAAGTTGTTGCAACCAATCTGGTAGTGAGAAAAACTTCTGAGGAAGAAAATGGCAACTAACTTAATGGATCAGCTGTGAAGTACCAAACTACAATACAAAGGTCTTGCATTTGATCTTCAGTCATTAGTAGGATTTTTGTTTGGAACTCAAGGTTTTTTCAGCTCCGACAATGTTTGTCGATGTGAAAAATGCCAAATTACACCATGGTTCAGAATTCACAGTAAAATGTAGGCCTTTTCTGTAACTTCCTGGGTAAGTCTGTTAAAAAGTCAGAAGAATGCAACAGCATTTTATCTCCAAAAATACAGTAGTGTTCAAAGCAATTTTCAGATTGATGTAAAGTTAGTTTTACTTAAAGTTGTTAAGGTAGAGAACTGTGAAATTTTGCATTCCACATGATATAAAACAGTAATAGCCCTTAACTACACCATTTAGTCACAACTGCGAATAAGTCATCCCAAACAACTATCTGGGAATGAGAGGGCAGTGGTAATTTAGTGGAATTATAATTGAATCGGTAGGTAGAGAAACGAAGTAAGTCATCATTTGTCGGTTTTCACTTTTTTAAATATAAATGTATTAAACAGAACAAGACACACCTTACTGTGACAAAACAAAGTATGTTTGGCTTTTTCCTGTGGGAATAACACAAGGGCGATTTTTTACGTACTAAGGCGAAAGCAATCACGTCAACGATTGTTATTTTGCTGAAAGTCGGTCCCGGAGGTAAAACACTCGACTGGAAACCAAAAGCTTACGGGTTTGAAACCTGGCTGGACCTCGGATTTTTTTCAGTCTGCACTTTAACTCATCCTTCACCTCTCAACGATGTGAGGAGTCACCAGAAACGACACATGGTTCGGATTCCATGTTAAACTGTAGGTCCACTTTCCCCGGTTGAATAACTGGGGTAGCTTAGGAACATGCAAGTCGCCAAAGTGGCGTCCAATTGAAAGACTTGCACCAGGCCAGTGAGTCACACGAAACTATTATTATTATTATTATTTTGTTGAAAGATGTTCATTAGGGTGTCCCAAATATTCTAAATAGTTTTTATTTGAACACATTCCCTCTTAATTTATTTGTACAGTGCCAAAAAAACTGTGTAAAATTTTAGAACCATAGAATGTTGGCAACCTGTGTTGACTTGCATTGAAACATGTCAGGTTGGCTGTACTTGGTAAGAAAGGCGAAGGCGCGCCCTCATGTCGGTGTGTCTCTAATGTTGGTAGTCTACATTGTTGCACTGTAAGTGAAAATATCAGTGGAATTATGTAGTAGTTCTAAAAACCTATATTTTTAGTAAGTGCAATAAAATTGGATAAAGGGTTCAAAACTGCCACCCAATGGACAAGATCTAGCAGTTTTTATAATATCCTGGAAGTGAATTTAACTGTCAGTGAAAGTGCAAATCTCACTATTCGGGAATGTATGATCTAAAGAAAAGTATTTTAGCAGCGCCGACAAGAGTTTGTCAGCAAGTTGCATGATTTGTTCGACATTGCACACGCTGATGCACTTCAGTTAATGAAAATAAATGAAGATAAAATCTTTTTACAGTGTGAGAGAGCGCCAGGTCGGCTGGATCACTTTTTTGGAGTGTACAAGACACTGGCTAATAAAGAGGAAAGGCCGTGCATCAGAACTATTGAGGAAGAAAACTGATGTGCTAAATATTTATCCATGTGAGCTCCTTCACCAGCATCTGAGGAAGCATTAAAAAATCACTCCTCAACTGATTGTAATAAAAACGAGATGTGTTTGCAAGAAAATTTCCAACTGTGATTGAGAACACAAAACCTGGAACCAGTAAAACAACTGTGCGGAAAAATTTCATTAGTCCAAAATTAGTGGCAGCGCTAGATAGGTGTCACTTGAGTATGAGAGATTCAGTGTGTATTCTTGAAGATAGCATAGAGGCACTTGGATATAATATTGATGAATTTCCTATAAGTAAGTCCTCGATTCAAAGAATTCGTACACAGAAATGGAAAGAGCATGTGGAAGCTATAAAAGCTAATTTTCAAAAATGGTACCAAATGTTGTGACTGTTCACTGAGATGGCAAACTGTTGCCTGCTGCAGATGATTGGAAATCAAAAGAACATCTTTCGATAGTTATTACATATGGAAATAAAGAGGAACTTATTGCTGTGGCAGTGTTGGAAAACTCTTCAGAATTTGAAAAGGCTGAAAGCTGTTTTGAACGCAATTGTGGACTGGAATCACGAAGATAAAGTGTAGTTTCTTTTTGTGATACTATGGCTTCAAATACAGGTCATAGCAATGGTGCCTGTGTGCTGCTTGAACAGAAACTTAACAACAAAAGTCTCATTCTTTCTCCTTGCCGCCAGCATGTGTCTGAACTAGTGTTAAGAAACATGTGCGAAGTAAAAATCAGTTCAGTGACAATAGTTCTGATATTTCACTCTTCAAAAATTTCAGAGATAACTGGAATAATGTAGATCCAGATAACATGCAATGCTACAAAGAAAAGGTCACAATGCAACTGACTGTTTCAGAAATTGACCATCTGCTTGAGTTTTACCGCACTGAACTAACAAAAGAAAAATCAGAAATGATTAGAGAGAGTTGATAGACCTTTTCGTTATATTCTTAGGTGGAGTTACACAGTTTCAAGATTCGGCCTTCAGGTTCCATACACCAAGCCCAATGGATGGCAAGAGGTATTTATTCCCAAGATAGCGCTGTTTGACATTTGCCTATTCATTTTGACATCTTACATCCAGCCATGGCTCCAGTGTATTTTGGTACCCTACCAGGATTTGTGCTTTTTGAAGTCAATGAAGGAATACGAAAAAATAGACATCTCCAGAGCAGCTCTACAGAAGATAAGCCAGCATTTATGGTATTTGACGATGACGTGGATCTAGAAACAAAAGTAAAAATTGTTGAAAATTTAACCAAAAATAATTTATCAGCTCATGATGAACATTACATGCTTTGGAAGGAGGAACTTTATGGTCCATTGTATGACAAGTTAAATAAATGAATAGAGACGTAGTTTCTTTAGTTTTCTGTTTACATCACAATTTTGTTAACTGGTTTTCTCTTTCTTAATTACAGTGAAAAACGTCTACAACTTCATTTCAGTCAGAAGGAAGTCATTGTTCCATCATCTTAAAATTGATGACAGTTTTCTCCACGAATGTCCTGCCATGTGGTTAAACAATGCTTCATTTCAAGGAACCAGAAAGAAGGTTTCAGTACTGAGAGCAGTGAATGATACAGCTGAAACACTGGTCAAGTTGATGCAAGGCGTTCACGGTTTAATCTCAGTTGAGGAAGAACAGAAACAATTTTTGTTACATTGCGTACAAGAACACCGAAAGAATTATTCTGACTGCCAAAAACAAACTTTGACACGGAAATTTAGACACTAATGTTTTTACATGTTAAATATTGAATAAACATGATTTGGGCATATTGGTGTTTTATTTACCAATCAATCATTAACTTCCAGAATCTCTCTGTCCCCCATAGGAGTTTTCAACTCTCATGTTTAGCGTAAAGTCGACACGTGTTATAATAATTTAATTGAAGTAATTTATCCATTTCAGCAACTGTTCAAAATTCAGCAACCAATTGCTTTAATTCTAATAATATTTAGTATGTGAGTTATTATGGTCAAATAGAAAAAAAAAGAGGGCATACGTTTTCTATTTCTTGAAGAAGAAAAAATCTCCATTATATCTTGGGACACTCTAATGCTCATGGAGACCTTGAATATAAGGCACAAGTGCCAGCCCTAATACAACAGAAATTTAATGGTTGCTAATGATAGTATAAACGATTCACATTGTGTGCCCATGGGCAGACAAAGCTAGGCAATTTTTTGAACACAAACTGGCAACATTCCTGTGAATACTAGACTCTAGAAAATATGATTTGATGCCTGTCTTCTGTCCAGTGTTACTGGTCACTGCCGTAAGCACCCATATTTGCTACCTCCTGCCAACAGTTTGTGATTTGCACTGTCAGTGTTGATATTTGTATTGCTGCATAAAAGCACAGCAAGTTTGTCTTTTCAGGCACCTATGCCATTGAAAACATGCATGTCACTGAATTAATCTCCTGAACCCATCAATACCATGATTGCAGAACAGTCATGAGATTCCAAAAACAATGTGAACAGCGCTATCATAGATCGATATACAGCAGTCCCAGTAGGCCACAATATTAACATTTAAAATCTGACATACACTGGTTGATATTTCTCTTTCTAAACAAAACATAATATTGTCTTCGCAGAAACAAGACAATGTGACATATGAATGATAAATCCATTATACCACCTTCCCTTATAAATATTATGCAGAGGGTGCTACTCCTACTTACTTTAGTGTGTTTGCACTAAAATATTTATCCTTTGTGTATTTAAGCATGTTTATATTTCATGCCATCATGATGTTGGGTCACTCCATGTCAAATCGTCTAATTGTTGTAATTTGCGGTTGTTTGCTGATGATGCTGTGGTGTGTGGGAGGGTGTCATCTGTAACTGACTGTAATAGCATACAGGATGACTTAGACAAAATTTCTAGTTGGTGTGAAGAATGGCAGCTAGCTCTCAATGTAGAAAAATGTAAGGTGATGCGCATGAGTAGAAAAAACAATCCCATAATGTTTGAATACAGCATTAGTAGTGAGCTTCTTGATGCGGTCGCGTCGTTCAAATATCTAGGCGTAACATTGCAGAGCAATATGAAATGGAACGAGCATCTAAGGACAGTTGGGAATAAGGCGGACAGCCGACTTTGGTTTATTGGGAGAAATTTTGGGAAGATGTACTTCACTTGTAAAGGAGATCGCATATAAAACGCTTGTACGACCACGTCTTGAGTATTGCTCAAGTGTTTGGGACTCACAGCAGATCAGTTTAAAGGAAGACATAGAGGTGGTTCAGAGGCGAGCAGCTAGATTTGTTACGGGTTGGTCCGACCAATGCGTGGGTGTCACGGAAATGCTCCGGCAACTCAATTTGGGATCGCTGGAAGAAAGACGACGTTCTTTTCGTGAATTTCTGTTGAGTAAATTTAGAGGGCCGGAATTTGAAGCTGAGTGTTGTATGAACTTGCTGCCGCCTATTTACATTTCACGTGGTGATCACAAAGACATGATAAGAGAAATTAGGGCTTATACGGAGGCATATAGGCATTCTTTTTTTCATCGTTCAATTTGGGAGTGGAATAGGAAAGGACGTGCCTAGTAGTGGGACAGTGTACCTTCCGCCACGCACCTTACGGTGAATAGCGGAGTATGTATGTAGATTGTAGATGTAGATGTAATTTCGGAACATGTTCCTGCTCAACTATCACGGATTTCGATGTGATTTTTAGTGAACATTTGCACATGGCCCCAATGAACATTGGTAAACATTGGTAAATTTTAAGGCTCGTCAAAGCAATACTGTCCGAGATATAGTCAGTTGTTTGACACCATGTGTGACTTTGTGCAGGGCGAGCGTATATTTTTTGAAGACTTTGAGTTGTTATAAATCGGGCAATATTTTGCTGAAAGAAATGACATTTGGCCATCTTGTATGCATTCTCTTGGAAATAGTAATGAAAATAATTTTATGTGCCAAATACAGCCAGAAAAATTCAGCCAAAGTTGCTCAAAAAATTCGGCACCCAAAAAAACTTCAATGTTTCGTGTACTATATCTCAGGGACTAAAGCTATCGCGAACATGAAACTTGGCATGTGGTAACCTAACAATACAAGGTTCTCAAACATAAAGTTTTGTTTAGGAATCATTTTCGAATACTGAATTAATTAACTGCAAAATTGAAGATTTTAGAAAAATGTCAAAAATGTGGTATATTTGACCTTATTTTGCAAAAAAGTATGTTCTATAAAACTTTTCAAACTTGGCTGATTAGAGAGACCATTATTTTAGCTGCATAAAAATGTGTAATTGATCATTCAACATGGGCTAACAATGCCATGATAATTTGAATCAAAATTGAATGCGTAAATCACGCTAAGGAAAAAATGTTAAACCTTGGATTCTTATATCTGCTAAAGCAAATTCATCATGAACATCAAACTTAGTACTTAATCAGTTGGCTGCATAGGGATGTGTCATAAAAAAATTCTAATAATCTACAAAATTGTCTTAAACATTAAAAAAAAAAACAAAAAAAAAAAAAAAAAACACGAATGTGATTTTTCTGAATGCTTGCTAACATGCTCATTTACACTGTGAATAGATTGTATTCAATTCTGAAAAAAATGATAAAAAGCAAATTAAATGAGATACACATTTGTAATTTTACGAAAATCGAAAGTTTGAACTCATTTTTGTAGAAATCAGGAAAGCAGTATGTGAATTATATTTACACTGAGAAACCTAAAGTTACTAAGTTGTTGTGTGCAAAATTTCACACTTATCATAGTTTTCTTTAAAGAGGTATAAAAACCCAAATGTAAAACCTTTTTCGCAACACTATTTTTCCGCCTAGTTTGCTTCAATTTATGTAGCATTGTTCGTAAGTGTTGGGAATTAAACCTACGTGTTCGTGCTTCCTTAAAACGTGTTGATGCATATGAGACTGGTTTTGAAGCTTTACTAGAAACTGGTATTTGTAAAAGAAGTGTCGAATACACCCTGTTTTCACATTATCACAAAAATTGTAATGTTTATGACAATTTTGTAGAATATTGGTAAATAGTAGGAAGTTGAATTTTTTATGCCACATCCCTGTGCTGCCAACCTATGAAGTACTAAGTTTCATGTTCAGCATGCATTTACTTTAGCAGGTATAAGAATCTAAAGTTTGTAACATTTTTTCCTTACCGTGGTTTATGCATACAACTTTGATTCAAATTATCTAGCATTGTTAGCCCGCGTTGGATGATCAAATACACTTTTTTATGCAGTTAAAATAATAATGGTCTTTCTAGTCAGCCCAGTTTGAAAAGTTTTATAGAACATAGTTTTTTGCAAAATAAGGTAAAAAATACCACATTTTTGACATTTTACTAACATTTTCAACTTTGCAGTTAATTAATTCAGTATTGGAAAACGATACCTAAACAAAACTTTCTATTTGAGAATTTTGTATTGTTAGGTTACCACATGCCAAGTTTCATATTCGCGGTAGCTTTAGTACCCAGGATAAAGGACGCCAAACATTGAAGTTCTTTTGGGCACCGATTTTTTAAGCAGCTTTGGCTGTATTTGGCATGTAAAATTATATTCATTATTATTCCCAAGAGAATGCATACAGTTGTACAAGATGGCCAAATGTCATTTCTTTCAACAAAATATTGTCCGAGTTATAACAATTCAAAGTCTTCAAAAATTTACGCTTGCCCTGTGCAAAGTCATGCATGGTGTCAAACAACTGGCTATATGTGAATCTTCAGGTTTTGGTGGCACAAAGATTATTCCATTAAGTTTTAGGTGTGCAGCCGCAGGAATTCTCCTTATTTTTCTAATATTTTGTCTGTATAACGTTCAGCCATCTTCAGAGGGAGCCGAAAGACTAACACTCCAGTGCTCGCTTCGGCCCTTTATTCTCGCGTAACCCGACCAATGTCTCTGGCGCATATGTATTTGTGGCCGCATGCGCATTCGCGCGGTATGCGAGTATAAAGGGCTGAAGCGAGCACTGGAGCATCAGTCTTTCGGCTCACTCTGAAGATGGCTGAACGCTATAGAGCCAAAATATTAGGAGGAGGAGAATTCTTGCAACTGCACACCCGAAACTTAATGGAACAGTCTTTGCGCCGCCAAAACCTGAAGATTCACATCAAGTACCTCTGCGGGGAGGAGATGGTTTTATGTGTTCGAAGATTGGATAGGCTTCGACACTTGATAGCGAGATTATTGAGCTCTTTTAAGTTTTTTACTAATGTGCCGGGACCATGGCATTATTCCGAAGTTTGCCAAGTTAGTACATTTTATAAAATCGACGTTTATGAATAAGATTTTAACAAAAGCTGGTTCTGCTATTGTTAGGGAGAGGATCCATTTTACTCGCCGAAAAATAGATCTGGTTTCTGAAGAGCTTTATTGTCTGCACCTGAAGATGTCTAGAGAGATACCATATGATTCTCGGAACTCAATTGATGGTACAACATGGGCCAAATCTGACTGGCTTTGTGAGGTTGCCACATCGAGAGAGACGGCAAAGTGTAGTCGACTTGAGACAACACTGCAGCGAGAAACTATTATTCAACGCCCTGTCGGTAATATGACAGGTAGAGATCTGAACAATGCTACAATGACAGTTTTAAGTAAAGGACTAAATTTGGCACCCACGCCACAGGTTCTGCCATTACCATCGTTTATCAGCGCCATTGAAGAAGCAGTTCGACCACTTCCCTTGGATTCAGCAGAGAAAATGAGACGGGTGCAATATATCTGTGGCAGAGAGGGCTGCACTATGTAAGCTTCGTCAGGATACTCAGACGGTGGTTCTTCCAGCTGACAAAGGTAATGCTACTGTTTTATTGTCTCGGGACGAATACCATGATAAAATGTACAATTTATTGAATGACAGCATGTACCGGAAGATCAGCAAGGACCCCAATAATCAAGTGGCGAGGAAAACTGCTTTGCTTTTGAATGATTCTCCCTTCCCACCAGAAGTTGTTCAGAGATTAAAACCAAGTGGTGTGGTGCCTCCTAGACTTTATGGATTACCTAAGGTCCACAAGAAAGATGTTCCTCTCCCTCCAATAGTGAGTAACATATGACTCTCCGACCTATGACGTTGTCAAACACTTGGCATCATTATTGAGGCCTCTCGTGGGATAATGTGATCACCACATAAGAAAGTCTGCTGACTTCATTGGCAAACTGAAGTCGTTGAAATTGAACCCTTCTGATATTTTAGTTAGTTTCAATGTGGTTTCTTTATTCACATAGGTCCCCCTTCCAGAATATTTACACATTACTGAAAGAACTTTTGACAAAGAGATTTCAGCTTTATTTAAACATGTCATGACCTCGACATACTTCTTATTTAACAATGAATTTTTTGAACTGACAGACGGAGTCGCCATGGGTAGTCCCTTATCACCTCTAGCGGCCAATTTGTTCATGGAGAACTTCAAGGAAAGGGACTGGAATCTGCGGACTTGAAACCCACAGTATTCTGGAGGTATGTTGGTGACACCTTTGTAGATTGGCCCCATGGGGAAGATAACTTGCAAGACTTTTTAAGACATCTGAACTTCATCCATGATCAAATAAAGTTCACGATGGAAATTGAAAAGGATGGATGGCTTCAATTCTCGGACGTTCTGGTTCAGCGCAGAGAGGATGGCACTTTGGGACATGAAGTTTATCGGAAGCCGACGCACACGAATTTGTATTTACGTGCAAATGGATGCCACCATCCTTCACAGACGATGAGTGTTCTCAGAACTTTGGTGCACAGAGCACATATTATTTCTGACGAAAGCAGTCTGCAAGATGAACTTTCCCATTTACAGAGAGTGTTTGAAGACAATGGGTACGCTCCATAGCAGATACAGAAGGCATTGCAAATGAAATCAAAAGAGGACATAAAGAATACAAAAGAAGACGAAGAAACCTTTAAATCCACGTCTTTCCTGCCATATGTTGGTAGCCTCTCATCAAAAATATGACGGATTCTCAGCAGACACAAAGTGAAAGTGATCTTTTGTCCACCTAAGACAGCTGCACTCGTGGGCTCAGTCAAAGACGATTTGCTGCTCTAAAAATCTGGAGTTTACAAAATTCCATTGAATATGGCCTTTCTTACATTGGACAAACAACTCGTACTGTCCATGAAAGATGTACAGAACACCAAAGGTACACACGACTTCTACAACCTAACAAGTCGGCAGTGGCAGAGCACTGACACTGGTCACAGTATGTTGTATGACGACGTTGGAATTTTGGCAACGACATCATAAATTACTATGTCAAATGTTTTGCAGGTTATAAACCTGTAGAAATAACATAAAGAAGTAGGCCAGTAATCAAAAAACTATATTCAAAGATAAAAAATTCACTAAACAAAAGTAATTGGTTTTACAGCACTTGGTACAATATGAAAACAATGACATTTATAGTGGCATGTGACAGTAAAGGTACAAGAGTATTTTACTATATAGGTCAGGCAGGTTCTTTTCAATTTTCAGCCACAGCCTTTATCAGAAAAAGAGCTACATAGATTCACACAATCACTCAGTCACACCTCTATCTGCTAAGGCACAACTTGCACCCTACCGATCAGCGATGGTGGTCCTGTATGCACGAGTTGTGCCTTAGTGATTGTGTGATTGCTGTATGTTTTTTCTCTCTGATGAAGGCCGTGGCCAAAAATTAAGAAAACTGTTTATATGTGATTGTCTTTTTATATGGCTGTCTGCTGCTCAGCGATATCCTTTGCAGTGATTGGCACTATGAAATGAATATTAAAAAACCATATAGAAATAGTTGGCACACAATTGGAAAAGAGACATCAATTGTAACTTCTAGGCATGAACTGTAGGTTTGTGGGACCATAGAATATGTTGCGAGGACAGCTCCCATTTGCACAGTTCAGATGAGCTGGTGATGGAGAGATGTAAACAAAATCTTATATAGGGGTATGATCCTTATAATAGGGGTTTGGGATTGAGAGTGGCATAGGGATGGTCTAGGATGCTGTGGGGGTTCTGTGGGCAACTGAATACCAGTGGAGGATGGCTCGGAAGGATCTTGGGTAGGTTGCCTCTCATTTCAGGGCATGGTGACAGATAATCATAGCCATGATAAAGGATATGGTTCAGTTGTGTTCCAGTTTGGGCTGACGAGAAGGGGGACACTCTTTTGTGGCTAGTTGTTAGGATGGAGTGGAGGCGGGATTGGTGGTATGTGAAATTTGTTTGCAAAGTAGGTCTGGGGGTAACGCCTGTTCGTGAAGGCCTTTGTGAGCTATTCAGCATATTGGGTAAGGGAGTTCTGGTCACTGCAGATATGCTATCCAAAAGTGGCAAGCCTGTGGTGGTATGTGAAATTTGTTTGCAAAGTAGGTCTGGGGGTAACGCCTGTTCGTGAAGGCCTTTGTGAGCTATTCAGCATATTGGGTAAGGGAGTTCTGGTCACTGCAGATATGCTATCCAAAAGTGGCAAGCCTGTATGGGAGGTTTATTTTTTTAAATGTGGAATTCATGGCAAGTTTTCTTGTGGTTTAATGTGGAAATTGATGTGGAGGTTAATGTCCAGAAAGGTTTCATGCTGGTATGAAGATCACCAAGTTAAGCGAATGGTAGAGGAAGAGTTGAGTTTGTGAAAGGTCAAGGATATGGTGTCTTAGCCATGAGTCCAGATCACTAAAATAAAATCAATGAATCTGAACCAAATCTGGGGTTTTGGCTCTTGGGTGGCTAGGAAGGTTTGTTCTTGATGACTGATGAATAGGTTATCATAGGAGAGTTCCATGCAAGTGTCCATGGCTGTGCAAGAATTTTATTGTATATTTTTCCTACAACATAAAAGTAGTAGTTTATTAGGATGCATACAGTTGGTAAGGGTTATGAGGAATGAGGCATTGGGCTTTTAAGTCTGAAGGAAGTTAGAAGACGTATTCGAGAACAGAAAGACTATGGGCAAGAGGGGTGTTGGTGTATACAAAAGGGGCAACAACTGGAGACATTCCAATATGAACTTTCCATTGTTAGAATTTTTGATCTTTTAATATTTTGTTATTGAGATACTTGTTTCTGTTAAACTTGTATAAATATCACCTGATCCATTTCTAATGCTTTTGCAAAATATTTGGCAGTCACTTACAACCTAATATGAATACTGCCTACCAATGTTTCTAATGATCATGTTTGAATAGTTCTACATCTACATAGATACTCTGCAAATCACATTTAAGAGCTTGGCAGAGGGTTCATTAACCAATTTCATAACCTTTCTCTACCGTTCCATTCTCTAATAGTGCACGGGAAGAAAGAACATCTAAATCATTCAGTTTTGGATCTTATTTCTCTTTATTTCTTCGCGCACCAAATAAAGCTGTGGCAGGCGATGATTGTGTGCTGAAAAGTACTGCTAGAGAGCTCTGGAAGCCCATATCACCTTAAGCAGCTTGTCCCGTGTTCTGACGAAGCTGTGCCTCGTAGCTTCGTATTTTCTGTTCCCACGCACGTGAATGTTAACTGCCTCGTTTCATGTGCCGACGTCTTAGAAAATCTGGTGTTGCTGAAGGAATTAGATTAGGTAACGAGACTGTAAAGGTGGTAGATGAGTTTAGATACTTGTGCAGTAAAAGAACCTATGATGGTCGCAGTAGAGATGATGTAAAATGCAGAACAACGGCAGGAAGAAAAGCATTTCTGAAGTCAAATTTGTTAATTTAAATGTTACGAAGACCTTTCTCAAAGCATTTGTCTGGAGTTTTGCATTTTACAGGAGTGAAACATAGCTCACAAGGAGTTCAGACAGAAAGGTGATTGAAGCATTTGGAATGTAGTCCTACAGACAGATGCTGAAGATGAGATGGGTGCATCATGTAACTAATAGGAGGTACTGAAGAGAATTGGGGGAAAAAATTCTGACATACCTTTGCTAAAATAAGGGTTTGATTGCTAGGACACACAAAGGAATGTTCAATTTAGTATTGGATGGAAGTGTGTGGGGTAAAATTTCAGAGGGAGGCCAAATAGATATGTGTTGTCATTCTTTTTCACAGATGAAGAGGCTTGCTCAGGTTAGAGTTGCAAGAAGAGGTATATCCAATGAGTCTTCAGACTGAAAATAACAACAATAGCAGCAACAAAAACAACAGTTATTATTACTTCAAACCTAGCATGTAGAATTTAAAAAAATAGAATTGTGTGTTACAGTTTGTTATAAATGAAAATTTATAAATTTTGCATTATTCTAAGAATTATTGAAGCATCCACAAATGAAACAATTCTGAAAAATGATGTATAAGTTCAGAAACAGATACATTTGAGAAAATTCAAAATAAATGAAAGTTAATTGCTGGAGAAGGGAATAAATATGATTTAAGTAAGAAAACTGCAATCTTTAAAGGGCTTCTAGGGCATCACTGTTGTATTCTGTAGACTAAAGCATGTCATGTAATTTGGTAGAGAATCCTAAGAAATTCTGGTCATATGTGAAGTATACTAGTGGCAAAACGAAATCAGTACCATTATTATGCGATAGCAGTGGTGATGCCACTGATGACAGTTCTGCTAAAGCAGAATTGCTTAACACCACAAAAGACGAAGCAGATACTCTAGAATTCATATCAAGAATTTAGAAGTAGATACCACGGAGAAAGCAATTTAAATCACTTAAGTAAGTCTTCCGGTCCCAGTTGTCTTCCAGTTAGTTTCCTTTCTTAGTATGCTTTTGCCATAGTCCCATACCTAGTTGTCATATTTAAATGCGCTCTCAGTGAATGAGCCATATCTACAAAAAGTTGCACGGAATACACCAATATTCAAGAAAGGCAGTAGGAATGATCCGCAAAATTAATGGCCGATATCATTGATGTCGTTTTTCAGCAGGATTTTAGAACATGTACTTTCTCAAATATTATGTACTACCTTGAAGAAAAAGATCTATTGACCCATAATCGACACGGGTTCAAAAAGTATTGTTCTTGTGAAACCCAGCTAGCTCTTTATACACATGATGTGACAAGTGCTGTTGACAAGGAATGTCAAATTACATGTTTCTAGATTTCTGGAAGGCTGTTGACACTATTCCTCACAAGTGTATTCTAATCAAATTGGGTGTTTATGGAATATCAGCACATTTGTGTGATTGTATTTGTGATTTCCTGTCAGAAAGGACACACAACGTTGTAATTGATGAAAGATCATTGAGTAGAACAGAAGTGATAGCTTGAATAAAATAATGTCTCGGTTGCAAAATTTTTAATTTAAATGACGTGTTTCACCCAGTTAGGGTGAGAAATAAGAACAATGAACCAGAACTTACAATATTTACAAGACAGTATTACAAAAATAAAAAATAAACAAATAAATAAAAAAATAGCTACAAAACAATGTGAAATCGGTAATAAGGAACTGTAAGGATGTACAGTACTAATGTTTTACCTACTCTGTGATAGAGGGTGTTCTAAAATGCAGCCATAGGATATCTTACAGAGACTATAATAATGTAATTTCTTGATGTCCAGCAACATTGATGGTTAAAAACAAATTGATACAATGTTTATTTAAGTGAATGGCTATTGAAATAATTTAAATCCCGAGATTTACCTTGTCTGACGTCCCTGTACCATAGAGTAGGTCAAAAACTCATTTATACGACATGCTTAGTATAAAAAAACTAACGACTTCGGTATAAGATCTGCAGCATTTGGAAATTGGCTTGTTTAATGCAAAATTTTATAGGATGTAAATTATAGAGCATCAAATTGCATTTTTTGAAATGTCTATGAAACGGACAAAAAACCTTTCTGATAAGGACATATCAGCATTATTCACTTACATGTGAATCACATGTTAGCGCTCAACATCATATTTTATTATTTCTGTTCAATGATTACATACAATGTTCAGACTTATTCCTTTAATTATCAATACATTCGTTCTTGGTATATTGTTGGCAGTTGCACTTACAATGTATTAAGGATATGCGTCTCTATTTTCATGCAAAATCATATCATTTATACTTACTTGAAATGAAAGTTAGTCGGCAAGAATATGAGCATTTTGTAACCAACAGATAGTTTACAATCCGAAGATTTGAAAAATTCTGGGGAGGAATTTGGTCTAACATGACAACTGAAGAAACCTTAATGGGTACAATGAAGAGTAATGGTGGCTTAACGCATGACAGAGGGTTGGCAGGTAGCACTCTGGCTAGATGGATTGCTTTGATTTCAACGTCAGTTGACATCAATTGAGCAAATTGAACAATTTTATGCCATTTCATTCACTACCAAGCAACATGTGGATGCTAGAAATGCAAGAATACAAAGAGATGAAGCAGATACCAAGATTAGATTAGATTTAGTTGTTAGTTCCATAGTTTCGTGTTGAGAAGATCCTCATGGATGTGGAACATGTCAATTTTTCTTTTCTTTTTTTACAAGCTTATAAGTTATAATAATGCTAATACAGGTACATACATTTTATACAAGCTGATAATAGTAATACCAATAGTATGAATACAGATACATGCATCATTTGGTTCTATTTAAGAATTCATCAATGGAGTAAGGAGTTGGCCACTAGAAGGTCAAAATTGGCTCCTCTTAAACTGATCTTTATTTGTAGCTAAATTTTCTATCGTTGTTGGTAAATGATTGAAAATGTGTGTTCCTGAGTAGTGGACCCCTTTTTGGACTAAAGTAAGTGCTCTTAAGTCCTTGCGTAGATCATTTTTGTTCCTAGTATTGTAGGTATGAACTGAGCAGTTTGTTGGGAAAAGGGGTATATGATTTGTGACAAATTTCATTAAGGAATAAATATACTGAGGGGCAGTAGTCCATTTCTTTGAAGAAGATGTGCAGGATGTCCGTGAATTTACACCAAAAATAATATAGCTTACACGCTTTTGGACTCAGAAAATGTTTGCTTGACTTCAAGAGTTACCCCAAAATATTATACCATATGACATGATGGAATGAAAGTAAGCAAAGTATGCAAAGTTTTTTCTTTTATTTCTCCTGTGTCTGATACCACTCGCATTGCAAATACAGATTTGTTGTTGTTTCTGCAGTTCTGTGGAGTGCTCCTCCCAACTGAATTTATTATCAAGCTGTAAACCCAGGAATTTTGTACAGTCAACCTCTTCTATCTGCTCTTCTTCATACTTTATGCATATACTGAATGGGAATGTCATACATGTTCTAAACTGCATGTAGTGAGTCTTTTCAAAGTTTGTCAGTGAGTTGCCTTTAAACCATTTATTAATGTTTATGAAATTATTAACAAACCTTTCTAGAACTATGCTCGAAATGCTATTTATTGCAATACTTGTATCATCTGCAAACAAAATGAAGTTTGCTTCTGGCAGTGTAACTGATGAGAGGTAATTAATGTACACAAGAAAAAGCAGTGGCGCTAAGATGGGTCCTTGTAGGACACCATGTGTAATTTCTTGACACCATTGAATTCTAATTTACTTAAAAGGATGCTATGTTTCACATAATCAAATGCCTATAAATCACAGAAAATACCTGCTGTTTGTAATTTACTATCTAATGAAATAAGTACATTCTCACTGTAGGTGTAAGTAGCCTTCTTGATATCGAACCTTTCAGAAATCCAAACTGTGTTCTAGACAATATGTCATTTGAGGTTAAGTGGTTAAGAAGCTGCTTCTACATTACCTTTTCTAGAATTATTGAGAATGCTGGTACAAGTGAAATGGGTTTGTAGTTTGATGGTATCTTTTTACCCCCGTTCTTGAATAGAGGTTTAATATCTGCATATTTTAACCAGTCAGGAAACATTCCAGTTACATTAGACTTGTTACACAAATAACGCGCTAAATTCACAAGAACACACTTTAACTTTGTTGATATTTCATCATAACCACTAGAATGCTTTGTTTTTAAAGATTTTAGTATGGTAGTTATTTTTTGTGGTGAAGTGAGTGACATATTCCTGTACCTGAAGTTATTTGTAAATGCTAGTTTCAAATATTCAAGGACATTATTTACTGACCCAGACAATATCATACTATCATGAACAAATATAAAGCACTTGTTAAATAGATTTACCACACTTTGCCCGTCAGTTACTAATGTATAATCTATTCTTAATGCTATCTGCTCCTGTTCCTTTCTGTTTCTACCAGTCTTCTCTTTCACTATGTCCCATATTGCTTATTTTGTTGTCTAATTTTGCTATCTTTTTCTCATAGTACAGTTGTTTAGATGCCTGAATTACTTTGTTTTAAATATTTTACAGTATTCCTTATATTTAGCTAAGTCATCATCTTTTACAGTATCCCTTATATTTAGCTAAGTCATCATCATTGAAACTACTCTCAGCTGATAGATATGTTTTCCTTCTTGTCTTACATGAAATCTTTATTCATTTATTGTGTAATCCATGGTTTTATTATAGTCTTCTGTTTAATTTTTGGTTATTTTTTAGAGAGAAACAGTTTTCAAACATATACTGACATTATTAATTAATATGTTATATTTTTCATTCATGCCATGAGCACTATGAACAACTTTCCAGTTCATATTTTTCAACAGTTTTCTAAAATTCTCAATTTTTGGTGGATTGACTACTCTCCTGTCTGTAGATTTAGCAGTCTTTGTAATCTGCATAGAATCTGTACCTAAACGAAGGGGCTGCATAACCTGATCTGATAGACCATTAATTATTTATATGATTTTGTTCCTTTGATTTGTCTATAAAATATTATCAATGGCTGTGTTAGATGGTGTAGTTATCATTTAGATTGAAAGACAATGTTACTAACTGCAATAAATGTTTACTGGAAGACCGAATAAGAAAATCTGTATTAAAATCACCAGCTACCAAGATTTCTATTTTTCTTCCTGTTAAATAATCTAATAGAGCTTCTAGATGATTTAGAAATAGATATTTTGTCCATTAGCATGTTGCATCCATTACTACTGTGATAGTAGGTGATGAAAAGAGATATTGCCACAAAGCTGATGAACTTGGCAATTTATGCATTTCACAGATTATTGGCAACAACTTTAACAATATGAAATTAAAAGAAAGTATAGTGTTCTACTCCTTAAATGTATGTCATCTAAAATCACTATGCATGACAAAGTCATTCCTATAAATGCTGAAACAATTTTTCGCAGAATTGCGTTCCACAAAAAGTCCATTCAAGAACTTCAGCACTGTTTTGAGTATGAGTTAGCTCCATATCCTCTATCTTTGTTTGATGACACAGGTATGCGGAAAACATAAAAGTCTGTGTTTTACAAGTTATTTGATCCATTTAAAGATCCAGTTGACTTCGGAAAGGCAAACTTTTTTTGCATAGAGTGGCATGGGAAGCAAATGAAGTTTTATCTTCCACAGTTGCAAAGATCCAGTGTTGGTATGGCAGGAAGGTAACGATTGTGTTTTGTGACTACTATGATGCTACAAGTATCAGAAACACAAAATCAGCTGAGCGGCTACGCAGAGCCACTAAAAGATCTGCACCAACTGTCACGTTTGATGAATCAGCGTCAGTAACCATGGGGAAAGACTTACCGGCATTTCTGTCCAATGAACAAAATAAACAGTGGCTCATATCTTGACTAACTGAACAACTTGAAAGTGAGTACTTCATTGTCAAGAAAGCTGCTGAGGTTGCTAATACTCTAATACTAACCATAGCTGTTGATCTTGTGAAGCAGTCTGTGTGTTGTTTTTGTTGTTGTTGTTGGCAAAGACATCGACCTTGTAGTGATACTAACATCTTCAGCCCCATTGTCTCCCAACATTTTTCTACTGAAACCAGGCAGAGGCAGACAAGAGGATGTAATTTACAGTCCTCTAAATTTCAAGTTGTCTCAAACATTAAAGGACAACATTCTGTTCTTACATACCTTTAGTGGTTGTGACACGAATTCGTCATTTTTCGGAAAAGAAAAAGTGAAACTCCTGAAGGAACTGTAAATGAAAACCACCTTACAAAAATCAACAGAGATGTTTGGCAATTCCATTGTTACTGTTGATGAGATTGATGAAGCTGGACAGAAGTTTAATGCGGCCCTGTACTGCAGGGGTGAAACATAGTCATTAAATGTGCTTCGCTACCTAATTTTTGAAAAATCTTTATAAAAGACTTCGTTCAAGCTCACCTCTTTGCCTCCTACAGAAGCAGCTGTTCGACAGCATTACCTGAGAAAATATTTTCAGGGCATGCTTGGAAACACAACCTCCTAAATCCACTAGAATAGGGATAGATCTCTTGTCAGTTCCCACTACTAAGGAGGCAGCATCTGCATAACTGTTCAAAACCATTTTTTTGCACATGCAGTACAGGGTCCCATGTAAGTTGTTCCTGCAGAAAAAAGAGCATTAAGTGTACTGCCCTCTGCAAACTATATAGAGGCCAATCCTGCACCAATGTTACCAATGAAATACCTGAGTACATTAATGCGGAAGAATTGGAAGAGTTACATTTAATGTCGTCTTTAGTCCTCCACGCAACTACAGATGTGACAGTCTAAAATTAAGAAGGGGGGGGGGGGGGAGAGAATTGCACTGACGTGTTTTACGGCCCACTTTAGATTTGTAGTTTTATAAGTTTTTGCAAACATTTTGGACCAAAATAATAATCTAAATAATAAAAAGTTAATTAATGAGAGTGTCTGAAACCCTTTTAGGAAAAAAAGTTTAATGTAGCGGTGGGTTCCGAACCACTGACATTCAGCATCACAGTCCAACGCATTGCCCACTACGCTACGCCTAACAGTTACGAGTTGTGTTCTTTAATCTCATATACTATTTATGGCCGTTGTTAACTTATGTTAATATGGCATTTGTAGACACTAGATTATCATTTATGGTATGAAAAACAATGTGTTTTTGTTAATTCTTCAGTGCGCCATTGCTTTGAAATGACAACATGTAAGTTACAATAAGAAAATCATAAAATACGCAACGCAAGATGGTGTATGCCACAGAGAGTTCTGGGCGAGGAATGTCACGTGACATCTGCAAACAGCTGGTTTTCGTTAATTCAATAGAGGGTGTCGAAACTCCGTTATTTTTTCAAATATCTCTCAAACAATACGAGATATGAAAAAAAATGATAAGGGAATAAAATTGTAGAGAATTTTACCCTCTACAAATTTGTTTATTCAATTTTCATGTCAGATGAACGGTTTATTTGCAATTAAAATTACATTACAAACGGCTTCTTTTTTGTATTACTTACGTATTTCTTATCCGAAATATTTCAAAAAGCGAGGTTCGGGTCTCTGGTGGCCAACAATTATGTCTGTAAAATTTGATACCGATCGGTTGAACGGTTCGTCTTAAAAACAGGGAACATGTTACGGACAGATTTTTGCAAATATCTCTGAAACGATGTGAGATATGAAAAAAACGTAAGAGAGCAAAGTTGTAGAGAATTTTCTCCTCTACAAATTCGGTTATTCAATTTTCGTGCCAGTTGAATGGTTAAGCCGTTATTTTCATTCAGATTTCGAGCTGTCAAAGGATGATCGCAAACGCCCACTTTTAGTGTTACTACAGTAACCTAAATTGGGCCAAAAGTTATACGCAGTGCAAAATTAATCTATAACTCTATACTTTGTGCTTTATATAATCACATGTATCTCAATTTATTGTTAATTGAATGAAGTTCGTTTGTTCTTAATAAAACAACAACAAACATTATGCATACATATTTACTGATACCCTTATCACCTACATTTTCTCTCTCCTTTGTGTAGTATTATCTCTGCCAATTTCATATTTTTCAAAACTAATTTATTTATTTGAAGTAAATGTTGTATTGTGTAGCAGTAAAATGAAATAAATGAAACTGTGAATATTAGAAAAATCCAGTGAATGGAAAGTAGAAAGCTTAAGTTTGTATTTCACATTAGATGTATTGAATAATGGCGATTTTTACTCACCAACAAGGTGTTAAGGTGTTTTTTCAATTTCATTGACATTTGAAAAACACACAATTTGATGCTGTATAACTTTTCTCTTATAAAATTTTGCTGCAAGTCTTACACCGACAATGTTAGTGTTTTTCAGAAAGTGTTAAAAATTGTCAATCTTTGATGTAGAATTTCTCTGGTAAAATTTCATCAAACAGCTACGTTTTGGTAGTCAATTGATACATGAATTTAACGAGCTACATTTTTTGTAATCTTAGCTTTTTCGATTAAACACTTAGTTTTTGAGGAATTTGAAAACACAAAAAGTCTGAAATTTCTGTGGTTTTCTTTTAATCACAGCTGAAGCTCTATTCAGAAATCTTGGCGTACTCAGGTTATTCATACTAGAGGCCTACTTGATTGTTTAAAACAGTTTCCAGATTTCCAATAATTTTTGGAACGCAGAATCCTAATGTTACTGGTCTACAGCTTGTTTTGTGTTGTCGCAATATAGGGGAGAGAGTGTCACGGAAATGATGCACGAGTTAGGATGGAAATCATTAAAAGAAAGGCGTTATTCATTCTGATAAGATCATACTTGAGGAATTAAATAGTGTAAGTTGTTATAATTTCACTGAATTCTTCATTTAGCGCAATATAAGTTTTCCGTGTAAATTCACGGGATTTTTCTTCATTTTAAACAGCAGTAAACTCCCTAACAAATTGATTATATAGTATATACTAGGAACTAAATGTTGCTTATGTTTCAAAGACAACAAACAAAATCAGCAAATTATCAGTCAGGACGAATAGAATTGTTGCCTATGTTTTTATTTTATATATATTTCCCCCCAAAATAGTCTGCATCTTAATTTTTTCTCTGCAGTAGGCTAATGCTTTTGTTGTTGTTTGTAGGTGAAGGGGCTATCTGCAATGACCAAGGAGGCACTTGGTTTATCATCTACGGGAAACAAAGGTGTTACTGGTAATACATCATACATTAATTTTTTTTCTTTCTGTAAGGTAGTAATAGACCATGTCTGAATGTGCACCCTTATCCTCATTATATTGTTGAACCTTCTTTAGTGGAATTCAAATTAATTTTTGTAATTAAATTGTTGTCTAGTTCAGGGGCCTTGTTTCGGCTTAGGTCTTTCAGTGCTTCCTCAAATTCTTATCTCAGTATATAATCCCTTATCTTTTCCTGATTCCTTCCTCTTCCCTTTTTTTAATATTGTCTCAAAATTCATTTCCCTTGTAGAACCCCTGTATGTTTCCTTTCTATCTTTCTGATTTTCCTGATTTCCTTGTCTTGAAATGTTTTCTTTTTTCCTGTAGGACGTATCTATCTTACCCTAGTTTACATTCTTTTGCAGACTGGTATTTGTTCTTCTCTAGCCACCCCTGGTTAGCAAATTTGTACTTTCTGTTAATCTCCTTTAAGTTGTCTGACTCCACTTGACCGGCTTCATTTACTGCATTTTTATATTTTGTCCTTTCATCAATTAAATTTATTTCAACATATCAGAATACATTTATTAATAAGACTTGTGATTTTCCATTTGTTTTTGCAAGTGGTACCATTATATAATTGGTATGTGTACGGGGTAGACATTGTTTCAGATGTGGATTTTTTTAAATTGTAATATGGGTATACGTTTTATTTGCATTCAAAACTCTAAGCACGATTTTTACTCATTTTTTTATACTGCACCATTGATCCTTGCCCTGTGCCAACACAGAAAAGTTTCCCTGTTCTTAGCCAGAACTCAGTCCCACATACTATTCATGGGTTGTTACATAGCTCTTAAAATCCCCCCCAAATGGCTTAACCATTGAATTACCCTTGTCTGGCTGTAATCCTTCCCTCCTCAATGACCTCCATCTGTTCAGATTCCATTAGTCAATAGCCCTCACCAACCAAATACTACAAAACCACGAAAACCACCCCAAAACCTTGCAGCACCTAACCTCCATCCGAAAAATTCTCTCTCTGTGACTCCAAATACCTGCACCCCATCTTCCTGACTGATACACTTGCCCTCCAAGTATTAGAACAGCATGCACAATGCCACCTCAAAAAATTCTTCAGTGTTTTTACATCCTACTCCCACCTTGGGTTACCATTATCCACCTCCACAACAAGAGCGCTGGCCGCAGTGGCCAAGGGGACTGAGGCGCTTCAGTCACGGTCTGCACGGCCACTACAGTCGGGGGTTCGAATCCCCCCTCGGGCATGGATATTTGTGCCGTCCTTAGTTGCAGGTAGTTCATAAGTAATTTGTAAGTTTAGGGACTGATGACCCCGTTGTTAAGTCCCTTAAGCTTAAAAAAAAAAATAAAATAAAATAAAATAAAATAAAAAATCCACAACAAGAGCCTCCAAACATACCCTACAATCCCTCACAAATGACACACCCCACCAGCAGACTTTTTACACTTAACCACACCCTCAAAAACTCCCCCACACCACCACACACAATCCACAGCCTAAACGGATCACACATACTATCATGAACCTTTCTTCCAAAAACCTCAGCCTCATAGAAGTGTCAGTCCTTTCCAAAGGTCTTACCTTTTGCCCCACTTCCAAATTCAACCTTGCCGGTCTTGTTAAGGATATCTGTCCTTCTACCATTCTTAGAATGGAAACACCATTTTGCTACCAAACCCACAGTTCAGAAGCATTAAAATACCAATATTGAACCCTGTTTGATCCATTTCACTCCTCTATCTAGTCGAGATCCACCCCTACTGCCCCAAAATCAAACCGTTTTTAACTTTCCAGAAGTCCCTAACTTCTAACCTGTCCTCACCATCATTCTCCAGACCTGTCAAAATGGCTACCAGCCTTACACCCGCAGAAATCTTGACCTTATGATCCCACCTGCTGACAAAGGTTCTGCCACATTGGTATTAGACTACAAGGACTACCATCGCAGACGGTCTCCAACTGTCTGATTCTTCCACCTACACACTGTGCCACAATGATCACATCCCAAAATTCCAGTCCCTCCTCAAATCTTCAGTCCCATCCAATTATCTCTCCAGAGTCTCTCTCTTTCCTCACTCCTCCTATATCTGGCACTCCCATCTTCTACATGCTCCCTAAATTCCACAAACCCAAACACCCTGGCTGTTCCATTGTGGCCGGTTATGGTGACCCCACTGAAAAAAATATCTTCTCTTCTGGATCAGCACCTTCAATCTGTTACCCACAAAGTACCTGCCTATAAAAAAGACACTAACCATTTCATCCACAGACTCTCCACAGTCCCTGTTCCTTTACCATTTGGTACCATGCTCATCATGATTGATGCCACCTCCCTCTACACAAACATCCCCAATGCTCATGGCCTTTCACAATGCCTGACTGAATCCAATCCCGCAACCTCCTTTCTCATTACATTGACTGACTACATCTTCAACCACAAATGCTCTTCCTTTGAAGGCATAAACTATAAACAAATTCGTGGTACAGCCATAGGCACCCGTATGGTACTTTCCTATGCCATCCTGCTTACAGGCCATCTAGAGGAATCCTCCCAGACAACCCAGAATCCCAAACACCCTCATCTGGTTCAGATTCATTGTAATATCTTCATAATGTGGTCTGAAGGTGAGGACACACTATCCACATTCTTTCAAAACCTCAATACCTTCTCCTCCATTCACTTCAGCTAGTCCTACTCAACCCAATGAGCCACCTGCCTCAATGTTGACCTCCATCTGAAAGATGACCTTATCAGTACCTCTTGTCCATATCAGGCCTACCAACAATACCTCCAGTTTGACAACTGCCACCCATTCCACACTAAAAAGTCGCTCCCATACTGCCTAGCCACACATGGTTGTCGCATCTGCAGTCATGGTGCCCTGTCTTTTTAGCCACCCACCACCTCCCCCACACCCACTGTCTGGCCACAACAGAGCACCCCTCTTGTGACCCAGTACCACCCAGGACTGGAGGAGTTAAACCACAATTTCTGCCAGGTTTTCGACTACATTTCTTCCTGCCCCGAAATGAGAAATCCTACCTAATATCCTCTCCACACCCCTGCAGTGGCATTCCGCCATCCACCAAATGTATGTAATACCTTGTCCATCCCTGCTCCCAACCCCTTCCTCATGAGTCATATCTCCGTAATGGACCTAGAAGCAAAACCTGTCTGATACACCATCCCACCACCACCTACTTCATTCCTGTCACATGCATTTCCTATCCCATAAAAGGCAGGGCAACCTGTGAAAGCAGTCACGTTATTTACAAACTGAACTGCAACCACTGTGTAGCTTTCTAAGTGGGCATGAGCAGCAACAAGCTGTCCATCCAAATGAATGGCCATTGTCAAACTATGGCCAGGAGACAAATGGACCATCCTGTTGCAGAGCATGCAGCCCTGCATGATGTGGCTTACTTCGATGACTGCTACACAGCCTGTGCCATTTGGATCTTCTCCATAAACACCAACTTTTCTGAATTGTGCGGGTGGGAACTCTCCCTACAATATATTCTACACTCCCGCAGCCACCCAGGCTTAAAACTTCACTATAGTGGAGCCGAAATATGATGATCTCTGTTGCTTGCACCAATTGGCTGTGCCAACATACATTGGAGTAAATCAAACACGAAAATTGCTCTGCGCATGCGTGCCTCCAGCTGCACTGTGTACTTCTGCCGGTTAGCTATCCTGCCTGGCAGCTATCTAACTACTTGACAACATGAATGCATTCCGTTTCTCCAACTGGGGCAGTCTCCCAGCCCAGTAGGCAGAACCATGGATCATCATGCTTTGTCCCGACAGTAGTTCCTCTACCCCATCACCCTCCCCATCTCTTCGTGCCCACACTCTAACTTCACACATGTCTGCCATGCAGTCCAGTCCTCTCTGTTTGTATTCCCTCACCCCAACTGTGCATCCCTTTCCTCTCTTCCTGCTTCCCTTTCATGCCACTTCCTCACCTTTCACCTCACCCATGCAGAGTTCCACAGACCGATCACAGTGGCCAGAGACAGCTGTTGTGTGTGTGTGTGTGTGTGTGTGTGTGTGTGTGTGTGTGTGTGTGTGTGCGCGACAATGACTGTAACAGCCAAAAGTTTTTTTTTAACCCAGGTGGTCCTGATGCCCTTCAAGAGGAATGGTTGGATTTTTTTTTTAGTAAATTGTTTCCTTTTGGCACAAAACATATTCTCCAACATTGGACTGTCATTTGAATGTTGATCATTGAGATGCATGTACTAACAGTATTGTTTTAGCATGTTATTCTATGTTAGTCACCTTTGAAGATATGGATTCAGAAGGAACATATAAGTTAACTCATGATTTAGATGTGTAAGTATTTACACATCAATTTTGTTTTTACTATTCAGAAACATATGGATGGCTGTACAATTAAATTTTTATGGCCCAATCCATCTCCAGACAGGCAGGGTTAGCTGGTTCATCGTCTCCGATTTTCCTCAAATTTGGATATGTTATTCTATTAGCAAAATTAAGAGAGACGTATTTTTTCATTTTGCCCAAAAAAATTGGGGTCAAAATTTCGTCTAGGTCACATGTAATTTCCTCCGCGGCAAGCTCAAAATTACTATAAAGTGCAATATTTTGGAAACTAATAGGAATATTTCAGATCTGTTTTCAGTTTCTGAAAGGTAAAAATGTCAGGAATCTATTGGATTAAAGATTGTTCTTCTATTAGTGACAGGTATCTTGCTAAAAAATTATTTCAAAATCGCGAAATTTAACTTTAAAGTCATTCTCTTCAAAAACCCCAGCATCAAAAATTCTGAAATTTTGTAGAAAGGAGGAGACATACATACAGTATAAAACCTCCAAAGGATTTTTCAGGATCTTACCTACTTTTCATTTTATTGCATATTTACTGTTCGGTGCATTTCCTTAGAAATGTATGGACAGGAATTTCAAATTTTCATTCTGGTAATTTGTTTTTCCTTATTTTCATTGCCACAATATTGTTTACCAGACAAACAAATAGGAAGGAGTGTTTGACCACTGTAGGACATGAGTGTGAAAATATTTGAGTTTACTTTTTGGCATGCAACTAGAAGATTTTCAAGCAAGTGCAGTTGTAGATATTTAGTCACCTGCAGTCAGAGAAAAGCAGTGTATAATGGCTAGTTTGTTTTCTGGTGACATAATTAGGTGTCCAGATTACCTAAAAAGGCATAAAAAAAGTTCAATATCAGAGAAAAGGAAGTGATTCACCATTTGTTAAAGTAGGTGTTTTAGCTGCACACCTGGAACAACACTATGAAAATATGTCGTAGGAACATTTTTTGGGCAAAAAGTGTCACACTGAACATTTAAGGAAATGTGAAGAAGCTGATCTCAGCATCAACATGTTCAAGTACCCCCAGATAATGATGAAGGCAATGGTGATAATGCTGAAGAGGAATTTGTGGAGAGCAAAACTGAATTAAGTGAAAGAAATAAAAAGTGCAGGGCAGCTGAATGTCACTCCTATTAAAAAACCATACAATGTGAAAGTCCATCACCAAACAAAGTATTTGCTATGAAAACGCAAAGAATTACAGAAAGCAACAGAAGAACATGTAAGTGCAAAATGAGCAAAAATTTATAAAGTTCCTGTTGCAGCACTACAAACAGATTCATCACCTGATGACAGTGGTTGTGGGAAGTGCGAAGAGTTTTCAGACAACATACAGACAGCTCTTAGAAGTGTTAAGTGTTATAATGAAAAGGTGAGACTTCTGACTCTTCTGCCAGGAACTATGTCAAGGAAAGAAATCCTGTCAACTTTTCCTGTTGTAACAAAGCATATGGTTGATAAAGCAAGAAGTACTATAAAAGAAAAGGGCATGTATATTGAACCAGATCCCTATGCAGGCCATCCACTTAGTCCACATGCTGTAAGATGTGCTTTGGCTTTCTACCTTGAAGATGAGCTGGATTGTTCAAGGCAAAGTGCCAACAAGAAGGATGCCAGAACTGTGATTGAAAATAATGAGTGAAGCGTTTTTTGACAAAAAGCATTCAAGAAATATACAGAATTTTTACAGAGAAATATCCACATATGAAACTTGGAAGAACCTCATTCTATGCTCTACGGCCTCCAAGGGCGATACCTCACCCCCCCCCCCCCCCAAATCACTGCAATAAAGCATGCCAGGCAAATTGATATTATATGTGGAAAACCTGAAGCAATTGGTATTGTCACTTGTTGCATGTGATACCAACAGTCAGAGTTGTGCCTTTCAAGAGTGCACTGAATATCCAGGGGAAGATGGCATTACATGTGGGGCTATTGGACTTGAAGACACCAAGGATGAAGACATCACCTTTGCATTGTGGGAGGGGAATGACCTTATCAAGAAAACCTCTTCAATGTATCATTTAATGGTGAGTTGGCTGACTGGATCATTAAAGCTGTTGTCCATTTGAAAATTAAGGATATTCAGTGGCAAGACATTCAATAAGAAAAACATCTAGTTAAAAATTCCACCAACCACCTGTTCCTTCACTGTAATTTTGCAGAGAATTGGACAGCTATATTGCCAAATAAAATCCAGCCATACCACTGGCAAAATCCACAAGTGAGCATCTTCACTGCAGTGTGATACTTCAATGATACAACTAGAAGTTTTGGTATGGAGTCAGATGATCGCTCACATAACTCTGCCAATGCTCTTCTTGCATTCACAGATATAGAAGAAATGATGAAAGAAGAAGGCCAAATTGAAAGAATCACCATCTCGAGTGACGGTGCAGCATCACACTTAAAAATAGATATAAGTTGTTTGAACTTGCCAAGGTTTCAGTACAAAAAATGGGTTTTCACTTCAACAGGTCATGGAAAAGGACCATGTGATGGTGTAGGAGGTGATCTGAAGTACATTGCAACCAATCACAACTTGTCTCGTGGCAGTACAGAAGGTTCCCTGGGCGCCTACACCTACACGTGATCTCTAGGGAAGACACTGAGGATGTGGAAAGGATTTTCTCTCTTCACAATTATTACTGAAAGTAGGCTTAAAAATGGTGATTTTTATGTTACCTGTTTTACAATAAGCCTAGTTTTCTCTGAAAAAGTTATGTACATTAGTGTAATGGTTATAAAAAGTGAGCCGAACAGTAAATATGAAATAAAATGAAAAGTAGGTAAGATCCTGAAAACTCCTTTGGCGGTTTTATACTCTATGTATGTCTCCTCCTTGTTAAAAAATTTCAGAATTTTTGATGCTGTGGTTTTTGAGAAAAATGACTTTAAAGTTAAATTTCGCGATTTTGAAATTATTTTTTAGCACGATACCTGTCACTAATATAAGAACAATCTTTAATCCAATAGATTCCTGACTTTTTTTTTTTACCTTTCAGAAACTGAAAACAGATCTGAAATATTCCTATTAGTTCCCGAAATATTGTACTTTATAGTAATTTTGAGCTGGCACAGATGAAATTACGTGTGACCTAGACGAAACTTTGACCCCCTGTAAAAATTTTTGGGCAAAATGAAAAAATACGTGTCTCTTAATTTTGCTTCTAGAATAATATATCCAAATTTGAGGAAAATCGGAGACTATGAACCGGCTAATTCTCACTTTGCTGCCTGAATTGAGATGGATATGGCCTTATATCTAATATGTAATATTAATGTTTTCATTTTTACTTCGTTCCTGAAGGATTGCTCATTGTTCCAAGACTAAGGGTGCAATTTGTGTAAAATCAGTGTTGCAACATTTGAATGATCTGTTCCAGGTGTATCAGGAACATCTGGGTTACAAGTTGTATTCTGTTATGTGTGTCTTTCTTTGGCTCATTGGTCATCTCTGTGGTGTGTAGCAACCTATCCTTCACAAGATATAGCTGAATCCTTCCTGGAGTTTCCATACCATAACTACTCATTTCAGATTATAAAGAGGTTTTATAGCGACGCTACCAGTCACAGTTCTGTATTAGCTTGCACTTCCTCAAATTATTTTAATACTACAACATATTCTGGTAATGTATTTAAAAAATCAGTACAAAAATATTTAACATAAATATACACAAAGCATATACAGTATAATCTCGTTTTTACACTTTTTAAGAGACTTGAGTGAAATGGTGTAACATGCAGGAATACGTATAATATGGGAAATAATGGTTTAAATGGTTTACTGTATCAGCCTTGCATTTTCGTAGTTTTTTTGTGATACATGTACATAATAGGCATCAAAATACTCACCAGGAAATTTATTATATAATAAAGGTTATCTAAATTTTTACAATTTTCAGCACCAGGCAGAACTGTTAATTTTATGGGAAGTAGAAATTTTTTACGTAATTTCATTCAACATAATCGATTAAGTCAGCAAGCCTTTTACTGGCATTTAATTGTTTACGAAGTAAAACTCCACAAGTTCTGTTATTTTTGTATTTTTCGATGCTTCACACAGCGATATTCGAGAATTTATTCGCGTTCTTGAGTGCAAATATATGCCTAAGTATTTTTGTGATGTTTGCATAGAGCCGGCATTTCACACAGTTATTTGAGGCTATAATGTACTTTGCTCCCTTCAATGTGTAGAGAAACATACACAAACAAACCACCAGTCTCACTGTTTATAAAAATCACAAAAAAATACTTAGATAAATACACTCCTGGCCATTAAAATTGCTACATCATGAAGATGACGTGCTACAGACCCAAAATTTAACTGACAGGAAGAAGATGCTTTGATATGCAAATGATTAGCTTTTCAGAGCATTCGTACTCCTACAACATGCTGAGATGAGGAAAGTTTCCAACCGATTTCTCATACACAAACAGCAGTTGACCGGCGTTGCCTGGTGAAACGATGTGATGCCTCGTGTAAGGATGAGAAATGCGTACCATCACGTTTCCGACTTTGATAAAGGTCGGTTTGTAGCCTATCGCTATTGCGGTTTATCGTACTGCGACATTGCAGCTCACGTTGGTCATAATCCTATGACAGCAGAATATGGAATCGGTGGGTTCAGGAGGTCCATACGGAACGCCGTGCTGGATCCCAACGGCCTCGTATCAGTCAAGATGACAGGCATCTTATCCGCATGGCTGTAGCGGATCGTTCAGCCACGCATGTTGCAGGTCCTGTACGTGCCTTTCGTGATACGGAAAATGTTCGACTGCTGCCTTGGCCAGCACATTCTCCAGATCTCTTCCCATTGAAAACGGTCTGGTCAATGGTGGCCGAGCAACTGGCTCTTCACAATATGCCAGTCACTACTATTGATGAGCTGTTGTATCATGTTGAAGCTGTATGGGCATCTGTACCTGTACACGCCATCCAAGCTCTGTTTGACTCAATGCCCAGGCGTATCAAGGCTGTTATTACGACCAGAGGTGGTTGTTCTGGGTACTGATTTCTCAGGATCTATGCACCCAAATTGCATGAAAATGTAATCACATGTCAGTTCTAGAATAATATATTTGTCCAATGAATACCCGTTTATCATCTGCATTTTTCTGCATTCTTCTTGGTGTAGCAATTTTAATGGCCAGTAGTGTATTTGCATTTCACAACAAGAATTAATTCTCGAAATGTGTCATGCCAAGTATGAAAACCAGTTGCGTAAACAAGGCCAAGCTGACAACCAGCGCGTTGTAAGTCAACCAGACGCGTACTGCCATCAACAAAATGTGAAATATACATTTGAATAATTGCAAAGTGCCAAGAAACTTAACTGCCTAAAATTTATGATCACTATACTTTAAGGCAAAATCCATCCCAGCATCAATTTATGTCAATTATGTCATATTTTCTTAATCAACATGCTTTCAAAAAGTGTAAAATGCGGGAAAAGTGCATATATGTTAACGCAAAAACGGGGGCGACTTAACATTGTGATCATAGGAAATTTGAGGGGACTGACAAAAAAATGTTGTAAATGGTGGGAAACTGTAAAATCTGGGAATATAAATCGGGGTTTTACTGTATAATAGTTGTGGTATTTCAGGAGTAAAAGCTCCTGTATTGAGATCTTCATATATTCTTTTAAAATGATTCTGTATTTCCATATAGCTTCATAATGTCACAGCTGAAGACATTTTACAGTATTAAACAACTGAAGCAAGATAACTATGAATTATCACTGATGGCAATCTCTTTTTCTAAATCTTGACAAGTTGTCACTGCCAAATAACAACCAATATGGTTTATTATAGACGAAAAATTCCTAGCAGGAAAAATATATAAATAAAAAAATAGATGAAGATTACTCACCAGGCAAAGGAGCACAGGTGGTGGTAGTGGCACAAATAACACACACACACACACACACACACACACACACACACACACACACACACAAGCTTTCACAACCCAGTTGCTTCTTCAGGCAGAAGGGAAGGAGAGGGAAAGGAAATGATGAGGGTTTTAAAGGAGTGGGTAAGGAGCCATTCCAATCCCGGGAGACTCCTCTCCCGGGATTGGAATGGCTCTTTACCCCCTCCCTTAAAACCCTCATCATTTCCCTTTCCCTCTCCTTCCCTTCTGCCTGAAGAAGCAACTCGGTTGCGAAAGTTTGCGTTTGTTTGTTTGTGTGTGTGTGTGTGTGTGTGTGTGTGTGTGTTTTATTTGTGCTACTATTACCACCTGTGCTCCTTCGCCTGGTGAGTAATCTTCATCGATTTTTTAACCAATATGGTTTCAAATTAATGATGTCAGTATCAGTTAGCTGAAATGTGTGAGATCATAATGATATGTTTGCATGAATAGCAATTTTTGGGTGAGGTACTTTAATAGTACAATTGTCACAGACCTTTATTTTGTTGTAATATATTCAGTCCAAATTACTGATCAGCCAGAATTTTATGACCACCCGTCTAATAGCCAGTATGTCCATCTTTGACACTGGAAACAGTGGCATGGAAGAAGTGTGGCCTTGGTAGTTCTATGGAGTGATTTGGCACCACTTCTATATACACACAAATTACCTAATTAACTTGAATTCTGGAGGGAGTTTGGTGCTGTCTGACACCACAGTCAATCACCTGCCAGGTGTATTCACTTGTGTTGGAGGGGAAGGAGGGGGCAGCAGTGTTCCTTGAAGCACTCAGCCACATTCCTGGCTTATTTTGTTGAAAAATGCCACAGCTGTTGGTAAACAAGGTCATGAAGGGTGTAAGTGTTCTGTCACATCCCTGCACAGATCCCTTTCACTAATATAGAGTTGGGTGGGTCTGCATGATGCAGTTAGGACGTTGACAACACTGGTGTCTTTAGTTTCCTTTAGTAGCCTTTGTAATGGAGGTGATAGGGAGTAGAATCTCCTTGGCTAAAGAAGGCAGTACATTCAGGTATTCCTGAACTTAATGTGAGAAAATGAGAAAGCTTTACTAGTGCATTTGTTAATAAAATTTAATACTAATTTATTACTGAAAACACGTAGAATATCTGAGGTGAGGTAGAGTTAGAACAGCTGCCACATCTTCCTCCTCACTCAGACTAGTAGAAGCCCTGTGTCCAATATTGGAAGGAACTGCTGCAACATCACATTAACTTTTGATCTGATTGCCCACTGCATGACAAACTTCAAGTCCTGACAAATACTCAATACGTCAAACAAAGATGAATTTTCAGACTGAAGGGCTAATTGATGAACTTCCTTGTTGGGAGGTACTGGTAATCTGATGATACCGTCACATACCACTGAATCTGCATGACTCTTGATGTGAGTCTGTTACAAAATTACACATGTGAAATTCGGCAGCCCAAGCTCTGTAAGACTGATTTGTCTTCTAGCCACAGTGGTAGAATTCAGTATGCACTACAGTGTCAAGCATGCATCTATAGTAATAACTCCCACATTTCTGCAAAGGAAAGTGATAGCTTTTCTTCAGAGGGGTTGACTTTCAAAGCAACTGGTAGAGACGGAGAAATCGGGGACAAAAATTAAGACTTACAAATGAGATCATTGATAACTTGGAGGCATCCAAGTCCTCATTTTCTTCGTCGTACAGTTGGAAAGGAAGTGGAAAAGGCTGAGAACACTATCAGACAACACGCCAACAAACTGGTGATAAAATCTGTGATGATTTCCTGCTGTTTGAAAAGAGCCTAAATGATTGATAGTTGTTGCTCTTATTGAGCTTGAGTAAATTGTTTCTTGTTGCTCATTTTGAAATTGGAGAGTTGTTTGCTGGTGCTCATGTTGAGCCTGAGGTTGCTCGTTGGTGTACACGTTGAGCCTGAGGACTGCTTGTTGGTGCTCCCACTGAGCCTTAGTGATTGGTTATTGTAGCTCATGAAGAGCCGGAAATACTGCCACCATGTCTAAATACACGTAGAAGCATCGACATTCAAACACTTGTTAAAATAAACCCATCTGTTGTATACTCAAACACATTTGATATAACTAACTGAAAATGTCTTCATCAGCTGTCGAATTATTGTCTCTAGCAGATACACAACAGAACTGCCTGCCCCTTCTCTCTCTCTGCTTGACATTAGTATGTGGCGAGCTGTCTGCACTTGTCCTACTTGTGCCTCTGGTGGTGGGATTCGTAAGTATGTGGATGGTGTGCATAATTTAAATATGCACATGCACTCACTGCTTCAGAGCTCATCTTCCTTGCTTGCAGAGAAAGGGAACACTACACTTACAATGCATCAATTTGGTCCTCATCTCAAAAATGTCGAGTAAGGGCGTGGGAACTGGAAGCGCTGTGCAGCTTGGCACCCTCTCTCCAACACTGGCCATTGAGATATGACGGGTGAGGAAGGTTCGATATCCATGGTGCTGTCCTCTCCCAGGTCAGTACCATTGGGGGTGTACACTCAAGTGGAAATGGAGGAGAAGGCGGTGGTAGTGGAGCGGCTGCTGTAGTTGGCGCTGCCTCTGGTCAGGTTATTTGTATCGTGGGCCACAGCTCTCTAGTTGTCGTGGGCGATTGGCCTGAGATGAAGCTGAGCTCAGTGGACATTTTCTGAAGTTGATGGGAGTCCCGAGGGGGTTTGCTGCATGTGGCCCCACTCTTAGCTTGCCACTCGAGGTCGCAGTTGATCCACATGTTGGGATACGAGGCCATACTCTGTCGGACCTCACAGAGGTGGCAGCTGGAACAACATTTAATGACCGTTGGAATCCATTTAGGGTGACGGCTGAAACCAATTGCCCATACAGTCGCCCCAGTCCAAAAATGGGTTGATGGTGACTTGGGGACGTGGCCCAGTAGGTGCTGATGAAGGAATATTGCCTAGAAAGAATTGCACGTCCTTCATCGATGTAGGGCGAAGTAGAGCCGAAATGGTTGTAATGTGATAGCGTAAAGGGGAATACCTTCACAGGGGATGTGAAAGCCCATATAGTCAGTAGAGGTTTGGAAAAATTGGCAGATATCCAGATTGTATTTAATAATGGCAGACTGTATGGCCGAAAAAAGGGACTATAGGTTGCGTAAGTGGTTGTCTGCAGATTTTCTGGAAACCGCAATGTATCCAGGTCATTTATACAGCCTGGGATCAGAGCAGTGAGCTGTTTTAGGAATTGCTGAAAAATAGCAGGGGCACTGGTCATCCCGAACGGAAGCCAAAAATATTGGGAAGCCTCATCTAAGGGGAACTGGAGGTAGGCTGCTGCCAAATCTATCTTTAAAGTCCTGGCAAGGTAATGGGTAAGTATCTATAATGAACCGGGCTTTTAATGTGACCTTAAAATCGTGACAGAGCTGATGTTTGCCAGTATTTTTGTAAGATGACCATGGGAGTGGAGCACTCACTCGAAGATATAGGGCGAATGACTCCCAGGTCCCTGAGGCGATCTAATTCCGCTTTAACTGTGTCACAGAGGGCCACAGGTAATGGTTGCACCCGGATGGATGAGGGGTGGAGGGCTGAACAGCCACCTCACACCAAACCTCAGTTTGATTTTGCGCGGCCCTTGAAACCTCGAAAAGCTTGAACGATGTTTAGAACATCGGACAATGAGGTGTTTTCACATTGTAAAGGTCGCTCCCTTACTTCTCTATCAGGTGCAAGACGAATAATCACATACCTGACCATCTGATCTTTGTATGATTCCTTGTGAACCTCAGACGCGAAATTGCAGCAGCGACTGACGCCATGTAATTCGGCTGCCCACACTCGGAACAATTGATGTGGTTGTTTGTAACATCGGTAAAATTCCACTTGATAATCTATGACAGGGTTACGCTTGCTGTAACATGAGGACAGCAACTGACACAGCAAGGGAGCCAGTTGACACAGCAATTGATAAATCCTGGGGAAAACCCACGAGAGGAGCAGGGCCCATCAAAGAAGGGCATTCTGTACACCAAACACCTGAAAAGTGTTGCCGAAATAATTTTTCGTAGGCCTCCCACTCTTCCGTGGTCTCGTCATATGCAGGAAAGGGTAGTGTGTAAGAAACTGAAGATGTTGTTTGAGACCCTATGGGGCACGGGAGGCCAGATATAGCCGAAGCTAAAGACTTCAGTACCTGAGTTTGAGTCTCCAGTGCCGTGGGGGAAAAGGCAATTCAGGTTTTTTATTGCTGCATCGAGAGTCTCCTGACAGTCCACAAGCCAGCGTAGCACTTATTCGAGTGCTGTTTCCGTTGTTGCGAGTAAAACACCTAATGAAATAACGGCGGAAGAAACCGAACACGTGGAATTGTGACACACTCGCCATTGTGTATACTCAAACATATTCAATATCTGCCTTTAGCAGATACACAACAGAACTACCTGTCCCTGCTCTCTCCGCATAACATTAGTATGTGTCACGCTGCCTGCACTGGTCTTGTTCGCGCCTCTGGTGGCAGGAGTCATAAGTACGTAGATGGCACACACGATTTGATTATGCACCCGTGCTCGCTACCTCACGGCGTCATCCTTGACTCCAAAAAGTATTATAACTTCTGGTCTAGATGATGAACATTCACCCCTGCAGTTGTTGCACATTTCATAAGAAACGTGAAAGTGGTCAGTGAACAGTGTGGCATTCACTTAACCCTTTCGGGATGGAACGCATTTCCCCAAAAGCGGAACAATTTGCCGTGGCTTTTTTAAGCGCTGTGTGGGTTCCATGTCCTTTATGTTTCTTTTGTCACTTATAAAATCTACAGTTTTCGACTTATCAATGTAATTTTTTTTTCTTTTTAAATTTTTTTTAAATGAAGTTCAAAACATGCTCTTTAGTGGCAGACAATTTTCATTATGTATTCCATATTGCGCATTATTTGACTTGGCGGTAGTGTTAAAAAATTGATTTACTCCCCCCCCCCCTTTTTTTTAGTTGAGAGGTGTTTCATTGAATTAGACATATTAAAATTAGTTGTTTCTTATTCTTTAAAGTTTTAGTTTTAAAGTGACATATAAAATACAATTTTATCTCTTATGGGATGTGGGTGGGAAGAAAAATTAAAAGTACATTTTGAGGGCTAAAATATGTTTGTCAATAAACTACAAAATGTCATAAAATTTGCTTAAAACAAAGTTTCCAACTTTGGCATATCGATTTTTCGATAGGCAACCATATTTTACAAGTCCTTACGGAACTTTGCTTCTTTGTGATACCTGTTGAAGCACTCGGGCACATAAAGAGAAGGATTGGACGGACAACTTTCACAAAAAAAGGGGAACTGTTTTTGTCCTTCTGGCTTGGAGTGATCACTGCAAACAACATAGTCACCTTGTTCTCCGGTGTCCGTTCTTTGGTGTTTCTCCTCTTTTCTTTGCTATGATGACATATAGCAAGTAAGCGTTGACGATCCCAACCTGAAATTAGCCAGATTAGACCCTTTTGTCTAAATAAAAATTTACCAAGTAGGCCAAGACCTATTAGAAAATTTTCCTCCACTATTTGAGGGATTTTCTGGTAAAATGGTATGATGTGCATTAGTGATCGGCTCTGCCTATGACTCCCATGTTTACCGTGCAGTCACAAATCATTGACAGCTTCTAAATCACCTCTTCACACCGCCTCCCCATCTTTCCTGGGTGATTTATTGCATAGCATCTTTGTGATGAGTAGATTCCATGATATCTGGCCTTTTCTCGCTCCACACTAGAATAACTGCTACTGCCTTCTTGAATGCTTTCTCATCTCCCGTTTTGAGTTTTGACAGTTTCTTTTTCCCTTTACCTGCAAGTAAAAAAAAAAAAAAAAAAGAGGTAAAATTTTTATAGTCCTATTTTGCAAAATATTTAGTGAAATAAGCTAATTACCTCGACCGGTAAACTTTTTTGTTTGCCATTATTGTCCCAGAATGATGAGCATTTTTCTTTCTTCAGTTCCTCTGCCAACTGTAAGCTTGTATAACTAATGTCGGTGTACATGTGCCTCCCCTGAGCTGGGCAATCTTGCTGTAGTCGAACAAACAAATGAAGGACGATTCGTGCTGAAGGGAAGTTCAGGACACACCAACCATCGTAGGAGAACCGTAGTAGGGCCCAAACATCAAAATGTATCTTGTTTTAGAATCGGCCAGGGCATAGACTCGTATGCCCCACTTCATCGGTTTCTGAGGATTATAGCACTTGAACACAATTTTTCCCTTGAAACCGACAGTTCACTGCAATTATTTCTCCTGGAGAGAAGTGCTCTCGACACTTGCTGTCAATGAAATCAGCGACATTCTTGTTTTGAGCTTAAGTAGCTAATTTTGATGAACTCCGAGGAGCCGGAGGACAAATTTGAGAAGCCCAGTAAAGTTGCAAAAATCAGTCACGGCAAAATACTTCTGTAGAAAAGTCCTGCTTTGTTGTCCAATCAATAGAAAAGTAGGCTTTTATGTAACTTTCTTAATTCTTCATCATGTTGGGAATGGTACCCAAAAAAGATTTTATTTCCGTCAAAGTCACATCATGCCAACCTTTCCATTGCAGACGGGGTTTCAGGGGGCTCTTTTTTTTTTTTTTTTTTCATTGTATCGGTTTGTCTAGGCCACAAAGTCATTCAAAAGTTTGTCAGAAAAAATTGGTCACTGCTTCAGAAATTTTTTCCCTTTGTCGCACAGAAAATCGGATGTCATTAGGAAGCTCCACTTTCCTGTAATACATGTCCATACACCACCATCCCGAGGAGACCACTATTCGTGCCACCGGCGTCATTCAAATTACCACCATCCTCTTCATTTTCTTCAATGACATTTTCTTCCTCATTGTCTTCCTTATTTCCCTCTTCATCTTCCTCTTCATCATCTTTTTCGTCAGCATCACTACTTCTTGACCACTCACTCTCACCATCATCTTCGTCTTCATTCCACTCTTTATTACTGTCATTCAGCAAACTCTCAATGGCTTTAATAGATAAACAAGCCATAATTATGTAGCCACTAACACAAAAATCACCTCTTCATTTGGAAGACACTGAAATGTAAACATAAACATGACTGCAGGTGTCATGTGAGTTCCCTAGCTACAGCATGACCAATTAGCAGAGTGCTGAGGGTAAAACGGGGGGGGGGGGGGGGGGTGAGGTGGTTGAGCACATGCCGATCACCAATGCTCCGCATGTAGTTCACATTTTTCGCAACAGAATGTGCCCTGTCCTGTGTTGATACTTCAAGCCAGTCTCTAGATACAATGCTTGGTGTGTGACGTGGCAATCAGGCCATGTTTACAGATCTCGTGTCCCATAGAAACTGCCGCATTAGGCCATGTATACGGGCCTCACGTCCTAAAAGGGTTAAATAGCTATGGGTAGCTGCAGCAGCACTAAAATGACACACAACACTATGTGGTTCCTCTATTTATTTAGTGGTCAAGTACAGCTGGTGGCTTACTTAAAATATGCTACAGTCTCGTTTAATAACTCGGCCCACTGAAATGTCAATCACAAAGTAATTTTAACTTGAGTATAGAAAACCAAATCGAAAAATTGCGGAGTTCCGTGTGGTTTGTTGTTGTTATTGTGTTTTTCTTCTTCTTCCCCTCTCTGCCTTCAATGTGAATGATATTTTATAAATTTACACTTAAACTTCAGTAGATCCAAGTTCCATCTTTAGCCTATATTATCTTCTAAGGCATCTGAATTCTTTTATAACTTAACAGGAAGTTACCAATTCCACATCATTCAAGTCGAACTTTTCAACAGCCTGTATTGTTTGTAACAAAACACAATTGACATTAAGTATATATTAGTTCTTTGTGTATTTTTGTTTAACTTCATAGTCCTCTTTATTTAACTTGATTCCTTTTTTCTTCCATGTGTACAATCGAGAGGAGGGGGGAGGCGACAACACATACCATACAGTGTGCTGTCTCCAAGTAACTTACCTAACCTGCTTATATACTTTCTATTTTACTTATCATCTTCTATATCTATAAATGTGAATGTCTGTTCGGTGTACGTTTATCACGTCTGAACCACAAGACATAAAGAGCTAAAAATTTGTACAGTTACTAATATCTACCTGGGGAAGGCTTTAGGCACGGTTTTATGGCCATCGGATAGCTATTTACCTATATATATATATATTGATGTGAATGTCTGTTTGGTGTACGCTTATCACGTCCGAACGACAAGACGCAGAGACTTAAATATTTGTACAGTTATTAATTTTACCTGAGGAAGGTTTCAGGCACCGTTTTATAGCGATCTGATAGATATTTAGTAATTTGAAGAATATAACGCGAAAATTGGTTGCATTGTTGCTTGATGGTTGATAATGATAAAAGGGTGGACTATATTGGGATGGAAAGTTATCAGTGTATATAAAATTCTACGTGTGTGTGTGTGTGTGTGTGTGTTAATATTTCGCTCTGCAGTGAAAACTACAGAATGCAAACGAATGATCTGTGTGTAATTGTTGTCCGAAGTCTCCCGTTGTACACCATAGCATTTCCATGCTAATACCTTTAAGGGGGTGGAAGATATGGTGGTTGAAAGTCTTCAAATTATAAAAAAATTTCTGACTGAAGGCCAGCGATGACGTTTGCAACTCTATAGCAAGGAGGTTACATACAGCGAAACGTGATGCCACAGACCATATCTTTGGTCTATGCGTGCTACAATGTCTTCAGCTCCTTTCTCTGTAAGGATAAGCATATGAATAAGGAAATATAAGAATAAATAAATAAAACAGTAAAAAAGAAATTTCTTTTAATACATCTAATAAAATATCGATTTGACGTTTTGTGCAGTATATCAAGTGATTGATCTGTGTTATTATTACAATCATTATTGTTGAATTTCGTGATTTGATTCTTCGAAACGAGTGCATTTTTACGTGTGATTTGATCTACACTACTTACTTTCCTGATAATGTTGATTAAAAATGTTTGTTTCTAAAGAAGGTATTGTATTTTATTTCATCATTCAAAACCAGTCTCAATGAACACTACTGAAAGATAGCTTATCTATCATAATCAACTAACACGCAAGCGGAGCCGCAGGTTTAAGCTAGTTCTTTATATTATTTACAAATTTACATGTATATCCTGTGCATAATAGGGACCAGTACCGGTTTTCATGGCTCTCTACACAGACTATCATGTGTTGTTGATATCTTTGTCTTCAATCCAGAGACTGACTGGATACAGCTCTCCACCCTACAATATCCTGAACAAGCCTCTTCATCTCCTCATAAGAATGGCAATGATTTATTGATGTCTAAAAAGATGTCCTCCCAAACGATACCTTCATTTTAGTCAACGTATGCCAAAAAGTCCTTTCCTCCCCAATACTGTTCAGTACCTACTGATTAGTTCACGTGATCTACCCACCTAGTATTCAGCATTCTTCTGTAGAACCACATTTCAAAAACATCTGTCCTCTTCCTGTCTGAACTATTTATCATTCAAGTTTCACTCCCGTACAAGGCAACACTCCACACAAATGCCTTCAGAAAAGACTTAATCAATGTTAACAAATTTCTCTTTTTCAAGAAAGCTTTTCTTATCATTGCCATTCTGCATTTTATATCCTCTGTACTTCCCAAGTAACAAAACTTGTCTACCACCTTCATTGTTTTGTTACCTATTCTACTTCCTCCAGTATCACCTAATTTTTCTCAGACTGCATTCCTTTACCATTGTTTTGCTCTTGTTAGTGTTCATCTTATATGCTCCATTCAATAGACTGTCCTCTCTGTTCAATTGCTCTTCTGGGTCTCTGACAGAATTACAATGTCATTGGCAAAAACCAATGTTTATATTTCTTTACCCAGAACTCTAATTTATTATCCAAATTTCTCTTTGATTTCCTGCACAGCTTGCTCAGTGTACAAATTGAATAACATCGGAGAAAGTCTACAACCATATCTTACTCCCTTCCCAACTACTGGTCCCTCTCATGCCCTTCAATTCTAATAACAGCTGTTTGGTTAATGTAAAAGTTGTAAATAAACTATTGTTTCCTTTATTTCACCCCTGTTGACTTCAGAATTTGAATTAGTGTATTTTAGTCAACATTATCAAAAGCTTTCTTCAATTCTACAAAAACTGTAAATGTAGGTATGCCTTTCCTTAATCTATCTTCTAAGGTAAGTTATAAGGCAAATGTTCCTACATTTCTCCTGAATCCGAACTGATGTTCCTTGATGCCCGCATCTATCAGCCCTTCCATCCTTCTGTAATAATTCATGTTAAAGTTTTCAACCATAACTTATTAAACTTATTGTTCTGTAATTTTCACACCTGATTGTTCTGTAATTTTTACAAATGTCTGCGTCTGCTTTCTTTGGAATGGAGTTTATTATATTTTTCTTGAAGGCTGAGAGTATTTAGACTCTCACACATCTTACCCTCCAGGTATCATGGCTGATTCTCCCAGAGAATACCTCTGAGTGAATGTCATCTACTCCAGGAGTCTTGTTTTGTCTTAGGTCTTTCAGTGCTCTGTCAATTTCATCTCTCTGTATACTATAACAACAATGGAAGGTCCAGTAAGGAATGTTAATAATAATAATCATCTTCACAATCACTCATGCACACCCATCCACATAAGTCAGTCATCTCTGAGACTGTGTTGGGCGGCCAGAGATGGCTGACGTGTGTGGATGAGTGTGCTCTTTCTGAGGAAGGCCACAGCCGAAAATTTAGAATTTTGTGTCTTTTATTTGTGTCTGTTGGCAGCTCAGTGTTTGTCATTATGGTGAATTGTTACCTATCTACATATTATTATTCTCAGTATAGTATCTCCTATTTCACCTTCATCTACTTCGCTACCTCTTCCCATTCTACAATATTGTTTAAGTTCATTTCCGTTGCAGAGACCTTCTGTATACTCTTTCCATCTCTCAGCTTTCCCTTCCTTAATCTGAACTGGTTTTCCAGCTGTGTTCTTGATAGTCATACAGCTATTTTTCTTGTCTCCAAATATCTTTTTTTTATTTTCCTGAAGGTGGTATCTATTTTCCTGCTAGTTATAAATTATTCAACAGACTTTCTTGGTCTTTTAGCCACTCCTGTTTAGCCATTTTGCACTTCCTGTCAATCTCATTTCTTAGTTGTCTGTACTCCCCTTTACCTTTTCATTTACTACATTTTTATGTCTTCTCCTTTCATCAATTAAATTTAACATTTCCTGTAATATCCAAGGAGTTTTGTAGGTCTTGCCTACCTACCCATTTGGTACACTGCTGCCGTGACTATTTCAACTGTTGAAGCTACCCATTCCTGTTCTACTGTTTTATTCACTCCCTTTTATGTCCGTGGTTTCCTAAATCTCCTCCTGAAATTGATGGTTTATTTTCATTAAAAGAAATGCAACCAGCTGCCTTTATGGATGTTTTTTATTACTCCAGACTAGTTTTTGAGCCACTGCAGGCCCATCTTCAGTCGTTACTTTACAGGAATATTTATTATCTTCTGCTAAGTGTAAGTTTACGCTGTCATGGTGATTCTGGTGACATAACTGAACTTTGGTAATAGAGAACAGAATAAATCGGAATTAAATGTTTAATCGAGAACAGAATAAATCTGAAGTATATGTTTAATTCCAATTTATTCTGATCTCTATTACTAAAGTTCAGTTATGTTACCAGAACCACCAAGACTGCATAAACCTACACTTCGCGAGAGATAATTAATGTTACTGTAAAGTATCCACTGAAGATGAGCCTGCAGTGGCCCCGGAAACTAGCTCTGGAGTAATGAAAAACATCAATAAAGGCAGCTGGTTGCATTTCTTTTAACAAAAATAAACCGCTAATTTACGCTACACTTGCAGTTCGTATCTGACATGGATATTTTGAAAAATACTCTTGAAATTCTCAAGAACTTCAGGTTTCTTCTATTTATCCAGGTCCCATCTCATTACATTTCTACCTTTCTGCACTTCCTTCCATTTCTGTCTACAGTTCATAACTGATAATATATGGTCAGAGTCTATACCTGCCCCTGCCTATATCTTACAATTTAATACATGGTGCTGAATTCTGTGTCTAACCATTATAAAATCTAATCGGTACCTTCCAATGTCTCCTGGACTCTTCTATATATACAACCTCCTTTTATGATTTTTTAAACAAGTGTTTCTTATGATTAAACTATGTTCCATACAAAATTCTACCAGGCGACTCCCTCTTTCATTCCTTTTGCCTAGTCCATATGAACCTATTATTATTCCTTCTCTTCCTTTTCCTATTATTGAATTCCAGTCCCCCATTACAATTAAGTTTTCTTCTCCATTAACTGTCCGAATAATTTCCTTTTCCTCATACATTTCTTCTATCTTCTAATAATCAGCAGATCTTGTAGGCATATAAACTTGTACTACTGTGGTTGGTGTTGGCGTTGTATCTATCTTGACTATGATAATACAATCACTGTGGTGCTCATAGTAGTTTACTCTGCATTCTTATTTCTTAATCATTATTAGTCCTCCTTCTGGAATACCCGTAACTAATTGTGTATTCGCCTGACCAGAAATTGTGTTCCTCTTTCCACTGAACTTCACTAATCCCTACGTATCTAACTTTTACCTATCCATTTCCCTTTTTAAATTTTCTAACCTCCCTATCTGATTAAGGAATCTAACGTTCCATGCTCCTATCCATAGAATGCCAGTGTTGTCTTTCCTGATGACGACATCTTCCTGAGTAGTTCCCACCCGGAGATCCAAATGTGTGACTATTATACCCGAAGGATGCCATCACTGGGTGTCCAGCAAACCTTAAAATCTTGAAAATCGGGAAAAAACCTGGAATTTTCAAAATTGGGAACAAACTGGAAAAACCTTTGAATTTTACTTAAAAACCTTGAATTTTTGATATTTTCTCCAATTTCACTTACAGTGAAACTTTTACGTTCTCGGATTTTACGTTTTCTTGCCTTTTACACACTTTTTTTGTCGGTTGACAGTTTTAATTTGCCCTGGCTTTAGCGTCAAGATATTTACATTTTTCCTGCGATTTACATTTTAGGAAACCACGTTTTAGGAGTTAAAAACTTACGTAATTGACATAAATTGAAGCTGGCACGATATTCATCTTTAAGTTGTGTTTAAAACATTAAAAAGTAAAGTTGCTTGAAATTTTTTGCATTTTTTGGAATGCATAGTTCGCGTTTCGTTGTTTATGGTTCACACTAAGTTGCTATATGGTGCAGTGACTCATGGGTGGGACTGTAATTTACGATCGCTCCCATCAGCCTTCGCACCTACTGTTTATTGAAATATAGTTTTACACCCTTATTGTGATGAATTTCAAGAATGAATTTATTCTCATTTTGTTAATTGAAAATATTTCTGTAACTACTTTTGTGACGTTTCAGAAACAGTGTGAACGATAGTTTGTGTGTGTGGTTTTTTGCACATTGGAAGGGCAAAGTACATTATAACCTCAAAAAGACAGTACAGTGCAATAGATATTTACACTTGACAACACGATTAAATTCTCAAAAATCGTCGTCCGAAGCATGGCATGGAAGGAGAGTGAGAGAAAGGGGGGGGGGGGGCGATGCATGAAAAAATTCGCAACTGGTTCAGTGTTTCATTATTTTAAGAATGATTGATACAGATGCAGCTTTATGATGGATTATGGTGAACAAAATTATGTCAAATGTTTCCTAGGAAGTAACCAGTTTTAGTTACACTTTGAAATTCAGATAACGTTTATTACATAATAAAAACAGGCCCTAGTATTGTGATGTCTATTACATTATGTATCGTATAAAAACTACAAAAATGCAAGTGCGATCCTATAAGCAAATTTTAGTGTTAACAAAGTATTTTCCTTTATTTTACACCATTTTTTAAAAAATCCCCTGAAAAATGTTAAATCTAGGTCCACTGTATTTATATTTCACACTTATGCTGGTAGGTTATAGATTTGAATAGCGTATCGTAGCATATGAATAACGTAGCAAACTGATTTATTACAGTTCAGTTTTCCGTTTGTGAGAAACAAATGTGGCAAGTGAAGAAATTTTAAGGCGACACACACTGTTAATTAGAACAAATTTGCCCAAAACATGAGCAGGGCCGTATTTAGGGTATACGACACCCTGTGCAGTAATATAGGGTGTTTTACGCTCCCCCCCTCCCACAGCATCTGGGATTCAAACTGATTTCTCAAAAAAAAAAAAAAAAAAAAAAAAACACAACTTGATAGTCACTGCTGTCAGCACAACAACCTGAATTTATTGCTGTAGTTCAATCACTGAATAATGATGATTTCAATTAACATTAAAATAATATTTAAAAAAAATTTTGAAGGCAAAATTTTGCTGCCCTGTGCAGCTGCACATGTTGCACCTGCCTAAATATGGCCCTGAACATGAGTATATTTTCTAAGTTGCTGAGGAGCACACCTGTAATTTTTAAAATTTAAAACAATGCTTTTAAATAAATTAAAAATTTTCTCAAGTGTTACACATTAATTTTGGTTTTGAATTTTTAATGGATATACAATACCAATAATTATATATTAAGGGAACGTAATTCTGGGTTTTTGTGAACATTTTGGATCACTCATGGGTTCTTTGTGTATAAAAAATGCCTTCCTTCAAATGCACTCATATATTTGGCACTTTTGATTTGTAAGCAGTTGAAGATATGTAGAAAAGACTGTTAATAATAATTGTTTGTAATTTTTATGTCAAGTTAATAAAAGGTGAACTTGGAAAAAATGATTATTCCTTCGAAAACCTGGAAAAAACCTTGAATTTGAAAAAATCTTTTTGCTGGACACCCTGCATCATCATATATTCATATAGTAGAACTGCATGTCAAAGCCACATTAGCTGATGTCACAAGGCCAGCTCAGTCAATCATCCAGATTGTTGCTCCTGCAATTCCTGAAAATTTCATAAAATGCATATTGAACCATCAGCTGTTTATTAAATCCTTAAAAATTGACTAGATTCGGTCATGGACCATCATCATAGATAAACTATACAAAAATACAGAATAAAAGTAATTAATGTACACAATAAAAAAAGAAAGTAAGAAACAAAATTGCACACAATAGTATGGAAAAGTGGAAGTATCTTGACTAATTACAATATTATTATAAATACTTCCAAGGTATTAAAAAGGATTAGTCAAATGTGTTAGATCAGGGGTTCTCAAACCAGTTGCAGAGGACCTTTAAAAAGTGGAACTAAAGGCAGAGCATTAAATTTTGTCACAGATATATATGCTGCATTTGGTAAATTCAGCAGGGGTGGCTATTCGGGTAGTGCCGCTGTGCCATGGCACTACTTGTATGAAAAAGGAAGAAAAAGAGCTGCATACAAACTGCGCAAAAAACATTTTTTCCGTGTGTGTGTGTTCTTTGATTTGAACAGGTGCTTTACGTCGCGAGTGCGCTCGAGGGAGTTTACAGAAGCTTGAAGCCAACTCAGATTGGCACCGCCTGTGCCTATAGGCCATCAGTGCTGTAGGCACTATGTTAAAACTTTGGGCAGGTTTCTGCATGGCGCTTGCAGTGGGGGTAGAGCCAAAATCACCCGGACTCGCAGCTTTGCAAGTCTGCCACTAGAAAGCAGTAGAGAACAGAACCTGAAAGACCTTACTTACCATCTCGTGAGAATAGGCTCAAACTTTCTTTTCCAGCACCACAATCTCGTTGCAACTTAAAAGTCTAATTTGTATTTCCAAATGCATTAGCATTGTTTTCTATTGTCATTTTTATAATGCCACATAATCTCTCTCTTTTCGATCAATTTCAGATGAAGATCACTGCGATATCTTATTTGACTTTAGTCGGTCCAAACTGTAGGGTGGTACCGGTAATGCAAAACATTAGAAATGACATTGATTCCATCATTAATGAGATTTATTGTGTAGGTAACGTAACAATGCCTGCCTAGAGACTATGGATCACTGAAGATTATGAAAAAAATCTTTAGTGAAATAACGTTTTCAGTTCATTAGGCACCTCACTGCAACCAATTTATTCGTTGTGAACCAGTTTGACAAATTTTCCTGGAATTATTTTTATACAGATCTTTAAACAACTGACACACATACATTTTGTGAGAAAAGAAAGTTGGAGGGAGAACTTCAGGTTTCCTATGCTAGGCCTGAATTTATATATGTTTCCATTTTTGTTTCTTTCGCTCATTCTAGAGGACGAACTTTCTGAAACTTTTGAAGAAAGTGTTAAAATGTCGAGATAGGCATTGTGATTAGCAGTTTCGACATCAGATGCTGAGCGGTATTTCACAGAGAAAGAGAAAATTAAAACTTTCCTAAGATATACCATGAAAGAAGAAAGACTGAGTGCCTTAGGGATAATATCCTATGAGAAGTCATTTGTATGCAACTTGGAAGATAATTGAATCGCCCTTGAATTGAAATTTTGAAATGAGAAGTACAGACAAACTGATTTTGAATAACGTTTGCATTAGCTGATTATTTTGAAGCGGAATGTGGATTTTGGGAAGTTAGTTTAATTTATTCATTTCATGTTATTTCGTATACTAATTCAATTTCTCAAGCAGATAAGAGGAAAAGATAGCTAAAGCAACCTCCCTCATCCTCTTTCTTTTGCATAATCAAAGACAATCGCTTCCTACTATTCTTCAGGAAGCAATAGTGCAGCGTTGATAATTTTTACTTGACATGTAGACATTCGTAACAGTGCAATGGATCTTTGGAAGTGAAGACAGACAATCATAAGTCAGCTGCAGAGAGCCAATGATGTTAATCTTTCTACTTGTTTCACACTCATAAATAAATTTGCATTGTGGTCTAGTTTCAGCTGTAGTAAAAATGATTTTTTCAGAAACTGACTGCTGCTCATTTCACTCCTAGCAATTGAAGCAGTATGTAAGAATAGCACTACTTACTTCTGTTTCATTAAACTCCTCCTCACCGAGGGGGCGTACATTTCTGTTTGTCGCTACAAGGTGGATCCCTCCCGCTCCCCTCCCCAGTCCTACCGTTGCCTACAACGATCTCCTTACTGAAAAGTGCCGCAACCACCCCACCTGTCCTCACTGTAAGTCGGCCCACTTCCTAAAACGATGTCCCAACCTCGCCTCCACCCCCACCTGCAACACATATGATGACCCCAATCCCTTCTACTCCTAAAAGTGTCAGGCTCGTTCTGTCCCCGTCCATCCTGAGCTGACAGTCCCTGTTCGTCCTATCGATCCCCCCTATTCACCCCAATAATTCCCTTTGTCCCTATCCTACTGTGGAGGATATCATACACTTTGTCACACGGTCCTCCAGAACATCCACCCTTTCCAGCATCTCCACACACTGCAACAAATCGCCCTCGCTGCCCGCTTCGTTTTCCAACTTGGCACCATTACCACCTTCTCCCGCAACCACTCTCACTTCACCTTCTCCTGTAATGTTACCCTCATATAAAGCACACCCTTAAACCGTTTCCCATCGCCCCCTTCCATCTCTTCCCCCCCCCTCCTCAACGAAACCTTCCTTCAACCTTGTCACTCCATCATTACCACTCCTTACACCCTCCACCGTACAGATGGCTCCCTCCCCTCAGGCGAGGTGGAATGGTGATCGGCCACCTCTGTCACCACCCGGTCAGGCCACAACCCCTCCTCAACGATCCTACAGAACATCTCATCCTCAGCCTCTTTCTTCCCTTCCTCACAGTCATCCTCGCCACCATTTAAACGTGTAGCACTGCACCCCTTCTCTATGATTTCCTATCTCACATAGACCGATCCTTCACAACCTAGGTGGTTGCTGCCGACTTGAACCTTTCTTCCCGAACTCTGGCGGTGGCATTAGTTACTCTCCCAGCTCTGCGGTGACTCCTTTCCCCTCCCACAACCCACTCGCCCACAGAGTAATACCGCCCCTGATGTCGTCCTGGCCTGTTCTAACCTCCTGGGCCACCTGCAGGTGGAAGTCCTTGATCTCTTTGGCAGTGACCATGGTCCCGTACTCTTCACTCTAGACACCTGCGGCCGTCAACCCCCTCCAAAGATAGTCCATGATTATGTCTACGCCAACTGGGATGCGTACCGCCGCTTCATAGACAACCAGGTCGCTAGCCACCCTGTGCCCCTCCACACCCCTGCCAATATTGGTCACGCCATTCCTTCCTACACCTTCCTTCCTGTTGCTGACGCCGTCCTCTCCCACATCCCTACCAAAACCATACACCCACATCGTCCTTCCTTACCTGCAGAGGCCGTACTCCTTCTCTGAGAATCCCGTCGCTCTACCGATCCTTCCTGCGGACCCGTGACCTGGACACCCTCTGTCGCCACCAGCAAATCCAACGTTGCATCCGAAACCTCTTGAACGTAAAAAGACGCCTAGACTGGCGCCAGACATGCACCCGTCTTTACGTTTCTCTCCCTCACAACTCTTCCAAGTACTGGCGTACCTTCCACTGCCTTATTGGCCGTCAGTCCGTTCCCGACTACCCACTTCTCCATAATGACCTTCCTTTCCGTGACAACCCCAGTAAGACAAACTACTTAGCCACTCATCTTAATGATACCTTCTCCATCCCAGGTTTGTGTACTCCCTCTTCCCGGATGTCCATGAGTGAACCAACACCTCTATCACCTGCCCCCCTCCCCCCACCCCACCCCCCCCACCCCCTGGGTTTCAGTACTTGCACAGTATCCATCCCCACAGAACTTAATCTTCCGATCACAGCCCTCAACATCAAAACAATACTCTGCATGAAACACCAACATGGCTCCTGGCCTACAACTGTCAAAACGCAGCAAGTCCCCCTCTGACGCCTCTTCCTATCATCCCATCAGCCTCACCTCAGTGTTCAGCAAGGTCCTGGAAACAATGCTGCCTCGCCGCATCCACCAACATCTCCATCAACACCTGCTCCTTCTCCTCTCCCAATGTGGCTTCCGACCATCCTTCTCTGTCGATGACCAACTCCTGTGCCTTACCCACCTCCTTCCTGTCCAGATGAACTCCTGTTGTTCCACTATCCTCGTTTCTTTTGACTTCGAGAAAGCCTACAACCGCATATGGCATTCCGGTCTCCATTTCGAACTCCAACTCTACGCCCTTCTTGTTAACTATGTCCGCTTCATTGCGTCCTTTCTCACCCGCCGCCCATCCTTTGTCACTGTCAATAATTCTGACTCCCATTTGTTTTACCCCTCCGCTGAGGTGTCCCAGTGCTCCACCTCTCTCCCCTCCTCTACCTTATATATTCGGCAGACATGCCACTACCCCAGCCTCCAGCCCACCTCCTTCAATACGCTGACGACACCGCCTTCCTAGCCCTTGTCCCCTCCCTCGCACGATCCAAACACCTCCTTAAATCCCATCCCTTCGAATTCTCCACCTGGTGTATCCAGTGGCTCCTCACCATTAATACCACTAAATCCCAGGCAATCATTATAGGTCACACCACTCCATCCTTCAACCACCGCGACATCTACCTCACACTCCATGACCGTCCCATCCCACAAACCAAAACTCTCAAGTATCTAGGCTTTACCCTTGACCACTCACTGTCTTGGAAACTCCACATTAAACAGTCCGTGATAAAGCCCTCTCCTGCATCAATCTACTCAAACTCCTTTCAGGCCGGACATGGGGCCTCAACCCTTCTACCATCCTTTTCACCCACTGTTTCATCATGTGTCCTATCCTATGCTGATTCCACCCCGCTTGGGTTTCAGCCCACTACCAATCTCTCCAGATCATCAAACGCCATGCCCTCTGCCTCGCTTACCATGGATCCGCCCCCTTCCTCCACACAGATCCTTATGACCTTATTCCTTTCCCACAGCTTCTCAAGTTACTCTAACACCTCCGCCTCAGATATGTCTACCACAAACTCTATTCCCAACACCCGCTTGTATCCCATCTCTTGTTGATGCTCCCCGTCCCGACATTTACCCATCCTACCAATCTTTATCCATCCCCATATTTGCACGTCCCCTCTCCCTTCCCCCTCCAGCATTTGGCTTTTCCCCTCCCACCCTTCATATCGCTCTGCAATGTTACGCCTAGATATTTGAACGACGCGACCGCATCAAGAAGCTCACTACTAATGCTGTATTCAAACATTATGGGATTGTTTTTTCTACTCATGCGCATCAACTTACATTTTTCTACATTGAGAGCTAGCTGCCATTCTTCGCACCAACTAGAAATTTTGTCTAAGTCATCCTGAAAGCTATTACAGTCAGTTACAGACGACACCCTCCCATACACCACAACATCATCAGCAAACAGCCGCAAATTACAACTTACTCTGTCCATCAGATCATTTATATAGATAGAAAATAATAGCGGTCCTATCACACTCCCCTGGGGCACGCCTGACGATACACTCGCCTCTGATGAACACTCGCCGTCGAGAACAACGTACTGCGTTCTATTACTTAGGAAGTCTTCCAGCCAGTCACAAATCTGTGAACCTATTCCATAAGCTCGTATCTTCGTTAGCAGTCTGCAGTGTGGCACCGTGTCGAACGCCTTTTTGAAGTCGAGAAAAACACAATCCGCCTGTTGCCCTTCGTCCATGGCTCGCAAGATGTCATGTGAGAAAAGGGCAAGCTGAGTTTCACATGAACGATGTTTCCTAAACCCGTGCTGATTCATGGAAAGAAGCTTTTCCGTTTCAAGGAAATTTACTATATTCGAACTGAGAATATGCTCAAAAATTCTACATGAAACCGATGTAAACAATATTGGCCTGTAATTGTATGGGTCAGTTCTCTTTCCTTTCTTATACACGGGAGTCACCTGCGCTTTTTTCCAATCACTAGGAACTTTGCGCTGAATTAAAGATTCGCTATAAATGCAAGCTTAGTAGGGGGCCAATGCCGCACAATAGTCTTTGTAAAACCGAACTGGTATTCCATCCGGACCAGCAGACTTTTTCGTACTTAGCTCTCTCAGCTGCTTCTCTACACCGGAAATACCTATTGCTATGTCCCCCATTTCGGAATTAGTACGTTGATCAAATGATGGTATATTTGTGCGGTCCTCCTGCGTGAAAGATTTCTTAAAGGTTAAATTTAGAACTTCAGCTTTCCGTTTTCTTTCTTCTATTACTGCCCCAGAATGATCAACTAGTGACAGGACAGTGGGCTTTGACCCGCTTATCGATTTTACATAGGACCAGAATTTTTTCGGGTTCTTGGAAAGATCTTTTGCTAAGGTATGGCTGTGATAATTATTGTATGCTTCACGCATCGATCTTTTTATAGACGCACGAATCTCTACTAACTTTTGCCTGTCATCATTTGCGTATTCTTTTTTGAATAGAGAGTGCAACAGCCTTTGCTTCCTCAGTAGCTCTCTAACATTATACCACGGTGGATCTTTTCCATTCTTAATCGTCTTTACTGGCACATATTTCTCTAACCCTTTATTAACAATGCACATAAATTTAGTCCACAATTCCTCTACATCCATAGTTCCAGAATTAAACGATGCCCATTCATTTTCTAATTGCGATCGTAACATTTGCTTGTCGGCTCTTCCCAATAAAAACACGCTCCTAGCCTTCTTGACTGGTTTATGAACTTTGGTCACCATCGACACTATGACGATATCATGATCACTAATTCCTGTCTCTACACAGACATCGTTAATAAGGTCAGGCCTGTTTGTGGCTATAAGGTCTAGAATATTTCCATTGCGCGTGGGTTGCCAGTTTAACTGCTCAAGACAGTTTTCGGAGAATGTGTCCAAAAGTAGCTCGCAAGACTGCTTGTCCGTACCGCCTGAAATGTAACTAGCGAGGTCCCAATCTATACTCTTATGGCCGAGTGCACCAACCTCGGTCAAAAGTTAATCGCGGTCAAATCGACATTTAACCGTGGTCAACTCAGGTTTCTGGTGCGCCGACACCGATCAAAGTTAAACGAGAGAGTTGATCGCGGTTAAATTTGATCGCGGCTGACGCCCGGTTTTGTCGAGATGACCAGGGTTATACGAGTGTGCAGTATCAAGATGGCGGCGCGTTTTGAAGTTTTTGACAAAATTGACAAAGATTTATTTTACCTCGATCATTTAAATCGGGATCAAAACCGGAACGTAGTGATTCTGGAAGGGGGGACTCTTTTGAAGATTACAGTGACAAAAAGTTCGAAGAAAAATTTTGTTTGTCCAAAGAAAATGTGGTGGTTGTTAAACCAAATCAATGACATGTTAGAATTTTCTACCGATAGAAATAACCCTATTTCGCCTATGAACAGACTGTTGATTACGTTAAGAGCATTTGCAACTGGTGCATTTAACATACTTATTGGTGACAACTGTAATATATATCGCGACGACACATTGCCAGGAATAGCAGTTCGCCGCGCCATAATTAATGAATATTTCCAGTAAGGTAACTATCAAATTCAGAAAAAGGTTTGAATCAAAAATGACGAGATGTTCCGTAACTATAATGGTAAATCTTTCGTGTTATTAAAATATGTTATCTGTATATTTCTGTTACCAGGTGAACATGCGGTGCATGGGAAAATGCGCTGTGAACAACAATGGCATTGGTGTTGATTTGTTCGAAACAATAAATCATAATTTATGTAATTATATACATCTGTCTTAGGGTGTTTTTTTTAATAATCATTTCTCTTTGCAATATGACTGGTTTCGGTAAAATTTTACGAAGCTTCTCGCTGGGCTCCAGTGCTTATGTTGGCAACAGATGAACAATGAAGTGTAGAATGGAGTTAATATTTTTCACGAGCTACAGAGTAAATGTTATTGCTGCTCGTTTCACTCGCAGCAAAGTTAATACTGTACCTGCTCTATGGTTGAAAGGTTCTTGTATGTACCCTTGTCCGTTCAGAAGAAAATAATTTTCGTTTTAATTGAAGTTGTCACGAAAAAATATTTATTGGTCATCTTAGTTGCCGTCATTACCATTGGTGCCAACATAACCACTGCAGCCCGACGAGAAGCGTCGTACAATTTTACGGTATTTACAATCTGGTACATACAAATCTCGTGGTACTGTCGTCATTCACCAAAGATAGTCGAGAATACACATGTAGGTAAGCTCAACTAACACCTTTGCATCACTTGGGTGCCTTCCACTGCGCTACACGGACTTGATCACGATCAAATGTGCGATTGGCTGACGACGGTTTGCTGACCGGTGATTAACGTTGGTGCACCGCAGAGACGTTTTAACCGCGGTTAACTTTTGACAGTGTTCTCGGAACCCTTGATTATCGTGCTTTTTGACCGAGGTTGGTGCACTCGGCCATTAAGGTTGAAGTCACCTCCGACTAATATTACATGGCCCGGATACCTATGCACTACCTGGTGTAGACTTTCCTTGAATGATTCTAAACCTGCTACAGCAGCACTGGGGGGCCAGTAAAAACATCCAACTATTAACTTTACTTCTTTTAGACCTGTTATGCGTGCCCAGGTAACTTCACAGTTACTTTCAACCTCGATCTCAGTAGAAACAATATCTTTGTCCACAGTGATGAACACTCCTCCTCCAGTTGTATCAGATCTATCTTTCCGATATACATTCCACGCTTTGCTAAATATTTCTGAACTTGCCACATCATCATTTAGCCGGCTTTCGGTGCCTAAAACCATCTGAGCGCAATAACTTCCATGCAGCGCTGCAAATTCGGGAACTTTGTTTCTAATACTCTGTAAGTTCGTGGCTAATATTTTTATGTTTGAATTTTTGTTCCGAACATGGCCTGAATTTGCTGTTTGAATGCTGACAGGCGAGTGCTCATCAGAGTTAGCGCCTAGCCTAAAAAACCCCCATGTGCACTCCACAAGTACTCTGCTACCCGAGTAGCCGCTTCCTTAGTGTAGTGCACCCCTGATCTATCTAGGGGCACCCTACAATTCCCCACCCGATAACGACCCTACAATTCCCCACCCGATAACGCAGATCCAGAAATCTGCAGCCATGACTGTCACAGAGTCGGCGAAGCCTCTGGTTCAGACCCTCCACTCGGCTCCAAACCAAAGAACCCCGATCAACCCTGGGAACAATGCTGCAAATCGACAGCTGTGCTTGCACCCCGCGTGCAAAGGCAGCAGCCTTCACCAATTCCGCCAGCCGCTCGTAGGACCTGAGGATGTCCTCAGAACCCAAGCGACAAGCGTCATTGGTGCCGACGTGAGCCACGACTTGCAGTCGACTGCACCCCGCACCCTCGATAGCCGCCAGCAAGGCCACCTCCACATCTCGGATGAGGCCCCCCGGCAAACACATCGAGTGCACGTTGGAATTCCTTCCAGATCTGGACGCTATCTGCCTAAGGGGCTCCATCACGCGCCTAACATTGGAGCTCCCAATAACTAATAATCCCCTCCCCCCGTGCACCTGCTCGGACCCTGCTGAAGGAGTGGCCACACTCTCACTCACAGGACGAACGGACGTCCAGCCTCCACATTGGCCTTCCGCCTCGAGCGACGCCGTACAACCCGCCACTCCCCTTGCGGAGAAGGCGGCTTGACGACGTCCGGTACACCTGAAGGTGCCTCGGTAGCAGGGACAGAGAGCGTAGCGTGAGACACCTGAGGTGTCCCACTCAACGCACCAGACTCCCCACCATTGCTGCACCCCGAGACAGCAGCCTGAAGACGGCTGACCGTAGCCAACAGCACGCTCAGCTGTTCGCGATCCGCGGCCAACTCCTCCTGCGTCCGCACACAGCAGGCACACATCCTATCCATCCTATCGATACAATTAACAGCAATTAACAACTTTAAAGAAGCCTAGTACTCTAATGAAGGCGGCTGGCTGCTGACTGAACTGTGGTCAGTGGTAACTACACTGTCAAATCAACAAAACTGAGTCCGGCAGTTTAGCGCTATTAACGCCGCGGCACTGGTGGCAACTGGCACTGGACTGACTGATAACGAGCTTAGTAACGGTCTCTGACTTGTTTTGAAATACACCGGTCAAAGACGAAGACTAAACACAACGGTATTTATCAAATACGATAGAATAAACTATTAAAACTGTAGTACAAACAAAATCTGCAAGTACGCGGGAATAAACCTCTTAAAACAGAGTACTAACGAAAATGAACTAGACTGGCAAATTAAATTTGACAAATTAAATTCAGATACTTAGCGCTGTTTACGATGTGGAACTGGTGACAGCTGGCACTGGACTGACTGATAACGAGCTTTGAAAAAAAAAATAATAATAATAATAAATAATTACTTATGTTACCCTTTACTTTTTGTTTGCTACAGATATTATGACAGATATAAATAATTGAGAACATTTTATAATAACTTAAGATGGATGGTGGTATTTTACGAAGTTCATAACAGTGTATTTAAGATTTATTTTCATAATTATTATTAATCATTGTAAATGTTTATTTTATCCCATACCTGCTAAGTTTTCCAGTTTTCTCGGATGGTTTCCGGATTTTGATGTAGTCTTCCGGTTTTCTGGATGAACATAGTTTTTTTCCAGATTTTTATCTCCCATGATTGTTCAAGCCCTCTGCATTTATATCTCATTTAAGTTTTCACTTTCAATAATAGCTACTTTTCTGCGATGTGAATGTTTGAAATTCACCGGAAGGTCGATTGATAATATTATCAATAATCACTCCCATCAGAATATCACTGCCACAGTCTAAAATTGCGCTTTGTCATTAACTCTGAAACAAGGCCGGAGGAAGTCAATCAAAATCCCCTTACTCTATGTGCTTCGACTGCTTGTTAGCGGGAAAGCTTTGTTTATGTTTGCTGTGGTTCTGGTTTTCTTGCAATTGTGTGATGAATTTTTGTGCGATTTAGAGCTTTCGTGACGAGTTAGTTCAACAAAGAAACAATAACATCATCAGTCTTTCGGGGATGCATATTCTGTATTTCCATTTATTATGCGATTGCTGATAGGTGAAATATTCACATTCTGTTCCATGTGTTCGAGCGATATAAACATTGCTTACAGAGAAAGAAGTGAATATTAAATCTGTTAAACATGTCTTCAATATTAAAAAAGATGATTGATAGTAGTAGGAAATTTAGTTGTATTTTACTACTTCTGGAGCTTGATGTAATAGTGCTGAATGGTTGTTCACTTCATTTTTGATTGAACATAATATTCCATTAGCTGATGTTCATAACACTGGTGCTTGATGTGAACTCAAACACAAGTCCTACTTTTCATAAAACTGTATTCAACAACACATTACATTGTTGGTATTAAACCACATACTGACATAGTGACTGCCCAAAGTCAGCCTTAATAATGACGTCCCAAGTCTCTTTGCTCGGGTCTTTATATACTATTTCGACATGTAGACAACAATACAAACTATTGTTGGAAACAGGAAGTTGTACATTTATCATGAACAACGGATTTGTTACAAGGTATACTTCATATTGGTAAGTGGAGCATAAAATGTTTGTTCTTTTAAATGTGATGACTTTGAGAATAATTGCTACAATTAAGCAATATATGGTATAATTTGTATATGGACAATTGAATTAATAAAGAAGTTAATAACATGAAAATTATGTTATGGATACAATTCCTGACATTTACGGAGCTATGTTTTAGCAAGCTTTAACTCTTGACAGTCTTTCCAGTTCTTTAGCTATTATAGTTGACAAGGAATGCTTAAATGCTGACCATGTGGTCATGTCTGTTTCAGATTAAGTCTTCTGAATTCATATAATAAATTATTTCCAGTATTACATTAATTCATTCGATGGCATTTTAAGTCCATGTACTGAGTTTGATGTAAATCTAATATCATTTAATATGTTTTCTATTACGACCTGTTATTGCAACATGTGCTCACTTTATATTTTGGAATACAGCTTTAATATGGAATTACTTTGCTTCCTACCAAAAGATGAACATTAACTGAGCAGCTATTAGTTTTTGTGGTGGGTTTACAATTTGGTAATATTCTTAAACCAAAGTTATCTGATATTTGTAGTTCAGCATAGGACTAATACACAGAGATTTTCTTATAAGAGTTACAGAATGTGTTAGTGTGTTGTCTATATGCAAATCTACTGTCTGTAGGTGTTTCCCTAAGTAGTCTGTTATGCCTCAAGAGCAATACAATTCTGGCTGACCAAAAACCTATGTTGTTTTTGGTCAGCCAGAATTGTATTTCACTTTTCAGAGAGCTAGAGGAAGGCAGTTTATTCTCTTGATTATTATGATATGGAGCATTATCAAAAACAACAGTACTTCTTGGAGGTGAGCATGGAATAAGTTGGGTTTCAACGGGTTTTAAGTTTTTGCTCTCCGTTTCTGAATGATAGTTGGACGTTTTGGTTTTTTAATCAATATTGTAGTGTAACGAGTTGCACTACACCCTATGAACCAACATAAGATCACCAAATATATTTATTAGGGAATTCTGGTAGCCAGATATTTCTTTTTCTATTTTTCTTTACCCTACAGGTAATCTGTCAAGAAATCCACTTGCTGCTACTGCCCTGGGAGACAGTGCTTCAGAATATATATAGTGTTTTGGAGTGTCATAGGCTCTAAGAACAGTTATAAGTTTTGTGTCTGTTGACATTGTTGTAAGAGGACAAGAGTTGTAAGTTGGCTGTTGATGGGAACGTTTGACGAGACGTCGTCGTAAAAGGAAAGCGATAAACAGCTTATGTGTTTTAAAGTTGACATCTAATGGAAATTCATTGAGCAGTAAATGCTCGGATTTTCTCTCTCTTTTCTTCTCACGCTGAAGACAGTCTTTGGTCTTACGAATTCCGAAACTGTATGTAAGAATTTGTCTGACTGCAAGAGGGACAGACTAGCTGCACCTCATGGCGCAGTAAGTATTTCATAGGGAAGGTTTACGACAAGGTGAATGGAATTTCAACTGCAGATATTGCTAAGCAAAGAGCCCATGTAGTGATTGGCAAATAGGCTATATAACAAGCACGGTCACACACACACACACACACACACACACACACACATTACCTATCTTGTGTGCGAGTTATAAAAAAAACACTACAATATATGAAAAGTGCATCTGGAATGAAACCCATGTTCCCGCCTGCATGAACAACTAAACAGTGATCAGCACTTTTGTTTGACAACACTCCTCGCACACTATCACATTGTCAACATTTATTTACTGTATAATGTGTGTGAATCCATGTTCATCTAAGACCCACTGGTCGCCTTGATTCTGATACTAGATTTTTACATAAAAGTAAGCTCTCTTGTTCACACAAAACAACATGTTTATTTTGGCACCTCAAATGAAATCCAATTTTTCTCATGGTTTCCTTGCTAACTTTGAAACTCAGTTCTGTTCGACAAAAGTTGTACAGATTTCGCAAAGTTGGTATTTCTTTATATTGTTCTTAATACCTTTGAAATGGCTGCCTCATAATACATTTATCCTTATCATTGATCAAATACTTATTGTGAGGTTCTTGGTTCTTCGGCCTAGAAAAGTGAGTTCCACTTTGCTTGGCATTGTGTCCTCTTTTCTGTAATTTGGAAACCATTGTCTTGCTTGCCTTTAACATTTTGGCAGCACACACTGTCACCTTCTGCACCGCCACAGTCAGTCCCTTCTGTTTCTCGTCGGCGCCGAATTTAATTATGTTAACTGCAACCCACCGTGCCTGTCTACGAAGACACTTTCCATGCTCATCTTACATTCTCACACTTACAGGTAACAATGTGCACTAATGTATCTGTAGCCCGGTTGTACCTCATCACGTGACTAAGATTGTTCCTGCCACTGCTGCCTTACCACTTCGCTTTGCTGGGTAAAGCAAGCCGAATACGCTGTTGATGGATCCTTATTCATGGTACTCGCAAATGATAATAGATGATGGAATGTGCTTCTGCAATTCAACTTTTAATTGCCACACCCCAAATCATACAGGATTATGCGCACTGCATCCTGTTTCTGCGGTGTTGCTCTGGTTTTCCACATGGAGATACAACTGCATTAATCTGATCCCTTGTGACTTCAAATCGGTTCAAACATTTGTGTTATCTGCATGCAAGATCGACATGAGAATGGACACATCTCCAACAATTACAACTCATTGCTTGAACTTCATTGTTCCACCATTAGATTCAACTATTTTACATAATTTGGGCTCGCAAGTTTTACAAAATCAATGCTGCTGTTAATCGGAAGGTGGACCCCGATAATACCTTCAAATCCTATCTTTACTTGTTCTTCTAATTAATCATTGTTCAGCCTCAAATGACTTAGGATGGAAAAGGTTATGGTTGGTTGTAAATTTCAGGGAATCTTTTCTCATTGATTGTGACATAATTGAACCACATTCATTCCTAAACAATTACAATAAACACATGTAACACTGCAGTTAATGCAGAGGCTTACCACGTGGGCAAAGTAAGGTGCAGCACTAAGCACAGCACTTCCCACATCCAGCGCTTCCACGGAAACATTCGGCCATGGGAGAGGACACATGGAAGGTGCTAAATATTATTATCTATTTTACTTGATACTTCTCTACATGCTGCTCATGGGTGCAATAAACTTGCTAGATCAAAATATTTGTCCCATTTATTTACTTAAAAAAAGAAAAATTAAAATATCCTTACCTTTTCACGGAGCACCTGGAGTTCTTTCACAGAGCAGTTTGAGAAACTCTGCCTTAGATGAAATAAATGTGGCTAACAGCAGGAGTCAGTTTCAATAAAATTGTCATATTGGATTTTTCTGTCAAACAAACATAAAAGACAGGAATGGACAGTGAATAATGAGGAGTGCACAGTGCTAATTGCATGAGTCGAAGACCATTCTAACCTATGATATCAAAATATTATAGTACAGTTTCAGAGTTATTCTTAATGGGCGTAGAGTATATTTGACTGAACATACTATTATGTACAATTTTGTTTCTTACTTTCTTTATTGTGTACATTAATTACTTTTATTCTTTACTTTTGTGTAGTTGATCTATGATGATGATCCATGACTGAAAATAGTTGAGTTTTAAGGATTTAATAAACAACTGATGTTTCAATATGCATTTTATGAAATACGTAACGGCTGTTAACTCTCACCTTGCCAAACCACTGAAATAAATGAAAAGGCTGCTGACACTCTTCAGGAACCACATATTTGTCTGGCCTCTCCACAGATATTAAACCATCGGTTGTTTATTAAATCATTAAAACTCAAATTGGTACTTATATTTTATATACCATTTGTCCATGCTAGTAATCTGGAGGGAACATGAGATTTCAACATGAAACTCAGGATTTATGTATTTGTATTCAAATTTGCATTAAAACCATGTGTTGGTAACAATGAATTCTTTCTGCTGGTGATTTTCACCCCATTGATTTGGATTCTTGGTACGCAGCAAAGCTGACAGCCAAAAATCCGCCATTTAAAAATCTGAATGTAGTATGCTTTCCACTGAAGCATATTTAAAAAAAAATCTTACTTTAAATTGCTTACATAAAATTCACATGGTGTAAACAATATTTATGTTTTAAACGTTTCTTTGATGATTATCACCCTGAAAAGTGTAAATAACTTCCAGGGAGAGCTGCTAGAATTTTCAGAAATTTTATTTCATTCAAAACTTCGCCGAAATCAGCAAAGTAACTGTTTAGTCATGTTAATTAATTGATATGATGGTAGGTAATCTGAATATATTAATACTGCACTGATGAACTGAATTCTTCAATCATTTAAAAATTTCATCAGGATCGGAATACGACTGTAGAATCTGACGAAGTTCAAATGTAAAGTATCCTCTGTCATGTACCATTCAAAATTTTATGTAACAGTGACCTTCCTCTCGTTTTGAAGGTCACGTGTTCAAATGTCATGAAGATTTTAGGTTAAATAAAGTGTCCTTATTCGCATGTCGCTCGATGCCACAGGTTTTCAACCATATAATTGTTCATGACGTCATGTCTCCTGAACTATTTTGTCATAAGCAGTTCTTACCGCCTCATGGAAGGAATATATATACCAAATTTGGTTGAAATCGGTACAGTGGTTTAGAAACAGACGTCACGTGAGACAGCACCTATCCGTGCATTTAATTGTTTATTACGTCATATCTCCCGAACTATTTGTCATACAGTCATTTAATGGTGCCTATGACCATCGTGAAAATGCAAACAATATGTTGACAAAGTTTCATCACAGTCGGTTGAATGGTACAGCTGCACATAAAATACCAACACACAAATATTCATTTTTATATATTAGATTATGGTTTGTACGTGTTGCTCCAAGTTACTTACAGTAAAATCAGATGAAATACTATTTACCTTGGAATGAGTATTTTTTTCTAATTCCTCGATTTTACTCCATACACCTGAGATTAGCTTATGAATGATTTTACACTCTGCTATTACATTCTTTTTAAAATAGTCGATTTCAAGGTGTAAATCATATATTTGTTCACCTATTTCCCCTATTACAATGTTCAACTTTTTAAATTTCAGCTTAAATTCTTTTTGAATATTTTTTAATTTTTCTTGCATTTTATCTATACGTTTTCCCTGCTCTGATGCAAGCTTCATTAATTATTCACTATGTGTATTTACATGTTAAAATTCTCATTCCCTTCCTACATTTTACAGAATTTATCATGTATAAGTATTGTTCTCTTCCTCCAATTTCTCTGCAAGGTTTCATGTTCCTCTTTTCTAAGTTTCTTTCTGTATCGTCATTATACATTAGTAATGATGTTCTGAACAAATTTGGACATCCGCCTGCCATCTGGCATTTATTTTCACTCACTTTATTAAATCACTGTCTTTTAAATCTTAAGAAAAGTAAACTGTTGAAACACACTCGCCAAGGTGAATGATTTGTTGCTGTGACATCAGGAAGCAGCCTATTCTAGTCAGCTAGCTACTTTCACATCAAACATGCTGACTGCTATCAGCTCTCGTTGTCCATGTTGGAGATCATCTCGTCAGGCTTCCAGGTGTCAGTCAGAGTTTTCCCAATCTGTTTTAAATATATTCTTCTTTCTTCATAGCGATTTTTATTTCTTATCCTTTCAAATCTTTTCAACTAGTAAGATTGTTTACTCATTGTTATGGCAAACACCTATATTTCTGTTTTCCAAAGTAACAAATTCCAATTTTCATTTTTTTCAGGTTGTTTTTCAAGCATTTCCTGTCATGGTTGCTACATGTGAAGTTCTAGATGGTTCCTTTTTCATGTAAATGACATTTTACACAATTGCATTGAAAGTTATGTGTATCCAAGATACACGTTTAGTCCATATTATCTTCTAAGACATCCGGACACCTCTAAACTGTAAAAGGCTGATTTATTCTTCTTCTTGTTTCGAATGGGCCTACTTTGGACCACGCTTGTTGAACTGTTGGGCTTTCACCTTTGTCCAGTAATGTTGCATCCTCTGCCGGTGTAACTCCTTCCTTTCTTCTGTACAGGGTAGGTGCAACCACAGCAGAGGGGTATCTGTGGAGAGGCCAGACAAACATGTGGTTTCTGAAGGAGGGCAGCAGCCTTATCAGTAGTTACAGGGGGCAACAGTCTGGATGATTGCCTGAGCTGGCCTTGTAACATCAGCTAACATGACGTTGCCATGCAGTTACTGCAAACGGCTGAAACCAAGGGGGAAACTAAAGTCGCTAATTTTCCTGAGGACATGCAGCTGTACTGTATGAATATATGATACCCCTTAATCGGGTAGGTAAGTTAGAAAATTTGAAAAGAGAAATGGATAGGTTAAAGTTGGATATGGTGGGATTAGTGAAGTTCGGTGGCAGGATGAAAAGGATTTTTGGTCAGGTGAGTAAGTGTTATAAATACAAAATCAGTTGGTGGTAACACAGGAGTAGGTCTGATGATGAATAAGGAAATAGGACTGTGGGTAAGTTACTATGAACAGCATAGTGAATGCATTATTGTAGCAAAGATATACAAGAAGCCAACACTGACCACACCAGTACAACTAACTCTGCTGACTCTGGGGAGATCGAAGAAATGTATGAGGAGATAGAAGAAATTATTCAGACCGTTAAAGGTGAAGAAAACTTAATTGTGATGGGGGACTCGAATCGGTAGTAGGAAAGAGAAGAGAAGGAAATGTAGTAGGTGAATATGGATTGGGGAAAAGGAACGAAAGAGAAGCTTGCCTTGTAGAATTTTGTGCAGAGCACAATTTAATCATCACCAACACTTGGTTTAATCATCATGAAAGAAGGTTATATACGTGGAAGAGACAAGGAGACACTGGGAGGTATCTGTTTGACTTTATAATGCTAAGGTAAAGGTTTAGCAACCAGGTTTTAAACTCTGACCATAACTTATTGCTTATGAACTGTAGATTAAAACTTAAAGGGGCTGCATAAAGATAGAAAATTAAGGAGATACATTAGTGAAGGCTGCAGGGATCATTTAGGCAGTAGAACAAGGCCTAATAGAAATCCTTGCATAACACAGGAGATACTGAACTTAGTTGATGAAAGGAGAAAATATAAAGATGCAGCAAGTGAAGCGGGTAAAGGGGGTACAGATGTCTGAAAAATGAGGTTGACAGTAAGTGCAGACTGGCTAAGCAGGAGTGGCTTGAGAAATGCAAGACCGTAGACAATTGTATAACAGGAAAATGAGAGAGACATTTGGGAACAAGAAAAGAAGCAGTATGAATATCAATAACTGAGATGGAAAACCAGTACTAAGCAAAGAATGGAAAGCTGAAAGATAGAAGGAATATATGAAAGGCCTGTACAAAGGAAATATTCAGTATTCTAGAAGTGGAAGACGAAGTAGAGGAAGATGAGATAGTAGATACTATACTGTGAGATGAATTTGACAGAGCACTAAAAGATTTAAGTTGAAAAAAGGCCACTGGAGTAGATGATGTCCTGTCTGAACTGCTATTATCTTTAGGAGAGCCAGCCATGAACAAATTGTTCCACCTGGTATGCAAGATGTATAAGACAGGGGAAATACCCTCAGATTTCAAGAAGAATATAGCAGACTATTTTCAATCCCTAAGAAAGCAAGACTCTGACTATAACTTAATGGTCATGAACTGTAGACTGAAACTTAAACTGCAGAAAGGTAGGAAAATAAAGAGATGGGACTTGGATAAATTGAGAGAACCTGACATTCTTACGAATTTCAGTGGGAGCTTAAAAACAACGGGGGTAACTAAAACAGTAGAAGAGGAACGGGTAGCATTGAGAGATGAAATAGTGAAGGCAGCAGAGGACAAAATAGGTAGAAAGGAAAAATCTTTGGATATCACAGGAATATTAAATTTAATTGATGAAAAGAGAAAATATAAAAATGAAATGGGTAAAATGGAGTAAAAACGACTAAGAAACGAGATTGACAGGAAGTGCAAAATAGCTAAGGAGGAGCGGCTAGAAGGCAACTGCAAGTCAGTAGAAGAATGTATAAATAGGGGAAAAATAGATACCGCCTACAGGAAAATGAAAGAGACATTTGGAGACAAGAAAAGCAGCTGTATGAATATAAAGAAATTAGATGGAAAACCAGTTCTCAACAAAGAAGGGAAAGCTGAAAGGTGGAAAGAGTATATAGAGGGGCTGTGCAAAGGAAATGAAGTCACAATATTGTAATAAGGAAAGATGAAATAGGAGATACTATACTTAGAGAAGAATTTGACAGAGCCCTGAAAGACGTAAGTCGAAACAAGGCCTCTGGAGTAGATGACATTACCTGAGAACTGCTAAAGTCTCTGGGAGAACCAGCCATGACAAAACTATTTCACCTGGTGCGTAAGATGTACGAGACAAGCAACATACCCTCGGACTTAGCTTTGGTAGATTTGTAGAAAGCGTTTGACAGTGCTGATTGGAATACACTCTTTGAATTTCTGAAATCAGCAGGAGTAAAATACAGGGAACAGAAAGTTATTTGCAACTTTTACAAAAACCAATTATCAGAGTTGAAGGGCATAAAGGGACACAGAGGTTGGGAGGGGAGTAAGACAGGGTTGCAGCCTTTCTCCAATGCTATTCAGTTTGTTCATTGAGCAAGCTGTGAAGGAAAGCAAGGAGAAAATTGAATTAGGGATTAAAGTTCAGGGCGAAGAAATAAATACATCGTGTTTTGCCGATGACATTGAAATTCTCTTAGAGACAGCAAAAGACCTTGAAGAGCAGTTGAATGGAATGGACACTGTGTTGAAAGGTATGTATAAAATGAACATTAATAAGAGCAAAACAAGGGTAATGGAATGCCGTTTAAGAAACTTGGGTGATGCTGAAGGAATTAGATTAGGTATCGAAACAATAAAGGTGGTAGAATGAGTTTGGTTACTTGGGCAGTAAAATAACATGCGATGGTTGCAGTACAGAGGACATAAAATGGAAAATGGCAATGGGAAGAAAAGCGTTTTTGAATAAGAGACTATTAATTTAAGTGTAAGGCAGTCCTTTCTGAAGGCATTTGTGTGGAATGTTGCCTTGTATGGGAGTGAAACATGGACGATAAACAGTGTGGGCAGGAAGAGGATAGGGGCTTTTGAAATGTGTTGCTACAGAAAAATTCTGAAGATCAGGTGGTTGGATTGTGTAACTAATGAAGAGGTACTGAACAGAATTGGAGAGAAAAGGAATTTCTGGCATACCTTGACTTTAGAAGGGATCGATTGGTAGGACACATTCTTAGACATCAAGAAATCATGAATTTAGTGTTGGAGGGAAGTGCATGGGGGAAAAAACGCAGAGGGAGACCAAGAGATGAATACAGTAAGCAGATTAAAACGGATGTAGGTTGCAGGTCTTATGAGGAGATGAAGTGGCTTCCTCACTATAGAGTAGGGTGGAGTGCTGTATCAAACAAGTCTCCAGACTGAAGCCCACAACAACAATGAGAAAGCAAGTGCAGACAAATCTGAAAATTACAGAACTATCAGTTTCATAAGTCATGGTTGCAAAATACTAACACGAATTATTTACAAAAGAATGGAAAAACGGGTGGAATCAGTCTTTGGGGAATATCAGTTTCGATTTAGGAGAAATGTAGGAACATGCGAGGCAATAATGACATTATGACTTATTGTAGAAGATAGATTAAGGAAAGGGAAACCTATGTTTTTAGCATTTGTGTATCTGAAGAAAGCTTTTGACAGTGTTGACTGGAATATGTCTTTTTTTCAGATTCTGAAGGTAGCAGGGGTGAAATATAGGGAGCAAAGAGTTCTATTCAACTTCTACAAAAACCAGACAGCAATTATTAGAGTCGAAGGTCATGAAAGGGTCACATAGGTTGGGAAGGGAGTAAGTCAGGGTTATAGCCTTTCTCCACTGTTGTTCTATCTGTACATTGAGCAAGCTGTGAAGGAATGCAAGGAGGAATTTGGAGAGGAAATTAAAGTCCAGGGAGAGGGAATAAAAACCGTGCAGTGTGCTGATGACATAATAATGCTGTCAGAGACAGCAAAAGAACTGGAAGAGCAATTAAGCAAAATGGACAGTTTCTTGTTAGGAAGGTATAAGATGAACGTTAACAAGAGGAAAACAAAGGTAATGGAATATATTGTTAGAAAATCAGGTGATGCTGAAGGAATTAGATTAAGTAATGAGACAATAAAAGTAGTATATGAGTTTTTATTTAGAAAGCTAGATAACTTCTGATGGCCGAAGTAAAGAAGACATAAAATGGAGAATGGCTATGGGAAGAAAAGCGTTTCTGAAGAAGTGAAATTTGTTTGCATCCAATATTAATTTACATGTTAGGAAGTCCTTTCTGAAAGCATTTGTCTGGAGTGTAACATTGTATGGGAGTGAAATGTGGACAATAAGGAGTTCAGACAAAAAGACGATAGAAGCTTTCAAACTGTGGTGCTGCAGGTGAATGATGATTAGATGGGTAGATCACATAACTAATGAGGAGCTCAACAGAATTGGGGAGAAAAGGATCTCGTGGCATATGCTGACTAAGAGAAGGGCTAGGTTGGTGAGACACATTCTGAGACATAGACGGGGGTGTGTGGGGTAACAATCGTAGAGGGAGACTGAGGGAGGAATACAATAAGCAGGTTCAAAAGGATGTATGTTGCCGTACGTAATCTCATGTATGTTGCCGTACGTAATCTCATGTATGTTGCCGTACGTAATCTCAGTTGAAGAGACTTTCACAGGACAGGGTAACGTGGAGAGCTGCATCAATCTAGTTTGTGGAGGGAGAGAGAGAGAGAGAGAGAGAGAGAGAGAGAGAGAGAGAGAGAGAGAGAGAGAGAGAGAGAGAGAGAGAGAGAGATGTTGCATCTCAGAACAGAAATTTGGTTGAAATAATATTTTCAAATGGTAGTTACATCCAGATTGGTTCGTGTGTCTAGGTGCAGAATGTTCACCCACAGTTTATGCTCACAGAATTGATTAGGATGTAATATGATAGTTAACTTTTTGTGAAAAATGTAAGTCTGATATTTGCACCTTTAATGAAATGATTCCAATATGTAATTAAGTGAAATTTAAGACTTTTGGCAGTTAAAAGATGTTGAAATACATTCAACTTCATTAGTTGAAAATTATTAGTTTATGCACACCATTATTGTAGTCTCCCAGCCATTGTCCCTCTTGCTTGCATCTATACTTGTATTCCCACATGGACAATTTTTGTGCATCCCCACTGAAATGTACAAAAGAATATACAACACACACATAGTAGAAAATAAGTATTTCTCATATGTGTAAATATGACAGTTATAGTACAATAAGTGTCCATTTTAACATACATGACCTTAAACATAGGCAAACTATGGTATATTGACCAAATAGTTCAGTGTTTGCACATTACTTGTCATTTGTTGTGGGTTTTATACGACTTGCAAATCCGGAGAAAACCACTCTTCTGCATAAAATTACAAAAGCAGATTTCAGCTATTTTTGAAAAGTTGTTCACAAATATCTAAATAACTAACACTAGTAATTGTAATTATATATCCATTTTCAACAATCATTATCTATTATCATTATAGACCTGGAAAACCATGATATTTGGATAGCTAATGTACGAATTGGGTGATGGTGAGAGAGTTTGTTCAGGCTGATTTGAAACTAACTAACCCATTTAAGAAAATCTACTCAAAAAAGAATTTTATTTTTGTAGATCTTATATATTGATACCTTCACTCAATGAAGGGGTGATTTGATTTTAGCTAGTGTGTTTGAGTTTAGGTCATACATAGCTGGGTATGAAAAGTAGCCAACATTTGAAATTTTATTTACAAGTTGAGGGCAGAATGATATCTCACTTCGTTCTTGAGATATGTGAAAGCAAAATGTTTGAAAATGGCGAATGTAAAAATGAGATTTTTATATGTGGTGTATTTTGGGGAGTAGGAAATGACTCGCATGTTACCTGTACAATGTTTAGAAGTTTATGAAGAAAATCCATTCCGCATTATCGAAAATCCGCATTCGTTATGATGTTATGCCAGAAAAATAATCATATTTGGGTATCAAAAGTGTCAGTTGTGTGGATAGGCACATATAAGTTTCTGTTTGTGGCAAATCATTAAAATTTTCACAGTATGTTCTTAAGATGATGATCCCAGGAAGCCTTGAAAGTTTTTCCATAATACTATCCATTACCTAGATCCGAAAGTAAAATATGTGTGCAATATCTAGTCTGAGGTGTAATTGTACTTTCAACTTAAACAGCAAGGGTTCTGGGTTGTGAGTTCACCATTTATTCACCAACTAGCTTATATGCCCATGCTTCGCAACAGTTGTTAAAGAAGAATCTGTGTATATCATGGTTTTTTAGGGTTCTGGACATAGGTCAGCAAAAACAGAATTCTTGTTGGATCGCTCTGTCAGTAAACTCAGTTCTTCTAATCAAGATGTCAACTTTAAGTTTAAGTCATTGTCGAAAACTATGAATTTTCCTAAAGTTTTTCATACAAAAAGTGAAATTAATTTAAGTCTGTATTCCGGAATGTTGTAAATTAATTGTTAGTTTGTGTGCATTAAGTTAAGACTGCGGTGTGTTATTTTCTGTTTGGCGTAAACTTCTGAAAACACTTCTATCGTTGACATGAAAAATAGTAATAATAATAACAGTGCCATGTATTGGTTCTATGGTGTAGTACTAAACTATTTATCTCTCATAGTACGTTTATGCTGAAGTAGTAGCATGTTGCATTGTTGCACTGGGGACAATGTAGTTATTCTGTATGCAGTGCTCCCTGTAATCAAAAACTCGACGAATGCTGTAAGTCTGGTAATTCAGTCAACAGAGCAGTTCATGTCTGTTTAAATAAGACGTCATGGTGGTGTCTATGTGCAATAAAGTACGTCTGGGTAGTCTTTGAAGGAATGGTGTCAGCTAATTGTCATGTTTAGAACTTTCCATTAAATATAGTATTTCCAGTGAATTGTCTTGACAGGGTTAGCAGCATCGGCCACTCTTTCAGCTAATACATGTCCCCACGTTCTACACAATGTTCTTTGTAAAGCACAATGTTCAAATTGACGTTGTGAACTATATATTCAGAAGTCTGATTATAAATCTAAGTAAAATTGTCTCTGCAAAAGAAGATGTCTTTCTCTATCTTAATGTAGTCCACACCAAAAGTAAGTAATTACAAATTTTAATCTCAATATTGTACGAAACAATTATGAAAGTATAGAGTTTTATAATGAGTTTGTCGCTCGCATGTGTATATTATCTCTAGTGGCAGGCACAGAGCAGAAATTTCTCTGGAGTGAGCATTCAGAAGCGCAGCAGTTTTTGTGTCCTCAGCATTAAGGTGGACTTGTCACGTAATATTGCGAAAAATCTACTAATCGCTGATTTTATCTTGGGTCTTGTTTGTTCGCCGCCACCGTAAGTAAAATTGTACCCCTTCTTGTAGTATATTACGCCATATTGGTACGCAAAAAGAATAGCAAACTCTCGGGATAAAATTAAAACTATCTGGTCAGTCGTGAAGGAAGTGTCTAGTCAGCACCAGCAGCAGGTAGGAGATATAATGTCAGTGCGTAGTAGGAATGTTTCTGTTACTGACTAGTTAGATATATGTGCAATATTCAATAATCACTTTCTGAATATAGTAGGGGAACTAAACAAAACTCTAGTTTCTACAGGTAATCATATAACGTTTTTAGAAAATGCCTTTCCGAGGCTGTTACCTGAAATGGTTCCATAGGTGAGATTGAGTCAATAATTAAATCACTAAAGACTAAGGACTCTTGTGGATATGATGGGGTTTCTAGCAGAGTTCTAAAGTACTGTCCTCCATATGTTAGCCCAGTACTAAGCCACATTTGTAATTTTTCCTTTCAGAATAGTCAGTTTCCTAACAGATTAAAGTACTCAGTAGTGAAACCACTTTATAAAAAAGGAGAAAGGGATAATGTAGACAACCATAGACCTATTTCTATGCATTCAGTTTTTTCTGAAGTTATTGAAAAGGCTGTATATTTAAGATTAATTGATCATTTCAGTTCACATAATTTGTTGTCAAACATACAGTTTGGTTTTAGAAGTGGTTTAATGACTGAAAATGCTATATTTTCGTTTCTCTGTGAGGCACTTGATGGATTAAATAAGAGGCTACGGACATTAGGTGTCTTCTTTGATTTAACAAAAGCGTTTGATTGTGTTGATCACAAAATATTGTTGTAGAAGTTGGAACATTATAGAATACGGGGAGTAGCCCACAACTGGTTCACCTCTTACTTTAATAATAGACAACAGAAGGTAATTCTCCGCAGTGTAGAAAATAGCTATGACGTGCAATCCCAATGGGGCACAATTAAGTATGGGGTGCCCCAGGGGTCTGTTTTGGGACAATTGCTGTTTCTTATTTATATAAATGATATGCCTTCGAGTATAACAGGTGATTGTAAAATATTTTTGTTTGCTGATGATACCAGCTTGGTAGTGAAGGATGTTGCTCGTAATATTGACACAGTATCAAATAATGCAGTTCAAGAGATGAGTTTGTGGCTTGTAGAAAACAAGTTGATGTTAAATCACAGTAAAACTCAGTTTTTACAATTTCTAACACATAATTTGACGAAAGCTGACATTCTGATTACACATAATGGGCATGTGATAAGTGAGACTGAACAGTTCAAATTTCTAGGTGTTCATATAGACAGTAAGCTGTCATGGAAAGCCCATGTTCAGAATCTTGTTCCAAAACTAAATTCTGCTATATTTACCATTAGAACAATATCTGAGAAGTGATTTTTCAACACGAAAAGTAGTCTATTACGCTTACTTTCACTCACTTATGACGTACGGCATTGTTTTTTTGGGGTAACTCGCCTGATGCAAAAAGGATATTTCTGGCTCAAAAACGGGTGGTTCGAGCAATATCTGGTGTAAGTTCGCGAACGTCATGTCGACCCCTTTTCAGTAGTCTGGGAATTTTGACTGTGGCGTCACAATACGTTTTTTCTTTAATGTCGTTTGTTGTTAATAACATCAGCTTATTCCTACGAGTTAGTAGCTTTCACTCGGTGAATACTAGATAGAAGTCTAATCTACATTTGCATCACACCACCTTAACACTTGTGAAGAAAGGGGTGCAGTATTCTGCAGCATCCATTTTCAATAAGCTGCCACAAGAACTTAAGAATCTTAGCACTAATCCACACGCTATCAAATCTAAATTGAAGAGTTACCTCATGGCTCACTCCTTTTATTCTGTTGAGGAACTCCTAGAAAAGTTAAACAATTAAGCTAATTAATTTTTTCTTTATTGATTCTTTTCACTTTGTCTTAAGATTGTCGTGTGCAAAGGACTACTTAAAAATTTTCTATTACCATTATTGTGTAACAATTAATGTATTGACTTGTTCCATGACCATGGAGTCTCACTCCTCAATTGGGTCCTGTGGAAGAGAAAAAACCAATTAAAAAAAAAATAACTAATTATAGTTATGAGAATGATGAAAACACAGCAACACCATAATTAGTTATTTGGTGTACTGTGTAACTAATGTCACCTTACTTTGTCCTTTCCTGTACTGTGGCATTTTTGAGGCGTTCCTAAACAGAACACACTCAAATGTAATGAGGATACACCGATATTAGAAAGGGAATTACATAAATTCAATTTTCCTTGCAAAGAATTTTTATGTAAATTAGACCATCGATAGACACGAAGGAATGTCATTATGTTTTAAATTCAAATGTTCTCTGTCAAAAGAAGCAAAGAAATGTCGTTAAGCTGAGAATGTACAAAGTGTAATCACCAACTCGCTGTTCAATGTTAGTTTGTATTTGCAGAGGTAAGATTGCAGCTCTTAATTCAAAATACATCTGTTACTGAGGGAATACGCACTACACGATCATGTATTGTTTCTTTGCAGCACTACAAAACCAGCAGCACCTTTAGTGGTTTGTTGCTGTTCTATGGCATAACCATCTAAAGAGATAAAAAATGAAATAAATTAAAAATTTCAGCAGCCCCAACTATTAGTTCATTGGTGCACTACGTAACTAACAGGGCTTCTGTTCTGTCCTGCACTATACCGTTTTCTAGGTATTGCTAAACAGAATGTACTCACGATGTAATAAGTACGCACCGAAATATGTTTTCCTCGCAAATAATTCTTAGTAAATGAAAACATCGATAAATGTGAAGGAACCTCGTTATGTTTTAATTTCAAATGATACCTGCAAAAATAAACACTTTTTTCTTTCCATGGCATTGCAAGGCTTGCGAGCCCATGGCATTGCAAGGCATGCGAGATACAGCTAGTAATTTTTTGTGTCGTACCTAGGTTAAATTTTACTTGCAGTGGGTGCGGTTTAGTATGTTAACGTTGGTAACTAAATCTTCACTTTAGGGGGATCATTCATTTACTGATTGGAACAACATTTATTTATTTCATAATCAACACACAGAATTATTCTCCTCATTGTACGTGACTGATTTTTCAAAAATGATTCAACGGCCGTTGCCATTATCAATACACTACACCGCTGCCATAAGGAAAATCTTAGCCCTTTGTTTCAATGTATTACATGTAAGTTATGTGAATAAAAAATGCTGCATCGACATCTATTAATTATTTGGTATACTATGTTACGAACAGCGCCTCTATTGGATCTTTGCTATACTATGCTGTAATTCAAGCTTAGCACACACCAGAAACTACAAATTACAATATATTTTCTTCCCCTGATCCAATTTTGATGAAGTGAAATTTATATGTTGTGCCAAGGTACTCTCAGTTGATTTATGAAACCCCATGAAAGTTGGTATAGTTCTCTTGGAGATTTGCTGTACTACACCATACTTCTATGCATAGTATACACAAAAACTTCAAATTACAATATCTTTCCTTCTTCTGATCCGATTTTGATGAAACTAAGCCTTGTTACTCTCCAAGCTATTTTCAATTTATCTGTGGAAACCTATGAAAGTTCGCTTAGTACTTTGGGATATTACCCTAAACAAACAGACATATGCAATGGCTTTTAAACAAGTGATTAAATTATGATAGCTTTATTTTCTCTGATCCGATTTTAATTATTCAAGCCTTTAAGTAACTGTGTGATATGCTCAAGTTACATGTGAAAACCCCACGAAAATTCGTCAAGTAGTTTTGTAGATTAATGTGTTCAAAGAGACAGACAGACAGACATGACTTGTAGAAATTTAAAATTACGATAATCTTTTTTTCTGTAATCCAATTTTTATGAAACGAAGTCTGTATGTTGTCCCGAATTACGCTCAAGTTACCTGTGAAAACCCCATGCAAATTCGTGAAGTAATTTTGGAGATAAGAGGTTTTAAATAGTTGAACAAACAGACATGGCGGTTACTGAAAACACTGATAAGGTTACGATATCTTTTTTCCCCTGTCATCTGATTTTGATAAAATTATGCCTATATGTTGACCCAAACTTTTCTCATGTTTCCTGTGAAAACCGCATGAAGATTCGTCCATTAGTTTTGAAGATTGAAGTGAACTGCGACAGGCCTACATTTACAGATTTATTATTAGTCTAGATAACACAAACAACTCAAAACACAGTAAATTTTGTCTGTGATGGTACAATTTGCAACTTTTACTGCTATTCTTCATAGATCACCATACATTGTACCTGTGATAAAGATTATGCACTTTCGACGAGGATACGCATCACATATTGCCTTAAATTGGTTTGTGATGATAATTTCTGTAGTTAAGACGTTTACTCTTTAACATAGACATCAATTAAGACTGTATTCGAAAACATTTTAGTTTTAGTGAAGGATTTAGCCATAACTTATTACTGTAAAATGTGTATAACTAAAAACTATTTACGATGAGGTGTGTTAATGTGTATTATGAAAAGTGAGATATATTTAACACAGCTAGCTGCAAATTATGTTGCTTAAAAATATTTTTAACTGCCATTTGGATATGTAAAACTAATGAGCCTGAATAACCATATAATTTGTCACATGGTTTTTTTTATCTCAAAATGATAAAGGAAAATAACAAAATTGTTTTTCTTGTACATAATTTGGGTTCAGCTGAAATGCGTTTCAAAAAGAAGAAGGGGAAAAAAAAAGAATAGTAATAGTTTGTGTCATTGTGATTACCTTTTCTAAGTGCGAGTCTGTGGCTTAGCGATCATCTTTGTTATCTTGTCCTGATATTATTGACATTCCAACAGGGATTTTCCTTTATTAGATATTGGACAGAGATGATATAAATGCTGAGCGGAGGTGGAATACCTATAAGAATCTATTTCTTCATAACATTAGTCTGATACCAAGATATTTCTTTGTAGTAGACCTTCAACTTTATCATAGTATCGACTATAGCTTCAGTAACTTAGAAAATCTCTGTGCAGATGAAAGCAATAGGAATGTGTTTAGGTTTTTTAAGAATATAACTTCTCTTCCACCCCCACCCCCGTATATATATATATATATATATATATATATATATATATATATATATATATATATATAGGGGCACAGGCAGTAATAGCAACAAATAAACACACAGACTCACACACACACACACACACACACAAAAAAATAAAGTATCCGCGGAAAGTATCCGGTGACAAGAGGGGCACTTCTGGGGTTCCCCAGAAGTGCCCCTCTTGTCACCGGATACTTTCCGGGACTGGAGCGGACTCTGAATGTGGCTCTCCAGCAAGGATACGACTTCCTAAAATCGTGCCCCGAAATGAGATCCATCCTTCATGACATCCTTCCTACTCCACCGAGAGTGTCTTTCCGCCGCCCACCTAACCTCCGTAACCTCCTAGTCCACCCCTATGAAATCCCCAAACCACCTTCCCTACCTTCTGGCTCCTACCCTTGTAACCGCCCCCGTTGTAAAACCTGCCCTATGCACCCTTCCACCACCACTTACTCCAGTCCCGTAACCCGGAAGGTGTACACGATCAAAGGCAGAGCCACTTGCGATGGTACCCACGTGATCTACCAACTGACATGCCTGCACTGTGAAGCGTTCTATGTGGGAATGACCAGCAACAAACTGTCCATTTGCATGAATGGACACAGGCAGACAGTGCTTGTTGGTAATGAGGATCACCCTGTGGCTAAACATGCCTTGGTGCATGGCCAGCACATCTTAGCACAGTGCTACACCGTCCGGGTTATCTGGATACTTCCCACTGACACCAATCCTTCAGAACTCCGGAGATGGGAACTAGCCCTTCAGCATATTCTCTCTTCCCGTTGCCCACCTGGTCTCAACCACCGCTAAATACGAATTCCCACCCACCATTTTAACATCTTTGCCTTGGTTCTCTGGACAGAGCCTCTGCCTCAAGTGGCATCTCTGTCTAACTTCTAACTTCTTTGCTTTCTACAGTTCTACAGTATGTCTGCCTAAGTGTACTTGTGTCTGTGTAAATGTGTGGGTGTGTGTGCATTTATTTACCCTCCATTTTTTCCCCCAAGGTAAGTCTTTCCTGTCCCGGGATTGGAATGGCTCCTTACCCCCTTCCTTAAAACCCTCATCATTTCCTTTTCCCTCTCCTTCCCTTCTGCCTGATGAAGCAGCTAGGCTGCGAAAGCTAGCATTTTTGTGTGTGTGTGTGTGTGTGTGTGTGTGTGTGAGTCTGTGTGTTTATTTGTTGCTATTACTGCCTGTGCCCCTTCGCCTGGTAAGTGTACTTCATCTATTTTTTACGTATATTTTTCCTGTTAGGAATTTTTCCTCTGTAATATATAAAATAGGTGAAGATTACTTACCAGGCGAAGGGGCACAGGTAGTGATAGTAACAAATAAAACACACACACACACACACACACACACACACACACACACACACACACACACATGCTATCTTTCGCAACCTAGTTGCTTCTTCAGGCAGAAGGGAAGGAGAGGGAAAAGGAAATGATGAGGGTTTTAAGGGTGTGGGCAAGGAGCCATTCCAATCCCGATAGAGGAAGGACTTACCTTGAGGGGGAAAAAAGAGGAGGGTAAACAAATACACACCCACCCACACATATTTACAAATGCAAACACACGTAGGCAGACATACTGTAGAAAGCAAAGAAGTTGGACAGAGATACCACTTGAGGAAGAGGCTCTGTCCAGAGAACTGAGGCAAAGATGTTAAAGATGGTGGGCAGGAATTTGAATTTAGAGGAGGTTGAGACCAGGTGGGCAACAGGAAGAGTGAATGTGCTGAAGGACAAGTTCCCATCTCCGGAGTTCTGAAAGACTGGTGTTGGTGGGAAGTATCCAGATAAACCAGATGGTGTAACACTGTGCCAAGATGTGTTGGCAGTGCACCAAGGCGTGTTTAGCCACAGGGTGATCCTCATTACCAACAAACACTGTCTGCCTGTGACCGTTAATGCGAATGGACAGTTTGTTGCTGGTCATTCCCACATAGAATGCTTCACAGAGCAGGCATGTCAGTTGGTAAATTACATGGGTACTATCTCAAGTGGCTCTGCCCTTGATAGTGTACACCTTCCGGGTTACAGGACTGGAGTAAGTGGTGGTGGAAGGGTGCATAGGACAGGTTTTACAACGGGGGCGTTTACAAGGGTAGGAGCCAGAAGGTAGGGAAGGTGGTTTGGGGCTTTCATAGGGATGGACTAGGAGGTTACGGAGGTTGTTATATATATATATATGTTTGCATTTTATATTATTAATACAATAGCTTTTGATTGTGGTAACCTTATATTTATTCAATAATATCCAGAATTATTTTTAAACATATTTACATTTACTAGGTTAAAAGTAGTTTCAATGAAACCTCCAAATTAAGAAATTATTCTTTCTATCACATGTTTGACTTGCAGACCCTTCAAGAGCCTAAGATGATTTTATAATGCTTGTGAACAATTCTAAATTGTAACAGAACTGTGTTCACAGCACTCATAGGCGTCAGTGCATGTTATCTTGTACTTATGATCAACACATAATCAGTTCATAAACTGGTCATCTGTTATCAGAATTCTCAAGTCAGTATTGTCTTTTACATATTGAAGTTTTTGTGACATAAAGGGCATTTAAGTTAGAAGAGTTGTGATACTAGTTCATTTAGATTCAGCAGTGCGAATTGATGAACAACCAGGGCAACTTTCTTCCCAGCAAAGACATCTATAATAATGGTAGGCCCTACCTTAGCGTGATCTCTCTCTCTCTCTCTCTCTCTCTCTCTCTCTCTCTCTCTCTCTCTCTCCTATTTCATGGTGTGACCATCCGGAAAGATCATGGGAATCCAGCCAGGTCAGTCTCCTTCATTGTCGCCAAGATGTAATTTTATTTAAGTGGCCATTTAGTGTGGCGTATATTACGTTCAAAGGCATTGTCCTCTCTTGTCTTCGAGGTTGTAATGTACTGCTGTCTATATGTCGCTGTGAGTGTGCTTCATGTTATTTTATTTCAGCAGTGAATTGCCTTTTTTTCTGCTCTGGTGACTACTTTGTTAGCTTTTTTGATTTGACAATGTTAACAATCAACAAAATAAAAGGCCCGAAGTAATAATATACCTTGATACAAATGAGTGTTATGCATGAAAAACATGACCTATAAAATAATAATTGTTCAGTAAAGAATATTGAACATTCTTTATTTTAGTGCACTGTATTAATTAAGAAAATACTGAATTTTAATTTTTGCATAGCTGAATGAAAGGGTTAAGCCTCAGCCTTCCTTCTTCAACTTGACCTCTTATGTTTACATGATACATTGCCTAAACATATTGATATTATTAAATGTTCTTGTTATCTCACCACCTAATTTACCCACAATAACTATTTTGGGTTGTATGCTTTCAAACATGCTATTAAATTAATTATTCTATTTTGTTAGTAAATATACTGTTCATGAATAATTAATGTTCTTCATAAAAAAATAAATTTTAATGAGAGTCTTTTATTCTCACAGGTGATGCAGCAAGGAAAGCTTTCGTTGGGAGATCAAAACGTGTCCCAATACAACAAAATTTTGTTACAAAGAGTCTTCCATCATCAAGTGCAAGCTCTTCACAATTGACAGTTGATGCTAAACAAATCGTCCAACCTTCAGGTAATAAGTCAGTGGTTATGCAACAACCAGATAATCAGCAGCAGACAGACACTGCACAGCTTTTGTTATCACTATCTGGTAGTGAATTTACTAAGCAAACTCAGTCTCTTCAAACTGTGAGCAAAACAATAAGATTTCAGAACTCTGTAGGAGCAAGTGGAATAAAAAGTGAACCTGTGAGGACTGAGTCAACTACTAAACCAAGGACAATAAAGACTGAAGCTGTTGAGCAACCTACTGCTGTGGTTCCTGTAAGTAATAGAACATTGTCTGCACCATTATCTCATCAGGTCACAGAAACTGCAAGTGTGAAAGATAATTCTGGAGCCCAGGCTCAAAATACATTTCTTGCCGAGACAATTCCTGCTAGAAAACGCGGAAGGCCAGTAAAAAGGCAAATGAATATTGTATTTCAGGAGAAGGTACTTACAGATGCAGATATGGCTCTTCATAAGGAAGCAGAAGCGAGTAGGAAAGCCTTGGAAGTGTTGCGCCAAGAAATGGCTGTGGATCCACTGGAGAAGGCATCAGGAGTAATTCCCCAACAGCCAGATCCACTTCGCAAAATAGCTTCACATTCTGGAACAGCAACAACAATGAAAATGCAAATGCCTGTAAATCCTGTTGGTGTTACATCTCGTGCACCATCCCGCATTCAGACAACATCTGTGAAAAAACCTGTTTCACATACAACATATATAACAAAATCAATACAGAAACCAGCAGTAGATCCTCCTAGAAAAGTACTGGTTCAGGAAGAACAACCAAATGATGTACCAAAAAGAGTTGTTCATTCACCCGAACAACCACCACTACAAATTGTTGCACCTAATACCGTTTCATCTGCTTCAGAACAAGTTTCTAGTGATTGTTCAAATGCCAATACTAATGTTATCTATCAGGTTGCTAATACTGTAGTATCAAACCAAGAAATGTTCCATATTGTTGATAACACCAACCCTCAAGATAAATCGCAGAATATTGTGTATCAAGTGGCTGATGGAGTGACAGGATCTGAAGCTGAAAATGATAATACAGGCTCAAATATTATATATCAAATGGCAGATTCTGGTAATAGCACTTCTGTTATGGGTCAGTACATGGAAGTCTTGAAGGAAGCTGGAATTCCAACTGATGTTCCAATTTTATTAGATAGTGGAGATGGATCATATGTTACAGTAAATGAAGAAATGTTAATGAATATTGTTAATGGAGGTGTATTTCAGTGCCATGTTGCGGAAGGTAACATAGTGACAGGGGACAGGTTAGAATTCATTGTTCAGGAAGTGGATGGGGAAGGGCAGCAAACAGCTGAGCAACCTCTTCAAAATACTGCAGGACAGATAGCAACAGAGGCTGCAGAAACATCATCATTAGGAGACGTCTCTCAAGTAAGTGAAACGACACATGTATCTGTTGGCCGTGATATGCCTACAATTGAAGAAGATCAAACTGAAAACACACTGATAGACAATTTGTCTGCAGATAGTAATGTAGGAGGAATTGAAACTTTTGATAATAAACCAGTAGTACAAGAAGACACCGAAGCTGCAGACAATCAAGAAGTTGTTGAACAGAAAACTGTAACTGAAGACAGTGTTGTGATTACAGAAAATCCTGTACAGTCCAGTAGCAATAGTACATCAGATGAAGCAGGTGGTACAGAGAATTTTTCTTTTGAAACTGAAGTTGTGGATGGAACACAGACTTCTGGATCTACAGAAAATGAAACCATTTTTAAAAATGAGCAGTCTGTTATAGTAACTGAAAACATGTCGTTTGAGACTGGGGAAGTACTACAAACAGAAAATTCAGCTCATGAATCACTAGATTATAATGTGCAACAAGAATCAACTGAGATAAAATCTGAAACTGTGTCAGAACAAAATTATGAAGCTGGACAGTTAATGGAACCTTCATTAAAAAACGTAGCAATTTTGTCAGAAGAGAACAATGTGAAAACAGAAAACAATGAGACCACAGATCAGAATGTAGTCACAACAACTGAAAGTGGCTGTGTGCAAGAGAATGAAGTTACTTTTACTTACACAGATACAGCTGGTTTGCCTTCACTTGAAGACTACTCTGAAAGCCAGGAATCTGCTGTACCTGCGATAGTTACCTTTGAAGAAAATGAAGTGGTAAATAGTAATGAAAATTCAAATCAAAACGTACTTGCGCCACATTCAGATTCCTGTGACAATGACACACTAGTGAGTTCAGTACAGGTTGAAAATATAGTTTATAGAGAAGTGACTGATGAAGTTATAACTGGTGATCCATATGGAGAAGATCCTTCAGATGGTTGTTTAGTACAAACTGATACTATTGTTAAAACTGTTGAAACACCTGAAGAATTTCAGGGTGACAATGACTCCAAGGACCACGAGATATTTCAAAATCATACTGACATAGAAACAACTGAACAGGTAACTGTTCAAGATCAATTGAACTCATCAGAGAGTAATGGAATGTCTGTTGAACAAGCACTTGAGGCCATGATGGGTGATGGAAATTGTGACACACAACAGGAAACTGCCGACAACAGTGATGCTGCTCTCAGGCCATCAGAAACAGTTGATGCAAGTAATGATACACATGTGAGCACTGAGAAATCAAACAGGGAAGAATTGTGTTTAATGCTTAGCAGAGATGAAGATGCACCAAAACTAGATGATCAGACATGCTCATCAGAAACAAGAAAAGTTACAGGTTCTTTTACTCTGGTTGTAAATCCAGATCAACAGAAAGATGATCCAGACAACACCAGTAATACTTTTGTATCAGCCCCATCAACAGAAATAACTGAAACTGAGGAACTAAACTGTACACTTAGTGAAAGTGAGAATGTTAGTCAAGAAGAGTGTGTTCTAACTGTTGATGGCACAGCAGTAGACACTAGTCAGTGTGTAGATCAAGAAGTAAGTGTTATTGTACAGAATAATAATGATAATGACGTTCAAGATTGTGAAACTGTGATACAAAGTACTGTGGAAAATAGTTGTGATGGTAAAGAGGTGATAGTGCATGATCTTCGTACTGAAGAAGCTGTTGTTACGAGTGAAGTTCAAAAGATTTGTGTTTCAGACATCACAGAGTTACCTGAAAATTATATATTACTTACAGATACCAAGACTGAGGGTCAAGTCATATCACCCAATAAAGACATTCCCTATGCTGTAGGACTTCTGCCTTTAAAAACTGCCTTGGAAAAGTTCCAGTCAATGCCAGACCACCAGCCCCGAAAAACACGATCTTCTTCAACAAGCAAGGACGGCCCAACTGATGCTCCTGCAGCTCGAGTAAAGAGGAAAGCTTCATCAACAGAAGGTGGCCCTGATAGAAAAATAAGGGTAGTGAGCACTAGTGCCGAAGAAACATTTGAAGAAGTTATAAGTTCAAGTGGACTGCAGGTGCAAGATAACCCAAGTAATTGGGCCTCTGTGGATTTAAATGTTGAAGAACATAGAGAAGGCCTTCATGCAATGCCTGAAATGGTCACTGAACCTACAGAGGTATGATCATAGACACCTTCAGTGACTTAGGTAAAACTTACCTTGTTTGTTGATTTAATATTGTTCTTCATAATTTCATTAGTTCTTACTTTTAGAGGTATATATAAGACGCACATTCAGTATATAAGCTGATGAAAAGTCATTGGACTTTGGAAACACAGTTGGTTATTCAAATGTGTCATACAGAGAAAGGGGCAGGAGAGAGAGAGAGAGAGAGAGAGAGAGAGAGAGAGAGAGAGAGAGACAGAGAGAGAGAGAGCTTTTTGAGTGTGTGCACGCATGCATGCACATCATTTTTGTAACAGTACTGTGAAATCAAATCCCACTACAATTCGTGTATTTCAATTATTTTTGTATAAGGAACTGCTGCAGTTTTTTGAAGTATGATATGTAAATATACTTTTAGTACCTGTGTTATGATATACATAGGAACATGCCTCTCTTCATAAAATATATAAGTAAAATGTAATTAGAATATAAGCCAGAATTTTGTCAGTGGGACTATGTAAGATACAAAATATGTTCAAAAATTTTTCAATGCTTTTAGTAGTGGTCTGAAATAACTGTGCTGAGATAGCTACTAATTGTAAGATTGTATAGTGTAAAAATTGCATTTAAAGTGCAGTACGATGATTTTTAAAACTAGTATGTATGATGTTTTATACAAAGACTTTCATAAATAGGATAAGCCCACTAATGAAGTAAATGTGTTTGTTGAATTAGGAGAAATTCCTTGTATATTTTCAAAGAAGACTGTACCATACAATTTGTCGTAGTTATATTAAGCGTAGGTCTATACAATACAAGTGTTTTCTTCCTTTTTTTTGTAAACTGAATGCTGGACTTAAAAATGGTGTAGATCTGCTAGAGGACCTTCATAAGGTAAAGGGCGCCTAATTTTGTTTTTATTATACATCCTAGTGGCACAAGTGCACATATATGTAAATTGTGAGATAATATTCTCAGGGGGATATCACTTGGTTTAGTTGTGATCATTGGTGACTGTGACAAGAAGTGCCCCTCCTGGTAATAATTTTCTGTTTGTTATGAATGTAATTAAATTACTTAATTTCCCCTTTGAAATAATATTGTTGAGGAAGTAGCTTCATTATGACACTATATTTTCTTAATGTAATGAGCTGAAGATATGACCTGATGTGATTTTTATGTGTTGCTAAGTGAAGTGCTTTAACACATGTAGTGGGTATTGCATATCCTGATCTTAAGAAAAGTAAATTCTGTGAACTTACATTGTGCAGTAACCTCACTGAATTGCTCGTTATGGCTCACCAGAAGAGTGTGGCTCACTGTCAGTGTTGTAGGACACAGATGTATTTTTATTTACAAATAAATCCTATATATGTATATATAGATAAAATTCAGCATAATGACTTTATATATATTCAATTGATAAGCGCCATAAGATTGCTGTGTGTACAGGTGGTTTGTTTTATTTTTGTCTGTTTATTATGCTTGTTCAAATTAACTATTTGAGCAGGGGATGTGTCTTATTTTATTCTGGTAGCTTCTGCAGTAAATTAAAAATTCTAAATTAATGCAGAAGGTGAATCAAAACTTCTAGTGCCTGTCATGTAGAGGACATATTGTTCCCACATGATAAGCCATGATTACCAACAATTATCACTTTGTTCTTAATTTGATTTTCATCTTGTTGCTGAGCCGCAGCAACAAATACCAGTCATGTTGTCCTGAAATCTTACATCTCTTGCAGATCTCTGAAAAATCTTTATGCCTTCTTCTGTATCTTTTGCGTGATTGATTTCTTAACAGGAAATTTAGTTAAGAATTTGTGTGTAATCTGATTGTCATTCTTCATTTTTCACACTTTTTTCTCCCTTACAAACCTTAAACTAGCAGTCCATAAAGATGGGACCATTCTAATTATTTCCTTAATTTCATTCTGAAAGTGTGTATGAGTGTATGACTTTATTTCTCCTCAGTGCTCTATTGCTTGAAATTGTTTTATAGTAGTTGCACTGATACATATGTAAACATGATATTTTTGTATGGAAATTAACTTTTTTCTTAGCATAGAACTCTTTCCCTCTTTGTAGAGATTATAGAAAAAAATATTTACTTTACCAAGGTGCTTATGTTCCATCAACAAGTCAGCCAAATGGCATATTATCTTCAGGCATCAATTAAAGATGCACACTGATTCATTGGTGGAATTTGGGGTTTTTACTGAATTTGATTTATGCCAAGTTTTTGCATTATCTCAGTTTTGTTACTATATTAGAAATTATCAGTTTTTATATAACTTCAAATGCTTTAAGACCCAGAATTGCAGCTTAGCTTTGCACTTGTTTTCAAAGGGATTGTTCAGAATAGAATTTTTTGCAACAAACATTCACTTTAAAACATTGTTTTTAAATGTTAATGATTGTGGTGATTTAGCATAACAGTAACACCCATACATGTTCCCTGCACAGTGTGTAGCTTAGATCTCATAACATGTCATCTATATTTAATTATTAAGATGAATTCTGTCTTTGTGTATACAAGTTGTTTAACTTTATAATCCGGTGTAATTATTTTGATTATTCAGTCCATAGTTGGTTGTTGTGTTTATGGTAAATTATATCTAACTTCTTGTTATGTTTTGCATTGTTTACAAGTCTCATGGAAGACAGTGTACATTTTATTGTTACACTGTTGTTCCATTTTTCAGCCTAGTCAGTCAGAGGTGTATTAAAATTAATAACAGTGCACATGGAGCCATAATATTTCTGTTAGAGCATATTAAATAAATACTTTCAGAGCTGAAATTGTTAGATGTTGTTTTTATTATTGGAATTATTTAACTGCTGTAAATTCTGTGCATTATTTTTTATATATACATATAAAATTGAATGCTGAAACAGAATGCAGCATTTCATAAGGATTTAATGTTTGAAATTTATTGCAATTGTTTTACTCGCATTGTGTAACATGTGAAAAATGAAATAAAATATTTGTACATCACACATATTTCATGTAAAACTGTGGAAAACAAATGTGCAATTGCAGTTCTAGAAGGAAAATGTTAGCACCTAAGCTGTGAATAAAATTACAAGGAATATAAAAAGAATGTGAGAAGTTGGTGTTGATCAGCAATGCCTCACTTCTTTTCAGGATTCTTTGTATTTTATAAGTGACGAATTTTTGTAGCTTGCTCTAACCTAGTGTTGGAGGAGAGGCAAACTTATCAGTGAAACACAAATTTTATTTTTTACATAAAGTTTTCTGCTACTGTCTTTGGGTTTAGCCTTTTTATTGCATTCAGAACCAAATATCATTACTTCCATTTCACAAATATTTACATCTCAGTAACATATGAGTTTAATGTTGAGTCATTCCATGTCAAATCAACACACCATTTTAGATTTTTCTAAAATTTAATGTACTTATAGGGGGTGCTGAGACTAATCAAACATACAAAATTTCAATTTTTTTTTTTTATCTCGAACCATTCCTGAAATACAGCTATGTGAACTTTTAAAAAAACCAGCCAAAATGTGTGAACGGACATTTTTTAAATTGCCCTAGAAGCTGATCTAATTAAGCTAGAGAGCTGGGAAAGGTGTCATTTTGCAGCATTTTGCTTGATCCTTCCAGGGATATACAACAAAACATAGCTTCTAATTAATAACCTTTTTCAAAATACTAATTAATATTTTGATTTTCAAAATATTTGAAAAATTGAAAATTTTCAAATTATTTCCATAACTACTTCATACTGTTGTAAATCATATGGCAAAATGTAATGCAAAATGAACCTGAGGCAAAAATTAAGTTTTGAGTTGAAAGCAGATCCCCAATAAATTGTCTTGGAACTTCAAAGATTACATTTTAATAAACATTCATTAAGAATGTACATTCTCCCTGTATGAGTAAATGGATTTACTTTTGTGAGAACATCCACAACTGACACCCACAAGACGTCTGCATGTGCAGGATAGGAGAATGTCTTAGCTGGTCTACATGGATGAAGAACAGTTATTTTCACTTCATCAAGTTCTTTAGTTCTCTCTCCCTCCCCCCCCTCCCCCCCCCTCTCTCTAAAATGTACCCAAGCCACCAGTTTCTGCCATGTACAGCGGTGACTTAGCCTGATAAATCTTGTAACTTCAGTTTGTCTGGTGATGTAGTTACTTCCATCTTCCAACTATTAATTTTGTTGTAATGTTGGGAATGAAAGTGCGAAATTGCTGTGTTCCTTTGATTGTCACTGCCTCTTCAAGCCAGCTTTTTAATAATATTTCTGAAGTAGCGTAGTCTTCTTAAAGTGGAATATGCAAAATCAACTCAAATAGCTCTCATAGGTTTGGATCTGATTTTGGCATGGCCTTTGCAAACTTGCACTAGTTGCCAGTCTCTTAACTGAACCACCTAATCCATCACAAGGCCCTTTCCCATCTGTTGTGGCAGAAAAGTGTCACACAGCGTTTATGTTGAAGTCGTCTCCATGAAGGCCAATGTTCAGGAAGTGTTTCTTATTTTTGAACTGAGCTGCAGAAACTATCGGAATAATAAAACATCTTTTTTGGAAGCTTTTCAAATTTATTTGTTACATAAGAAATGTGCTTCTTTTGAAAGGTGTGAACCACAGATGTATTGTGCTCCATGCAATCAGAAACAATGACAAAGCTCATATGCTTCATTTTGTCTTCCTTTTTTACTTACCTTTCAGTATATTTTAATGAAATACCTGTTTGTTAAAAGTCAGTTTGGTCAAACTAGGGCTGTTAGTGAAAAAACAAGAGTCCGGAATAATTTTTTTTAACATGAACCAATCATCATACCAAATTTATATTTTGCCATGTGATTTACAACAGTATGAAGTAGTTATGGAAATATTTTGAAAATTTTCAATTCTGTACTTTTTGAAAAAAAAATATTAATTAGTATTTTGAAAAAGTTATTAATTAGAAGCTACCGTATATTTTGTTGTGTATCACTGGAAAGAGCACGGAAAATGTTGCAAAATGACTCCTTTCCCAGCTGCCTAGCTCAATTAGGGAAGTTCCTAGGGCAATTAAAGAAAAAGTCTGTTCACACATTTTTGGCCACTTTTTGAAAAGTTTACAGGACCATATTTCAGGAATGGTTTGAGGTAAAAAAATTGAAATTTGGTATTTTTCTTAGTTTCAGCACTAAATTTCAGCAAAATCTACTAGGGTCAGGTAAAATTTTTATTCAAAGTGTGTTGATTGACATCAAATGACTCTGTTGTCATTAAAACAAAGAGCAGAATATTTAACAGAAAGCAAAAAAGTAAGAGTACATAATATAAGTAGTAAAAGTAAGGAACCACCATGTAATTAATAATGGCCTCCTTTAGAACTAACCAATTTACCATACATATACTCAAGTAATCCACACACATTTTTTCCCAAATTTATGAACAAAAACGGGTGCGCAGATTATCCGAATTTAGGTTGTTATTACTCCATATGCAACAACAAAACACAGTAGGCGGGTATTACTCTGCTTTAAACAACATATCCCTTTAGGCCAGTATTACACTATTTTTTTGATCAAATCTTTGACAAAGAAATATTATTTCTTAGACATAAATCTTCATCGTGATGTTAAAAAAGGGTATTGTGCTCGTCATGTTTCAAGATAGTGGATAATAATAACTTTTATTGTGCGCTGCCTTCGCCACTATCAAAACTGCATATAATTTCTTTACAATGACAGTGACACAACATATCAGTAATTTCAAGGTCTCCTCATGGCACAAACCACAGTGGCGGAGTAGTATCTCTTTCTGACAGTTTCTTTGCCTGCGCTGCTGGCACGTAGGAACAGTTGCTTTGTTGATGTAAGAATGACTAGTTGCATTTGTTTGTGATGCCATCTTTCAGTATAATAAAGTACTTTATCTACTGATGTTTTGTATTATTCGGTTCAGCACCACCATATTACCCACACCGGTACTGGCACTTCAGGATTACAGTGATTTCTTGCTACTGGGTTTACATGTTAATTACGGCAAGGCGTTGCAGCTATGTTCAAACATGTGCACACGTTGATTAGCAGCAGCGATGCTAGTGCTCATAGCAGTTACATTTTGCATTGCAGCGAACAAGACAAGCAACTTTTATAATAAAATATACGGCAAGCCACTACATTTGATATTTCTTTCATGTAAGATATCTAATAATGGAAAGTCCAGATTGTAATTAATAATATAGTAATAAGGACAGTTTACAACTCCACCACCAGCTTTTCTGAACTGCACACACACACACACACACACACACACACACACACACACACATTATGATGAATGGCCACTACCAAACTGTGCTCAAAAACAAGGTGGACCACCCTGTGGCACAGCATGCAGTGGAGCACATGCTTGATTTCAATGGCTGCTACACAACCCGGGCCATCTGGATCATCCCATCCACCACCAGCTTTTCTGAACTGCACAGATGGGAGTTATCCCTACAGTACATTCTCTGATCCCGAAATTATCTAGGCCTCAAACTATGATAACTTCCCTTTTTTCCATACCTTACAGTTCCCAGTGTGTGTGTGCACATGCGTGCACGTGTATGCGGTCATGTGTACCTGCAGTGTGCACGCATTTTATTTTCATTTTATTTTATTTTTTATCTTTATATTTATTTTTATTTCCATATTTTATTTTTCTCCCCTCATCCGCCTTCCCACTCCATTCCTAAACTGCATCTCGTTATTCCCATCTAGGCCGTGCTGTACCCATCCCCACCACCGTGATGCAACCTTCCTATCCCCTCTCCTCCCCTCTCCGATTTACATGCCGCAGAACATGATTCAAAGTGCGGCAGCCAGAGGTGATAGGTGTATGACTGTGTTGTGTGATTGCGTGAAGTTCCATTTTGTGAAGAAGGCCATGGCCGGTAGCTGAAAGTGTTGTATGTGTGTGTCTTTTGTATGAGCTTGTCGCAGCTCATCGCCACGTCTTTGCGGCGAGTTGTAAACTGTCATTATTATTATATTATTTTAATGAAAGATACCTATATGAAAAAGTTCCCTATTACACTATCAAATATCTTTGATTGAAATACATGACATATTGACTTTGACAAAGATGTATGACCATGTAATACCAGTCTCAGGTCCATTTATTTATTAAGGATTCAGATTCTAAAAGCTTTCATTTCAGTGTGTTACTGTGAGTACATTTTCACAGTACGTTACGAATGAAATATTTTTCAATTTGAATGAGAATGCTTAGTATGTAAAATACTAAAATTGTATGGGGTTGGTACGAAATTCGCACGCCATGGATCTGACATCCCTCAGTGTGGTGTCAGTTGTTTGATATTTATGTGTGGTTTTGAAATTTAACAGACGTGTCATCCTAAGATGGCCGCCCTCACAGCCACAGTGGTGTCCTCATCTACACAAATCTGTGTCCTTTTTTTCCACCCCCCCTTCCCGTATTTGGGTGTGTGCGGATTACTTGAGTATAGGTGGGAAGAGTGTAGATGAGGGAATGTTGGCTCATATGTGGGAAGAATGTAGCACTGATAAACTTGCCCTGATGAAGACAGACATGTCGTGGGAAGAAGTAAAGGAGTGAGTTGTGTTGAGGGAGGTAGAACACAGAAAGGGGGCAATTGTAGAGTTGCATGTGGTTTAACAGGTAGATCAAAGGCCATTTATTTGGGTTAGATGGTTAGTAATAATATGCACATTAAAGATATGGCTAAGATTGAGGAGAATTGGTACACAATATTACTGCTTCGACTGGTGGGCAAGCCTCTGGATGGGTAGGGTATACGTGTGATGGGAATAGAACACAATACACTGCTGAGTACCTAGTACCATCTTTCAAAGGGGAATAACCCATGATGCAAATGGTTGGCAATAGATGTAGCTTAAGGGTGGACAAGGATATTTTGTATATTGAGTGAGCAGTAGAATAACATTTTGTGGCAAGCAGAGAGGATTTTAGAAACTCATTATTTGCTGCACCCAACTACCCATTCATGTGCCAGGACGTGCTCTCCATTGGGATCTTCCCTTGTCTTCTTCGCTTGTGGTCTCACTGTCCCAACCACCAGTCCCTCTGCTACTTCCTCCAGACCTCATTTTTCCTTTCATCCAATACACAGGACACAACACCACACCCCAGATGGTCAGCAGTGCTGGTAAAATGCAGTGAACCAGGAGAATGTTGTCCTCCTGATATGTTTCTTGTACCACTTTGCTCCATAGTAGGTCATTGTGCGAGAGTTCAGCTTTATTTCGCTTACACATCTGTCGAACTATTCGGTGCTTAAATTATGTCATAAATTGTTACCTCTAAAATTTGCATTTTGTGTTCCACACACAATTTTCCAGTATTGTTCATTTGAAATGTGTGACACCAAGAAGTTATTTAAAAAAAAATTGATATGCTGTCAATTTAATAATGGTGGGAGCTTTTTTGATAAGTAATTTCTTCACAACCTGTAAGATTAACTAAATTAGATGACTATAGCAGTTCTTTAATTTTTGTCTGTGTTGAACTAGTTGGGTTTGTAAATTAAATCACAACCAAATGATCATAACTGAAACTGTTCGTGTTTAGTCTTTAATTTAAAGTCCTTTCTATTCTTTTTAACAACTAATTTGTCCTACTGCCATCAGTTCAATGTTATTGGGTCTGTAAAAGGTTGGAACCCATGTTAAACTGTCTGACACCCTATAACTGGCTGTGTAAGTCAGTTCAAAAGCCCGGAGGAAGGCAGCGGTATACCACCTCGTGGTGTTCAAACCTATCTTCGAAATGTTGACTTGTTTATCTTCACCTTAATAATAAGCCAAATTAACAGTGACGAATTTTGAAAAATAAATAATAAATAAAATTGATTTGAATGATGAAGGCTACACCCATTGCTCAACCTTCCACAGGATACAAACCATATGGCAAATGGTTGGCAGTAGATGTGACATAAGGGTGCACCATGCTATTTTATATGTTGGGTGGACAGTGGAATATCATTTTGAGAAAGGTGGAAAGGCTTTTAGGAAACACGTGCCATATTTGTTCATTATGTGTATGCTATGTTGAGGCAGTCTTGTTGATTTGATATCGTTAATCTGGATTTTTCATTTGCTAGAACATTGTCTAACTACCCATAGTCAATCCATGAGACAGTCTCAGATGGCTGAACCGAAATAACACTGCTCATCAAATGCAAGTGTTCGGAATATTAATCTTTTTTGAAGATTAATTTCAGTGGCCATTATACAGGTTTCCTTAGTCACAAGTGCATATCATGTGATATGTCTTGTTGGGAAATCACATTGTTAACACACACACACACACACACACACACACACACACACACACTATCTTGTACATTACTCTTTTGCAGATGATTTCTGTATTTAAATATTGTATCCTGTTTTTAAGAATAATTTACATACTTATTACAGAGTCAACTGCATCTGTTTTCTGTACTTGCATTTACTTGTATTATCTGAAGCTGAGTTCATGCACACTGTGCAAAAAACTTGTCTGAATTATTTGTGATAAGTGTAAGTTACGTGCCAAACCTATTCATGAAAAGTGCTTCCATTTGAGCCACTTGGTTGCACACCTTGGACTGTTATGCTATCTGTCCCTCTTATGGTTTTACAAATGTCACCGAAACTTTATCAGGCTGTTGTGTGACTGCTCTAAGGAGAAAGTGTTCACAGTACGAATATTGGTTACTTGTTGCCTTAGGGATTGCTTTGAAAATGCAATTATTTATCTTTGGTAGCATATTCATACCAATAAACTGTGATCGATAATCACATCTGAAATATACCTCTCATATTGAACTTTCTGTATTTGTGTAAGGTGTATTTTTAATAAATATAGAGATAAAATATTAACTATCAACGTGTTTTACCATGTTTTGGTAAAGTATGTGGTTTAGCTGAGACCCTTGATCTGGAGTTATCATTTACAATAACAATCGCTTTACCTGCTGGTTACCAACGCATGTTTGGGAACTGTAAAATGGTTGTATAAAAAGCTTCTATACATGGTCTTCCAAAATAAATTGATACATCTGTCTTTTCGGTGAGTTGGTGTCTATCCTCTATTATTGACATTCCAAACTGGATTTTCCATTGTTATATGGATACACAGTTGAGCATCTATTGGAAAATTTTCTATCGTTATTGATACTTCAAGAAACACCCTCTGAAGTATTTGACTGTGTAAAAACTGTTACTTGTTTTACTTTTGATTGCTTATACATTTGTTGTGTGAAGATAGTCATTGAGTACTATCTTATGGAAAGTCCAGGTTGGAATAAATTATATAGTAAGGACAACTCACCGAAAAGACGTGGTGACGAGCTGGTGTGTCTTTTGTATGTGCCTGTCGCAGCTCGTCGCCACGTCTTTGCGGTGAGTTGTAAACTGTTCTTACTATATTATATATATATTTTTCCCCCACCACCGGCTCTTACCCATGTAACCGCCCCCGGTGTAAAACCTGCCCTATGCATCCTCCCGCCACCACTTATTCCAGTCCTGTAACCCGGAAGGTGTACACAATTAAGGGCAGAGCCACTTGTGACAGTACCCACGTGATTTACCAACTGACATGCCTGCACTGTGAAGCGTTCTATTGGGAATGACCAGCTACAAACTGTCCATTCGCATGAACGGTCACAGGCAGACAGTGTTTGTTGGTAATGAGGATCACCCTGTGGCTGAGCATGCCTCGTTGCATGGTCAGCACATCTTGGCACAGTGTTACACCGTCCGGGTTACATGGATACTTCCCACTTACACTAACCTATCAGAACTCCGGATATGGGAACTTGCCCTTCAGCATATTCACTCTTCCTGTTTCCCATCTGGTATCAACCTTCGTTAGTTTTAAATTCCCGCCCACCATTCTACAACATCTTTGCCTCCAATCTCTAGACAGAGCCTCTGCCTCGACTGGCATCTGTCCAACTTCTTTGCATTTTGCGTATGTCTACCTTTGTGTGAGTGCGCGTGTATATGTGTGTGGGTGTGTGCGTTTGTTTACCTATCCTTTTTCCCCAAAGGTAAGTCTCTTCTCTCCTGGGATTGGAATGACTCCTCACTCGCTCCTTTAAACCCAAATCCTTTCCTTTTCCCTCTCCTTCCCTACTCTGCCTGAAGAAGCAACAAGGTTGCGAAAGGTTGCTTTTGTGTGTGTGTGTTTGTTTTATTTATGCTGATGGCTGCAGCAATAGACTGTAATGTAATTAGTGCACAGGCTATCATCACGAATCTAATTTTGTTATTTCTTAACTATTTTAAGCCTAGGATGTTTTTTCTATGTCAAATTTTATTCATAATTCGTTTTACTTTGTCCTTACTTTTTCTTTATCTTTATTTAGTTTTCTCTATTGCTAAGTAACTTTTCCCTTCATTTGTTGTGGACAAATGTCTATTAATTTTATGGAAAGGAAAAGCAGTCGCAAAACCTAAAGGTGACAGAATGATTTGTCCAACACTCCCCTTCAAAGCCCTTCAAAGATGTAATCCCAAGTACTGACTACATAAGCAATTAATTCAGAATAGTTCTCTCTGCTTTTGAGTGTTCCTATTGCCCCCAGCGATAAATACTGACAAGTTGTTGTTGTTGCTTTGTAATTTAACAATAAAAAAAGTGTGTATTGAATTATTTTTCAAGTGAATATTGTAACAAATAACCCTGAAAAAATGTACTACAAGTCTTAAATTAAATTTGGATCTTACCATTTGTGTATCAGTGCCAGCACATACTCAGAAGTTAATTTCATGGTAAACATTACATTAAATATTCATTTCTTGCATAGTATATTGATATCATTTTGCAAACACTTGTGAAATTTTAATGTGTCTTATGTGTTTGTCCTTGAGGAGGAATAATTTATTTGTTGAAAAATTTCATTATAAGCTACTCACAGCAGGTGAACCACAACTATATTCCAAATTGGCCAAAAAATAAGCTGCTCATTTATTCTGATTTCACCCTCATTAAGTTGAGTGTGATTTATATCTGCTCCTTTTTCTCTTTACATAACATTGCTGTTAAAATATCATGCTCTTTTGCAACAGTGCAATTTAGAGTTTTTAACCAGAATTGGCAGTAAGGCATTATATCATACAATAGTTAAAAATTTTACTGGTATTTTATTGGCATTGAGATTCTTTAGATCCACTGATACTGTTTTATTAGTTTATAATTCTGTTTGAGTTGTATATCAGTAAGATAGACTGATTTATGATGATATTAAGAACCATTTAAACCAAAAAGTATCATACAGACAATTCGTTTCAGTCACCGTGCAAGTGTTAAACATAGTTGTGCATTAAGACAAAACCACAACCTACGGAGAGGCGGAAGATTGGACAGTTCTATTGTAGAATTGGTTCAGGATAAAAATGGAAGATGACAGTTTTAACAAGAAAATCATTCAGATGGCCATTGCCACTCAGAACCAGCACTGGGCCTGGAGCACAAGGCATTATTGCCTACCGTCTCCAAATGTTGCAGTCTGACTTTTTAAAGAAGTTTTTTAACTCATGATTGTTAGGAATCATTGCAAATTACTAAAACTACTCACTTGAAAACAATATAGAATAATATGAATCATTGTGGTATGAGTGGGAAAGTACACAAATGGCTTAAATCATATTGTGGTAATGCGCGGCACATATGTTTGAACGGCTTGCCACCTGTTACCAGGACTGGCCACTGTGCGGCGCTGGCTGGACTATCGCGCTGCACCCTAGCAGCCGTGCGGTGGTTTGAGAGGGGCACCGGGCCAGCTGTGAACTTCGCCTCAGTTGCATTCTCACAGCGCTCGCTAATGTGGTTGTGCCTCCGGACGATACCGGTAGCTGGGACAGGAGTGGTCGTGTGTAGCAGCGGATTCGTCGGACTCTGATGGGACAGTTCAGGATCCTGGCGACAATTGTAACTGGTTAACGTGCATAGGTGTGTGATTAGTCATAACACCGTTGATGACGAGGTGTGCGCTCAGTCATGGACGATGGTGAAACACAAAGGACTGGGTCGGATTTTCTGCTATGTCCATGGGGTCAAATCATGCAGCAATTGCTACAGACTGTGGTTGAGTCTGTTCAGTGGTTAATTACGTTTGTGTCGCGTCAGGCGGACCACTTTGGCTCTCTGGTGTCGCTGTTGCAGTCGGCTCCTCTGCCGGCGATTGATTCCAGTTCTGTGTCTCCTGCTACAGCGTTTCCATCTCCCTTTTCTGGCTTTGATGATTCTGTAGAAGATTGGGACACTTATGAAAAGAGGCTACGTCAACATTTCCTTGCGTTCGGGGTATCCAACCTGACGTTGTGTAAGGCTTTATTTCTTTCGTGGGTCTCCCCTCACATCTATCAACTTTTGCATCACCTAGCTCCCCTACAGGAACCGGCTGCTTTGTCTTTAGATGAGATGTGTTGTTTGTTGTCAGCCGATTACCGTCCGCGTACGTATGTTGTTGCAGCGGGGTTGAATTTTACCGGTCGCATAAGAAACCCACTCAGTCCTATTGGGCGTGGGCAGCAGAGCTGCACGGTCTTAGCCGTCAGTGTATGTTCATTACTCCGACCCACAAAGAGTCATATGCGGACGATATGGTTCGGGACGCAGTTCTCCAGCTTGCTCCAGGTAGGGAAGTGTGCCAACACGCCCTACGGCTGTAAAATCACCTTGACGGATGTTTTAAACATTGTGCAGCTTTTGAAGTCTCACAGGCTGCAGGGGACCAAATTGAGACTTGGGGTGATGTCACTGCAGTTTCGCAGTCGGGCTCGGCACCTTTGGATTGCGCGGACACTGATTTCGTACGGGAGTGCCCCACTCGCCGCACGCATGGCTGTAAACAGGCCGTGGCTTCGCTGCAGCATGGGCCAAGTCATACACTCCCGCTTGTACACAGAGACCCTTTCCATCTTGTCCTCTGTTTTGTACAGCATGACAGGGCAGATTGTCCCAAGCGTTGCAAGAAAAAAGGCCACATGGCTTCTGTTTGCCGTTCCCGGCGGACTGAGCAAGATGACGAGATGGATGTTAATCTTGTCCAGAATGTTCACTCTCCGTCTCCCAACCTTTTTGTTGAAGTTCAGATTTTCAACAGGGCGGTCACTTTACTTGACGATATGGGAGCTTCCGTTTCTCTTCTCAATTATCTCACATATGTATGGCTTGGCTCACCTTCCCTGGCTGCTGTCAACCATTCTTTGTGTGGTGCGCTTTCCTACAAGGCAGCTCATAGATTGCAGTGTTGGGCTGTCTTTCTTTCCCGTTATAATTATGAGATCCATTTCTGTCCAACAGCACAACATGCTAACGCGGACACATTATCGCACCTTCACAACAGGCGGCACCTCGGGCGTGTCTTATCTTCTTGGCCACAAACCTGACAGTCATAGGAATGGGTGCATATCGATTACGCGGGACCCTTCCTTAACTCTTATTGGTTTTTTCTTGTGGATGCTTATTCACACTGTCCATACATTTTTCGTTGCCATACCACATCCCCTGCTGTAACTATTCAATCACTGTCTACAGTTTTTTGCTTTGGAGGGGTTTTGCCACACGCTTGTTTCGGGTTATGGCACCACTTTCACTTCTGTTTTTTCAAGAATTTAGTGCTCATCTGGGCATTTGCTACATTACTGCTCCTTCATTTCATCCCCAGTATAATGGTGAAGTGGAACAGTTTGTGCATACTTTTAAAGCTCAAGTGCACAAATATGTGACCTCTTGCTCTGTGGATGATGCCATTATCCGTTTCTTGATGTATCGATTCAGCCCCACGGGGGGGGGGGGGGACGCAGCTCGGCGGAATTTCTCCATGGCAGGCAGCTTCGCACTCTTTTTCATTTGTTGTTGCTTCAGCCACTGAGCGATCCCACACGATCATCAGGTCGTTATGTTCCGGGGTCGCACGGGTTTGGCCGGCATCCTTGTTGGCTGCAAGGTAAGGTGAAGACATGTCTCGGCCGCCGCCTCTGCACTGTGGACACTGCCGTGGGCACTCTTCGTTGTCACTGGGATCAGTTGCGCCTGTGACTCCCGGCAGATCCACAGGTGCCACCTCCACCCGCGTCTCCTCCAGGGCCTGTTTCACCGGCATGCTCCGTGCCGACATCTTCTGGGGAGTCGACTTCTGTACTCCGCACTGTGTCCGCCCGGACTCTGTCGGCAGTACGGGTGCCTTCCCCGGCACTGGCACCAGTCGCAGCAGTTTCATCCTTGGGCTCCGGGTCGTCCCCACCTTCGGCTTCCTTCCCTGAGCCTTTGGCGACGGACGGTGGGGAGAGGGTCACCGCTTCCGAAGCTATGGACAGCCAGACACCGGAAATGGGCGTGAATCAACCTGTGAGTAGAGAAACCGCTCCTTTTTTATCTCCAGTGCTGAGGTCAGATGGTGCTCCTGCATCCCCAGTAAATGCGAGCAATATCTACAAAGGTACCAGCCATTCCTGGCAAGGGAGATCAGGACATTATCGACCCCATGGGGTAGTATCAGCCCGACGCTGGCAGCCGGAGATGGACGAGGTATCTCCCAAGGACGTAGCCTGGGTGCATTTGGCACCCCTGGACATTACACCGTGATGGGGAGAAATGTGGTAACGCGCGGTGCGTATGTTTGAACGGCACGCGGTCCGTTATCGGGACTGGCTGCTGTGTGGTGCTGGCTGGACTAATGCGCTGCACCCTGCTGGCTGCGCGGCGGATTGAGAGAGGCACTGGGCCAGCCGTGAACTTCGCCTCAGTTGCATTCTCAGAGTGTTCGCTAATGTGGTTGTGCCTCCGGACACTACCGATAGATGGGATGGAAGTGGTGGTGTGTAGCAATGGATTCGTCAGATTCTGATGGGACGGTTCAGGATCCTGGTGACTATTGTAACTGGCTTAATGTGCAGGGGTGTGTGATTAGTCATAACACATACTTAACCGGAAGAGTGCAGAATTTTAATGTATTTCCATTCTACGTTCACGAAGATGCTAAGGTAGTTCTTTTTGCTGACTATACAAGTATAGCTATCACGCCTGACAATGAGGAAATAACTGATGAAATTGTAAATGATATATTCCAGAAAATTATTAAGTGGTTCTCTACAAATGGACTCTCATTAAACTGATAAAATTCAGTATATACAGTTTCATACAGTAAATGGCATGACACCATTAATAAATTTAGACTTTGAACATAACTCTGCAGCTAAGGTAGAAAATTCAAAATTTTTAGGTGTTTGCATTGACAAGGAATTGAATTGGAAGAAACACATTGAAGATCTGCTGAAACATTTGAGTTCAGCTACTTATGCTATCAGGGTCATTGCAAAATTTGGTGATTTACATATCAGTAAATTAGCTTACTAAGCCTATTTTCATTCACTGCTTACATATGGGATCATATTCTGGGGCAATTCAACATTAAGTAAAAAAGTATTCATTGCACAGAAGTGTGTAATCAGAATAATTGCTGGAGCCTACCCAAGATCACCCTGCAGACATTTATATCATGGGTGATTGTTTTCCGGGTCTATCCCGGAAATCTGGGATATTCTAATTATGTGTCCGGATAGCTCCGGGTTTGCGTAGAGGCGCTTAGCTGTGTAAAAAATTTCCCAGGAAATCAGTAATTTTCAATACATGAAACAAAATGTTTTTGTTTTTTTCTTTTTGCTCTATGTATAGCCGTAGAGTGCGATCTATAATGTATTCATTCGTCTTTCGGCTCAACCTACTTGGGCGACAAAAGAGAGCGACAGCTACAAGCGACAATCACAACCGCACGTACTGCTATGAGTCAGTCGTACATGGGCGACATTTGTAGAGTTACGTGTCAGATGCGACAACGAGCGATGTTCCATCAAAGGAACCACTGGACAGACAGTTCGTACGAAATTTAATGAAAAGTTGGTCCTTTTATCGGTCAAAACTACACAAAGCCATGTCATCAGATTCATCGAGGCCTACTTCTAATGGATAGTTATACTCATGAGTTGCAGGATAAACCGTCCAGTTCTAAAATATATTGCTCAGCTGGCAAAACTAAATTAAACTCTACACGTGAATTAGTGCTACATACAATTTCTTCTTCGTTCTCTGTGTGAGCTACTATCATTGACCCACAGCCTTATACAAACGTAGAAAATTATGGGAAATGAAAAAATATAGGATTTTCAGAAATAAAAGGAAAACAAATGAAAATTGGAAACTTTTTTCAGAAAAGGTAATTTTCTTCCAGCTTTGAACATGCTTCATTGTCAAAAGAACACTATAAGTATCCCAACTAACCAACCTACTGATTTTCTATAAAAAATTTATTTGCTAAATTAAAATTTAAAATATGGCGGTGTTTCTTCAAAAATAGCAGAATGTTAAATGTGTCTTCCGCCTGCCAATGAAACTAAGAGCTCTTCTACGATCTGTAAAGGACGATCTTGGTCTGAGAATGCCCGGTGCCTACAAGATTCCCTGTAGCTGCGGGAAACCCTATATAGGACAAACGTGTCGCACCGTGGAGGACAGATGCGTTGAACATCGGCGCACATGCGTCTGGACCAGCCAGAGAAATCTGCAGTGGCTGAACATTGCCTCCGTACAGGGACAGTGTTATTCAAGAGGCGGTGCAAATTCGCAGATCAAATTTGCTCAACAGGGACACGGGCCACCATCTCAGTACAGCTTGGGATCCTGCACTGAATCCTTTAACATCACGAAGACCACAGGAGGAAACGACTACGTGTGCAGTTGAAGAGGCATCGGTAACAACATAGTTTTATTGGTTGACCATGGCGAGAGGGACACAGGGCAGCACATGGACACAGTATATCGGCATGTGGCTACCAACAGTGGGCGCTGGGGCAGTCGGCGGCGGCGCTTAGCTTGTGCCGTGATGGGAACAATCGAATGAAAACAATCGATTCATTCGGTTGTTGGAAAAAAATCGATCATTCGGTTGTAGTTTCTCGTATCGGTTGAATTATTCATTCATTCTTCTGAGTGAAACCAGTCGGTGGGACCAACCGAATGAAACAACCGATTCAGTCGGTTGGACATTCATTCGTTCTTTTGAGTGAAACCAGTCGGTGGGACCAACCGAATGAAACAACCGATTCAGTCGGTTGGACTATTCATTCGTTCTTTTGAGTGAAACAAGTCGGTGGGATCAACCGAATGAAAAAATCGACGCAAGTCGGTTGGAATACTCATTCCTTCTTTTGAGTGAAATCAGTCGGTCGGAGCAACCGAATAAAAAAATCGACACAGTCGGTTGGACCACTCATTCCTTTTCTTTTGAGTTAAATCAGTCGATGGGACCAACTGAATGAAAAAATTGACACAGTACGTTGGCCTCTTCATTAGTTCTTTTGAGTGAAACCAGTCAGTGGGAGCAACCGAATGAAAGCGTCATTCGGTCGTAGTTTTACTATGTTGGATTAATATTCGTTTTTTTTTTTTTTTTTTTTTTTTTTTTTTCTCGAATGAAAGTAGTCTGTGGGAACAACCGAATGAAAACATGCGACACTTTTGCAGTTTTGTACATTGACTGAATTACTCATTCTTTCTTTTCAAGTGAAAAGAGGCAGTAAGTTTTTCTGTCGGTTGAAACATGTAATCATTGTCCCAACTGAAACGACTCATTAGTGTTTTAGCTTACATTTCTATGAATGAAACTGACATGCACATCAGATAACTACAGCAGTGCTACATTATACCGCCATGTAAAAGGTGTATGCCAAAGTTAAAATGCGTATTACAATGTTACTGAATGAAGTAACTTTTCGTTTTATAATATACAGTAACAGCGATTCATATTTTGTTGTAGATTAAATTGTTCGAGGTGCCATCACTAATTAGATGTCATATCGCTGGAGCAGGCCTGCGATCACTTTCATTGCCCACCACAGACCTCAAAAACGCCGATCATCTGGGCCCGATCAGATTATTTTCGCAGACACTCACAATCTGTAGAAGATAAGTGGCCGATGACTACGAAGTACCGCGGTGAGTTGGGACACGAGAGGGGGTGCTGCCTCGCTTGCGTTTTCACTGCTGACAGCGCCAGCAGGCGCGCGCCTAACTCCACGCAACAGTGTGTGGCCAGGGGGGCGGTGCGTGCCATCGCCGATTGTTGTCGGTTTCTTACTGTCTCAATAAAGAAGCGTGGAAACTACAGGGTGTTCCAAAATGATCGCTACAAGTTTAATCTCGCAAACTGTATCTCCGAAGTGGGAACAGGTAGAAACGTGCGGTTTGGGCTTATTGTTCAGACATATCTAAGGAACTAGTAGGACAGAGTTAAGTGTTTTAACTGTGAGCATATTTGCTAGATCCAAATTCGAAGATCACTAAAACATTAAATATTGTAAAAAAAGTTCATTAAAGTATTTTGTATAAAAATGTATGTTAAATATTTTTGTAAATTCCATCTAATTTGAAAGAGTACGAGAAGACATACAACATTTATCAGTGCAGTAAATTTCCTTCAGCGCGTCTGTATTCGTCAACAGTGTATGAAAACATTCATCTCAAGTTTCATAATTATTTACTCTTGTCACAGATATTTCTGTGGTTATCGGTGAAACGGTGTGGAGGTTTATTCCATCCCTGCGCCATGTACCATACAAAACCTTAGATGTTTTGAAAGTCAAGTGTGCAAAATTTCATCAAGATCGGAATAAAAATCTATATTGGCGTCGAATTCTGGAATACCTTCTCTCATGCATCGAACTAAAGTAGATGTAGACGGTGACCATTCTCTTTCTTTGAAGGTGAAGAGTGAAATATATCATTAAAATTCGAATACAAACGGAATTTATCGAAGTTAGTAGGTAAAGTACCCTCCGCCATGCACCTACGAAATTTATTGTACACAGTTACCTTCACCTTGTTTTAAAGGTCAAGTGTGCAAAATTTCATCAAGATCGCAGCCAAAATGTGGTTTTTGTCGAAGTTAGTATGTAAAGTACCCTCCGCCATGCACCGAATTAAATTTGATGTAGACAGTGACGTTTCTCTTGCTTTGAAGGTAAAGTGTGCAAAATTTCATCAAGATTGGAACAAAACTGCAGATTTGCTTGCAATAGAAACACACACACACGGACACACTGCTATATTTTTAAGATTTGTCTTTAAGAATGTTTCATGCTGAATCAAGGTTCATTTATATCCGAAAAGGCTAAAGGAGTATGCAAATAAAGTTACACAAAGTCGATGAATTAATAAAAAATCCATGTCACTGCAGAAACGACAAAAACTTTTTTCAGTCAGTTGTATCGCATCAAGTGAAACCACTCAATGCCGAGAACATTCATATAAAGGACAGAGACTTGTTTCATTCGGTGGTCGCGTATCGACTGAAACCACTTAAACCCACTGAATGAGTGAAAACATTCATATAGCGGCTGCAACCGACAGACACTGGTTTCATTCGATTGTTTCACATCCACTGAAACCACTCAAACACCGCCAGTGAGTGAAAACATTCATACGGCCACAGAGACTACTTTTAATTCGGTTGTTTCATTCGACTGAAAAAACCGACTGAACGAAAAAACAACCGATTGACCAATCGGTTGTTACAAACAGTCGGTTGTCCCATCACTAGCTTGTGGACAGTTCTGTGCGAGTCTCGAAATGTTTATATCACAGTCCAACCGGTGGCGTAGCTGGCTCTTTATGCAGAACGAAAAATCTACAATAATATAACCATCAGATATAGAATAATAAATTAAATGAAAATTAATAAGAAGCTTTTAAACCTGCTAATAAAAAATAAAATAAAAATTAAGAAAGAAATATCGCAACTGTTTATCGTAAGCGAAACTTCCCAAAACCATTCCTTGTGCGTTATTGGCCACCGTTTTTGGTGCGTTCACGCATGCGCATTCCCTTCTTTGAATACCCTAAATATGAATTCGTCGGTCACGGCCCAGCAATGTGTCCATCGCACCTGAAAATCAACCAGGTGTGCTGACGAAATATTGTGCAGTTTTGGCAATAATATCCGACGTCTCGCCCGAGAACCGTATTTAGAATTGGCTTTTACGCCAACTAATGCCATCCAGTTGTTTCTTAGGTATGTTCACGCCCCCAATTCATTGTTTCCTAATATTGTAGTGGATAGGTCCGCGGCATGAAACTGACATTTGTATATTTTCCCTGTTACAGTGTTCTGATGATGCGCCAAAAGCGCGAAACGCGTTAAAAAGAAATAAATATTACAATTTGCAACAGAGACTACTTTTCAATTCAAATATGGATTCACTGTTGCTACACCAGGCCAACGAACTTTGGAGTAACGTGTGTAGAAGAAATCTATGGGGAAAGCCTGAAGCTGAGGGACATCGATCAGAAAATGAGACAAGGATGGTAATAGATTAGTTGTTTAGGCAGTTAAATATCTTTTGAGGGCCAGAAGTTGAGAAGAAAATGCAGATTGGCAAGGGAATAAAAACATTTCTGACAAGAGAAATTTATTAACATTGCATATTGTTACGAAAGTCTTTTATGAAGGCATTTGTCTTGTACAGGAGTGAAACGTGTTCAATTAACGGTTCAGACAAGTAAAGATAGATACTAGTGAAATGTGGTGCTACAGAAATAAGATGATCACATGGGTAGATAACATAACTAATGAAGAGATACCATTCAATATTGTGAAGACGGAAATGATATAACTTAACAAAATGATGCTATTGACCTGAGACACTTACGGATTAGTCAGACCACAAGGAGTACAGTACACAGGTCCAAATGGCTGTGGGTTGCCATTTTTATTCGGAAATGAAGAGATGTGCGTAGGACAGTGTGGCATGAAGAGCTGCAGCAAACCAGTCTGTAGACTGAAGACCAGAAGAACATCAACTTAAAGAGCCCTCAGGTAGGGAGACAGTTCTTTTTAATGTAATTTTTAAGTTCATTTGTCTGAGTTGCCCCTGTAGATTGGAATGGAGAATTCGCTTTATTGTATCTTTGACGTAGGACAGTAATTTTATGTATCCCTCTATATATTGGAATGGATGTAGTATTTAATGATGTGATGATCTTGGTGGGAGATGGGTCATTTAAAATGATAGAGAAGTAGTTTAGCACACCTTAACTGCAAACTTGAATCTGCCTGTGAAATGATTTGAGTAACATTCATTGTAATATACATGCTTTAATTGACTATGGATGCTTCTATCGGACTCTAGACTTGTCTGCAGAAGTTGCTGAAAACTTCAGAGTGAACGTAAGTTTACAAATACATTTGTTTCCACCTCGAACTTTGATAGTCAGAGCAGATTTCAACCACATCACAAAAAAATCAATGAAACTAAATATAATAGAGCAGATTTTAACCACATCACTGTACACCAATAAAAATACAGCCTCATACTTTCCATTGTTATCTCATAAGTTATGGCGGGGACAATACTTCATGAACAACAGTTTCTAAAACCTACGGTAGGAAAGGAAAAAATCTTAGTATCTTAAATCAACACAGTTTCATAAAATGTAATTGCCCTTAACGAGTGACGTAACTTCTACGCTGAAAATACGAATACCTACGTTTTCTTAATCACTTTCAGTGCGTGACTTAAGTCTTTTGTCAGTATAATATTACTCTCTTGTTATTGTAGCACCAAGAAAAAACTACAAATGGCAACATCTGTCACTGTTTGCAATGAAAATATATCATGAATCTCTTGCTTTTCCGTACTCAGGCTCACCTGTTTCATTTACCGCAACAGTGCAAAGCTTACAGTTGATTATTGTTTTTGGCGGTAAAAGTCGTGTTTGATTTTCATTGTGGCCTTACGGGATGAACAGAACTTGAACTCACTAATTTTGACAGCATTGTTTGATTTTTAGGCGTGAAAACAATACATTTTTTATAATATAAAATCTCTCTCTCTGGAGTAAATGTTTTGTCTACACTATTCTGCAGGGAAAAGACCTGTGTTTAAAAAATTAAAAAACGTGTGGGGCGGCAATTTCTTTCCAATGCTATGTAGTATACTTTACAACATTTGAAATAACAAAAAAGACATCATAGAAAGTATTTTTGATTAATATAATTGGGAAATAACTGTACAGTCGTTACTTAGCAAATAAACGTTCTTTCAGACGACTTCACAGCATGGGAATGGCCGTATGATCTGAAGTGCCTTGCTGCGGAGTGCGCGGCTGCGCCCTGTCAGAGGTCCGAGGCCTCTCTCGCGCGGGCTTGTGTGTGTGTGTGTTGTTTTTTTGTTTGTTTGTTTGATGTTTGTTGTCTAGCGCCGGCTTTAGGGCGGGGCGCCGCGTACGCCAACGTATGTCCAAAAAACGCCGGGGCCGTGCTACACCATCAGTATTGCAATTTACAATCATCCATCTTGTGAAAATAAGACATTATTCAATGTCATTCAACATACGTCGTTAATCTGAAAAACGCGCGCGCTGAATTGAGGATTCAGAAGAGGAAACGTGCTGAATGCAATCTTCCTAGTGGCTACATCTACCCATGTTTCACGCGAGCTTTGTCTGACGTCTGGGAGACGGTTCTACCACAGTCTAACATATGTTAGACTGTGGTTCTACCAAAGCGCCTCTGTTATTTGTTACAAGAACTGGAAATAGGGAGCACCCACGCGGCTGCACCATCTTCCGTGCACCACTAAAACTTCTAGTAGCTGCCGGTCCATATAAAGGAAAAAACGAACTGTGAAATAGTCATTACTTTTGAAATTAATTAATTTGAATGGATTTATATCGAATATTTGTGACTTAATGACTCATCTACAGCAATTTGTAGATCATGCACTGCATTCATGGAGGGCACTCCTCTAAGGCACTGAAATAATACAGTGAATGTAAGTAGTTTGTAAGTCTAGGGACTGATGACCACTGCAGTTTGTCCTAAAAGTTTTACAAAAATTTGCTCAAATAACTGCAGCTTAAAAGCACAGTAGGTATGAGAACACACTATCCACACTGAGTCACTGAAAGTAGCTGCAGAACAAAAAAAAAAAAAAAAAAAAAAAAAAAAAAAAAAAAAAAAAATGCATCAGCAATTGATGAAAAAAAGCCATGTTGATTCATCCAGCCACAAGAACAGAAGAAAAAAAAATAACTCCAGCAGAAGGAACGTGAAATAGTGGTGACCACAATCAAGTCTAAAACCTTTACACACGAATTACAGAAGTACAAATGACACTTCTATAAAGTCACCAATTTTTTATATCCTGTATATAAGATACTATTGGTACTACTATTTGTATTTGTGCAATGACTTTCGTCTCCCCAGTGCAGTGGCGGCTCTTGCTCAGTTTCGATGATGGGGCCCAGACAAAAAGTTTGTACCCAGTATAATGGAATCAGCCTGAAGTGTTCATTATATAACCTCCATTTATATAACATCGATTAAACACATTTGAAAGATATTAAATATGCTAATTAGGCAGTAACTAATATAATCCACGCTAATAAAAATTTATACAAATGTGCAATAAACATTTTTAATTTATTACAGTGTTTTTTTGGTGGGGCATTATGTGTGTGTAATATTGTAGTTGGTCTGGTCAACCAGCTCCGTTGGTTTTCGGTGTACTTTTGCGGGTGTCTGAGTTTATGCTGTGGTGACACAATTTATTGAAGAACTTGGAGGTGTTTGGATTCGAACCGAAGTTCACCAGATCTTCTAATGCTGAAGTTCGAACTTATTGTAGTTGTGCTTCTTTGTACCGTACTGACTGTGATATCAAAATCAAAATGAATTGTAGGAGGAAGTATGTGACTTTGTTCTCATTGGGAATCCACCAGAGAGACAATAGGAACCCTTCTGGCTTTTGTCTTATGCCCAAGGTAAGAACTCTGGGAAAAACCTTGGTTAGGAGCAGTGTCATGTGTATTTTACCTAACTAGCATGTTCACTAATGAGGTCTGTGTTCTGACAGGTTATTTATACAGTAAATGTGCTTGCCTGTCTGACCTGCAAAGTTGTCAATTACTCTGTTGGTGAATGAAACAAACAGTCTGACTCATACTGTTTCTGAAGAAGGTTTTGATTTTTTTAAGGTGCTGAAACTGCGCTCTGCTTCTGCTGTTGAAATTGGTGTATTTGCCGCAATTTGTTAGGTTTTGTTCTCTTGAGTGAACGATTCTTCAAAGGAATGTTCCACAAAGAAATTAAACAACTCACAAACCGATGTAATGGCTCTAAATATATCATTGCCATAAATCACTGACAGTTCATTATTCAATGTATGTGGCAAATATAAAGACTGTAGTTTAATGAAAAAGTTTTGACCAAAGTGGCTGGGATCAATGATTTTGAAGCTGCTAAATACATGACAGTTTGAAATATTCGTTTCAGCTGGTAGGTCATAATGTCGCACACTTCTTTTGACATCTGTTTTCAGATTAAGTTCACTGCTACATTTTGAACGGTGGCGGAGAAATACACTCATCATCAGAAACTCGAAACCGTTGAATTTTCTCTAGTATTTCAGATACAGCACCCTCAAACTGATGTAATGCATTGGATATGGTAACAGCATTTGTACTCTGCATCTGAACTGGGCTACATAAAAAATTTAGGAGGAAAAAAAAAAGTGGGTTGTGAAGTAAATTTCTTACGGCAAATGCTTCTCTTATTGTAACATCATCTCAGGAATCCTCTTCCTCAATCTGTTCAAAACATTCCAATAAGTGCAATTTGTTTTCTTTGAAAGTATTTACAATGCGGGACTGGAAGTTCCATGTAGTTGAAGAGACAAGGAATTCTCTTCTTGCAGACTGTCTGTAACAAATCACTTCGCTTGGAATACCAATATTTGCGAAGAACAGTCTTACCGACTTGATGCTTTTTCTGCAAGCATTCTGAAGAACCAAATTCATTTGGTGCGCATAGCAGTGTACATACCTGGCATGAAGGAAAGTGCTCTGCATCAGTCTCTGCGAACCACTGTGAGTGCTGCTCACTACCTCAGCAATGAGTTTTTCTTGAACATTGAAAGGTTACAGACTTCTTTTTAACACCTCACTAAGTCCCTATGTTGTCCTATCATTATCGTATTGAAAGGAAAGAAATCTTTCAACAGGTTTCTTCCCCTTAATATATCGCAGTATAATGACAAATTGACTTCTGCTCATATCTGTTGTTTCGTCAGCCTGCACAGAAACGAAAGTGGCATCGTTAGTCTCTTCAATCAGTTCTTCGATGTAAACTAGATACATACAGTCCAAAAGCTAATTTTGTATTAGGTTTGACGTATATTTACATACGGATTTACTAGAGATGCTTAAGCGATCATCTAATAAACTGTCAAGATTTCCCAAAAGAGTTAACAATCTAAGAAATTGCCACAGTTTGCTGACTCTTTGTTTTTCATTGCGAGCTCTTAGTGCTAACTCATGCATTCCACAAAACATTAAGCACTCTACTATTCTGTTTAATATGTGTCTGTTCTTCGTAACTAATTCATTATGTTTCTGAATTGACATTTTATACGCCAAACCAATCTGAGTAGCAATGTTAATTGTGCGAAACATTTTACATTTACAAGCATTTTCTACATGAAGTCCACTTTCCTAGTGTTTCTGAATTAACAATTAATATGAATAAATAATCCCTGAGACGGATTTACGTCTCAAATATGTCAAAGACATTATTCATAGATGTGAAGCATTGAATTAATATTTGTGGTGCGGCCGGGAATCGAACCCGGACCTCCATGCTTACTAGGCAGACGTCTTAACCGTTAGACTACCACACCACTAACGATTAAGGCGCCTTGGAATAGTCTATGTACGATTTCCCTCCACAACACAAACTTTAATTTAGCTTCTTTGTTCCAAAGATAATTGCCACTACTGCCAAGGCTCTCCATGCAGCGGAATAGCACCTCAGCAATGGACATGGTGGAACAATCCTGTTATGGTGATATAAATATCAATTAATATGAATAAATAATCCCTGAGACGGATTTACGTCTCAAATATGTCAAAGACATTATTCATAGATGTGAATCATTGAATTAAAATTTGTGGTGCGGCCGGGAATCGAACCCGGACCTCCATGCTTACTAGGCAGACGTCTTAACCGTTAGACTACCACACCACTAACGATTAAGGCGCCTTGGAATAGTCTATGTACGATTTCCCTCCACAACCCAAACTTTAATTCAGCTTCTTTGTTCCAAAGATAATTGCCACTACTGCCAAGGCTCTTCATGCAGCGGAGAGCAAAGAAGCTGAATTAAAGTCTGTGTTGTGGACGGAAATCGTACATAGACTATTCCAAGGCGCCTTAATCGTTAGTGGTGTGGTAGTCTAACGGTTAAGACGTCTGCCTAATAAGCATGGAGGTCCGGGTTCGATTCCCGGCCGCACCACAAATTTTAATTCAATGCTTCATATCTATGAATAATGTTTCTGAATTAGTTCACTTAAATGCTTTAGATCCTTGCAGCCTACTGTTGTCCAGAAAACCAAAAAACAAAAAGTAGAAAGAAAACAACGTTTGTTTCTCTTCACTCATAGTTGGCTAAAACCTTCTGCAGAACCATGTATAGCAGAAAGTTGTCTTCTTCTTTCTGTCGAGTTGAGACATCAAGAAATCGTTTGGTTGATGTGCACCTAAACTCTTGATTTCTAGCTTCTTTTCCATACTTAATAAGTGAAAAGTCGTTTTAAACAAAGAATCTACTTTATTCATTTTATACTCAGTTTACGAAAACTCAAGTTGCAATGACACAGCTGCAGAATACGTTTTGACGTAGCTGCTAAGGACCCAGGCTCGACGGCCCCAAACTCTGCTAACCGGCGGACAGGTGCGCAGAGATTGGGGATTGAAAGCGCGACAGGTATTATATACACTGCACGCTTCACCGGGGCCCGCTTCGCCGAACCCCAAGCAGCATTGCCAGGGCGAGGAGGGGAAAGGAAGACAGGTCTGTGACGTCACTGCGACTGCAGGGGGAATTAGGGCCAGCCGCCACTGGCCCTCGGATGTCGGCATGGCTGTGTAACGAAGAGGAGGGCCTGGCCCTCAGGCCCCTGCTAGCGGGCCCTCAACTATGCTGCGGTGAGAGGCAAGCGATCCATTTGCTCGCATCATTGCAAATTGAGTTAGAATGTCGAGGGGATCATGTCACACTCGCCGTGGTGGAGTAGCCGAGCGGTCTAAAGCGTCTCGCTGCGGAGCGCGCGGTTGCTCGCCGTGGAGATTCGAGTCCTCCCTGGGACATGGGTGTGTGTGTTTGTCCTTAGGCTAGTTTACCTAGGTTTAAGTAGTTTGTAAGATACGGACTGATGACCACGCAGTTTCGTCCGATAGATCTACAAATAAACAAACATGTCAGTCTCCAACTGTTTGATATAATACTGCAAAAGTATATCACAAACTTTCTTGCAGGGCCGGGGTCCTTTGACCCTTCAGAACGAGCCACCCCTGCACCAGTTATTATTTAGCTGGAGCCCAGTGTGAAATGACAGTAACTTTAGAATCACTACAAGTGTCTTCCCTCTTCCAATTGACTCTGCCAACCAAATATAGAGACTGGATGTGAAGTTGATTCAGCTCGTGTAGTGGGTTAACTCTCTGGTTTCCTCGTCAAAAATCAAATCTGAACTAGAAAATAACGGCGCCACCATAAGGTCAGTCACCAGAATGCTGTCCTCCAAGACAGGCCAAGAACTCCCGTTAGTTCTAGTAATATCTGCCGACGATTAACCCAACGAAAAATCTTCCAGACCACCCTCGTTAGGAACCTACAAGTCATGGCAGAACCTCTCAAGGTCAAACGAGGCCCAGTACAATGCTTTCGATGCCTGGAGTTCCATTGCAGTATGCCCTTCCGCTGCATAAAATGCAGCGACAAATATCCAAGTAAGGACTGCTCAAGGACGGCCCAAGCAAGATGTTACCATTGTACCGGTCCACACCCAGCTAACTATACAGGCTCCTCCTACTTCACAGAAACGGCAAACAGGCAAAGGGCGCGCACACTCAAGCAAGCGGCACCAAAATCTTCTTCTGTGAGGCGCTGAGGTGTCAATTATGCTTCGATCGTGCAAAACACACACACAAATCCCCGCCCAAATTCTCATCCGACTTCCACAAGATGCAGGCCAACACCACTTCACCCAGAAATTCCCCCACAAACTCACACAAATAGCATAGGAGGTGCAAATCACATTGCAAAGCAGACCCCCACCACACATCAGAAATCTCAGATATAGAGGAGCCAACACAGGACAGAGTTTACAGCCTCTTAAAGGCAAATCTCAGCGCAATGAACACCCTCACCCTAGTCATGGCTAACCTCATGCAAACCATACAACAACTTGTGGCAAGCATCCCAACTGCACAGGAAGCAATCCATAATGCCTGACAACCTCGAGACGTAATAATATGCTCATGGAATGCCAAAGACCTATTCCAGCAAGTAGGAGAATTCCCCCAATTCATGTATGATGAGGGAGTTGATAAATGTCTGCTATGCAAGATGCACCTCAAGCCAGAAGTACAGTTTAAAGTGGCAAATTACTCCTGTTACAGAAATGATAGGCCAACACTTTTTTGAGGCACAGCGATTTACGTAAGAAATTCACTCTGTTACAACCACATAGAAACACCCCAACTCGAAGGAACAGAGGCTACACTAGTAACAGTAGAAACCTCAGTTGGGCACATAACTTTTGTAGCCATATACAGACAACCAAAAGGCATATTAATAGAGGACTATGACCTGGAACACAGAGGGAAGATATTTATGTTAGGAAATTTCAACGCCAAAAACTTGGCATGGAATGGTAGGCGACTGCATGTGGTGGCAGAAAGACACATGACCACCACAATTGGACCAACTGTACCAACAATCTCCCCATATAATGGGGCTCCAGATGTTCTTGATATAGTGGTAGCTAAGGGGATTACACAAGAAATAACTGCTAATACCAGGTCAGGTCTGGGCAAAGACCATGTTCCTGTCATTTTCCATGTAGAAGCAGAAGCAGTTCACAGAGCAGACACGGGTCTGCTCACAAAGAGAACGAACTGTGAGGGATTCCGACAGTACTTTTCTGCCCATCTAGAGACAGCACCAAACTTTATTAAAGCTGACGAAGCGATCCAGCACCTAACAGAGGGCGCACTAGCAGCTGTCAGGGAAATCACGCCACATACATACACATCATGTTCCACAAAACTTACCAGAGAATATATTAGAGGCCACCAGAATCAAGAATAGGACCTTTAGAGTGTGGCAGCTCACAAGGAAGCCAGCCACAAAGCGGCTTCTAAACAGACAACGAAAAGAGAACAAGGCAGCTGTAGAAGTGCATAGAAATCAACAGTGGAGAAATAGAGTGGCCACACTAAAAGTGGAAGATGAATCCGCATGGAAAGTAATAAAGTCCATGATCAAAAAGCCCCAGAGAATACCCCCATTAAAGGTAGGTCAGGACTTGGTGGCCGAACCTGACGGAAAGGCCAGTGTCTTGGCAGATGCTTTTCAAGACAATTTCCAGACTGTTAAGCATCCAATGGATACAGATACCATTCAAGTGGTGGCTGACCTCCTCCCCACATAAATGCAACAAGAGGCAGAAGACGACATCGAACTCATAACGAAGGAAGAAGTCGAAACACATCTGAAACATCTTAAATCCAGAAAAGCAGGAGGCCCTGACCTTACGAACCAAATAATCAAACAGATGCCACCAGCAGTTGTATAATACATACCACGATATTCAACAAAGTATTGACCCCCAAAAGGTATCCAAATAGCTGGAAGCTCTACCCAAACAAGGGAAAGATCAAAGAATTCCATCCAACTACATGCCCATAAGCCTATTGTCAGGCTTCTCCAAAGTCTTTGATAGAATATACCTCAAACGTCTTCTAAAACACATAGAGGCAGAGGGTATTCTTCGAGAAGAACAGTTTGGCTTCAGGAGAGGCCACGCCACTATCCACCAACTCCTGCGCATAGTAGAGGAAGTGCTAACAGCTATAGAACATAGGGAATTTTTTTGGGGCCGTGATGCTAGACGTCACAAAGCGTTTGACTCGGTGTGGCATGAGGGACTCCTATACAAACTCCTTGTCCTGGGGATCCCCATGCCACATGTCAAACTACTAGCGTCTTACCTAGACGGACGAACCTTCAGAGTCCGTATGAAAGATGGAATATCACGGGAAAGACAAATAGCTGCTGGTGTCCCACAAGGTACAGTACTTGGGCCCCTATTGTACACGCTCTACACGTCTGACCTCCCAAAAACGTAACGTGTACACCTTGCGCTATATGCAGATGACAAAGCGCTATACTGCCGCAGCCTAAATGCAGGGTAAATGCAGCATCACCTGCAAAGTGCTTGTGATGATCTCACAGTCTGGGTGAAGAAATGGAGACTTGCGTTCAATGCTGCTAAAACACAAGCTCTAGCTATATGCAAGAGGCCACTGCCGCAAGCACTTCCCAGAATAAACATCAGGGGGAAGGACGTCGAGTGGAAAGACATAGCTAAATATCTGGGGGTAATCCTGTATAGGAAACTGACATGGCAGCCCCACATAGAAGAGGTTAGACGCAAAACTATTGGCAAATTAATTTCTGTGTACTCTGTACTAAACGAGACATTTTCACTCGCGCCAGAGGTGAAACTTATAATATACAAAGTGGCAGTACGACCCTCCATGGACTATGCTGCGCCAGTCTGGGGAAACGCCGCCGCCGCGCAAACTGAAGGACTGCAGAAAGTCCAGAAAAAGGCCCTATGCAGGGCACTACACCTTAACCCACGATTCAGCGTGGATCCTCTGCTTAGCCGCCGGCCGATAAGCAGCAGACCTCGCCTTCAGTAAGTGAAACCGGCTTCTCATTAGAAGCGATATATAGTAATATGATTTTTGTCTGCGCGTTTTCGTTTCAGTTTGTAAATTTATACTGTGTTCGCGTGCATATGAGATTCCAATCCGCGTTTCAAAAAAAAAAAAAAAAAAAAAAAAAAAAAAAAAAAAAAAAAAAATTGTAGCTTTCCTTTAAGTGCATCGTGTCTCTAGTTTTTGTTTTCTTGGCAGTGCAATCATGAATAGGGACTGTGACTGCTGAGTGCGGATGCAGTCTGAGCTGGTGACACTTCGCTCCCAGCTTCGGGTTGTGTTAACCAACGTTGCACAGCTGGAGTCTGCCATCGAGGGGCGTCGTTGTTGGTGGCCGGTAGTGGGGACCGAACGGACGCCCGTCGTCTCCGATCGGCCTGCGCCAGCGACATGCCCTGATACTGCTAACAGTGAGGCAGACACCCCACCTGTAGTTGCGTGGGAGGTTGCTCCAGTGCGTGGCAGGAGGCGGAAGACATTCCGGGGGACCGATCGTGAGGCCTCCCTGGTTCGTCCTGCGAACAGGTTTTAGGCGCTATCTGTTCAGGAAAATGCTGAGATCACCCATCGGCCTGCAAGATCCGGGCTTTCACAGAGGGTGGGTTTGCTTGTAGTTGGGAGCTCCAACGTTAGGTGGGTGATGGAGCCCCTTAGAGAGATGGCTACCAAGGAGGGAAGAAGGCCAACGTGCACTCCATGTGCATACCGGGTTTAGTCATTCCAGATGTGGAACGGGTCCTTCCGGATGCCATGATGGGTACTGGGTGCAGTCACCTGCAGGTGGTGGCTCACGTTGGTACCAACGATGTGTGTCGCTTCGGATCTGAAGAGATTCTCTCAGGTTTTGAGCGACTATCTGAAGTGGTAAAGACTGCTAGTCTTGCTTGCAAGGTGAAAGCATAGCTCACCATTTGTAGCATAGTTGACAGGGCCGACTGTGGACCTCTGGTACAGAGCCGAGTGGAGGGTCTGAATCAGAGTCTCAGACTGTTCTGCGACTGTGTAGGCTGCAGATTCCTCGACTTGCGCCATCGGGTGGTGGGGTTCCGGGTCCCACTGAATAGTCAGGAGTCCTTTACACGCAGGAAGTGGCTACACGGGTGTGGCGTGGACTGGGCAGTTTTTTTTTTTTTTTTTTTTTTTTTTTTTTTTTTTTTTTTTTTTAGGGTAGAGGGCTTTGCGGAAACAGTAAATGGGCTTTCTCAAAGGGTGCAGGTAGATCACAGGAGAAATATAGATCTAGGAACTACCGGTATTACAGTTGTGAATTGTCGTAGCTGCGTCGGGAAAGTACCAGAACTCCAAGCGTTAATAGAAAACACCGAAACACATATCAGTTTAGGTAGCGAAAGTTGGCTTAAGCCGGAAATAAGTTCAGAAGAAGTATTCCCAAAAGATCTGACTGTGTTCAGAAAGGATAGATTAAACAAAATAAGTGAAGGCGTGTTTGTAGCCGTCAAAAGTTGTCTTTCATGTAGCGAAGTTGAAGTTGATAGTTCCTGTGAGCTGTTATGGGTAGAAGTTGTACCTGAAAAACATAAAAGTTGATAATTGGTTCCTTATACCGGCCTCACGACTCTGACGATAAAATAGCAAAAAGGTTCAAAGAAAACCTGAGTCTAATTACAAAAACGTACCCGACTCACACGATAATAATAGGCGGTGATTTTAATTTACCATCAATCTGTTGGCGAAATTATATTTTCAAATCAGGAGGTATGCATAAAACATCGTGCGAAATTTTACTCAACGCATTCTCTGAGAATTACTTCGAACAATTACTTCATGAGCCAACTAGAATTGTAAATGGATGTCAAAACATACTCGATCTCTTGGCAACAAATAATCCTGAGCTCGTAACGAGCATCAAAACGGATGGAGGTATTAGCGAACACAGAGCTGACGTAGGGAGATTGAATATCGAAAGTCCCAAAGTTACCAAAAATAGACGAAAAGTATATTTGTTCAGGAAAGCAGATAGAAATGCAATTCATTACTTCTTGAAAGACAGTATCCACTCGACCCTAACACAAAACGTAAGTGTAGACCAGATGTGGCTCAAATTCAAAGAAGTGGTATCGACACCTATTGACAGTTTTATACCAAATAAATTAATAAAAGAAGGAGGTGATCCCTCTTGGTACACAAAACAGGCCAGGACACTGTTGGAAAAGCAACGGAAAAGGCATGCTAAATTTAAAGGAACACAATATCCCAAGGATTAGCGGTCCTATACTGAAGCTCGAAATTTAGCGAGGATTTCAGTGCGAGATTGTGGGGGACTGGAACTCGGTAGTAGGAAAGGTAAGAGAAGGAAATGTAGTAGGTGAATATGGGCTGGGAAAAAGGAATGAATGGTGGAATTTTGCGCAGAGCACAATTTAATGATTATCAACATTTGGTTCAAACATGAAAGAAGGCGTTATGCGTGGAAGAGACCAGGAGACACTGGAAGGTACCAGATTGACTGTATAATGGCAAGAAACAGATTTAGAAACCAGATTTTAAACTGTAAGACATACCTAGGGGCAGATATAGGCTCTGATCATAACTTATTGGTTATGAACTGCAGATTAAAACTTAAGAGACTGCAGAAAGGTAGAAACGTTAGGAGATGAAATCTGGACAAATTGAAGGAACCAGAGGTGATTGAGAGCTTCAGGGGGAGCATTAGGCAAGGATTGGCTGAAACGGAGAAAAGTAATACAGTAGAAGAAGAATGGGTAGCTCTAAGAGATAGGGTAGTAAAGGCAGCAGAGGATCATATAGGCAGAAGGACAAGGCCTAATAGAAAGGCAAACCTACATTTTTAGCATGTGTAGACTTGGGGAAAGCTTTTGACAGTGTCGACTGGAATACATTCTTCCAAATTCTGAAGGTAGCAGGGGTAAAATACAGGGAGCGAAGAGTTATATTCAACCTATACAAAAACCAGACAGCGGTTATTTCAGTCGAAGGGCAAGAAAGGGACGCAGAGGTTGTTCAATCTATACATTGAGCAAGCAGTGAAAAAGTGAAAGGAGAAATTTGGAGAGGGAATTAAAGTTCAGGGAGAAGAAATAAAAATTTGCGGTTTGCCGACGACATAGTAATTTTGTCAGAGACTGCAAAGGATCTACATCTACATAAATACTCCGCAATTCACCGTAAGGTGCGTGGCGGAGGGTACACTGTACCACTACTAGGCATTTCCTTTCCTATTCCACTCCCAAATTGAACGAGGAAAAAAAGAATGCCTATATGCCTCCGTACGAGTCCTAATTTCTCTTATCTTGTCTTTGTGATCTTTACGTGAAATGTAAGTAGGCGGCAGCAAGATCGTACTACACTCCGCTTCAAATTCCGGCCCTCTAAATTTACTCAACAGAAATTCACGAAAAGAACGTCGTCTTTCTTCCAGCGATCCCCAATTGAGTTGCCGGAGTATTTCCGTGACACTCGCGCATTGGTCGAACCTACCAGTAACAAATCTAGCTGCTCGTCTCTGAACCGCCTCTATGTCTTCCTTGTTCTGGAAGAACAACTGAATGGAATGGACAGTGTCTAGAAAGGAAGATATAAGATGAACATTTGCAAGAGTACAACGAAGGTAATGGAATGTATTATCAGAAAATCAGGTGATGCTGAAGGAATTAGATTAGGTAGTGAGGCAATAAAAGTTGTAGATGATGGCCGAAGTATAAAGATATAAAATGCAGAATGGCTATGGGAAGAAAAGCATTTCTAAAGAAGAGAAACTTGTTAACATCCAATATTGATTTAAATGTAGGAAGTCCTTTCTGAAAGCATTTGTCTGGAGTGTAGCATTGTATGGGAGTGAAACGTGGACGATAAGGAGTTCAGACAAAAAGATGATAGAAGATGTGGTGCTACAGGCGGAGGCGCTTAACAGAATTGGGGGGAAAAGGAGTTTCTGGCATATCCTGACTAAGATAAGGGATAGATTGGTGGGACACATTCTGAGACATCAAGGAATCGTCAACTTAGCATTAGAAGGAAGTGTGTGGGGTAAAAATCGTAGAGGAAGACCGAGGGACGAATACAGTAAGCAGATGCAAAAGGATGTAGGTTGCCGAACGTATTCTCAGATGAAGGTACTTGCATAGCACAGGGTAGCGTGGAGAGCTGCATCAAGCTAGTCTGCGGACTGAGACCACAACAACAACATGTTCTTATGATGATATTCTCGAAGCAGTTTTTAAATTTTTTCGATATCGTTATCCGTTACCGAGATCCAGAGGTTGAAATTTATCATAGTTTTGCACAAAATCACAAAACCCGATTTTTAGCCGTTTTAGCACCGTGAATCGCAAATATCTAAATAACTAACCATAGGAAATTATTAAAATATTTACAATACATCCTGTAGACATTTGTCTATAAACGGCCTTTTTCAGTTTTCGTAAATTTTAGTCCTTTAGTAAGATACGGCCGAAAAACCGCGATATTTTTCTAGAAAAGTGCGTAATACGCTGAAAGACGGCGTTCGGACACCTCTGAAACTTTCTCAGCGAAAAAATTTGATTTTTATACATCTTAAAGATTGTAATCTCCGGTCGATGAAGGGGTGATTTTTGTTTTCGTTTACTTTACAGTTAATAAGCAGCATCCGGTTTAGTGAACTATTGCAACATATTTTAAAGAGTTTGCAGGGGTATAAACACATTGCGTAGACTTCTCGTATGGTTGAGTTTAGGTTACACATAGCTGCGTATGAAATGCAGGTAACAGAATGAAATCTTTATGTGGGTCTTGAGATATCGGTCCGTGAATGATAGCACGCGACAGGAATAGGTTCGAAAACGCTATTTCTGATTGTGAGGTAACGTGTCTTGGGGAATAGTAAATGACTGAACTGTTATGTGTATGTTGTTTAGGTGTTTTCTGGAAAATCCGTTTCCCGTTTTCGGATATGTTTACTCGTTATCGCGATACGCTACAAAAATCTGCGAGCATTGGCAAATCTACACTTCTATTCATGGCAAATCGTCGAAATTTTTACGATGCGTTCTAATAGTATAATTTCGGAAAGCTTTGAAAGTTTTTCCGATAATACTATCCATTACCAAGATCTGTAGATTTCAAGTTACCACACATATTCATGACAAATATGCAGTGTTATTAATCCCTTGATATTTCATCAACATTCACGTCTTTCAGGCCACTGGACGTGCAAAATTCATCATGGTAATGGTTGGATCAACGTGAACGACTTGAATTATCGTGAAATAGCAACATCATATAAAACTAAATTCTCAGTTGTACTCGAAAATATTTACATTCTTTTTATGGAACCATATTGATCGTGTGTAACAATCTTCTTTGAAATAGTTAGCGTGTTTAGCTGTCATCTGAACGTGAATCTCTTTTTAGAAAGCAAACTACTACATAGTCAATTTGATCTGACGTTTGTACAAATGTATCAAGGTATATAAAATACTATCCAAATTTTACTCACTATTGATTTCATGTTATATAAGCAGTACACTGATGTAACAGGAAAAACATGGGAACCAGCTGAAAAATGCTCCTGCCGCAGCACAGAAAAGACGAATAAATTCTCTGACACAATTTTTTTTTTTTTTTTTCTTTTTTTTTTTTGGCTGAATGTGAGTAGGACAGAGACAGTGCAACAGGTAGAGGAAGCCATATAGCCATATATGATGGTACAGAGAAAGTGTCAGTTCAGGAGAAAGGCATATGTATGAAAACAGCAGTGGGAAGCGAAACGAGATGTCAGAAGTCAGGAACTGTGGCAACAATAAACTAAGACAGATGCAGATAGTAGCGATTGGAGCAAAAGAGAAAACAGTGGGAAACTGAGACGAATGGAGACCATACATAAAGCATGAGCTTGCGGCCCTGCAGTACTATAGCACGAAAAATGTGTCCTACTTTTCCCATCCCCAGTATCCGCGTGCTAAAGTTTTCCAGTCTACAGGTCAAACCCCAAGCAAACCATCCCCATGGGCATATGTATAAAGGAGACAATCGTGATTGAAGACAATGAAAGCCGACTCTAAGTGAGAAAGAAAGGATACTGGCAACAGGACAGGAAGTGAATGGGACAACGTCAGTGGGGCAGAGAGACGATGAAAGTGGCAGAAACAGACAGCGGTGAGGAATCGTGAGGGAAAGGGATGTAGACATTGAAAGTTTGACACAGACAGAAAGCGACAGTGGGAGAGACAGCAAACAAACGGACAGAGACATATGTAGCCACTGACAGTGAGACGACATTGCTGACTATGACGGCTTAACTGGGCAAGTTATACGCTAAAAGTGCGCGAATATGTTCGCATGCCAAAATTTTTGGTGAGGAAGTCGGAATGAGGATCGAGGCAGTTGGTTCCACCCTTTTGTGCCAGAGAATATATTCGCCTTTTCTGTGCTCCGGCAGGAGCATTTTTTAGCTGGTATTTATTATCCTGCATATGAGCATATGCAGCACTGGGTGAGACAAGTTGTGTTCTGTACAGTCAGCTGACGCGTGAGGCATGCTGATTCGGTGCGCGCACACTAATGTTGTGGGGCCCTCAGTAATGTCAGCTCTGCTAAACAGAAATTTGACTGCTACTTTATCGTGGAGTGCCTGTGTAGTGGGTAAATTTAGTTTAATTTTCAGTCTTTCGTGCATGTTATTCGACTGCTGCACCAGATATGTGAGCTAAGTACAATTTGTATCAAAACAAAGTGTGATAATTTAGGGTGTACCTTTCTTTTCAGCTGTGCTACGTAAATTTTATGTTTTAGGTTGTTTTGATGTCCAGTACCGTCAGTGAATGAATGGGAAAGGTATGTTCCTCCAGAGCAGGGAGGACGGTAATTAGTACTGAGCAGCCAGTATGTGTGCGCCCTGTGTCCTTGAGAGTGCCACTGTGTTTCCTTCTTGTAAGTCGCCATGACAGTGCCGCCTCCCGGACAGAAACGGGTTAACGGTCGTGGAAGTGTATAAGGTGGCAAGGAACTTATTGTGTGTAGTTGGGACAAGGGTTTGTAATGCTAACTGGGTGACATATCTAATTTACCAATTAATTAATCAAACCATAATGTAAGCTTTAACATGACGAACTTGAGTGTGTGCATCCCTGATGGAATTTCCCCATTATGTTTTTTTGCAGGAAACTGTGTTTGGCGCAATATAATAAATGAGAAAGACATACTTAAGAAACTACCTTACCAGGCCCACTTGAATTTTGTCGACGAGGAAAAGAACGCAGCCCAGTGTAAAAGATAGAGCCTATGATTAATGCGACCACAGTGCGAGACTAGTGCCCGAATTTGGAAAACTATGGGCAGTACAAATTAGGGATATGCATCATAATCACTTTCTATTGTAAATTTTGCTGGAACCAAAATAACATGTTTAATTTTATGATACTCATTCTTTTTTGTATGGTGAGCCTTGAACTAGCGCATCTAATAACTAGTGTGTGTTTTAATTTGTGTTTTTTAGGCCATTTTGTAGTCTAGATGTCTGACTTAATCAACTATGTTTTGTTTTCGTGATTGTTACAGGTGTTTATGGATTTTCATGTCTTGTTTTAGTGTTTCTCTGACTATAGGATTATGATGTCAATTTATCCATTTATCAATTGTGTGTTATTTTCTTTATTGTTAGAGGTGTTTATGTATTTTCATATCTTGTATTGTTTTAGTGTTTCTCTGATTGTAGGATTAGGATGTTAATTTATCCATTTGTTTATTATAATATCAAACTTCTACGTATTTTGACGTTTTGAAGAGAGAATGTTTTCAGGAATTGGGGGACTGCTGGAGCAGTCATTGGATCCTGACGCTACTTTTCCCAAATGGACAATAAGCGAGTGTAGTGCCACTAACTATATTAAAATTGTCTTTAGTTTTATTAAGATTCTTCAGGTACTCGCCTGAGTGACAAGAAGAATCCAGTGATCTGCAAGGGGTCGGGAACTAGACAGTAGCCAGTAGATGCGTGCGTTGAGCTCAACATGTAGTTTGCATGGTAGATTGCAGCTGTGCGAGCTTAGGCTGGTGGCAGATCAATTTAATTTGATATTATAAGTATTCCAGCGCCGCACCGCGCAAATCTATTTCTGCTGTGTGCACCTTCCCAATTTTTTTTCTGCTGGTGCCCCATTGTGAGTCTGACTGACTGAGGCCACAGCGTTCACATAATTAAATTATCTTTGTTTAAGTCCCTGTGATAGTATTAGGAAATTTCTTAAACATGTCTCATGTGTTATAACTTTTGTTTGATAAGTGTGGGTCACGATTTGTACACGAATAATGTAGTTTATTTACGATTGTGTAATTTACCGTAATGTTTTCACCCATTTGATTATAAACTATCTGTGTAATTTTTCTATTTGTAAGTTGATGTGATGTTTATGAGTGTTAGGTTGCACCAGCGTAATTAACATTGCCAAGCGAAACAATTCATGCACACCACACTGCCACGGTTCCGGGGTCGCCGCAGACATCGGGTTGCCTCACCAATACCACGCCCTCGAGCGACTGACAGTGGCTTTCTACAGTATGTCTGCCTAGGTGTGTTTGCGTCTGTGTAAATGTGTGTGTGTGTGTGTGTGTGTATTTGTTTACCTCCCTTTTCTTCCCCCAAGGTATGTCTTTCCTCTCCCAGGATTGGAATGGCTTCTTACCCCCTCTCTTAAAACCCTCATCATTTCCTTTTCCCTCTCCTTCCCTTCTGCCCGAAGAAGCAACGGGTTGCGAAAGCTTGCGTTTCTGTGTGTGTGTTTGATTTATTTGTGCTACTATCACACCTGTGCTCCTTCGCCTGGTGAGTAATCTTCATCTATGTTTTATATATATGCTAAATACATCGCAGATTTTCTGATTTGATTCCGTCTTTCCTGTCTTTTATGACCGACTGCATCACTTGATTTTGGCCTTCAGCCATGCCTTTGTTAATAATAACTTTCTTCTATATGAATTCTCGTGTGTGCTTTACTTGCTTATTCTAAATTAATTTCTGTTTGTAAATATTATGTAATTCGGCATGGTCACACAATACATGGTACTTGAGAATAGTGAGCCGCTGCCTCTCCACACATGATTTCGGTTAGTGCACAGAATTATTTAAAAATTTGTGATCAAGACACCTGACATCTCGTCAAGATGCCACCGACGCTTCGTTTTGCCGCTGCTTTCATGTGTCCAGCAGAGTAATGTATTGCCAAGCTTTATGCGTGTGTCTGTGAATGAATTAATGTGCTTTCAGCTGCCCATTGGGTATTGGAAAATTTCCTCCCACATTACCTCCATATTTATAAAGGGCAGAAATAATTTTAATACAGACAGTAATTATATGTTTTAATTAACTTTTGTACAAGGTGTGTGCGCTTAATTTGGTCTCCACACATTTATTTGCTTGTTATTTTACTGAATAGATTATGATTTTAAAGTATCAAACATCTGCTTTATGATTCCATGCTCCCCGTCCCATGTTTAATTATCTATTCATTTATTTTTTAACATTGATTTTGTGTTTGTTAAAACGTTGTCTGCTCCCTTAAGGAGTGAGCAGTTAGATAAATTTCTGTTGCGCATGTATTGTGGTCACTCATAAAGTAATTTAGAGCAGTAGTGAGCGTTTTAACCTACATTCACTGATCTCAACTGCTGCAAGATCTTGCTTATTTCATCTAATAACAGGCTACTTTCAAAATTGTGGACAGATTTTCTCGTACAGTTCTGCATGTGTACAACCTTCCAGCTTTCGTTCCAGATGGAGTAGTTCTACTGGCAGAAGAAGAGCTACAGAACTAAGTAAAGAAACTCGCAACAGCATTTTCCCATATATTGGCAACGATAGGCAACAATATAATTTCAGAGTCCTTATTTCAGTGTGAAGCAACCATGTGGTGACAGAAATGGATGGACTGGGTAAAGATCATCCCAGTGAAACGCTTCCATCATCAGCCATCGATGCACTGCAGTCCTGAAGCAAAGAAGTCTATCGGCTTGTGCATGATCTTCGCCAAATCTTAGCTACGCTACCAGTAAGCAAAGCTTCAGCTGAGCGGTCGTTTTCAAATATGGGTCAAAATCGTCTGACTGGGTTACCTTTGCTGAGCACCCACAAGGATGTTACTGTTAAGACTGACCACATAATTGAGAGCCAAAACTACGACAGGAAAGCACCGCATTAACCTGTAAAAATTACCATTAGATATTAGAATTGTGTAAGTATTCGAACACATAAAAAAATAATGATTCGTCACGACAAGATTCAAACTACCGACCATAGGGTTTAAAGGCGAGGAAGCTGCCACCTGAGCTACAGCGATAGGTGCTGCAAGTGTTTTAATTATTCGTACTTACATGTAGTCGCAAACTTCAAAGTATTCAAGAAAGTATATTGTTTGAAAGTACATACTTTGGAGTGACTGTCAGTTCGATGCATTAACTGTAAGAGGATCGACATAACGCATACAGTTTTAACAGATAAATAGCTATTATTGATAGAGCTGAAGCATTGAATTAAAATTTGTGGTGCGGCCGGGAATCGAACCCGGACCTCCATGCTTACTAGGCAGACGTCTTAACCGTTAGACTACCACACCACTAACGATTAAGGCGCCTCGGAATAGTCTATGTACGATTTCCCTCCACAACACAAACTTTAATTCAGCTTCTTTGTTCCAAAGATAATTGCCACTACTGCCAAGGCTCTCCATGCAGCGGAATAGCACCTCAGCAATGGACATGGTGGAACAATCCTGTTATGGTGATATAAATATCAATTAAATACAATGAAAGAATCTCAGGGATTCTTTCATTGTATTTAATTGATATTTATATCACCATAACAGGATTGTTCCACCATGTCCATTGCTGAGGTGCTATTCCGCTGCATGGAGAGCCTTGGCAGTAGTGGCAATTATCTTTGGAACAAAGAAGCTGAATTAAAGTTTGTGTTGTGGAGGGAAATCGTACATAGACTATTCCGAGGCGCCTTAATCGTTAGTGGTGTGGTAGTCTAACGGTTAAGACGTCTGCCTAGTAAGCATGGAGGTCCGGGTTCGATTCCCGGCCGCACCACAAATTTTAATTCAATGCTTCAGCTCTATCAATAATGTCTTTGACATATTTGAGACGAAAATCCGTCTCAGGGATTCTTTCATTGTATTTAATAGATAAATAGCATTCCAAATCTGAGGAAGATGGTGAACAGGCTTCTACTGACATATATGCTCAACATAGATTATGCCACTTCCTTTTGTGTGCCGGTCATTACCTATGGGTCATTACTAGACTGGCAATGCCAAATACAGTATCATTGGTGTCAATGAAGTGTAGCCGCCATATTTCTATACTATAAACGCGTAAGTAGTCTTGTGTGTTATTACAGGAAACAGTCGTAAAAATACGGATGAACTGACGTAACAACGCTGTCTTTATAATTTTGACATGGAGAAATCGTACCTTGTATATGGCTGTATTATTTTCAGCTAGAGTAAACTTTGACACATACGGTAATGAGTTGCATTGATTTCCTGTTATTATTAATCTGTACCAATTTCATTCAACTTCGGATTTTCTTTCAGTAGTTTGGTCATCATAAAAGTGTTGTTTATTGTGGACAACACGTATTTATATTGTTTTTAGAGTTCTTACGAAATCTACAGTCTACTTTGATAGATACACTAATGAGTCACGTTTCCTGCTTCAGTAATCTGTTACCAGTTTCGATTAATTTCGGCATTTCTTTTAATAGTATGACCGTTATAAATGTGTTATTTGTCGTAGGTAACACATATCTTTATTCTTCAGATAACTGCAGTCTGCTTTAACTGAATGTAACGTTAAAATTTTACTTACCATCCCGGCGGCCTCGCATGATTATGTCAGCAACATCAACAAAACGGTAGAAAGCCCTCGCCAAGATGTTCTTATAAGTCCACAGAGTGTGACTGGATTTGTGTTTCGTACAGACGATGAAGTACATACATAATGCTGTTCTTGTATGTACCCTCGTTCACACAGTAAAAGAAATTGCCCTTGTAAACGAAAACTTCATGACAAAACATTTGATTTGTCAAGTGATTGGTTAATGCCGACGTCACATGATTAACAACACAATCACGCGAGGCCGCCAGGACGCCAAATAAAATTTAATCGCACGTAACACGTTCTTCTCATAACAGGATTCACTATGTACGGCTATGTGTTAAATTCAATTATTGCGGAAGTATTAGCTCAAATGCAAATCATGTTCACTCCAACTAGTAAAGCTTACAACGTCATATCGTATGAGAAGATCATAGTAGTAGTGCCGTACGGCAACTGTTCGATGTGAGGTGAAGAAAGATGGCGACGTCAAGCTTCAGTGACAGAGAGAAGTTTGCCAGTCTAGTGGTTTATGACTGTGACCGGTCATATTAATAAGCAAATACGTTGCCCCCCATAGAACCTACATATTCGGCACTTTATGAACGCCATGGGCCTGTAGATTAGAATCTACGGAGTTTATGTTTCATTTATTTTCGCAAAATGGTTAGTATTATGATTAAAATAGTTAAACAATCCATAATTTTTGACTGAACTATCTACAAAAACTGTTCTGATACTTTATTCCCTAATATTTACCGTTCTGAGAAAAACCAATTTAAAGTTGTGCTCTCAATTACATGCACTCGTTTCCAGGCCACCTATCAGGTACTATACTTCGCTCTTTTTTTTTAACGTAGCTTTCCCGGTAAGCCTACTCCATGATCTACTTCACTGGTTTATTTGGCTCTCAGGACTTATTCAATAATCTTCTTCTTCTTTTACATCTTCCTGAGTCGACGTAAATTGTTGCAACAGCGAGATCAAAAGCACCACAAAATCCACAATTTTAGAGGGCACGTAACGGGTTTTTCGAATCTTATCATTGTGCCTTTCAATTTACACTGCCTTCATGCATAGTCAAGTTGCTGTGTAATATCTTGGTTACCGAAGAGGTTGTTCTCTAGCTTCGCAGTCATATATGATGCGGAATGCTCTTGTTTCTTTATCTGCTGTGTTAAATGTCCCAGATTATCAGTGCCTTTTACAAGGCCAAGTTATTTCACACCCAGAATTTTCTTTGGCGAACACGAAAAACAGTAAAACTTGTTTGTAATTTTACAACCACACATCCAATCTACTCTCCCATAAATTGGTCGCCCTAGGTCATTGATACGAAGCTTGTTTTAAAGTGAAAGGGAAGAGAAATTCGTCTCTCTTAGCCTCTGCACTGTATTATCACACACATTAACTTCACAATTAACAGAGTACTTCAAACTCACACCTGCATATCGAATCCTCGCGCCGCCGCGCGCCGTCGTGAGTGACCAGTCGTAAAAGCTGGCCACAGTGTTGGTAACTTCACTGCAACAAACAGCAGAACACTCTTGTCTGTTGTTGCTGACTAGATTCTACTTATTATTGAAGTTGAAGAAACTTAACTGCTAGCAGGGATCGATGGCAACAAGAGACATTATAATGCTACAGAAGAGTGTATATATGAATCAGTTTAAGATTCTGCTATTTGTGTGTCATGTTGGTTGAAGAACTAGGGAGAGGAGAGGAACTGTACTCATGCGAGGTGCGGTAGAGGGGGGGGGGGGGTGGAGGCTTTGGCAAATACATCACAGGTTTGCTCCTACGCTCGGGATAGGAGATATCCACTCCCCATCTCGCTTCCTTCTTCACCCCACGCCACGAAAATCCGTGGCTGGAAACCAGTGGCTGGGGGTGCAGAACCTGATTTTGCGGCAAGGCCGAATCAGGCCCGATATAGTTGACCGCCAATTTTGAACTTGACTGCAGACGTTGGTAGGGAAATTCATATACGTTACTAGATAATTATCCGTGAAGAAGGCGCGAGAGTAGATTATTTAAAGCTTAACAGCGTTGTATACTGTAAAGTTCTCTCAGAGGCGAATATTTCTGTGGGGGTTCATTGCTCCCTTGCGCTGTAGGACGAACCGCCTCCGGGTTAATTATGCATTTAGGAACTCTAGTCAACAAAATCTGTAATTTTCCTTTCGGAGAATGTTGAAAAAACGCTATCTCAATGGCATTGAATATTAAATTCAGATTGATACAGATGTGAGCTAGTTAACCTCAGTCTAAGATGTCTTTGCACCAGGAAGAATAGAAAAGGATAGCTGTGTCAGATGCAAGTACAAAACTGGCTGTTAAAAAATACACAGAAAATATACCTGGGTCGAATTTGTATTTCCGAAAGTACAATGTTCGCTATTTCGAGAGCTGGATTCAATGCGAAGGCAGGGATTCAGAAACCTTGCAGGAATCAAAAACGCTTAAAAACATAGGATAGAGGAGTAGAACGCTAGTGGAAACCAATGGTGTACGGGAGGTTAGCTGATATTACAGCATGGAAAGTGTAAACATTTGGGTTGCAAATAGCTGTGTTCAGAATAAGAAGCTTCTGCACTTAGGTTTGGCACGTTTGACCTTTTCTTGCAGGTCCTAGCAACTCACATCTGTAGATTTCAGTGTGTTTGTAATGGAGTACTTATGTGAATCATTAGGAATGCACACAGACAGTTTGTCTTTGAGAAAGAGCAAAGGCAGAGTCACCCCGAGAAATAGAGGGTTCTGTGAAATGGATTTGTATCTAACAATGGGAGGCAATAAAGGTAAGTCCAACTAATTACTTAGAATATTTAAGTACGGAGTGCAGTTTTATTTACTGATAAATTAGCACATTTAGCAAAACTCGAAATTTCAGTCATGACAATAGTTTAATAGCTGGTTTTCATCGAGCAGTTTGTTGATTGCACGTGTAAGAATGTCCACGCAAACATTTAATAGAGACGGATGGGTAATGGAACAAGGAATTAACGAATTGAGAATGAAAATTGCTGTTGCATTAATTCGTTAGATGGGTAAATGCTATGCATGACAGTTATAAATTGGATTATAAGGTTAAAGATATATTTTGAATTTCTCTCAGGCTAGCACAGGAAGACATGTGTACTAATAACGTTTAAAAAATAGGATGTAGGTTGTGCTGGGATGGTGAAAGTCAGACATATTGAAATGTAACACAAGGTACAATGTTAGAATATTTTTCGTAGTAAGGCTTCATGTGCAGGACGTGAACAATGTATCTTCGTTTTTGTCTTTTCGCCGACGGCTCATAATCCTCAACTTCGTATTTGACGTCTGACAGGCGGAGTATGACACGATACGGACCAAAGTATCGCTTCAATAACTTTTATGACAGTCCAACCTTCCGTACAGGGTTAAAAATCCATACCAGATCTCCTGGGCTGTACACAGCAGGTCGGTGCTTGCCGTTATACCGCTGACGGTCCTTCTCCTAGGCGTCCAGTGTCCATATACGAGCCAGCTGTATTGCTTCTTCGACCCTGGTGATGAGCTGTTTAACATAGTCATCCTGAGTGTCGTCCGGTTGGAACGGGAACAGCGTATCCATTGTCGTCTTAGCTTCCCGGCCATGGAGCAGGAAAAACGGCGTGAAGCCTGTGGTGTCTTGTCTTGCGGTATTGCAAGCATATGTCACGACTGGCAGAATTGTATCCCAATCCTTCTGCTCAACATCGACGAACATCAACAGCATATCGGGTAACGTCTTGTTAAAACGTTCCGTAAGACCATTTGTCTGAGGATGGTATGCAGTTGTCATTCTGTGGACAATTTCGTACCGTGACATTACCTATGATACTAGTTTTGACTGGAATACTTTTCCACGATCAGATATCATGACACGTGGTGCCCCATGCTTCAAAATAATGTATTCTACAAGGAATTTTCCGATCTCTGGAGCTTCTGCTGACGGCACAGGTTTGGTGATAGCGTAGCGTGTGAGGTAGTCAGTGCAGACTATTATCCATCGGTTACCGGTTGTCGACTTCGGGAACCTGCCTAAAAGATGAATCCCAACTCGGTGGAATGGAGCTGCTGCCGGCGGAATCGGTACGAGATGTCCTGGAGGTAATTGCGGCACATGCTTCCGTCGCTGGCACTCTTTACAGTGACTCACATAGTGCTTGACAGACCGGTAGAGACGTTTCCAGTAATACCTGCGTCTGATTCTGTCTAGGGTCTTCACGAATCCCAGATCACCGGATATTGGAGCATCGTGGAAATACTTGAGAATAGCTGGCTGGTGGTGAGCTGGAACGACCAGTATTTGGGGTCGAGTGGATCGTAGTTGCTCTTATACAATGTTCCGTTTATAAGTTGGAACTCTCCATTGGTCGGTTCTTCTTTCTCGAAGGCCTCTATGGTTTTTAATAGTGCTTGATCTTCCCTCTGTTCAGCTGTAACGTCATCTAATTCAGTGAGGGCTGAAATTTCAATAATGCTGTTGTGTTCCACTAATGGATTCCTCGAAAGGCAGTCGGCATCCTTGTGTTTGCGGCCGTTCTTGAATTCCACTGTGACATCGTACTCTTGGAGTCTAAGTGCCCACCTTGCTAGTCGACCTGATGGATCCTTCAGATAGTCAGCCAACACAAAGAATGATGGTCTGTCACGACGGTGAATGGTTTGCCGAATAAATACGACCGGAACTTGTTGATAGCCCAGATAACTGCGAGACATTTTTCTCAGTTGTAGAGTAGTTTATCTCGGACTTTGAGAGTACTCTTGACGCATAGGCTATCACTTTTTCAGCACCTTCCTGAACTTGTACAAGCACTGCACCAATCCCATAACCACTGGCGACTGTGTGAAGTTCCGTTTCTGCATTCTCGTCGTACAAGGTTAGCACTGGTGCGGAAGTTAGATCCTCCTTAAGTGCGCGGAAAGCTCTTTCTTTTTTATCATCCCAGTAAAACTTGGCGTCTCCCTGAAGAAGTTCTTGTAATGGACGTGCCTTGTTACAAAATCCTTTTATGAAACGTCGATAGTATGAGTACAGCCCGAGAAAACTTCTCACATTACGAATGTGATGAGGGATTGGAAATTCCGCGACTGCCCTTACTTTATCTGGACCAGGACGGACACCATCTCCGTTGACTAGGTGCCCCAGGATTTTTATCTCTTTGGCGATGAAAAGGCACTTCTTTGGATTGAGGCGGAGTCCTGCAGCCTGAACACACTTCAACACAGTTGACAGGTGACTCAGACGTTCTTCAAATGTTTCGAGAAAACGACAATATCATCTAAATAGTAAAGACACGTCGTCCACTTAAGGTGTCGAAGCAAGTTGTCCATCATGCGTTCGAATGTGGCCGGAGCATTACATAATCCAAATGGCATTACTTTGAATTCATAGAGGCCGTCAGGTGTAATAAAAGCCGTCTTCTCCCTGTCAGCTTCGTCAACCTCGATTTGCCAGTAACCTGTCTGCATATCCATAGTTGAGAAGTATGTAGCTCCTTTCAAGCAGTCTAAGGTGTCGTTAATGCGCGGAAGTGGGTAGACATCTTTCTTTGTGATTTTGTTCAGCCGCCGATAGTCGACACATAATCGCCACGTGCCATCCTTCTTCTTTACAATGACCACCAAGACGACCAATGACTCTCCGAAGGTTGAATAATGTCATCGTGCAACATCTTCTCCACTTCCTCCTGAATTATCCGTCTTTCAGCTGGCGACACTCTATACGAACGCTGGCTAATTGTTGGATGATCCCCAGTATTGATACGGTGCTTTATCTTGGGCCGTTTCGTCTGACTTTTCCCCTGCTGAGGTGTGAATGCGCCCGAAAATTGACGTAGTATAGCTAACACCGGCTGGCGTTGTTCCTTAGTCATTCCGGGCCCTATTGGCAGTTCCACGTTTGTTTCCTCCAGCTTGTTGTCTATACTAACAGCAGAACATGGGTCTTCGTTGATGACGTTGAGCTCACCGCCCTGGATTGGTTCAGCTGTCCCGATACACATTCCTTTGGGGATAAGTTGCGACTGCTCGTGATAATTAGTGATCCAGATCTCTCCTCGACCACCGATAATGCTTATTATAGCCGCTGGTACGTAAATTTCTTTGGTGAGCCTGATAAACTTTTTACTACCAACAAGCACTTCACAGTTTAATCGCTCATCTGCGTTTGTGACTGCAACTCTTTACATCGTCAACGGTGGGATCGTCACATTGTCAACGGCAAATAACTTCCCAGAAAATTCTGTATTACGTGTACACGTCGGAACAACTTCTTCAATTTGCAGCTCAGATCTTCCACAGTCAATGATGGCTTGGGATGCCTGACGGAAGTCCCATCCGAAGATGACATTGTGACTACATTCTGTTAACACGACAAATTCAAACGGCTGCGTCCTGTTGTTGATGGTTATTCTTGCGACACAAGTTCCTGCTGGATGGACGTACTTTCCATTCGCGACCTTCAGCACAGTTGCCCCTGTATCACAGAACATTGTCTTCTTTCGTGTGCGGCGGTAATTATCCAACAATACAGAGAAAGACGCCTCTGAATCAACAAGTGCCCGGACAGGTTGACCGTCGATAATGACGTCGATGACATTTCCAGACACCTTAGCGACTGTCGTCCATGGAGGATTTTTATCTGCCTCGGCCTCACCTCCGTAGATGGTCGCTTCGCTTAGTTTTCCTGGGCGCGGCGGCTAGGGGAGCGGCTGATACCTCTGTACAGCGACTGTGAACGGCTGCGACGCGTCGGGGAGCGACCTCGTCTAGGGTACGGCGATGGGCTTCTTCCCATAGGTCGACTGAACTCATCAGCAGGTGACTGCCTGGGATAGAACTGCACCGATGGCTGACATCTTGCGGCAAAATAATCGTCGAATACTCGCCTTCTCTCTCTGCAGTAGCGTACGACATGTCCAGGGCGTCCACAGTGGAAACACAATGGCGTGTTGTCTGCTGTCCTCCAAACATCTGTTCTTCTGCGGGGCGTCATAATTACTGGGGGAGTTGGTTGTGGCCGCGTCGGCCGATTCATAGGCTGCCATAGCCGGACGACGCCATTCTTCACGTCGGGTGCGATTGGCGGGGCAGACAGCAGCTATTGCCTGAAATACCTCTTCCTCAGCGGCGTCGGCTCCCTTATCACTTACAGGGCTTACATCTATGGCCATGATCTGATGCTCGCTCGGTCTAATAGTCCCGGCTGAAATAAATTGTTGTAATTCTTCTCTCACAATTTGTCGTATGAGAGAAGCGAAGTCATGCTGATCTTCCACAACGGCCATAGAGACTACATTGGGGAGTCTGTCATACGTCTTTCGTCCAACTCTCCATTGTTGCATCTCTTCAATACGCTGGCACCACTTGATGAACTCTTCTATCGTAGCAACGTCTTTTATCAGAAGAGCTTGATACATGTCTTCTGCAATACCCTTCATCAGGTGCGTGATTTTGTCGGCCTCAGTCATATTCGGATTCACTATGTTACACAGGGCCAAAACATTCTGTATATACGACTGTGTCGGCTCATCATGTCGTTGGGCCCGGTTCTTCAGTTGTTCTTTCGCCGAGCGGATTTGTCGCTGGCGGTCTCCAAACGTCCTCCTGGGACGTCTCCCAGTCATTCAACTTGTCTTCGTTGTTTTCAAACCATTGCTGGGCTGTTCCGTCCAGGTAGAAGTAAACGTTGGCCAAGCACATCGTATGATCCGACCTGTTGTACTTGGCGACTCGGTCGAACCCTTTTAGCCATTTGTTGGGGTCCTGTCCAGCGTCTCCAGAAAACACCGACGGGTGTCTGATGTGCTGCTGGCTTACCGCTGGTTTCGTGTCCATGGCTCTTCTGATGATACGGACTCTTGGAAGGATGTACTCGTAAAGCCCTTGTATTCCGGTTACAGTCCGTGTAAGCGACGGCTCTTACGTTGTCTAATCAGAGCCACGGTGATGCCGCTGTTGCGCAGGATACCCGGAGCCTCCACCAAACAATGTCGCATTGAAATGGAAGCAGGCTTAACTTCGAAGGCAACTTAACACAGCACTTATACTGAAAGCACGTTTATTACGAACTTAACATACACGCAGCACTGACTGCCTCTCGGGCAGAGTGCTCTGCTATTTATATACAGAAAGAATGTACCAGAAATTAGACTGCTGTCCAAGACGCAATAGCCGAATCCATACCATTACGTGCCACACAACAACACTCAGCGGCCCTGCCCCAGGAAATCCTGGGCCTTATCTCAATGAGAAACCGACTCAGGAGATACTGGCAGCGTACCAGGCGTCCGGCGTATAAACATCACGTCAACAGGCTACAGGGTATCATACGGGGTAAAATAACAACATTCAAAACGACACAATGGGACCAGAAACTCGCTGGACTTGATACCACACGTCCTGGAGTGTGGGCTCTGGCCAGACACTTCACCAGGGAGAAACTCTACACGCCTACCTTACAGGGACCAAACGGCCCAGCATACTCAGCGGAAGAGAAAGCTGAGCTAATGGCCCAAACACTAGCAGCGTCATTCACACCGAACCTGGCTCCTTCCGACCCAGTGTTCACACTAGAGACGGACCAGGCGATCACACGCTTCATGGCCCAGCCTCCGCGCAACGAAATTAGACGTACTAGCACACATGAAATCACATGGGCCATCAAGCACACCACAGCCAGAAAAGCGCCTGGCCATGATGGCATTCAAAACCGGGTTCTCCAGGAGTTCACGGATAGAGCAGTAGAGTACCTGACACACATCACAAATGCCATCCTGCAACACCAACACTTCCCTGCCTTTTGGAAGGCGGCCAAGGTCCTGATGTTCAGGAAGCCAGGGAAAGACAACTCCCTCCCACAAAATTACCGACCCATCAGTCTGCTGAGCTCGCTCAGTAAGATAGTTGAGAAGGTAATACTTAAACGTCTCACTCGGCACTGCATCACCAATGACACCCTAAGACCGGAGCAATTCGGATTTAGGAATCACCACTCCACAACACAACAACTCCTCCGCGTAGTTGAACACATAACAGACGGCTACAACAAAAACAAAGCCACTGGGGCGGTGTTCCTGGACATCGAAAAAGCTTTCGATCGTCTCTGGCACAACGGCCTTATACGCAAACTTAACGACGCCGCGTTTCCCGACGGACTCGTGCATCTCATACACTCATATCTCACCAACAGAAGCTTCAACACTGACGTGCAGGGCAAACAGTCTACACGACATGGTATTCAAGCCGGAGTACCCCAAGGCAGCATCCTGGGGCCCCTCTTGTTTAACCTATACATTAATGATTTTCCATCCACACATAACACGATGACTGCAATCTACGCAGATGACACCGCCATCATGGCGCAAGATTGGAAGCCATCAAACATTAACTCACGCCTACAGACAGCACTCAGAACTGCCGAACCTTGGTTGGAGAAATGGCGTGTTAAAGTCAACGTCGACAAGTGTGAGGCAGTTCTGTTCACACGCAGACCGAAACACTTGCGCAAACACCAACACTGTAGACCAATTACTCTACATACACGCCCAATACGCTTCCGTGAGAAGGTCAAATACCTTGGTGTCTGGCTGGACCGGAAACTCATATGGGGGGACCACATACAACACATGACCAACAGAGCAAACGCGAGGCTCAAACAACTCTACCCGATGCTCAACAGGGAAAGCAAACTGAATAGCCGGGTGTCGAGGAACCTCTACATGACACATATTAGACCTCTGATGACGTACGGTGCTCCGTGCTGGGCATACGCGGCGCCAACACGGCTGCGCCGCCTGCAGCTCATACAGAACAAGGTACTACGCATCATTAGCAACGCTCCACGATACACACGCACCGTGGACCTTCACAATGAATACCGCCTAGAGCGCCTCTCGGTGGTATTCAAGAAACTCGCCACACGACTATACAGAAACTCGAGACACTCGAACAACCCCTTCATCCTACGCTTGGGGAACTACGATCACAACCATAGGTGGAAACATAATCGCCCAAAAACACTTCTCCTCAGAGACTAACCACCTACGGCCGTAGGGAACACAAACACGATGAACATGGCAAACCCCTGCAAAACAGCAATCTGACTGGCAATGCCAGCTGAGCCCACAGCCGACCTACAGGCAAGGCAGGGAAACCATATTCATCGCACTAAACACAAACAAACCTAAACAGTCCCGCACACTTAGCCAGTTCTATGACCGAACTGCCTAACCACCTTGACAGACTTGGCTATGTTACAGGTATTCTGCCGCAGCCGACCCAGGAGGCATCATTGGAGCTCAGCTGCAGCAGAACCTCGCATCTAAACGGACTGATTCTTTATGACAAACCTAGCAAAGTTAATGGTACTGAGAAAATACCCATCACTAACATTACCAACCCTTGCATGATCTGTCGCAGATAGCATACCGCTACTGCCCTTCATACCTACCCCACTGTCGCAGAGGTTTTTTTCCCTTGGCTCTTGCCTTGGCACTTTTTTTCCTCTGCCCTTACATACCTTTACCCTTCGTATACCTTTCGACCAATTCTATCTCCAGATGCACCGTATTAATGGGTGATCGCGCCCACACGTACGGATAACATCGCGGTTCCCACATCCCGTGATCCACCTTAGCAAACTAACTTAATTACGGAGGTGACAGTAGAACTTTTGTGATGGTCACCACGTTGGTGTGGGCGTGGAGGGGCCCCATCCTCCTACCAGAAATTAGAAGAACAGTTAACATAAGAAACAAGTAGAAATTACAAGTGAACATAAGAAAGATGTAGAACATTCTGGAATTGTTAATTACAAAGAAATAAATTTTTTGCCGGTGGGCGGGACCGAACCGGCGACCTTCAGCACCGCAGTCTGTGACGCTATTTCCTACGCCACGCTTTTTTTTTTTAATTATTTATATATAGTCGTGTTTTTCACTGGTCGCCTCGACCCTTTTTCAAATTTATCTTTATTTAAACAAATTAGTGGAAAAGGAAAAAAGGAGACAAAATACAATATAATCAAAACGAAGGAGCTCTTCAAGCATAAACAAAAGATTATATGTGCCTTCTTTGTAATAAAATTAATGACTCCGTCGGACCAGCACGTCCTCACAAGACTAGCGATCACACGGCGGCGATACATCAGTAGATCATCCACACACGTCTTCTCGAAATTATTTGGGGATTACCGGTGTAATGATCAATCATAAACTAGTAATAGGGAATGTAAGTCAGCTTCTCCCTGCATTGATGATCCAGCTGCGAGGGGGGTTGCGGAATGCACTATGGAGGAACTTCGAAAAGTATTGCTGGTACTTCGGATTCTTGACAACAGCACAGTGTCGTTCATTGATGTATTGCCGCTAATCCATGTCACTGTGTGGGTCTTCGCTCGTGGGAAATAGTTCTTATCGGGGAATCACGTCGGCAGTCGGTTTACGTGGACTCTCGCGGCAATATTGAAAGAATCTACGAAAACTAAAGTTAATCGGCCAGACCAAACTACCCAGCCGATTTCCTTCATTTTTGTTTTAAACGAAAGGTATTCATTCTCAGATTTGCCATCAGGTATCAGAATTAACTTAAATCTCTCCATCCTTTATTTTTATTCAAACGCGGTAGCTTTCTATAATTGCACTGGATATTTTAATCAGTTTATTATGCGTTATCTTCGGTTCTAATTAAGATACGCAGTTCTTTTTGACCTAACAACACTCAGAAGATCAAGCTCTTTCATTTGAGGTTTTAAACACTTGCATTGATTGATTCAGAAAAAAGCTATGCGTGAAAATTCAACTTTACGTCCATTTTTTCCCCAACTTTTTTGTATTCCACTAACGGTGTGAAGTATTCTCACGGGTCCTCTAATTTTACTTAAAAAGACTTTGAGCCACATATCTGAAAAGTTAACCCATATGCTCGTACCTTCATCAGCAGTCTGTTGTGTAGCACCATGTGAAACGCCTTTCTGAAAAAAAAAAAAGAAGTGCTTCTTAAAGCTATCCTTGTGCAGGGACAGTTGCTTTTCCGTCTCAAGGAAAAGGGTATATGTGTCCAGATATTCTCGAAAAGGTGATTCACCCAAAAATTTATAGCCTGTGGTTTGTGGTCGTGCCTCATGTGTTCCGCCTGCTTTTGACTGCCAGAATTTGTAGACTAAGAAATGAGAGAGAGTCGAGTCTCACGCTTCACGCTCGATCCCTTGCGGAAATCCAGTATAGGCTGCGAACAGAAGTAATGGGTAGGGGCACTACCACCGTGGTGTGATATAAGTTGAAAATTTGGGGTGGAAGAGAAGCGCGCCTTGATGGCCTAATTGGTTAAGGCGACCGCTGACCCGAAGCGAGAAATCCGGGTTCGAATCCCAGACCACCACAAATTTTTAGCTTTGCCGTTGGATTTATTTCAACGCCTTGAAACGGTCGAAATGTTTAAATATTTAGAATTCGTAAATTTACGGACATTAATGTTAACAAATGGTGTCTGTTCTTTCGAACAATATCATTAAGTACACTCTTGGGCATTAAAATTGCTACACCAAGAAGATGACGTGCTACAGACGCAAAATTTAACCGGCAGGAAGAAGAGGCTGTGATATGCAAATGGTTAGCTTTTCAGAGCATTCACACAAGGTTGGCACCGGTAGCGACACTTACAACGTGCTGGCATGTGGACAGTTTCCAACCGATTTCTCATACACAAACAACAGTTGACCTGCGTTGCCTGGTGAAACGTTGTTGTGATGCCTCGTGTAAAAAGGAGAAATGTGTACCATCACGTTTCCGACTTTGATAAAGGTCGGATTGCAGCCTATCGCGATTGCGGTTTATCGTATCACGACATTGCTTCTCGCGTTGGTCGCGATCCAATGACTGTTAGCAGAATATGCAATCGGTAGGTTCAGGTGGGCAATACGGAGCGCCGTGCTGGATCCCAACGGCCTCGTATCAGTAGTAGCAGTCGAGATGACAGGCATCTTATCCGCATAGCCTTAACGGATCGTGCAGCCAAGTCTCGATCCCTGAGTCAACAGATGGGGACGTTTGCAAGACAACAACCATCTGCACCAACAGTCCGACGACGTTTGCAGCAGCATGGACTATCAGCCCGGAGACCATGGCTGCGGTTACCCTTGACACTGCATCACAGACAGGAGCGGCTGCGATGGTGTACGCAACGACGAACCTGCGTGCACGAATGGCAAAACGTCATTTTTTTCGGATGAATCCAGGTTCTGTTTACAGCATCATGAGTTTCGCATCCGTGTTTGGCGAAATCGCGGTGAACGCACATTGGAAGCGTGTATTCGTCATCGCCATACTGGCGTAATCACCCGGCGTGATGGTATGGGGTGCCACTGGTTTCACGTCTCGGTCACCTCTTGTTCGCATCGACGGCACTTTGAACAGTGGCCGTTACGAACCAAAGGTTACGTTTCATTGGCAGAACGCTTCGAAGATGCACCAATTCCACCAAAGAGACTGCCTACATCACACTTGTGCGTCCTCTCCTGGAGTACTGTTGCTCCTTGTGGGACTCTCACCAGGTGGCACTGACGGAAGACATTGAGAAGGTTCAGAGAAGGGCAGCTCGTTTTGTTTTATCACGTTACGGGGGGGAAAGTGTCACGGAAATGTTGCACGAATTGGGGTGGAAATCATTAAAAGAAAGACGTTATTCATTGCGGCGTGATCCGTTTGCGAAGTTTCAATTACCGACTTTTACTCCTGAATGTGAAAATATTTTGCTAGCACCCACTTACTTAGGGAGACATGACCATCTCAATACAATGAGAGAAGTCAGATCGAAAACGGAACGATTTAGGTGTTCTTTCCTCCCGCACGCTATTAGAGAATGGAACGGTAGAGAAAAGTTATGAAAGTGGTTAATGAACTCTCTGCCAGGCACTTAAATGTGATTTGCAGAGTATCTATGAAGATGTGTTACGACCCGCGGCTCCAACGTTTCAGCAGGATAATGCAAGGCCGCATGTTGCAGGTCCTGTACGGGCCTTTCTGGATACGGAAAATGTTCGACTGCTGCCCTGTCCAGCACATTATCCAGATCTCTTACCAATTGAAAACGTCTGGTCAATGGTGGTCGAGCAACTGGCTCGTCACAATACGCCAGTCACTACCATTGATGAACTGTGGTATCGTGTTGAAGCTGTATGGGCATCTGTACCTGTACACGCCATCCAAGCTCTGTTTGACTCAATGCCCAGGCGTATCAAGGCCAGAAGTCGTTCTTCTGGGAACTGATTTCTGAGGATCTATGCACCAAAATTGCGTGGAAATGTAATCACATGTCAGTTGTAGTATAATATATTTGTCCAATGAATATCCGTTTATCATCTGCATTTCTTCATGGTGTAGCGATTTTAATGGCCAGTAGTACAGATAATGTCTGCCCCGCGAGCTCAGGTCGATTAACTTGGCTAGACTAATTGTTCTAAGCCAGAAAGCGATTTGAAGCCTTGGAAGGCGCTGTAACATTTGGCGCTCGGTCATTACGGCGTGTTTAGCGATTTCTCCGGCAGAATTGGCCGTGGCCCGCGGCGTCGCGTTTCGCAACGGCGCTGGCCGTTCCATGACGGCGCCGGCGCCTCGAAGGGGGTCTGATCCGGGAGGCACCGCTGACGTCACGGCGACCACAGGGGCGGCGCAGGGCCTCGACCCACATGCGCCGGCGCAGCCCCACAGGGCATCCGGGTCCAGCCGCGCGTGCCCCACTGCCCAGATCGCAAATGGACTTTAATACTGCGATCGGCTTGCGTGATCTATGTTACCATCTACGTCTAGTCTAATAAGGCTAAAACGTCGTTCAGTCGTGCGACTAGATGTCCTCGACATCTCACTATGTCCAGTACATCTATTCATATGGCTGAACGATTGCTTTGGGCTTATCAGATTAGATGATTGTAACTTACGAGGGGCGTTTGAAAAGTCCGTGTCAAAAATGATAACTACTGTAAAACTTCTGAATAACGGACACCAATGGGCAAATAAAACTGTCCGCTTTTAAGAAGTGTCCGCTGTTAAGAAAAGGATGAAATACAAAATAGTTACCGGAACTCGAATGATTCTTTTTTGGTATTTGGCCACTTTCATCTCTGGGCATTTTCAAGCATGTACCGCGGGCACCAAACTTCAAATCGAAAACACTCAAGACGCATCAGACAAAGTCTTTGACTTCTGAAACCAGGTTGAGGCAGCCATCGAATGAAAGCATTCGTTACACCTATCACCTCTCCCCTGCCCTACCCAAGCCCACAACAGTGAATCTACTATTGAACGCTTGGCTTCATCTGATGTACCGACAACAGGCGGATAGTGTTTGGCGCCACACTCTCACCGTCTTTTTTCTGCGCGGCATGAACCAATACTGTACGTACTGTACTTCCGATAAGTTCCAATAGATGGCAATGCCATGAAACCACGCTATACGAACAAGAAACAGGCTAAATCTTCAATCAAAACACGTTAGAATTGACGACACTCAGACTTTTGACAAGCAAGAGTGCACTGATTCTTTCACGCTGTTCGTTATTTGGAAGTTTTGATTGTTGTTGGGGGACATATTACAGTGTTCGTGTCCGTTATTGAGAATTTCCGCTATTCGGAGTAATTTTAGCATAAGGGCTAATGTTGTTTTGCAGGGGAATTATAAAACGTCTGCTATTGGGATGTGTCCGCTAAGGGAAGTTCTACTGTACTAACGGTTTTGGGGATAAACATTTTTATTTTTGACATAGTCTCCTTTCAGACTTAAACACTTCGTCCAATGCTGTTCTAATTTGTTGATCCCTTCTGAATAATAGGAATTGACCAAGCGTGCAAAGTAGCTATGAGTTACTGGAATCACCTACTCGTTTGAATGAAATTCTGAAGTCAGCAGGTGTCAACTATTGGGAACGGCAAGTTTGTACTACTTGTGCAGAAACGAGACAGTAGTTATGTGTTGGTGGCCATGAATGGGAAACATTGGTTTAGAAGAGAGTGAGATAGGGATGTAGCATTTCCGAAAAGCGGGATACGATGAACATTAAGAAGAGCTAAATAAGGATGAGGGAATGCGGTCAAGTTAAATTAAGCGATGCTGAGGGAATTGGATTAGAAATCGAGACGGTAAAGTTAGTACAGGAGTTTTGTTACTTGGTCAGAGTACAGAAGATGCAAAATGTGGAAAGGCTGTGGGGGAAAATGTTCAAATGTCAAGCTTAAGGTAATTAACTACGGGGTCATCAGTCCCTAAACTTACAAACTACTTATGAACTAGCTAAGACTACAGACAACACAAACATCCATGCCCAAGCGGGGATTCGAAGCCCCGACGAGGAACGGCCTCGCGCATCGGAGCATAGAGCCTCAATGCGTTTGGCCACTCCGCTGCGGCGGCTGCGGGGAAAAAAAATAATTTCTGAAGAATAGAAATTTGTTGAAATGGATTATTAATTTAAGCGTTAGGAAGTCTTTTCGGAAGGCATTTTTCAGGATTTTATCCTTGTACGGGAGAGAAACGAGCACGATAAGTAGTTCAGAGAAGAAGACGATTGAAGCTTTCGAAGCCGGCCGCGGTGGCCGAAGGGACTGCGACGCGCCGGTCACGATCTGCACGGCCACTACGGTTGGGGGTTCGAATCCCCCCCCCCCACCTCGGGCATGGATATTTGTGTCGACCTTAGTGTCAGTTAGTTCGTAAGTAGTTTGGAAGTTTAGGGACTAATGACCCCGTAGTTAAGTCCCATAAGCTGTACAAACATTCGAAGTTTTCGAAATGTGGTGCTACAGACGAATGCTGAAGATTAAGTGGGTAGATCGCGTAACTGTTGAGGAGGAACTGAACGGAATTGGGGAAGAAAAAAATCTGGGAAATCCTGAGTAGAAAAAGGGAAAGAATGGCGAAACGCATTCTTAGACATTAAGGAACCGTCGATTTAACGTCGGAGGGAAGTGTGTGGGGTAAAAAAAATAAAAAAAAAAAAAATAAAAAAATAAAAAAAAATAAAAAAAATCAAAAAAAAAAAAAAAATCGCAGAGCGAGACTGAGAGGCGAATAGCGTAAGTAGGTGCAAATGGATGTAGACTGTCATTCTTATTTCGGGCTGTAGAGGCTTGAACAATAGAGGGTAGCTTGGAGAGCTGCCTCAAACCAGTCTCCGGACTGAAGACTACAACAAGAAATCAGCCTTGGCTTTGCTCCTTGAGTGAACTGTGGACGTACAGCAGCTTGCCGCTATAACTCGTCCACGCCCCCGTCGCGTCGCCCAGCGCCTCTTTAAAGCGGCGCGGCGCGGCGCGGCGCGGTGCGGCGGCCGGCTCACGTCGCGGGCGCGTGACCGGCGAGCCAAGTGCAGCTGCGGCCTCGGCCGGACGCCACCAGCCAGCCAGCCGCCTGAGTTCGCTGTGCGAAGCCGCGCGCATGCCCACCAGCGGCTCCGCCGATGCCTCCAGCCGCTCTTAATGGGCGCTATTGGCCTTCATTGCCTGCCTGCAGGGCTGTCCACGGGTGCTGGCTTCTCGAACGGCTCAATGTCATCGAAGCCGAGACAGCTAGGTACGACGGCTTGAGGGGTCAAGGAACAGGACGATACATAGAGGGATGACTGCTAACAATGTGTTGGTGAAAAAGCAGCAAGCACTGGTAAAATGTTTCATTTCGATCACTTTGGGGCACTTGGTCCCCTTCTTCATAAGTACCGGGTGATCAAAAGTCATTATAAATTTGAAAACTTAATAAATGACGGAATAATGTAGATAGAGAGGTAGAAATTGACACACATGCTTGGAATGACATGGGGTTTTATTAGAACGAAGAAAAAACAAAGTTCAAAGAAAGATCTCTTGCGCGCTTCGTTTAGCGATAATCGTGCGCTCAGCCGCCACTTTTATCATGCTTGGCGACCCAGGTCCCCAGACCTCAGTCCGTGCGATTATTGGATTTGTGGTTACCTGAAGTCGCAAGTGTATCGTGATCGATCGTCATCTCTAGGGATGCTGAAAGACATCATCCGACGACAATGCCTCACCATAACTCCGGACATGCTTTACAGTGCTGTTCACAACATTATTCCTCGACTACAGCTGTTGTTGAGGAATGATGGTGAACATATTGAGCATTTCCTGTACAGAACAGCATCTTTGCTTTCTCTTAATTTGTTATGCTAATTATTGCTTTTCTGATCAGATGAAGCGCCATCTGTCGGACCTTTTTTCTGTTTCTTTTTTTTAATTTATTTTTTTACAGGAAATAATCAATATGTTCACCATCATTCCCCAACAATAGCTGTAGTGGAGGAATAATGTTGTGAACAGCACTGTGAAGTATGTCCGGAGTTATGATGAGGTCATGAGGCACTGACATCGGATGTTGTCTTTCAGCATCCCTATAGATGTCGGTCGATCAGAATACACTTCAATAATCGCACGGACTGAGGTCTGGGGATCTGACCTGAGAGGCCAAGCATGACGAAAGTGCCGGCTGAGCACACGATCATTACCAAATGACGAGGCAAGAGATCTTTCACACGTCTAGCAATACTTTTTTTTGTTCTAATAAAACCCCATGTCATTCCAAGCATGTGTGTCAATGTTTACCTTTCTATCTACAGTAGGCAGTGATTTATTAAGTTTTCAAATGTATACGACTTTTTATCACCTGTCCAAACATGAAGAAACGACACCTGTTGCGGTGGGACAAATGGTCACCTATGAATTTCCGAAGAAGAGGAACAAGTGCCCAAAACGGGTCCAAATAAGCAATTTTACCTTTGCAACTGGTTGCTGATTTTAACAACAATTTATAATGATACTTCCTGCTGGATTATAAAGTAAATATTTGTAAATCTATGGGACTTAACTACTCTGCCGATCAGTTCATAGGCTTACAAACTACTTAAAGTAACTTATGCTAAGGACAACAAATACACCCGTGCCCGAAGAAGGACTCGAACCTCCGACGGCGAGCAGTGGCGCGCTCCGCAGCTAGGCGCTTTGCGACGATCTGCCACTCCACAGTGGCCCTGCTGCATTAAACTTCACAGAAGTTCTACAGCGAACCTTGCAAGACTAGCACTCGTGAAAGAAAGGATATTGTGCAGGCAAGGCTTAGCTACAGCCTAGCAGACGTTTTCAGAACAATACTTTCACTCTGCAGCCGTGTGTGTGCTGATATGATACTTCCTGTGTCTCGGACCGACATTCAAAACCAGGACTTTTGCCTTCCGCGGGCAAGTGCTCTACCAATTGAGCTACATATGCACTTCTTTCGGTCCGTGCTCACAGCTTTACTTCCGTCAGAAACTGTCCTTCTACCTTCCAAACTTCACGAAAGTCCTCGTCCGAACCTTTCAGGGCTGGCGGAAGTAAAGCTACGACGGCGAGCTGTAAGGGGTGCCAGAGTGGTTCACTTGGTAGAATGCTTGTCCGCGAAAGAAAAAGGTCTTACATTCGAATCTCAGTCCGGCACACAGTTTTAATCTGCCAGGAAGTTTCATCAGCTCACCCTCCGCTGCCAAGTGAAAATATTATTCTTGGAACAACCCTTAGGCTGTGGCTAAGCCACGCCTCCACCGTAACCTTTCTTCTAGGAAAGATAGTTCATCAAGGTTCGCAGGAGAACTGAAGTTTGGAAAGTAGTTAGCGAGGTACTGGCAGAAGTTACGTTGTGACGACGGACCGTGAAGCGTGTCGAGTTAGCTCAGAGGGTAGAGCTCTTGTTCGCGAAAGGCAAAGGTCCCAGGTTCGGATCCCGGTTCAGGTACACAACTGTAATCTGTCATGAAGTTTCATATCAATGCACATTCCGCTGTAGAGTGAACATTCAAAATGTTCAAATGTTTGAAAATCCATGGGACTTAAATTCTTTGGTTATTAGTCCCTACAAACTGCTTAAACCAAGTTAAACTAACCTAATGACAACACATACATACATACACACACACACACACACACACACACACACACACACACACCCATTCCCTAGGGAGGACTCGAACCTGCGACGGCGAGCAACCGCGCGCTCTGCAGCAGGGCGCCTTAGAACGCTAGGCAAAACTACACCGCGGATAACATTCTGGGAACATATCTTCGACTGTGCCTAAGCCATGCCTCCACCATATCCATTCTTCCAGGTGTGCTTGATGTGCAAGGTTTGCAGGAGAACGTCTGAGAAATTTGGAATGTAGAAGGCGAGGTACAGTTCTGGCTGTGAGGTGAGAGCCTTGAGACGTGCCTCGGTAGCTCACTTGGTAAAACGCTTGCACGCCAAAGGCAAAGGTCTCGGCTTCGAATCACGGTCGAGACACAGGTTTAATCTGCCAGGAAGTTTTATATTAGTGCACATTCCGCTGCAGGGCGAAAATTTCATTCTTGAAACACATTATAATACCTATGATTGCTGGAGATAGACAAATACTGAGACATCTAATAAGTAATTTTTAAGATGGTGAAAGTGAGAAGTATTACATCAAGCATCAGTCTGATTTATCAGATTTTTTGAGACGTACATTCCGTAATGCCTTTTAAGTGAGTACACTTTCATTACATCGGGAATGGCCGTGCGGTTTGTAGTCGTCACGCCAGGAACTGCGCGGTCGCTCCAGCCGGAGGTTCGAGTCCTCCCTAGGGCATGGGTGTGTTGTCGTTAGGATAGGTTTCATTTAGATTAAATAGTTTGTAAATCTAGGTACGATGAACACATTTATTTTGTCCTATAGGTTTACTAGTATTTGAAGATTTGATTTTTTATTTCTATTATCGACGTCAGTATGTTGTGTGACTCCTACGACATATACACTAACGTCGCAGACGTCATAATGTAGCAATGTGGGTAGATATAGATAGGGGTAGTATCGTGTACAAAAGATATCAAAGGGCGGTGCATTGGCACAGCTGTCATTGTACACCGGTAATTCGTGCGAATAGGTTTTCGATGTGATTGTGGCAGCACGACGGGAATAACAGACTCTGACAGCGAAATGATGATTGAAGTTAGACACATGAGACATTCCATTTTAGTAATGATTATGGAATGCAATATTCCGAGGTCCACAGTTCAAGAGTGTATGGAGAATACCAAATTACAGGCATTACCTCTGACCATGCAGTATACACAGTGGCCGTAAGATTGGACGTAATGGCCGAGAGCAGTGGTGGCAGCATAGAGTTGTCAGTGCTGACAGACAAGCAACACTATATGAAATAACCACAGGAATTAATGTGGGAGGTACGATCATCGTATTCGTTAGGACATTGCGGTGCAGTTTGGCGATAATGGCATATGGCTGCAAACCGTTGACTCGAGTGCCTTTGAGAACAACACGACATCCCACGCAACGCCTCTGTTGGGCTCGCAACCCTAGAGGTTTTGTCAGATGAGTCCCGATTTCAGGTGGTAACAGTTGATGGCAGGGTTTGAGTGTTGTGCTGATCCCACGAAGCTGTGGACCCAAGTTGGCAACATGGCAGTGTGAAGCTGATGGTGGCTCTATAATTACTTTTTTTCATGGAATGGACTGGGTCCTCGGTTTAACATAACCGTTGTCTGATAAATGTTATGTTCGGCTGCTTACATACCATTTGGAGCCATTCATGGACTTCATGTTCCCTAACAATGATGGAACTTTCATGGATGACTATGCGGCACCAAGCCACAGTCGTTCCTGACTGATTTGAAGGACATTCTGGGCTCTTCCAGCGAATGATTTGACCTCCGAGATTGCCCGACATCGATCATTTATGGGATCGTTTGCACAGTGTTAGACTACAAATCCATAGGTCGCGGGTTCGATCCCCGCCAGGTCCTAGGATTTTTATCTGTCACTTTTCACTTCTTTCACCTCTGGCAGTATTGCTCATGTGAAAAATACCGAATAGAACCGTGGTTCGGAACCCACGTTATTATGTAGGTCCCCCTATAACGGGCTGGGTAAGTCAGTTCGAAGGTCGGAGGAAGGGAACGGCATACCACCTCCAAACAGGACCATGCCTAGAAAAGCACTGTGGGGTTCAAACCAATCTTCGGATTGTTGACTGCTTTACCATACCTTACCTTACGTTAATCTAAAGGTCGGTTCGACCACGAAGTACTTCAGTGCAGCACTTCAACAGTTATAGACGTCAAGTTGTTGCACTTCGCTGGTTAAAAGGAAGCCCAACGCAATTTTAGGAGGTTCGACAGTGTAGTATATACATTTCCCAAGATGTCCGTCATGTGAGCTGCATTGTGGTGCGTTGCGTTATGCTTCTTGAAAATGTCTTTAGGTGTATGACAGCAGGCTTTGCCACGCATGGGACATAGCGAGCTTTCAGCCTCCATTCAACTTTTAGCAAATCAACCTATTTTTTTGTCCAGTCACTCGTTATACGATGATTCCAGTAGTTAGGTATGTATGAGTCCGTGGAATCGCTGCTTTTTTGCGACATTCCACCAGCTTAGCTACAGGCACTTTGAAGTTGCTCTCTCACAAACAGAAGTGAAGCTAATCGATGAGCATCATTTGATGTTAACGAACAGTCCACAGGTGCACTGCCGGTTCATAGTGTCCAAAGAGCTCAATATTTCGGCGATCAGACATGTCGCCATCGTCAGGTGCGCTGACGAACTGAGGTCCTGAGGGTGGGCGGCCGTCTTATATCCCCGCGGGGCGTTCACTCCACGGTCCGCGCCCGCGGTCACGCGTCGGCGCTCGTTGAGACGCTGGTGTCGGCGTCTGTGGCCGACTCGATGTAATTGCCCCACCTCTGGTCACCGGATCGTTTTGTTTGCTGAATATCCTCTTCTTAATTAGACTCAGTGCTGCTACCCAAGCCTTTCTCAGATTGTAGCTGTAGTCTCGGTTGATGAGCCCTTCCTAGGTGCGGATCTCGATGGCCTCTCTAACAATGCTGTCACAGTATCCAGAGGTCTGTGCCTAAATCTTGGTACGTTCGTAATCCATCTCAGGCCGTGTTTATAGCGGAGCAATCGCGGCGGTTTGGCAGTGTGCTCTTTCTCATAAGGCAGCGTGGGTCCTGTTTATAGACGCGGCTGGGTCGGCGGCTCCTCCGCTCTTACGCTTCGGCATCAAAATACCAGCAGCTGCACTCCAAACCGCTTACACGGGGGCTAATGGGGCTCTTCGGTGTGCCATATGTCTGGCCGCCATGTGGGAACAAGCTGTTCAAGGTGACTGCAGCTGAAACACCTGCTGTGTGAGTGACGAGCGGTGCCTCCTGAAAATCAAAGCGATTGCTCCGCTGCGGAGCAACCGCGGGCTGTAAATATGGCCTCATGTTTTTCGGACAAATAGTGATCTGCAACCGCCGACTTCTGAGGATACTTAAGTCGAGTGTGCCTCCTATCTTCACGGCAAGGATCCACGATGGTGTACTCTGTCTGTTCAAAAATGTTCAAATATTTGTATAGCTTATGGGACTTAACTATGGGATCATCAGTCCCTATACTTCCAAACTACTTATGAACTAGCTAACACTAAGGCGGCACAAATATCCATGCTGAGGGGGGATTCGAACCCCCGACCGTAGTGGCCGTGCAGACCGTAATTGGAGTACCTCAGTCCCCTCGGCCACCCTCCAATATAAGACTTCCCATACTGATACAGAATCTGGTGTATGCTGGCCTTCCACAGACTGAGATCATCTTTGACACTTCCCAATAAGTTTCATCTTTTATTGGGCGGGTGTCTCCTTAATATGCGTTCTACTTTTCCCTATAGTGAGCCAGTTTACGGTATAACGGCCATGGCTACGACTTCCTCCATGACTTCTTCCTTCTCCACAGAATAATTTAGGTCCTCAACACGTGCAACATAAATGCCAAATTGCTGATAGATTTTTAACAATTTACAAATGACAGTTTGAACATACCATTATAGTCGCGACCTTCTACAAAAGTGGAATTAGAGAAGCTGGGAAAAAGGAAACAGTAAAAAGCCAACATGAGACAAAAATCCGGGACATTTCATCGTTCCTGAAGGAGGCTTTGGAGACACCAGGGTATTTTGTTAAAAATCGGGACTGACCTGGAAAAATGGGAACGAAAGGGAACATTCCGTATTAAAGGGCACACACTGATGGCGCTCTGGCACTTACGTCACTTCTTTATCTGTTGGCGAACTACGTTGAAATTATTACGTTTCGGTTCGTCTGCTACCCCAGCTGTGGTATTTGGCAGCATACATGTTCCATGTCCTACACGCCCGCCTGCCCCGGTCGGGATACGACTTGGCTCCCCGCTTAGTAAGAATGATATATTATTCTTACAATTTGCATTTTAGTTTAGGTCAACGTCAGCCCCCCCCCCCCCCTCCCGTCACCAGTACAGTGTAGAGAGACCACAAGTGTGCAATCTCAATTTCCGGCTTATGGGAACTGTCTCAGTTGGTGAACACTTATGTTAAAACATGAACAAATTTACCAGATTGTCTGACAAGTATTGTTTGTGTACAATCCTAATGCTCAAGATAAGCTGTCCCTACCAAATGGTTCACACCTGCGGACACGAACATCCTTTTTCCGTAGCCCAATGTATATTAAATGTACAGGCTTTTTATTCTGGACACAAATATTGGCATCATCGCAAACAAGCCTAGCATGCTACCGAACTGTTAACACTTTCCCTACCATACCCTCCTGCCTCTAAATATTAATTGCCATAGACCAACCCTCTATGCTGATCATATCATATACCTTCGGTTCCGACTAGCACTATTATGAATGACGTATATTTAACCATAATTAGTTTAGCTGGTGTCTTTCCCTCCTATACCGCGATGAATTCAAGTAGCATTTTCCCACTTCATCTTTCTCATTACCGTTTCTTTCGTCTTCTGTTGCTTGTAAAATTTTATGAAGAAGTCTTCGCCCTTGGGTTAATTGTATAATCTCTGCTTCTCTACTGATCCATCACTCGAAATAGTGTATATTGTACTTTTGAAAATATTATCAAGTTTATTTTTTTATTTGAAATTTCCCAGACTTCTGATTTGCAAAACAGCTGTCTGCGCTATTGCAAAGAAACATCAATATGCTACATCGACCTAGCCATGTTTTTATGTCAATCATGCCGTACAGCTTCAATTTTCAGCACCATTATTCCCATGTTTCTCATATTTTAACAATTGTATAACTACCCTCTTTACCACTGCAGATTCACTGGACAAACTTGTCGCACTGTGGAAGATAGACGTGTTGAACATCATAGTCACAAACGGCTGGATCCACCAGAGAAAGCTGCAATGGCGGAGCATTGTCTCGGTGCAGGCCACAAGACGGATTTTGAAAACACTAGAATCCTTTCGTAAACGTCCTCATACTGCGTCAACATAATAAAAGAACCGCTACGAATTTGCAACTCAAATAGAGACACAGGTTATCGACTTAGTAGTGCATTAGATTAACGCTAACCCGTTAAAGTTACGGCAATAACTATGGAGAGACGTTAGTCGTATGGGGGATGACGATCCACCGACGATATAAGAAGTTTTAAATTTCAACGGAGAGAGTAGTCCTGCGCGAGTGGGCGAACTCGTGTTTCAGGGTGCGACAGAGGGAATCGGGGCGGCCGGTGGCGGCCTATAGTATGAGCCTCAGCCCGCACCTGGGCGGAAGCTTTTAGTACGCAGACCTGCAGTTGGTGGTGATGTCCTTTACCGCTAGTGGTCAACACATTTCTTGACACTTCCTCACAAATTAAAACTGTGTACTCGACCGGGAGTGGAACGCGGGAACTTTGACTTTCCCGGACAAGCGCTCTACCGACTGAGCTACCATGGTACGCTTCGCGGTCCGTTCCCACACCTTTAATTCCGCCAATACTTCGCCTCGTACTTGCCAAACATCACAGAAGTTCTCCTGCAAACCTTGCAGGACTAGCATTCCTGTGAGAATACTGATACAACTGCAGTAATTCACACCGACAGCAGGATTACTTTGGACTCTTTGCGAAATCCGAAGAACCACAACTTCTTGACTGAAGAAATAATATATAAAATCAGAAGGTTGCAGACACACAGATGGCTGATGAATTTTGAATGGGTTAAGGCACATCAAGCAATATGGGGAAATGAACTAACAAAATACCTACAAGTGCCGTAAAGAAGAAACTTCGAGAAGAGTTTAGGAACAAATGGGACATTGAGTGGCAAAAAAAAAAAAAAAAAAAAAAAAAAAACGGGGGAGGCACTAAACCGTATTTTTCTACGATCCGACAACGTTTAATGATTAAACTTCCAATATCTCCGAATTTTACAACTATGTTAACAGGTCATGAGAAACTGAAAGCCTATTATCAGCGGTTCAAAATAATTGTAGACGGAACGTGCATATGTAACAGTGCTGTCCAAGCTATTGACAACGTGCTTTTCGACTGCTGCAATTTATTGAAAGAGAGGGACCATCTCAGGAAAAAAAAAAAAAAAAAAATGGCTGTCAAAGGAGGAGGATGGCTCGCCAGTAAAAATGACTTGGTACATAAATTCACTACAGACTTTTACAATTTTTGTAATTCAATAAGATTTCCAGATGTACAAAATCGTTTGTTTCTTTGTAAACCCTGTCAACTTATGTACTGTACTTGTGTTTGCAAAAATACCTGATGTAACCACCTGAATCTAACCACCAAAAATGTAATATTAGTATATAATGAGGCACGTTAAATAATAAATTAAAAAAAGGCTACGGTGGAGACATGGCTTAGCCACAGCCTAGGGGATGTTTCCACAATGATTGTTTTCAATGTGCAGCGGAGTGTGCGCAGATTAAAACAGTGTCCCGCCCGGAAATATCCCGTGGCTGTGGCTGTGTCCATAATATCCTTTGTTCCGCGAGTGATAGTTGTGAAAGGTTCGTAGAAGAACTTCTGTCTGTTCGCAAAGTAGGAGGCGTGGTACTGGCGGATCTAAAGCTGTGAGGCCGGGCCGCGAAGAGTGCCAGGGTAGCTCAGTCGGTAGAGCGCTTACCTGCGAAAAGCAAAGGTCCTGGGTTCGAATCTGGTACGCAGTTTTAATCTACAGGAAATTTTATATCAGCATACATTCCGCAACAGAGGGAAAATATCATCGAATTTGGTGCTTCCATGCCGGATGGTTGTGGTTCATCGCCCCACAAGTGGCGTGGCTGTTCTTTCCACTATTGATGAAACGTTCGTCATTGGCGACCTAATTTGGCGGCTCCACGCCTGCACTTGGGACAACCAGTGCAACAATGGAGCACATGTGTAAGCGAAATGTTGAAGAGAATATCAAGATAAACGTTGTTGTTGTTGTTGTTGTGATCTTCTCTCCTTAGTTTCTTGGTCTCGCTCTGCTATCCTCCTCTTCCACGAACAGTTCGCTCCAGTAAAAAAGTTGACTATATCTTACTGTCTCCGAATGTGCCCTGCCAATCGATCGCTTCTTTTAGTTAAGATATGCGACAAATTCCTCCTCTTCCCCCTCAAATTGTGTTCAATACCACCTGATTAGTTACGTGATCTACACATACAATATTCAGCATTCTTCTGTAGCAACAAGTTTCAAAAGGTTCTATCCTCTTCTTGCCTAAATGCTTATTATTCAGTTTTCACATCAGTACAAGGTATACCGTTCCCTGCTGATAGGATAGTGATTTTATTAGTGGTGCTTTATGTAATTATAAAAGAAGGCCGTGAAGGACATATAGTTTTACTGTGCTGTTTATGGCCGCGGCGGAGTGGCCGAGCGCATTGAGGCGCTATGCTCCGATGCGCGAGGTCGTTCCCCGTTGGGGGTTCGAATCCCCCCTCGGACATGGATGTTTGTGTCGTCTTTACTATAAGGTAGTTCATAAGTAATTTGTATGTTTAGGGACTGATGACCCCGCAGTTAAGTCCCTTAAGCTTAACAAACATTTGAACATTTGCTGTTTATGCGGAGTTTCGATTGTTAGTTGCCAGAGACAATACAATTGTTAATATCACTATTATCTATAACGTGTATTATCATAATATCTGAGGCCTCTCTGCCATCTATATTAGAACTTTTACCAAAGAAAAATTACTTTTACGAATTCGAAATTTTTAAACACATCGAAAGTTTCTGTGCGCTGAAATAAAATCAACGGCAAAGTTGAAAATTTGTGCTGGATCGGGGTTCGAATCCGGATATCCCACTTCGAGCCAGAGGTCACCTCAACCAATTAGTCTAACCAGGCACGTTTTCTCTCCTGCTCAAATTCTCAACCTACAGCACACTGCGATCGTATCGCTTCTCGCCAATTAGTTTTTCTTGCTCGCAGCCTGTCCTGGATTCTCGCAAGAGACCGAGCATAGTTGTGCATCCGCACAGAAATAGTGAATTGCCTGTTGGGTTATATATACAACTATCTTTATGTTGTCTGTTCTTTCGGGCATGTCGACGTCGTCTTGCACTTAATTTCTTCCGGCAGCGAATTTGAGGTACGTTCGCATAGCGCCTTACAATCTGACAAACAGTTTTTAATTAATATGATGAATGTGAATGCGCCTTGCCACTGAGCTGGTGCTCACTTTTACTGAAAAAAGAATTAGACGCCGCAAAGTGTTATGTAGAGAGGCGTGGCTCCTTGAGGGTATGCACAACGCGGTGCACGACTGACTGCTCGCAGCAGATATCTCTCAACTCACCCAGCTAACCCTGCGAGCTGTGGCTAGCAAGGGGCAGGGAGGTTGATTCGAGTGTCTGTGTGCCGGAGACACGGAATTACTAAAATAACGAGACCGCTTATTGTCCCTTGTAAAGCACTCCCATACTGAAAGTCGCCGATTGCAGGAAGCAGTGTATTTGTACTTATTAAATGACTAGCTGAAAACCCGACGTTGTCCGGGTATTTATTTATTCCTGCAATATTCAGGTACATATTCATTTGTATAAGGGCTGTATGTCTGTAAAATCTCTTGGGAATACAATTAGTAGTAAAGAAGTAATAGATTAAAACTCGGGGCGGTTTTCCATGAACGTTATTGTTTATGTGCTCATATCTCATGAACTACATGTCATGCTGTGATACAATTTGGAAATTACATTCAACTATATGTGTGTATACTGTCTGTAAAATTTCCTGCGGCTACAATTTGTAGCGTACAAATTATAAATTGTAACGTCGTACCGAATGACTGCTTTTACTCCATAAACAGTGGAAAAATAATAAGCGAGAAAATTTTCTACTTTCATCATTTGGATATGCCTGTCAGCGATTAAAGTTTAACAAAAGTTTGAAATTATGTTTAAAGTTTGTTGCAACTAGCTAATTACTCTCATTCTCATACAGCGTGCCGGCCGCGGTGGCCGAGGGGACTGAGGCGCTCCAGTCACGGTCTGCACGGCCACTAGGGTCGGGGGTTCGAATCCCCCCTCGGGCATGGATATTTGTGCCGTCCTTAGTCTTAGTTAGTTCATAAGTAGTTTGTAAGCTTAGGGACTTATGAGCCCGTAGTTAAGTCCCATAAGCTATACAAACATTTGAAAAGAGAAAACGCTTGGAATCTCATACAGCGTATTTATAAAGTCTTGCCGCGTTACATGGCAGTTTTTTTGCGAATCCTATTGTTTTTGACGTCATATCTTCAGAACCATGTGTCGTATGTGATTGTTAGTCCGGTAGCAATTGTTACCCGACAGTAAAGAATGTATGTACCAAATTTGTTTGAAATCGGTCCAGTGGTTTAGGGGAAAATGAGCAGCATTGTCGATAAATGCAGCAGTTTTTCGCGCATCTCATTTTTTATAACGTCATTTCTCGTGAACTATGTATCGTACGTGATTCTTACACTTATGGCGACCGTCCTCATCGATTGAAGCTTACGTGTACAAGATGTCATAAGGATTAGAACAAAACTGTAAATTTGTATGCAACACGTACAAACAAACAAACATACTGACACTATGTATTAAATGTAAAATACGCAATAAAATGTTATATACACAACAGATATAAATAAAGTTCATATAGACTTCTTACACCTGTTGTTGCAAAAAAAAAAAAAAAAAAAAAAAAAAAAAAAAGATTGAATATGTTGTGGGTGTCTCGAGCTATATCTGATATTACAATTATTTAACTCTGAGATAGACGAAGAAAAAATGCAATAAAATAGCAATATGGAAAGGTGGGAGATAAATCATCCGAGACAAAAATATTGTCTGAAATATAAATGCGAAAGACACGCGCGAAGTATGACAGGAAATAATATACAGGGACCGAAACGTAAAAACTGACTTATAAAATAATCTCACTGTCTGCTACGTCATATGTTTCATACAGATATTATGAGTCAATAACGTGATGCATTTTCGGTTCTATTCGTAAGAAACGAACCCTATATTCTTGAAAAAAAAAAAAAAAAATTAAAACTTCCCGTCATTTCATGGAGACTTATACAGGGAACACAATCGTTAAGATAGACTTCCTTACTCAAGTAGGAATTATAAAGTAAAAATCCTTTTAGTTACTTCTTCGGTTTTCTTTTACCGTCAGCCATACTCTTTAAACTATGGGCCAGTATTCATACTGTCCGCAAGGTGTAAGTCGACACTCGGCGTGACAGCCCAGTTAAGCGTCCGCAAAGGCATATTACATGTAAGGTCGCTGCCATCAGTTACCTCGCCGAATGTCAACTTACTTTTCACAAGATGGCCTTCAATTCCAGACCATTTGCCTTAGTCTCTGGTAAGGCGTAGTAAAGACTTGGCTGGAGGAGGCGCGTGAAGAGTAGAAAGCGGCAACATACACTTAAATCGGGGCAGTTTTCCAACCCACTAGTACCGTACGGAATTGGAGATATGGACTATATGTATGTTGAGCGTTGCAGAATAATTTAATATATTCGTACACTTTCGTACAAAAGACGGACATTTGACATTTATCTGAGCATTTGTATACCGAGGTTCCAAAGATGCTCACAGTCCTACTCTCAGAGAAAGAGGATATTTATTGACTGTGACATTTCACTATTTACAGATTTGTGATTTCAGTAGTTAGGCACACAGCGCTCGCAGTACTCACGTTTTGTATAGTAATTACACTATACAGTATCATGACACCCACGTTTTTCGTATTTGGTGCATTATGTGATCAAAAGTATCATGACAGTCACGTTTTTCATATTAAGTGCAATGTGCTGACACCTCCTACCAGGTACTCCACATTAGCGACCTCAGTAGTCATTAGACATCTGAGAGAGCAGAATGGGGCGCAACTCACGGACTTCGAACGTGGTCTGGTGATTGGGATTCACTTGTGTCAGAAGTCTGTACGCGAGATTTCCACACTCTTAGGAGTTCCTCATAGTGAAGTGGAAACGTGAAGGGACACATACAGCACGAAAGCGTACAGGCCGACATTGTCTGTTGACTGACAGAGACCGCCGACAGTTGAATATAGTCGTGCAGTGTAATAGGCAGTCATCCATCCAGACCTTCACACAGGAATTCCAAACTGAATCACGATCCACTCCAAGTACTATGACAGGCGGGAGGTGAGAAAACTTGGATTTGCCACACGTGACTCAGGTCAATGCCAAACGACGCCTCCCTTGGTGTAAGGAGCGAAACATTGGATGACTGAACAGAGGAAAACGTTTTTTGGAGTGACGAATCATGTGTACAATATGGCGCTCCGATAATAATAATAATTTCGTGTGGCTCATTGGCCTGGTGCAAGTCTTTCAATTGGACGCCACTTCGGCGACTTGCGCGTCCGTAGCCTACCCCCAGTTATCCAACTGAGTAAAGGTCAGGGGACCTACAGCTTAACGTGGAATCCGAACCACGCGTCGTTTCTGGTGACTCCTCACATTATTGAGAGGTGAAGGATGGGTTAAAGCGCAGACTGAAAAAAATCCGAGGTCCGACCGGGTTTCGAACCCGCGACCCTTCGGTTTCCAGTCGAGCACTTTATGTGACCGGGAGCTCAGATGACAGGGTGTTGGTTTGCAGCCCGGTGAACGACATCTGCCAGCGTGTGTAGTGCCAGCAGTAAAATTCAGAGGCGGTGTTGTTGCTGTTGTGTGGGTATGTTTTTCATGGATGGGGCTTGCTTATCTTGTTGTTTTATGTGTCACTATCACAGCACAGGCCTACATTGGTGTTTTAAGCACATTCTTGATTCCCGCTGTTGAAGAGCTATTCGGGGATGGCAGTTACATCTTTCAAAGAGATTTTCTTGAGACAGTGGCGTATATTGTGGGCTATCAAAGCTATCACCGAAGCCCATATCTAAAGAAAATCAGAAATTAAGAACCAATATTAACAAAATGGCAATAGAAGTCAGTTTCCGTCATGAAGAATTAGCGCATAGTGTGGAATATGTCTCGTTCGCTTCATTCCAACAGTGGGAGAACAGAGCTTCGGACGCTCCTTGCCGCAGCCTTCGGTAAGGTGAGGGGAAGGGAGGGGTGGGGTGCGGCCAACAGCGCTCCAAGGCTTCGGAATTCCTCGTCGCAACACAAACACGAGTGATTCGGAGTTAAATCAAAATGTTCAAATGTTTGTTAAGATTATGGGACTTAACTACGGCGTCATCAGTCCCTACACTTACAAACTACTTACGAACTACCTAATACTAAGGACGGCACAAATATCCATGCCCGAGGGGGGATTCGAACCCCCAACCGTAGTGGCCGTGTAGACCGTGACTAGAGCGTCTCAGTCCCCGCGGCCACCGCGGCCGGCTTCGGAGTTAAGGTAGGTATGTCAACAAAGTGTGCTATCAGCGACAATACTAGATTCTATTGGATAGTGTCTGCACAGCAGTGTTGCCACTATTTAAGATCCAGCCCTCGTATTTCCGGCAGAGCGCCAGCCGCAGTGGCTGAGCGGTCTGCGGCGCGCCAGATACAGTCTGCACGGCTGCTACGGTCGGGGGTTCGAATCCCCCCTCGGGCATGGATGTTTGCGTCGTCTTTAGTATAAGGTAGATCATAAGTAGTTTGTAAGTTTAATGACTGATGATCCCGCAGTTAAGTCCCTGAAGATTAACAAACATTTGAACATTTTCCGGCAGAGTATTTCCCAAGTGAGATCAAACACAATATATTCACGTCGCTTACTCGCCATGAGCTAACACTCACGACGCCGTCGTTATGACGCACTGCTGTAAATCATATCGCCTTTGCGCTCAATCGTTGCCCATTTCTGTCAGAGCCGGCGACTGCAGAGGTTTGGCCATATCTCCGACGCTCTGGACTTTCACTGAGTCGGTGTTCTGCGAGGGGGGAAAGAGGTCAGCGGCGTATCACAACAAACTGGCCGGAGGCTGTGTCGGCAGCCACTGGAGGAGGGGCGTGGGTTAGGTCCGGGAGCCGGCAGCTGGGAGCTGGTTGCTGGGAGGGGCGGCTCGCCGAATTCCACGCCACCGACACCACCGGTCTGCACTCCGCGTGTAGACGCGTCCTTCTGAACCACACCTCGTCAAAATCGGAGACGATCTTTACATCTCCAGTACCAGCGCACGCGAGGCCCGGGATTCTCGCTCCAGCAGGTGAAACTATCTGCAAGACCTCCTTGCAGTCATATTACCAACCGTGTGTGTCTGTGGTCGAGTGCAAATCTTTCAATCTTGCGTGTGTCTGTTCTTCCCCGTTTATCCAACAGAAGAAAGGGGACGTGTATTTTTATTGGAAGTCGAAACACGTTTCGTTCTTCGCGTGTCCTGACGTCGTTTATAGGCTAGACTAAAACGCGGATTGGAGATATTCGTGGTCCGACCCGGGATGCGGTAACGACATCTATCGCTTTCCAATTATGTGCTTCACCGCTAGTCTACCAGGCCATAGCGTTGCTGTCATGAGTCGTGCAGGGACCCGGAAAGACTTGTACTGCACTTCCGAGGTGGCGAGGCGTCGTCTGCAGCTGTACAGTTGCTGACCAGTGATCGCAGGTAAGTTGTCGCTCGCTTTTCTTTTTCTTTTCTTTTTTTTCCCACTGAACGCTCCGAAGTTGCTATAGGAGTTATTAGCGTAAGTACATCTAAGTGCTGTGCTTTTAACGCTGCCGTTGAATTGATAATTTTTAAGTGCTGGACTTACGACATCGGGAATTACGTAACGTTGCACAATCCTAACGGCGAGACGCCACTGGTATAAAACGGTAAGTGCCTGTTAATGCCAAACGGCAGAATAAAAGCCTTTGTGTGGCTAACAATAGCTATTGTAATATCTAGAAGACACTTATGTACGTTTACCTTACAATTAGCAACTTAGCGAGGTGGACTCGCATTTGGAAGGACGGTGGTTCAAATCCAACTCCGGCCATCCAGATTTAGGTTTTCCGTGATTTTCCTGAATCACTCCAGGCAAATACCGGAATGGTTCCTTTCAAAGAGCACGGCCGATTTCCTTCCCCATCCTTAGCCAAACTCCAAGCGTTAGCTCCATCTTTAATGACCACGCTGTCAACGGACGTTAAACCCAAAGTTTCCTTCTACAAGTAGCGTATAACCCTAATTACGAAATTAAATGGTATGAAGCATCCTTTGCAAGTAGTTACAGTTCCTAGCAAATCGAGAGTCAACAATTGCATTATCTTTGACGATGTGGTTTCGGAAGGGCAACCGACCTGCAGGTGAATATGAGCGAGATAGTTTCACATTTTTCCCTTCAACTATGTGAACAGTGCAACAAGATTAATTCAAGGACATTTAATTACATCAAATCACCACGGAGTGACATTCCTTCTTCTTTTGTGTACGTTCAACACCAAATGTGTACTACAGATAACCTCTCGCACGATATTTTCGTAACGTAATTCATGAGAGAACGACGCTGATAACTGGCAGAATACCCGACACTGGGTTCGAGTCCCGGTTCCGGCACACAATTTTAATCTGCCAGGAAGTTTCATATCAGCGCATACTCCGCTGCAGAGTGAAAGTTTCATTCTGGAAACATTCCTTAGGCTGTGGCTAAGCCATGTCTCCACCATATCCTTTCTTCCAGGAGTGCTAGTCCTGCATGGTTCGCAGGAGAGCTTCTGTGAAGTTTGGAAAGTAGGAGGCGAGGTACTGGCGGAAGTAAAGTTGTGAGGCGGCATCGTGAGTCGTGTCGGGATAGCACAGTCGGTAGTGCGCTTGCCCGCGAAAGGCAAAGGTTCCAGGTTCGAGTCCCGGTTCCGGCACACAATTTTAATCTGCCAGGAAGTTTCAATGATAATGTATTTGGATCTAAATTTGTCCAAATTTACTGATACATTCAATGAATAAAAACTTTGCACTGTACATTAACAGACAGTACTACTTGGTATGCGGTACATTTCTACTATGCTTACTTGTTGTACGCGCTTCTAGTGGGATAAATAGGTCTAAACCCCAATAAAAGAAACAAAACCTTATATTAGTAATGACGTAAAAGCGAAAGATATATTAATAAGTCGTTGAAATAACGGTGAAAGGAATGTAAGCGCAGGCTTCCGTGGCCGTTGTCACTGTCAATAAAATTCTTCTAGGTGTGACATCGTATTGACAATCTTTAAAAAAATTGTCCGACACTTCGGCCACTGTTGCGAGTGGCAGTTAGACATATGCACAAAGGAAGGTCACTTACAACAGTGGTCGAATCGTTGGACAAGTTTTGAAGATAGTCAATGCGCTCTGACACCCTGAAAAATTTTAGTGACACTGGTGAAATAGTTTATAAAAATACGAAGGATAAACCAGCTTGTTTCGCAGTCCGAGCTATTTATTTAATTCAGAGATGAAAAATGCATGTGAATGGTGGCCACATATAGCAAAACCTCAATTCATAATAGGCCAATATCTAAACTGGTACTGCAGAATTAGTGACCACTTTCTGCAGACAGAACATTTACGGACAAAAACATGCGCTAAATAAAAACACATTTCCGCATCAACTCACGGAAAACGTAATGATTTCCTGTTTGTTGGAATTAACCCGGATTACTGGAAACAGCAAATAAAAAATCCTCAAACATCAATGTTTCAAATACGTTAAAAGCAGCATAATTTGCAAATTTACAGCTGTCAAGTTCAAATATACAAAACCAAATCATTCTTTGAGAGGACTTAAGAAATTCTAGTCCATATTGACATCAGATTCGAGAAATAATTACAAATCTTCACTTGCAATTGCAAATAAGCGCCCCTATCACAGAGTAAAAACACGCGGCAAACTTCATCACCTGGAACAGTACCACACCATATTGTTCATTTTTAAAGACTTTTTGTAGCAGTTGAGGCACACAGATCAAATCACGAGGTCAAAAATTTCGTTAATATCGATAGTTTCATCCAGCGATTTTAATTAATGTAATAATGTAAAACATCTAAAACTTTCAAAATATTTGCCGTGACAAAATATGATTTCACATTTGTATTTTAATAATAAAACGCTATTGTTTGATATGGACAACAATAAAATTCTGTTGTTGGTATGTTTGTTCTTTAATCTTCAAGTTTTTTGTATCCGTACGTCAACGCATTTCAGTAAACATATCTTAGCATGATTTGGCCGTATGTGAGAGACTCGATTTTTATTTTGATGCGTTTGGCCTTCAGCGTAATTTTAACTAACATAAAAGACCATCTGAATTGGATTATATGTTTTGTTGTCGGCGTATATCTATTATAAAATAAGCTGGAGTCATGGAGGGAAGATTATTTGGGGGAAATATCAATAGTTCAGGGATTGCTCAGACAGCTCAATGTATCGCTACTGTATTTTCGTCCTGAGTAGTTGTGTTTTGTCAAAACTTATGGCAGCTATAATGTAAGGATCAGACATATGATTTTGTTTCTATAAGGGCTGTGTAAAACGTTATGAGATCTATTATTTTTATCGGAAATGTATTTAATCTCAGATGTACTTATTTACACATCTTAAATATAAACACACCCGTTGTTTACAACCTTCTTGTTAAATCTGGACGACGTTGTACTCCATCCGTGCGTGTATTTCTGTTGATTATCTCCCCTTTGGCGTTGATTATGCCATCTCTAGTGTTTTGCTAGAACGTTCGCCGTGGTTCTTCCACTTTGACAATCATATTGTAATCACAAGGACTTTTGTCGGGTGAGTACGGTGTGTGTTCCAGAATCTTCAATTTCCAGCAGCGTAAGAGGTCGTGGCCAGCAGCAGCGGTTTGGCATTGTGCAGTGACATGCGAATGACGGGTGCTGCTGCATGAAATGCCGTCGATATGGCCTGAGCACTGGACGAATTTTGTGCTGCAGGAACGTGCAGTAGTAGGCAGCGTCTATCGTCACGCATATTGGTATAACGTGATGCAGTAACACCCCATGAATGTAAATACTCTACAATGAACCTTCACAGCACTTGGGGTAGCCTGTACTCGATAGTTTCCGGAAACATTTTTGTGGAACGGTTTCGGCAACAATGTATTGCCATCTTCAGATATAATCCATCATTTGACTGTCTCTAGTGGTCACGAGCAACGACATTCCGTCACAGTCAATAAACTGCTGCTGGTGGCTGAGTTGCCGTGGTTTAAACCATGTTCAAATGTTTGTAGAGCTTATGGAACTTAACTACGGGGTCATCAGTCCCTAAACTTACAAAGTATTTATGAACTAGCTAATACTAAGGACGGCACAAATATACATGCCCGAGGGGGGATTCGAACCTCCGACCGCAGTGGTCGTGCAGAACGTGACTGGCGCGCCGTAGACCGCTCGGCCACTGCGGTCGGCTTTAAACCATGACTGACTATTGACTGTGGCGGAATGTCGCTGCTCGTGACAACCCGCAACAGCCAAATGGTAGATTAGGCCTGTATCTGAAGATGGCAATAGATTGTTGCCGAAACAGGTCATTTTAAAAATAAAATATTGCGCTCTTAGACTGTTTAATTAATTTATCTTTTAATAGCGTGTACTTATTTTGATCGAGGAGATCTGGGTTGCTGTAACCTTACCGCTTGTAATACTGTCAGTCATTCGAAACCCTTTATATGCCTGTCATTCGACAGAATTGCGCCGAAAGTGATTGTAACGTCACCAACCGCCGTGATAATTTCAATTTAACCGTCGTGTAAATAAGTCTAAGACATCTCCCACAGGAATTTATCTTTGAACAGACGAAGAAAGGAGGTAGAGTTTGGTATAAAATTGATTAGTTTACTGAGTAATATTTATGTGGTCGCCACTCTAATTAGGCATTGATATGTTTATAATACTATCCACAGTCTAACTCGCACGTACGATAGCTATTGGTTTGAAACAGATAAGCCGAAATTATTGTGTTTAATAGGAAATAAAAATATGCGTTCTCTGTATGAAGCAATATTAATGACAAAGCAGAACAAAACTGTTCACTGCCTAAATATTACTCTGGATGTGAAGAAAGGTTTTCTACCTGTACTCATGATAATCAAATGGCAAAGTATTTTCTCCTAGTCCGTTTATCACACAAAAATAATCGAAACAGCAACTAAAAACTTCTAATTAACTATGTCCTAGTTATTTTTGTTCTTTGAGGTCCGCAGTGTGGAATGTATTTTTGAGTGACAAGGCTAATGATATAACTGATTTTCCTCACCGATTTATGAGCTTCTGTTAGTTCACAATGAGCTCATTTCGGCCTTTGGCTATCGTCACGTGTTCTGCGAATACAGTAAGTCATTTAGATAATTTCTTGGGTCATTCTCATAACATAATTATGTTATACATATTTTATTTTACTTACTTACTTGTAATATAATTCTTATTTGCTGCCCAATTGAGTGTTGTGCTTGTATATTGATGGTATATGTGCCGTAGCACTGGCTGTAATAATCAGTTTTCGTAGCGGCAGTATTTCAACGATATTATAAGTTTACGTAGTTATCAGTAATTGACGTGCCAAATATCTTTGGTTTATTTATTGTCTTTGTGTATGGAGTGCTTACTTTGGATCTGATTATTATGTACCTTTGATGTGCTTATCCATTCTCTTATCTGTTTTTAATTCCATAATTTGAAGAAAATTATCAGTGGGTCAGTTTGTTCGTTTAATATATCGTTTTGGTTGTTGTGTATATGTGAATAGTGTCCAATTTCTTTCAGAATATTCATTATTGGTCCTTTATGTATAATGTGCAACATTTTAAGTGCTTCTTCTATTGGTTATACTTCGTGATATTCTGTGATAAGGAGTTGATAAAATGTAGAGTGATTATTTTCGCTAACTCTGGTGTGTTCTTTGTATCTCGTTATAAAATTTTTGCCGGCATGGTTATAAATGTTTTTTTGGTAGCTGTTACCGTAACACTACTCATCGAAACAGTAGAAACAATCACTAGGTGATCAAGGCACATCGGTTTCAATTAGTAGTAGACTGTACAGTTTCATGCAAAAAGCCTCAAATTGTTCTGATCGCAACAAGTTTATCTCCTTCCTTGTGAGACCGCGCGTTGCACTGTCCTAAAGTCTTAGGAATATTGTTAGAAATTTGACTCGCAGCAGCAACATGGTTGCATGGAAGAGGGGGGTGGGAGGCAATAGTTTATGACTAAATGTCATCAACGTTCGGGTAATTGTACTTCAAACGTTCCGCCAGATAGAAAACTCTGAAATAGGATTTTAATTCCAGTTTCTTGGTCGGTCCAATATATATGATTCCTCCTTTATACTTCATCTTTTTGATAGCGATTTCTTCTTTCGCATCCAAAACCACTTCTTTCTCTGTTTCATCTGTGAATAGGAGATTCCAAAATTCCATGACCGACTTATATAAAATTTATAATGGGGAAAAATTTTAGTGGGAAAACGTTACAAAAATCGCAAGAAATTACATATAATAGGTTATGTATAATATATTGAAGAAATAGCTATCTAAAAACCTTTCTATATTAGAATGCATTGTTTCATAATTTCAAACAGTTTGTCAAGAACATTAGAAGATTGCGGCACATATGGTTTGATAAATTATTAAACTTTTCACTGTTTAATGTGATTGAATCATTGTAATATATTTTTCAATCATAGGAACTTGAGAATGACGCTATAGTGCGTCGAAACTAGTAGTGCATCGGTAATTAGATGGAAGTATATTGATTTCACAAATGAAGACGGTTTTACGTGGTGATGCCAGCAGCACAAAACATCTGCACCAACTGAAGAACATCCATTTATTTCGCATTGCTGCCAACGTTACGCTGACGCGAAATATTACTGCACACATTGTTGAGGGTAACGTTTCCAACGCAGCGCCGTTGCCTTCTGCTCGCTGCAGCGCACGAATCGTCAACTTACCGTGGATGCACAGTACAGTAACCGAAGTAGCTGTGTCATTACCAAACAATGCAGAAATTGGAAAAACAGCGTATTCTAAAAGGTTCCCGATTACTGGCCAGAAACAAACAGCCAGTGCTGAGTCTTCGGAGTGTAATCTTAACTGCGCCTACTTCTGGCGGGACCGACGACCTAGACCTGAAAGAATAGGTGAGATTTAGTCTGGGAGAACCCAAAGTGAGTCTGCTACACTTTGGAAAGGCCAACGACGAGACAAAGGTGTGATGAACTCACTAATGAGGGGTGCGCGCTATCTTTCAGCGTTCCAAATGCGACTGTCTGTATCAGCGCCAATGTCACTGTCCAGTAAGAGAAGCGACGAGAAACGGGGAGCGACCAGATGTTTTCTTTATCAAACCTGGTTTCCGAGAGAGAGAGACAGAGAGGGAGAGTGGGGGATGGAGGGAGGGAGGTATAGAGCATTTAAGTACATAACTAGCATGACTTTCGGGTATACTCCCCGTTTTATGAAAAATCTTAAACCATGGATGAATAATAAAGTGATGTGGCACTATCGGAAGCTGGCGGGACATTCGTAACGAAACGGCAAGTACATGGGGTGGACAAACTAATATTAACTCCACGCAGTACACTAGTAAGTTGGCACCACTCCATACGTTTTAACAGTGCGACACGACCACAGTGCACAATTTACACAGGCTGTTTTTGACGCTATCTTGCAGAATATTACACGTTTTTTCCTTCGACTGTCTACAAAAATGGTGGGTGAAATGCATGATCTTCACACTGCCAAAGGGCCAACTCGTTGGTGGTCAGTTAAAGGGAGCATCTGTGACGACAACGGCTGCACTGTTTAACGCTTCATTAGCGACAGTGTACTTCGAAAAGACAGCGTACACAAAACAAGGTGAAACGTCACTGGCGAAGAGGAGTAGTGGACGAAACGCGAAGTTGACTGACAGTGAGTGACGAGAATTGACACGGCAAAAGCGATTGCTAGACTCAACACTTACTTGAGTAACACTATTTCTGTAGAAACGATACTGCTGAAGCTTAACATTCAAGAAATGTCGCAGTTGCCAAATTACTTAATGACGTAAGTCAACGCAAAGCTGCGAAGGAAGTTGCTACGATCAATAACCCTGGACACTTGAATACAAGAAGTGGAAAGATCCGATGAATCATCGTTTACGTTGCTTCCTATAAGCAACCAGGTTTATGTATCTAAAGTCCCAAAGGAAGTTTGCGATGCTCAAGATCGCTATCTGCAGTCAAGCATGGAGGATGCTCAGTCATGATTTGGACGTCAGTATCGTGGTATTAAACTCTATCATTATCCTCATTAATCGGATAACTTTGAATGAATATCTTACCGTCCTCGAAAACAGACTGCTTGGTATGTCTAACATACTACTAACAAACACATCGCCATACTCCACAATGCTAATGCGCCGACGCAAACAGCCGAAAGGTATGGTTTGTACTGGATTATAATATTACTAGACATCTTCCCTGCACAGCGAAATTGCCCTGGCTCCACATAACTGAACTGTAATGGAGAGTTTTAAGGCAGATAGTGAGGACGAAATTTACAGCTTCAACCTCGTTCAAGTAAATTGGCAGTTGTTTTGGCACAAGAATGGATAACATAAATTGAAAACTGTAAAGCAGTTTTAAGAATTTATTCGTCGGTGCGAATCCCACCTACAAGCGTACAGCGCGTTATTCCCAGGCATAAGTACCACACGGTGAAAAATATTCAAAGATATTTATTATTGTTTATTTTATAATGCTATTTGATTATAATTCTCTGTTAGAAGTTTAAATTGTAGTAAAAGTGCAGTTATGGTGTTCCAATGACGAATACCAATGTTATTACGATCATTCTAGTGAAGAGTGGATGACATTTCTACATTAAAATATAGTGTGGTTTCAGAAAAGGAATGTAGTTTTTGTGAATAAACGTCTTTGTGTTTATATTAAGTAATTATCTGTATGGTGTTTGAGCATTCAACTTGGTAGCTTGCAGTAGGGGATAAAAATTAAGAATTTGCAGTTTCACTGTGGTATAAATGTTCAAATGCCCAAAAGGTAATTCTGTTACCGGAGTTTTCACTCTACTGTAGTATCCGTGTTTCAGTGAAAAGGCGACTATGTAGGCCCAAGGTAACTAATATTGTATTCTGTTGACGGCATAATTTTAATCCGATATCGCAGCACTGTCAGTGAGAACTAAAGAATTTGAAGTGGATCTCGCTCACAGAGGTCACAGACGCAATTTACACTGAGACTGGAGTCCGTTACAACTGTCGCAACAGAAGAGTAAGTTCGCTAGTATTGCCGTCCTATTAGTTGGCGCCGTTTCACCACCTGAGAACTGCGTCACCCGTCTCTGAATACACTGAGCTCTGAGCTCCAACGTCATCAGCTGCACTGCACATCGAGCAGGTATGTTCTCTTGACCACTGTACATGACAGTCGACCTTTTTCCGTGGCATATCGTGCAATGCGCTTTTGCATCTCTATATTTACCAAACACCGTTTAAAACCGGGACTTTGAAAAATCATCCATTTTTCCGAAACGTTGCTCATAACATTGCCATAATTTTTTAAGTGCTGCATTGTTTTGTTCTGCCGGCACTTCAGACAGTAGTTCGAAAATCCTAACGGTTCGAACGTTTCCGTCGGAATTCTTGAATTTCGGATTACCGCCAAATTAATTACATTTTGACAGCAAATTTTGGCAATTATGATCTTCATATTTACTGTACTCCTAACTGTTGATAGCTGGACAGAATTATATTGTAATGTAATATGTTATATTACATATTCTCTAGACTGACTCAAGAGCATCAAATAATTTATCTTGTGCAAAGTTTATTATTTAGGAACAGTAATCTGCACAGGAGCCTTGTTTTTTGCTCATGTTCCTGGTGTCACAAGACTGGACAAAGAATTTATAGTGAAGCTGAATCTATAGTGTACCATCAAGCAATTATTCCACGAAATATGTAACTTCTGTGATTGTGAAGAATATTAACATCCATTGTTATTATTACTTTTAGATTGAACTGTATCAAGACAGATGTATAAGAATAAATTTTATGTTGTTCCTGTCGGGTATATTTTAGTTCTGGGGCAATTAACCCACAATATTGTTTACTACTGAATCAGAAGTGTTTCATTCAGTAGTTTGACCACTCACAACTTCAAGATATATGGGATGAAATGTTTGAACCCTCAAATATTATGAACTACCTGGAAGAGAACGACCTATTGAGCCATAGTCAACACGGATTTGAACGTATCATTCTTGTGGAACACAGCTAGCTCTTTAGTCACATGATGTGATGAGTGCTATAGACAGGGGATGTCAAATAGTTTCCGTATTTCTAGATTTCCGGAAGGCTTTCGACACTTTACCTCACAAGCGTCTTCTAATGAAACCGCGTGCTTATCGAATACCGTCACAATTGTGAGATTGGTTCGTAATTCCCTGTGAGACATTACACAGTACGTTGTAACTGACGGAAAGTCATAGAGTAGAATTGAAATGACATCTGTCTTCCCCAGGGAAGTGCTATATGTCCCTACTGTTCCTTGTTTTTATAAACGATTTAGGAGATAATCTGAGTAGCTCTCTAAGGTTGTTCACAAATATTGCTGTCACTTATCCGTTAGTAAAGTCACCAGGAGATCAAAAGCAACTGCAAAATGATTTAGATATCTGCATGGTGCAAAAAAGTCAACCATATAAGCAATAAAAGAAGCCCGTTCATTTGCACGATAAATCAGTCAAAACTACAGGTCGTAAATTCAACTAAATACCTAGGAGTAACAATTACAAATAACTTAAATTGGAAAGACCACATAGAAAATATTGTAGGGAAAGCGAACCAAAGATTACGTTTCGTTGGCAGAAGTATTTATGTAGATGTAGAAGTTTAATGTCTTATCCCACGAAGCTATTACTTCCAGAAAAGAAGCACAGAATAAAAGGACCTCTAACAAGAAGCTGGAAGTAATTATTTGTAACATTTTGGTACAACGTATCAAGTGATAGAACACTAAGGAGTCTGTTGCTGTTGGGACACACGGTCACAAGCATATAGGCAATCTCCAGAACCAGCAACAACTCAGTATCATCAACAGATAGCTTCCTTCAAGTCTTCCTGATTCGACGGTTCTATTTCATAAGAATTCGTGTCTATAGCGAAACAAAAATGAATGTAAAACGAACCCCTTCTTACGAATTCGCAATGTCCAAACATCTTTACTGTTACAGTGCTCTGAAATACGTAAATCCAATGTTGAACTTTTCTGATGGACCGGAATTCGAACCCGAATTTAGCACTCCGTGCCAGCGCTTCCCTTAACCATTTCCTTTTGTTCCTTGGGTCGGTCGGGGACATAATCGTGACTCACTTTTTTATTGCAGAGGCCGGCTAGCATTCTGTGCCATCGAGCTGAGCTACCACGCCGGCTGAAATTAAGCTACCCAGAGACGCTTCCCGTCCTGCCCAAATTCTCAACATTTCGCACACTAGGACTGTAGGGCCACAGCTCATTACTTCCTCTTGCTCACAGATTTACCGGTATATTCGCAAGAGATCGAGTGTAGTTGTGCATCCGCACTAATTATCAAAAGTTCAAGTGTTTTTAATCCTAAGGGACCAAACTGCTAAGGTCGTCGGTCCCTGGTCCTACAAACTACTTAAACTAACCTAAACTGATTTATGCTAAAGACAACAAACGCACCGATGCCGGACGGAGGACTCGAACCTCCTGAGAGAGCGGCCGCGCAATCCTAGACATCCGCCCAGTAATTGTCATTAGCGTGTCGGAGGCATACATATGCTTACAAACACGATGTCAATGATAACATGTATTTGCAAATTATTTACGAAGGAGGGGAAGGAATAAGGACTAGGAAGGAAAGGATTGACAGTGGCTGCATTAGGGCATTGAAATTAAACAATGGCGACAAGTGAAAATCTGAGTCGGACCGGGAATCGAATCCTGGTCTCCAGTTTCGGGCCAGCGGTCGCCTTAACCACTTGGCTACCCGTACTCACGTCCCATCTGTCTCAAACTTCCACAAGTCGCACGCTACAGCTGTAGTGTCCCTATCGTCTCCGACAGGCAAATGCACAAATACGCCGTATCTCCTGTGGCTATGTTGTGCTGTAGATCAGCGCGTTGGATCAGAGGGCTAGCCGTCCTCTGTAATAAATAAATAAATAAAACTGAGCCAAGAACGATCAAGATAGTACAAAAACGATCCCACGTCCGCTAACGATCGATGTACCCGAAAAATATCTGTATGGCAACTTCCGACCCAAAGCGGGAATTCTGGGTTACAGCCTTATTCCAGCACAAATTTTTAACTTCGTCACTGAATTTATTTCAATGCCCCGTAGTAGTCGAGATGTTTGTATATTTCAATTTCGTAAATTCACGCCTGTAAATGTCAATCCATGGTCAACAGCTACCATACATCATATCTACAAATTTATAATCACATTTCTTCTTACCAATTGACTCACGTTCAAATTCATTGTTCACAAAATAACACGTTATTGCGGCCACTATCATATCGTCACCATGACGTAAATAACGCTCAGCCAGCACCAGAGCAGAGGTAAACACCGCCCTGTCAAAAAATGTTCAACTGTTTGTAGAGCTTATGGGACTTACCTACGGGGTCATCAGTCTCTAAACTTACAAACTACTTAAGAACTAGCTAATACTAAGGACGGCACAAATATCCATGCCCGAGGGGGAATTCGAACCCCCGACCGTAGTGGCCGTGCAGAACGGGACTGGCGCGCCGCAGACCGCTCGGCCACCGCGGCCGGCTCCGCCGTGTCCACTCACCACGACCGCTATTGGGACATCATTTTACTCTGTCAGTTTGTAATTCTGCTAGAAAGTTCGGAGGTACATTTCTGTAAAGTATCGTGAGCCTATTTTGATATATGATTGTAGCGATATCATTGAATAAAAAGTTCTTGGTTTTCCGTCGATGTGCGCCATGTACCTGCTTAAGCTTCGCGATCGCTGGATCCCACGTCGCGCTGAAGTGCAGGCCATCGTCTCGATTAAAGATGTTGTCAGTGGTTTTAATTTCAATGGCTCCTTTAATTATACAGTCCCAGAAGCCGTTAGTCCAAGCCACGACGGAGGTTTCAAAAATATTGATTCGCTAACGTTTATCAAAGCATGCTTAGCTAAAGCAGATTTCACTGGGTATCGTAAACGATAAAACTTTTCATGTTCCTTCCTGCGTTGTTCGACAGTTCGTACAGATTGTTCGATACAAGAGTGGCCATAGTCGAAAGGTATCTTGTAGACGCCAGGTGTCTGAGACATGCTACGTCTTTAATTGGTCTCAGTAATTGCCGTATCTTCATCGGAGGCCTGAAGACTTTAATCTAGTGACTCTTAAGGAGTCGGCTTATTTTGCCCGACACAGGACGACGAAAAAACAAGTTTCTTGTTCTCTTCCTCGCCAGTGATCTGATTGTGCTTTTTTTCTGCGATCACGTCATATATATCATGATCGTTGTAGCCATTAAAAGCCCTGACAACACCCTTAGGCCCGGCGCACACTTGACGCAGCAGAGGCAGAGGAGAGGCAGAGGAGAGGCCTCCGTGTCTCTAACGCAGCCGAGGCGGAGGGCAGGCGTTTCCTCGGTCACGCCTCTGTCCGGTTGTCCGAGGCGCACAGTTTTCCTGCGCCTCTGTTCCACCTCTGCCGCAAAGTGAAATTTCAAGTCATCCCATATGCTTCGAAAAAAATTGTTTTATGTTGACGAATATAAGCTACACCCTTCTCTGTATTTAGTTTCTTTGTAACACTTTTACTTTCTGCGTAAAAAAATTAAAAATACTATTTTCCGATTTGTGCGTGTTTTGCGCTAACGCAGCTTCCACAATCGATTTTGCAGAAACTACTCACTAGAAAAAAATTATTTTTCTGTATCATATAGGCAAAAGCCACCGCATGACGTTGGGGAAGTTTTCTTTTCGTTATTGTACATAGTTATTGTTATAGTAAAAACTAAAGTACAACGCCGCGCATATTTTGAAGAGTTTGCAGTCAAAAAAGTAGTCGCAGGCTAGTTTGCGTTTGCTGAGTTTTACATCATACATTACTGCAAACGAAATGTAGCTAACATATCGAAATTGTTTTTAACGGTGGAATGAGAGCTATATCTCTTTCGATGCTCGAGAAAATACGTGAGATACGTTTGACGCGCCGCGGTCGGCAGCTACGCGGCACACGCGCTGCTGTTCCGCATGCTGTGCCGAGTGCGGAGCTGCCTCGTGTCTCCCTTCTGCGTATGCAGACCCAAAATTGGAAACGAACAACTTACTGAAATGAAAAGGCACCGAGATTCATAAACCGAAGATGCTGATTGTGTATTTTTACGGTCTATAGTCTCTGTTTTCAGTAAACTTTGTGGCAAGCATGAAAGCACTATATAAGCTAAAATTCCGTTACTACTGAATAATAAGTTGGGCGAAATCAGAATGGACGTGCAACGATTTTCTTTACTATCAGGGACCTTCTTCAATTTCTTGAAACAAAATGTCCACCCCTTCGTGGAGCTTCAGCTCCCTGCTAAACCATAGATGATGCTAGGAACGTCTCTCGTCAGTATTTCTCAACCTGCATTCTATACTACTTTCAGAAATTCAAAATTTGCAAAAGTATTAGCATTAGCTTCACTAATTACTAACAAATATAATGCCTGCTGAAGGTAATTATCATTAGAAATGATGACAGAGACAAAATAGGAATGAAATGTAATAAAATACTGGATGTACATGCACAGCTGCCGTCATAGAAGAAGAAAAAAGCAAACGTCAGTATCTTAGTACTCTGGAGTATGGAAGAGCTACGAATAAAGACCTAAGTAAGGAATCACTTTGCGTACAAATGCAGTTAAACAAGGAAACTATGATTTGCAAAATTTTTCATATCGATATATCTTTCAATTTAAGACATATGAAAAGCATACCAGGTGTCACCGAGAAGAAAAGTGTTTCTGATCTTATATACTGCGCCACAATCATGATTAAATATGACAGTTGTATAATGGTTCTTTCAATTATTGAATTTGCTGTGACACTTGTTTCACTGAATTATGAAAAAAATGAAAGAAAAATAAATCTGACTTTAATTAAATTTCTAAAACATCCTTAATTTATCTTTAGTGGGTATGATGTGTCCCACTATTTTTCTTCTGTGTTAAGTCCTTCTTACTCAGCATGTGACTCTCTTTGAACTGTCGTCTGTTTAGTCGGAATAGCTCAAGAGCTTAAATGAGCTTCCATGGACCAGAGAAATTCAGCATGTATTCGTCACTTTTTTCTGTTGCTCAACAGACCTTTCACTGCTCTTATACTCTATCAGAATACACACACATTACAAATTAAATTAAATGAGTTTTGAAGGAGATCTAGGAATTAAATCTGATTGCATCGAGAGGTTTGCAGTGGACATGCAGCACGTGCTGTTGCCCTCCTCTGCCTGCGCTGCGTCAAGTGTGCGCTGACCAGCAGAGGCCCTGCGCCTCGCCTCTGCCTCTGCTGCGTCAAGTGTGCGCCGGGCCTTAACAGAGACTGTACCTGCAGCGCCGGCCGCGGTGGCCGAGGAGACTGAGGCGCTCCAGTCACGGTCTGCACGGCCACTACGGTCGGGGGTTCGAATCCCCCCTTGGGCATGGATATTTGTGCCGTCCTAGTTCGTAAGTAGTTCGTAAGTAGTTCATAACTAGTTTGTAAGTTTAGGGACTGATGACCCCGTAGTTAAGTCCCATAGACTATACAAACATTTGAACATTTGACCTGCAGCTCAGCTTGGCGTGGGATCCAGCGATCGCGCAGTTGAAGCGGGTGCATCGAACACTTGAGTCAGCACTTGCCCATATGTGGCGATGTCGCGAGGCACCAGTGACGTCACTGCCGGCAGCTAGTGTATATGAGCTCGTACTAGCAGTCACTCACTACCAGTCTACTTAATACAAAGAGCCACACCCAACCTTGTGTTCATCAGTTGCACTACAAAATTGAGTTGTAAGTGAGTGTAAGGTGACCACCCGTGGTGGAATTTTTAATTTATCCGTGTCTGTACTTAAGGATAAGTCACTTCCCACAGGCATAAATCTTTGGTTCAAATTAATTATGAAACTGAGGGTAAATACAGTGTACAATAATCTGTCAACTTACTGAATGATAAATAAACGGTCGCCAGCCCAATTAGGCAATGAAAAGTTTATATATGTACCCACAATCTGATTCAATCCTACTGCAACTGTTAGTGTAAAACAACTCTGCACAGATAAGTAGAAAATCTCAAGTTTATGGTTAAATATATAAACTTTTCATTGCCTAATTGGGCTAGCGACCGTTTACTTATCCTTCAGAACGTTGACAGATTATTGTACACTGTATTTATCCTCATTTTTATAATTGATTTGCCCCAAAGATTTATGCCTGTGGGAGGTGACTTTTCTTAAGTTACACACACAGCTACATTAAAAATTCCACCACAGCTGATGACATTACACTCACTTCCAACTCAATTTTGTAGTGTAGCTGATGAACGCAGGGTTGGGTGTGGCTCTTTATATTAAATAGAGTGGTGAGGTTACATTTGGCGCCGCGGTGGAGAAGCCGAGAGCCGAGCGGTCTAAGGCGCCTCGCTCTGGAGCGCGCGGTTACTCGCTGTCGGAGGTTCGAGTCCTCCCTGGGGCATGTGTGTGTGTGTGTGTGTGTGTGTGTGTGTGTGTGTGTGTGTGTGTGTGTGTGTGTGTGTGTGTGTTTGTCCTTAGGTTAGTTTACCGTAGTTTAAGTAGTTTGTAAGCTACGGACTGATGACCACGCAATTTTGGTCCGATAGATTTACAAACATTGGACTTTTTTTGTTTTATATACTTGGTGTCCTTGTGTTCAGGACAGGGTATTAAAATTTTTGAGAGCAATTTTAATTTTCAAGTGTAGTGTCTATTTCATTGTATTTCTTAGTGATTGTGATATTTTTATGTGGTTTAAGTATTATTTTAAAATGGAGGAGAGAAAGAGAGTAGAAATGACAGAACAAAACAGTAAATTACCAGAGACGGTAGATAGTACAGGGACAGAAATGTCAGGAAATGGTAACATACAATCATCAGTATATGACCAAAGTACAATGCATAGCGATCAATCATTTCAAATGCTGATACCTTCACGTGTAAAGAAAGAAGTGGTAGATAGTACTGACGAGGAAACAGAGGAGTATGAGACAGATCACAGAGGGAAAAGTACTGCTGAACAAAATAGGGTCAATAGATTTGAATAGTATATTACAGATATTAGTACCAAAAATAGACAGCCAAAATACCATTATTCGTAACAAAATACAACAAATGGAAACGGGGTTAAATGTTAAAATGCAAAAAATAGAAACAGGTATTAAAAATCAAAATGATAAGATCAGAAAAATTTTCGAACAAATTACCATAATTGGTGAATAAATAGAGTGGTAAGCTAACATGCCACTTGACAATGGCCAAGGAGCGTTTGACCGAAATCTCGTGGAATTTTAACCACTTGAAGCTTACGGAAAGCCGAAAACGTTTTATTCAACTTAACTTCGCCAATATGGAAGGTGGTTTTATGGTTTAGAAATTGTTTGCCAGATGATCTTCTTTTTCGAAATGTGAGCCTTATATCATTTACTAAATCATGCAAACCACATAATGCGAATCCGTTCTTAACTAGTAGCGGTACGCCGAAGAAACCAAGCAGAATAAGGTGTTTCTCATGATTAACTGTTCCACGTATATGTTGCCCAAGCGAACACTGAAATGTATGGTACTGCACTGTCCGATTTAATAACAGCAATTTAGCTCTCCGGTACGAGGAGTTAAACGCATTTATTACACTCTGCCTAATGACTCCGTAGGGCGGACACCGTTGAGAGAGAGAGAGAGAGAGAGAGAGAGAGAGAGAGGTCTAATTACTGATCGCAATCAGAGGCGAGCGCGGCTGCACTGGGAGCAGTGACCGCACCGTATTACAGGCACCATGCAGACTGGTTCCAACTCCCGGCACTGAATCACTGTTCCAATGACAGATTACCAACGTAAAACCCAGAGCACTGGTTGCGAATTGAGAAGTATTTATGATCTTTTCATAGTCAACGACAGAGGCGGCGCGTCCTATGTTTTCGCTGGTTCACTGAATCCCTAGATAAAAGCTCGACGTGAAAAAAAACTAAATAAATAAATAAAATTATAAGTGTTTTTAATCTACCATTCTCTGTTTCGTTCTTCTATCAGATCATTTTATAAGCACATTCAAAGAATTTTATCGCATGAGAAACGTTTTACGTAGCGGAGACACCTTGTATACGACTCGCAGCGCAGCCGCCTAATATAGGCGTTGCAATGCGCATGCGCGGCTGAGGTTCAAATTCTCTTGTGAACCCCCTGGAGACAGCATATGGGCGCTCCCGCGGTAGGGAGGGGCGAGGGGAAACGCCGATTTTAACACTGGCGTTGGAGCTGGTAGAGACACCAGCTCTTGGCTACTCGAGCTCTGGCGGTTACGCACGAATGTCCCCGAAGCAAGAGAATGGTGTCAATGCACACCTCGCCTCCATGATGGCAACATCCGCCCTTCATATTGTTTTTGGCGCATTGAAGATTCATCAAAAACACGTTGTTGTTGTGATCTTCAGTTCGGAGACTGCTTTGATGCAGCTCTCCACAATACCCTATACCGAGCAAGCCTCTTCAACTCCACATAAGAACGGCAACCTACATCTGTCGCAATCTGCTTATTCTATACATCTCTTGTTCCTCCGCTGCGGTTTTTACTCCACACACTTCCCTCCAATGCTAAATTCACAATTCCTTGATGTCTAAAAATGTGTCCTTCCAATAGATTCCTTATTTTAGTCAAGGTATGCCGAAATTCCTTTTCTCCCCAATTATGTTCAGTACCTCGTCATTAGTTACGCGAGCCACCCACCTAATCTTCAGCATTCTTCTGTAGCACCACATTTAAAAAGCCTCTATCCTCTTCCTGTCCGCATGTTTCACTCCCATGCAAGGCAATGCTCCACACAAATGCCTTCAGCAAGGGCTTCCTTAGGCTTAAATCAATATTCGATGTTAACAAATTTCTCTTTTTCGAGAACGCTTTTCTAACCGTTGCCATTCTGCTTTTTATATCCTCTGTACTGCGACCATCTTTTGTTATTTTACTGCCCAAGTAACAAAACTCATCTACCTCCTTTATTGTTTCGTTACCTAATCTAATTCCTTCAGCATCACCTGATTTTCTTAGACTGCACTCCATTACCCTAGTTTTGCTGTTGTTAATGTTCATCTTATAAAAACGCCATATTTTGTAAAATGTCTTATAAATTAAGGAAGCATCAACTGTTAAAGTCTTCGGAAAAGCCGAACATGAATAATAATTCACAACTCTCCACCTAGCAAGTATAGACGTGTGGGTAGCGGCATCCCACAGCGGTATCAAAGGTATTGGGTTCGAGACCCAGTGGCGGACTAGGGTTGTCGGTGGCCCGGGGCGGCGACAAACAAACTGAAGCCCCTCCGTCGTTTTATTAACTTATGTATTAGGCCTACTATAAAAAAATTAACTTTCGAGATTTGGAGGCCCCACCAGGACGAGAGGCACGGGACAGTCTATAAAAATTGCTTTCGTTCTGGGGTCTCCAAATATCAAGAGGCCAAGAGCGCTCAAGGAAAAAAAAAAAAAAAAAAAAAGAAAAAAAAAAAAAAAAAAGGAAAAATGTGCTTATGAGGTATTACCCCAAGACGAGAGGCCCGGGGCGGTCCGCCACTGTCGACACCGACTGCAATCGATTTTTTTAAACCCAATCTTTTTTTCAACAGATATCGGAACAACAACGACTTTTGTACTGTTACGTGCCACATATCATTGGACGTTTCTGCAAATATGTCGCGATTTTGAAGGTAAATGACATTTATAGTCTTCGTTGTACGAAATATTTAACTATTTGAAAAGATGTGAGGGAAAGCAGCCTTTGAGCATGCGTAAGGTTAGGAGGAGGTGCTCCGTACAGTGTAACATGTCCCGAAGATAGCTTGTATCTTCATCGTAACAGATTATACATCTACATCTACATGGAATGCTCTGCAAATCACATTTAAGTGCCTGGCAGAGGATTCATCGAACCACCATTATACTATTTATCTCCCATTCCATTCTCGAATAGCGCGCGGGAAGAAAGAACACCTGAATCTCTCCGTTAGAACTCTGATTTCTCGTATTTTATTCTGATGAGCATTTCTACCTATGTAAGTGGGAGTCAACAATATATTTTCGCATTCGGAGGAGAATGTTGGCGATTTGAGTTTCGTAAGTAAAGTAACCCACGACGCAGCGATAGGCGCCGTTGTTGTAATGATTCCCATCCCAGATCCTGTATCGTTTGCGTAACGCTGTATCCCCTGTATCGTGACAATACGAAATGAGCTGCCCTTCTTTGGACTCTTTCGAGGTCCTCCATCAAACCCACCTGATAAGTATCCCGCACTGGGCAGCAATACTCCAAACGAGAACAGACAAGCGTTGTATATGCAGTTTCTTCAGTAGTTCAGTTGCATAATTTAGGGGTTCTGCCATTAAAACGCAGTCTCTGGTTCGCCTTTTCCACGACATTATCTACGTGTTTTTTCTAGTTTAAGTCTGAAGTAATAGTAATTCCTAGGTATTCTGTGGAGTTTACGGCCTTAACTTTTGTTTGTTTTATCTTGTAAACAAAGTTAAACGGATTGCTTTTCGTACTCATGTGGACGACTTCAGATTTCTCATTGTTTGGAGTCAATTGTCGATTTTTACACCATACTGATATCTTATTCAGATCGTTCTGCAGTTAGTTTTGATCTTCAGATGATTTTACTAGACGGTAAATGACGGCGTCATCTGCAAACAACCTAAGAGAGCTACTTAGATTTTCCCCTAAATCGTTTATGTACATAAGGAACAGCAGAGGACCAATAACACTACCCTCTGGAACGCCCGATATCACCTCTGTTTTAGTCGATGCCTTACCATCGATTACTACTAACTGTGTCCTCTTTGACAGGAAATCCCCTATCCAATCGCAAATTTGGATATGTACTCTTCCAACATGTCAAATTTCGTTGTCGCTACGGCAACCTTTCTCTAGCAGGGAAATTTTCCTTTCCTGGAACACCATAGGAAGACGTAGCAGTAAGTATCTGAGGTTTTTCTCTTATACTTCCTGGTTAGCAGCTGTTCATTGTTTACGGTCACTGAGCAATTGTATTGTTCTGATGCAGTGCATCATAATATTAGAGTTTGAGGCAGAAGTTAGGTGAAGTGTTCATTTTTTGTGACCAATCTACGCAATTTCTTGACTTAATAAATGAATGTCTCACTAAATAAGTTCAAAGGACTTAATAACATCACAGTACTGATTAAGTATCGTGTCGTGGCACAGGAACAACGGAAAAAAGGAGTTGCAGTTTGAATTTACCGTCCAGTTAGGAGAAAATGCAGAAAGACGAACTTCTAGTGGAGGCAAATGATGACCTGCATCAGCGTCAAACCTGCGGATTGTGACAGCCTGTAGAAAGAGTCGTACAGGAGACTCGGGGAACTGAATGGCCCTCACAAAACGTTTTTCATTATATAGATTAACAGGCGTCTGTACAGTAAAGCAGACAACATAGTTTTACTCTTCAAGACCTATTAATCTTCAAATCAAAACCGTGTGTCTTACGGTGTGTTCTTGGACATTCTGGGACATACTGGTTGATTTGATAATGAGTAAAATGTCCGAAACTGACCATCAATAATTAAAAATCCTAACTTCTGTGGTGCATATTTCGATACATATTTATAATCTTTTTGTTTTTATTTTAATTCAAAGTAACTACTACTAAGGTGGGGCTAGTTTAGAGAGAAAACACTGTATGACTGTTAGCACAACAAAAACCAGTATTAAGTCCCAGAGATGTACGATAACGTATGTAGGGAACACTAGCAGAATTGAAGAAAGACAACTCACTCATGGTGAGACAGACAGACTTACTCGGAGGGTACCCCGATGCTGGCGGCGAACGACACGAATTTGATACGCAACTCATCTCACTGTGGCTTTCGGAATAAAATAATCCACGGATGGAGCTCCTTCACGCTGGTTGTATTTGGAAGAGGAACGTCTTAATTATAATACAGATGTCGCAATAGTCAAAGTTGAACAAATAGGTTTATTATTCATCGCCAACTAGTCTCGCGCTGCCCAGAGCCCATCCTGAAGTCATCCAACAGCTGTACAAGAGTCCCCGAAAAACTGAATTATATTTCCTATGTCCCAATATTATTTGAATTGAAAAGCAGTCTATGTTGCGAATTATAATACTTAGTACTTCTAACGCATTTCGCGCTTTCGGCTCATCATCAGAAAACTCAGAAACAGCTAGATGCCATTAGTTGGTATTAAAACACACGACTATAAATAATCCGAGGATATAATCACTGATAATCTTATAGATAAGATTAGGAGTGATTATATCCTCGGATTATATCCTCAGATTATCATCTATCCGCATCTATTCCGCAAGGTGCTCGTTATTTAGTTGAAAATAAAGTTGTGGATGACTTGAGTATGGGCAACGCCCAGCCAGAAACGTTTAGTCGATGAATAAAAATTCTATTTCTGCAACTTTGGTTGTTACGACAGCTGCAAGCAGGCAGGGTCTTTAAAGACCCGATGGGCGCGCTGTACCAATGCAGCTGGCTCCTTAAGTGCGTCCACCAATCAAACCTACGGCTACCACTAAAACTAAGTTTCAGCTCGATACTTAGGCGGCACAAGCAGTTTAACTCATTTTTACTGTTACTCAACCTTTTAAAAACACACTGGTTTCTCTTCGCAAGTGCCAGCTTCAAGCTTGCTACATATGGCATTTTGGTGATCAAGTTTTACCTCGACACCTTACAATATCGTCTAGACTAGACTTGCCCAGGAGGCGGCTAGACGAGCGCTCGCTGCGTGGGTCGTGAGCGCTCGCGGCTGAATGGGGCTGAATGCTCTGGCGTCGTGACGTGCTGCAGCAGAGCAAGGGAGGTGTAAACAGCGGCTGTCTTCACACGACTGACAACAACGTCGTTCCGGCTAAGCTTTAGATGCGAGCGCGTGTGCCCACCACGCAGTACATAACGTACAGAGCACCTCTTTTCACGTCGAAGGCATTTAGTGCGATAGCTTCAAAGCGAAAAGCAGACACATCAACGTCAATGTACAACACCTCAGAGCAAGAAGCATATGTTTCTTATATGCGAGTGTCTGAAAATGCTAAGCATGCTTCAAAATCCTTAACGAAAAAAATTTAATTTACAGCGGCATTACAATACCCTCCATGCGAAAGACTTTGGGCACTTGCAAGATTAAGAGCGGAAAGAGGAGGTTCAAAGATTAAAGAACATACCACTAACAATGAGAGGGTTTGACATTTGGGTCACTGATTTCCATCGAATTTTGCATATAAAATAAGGTCAAATTTGATGATGGAAAATCGCGTTTTGAATTGTATACACAGAAAGATCGTCTAAACAAGAGCATTTCTTTACTAATATATATGGGGCCAAAAGTTAATGACGTTCGGGCAATTAACGTTTTTTCTGTTTTCATGCTGCAGCTATTAACATTCAATTGAGTGTATTATCTGTTTACAACTGTTTCATTTGTGATACAGAATTAAAAAAAAAAAAATAAAATAAAACGATAAAAATAAGAAACATATAGAATTTTACTTTCATCCATCAGAAATCTCTTTCATTCATAAGAAATAAATTGTATTTCCTCTTTCATACATCAGTTTTATACAATCAATTTGCCACAGAATAGATTATTCAACCAGCGACAAGCGTTACATCTTCGTATGACATATCAGTGGCCGTAGAATTGGACTGACCGACAGTTCTCCGTTGCGAAGTTACTTTATTGGGATTGTTGCCTGCCTCACTGCCCCTCACAACTCCCTTCCGGCACCATTAGCCACCGCGAGCCGGCCGACAGCTCACTGCCTGGCGCGAGCGCGAGCCAGCTCGCTCGAGCAGATTGCTCAGCAGGCCTGATCTAGACGATGTATGAAGTTAGCAGTCAATCCTATGAAGGAAACTTCTTCGCTGAGACGTCTCTGAGAGCGTCTGCAATCCGCACGGCTCTTCTATGTCTGTTTGTTTCGTGTATCCTAAATACTATCAGTTTTTGGTGGCAGTTTGTTTGGGACAGGGGGACCAAACGGCTAAAGCCATCAGTCTCCCTATGGGGAGGGGAAGGAGTGAGTTTACGAAAGAACGGGAAGGGAAAGGATATACAGTCCAGGAAGGAAGACTGCATTGGCTCGGGGCTTTGTACTCTTCACTCCCGTAGGCTTTTCACGGAAGAACCGTGAGACTCCTGGGGGTACTAGTTTTTCCTCCTATCTTCATTTTCTACAGTGTCTTAGGCCTATCGAAGCCGCGGTGGAGTTGCCGATCGCTCTAAGGCGCTCTATGACGTCGTAAACACTGCGATGGGTAGAAACCTGTCACATCACACTTTTATAAATTTTTTATTTACTAATAAGACACTGCTGTAATCGAGTCATATTAAAGCTGACAGTGCTGTTGACGGTTTTGAACTGTGAAGCTCAAAAAGCTGCAGGGGAAAGCAATAGCCTTCTAAAGAACTATGACGAGACGTTGCCATAGAAACGTTTGCAAAATCGCGTTTTGGTGAGGCAGCGGCGCACAACTACAGCAATCCGGCAATCCGGGATCGTCTCACACCTATTCGTCTGCAGCACTACATATAAGGTAAGAACAAACTAAATGTAGATATTCGCGAGTATTTTACACATGCTGTACTAAGCATTTCATGTTTACGTCTAGCGTAAGAATGTAAATGTCGATTATAATAGAAAGTAAAAACCGCTAAGATCAACGAGGTGACGACATTGCATCATTTTCTATCCCGATTAACAAACCGCAGAGGCGAGCTGTTAAATACTGCGGATTGGATTTGAAATCTCCCTGTTTCTCACACGGACAACTGTAAGTCGCTTGCTCAAGGGTGGGCTCACCAAAGAATTTAATCAAACTACCGGTGGACAAGTAACAAGGAATATTGTTTATAGTCAAGTTTTCAATTAAAGGACTGTTACAAATAATTTGTATGTCAATTACATATTTTTCTTTATTTGGATACTGCACTTTATCTGTGTAAATTACACATTCTGTGTCAAAGCTCTTTTCTTGAATACAAGAAGATGAAATCATTTCCGAATTTTAATGACTGGAAAAAAATATACCTGGCCAATGCCGGGTTTCTCAGCTAGTTTTATAATAAGAAAATCTTTCCTACTATGTAAACGCAGCACTTTGAGCGTCAATTGTCATTCCCTGCACAATGTCTCGCTATGCTGAAGATTCTCCTGCTTTTCTGTCCGGTTTTGTGGTTTTGCAACTTCTATATTGTACTACAGCGTTATCTGTGTGTTCTCCGAAACCACCGTCCTCTTGTCCGCCCAGCTCTAATTTCGTTTATGTCCACATACAGTGGCTCCTCTCCTCGTCCCACACCCCAGTTAGAAAAGAACGGCAGCCGCTGCAGCTTGCTACACGGATTGAGGCGAGTGATTCCAACACCCAAATTTTGTTTCGTCAACTTATCACTGTACGCCAGCAGCACGTACCATGTCTACCTGCGCAGGCCTCATGCAGTGCCGTATCCGCCAGCCCCATTCACCATCCTGATTTAACATTAAATGACCAAACACAACACATCCCCTCTTTTGCGTTCAACTTAAGCCTCAGTTTTTCCATTATCTTCCACACCATCTTTTCATGTCTTTTCCTTCTTTTCCCATATTATATCCATTTTAACTATGTTACAAAAACATTATGTTTGCCAAAATGGTCTACTTCCTTTTTGACTCTGATCTCTGTATCCCATTCCACACGCAATTTACTTGTATGTTACTGATGTTACATAAGTACACCCAAATATTCTGTGCTTACAGTTGTAGGAGCTATTGAAAATATGATGCAGCAGTATCTTCGAGTGAATTTTTTTATTGGCTTGGTAATTATTTAAAGTGTTATACACATACATTTCTCAAAATACAGGGTGTCCAGAAAAGGACTCCCTGATTTCAAAATTAAATATCTCGAAAACAAAGATCGATAGAGGAATGCAGTAAACGGTATGTTTATTGAAAGTTATAAGAAGTTTATACAGCAGTTGGAAATAATAGTTACAAAAGTTGCTAACAGATGGCGCTGTAATCGCCATACGTAATGCCTAGTATTAATAGTGATCCGAAGCCCAGAGCGATCAGTTCCACTATTGAAATGTGAAAGGAGGTTAGCGTACCGAAGGAAAAGATTAAAACCATGTACTCCATTCAACAAGGCGTTTTTCTGGTGCTAGAGTATTGGTGTGAAGCGAAACCCCTGCATTCTCCTAAAGTTACTGTATGCAGTATGCAGCAGAGGCATTATTGACCCTTTTGTCACTGGTGCACGTTACGTTGCAATTTTGGAACAATTTGTCGCCACACAGCAAGCGTTAGAGGATCGACCAGGCACTGAATGGTTTATGCTAGATGGAGCCCGACCACATCGGACCGAACAAGTGTTTCGCTTTCTTGAGGAATACTTCGGGAATTGCTTTGGAATATCCCAAATTTACTGGTGCAAGCATGGATTGGCCTCCATATTCGCCGGATTTGACTCCCTGTGACTTTTTTTTGTGGGGCACAGTCAAAGACGTGGTCTACCCGAAGCATCCCGCCACGCTGGACGAGCTTGAATCGGCGATCTTTGTAGCGTGTGAATCCATTTCGGTTGAGACATTACGAAATGTGATGGCGAATTTAATTCTTCGTTTGCGCCACCTCTGTAGTGCCAATGGTGAACATTTTGAAAGCATTGTGATGTGATTGTTTGCAAAGAGTGTTTTCGTACGATTATTTCACTTATGTGTGCTGATATGAGCTGTACAGGGTACAGCGCCATCTGTTAGCAGCTTTTGTAACTATTATTTCAAACTGCTGTATAAACTTCTTATAGGTTTCACAATAAACATACCGATTACTACATTCCTCTATCGATCTTTGTTTTCGAGATATTTAGCTTTGAAATCAGTGAATCCTTTTCTGGACACCCTGTACATTTAAAATGTATTCTTGGATTGCACCGCAGATGTTCAAAATATACCTTTGCAATTATTCTAAAGTAATTTATTTATTGATATTGCTCATTTATTTAAAATTTTGCATAGGTAAAGTTTTCAGTTCACAGTTGAAGTGTCTTCTGGTTTTCCATTACCACCCACACTGTCAGATCCTATCACTCCATCCATTTTTCTCGTATTATACTAATTTTTAGTTTCCTAAGTTTCCCAGAATATTGTGTTTGCTAGAAAAGTCATTCTACCTCTGACTCTGATAACTACCAGCTTCCGTATATAATTAATTTTTATATTATTAATGCCACCTGATTAACCCAAATATTCTGTGCTTACTATTGTAAGATTAATAGCTATTTAAAATATTCTTCAGCAGTCTTTTCGACTGATTTATTTTCTTGGAATGGTTAATTATTGAAATGTTATGTAGTTAAAATTAAAATTTTAAGTTTGTTCCTGGTTTACAAAATGTTCTTTAGCAGCCTCTTCACGTAGAAGTTATTGATTGAAATTGTCAAGTTATTTAAAATTTTATCTACTTTAAATTTTCCAGTTTATTCTCGGTTTGCTTTAATTTTACTATGACAGCAGAGCCAGAGATGTCATTTTAGTATGTGCGTGAATAAAAGTGTAGACGAATATCATTTCTCGCAAATCGGTAACAAAGTAATATAACTACTTTGCAAAATTGGTGAATAATAGAGTGGTAAGCTAACAATGCCACTTTAAAATGGCCAAGGAGTGCTTGACCGAAATCTCGTGGACTTGATCGAAATTTAGAGAACGTTTCCTATGCAAGAATGACGTCCAAGCCTACCGTCGTTGACTCGTGGGTGGTATACTGTGAACATTCATAACATACGTGGTAGTGCAATGGTTAACACGTTGTTGTTGCATTTTGGGATAACAGAATTTAGTACTTTTCTGTGCATTCTATAAATAAAGATTAATTTCTTTTCTTGTTAAGGCCATGCCATTTTCGTTTCTCATTGATGTATAATTACATTGTAGTCTGACACCAGTGACATCGATAGGATCTTAAAATCCAAACTAACTTTGTTCGTTAACACGCTCACTTATACACGAGCTCATCCGTTATGTAACATTGAAGACATCACCACACTCCATGAAGTCGGATCCTTAATTGCACAGCGAACTGAAATAGTGTACAATGTGTGGTCATGGCGAATAGGAAGTCCTGTCAGAAGAGAGCAGTAGCCCGTACTGTCGAAGGTAGCATCGGAATTTAATGAAAGAGATGGAAGAATTGTGGGACGTTCCATCAGTTTCAACAATAGCTATTCTCTACGTGTAACTGAATTCAGGTCTTGTCTGGAATTGGTATTAGGCCTACTAAACTGTTTGTGTCAGGTCAATAGCTGATGACAGAGCGCTGGTCGACGAACACGAATCTGCGTCCTTGTTGACAGAATAGCAGCTTTCATGGTGACGTGGTGATTCCACAGTTGCGTAATGCGTTTTCTCGTGGCGTTGGTGTACAGTTGTGGTAAATAAGACCTGCTGCCTGGGTATCTATAGGAACCTCCACACAGTATTACTTATCCTCAAAACGTTTCAGTAGCGCAGTTCATAATGTAACAGTTGTGGTTCAAAAATGTTCAAATGTTTGTAAATCTATCGGACCAAACTGCAGGTCATCAGTCCGTTGCTTACAAACTACTTAAACGAAGGTAAACTAACCTAAGGTCAACACACACACACACACCCATGTCCCGGGGAGGACTCGAACCTCCGACGGCGAGCAACCGCGCGCTCCGCAGCGAGGCGCTTTAGACCGCTCGGCTACTCCAACACGGCTAAGAGCTGTTGAAACGTCATTGAAATTTTAGAGAATCACATTACATGAACCAATTGATTTTATGACGCTTGCTGGAGACATTGTGAATAAGAGACTCATTGGGAAGTTGCAGTGAGCCGCGTGTAACTGTGGCATGGCGTCGCTCGGCAATTCGACAGAGACTGCTGTTTACTTAGAGAATAGACGCCACGTGAACTTGCAGTATATCGTTTAATTTTTTGAAGCTGGTTAAAGCGCTCGCTTTAAGACAGATCAATTTCTCCAACATCCTTGTGAACCATAATATCATGTTCAGTTGTCTTCTACAATTTAATCGATTTTCAAATATTTCGTTGTTTCAGTTCATGGCAGGGCAGTTAGGAGAAAGTCGTCAGATTTTAACATTTGTTCTGCACTGGAAAGTCTCAAGTGTGGTCAGCTGGTATGAAGAAATTTCAGCAGTTCATTATGCTGAATTATGGACAGCTACAGTCATTCACGTCACTCTTGCATCTTTTCTCATGTCACCTGTCTAGCTCCCACTACGTCATCCACCTTAGCCTTTTCATCTACCATGGAATCTGCCAGAGGGCTTCTTTAATCAGCCAGTCACACAGAACGACAGAGACAAACTTAAATTTAGTTATAGTGATGGCATTTCTAAGGAGAACATTCAGCCTCATTCATTGTCGATGGTAATAAATTACTCGTAAACGTAAAGGAACTATAATCACAAAATTATCCAGATATTGTAGTATCTAAAGTTTTCGCTACGAGTTTTTTGTTCATAGAGTATACATTGTCTGCACTGCAGCGCTATTTCGTTCTCTACGCGTCTTGTGTCCTCTGCAGCCCGTCATTTGTTGAGAATCCGTTGTGGAAAGTCATCATAATATGCAAGATTGGGATTAGCAACTGGAACGTATTTAAAATATGTTGTCGTTCGCCGCCTTACTTTCGAGACCTCCCTCGTGCATGGATGTTTGTGTTGTCCTTAGGATAAGTTATTTTAAGTAGTTAGTAAATTTAGGGACCGATGACCACTGCAGTTAGGTCCCATAGCTTTAGAAACAATTGAATTTTTAAAATATGTTATTTGTTCCTGTCGCCCCAGTTACACGTTTGTAGGTACTCTTACTAAGTCCATTTTCGAGCACTTGGCCTGTGCTTTAACCGTAATATACATGGAATTTGCCAACACGCATCTTAATTTAAAATTTAAGGGTGACAAACATAAGTGTTGCTTCGTATTTAAGCATCCGGCAAATACGAGTGTTAATAAATAAGTCTCAAACTGAGGTAGACACGCCAGTACTGCGCGCTGTGTAGGGGTATTTCTCTACCACTTCGTCACAGCCGTATTGTGGGTTACACCAGTTTAAGGAACCAAATAAAACATACAACTTGAGGGTACAGGGGGTACATTGGACAGGGAGAAATAGAGACATTCAGCGTACACCTCGGTCTTTTTCGATCGGTAGCGAAGAGTGCAATTCGTTAATTACAGAACTTCAGACAGATGCACAACGAAGAAAAGACTTACTTCGACTTCCTCTTCAACGGCCTTGAGGCTACTGTGAAGGGCAGAGCGCTGATATGCACCCAGAGAGAAGGGGAGGGCAGAGAAGGGGGCGCCCCGGTCCAAAAGACCCGTGTACCGGCTAAAGGTTAAACTTCTCGAGCTGTGTGTGGCAATACGAAAGCGTGAACTAGGACGACTTTACTACAGATTGCGTCCAAAGAGGACCAACGGGCTCATCTAGTGTCAGAGGGTAGGCAACCCCTTCAACACCTCTGAAAGTTTGTATGCCTGCAAGCAGGCGCTAATCATACTGCAGTGCTTTCAAACGGAAAATTTCGATCGCACCGTATATATCAGGCCTCTCCAAATCGGGTGATTGGCGAGCACCGTCGGGCACCGGAAAAAGCACCGGTGCTCTGCTGCAGCAGTCGGTGGTGTGGGGCACGTCAGCGAGGCAGGCACAGCGATGTTATGGCATAGCCCTTTCCACCCGAAGCCACACGATTGTGCGGGTTTGGATTTTACTTTCTTACCCTGACTTCAGTCTTCTGGTATGCTTCCAACCAACATGCAATGATAGTTCAGGTTCTGCTCTTCGTCTTCACAAAAACTGCATGTCAGTTGGAATCATATCAGAAGACTGAGGTCAGAGGAAAAGAGAAAATCAGAACTTGCACAATCGACGTGGAGGTTCGAGTCCTCCCTGGAGCATGGTTGTGTGTGTTGTCCTTAGGTTAGTTTACCTAGGTTTAAGTAGTTTGTAAGCTGCGGACTGATGACCACGCAGTTTGGTCCGATAGATTTACAAACATTTGAAAATTTACACAATCGTGTGGATTCGGGTGGAAAGGAATAGGTAGCAGGGGACATGTTGTCGCAGCGCTTAGCGAACCGAGAGTCATATGGTTGTTTGTGAATTATTGAAACGAATAATAATAATAATAATAATAATAATAACAATGCCAATTTTTGTGTATAGACAAAAAGAATAGTTTTGTTGTGCTCTTTATTTTGCACGAATTTTCAACACTGTTGCTATTTGGTATCACTTTGAAGTCATTAATTTTCTCATATTAGGCACAATCGTTTTGGCAGTTGCAGTTGGAAATTCAGCTTGCGACTATGTACTAAACTTGAGCTTGTTTTTGTTTTGTTAATATTCGTAACTGAAAACATTTGTTCACAAATAAATATTGTTCAGAACATAGCAACGCATTTTAGGTCAAGGGCATGAATCCTCGCGAATTCTTCTTGATAAGCGCCTTTATAAAAAGGAATTGACAGAACTATTGTAATTGTGATAGCGGTCCGTCAAAATTGAATTGTACTGTAGTTTTATCAGTTCAATTTGGAGACATGATGGGACATCCTCTAGGTGCACCAAAAAAGGCATCATAAAAACTTTTGAATGTACGTGTAGTTATTTTATTTCTTCAAACCTATCTTCAGACTTTTTTGCAATGAATAAAACGCTTTGGTGTACTCCATAATGTGGGCATAAGTACTTAATTTAAACAATTCTGAGAGGGAGAATTTTCTTCTCTAAGCTGACTTTTAGAAAGCAAAACCTGCAATTTGGAACTTCCAATACGATCACACATAGTACCGATTAATTTATTTTTACCCTACAAATTATTATTTAAGTCATGTAAATAACATGTGATGTCTTTCTTGAAAGTAAAGTCAGCGATCCAAATGTTCAAATATTTATAAACCTACGGGACAAAACTTCTGCCGTCATGGGTCCCTAGACTTACAAAGACCCTAAGCTAATTTATACTAAGGACAATACACACACACACACAGAAACCCGATCGAGAACTCGAACCTTCAACTCGAGGGACCTCACGATCTGTAATAAGTACATTTTTTTAAATGTATATTTTTGTTTTTCTTTTGGAATAAACAAGACTTACCTCTCAATGTAATAATCAGTTCCTTTCTGTCTGGTTCAACAATAATCTCGTATGTAACGGAAAGTTTATTTTCGTAGTGACGGCGATTTGTCGGTGATTTGATATTTACGGTAGAGTAGCTTAATAAGCTTTCCCATCAGCCTTAAAGAATTTTCCCACTGAGCAGTAAAAATGGCACAGACATATACGAACCTTTTCTGGTCATGATAAACGTCCACAACATAGCTCAACAGTGTCCTATTTGATAAGTTTCAGAATGGATATTCAGCTCATCCAAGAAAAAGCGATAGCGAGCGCTGTCTCTGACCCACGCATCCTGCGGCACTGTGAGGCAGGAGTGGTGAGGGGAAAGCACTGGGGCCGCACGGGGTGGCACCGGGGTGCGCAAGGACTAACTGCTCGAGATGGAGGGGCCTGGCCATATCTACATTTACATACATACTCTACAGTTCACTGTAAGCTGCGTGGTGGAGGGTGCCTCGTACCGCTACTAGTTATATTGTTCTCTCTTCTACTGGCAGGTAGAGACCGGGGGCAACACAAGTGGCTGTATGCATCCGTACGAGTCCTAATTTCCGTGATCTTGGTGGTCTTTAACGAAAAATGTAAGTTAGCGGTAATTTACTTGTTCTGCGTCGGCTTCAAACTGCGGTCCTCTAAATTTCCTCAGCATTATTTATCAAAAAGAGCTTTGCTTTCCCTACAGCGATTCCAATTTCATTTCTGAAACATCTCTGTTACATTCGCGCATTGATCGAACCCACCAGTAACAATCCTAGCAGCCCGCCTCTGAATTGCGTCTATGTCTTCCTTTGAAACGACGTGGTGGGGACGTCAAACACTTGAGCAATACACAAGAATCCACACCAAGTCGGATGTTCGAGTCTTACCTCGAGCATGGGCGTACATGCTGCCTCGGCGTAAATTACTTTAACTAGTTTCTAAGCAGTTTGGTTCCTTAGGATTACAAACATCATTAGGGTACTAAAGGAGGGGTCTCACAAGCGATCTATACGCGGTCTCCATTACCGATCTTTCATATCTTTACACATCTTCCAAAAATTGTCTCAATAAACCAAAGTTGACCGTTTATCCACGACTGTCCTTACATGTTCGTTTCATTTCGCACACCTATGTGCAATGTTTATTCCTAGATACTTAATCGGCGTGACTGCATCTTACATTGGTCCAGACTTAAAGGAACCGACTACACGTGATACCACATTATGTTTAATTATGAAATTTCGCCCTATCTATATGTCTACTTGTAGTTAAGCAAAAATAAGTGTATGCGATACATTTAAACAAGCTGAAACGTGCTAAGATATTTTCTGAATTGATCGCGAAGGATTAGAAATTGTACATAAATGTCTGTATGGTGTAACGGAAGTGGTTGGGGCTGTTATCTTACACGGAGAATCCGATTCATACAATAAATCAACGGTACCACCCACTCGTAACTTGGCATTTTTTGTAAAACATATGTATTTTTTAAAAATATATGTAGCGGAGATACAAATGTGATTGACACACAAATGACAGGAATTCTTAAAAACTGAAACTGTAAAATTTATGATGTGTGAAATTTTTGGTTGTGCTTCATTAATTAAAACGAATTAAAATTTGTCGTTAGTGGAAAAAGAATGTCAATATAGATGAACAGACTATAGTTCTATTGCAGCATGTCTGAATTGATACTGCTTCTCGTAAGAACTATGTTCTTTTCCGTTATTAGCCACTGGGGTCTAAATGTGACTTAGAGAAGTCCTGTTTCGTTATATGACAATTCAGATAGTTTCTTTACTTTGAAACGAGCCCCTGCTTGTCTTTTGCTAGAGGCATGTTTTGATATGAATTGCAGTCACGTTGGTAATAGTTTTCATAAATTTCTCTAATACGCTGTTATCAATATCTTTTAAAACAATGCGCCTCACCGTTTTCGGGTGGAGACAATTCGTACTCAATTTGATTGACTGTTCCTGTATCTGTGGAGATGAGCGTCGTGTACTGCTTGATCAGTGACCTTTAGGGTCAGATTCTTCTGTCCTTCATAATCAGTGTTCTATCTATCGTAACGGCATGTATTTGTGTACAATCCCCTTTAATCGACGGTTGGATCTTAGCTAGTGGCAACACTGCTGTGGAGACGCTAAGCACGAAGTGTACTGTAGTCGCTAATGGCACACGTTGTTGTCATAACTAACTTCAAGTGTTCAAATGTTTGTATAGCTTATGGGACTTGACTACGGGGTCATCAGTCCCTAAACTTAAAAACTACTTATGAAATAGCTATTACTAAGGACGGCACAAATATCCGTGATCGAGGGGGGGGGGGGATTCGAACCCCCGACCGTAGTGGCCATGCAGGCCGTGACTGGCCCGCCGCAGACCGCTTGGCCACCGCGGCCGGCGTTGTCATAACTATCTTACCTCTCAGCAAATGGACTCTCACGGCCCACGTCACCGACGTGCGCACAATCAACAGAAAAACAGTCAATTGTGAGAGAGCGGTCTAACGTAACGGTGTCACTATGTTTTCGAAACAGGAACAACGGAGTTGCATCACCTGCGACCAGCTTTGCGAAAAAAGCGGCAACACTTCCTGCGCAAGCCACCCACCATTTTGCACGACAATGCGTGGGCGCAAACAGCAAAAGCTGTGTCTGCTCTCTTCGGTCGATGAGACTGGAATGTACTACACCATCCACCATAGTCCCCGGATCTAAGTCCTTGTGACTTTGATTTGATTCCGAAGCTGAAGGAACCCCTTCGTGGTATTCGCTTCAGCACTGTTCCAGAGATTCGACAGACAGTCGACCCACCATCAACACAACAGACTCTGATAACGGTTCACTACGCCTTCCTCATCGCTGGCAACGGGTTCTACACAACACTGGTGACTATTTTGATGGCCAGTAACAGGTGGAAACATGTGACGCTTTTGTATCGGTTGTGAATAAATAGTTGCCACTATTTCAGTTTCATCCTTCGTATTTCTGAATTATTGTGTTATATATCGGCGAACTCTCTAACCTCAAGCTTGATTTCACTTCCATATTCAGCATATCACAACTCTGTCCCTAATATATGGACGACATTCGCACGATTAATGTGCTTCATGATATCACTGTATACAGTTTACGCTGTATCTACATCTACATCTACATCTACATCTACATGCATACTCCGCAAGCCACCCGATAGGTGTGTGACGGAGGGTACCTTGAGTACCGCTATAGGTTCTCCCTCCTATTCCAGACCCGTATTGTTCGCGGAAAGAAAGATTGTCGGTATGCCTCTGTGTGGGCTCTAATGTCTCTGATTTTATCTTCATGATCTCTACGCGAGATATACGTAGGAGGGAGGAATATACTGCTAGACTCCTCGGTAAAGGTATATTCTCGAAACTTCGACAAAAGCCCGTACCGAGCGACAGAGCGTCTCTCCTGCAGAGTCTTCCACTGGAGTTTATCGATAATCTCCGCAATGCTTTCACGATTACCAAATGATCCTGTAACGAAGCGCGCTGCTCTCCGTTCCATCTTTTCTACTTCCTCTATCAACCCCAACTGTTACGGATTCCACAGCGGTGAGCAGTATTCAAGCTGTGGGCGAACAAGGGTACTCTAACCTGCTTCCTTTATTTTCGGACTGCATTTCCTTAGGATTCTTCCAATAAATCTAAGTCTGGCATCTGCTTTACCGACGACTGATTTTATATGGTCGTTCCATTTTAAATAACTCCTGTAACCCACATGTAAGAGACATTCGAACTGTTTCTATTTAATACAAATAAACAATCCCAGAGACGGATTTTCGTCTCTAATATGTCCAAGACAATAATTATAAATCTGAAGCATAGAATTAAAATTTGTGTTACAACCGGGAATCGAACCCGGACCTCGATGCTTATTACGCAGACGTCTTAACCGTTAGACCACGACATCACTAACGTTGAAGGCGCCTCGGAATAGTCTAAATACGATTTCCCTCCACGTCACAAACTTTAATTCAGCTTCTGTGTTCCAAAGATAATTGCCACTACTGCCAAGGCTCTCCATGCAGCGGAATAGCACCTCAGCAATGGACATGGTGGAACAATCCTGTTATGGTGATATAAATATCAATTAATACAAATAAACAATCCCAGAGACAGATTTTCGTCTCGAATATGTCAAAGACATTAATGATGAATCTGAAGCATAAATATTATAATTATTTATATTATAAATATTATAATTATAATTATTGTCTTTGACATATTAGAGACGAAAATCCGTCTCTGCGATTGTTTATTTGTATTCATTGATATTTATATCACCATAACAGGATTGTTCCAATATGTCCATTGCTGAGGTGCTATTCCGCTGCATGCAGAGCCTTGGCAGTAGTGGCAATTATCTTTGGAACAAAGAAGCTGAATTAAAGTTTGTGGCGTGGAGGGAAATCGTATTTAGATTATTCCGAGGTGCCTTCAACGTTAGTGATGTGGTGGTCTAACGTGCCGCCGTGGCTCGGCGCGCCCGGTCAGAGGGCTGAACGTCCTCTGTAATAAAAAAGCTGAGCCAAATGAACAACGAACGACCGAGAACGAACACTGGAAACGACTGCAAATCATAGATCTACCTGGGGAAAAAAATAGTTAAGACGTCTGCCTAGTAGGCATGGAGGTCAGAGTTCGATTCCCGGCTGCATCATAAATTTTATGCTTCAGATTTATAATTATTGTTTCTATTTCATTTACAATATGAGTCACACGATTCGGGCACTTGTTAGAGCAGCTGCGGCGCTAGCACTCATCTGCGGCCTTTTACGTGGGAACCGTTATTTTTAAAGCTGGATGTTGTTCTAAGCTTTGTTTCGTGCGGTTCCGGGTGTTGGCGTGAAAGGTGCTCCTCGCTGGAAAACTAGTAGTCACGTACAATTTAACAATGTTCCGCACATGAGACATCTCTGGAGCGTTCCCGCCAGATGAAAGTCAGGTACGGTACGCTAGAGAATTTATGCAGCAGTAAATGACGAGACAAAGGGTGAGAATTTCTCAGACGCGAGCTGTGGGACAGAGCGGCCGGGTGGTCACGCCTTATTAAGATGCGTTTCTGGTCTGTTTGAGGCGTGGAAAAGCGCAGCGCGAAAGCAGCCCTGCCCGCGCTGCGCCGGCAGCCGCGCGCATGCGCACGATCACTTTCGCTGGGCGGCGGCTGCCGCGCGGACAAGTGCCGGCGAATCGGATCAGTCGGGCAGCGGAGATCGCGGGAGGAGGGAAAAGTCTGCGGGCCGCGGCCAGCCGTAAACAACGGCCTCCTTCTCTTAGCGGGACACGCCGCGTAGTGCTGTCGATAACATATCGAAACTACCGAAATTATCGCGACATATATTCAAGTATGTTTGCGATATTGTTTCTAACGATATATCGAATTATCGATATGAAATACCAATACAGGATTCCGATATTTTTATTTTATATTATACTAGCTAAAATCCCGGCGTTTCCCGGGTGTTTATTTATTTGCCTTGCCTGCCTTGAGTTAGTACTTCTCCTATCCCTTCTTTCTTTGTCCATCTCCTTTTTTCTAAAAACGTTATTCAGGGTGTCCCACTATCTTGTCCACCCAAAATATCTCTGGAACAATAAGAGCTATTGGAAAATGACTTTCATCGGTATCAATGTACGGCTGGGGCCACGAATGTACATATTTGGAAACATTCTAAAACGAAAGCAAATGCGTTTTTTTTAACACAAACTTATGTCTTTTTAAATGGACACCCTATATTTTTTTTCTTCAGCAATCCATAGAATGACAAACCACATAAACAATGGCGTTGATTGCATCGCAATATTCCAATTACATCCCGAGATATTGCGACGCGACGTTGACGCTTGAAATACGCAAATCGCGCGGCTAGCGCACGTCCTGAGACTCAGGCGAGAACCCCATGCTGCTCAGGACGTGCGCTAGCCGCGCGTTTCGCGTATTTCAAGCGTCAACTTCGCGTCTCAATATCTCGGGATGTAATTGGAATATTGCTATGGAATCAACGCCATTGTTTATGTGATTTGTCATGCTATGGATTGCTGAACAAAAAATATAGGGTGTCCATTTAAAAAAATATAAGTTTGTGTTAAAAAAACACATTTGCTTTCGTTTTAGAATGTTTCCAAATATGTACATTCATGGGCCCCAGCCGTACATTGATACCGGTGATAGTCGTTTTCCAATAGCTGTTATTCTTCCAGAGATATTTTGGGTGGACAAGATAGCTGGGACACCCTGTATATAACGGAGAATATACAGGGTGTTACAAAAAGGTACGGCCAAACTTTCAGGAAACATTCCTCACACACAAAGAAAGAAAATATGTTATGTGGAAAAGTGTCCGCAAACGCTTAATTTCCGTGTTAGAGCTCATTTTATTATTTCTCTTCAAATCACATTAATCATGGAATGGAAACATATAGCAACAGAACGTACCAGCACGACTTCAAACACTTTGTTACAGGAAATGTTCAAAATGTCCTCCGTTAGCAAGGATACATGCATCCACCCTCCGTCCCTGATGCGCTGTTGCAGCCCTGGAGAATGGCGTATTGTATCACAGCCGTCCACAATACGAGCACGAAGAGTCTCTACATTTGATACCGGGGTTGCGTAGATAAGAGCTTTCAAATGCCCCCATAAATGGAAGTCCAGAGCGTTGAGGACAGGAGAGCGTGGAGGCCTTGGAATTAGTCCGCCTCTACCAATCCATCGGTCACCGGATCTGTTGTTGAGAAGCGTACGAACACGTCGTTTGAAATGTGCAAGAGCTCCATCGTGCATGAACCACATGTTGTGTCGTACTTGTAAAACCACATGTTCTAGCTGCACAGGTAGAGTATCCCGTATGAAATCATGATAACGTGCTCCAGTGAGCGTAGGTGAAAGAACATGAGGCCCAATCAAGACATCACCAACAATTCCTGCCCAAACGTTCACAGAAAATCTGTGCTGATGACGTGAATGGAGGAAGTATAGTACATACTAACGAAACAATTGGGTATTTTGACGATTGTCTGCACGAATTATTTCAATTTACATTAAAGAGAAATACTAAAATGAGCTCTAACATGGAAATTAAGCGTTTCCGGACACATGTCCACATAACATATTTTCTTTCTTTGTGTGTGAGGAATGTTTCCTGAAAGTTTGGCCGTACCTTTTTGTAACACCCTGTATAAGAAAATAGTTTGTCTTGCGTAATGTGCAAAATTATACATGTAATATTCAAACAAAGAAAGATAGCAATCAAAATACAAATGGGATATAAAATTCGCACGATCTCATATTTATTGAGTTATATGTTGTACAACTGTAAAATTTTTCAGGTATGTATTCATTTGTATAAGTGCTGTATGTCTACTAAAATCTAATGCGAATGCAGTTAGTAGCAAAGAAGTAATAGATTAAAACTTAGTGCGTGATAGGGCGGTTGTCTATGAACGTTACTGTTTATGTGCTGTTATCTCATGAAGTACGTGTCGTACTGTGATACAATTTCGAAGATTGTTGTTGTTGTGGTCTTCAGTCCGCAGACTGGTTTGATGCAGCTCTCCACGCTACTCTGTCCTGTGTAAGTCTCGTCATCTGAGAATACATTCGGCAACCTACATCCTTTTAAACCTGCTTACTATATTCGTCCCTCGGTCTCCCTCTACGATTTTTACCCCACACGCCTCCTTATAACGCTAAGTTGACCATTCCTTGACGTATCAGAATGTGTCCTACCAATCTATCCCTTCTCTTAGTCAGGATATGCCAGAAACTCCTTTTCTCCCCGATTCTGTTAAGCACCTCCTCATTAGTTACGTGATCTACCCATCTATTTTTCATCATTCTTCTGTAGCACCACATTTCAAAAGCTCTTATCATCTTTCTATCTGAACTCCTTATCGTCCACGTTTCACTGCCATACAATGCTACACTCCAGACAAAAGCTTTCAGAAAGGACTTCCTAGTATTTAAATTAATATTGGATGTTCGCTTCTTTAGAAACGCTTTTCTTCCCACAGCCATTCTGCATTTTCTATCTTCTTTACTTCGGCCATAAGAAGTTATCTTTCTACCCAAATAACAAAATTCATCTACTACTTTTATTGTCTCATTACCTAATCTAATTCCTTCGGCATCGCCTGATTTTCTGATGTTGCATTTCATTGCCTCCGATTTACTCTTGTTAATGTTCGAAGGTACATTCAGCTATATGTGTGTATACTGTCTGCAAAATTTCCTGGGCTACAAATTTGTAGTGAAGAAGTTATAAATTGTAACGTCATATCGAATGCCGTAGTTTTAATCCATGAACAGCGAAAAAGTAGTAAGCGGGAAACGTTTTTCCTTTCATAATTTTGCTATGGTTTTCAGCGAGAAGAAGTTCGAGAAAGGTTTGAAGTTATGTTCAAAGTTGGTTGATAGTCGCTGAGTACTGTCATTCTCATACAGTGTGTGAATAAAGTCTCGTCGCATTATGTGGCAGTTTCTTGCAACTATCTACATCTACATCTACATCGATACTCTGCAAATCACATTTAAGTGCCTGGCAGAGGGTTCATTAACCACCTTCATAACTTTTCTCTACCGTTCCATTCTCTAATAGCGCGCGGGAAGAAAGAACACCTAAATCGTTCCGTTTTCGATCTGATTTCTCTTATTTTATTGGGATGGTCATGTCTCCCTAAGTAGGTGGGTGCTAGCAAAATATTTTCACATTCAGAACTAAAAGTCGGTGATTGAAACTTCGCAAACAGATCACGCCGCAATGAACGTCTTTCTTTTAGTGATTTCCATCCCAATTCGTGCAACATTTCCGTGACGCTTTCCCCCCCGTATCGTGATAAAACAAAACGAGCTGCCCTTCTCTGAACCTTCTCAATATCTTCCGTCAGTCCTACCTGGTGAGGGTCCCACAAGGGGCAACAGTACTCCAAGAGAGGACGTACAAGTGTGATGTAGGTAGTCTCTTTGGTGGAGCTGGTGCATCGTCTAAGCGTTCTGCCAATGAAACGTAACCTTTGGTTCGCCTTCCCCACAATATTTTCTATGTGTTCTCTCCAATCGAAGTTGTTCGTAATTGTAACTCCTAGGTATTTGGTAGAATTTACGACCTTAAGGTTTGACTGATTTATCGCGTAATTGAAGTTCAGCGGATTTCTTTTAGTGGTCATGTGTATTACTTCACACTTTTATTTATTTAGTGTCAATTGCCAATTTTCGCACCAAGCAGAAATTTTGTCTAAATCGCTTTGCAGTTGCTTTTGATCCTCTGTTGACTTCACTAACCGATAAACGACAGCATCATCCGCGAACAGTCTAAGGGAGCTATTCAGATTATCTCCTAAATCGTTTATAAACACGAGGAAGAGTAGGGGACCAATAACGCTTCCCTGTGGAACGCCAGATATCACTTCTGTTTTACTCGATGACTTACCGTCAATTACAACGAACTGTGTCCTTTCTGATAGGAAATCGTGAATCCAATCGCACAATTGGGGAGATATTCCATAAGCACGCAATTTCATTAGAAGCCGCTTGTGGGGTACAGTATCAAAAGCCTTCCGGAAATCCAGAAATATGGAATCGATTTGAGATCCCTTGTCGATGGCACTTAACACTTCATGTGAATAAAGGGCAAGCTGTGTTTCGCAAGAGCGATACTTTCTGAATCCGTGCTGACTATTGGTTAATAGGTCGTTCTCTTCGAGGTAGTACATAATATTCGAACAAAGTATATGTTCCAAAATCCTACTGAAAATCGACGTCAATGAGATAGGCCTGTAATTTTGGGGATCACTCCTATTGCCTTTCTTGAATATTGGAGTAATTTGGGCAACTTTCCAGTCTTTGGGTACGGATCTTTCGCTGAGTGATCGGTTGTAAATTATAGCTAAGTACGAAGCTATTTCATCAGCATACTCTGAGAGGAATCTAGTTGGTATACAATCTGGCCCGGAAGATTTATTTTTGTTTAGTGACTTAAGTTGTTTTACTACTCCAGGAACATCTACTTCTAAGTTTCGCATGCTGGCAGCTGTTCTTGGATTGAATACTGGAGTGTTCACTTCGTCTTCTCTGGTGAAAGAATTTCGGAAAGCTGTGTTTAGTAATTCTGCCTTAGCAGTACTGTCGTCGGTAGTATTACCATTGCTATCGCGTAGTGAAGGTATTGTTTGTGTTTTGCCGCTAGTGTACTTCACATATGACCAGAATTTCTTTGGATTTTCTGCAAGATTACGAGACAGGATTTCGTTGTGGAAACAACTATAAGATTCTCGCATTGAAGTCCGCGCTAGGTTGCGAGTTTCAGTAAAAGATTGCCAGTCTTGCGGATTCTGTGTCTTTTTAAATTTTGCATGCGTTTTTCTTTGTTTCTGCAACAGTGATCTGACCTGTTTTGTGTACCACGGGGGGTCAGCCCCCTCTTTTATTAATTTATTTGGTATAAATCTCTCGATTGCTACTGATATTATGTCTTTGAATGTAAGCCACAACTGATCAACACTCGCATTTTTAGTTTTGAAGGACTGGAGACTATCACTCAGGAAAGCGTGAAGCGAATTTTTATCTGCTTTATTGAATAGATATATTCTTCGTTTATTTTTGGTGCATTTGGGAATTTCGATATTCAGTCTCGCTACTACAACTCGATGTTCGCTAATCCCTGTATCTGTTTTGATGCTCTTTACTATCTCGGGATTATTTGTTGCTAGGAGATCAAGAGTATTTTCGCAACCACGTACTATTCTAGTGGGTTCATGAACTAACTGTTCGAAATAGTTCTCAGAAAAAGCATTCAGAACTAGTTCGGACGATGTTTTATATTTGCCCCCGGTTTTGAATACGTAATTATGCCAACATATCGAGGGTAAATTAAAGTCGCCACCGATTATAACAGTATGCTTCGGATACCTATTTGAAATATGATTCAAGCTTTCTTTGAACATTTCTGCAACCGCATCGTCTGAGTCAGGGGGCCGATAAAAAGATCCAATTATTAATTTATTTCGGTGGTCAGGTATAACCTCTACCCAGACCAATTCACAGGAAGTATCTGCCTCAATTTCGCTGCAGGATAAACCGTTTGTAACAGCAATAAACACACCACCCCCTGTTTTATTTATTCTATCCTTTCTGAAGACCATTTGGCCCTTTGAAAAAATTTCGGCCGAATTTTTCTCAGGCGTCAGCCAGCTTTCAGAACCTATAACGATTTGTGCCTCAGTACTTTCTATCAGCGCTTGGAGCTCTGGAATTTTCCCAACACAGCTACGACAATTTACAACTGTTACACCAATGGTTTTTATGTCTACTTTCTTCCCGTGTCTGACCTGCCCCCTTTGAGACTGAAACCCATTTTGTGTATTCCCGAGGCCATCTAACCTAAAAAACCGCCCAGTCCACGCCACACAGCCCCCGCTACCCGTGTAGCAGCTTCCTGAGTGTAGTGGACTCCTGACCTATTTAGCGGAACCCGAAAACCCACCACCCTTTGGCGCAAGTCGAGGAATCTGCAGCCGACACGGTCGCAGAACCGTCTGAGCCTCTGATTCAGACCCTATATTGTTTATGACGTTATATCTCCTAAACCATATGTCGTATGTGGATCTTCCCACGACAGCATTGTTACCTCGCGGTAAGAAATATGTGCACTAAATTTTGTTGAAATCGGCCCATTGGTTTAGGAGAAAATGTGCAACACTGTCGTTTGATGCAGCAGTTTATCGCGCATGTCAGTGTTTAGGACGTCATATCTAGTGAACAATAGATTCTCCGTGATCCTAACACTTATGGCTATTGTCCCCATGGATTGAAGCTTACGGGTGCAAAATTTCCTAAACATGGGCCGAAAACTCCTGTAAATTTGTAAACAATACGTACATACACTCTGTTTTATATATAAAGATTTATTTCTCAATTTTCGACAAATTTTTGTAATTGTTCTTTTAATTTATATTTGAACATAACTTTGTTTTCACTGTGTGAAAGAGACTTACTGCTTTTTGAGTTCCATCGCGTCCATTCTTTCTCTATGACTATGAAGCAAGTGCGCTGTTGTTGTGGTCTTCAGTCTGGAGACTAATTTGATGCAGCTCTCCACCCTACTCTTTCCTGAGCAAGCCTCTTCATGTCTTCACAAGCACGCCAATCCACATCTATTTGAAACAGCTTTCTGTATTCGTCTCGTATGAATTACTAATAGCTTTCTGTATTCGTCTCTTATGAATTACTTATCCTCAAAGTTTCACTCCGGTACAAGGCAACGTTCCACACAAATTCCTTCATAAAAGACTTCCAAACACTTCAACCGATATTCGATGTTAACAAATTTCTCTGTTTCAGAAACGCTTTTCATACCATCGCCATTCTACATTTTATATCATCTGTACTGCGGCCATCGTATGCTATTTTACTGCCCAAGTAACAAAACTCAACTACCACCTTCATTGTCTCATTTACCTAATTTAAATCCTTTCGCATCGCTGATTTTCTTAGACGACATTTCAGTACCCTTGTTTTGCTGTTATTGACGTGCATCTTATACGTCCCTTTCAAGATAGTGTTCATTTCGTACCGTTACTTTTCCAAGTTCTTTGCTGTCTCTCACAGAATAATAATATCGCCAGCAAAATACAAAGATTTTATTTCTTCACTCTGAACTTTAATTCCTTCTCCAAATTTATTCTTGTTAGTGTACAAATTGAATAACTTTTGGGAAATGCTACAATCATGTCTTACTACCTTCCTAACCAATACTTCCCTTCCACGTCCTTCGACTCTTTATAACAACTTAATTTGCTGATGTTAGAGGTAGGAGATCTTCTTTTAAATTCAAATTAATATTGTTCCAAGATCATAAAACGTTTTTATTCTTTTTGACGAACGGCTTCGGCACGCTGATGGTACCTGAGCGTGCCGAAACGGATCGTCGAAACAAACTACTGTCTGGTTTCTGAACAAGTTGTAAATAACCTTCCGTTTCCTACATTTTACCCCTCCTGACCCCAGAATTTGTATTCCAATCAACATTGTCAAAAGCTTTCTTCAAATCTACAAGAGTTGGAAATGTTGGTTCTTTCCTTAATCTAAGATAAGCGGTAAAGTGAGTATTGCCTCCCTTGTTCCTACATTTCTCCTGAATCCAAATTGATATTTCCCGAGGACGGCTTCCAGCAGCTTTTGCATTCTTCTGTAAATAATTAGTGTTAAAAGTTTGCTACCATGACTTATCAAACTGATAGTTTAGTAATTTTTACAACTGCCTGCCTGCGCCTGTTTTCTTTGGAATTGGGTTTATTACATTTTCTGTACGTCTAAGGGTATTTCACCTTTCTCATACATATTGCTGACCTGGTGGAATAGTTTTGTCATGGCTGGCTCTCCCAGAGTTTTCTATAGCTCTAAGAATATGTCGTCTACTACAGGGCCCTCGTTGCGACTTAGATCTTTCAGTGCTCTGTGAAATTCTTCTCTCAGTATAGCATCTCCCATTTAATCTTCATATGTTTCTTTTCGCTTCCTAGAACATTTTCTCGAAGTTCATTTTCTTTCTATATATTCTCTGAATATTCTTTCGACCTTTCAGTTCTCCCTTCTTTCCTCAGAACTCGTTTACCATCTGAGTTCTTACTATTCATACTGCTCTTTATCTTCTCTCCAAACGTCTCTTTTATTGCCCTGTAGGGGCTATCTATTTTTCCCCTATTTATATATTCTTCTACAAGCTTTCATTTGCCCTCTAGCCACTCCGACTTAGCCACTTTGCACCTCCTTTCAATTTCATTTCTTAGTTGTCTGTACTTCATTTTACCTGCTTCATTTACTGCATTTTATCAATTAAATTTAGTATTTCTTGTGGTATGCAAGGTTATGTTTTTTTATTTTTTTTTAGGGTCTTGCCTTTCTTCCTTTTCTTCCTATTTGATCCTCTGCTGCCTTCACTACTTCTTCTCTCAAAGGTATCCATTCATCTTCTAATGTGTTTTCACCTACGTTTCTAATATCGGTGGCACAAAAGAAGTTCGTTTGCTTTGGAGGGTGGCGGTCTGAATGGAATGAGATTTCATGTGGGAAGAAATAGCGCAACAGTTGCGTTAAAAATATTTTTTAATGGAAGTAGTGTGTTATTTCTTCAAAACGGCGTTTTGACAAATAGTTGCCGAAAATGACACAGTTACCGAATTATAAATGTGATTTTGAAACTTAGTATCCCTATGACAAAACGGCAAACTTAATATGCCAGATTCCAGACATGAGGATATTTGAAGGTGCACTTGCAAGTATCTTCTTGCATCGATTCCACTGTTTAAAATATTTTAAATTTCCCTACATCAACATGGAAAAAGGTAACCAACGACAAATTAAGAAAATAAGGTATGAGAAGTTTACTGAATGAAATAATCCATGAAGCTGTACCATGTACACAGTTGTTAATTATGCACACAACAGTCGACCAAATATTCACATTTAATGATTATTAAATTGTTGTTGTAAGGGGAGTAGGCAGGCTGCTACCTTGTTAGTGTACAGAATATCTAATAATAAATCAATACTTAAATATAAGATCTAAAATCGGCAGTATATATACAACTAGCTGCTGTTTAAATACAGTGAATGAATAAAGTCTCGTCGCATTATGTGGCAGTTTTTTTACAATTCATATTGTTTATGAGATCATATCTCCTGATCTATGTGTCGCATGCGATTCTTAACCCTGCAGCAACTGTTACCTCACGGTAAGGAATACGTTTATAAAATTTGGTTTGAAATGGCTTCAGTGGTTTAGTAGGAAATGTGCAACATTGTCGTATGATGTAGCATTTTTTCTCACATGTCATTGTTTCTGACGTCATATCTCGTGAACTATGAGTTGTGTGTGATCCTTACACTTACGGCAACCGTCCTCGGGAATTTTAACTTCCGACCGCGGTGGAGTAGCCGAGCGGTCTAAAGCGACTCGCTGCGGAGCGCGCGGTTGCTCGCCGTGGACGTTCGAGTCCTCCCTGGGGCATGGGTGTGTGAGTGTTGTCCTTAGGTTAGTTTACCTAGGTTTAAGTAGTTTGTAAGCTACGGACTGATGACCACGCTGTTTGGTCCGATAGATTTACAGACATTTGAACATTTGAATTTTAAACTTCCGTGTGCAAAATTTCTTAAAGATTGGAACAAAACTGTATATTTGAATGCAATACGTACACATGGACACTCTGCTTACAAAGAAGATGTGAAGCCTATTTTTTATAGGACGATACATGGATACTTTTTTCTATATTTCGTGTGGCAATAATGATAAATTTTTATATTGATATACCGAATTCCAAATATTTTTAAATATATTATAAGCCGTAATGCCGGGACCAGTCATGGTCATCAGCGTCCATATGGGGTCGGAAGGTCCATATAGACTGGTACTCTATAAATACAACCATGTAAGTTGGTGATGCTAGTAATCATCGTGATACGTGCGTACCCATAGTTCCAGATGGAGAACACTTATTATTCCATTTTTTCAGCACTGACAGAGTGTGCAGCTATAGAACTGCAAGCCATTTAGAAAAGTACTATTGACATAAATTGCAGAGTATGGCTTGAAATTAAACCAGTTGCTGTTTGACGACAAATAACAGTGCCTCTAATTAAGTCGTTGTCTGTTTTAGGACTGTTTATTCTTGTAACGTTCTGCGTCAGGGTTGGTATTTGCTGCCTTTGTAGAGCCAACACCGTCTGTAGAGAAGGCCTCCGCGCTGGCGTGCCACGTCACACAGAGTAGGCGGCGGTCGCGTAGTCGACTGGCTGGCCAGTGTGAGGCGGTGGACTGCGCCCCATCGGCCAGCCAGTGATGTACGCGACCGTGGCCTACTCTGCGTGACGTGGCACGCCAGCGCGGAGGCCTTCTCTACAGACGGTGTTGGTAGAGCTCGCTTCCTGTCGCCGTAAAATAGGGGCCATCCAGGCTCAGGTTGGGTTTGGTCGTCCACAAAGCTTGTTTAGAAGAAACTTAAGTAAATTTCGTCTATATCAAAAAATGTTCAAATGTTTGTATAGCTTATGGGACTTAACTACTGGGTCATCAGTCCCTAAACTTACAAACTACTTACAAACTAGCTAATACTTAGGACGGCACAAATATCCATGTCCGAGGGGGGATTCGAACCCCCGACCGTAGTGGCTGTGCAGACCGTGACTTGAGCGCCTCAGTCCCCTCGGCCACCGCGGCCAGCTCGTCTATATCAGTTAAGAGCGAAATGCAGATGCAATCTTGACGTAGCTTTCGTTTATTAATGAACAGTGGATTCAAATTTTAAGTAGTGTCTTATCATTAAAAAAAATATTTTTGAATATATTTTTTTAAGTGCACGAATTGTGTTTCGGGTCCGAAAGGCTTTTTTTATGCCGTGTTTGTCTTGTTGATTCTTAAATAAGATTTGAAAAGGAACTGTAACACTGAAGTCTTCTAAATAATCGAGGTAAGAATTTGGGTGCAGTCGAAGTATATTGGAAATTGTATTTGTATGTTTTGGTGGTTGCATGTTTTCGGGAAAGATACTTTATTTTTTTCCGTTTTGTTAACTGTAGTTTTTCGTGGATTTATCGTGAGTATTTTTACTATGAGCGTGTACTTGTGGGGAACTATAGTCTGTGAATGGTTTTCAAGGATTTGATGTCTGTGACTTCCACTTCCGGATTACCATGACCTCTTACAACATTTCCATATTCCATACCCATCTCTACATATCGAACCTTAAATGAGTTATATTTTCTCACTGATAAATATTGGAGACATTTTTTGCAGAAATGTAAATTTTGGCTGTTCAGGAAATGTTCTCTATCGTAAATACCCGCGTCCTCAATCTGGAATTCTTTGCCACCCAACGCTTTATCCATCCACGGAAAGAGGATCCAGTAACAGCGTACTGGTACGGAGAATGTGAAGGTATGAGAAAATTTTACAGAGCAAAGAAGCAATATGTGTTGCGGTGAAATGTTCAGAGTATGCTGTTGAACCATTGGACTGTCTTCCACCAACACTACGTCATTACACCTTTTTGCAACCTCGTCTTGAAATTTCAGACTCATGGTCATACATTCAGCACTCGCCCATAGTCATTACGCGGCTTACAATCTGGATTGGCGTGACACAGCACCATGATTTCTGCTACTGCCTATGTTAGTCTGTTCCATGGGGTCACTGTGTGGACATGAGCTGTCACGAAACCCTGGAGGCAGCGATTTTTGTCTCGATCAAAACGTCGATTAAGACGCTTCATAACCAATTATTTTTAGTCAGTCTGATGCTGGCCCGCCACGAATTTCTCTCCTACAACAACCTTGTCATTTAAGAGTAGCCGGCCGCGGTGGCCGAGCGCTCTGCGGCGAGCCAGTCACGCTCTGCACGGCCACTACGGTCGGGGGTTCCAATCCCCCCTCAGGCATGGATATTTGTGTCGTCCTTAGTGTTAGATAGTTCATAAGTAGTTTGTAAGTTTAGGGAATGATGACCCCGTAGTTAAGTCCCATAAGCTCGACAAACATTTGACATTTAAGAGTAGCACTTACATTGTATGTCCTCAATTATTTGCAGGATGATATTTTATACGCTCTAAAGATTCAACTACTGAATCGTAACATTGATCGAGGAAGAATGACCTAAAGTTTTACTAAAAAGCGAGACTGTTTCAACAATATTGTCTTATGTGAACGCCTAGTCTAATTTTATATCGTACAGTTTGTCTCCTCGCTTTTATAAGTCGCTGCACTTATTGACAAAACATGCAACTTTTCTAAGAGTCGTGTGTTGATAGATATTTCATTGTTACTTATGTAGGGCTACGTCAGAGAACATGAGGAACATATGAACAAACGCGAAAAAATAGAGGTAAAGCAGGAATTCCATTCCTTTCATTTCGTAAATATTATGGTTCAATGACCTGATGCCGCTGACAACTGCCGCTGGAGCGTGTTGCATGTTGAAATAAGTGGTTCTTGTAATGTCAAAACATTCCTGAAACTGGTGGACTATCAAGGATGGAGTGACACAGGGTTCGGCATTAGCTCCTTTACTGTTCTTGATGTACATAAATGACTTGCCATTCTACATTGATGAAGATGCAAAGTTAGTTCTTTTTGCTGATTGTACAAATATAGTAATCAGACACACACACACACACACACACACACACACAAGAACTAAGTGATGCAATCGTAAACAACTTTTTTCACAAAATTGTTAAGTGGTCCTCTGCAAACGGACTGTCATTAAATTTTGATGAAACACAGTATATACAGTTCTATACAGTAAATGGCAATACTTCAGTAATAAATATAGGCTTTGAACAGAAGTATAAAACTAAGGTAGAATTTTCAAAAAATGTTGGTGTGTGCATTGATGAGAGATTAAACTGGAAGCAACACATAGTCGGTCTGCTGAAACATTTGAGTTCAGCTACGTATGCTGTTAGGGTTATTGCAAATTTTGGCGATAAGAATCTCACTAAATTAGCTTACTATGCGTATTTTCATTCACCGCTTCCGCATGGCATCATATTCTGGAGTAATTCATCATTGAGTAAAAAGGTATTTACTGCACATACGCGTTTAATCAGAGTAATTGCTGGAGCCCACCCACGATCAACCTGCTGACATCTATTTAAGTATATATATTTACTTATGAAATTTGTTGTTAATAATCCACCCCAGTTCAAAAGTAATAGTAGTGTGCACAGCTATAACAGCTGGAGAAAGGATGACCTTCACTATGTAGGCTATACCTGAGTTTGGCACCGAAAGGGGTAAATTATGCTGCCATAAAAGTCTTTGGTTACCTTCCAAGCAGCATCAGAAGTCTGACAGATAGCCAACAAGCATTTAAAAGTAAATTAAAAGAATTTCTGAATGACAACTCCTACTCATTGGATGAGTTTTTAGATATAAATTAGTAAATCTAAAATAAAGAAATGAATAAATAAAAATGGTCTCATGTAATATTTGGTGTAATGTTAATGTAACGTCTTGTACATACACCCTTCATTAACCTGGCACGTTCCACATCATTACATTCATGATCTAAGGAACAAGTATAAATCTAATCCAACCGCCGTGTAGTTCGATGAGGCACACGTCTGATATGTACAAGTTGCGCCGTCTCCGAGTGTTCAGCCGCACGTTTAACTCGGCACGTTGACCGCTGTTTTAGCCACAGAATCGCATTCTTTTCTCATGATGTGGCCGTACCACCGAAGACGAGCCTCTCTTCAAATGTTCAAATGTTTGTAATTCTATGGGACCAAACTACGTTGGTCATCAGTCCCTAGTCTTGCAAATTACTTAAACTAAGTTAAACTAACCTAAGGATAACACACACATCCATGCCTGAGGGAGGATTCGAACATCCGACGAGGGAGGCCGCGCGATCCGTAACGAGCGCGCCAGACCGCTCGGGTGCTCCCGCATGACGAGCCTCTCTTGCCTTCTCTATGATTGAGACTACACCAAGCCTTTGGCGCACATAGTTATTTTTGTATCGTCGTAGCGAGTCAATCCAAGGCGACATCGCAGCATTTTTATCACTGTTGTGTAGAGAGCCTGACACCGTTTTCTCGTCAAAGGTCGACATTCGATCCCATAGAGGGATACTTGAAGCACTACTGATTTATAAATTTTTGCCTTCAGATGAATAGTCATTCTTTTGTCACAGAGTACACCAGTGACCCGTCTCCATTTCAGCCATGCTGCATTTACTTTCATCCGGGTGTTCATGCTGGACTCATTCGAAGCTGTTATCATGGATCCAAGGTATTTGAACTCGGTGGTTTTGTTCAAATCCTGGCCGTCTATGCTGATGGTTCCACTGAGTTGAGGACCGATTTCCAAATAGGTCGTCTTTTGGAGATTCAGGCGCATGCCATTCCCTACTAGCCTATCATTCCAAGCTTGGGTTTGATCTTGAAGTTCCTTACGGGTTTCCCGTGTCAGTACCGCGTCGCCGGCATAGAGAAGCGTCCAGGGATGAGGGGCCTGTATATCGGTTGTTATTGTGTCCATGCGGAGGATGACTAGTAGTGGAGAGAGGGCTGAACCCTGAAAACACCAACGGTGATTTAAAAAGATGGAGAGACTCCAGCAGAACGCCGGACTACACTTATACTATATCACGATAGAGACGCTGGATCTAGTTGACGTTCATTTTGGTACTCCGTGGTGTTGCAGAGCCTCTCCAGATCAGATTATGTGGGACCCTATCGAAGGTTTTCTCTAAGTCCAAAAACGCAAAGTGTGCTGTCTTTCTCTTCTCTGAGTGCTTCTCCAGCATCAAACGTGCAGCGTGGGTGGAAACTGTAGTGCCACAGCCCTTGACGAACCCACACTAGTTAGGAGATACAGAGGCTATCGCTCTGAGCCTTTTGTCGAGCGCCCGTTCAAATGTCTTCATGGTGTGACAAAGAAGGCGCATCGATCTATAGTTGTTACACTCGGTGACATCTCCTTTTCCTTTCCAGATAGGCACGGTTATGCTAGTGGTCCATGCTTGTGTAGGCTAACTGGTGGCGATAAATTTTGCTCCTGATATTAGTCATCGGTTGTCGGGACACTTGGTTTGAACGCTAACATAGTACTGAGGCGGTTTCATTACGAAGTGTCGTATTCATGATCTATGGAACAAGTACTAATCTAATCTAATCTATAGTAGTGGGCTATGTGTGTCAGCTACGGATAGTGACATTCTTACCAGATGAATTTCGCAACCTGCATACCCGCGTATCATTTACGCATTTAGTTATTGATACTGTGAGCACACGGAGAATGGAATGTTACTCGCCATTGTTCCTGGTGTCGCAATTCTGGCAGTGTCTGTACATGGGAGTGGCACGGCACAACACATTAGCTCTCGTTACATTCCGCGCATGAAGGCGAAACTGGTCGGGCAGTGTTTTGAGTTCGCCAATTTCTCTACAGACCGGTTCTCGTATCTAGCGTGGTGGGCGGCGCGCCCGTGTACCACTAAAATATCGTTTCTAAAATCTGAGATGGCTTTTAATTGTAGGACGCAATGCGAAGTAGGCTGCAGAAAGGCGCAGATGATTTGTATGCGAGTGGAGCAGCACGTTAGCGATATCGGCGGGAGGAATCTGCACAGCCGTAGCTGGCCGCCGTGCGACCGGTCGCCGCGAACAATTGTCCGGCCCGCCGCAGCGCGGCAGCACCTGCGCTGTCGCAACGCGCACCCGCGACAGATGCCTATCAGCCGAGATCTCCGGTGTGACAGGCGGCTGTGAGAGCTGTTTCGTGTTCCCATCACACACTGTTCGTATCGTGTCACCTCGCGATGGCGAGTGCGCTGAGAAGGCAGCCCCGATTCGGCCGAGACGTGCGTCACCGCAGTTGATATTGCGTGGCCCAGATGTCATTGTCTGATGCTCCAGTTTGATCACTTCGCTATCACACCAGGTTGCTGTATTGTGAGGGCCACCGGTCGTTCAATAATAATTTGGAGGCAGTGGTCTCGTTTGATTTGTTCACCTATATCTGACAGTGACGACCGTTCGTTGCTCAAATGTCATGAATTTAAATCCCTCCCTCACTCTCTCTATTTCACTCTTTCTCTCTCTCTCTCTATGTGTATGTGTGTGTGTTTGAGAGAGAGGGAATGTGTGGGTGTGTCTACGCGCACTCGAGAGACGGGCAGGGGTACGTAACAGATTGCCAGAGAAAACAGATGTAAGACAAATTCCGATCGAAATGCAAATGGCGTAAGGAACTGCGAACGAAGAGAAGGGAGCAGCGTAGGGGTGATCGATATTGGAAAAACATCGATGTTAACATCGGTTTACGAAAAACACTGAAAGGAAAACATCTATGCCGGAAAACAGGTAACGTTTTTCTGTAAGAAGAGTAGTTTATTTCGATAACCAGAACATCGATGTTATCGATTCAAATTCAGATTTTACGTTCGTAATTCATCATCATTATACTGAAAAAAATCATCATCATGATTAGAGACTGATTATGCCTTGCAGGGTTTTGTATGGAGCATAGTTCCCCTAATAAAATTCCTCCATGATCCCCTATTCAATGCTAACATTGATGCCGCGTCTAATATTACAACTTTTGCTTCAATATCATTCTTCACCGAATCTAAATACTTTCTCCTTGGCCTACCCCAATTCCGTTTACCCTCCGCTGCCGGCCCATGAGATTATTAGGTAACCTTGCTTCTCCCATGCGTGTAACAAGACTCCACAATCTCACCTTTTCTCTCTAACTGCTTCATCTGTGGTGTTCATTCCAAGTTTTCCTTTGCTTTCCTCATTATGGACACCCTCCTGCCATTGTTCCTATCTGTTAGTACCTGCAGTCTCTCTTGCTACTTTCATATCTGTAACCTCAACCTTACGAATAACGTAACCTGTACCCACTCAGCTTTCACTCCCATACAACATAGTTGATCGATAGAGAGAGCGGTGCATCGCTAACTTAGTCTTGGTACTGACTTCCTTCTTGCAGAAAAGAGTAGATCTTAGCTGAGCACTCACTGTATTAGCTTTGCTACACCTTGATACAAGTTCTTTCATTATGTTACCATCCTCTGTGAAAATACATCCTACGTACTTGAAACCGTCTACCTGTTCTAAATTTATTCCTCCTATTTGGCCTTCAATCTGTTTAAATAACTTTCTCACGGACATTACTTTCGTTTTGGAGATGTTTATCTTCATATCATAATTCTTACACCTCTGATCGAGCTCAAAATTTTAGATTGCAACCACTCAATCGAATCTTCCATCACAACTAAGTCGTCTGCATATGCGAGACTGCTTATTTTGTTTTCACCTATTTTAATCCCGCCCTGCCTGTCTACTGTTTTCAGCATATGATCTATGAATAGTATGAACAACAGTGGTGACAGGTTACAGCCTTGTCTTACCCCTGAAACTATCCTGAACCATGAGCTAAATTTGCCATCTACTCTTAACTGCTGCCTGACAGTCTACGTAAAGCCCTTTAATTGCCTGCAGAAGTTTGCCTCCTATTCCATAATCTTGTAGAACTGTCAACAGCTTCCTCATAGGAACACGGTCATAAGCCTTTTCTAGATCTACATCTACATAGATACTCTGCAAATCACATTAAAGTGCCTGGCAGAGGGTTCATTAACCACTTTCATATCTTTTCTCTACCGTTCCATTCTCTAATAGCGCGCGGGAAGAAAGAACACCTAAATCGTTCCGTTTTCGATCTGATTTCCCTTATTTTGTTGGGATGGTCATGTCTCCCGAAGTAGGTGGGTGCTAGCAAAATATTTTCACACTCAGAACTAAAAGTCGGTGATTGAAACTTCGCGAACAGATCACGCCGCAATGAATAACGACTTTCTTTTAATGATTTCCACCCCAATTCTTGCAACATTTCCGTGACGCTTTCCCCCCGGTAACGTCATAAAACAAAACGAGCTGCCCTTCTCTGAACCTTCTCAATGTCTTCCGTCAGACCCACCTGGTGAGGGACCCACAATGGGCAACAGTACTCCAGGAGAGGACGCACTAGTGTGATGTAAGCAGTCTCTTTGGTGGAGCTGGTGCATCTTCGAAGCGTTCTGCCGATGAAACGTAACCTTTGGTTCGCCTTCCCCACAATATTTTCTGTGTGTTCTCTCCAGTCAAAGGTGTTCGGAATTAAAACTCCTAGGTATTTGGTAGAGTCTACGACCTTAAGGTTTGTCTGATTTATCGCGTAATTAAAGTTCAGCGGAATTCTTTTAGTGGTCATGTGTATTACTTCACACTTTTCTTTATTTAGTGTCAATTGCCAATTTTCGCACCATGCAGAAATTCTGTCTAAATCGTTTTGCAGTTGCTTTTGATCCTCAATTGACTTCACTAACCAATAACGACAGCATCATCCGCGAACAGTCTAAGGGAGCTATTCAGAAGGTCTCCTACATCGTTTATAAACACGAGGAATATTAGGGGACCTATTGCGCTTCCCCGTGGAACGCCAGATATCACTTCTGTTTTACTCGATGACTTACCGTCAATTACAACGAACTGTGTTCTTTCTGATAGGAAATCGTGAATCCAATCGCACAATTGGGGAGATATTCGATAAGCACGCAATTTCATAAGAAGCCGCTTGTGGGGTACAGTGTCAAAAGCCTTCCTGAAATCCAGAAATATGGAATCGATTGTCGATGGCACTTAACAGCTGTGTTTCGCAAGAGTGATACTTTCTGAATCCGTGTTGACCACTGGTTAATAGGTCGTTCTCTTCGAGGTAGTTCATAATATTCGAACAAAGTATATGTTCCAAAGTCCTACTGCAAATCGACGTCAATGAGATAGGCCTGTAATTTTGGGGATCACTCCTATTGCCTTTCTTGAATATTGGAGTAACTTGGGCAACTTTCCAGTCTTTGGGTACGTATCTTTCGCTAAGTGATAGGTTGTAAATTGTAGCTAAGTACGGAGCTATTGCATCAGCATACTCTGAGAGGAATCTAGTTGGTATACAGTCTGGCTCGGAAGATTTATTTTTGTTTAGTGACTTAAGTTGTTTTACTACTCCAGGAACATCTACTTCTAAGTTTCGCATGCTGGCAACTGTTCTTGGATTGAATACTGGAGTGTTCACTTCGTCTTCTTTGGTGAAAGAATTTCGGAAAGCTGTGTTTAGTAATTCTGCCTTAGCAGTACTGTCATCGGTAGTATTACCATTGCTATCGCGTAGTGAAGGTATTGTTTGTGTTCTGCCGCTAGTGTTCTTCACATATGACCAGAATTTTTAGGATTTTCTGCAAGATTACGAGACAGGATTTCGTTGTGGTAACTACTATAGGCTTCTCGCATTAAAGTCCGCGCTAGGTTGCGAGTTTCAGTAAAAGATTGCCAGTTTTGTTGATTCTGTGTCTTTTTAAATTTTGCATGCGTTTTTCTTTGTTTCTGCAACAGTGATCTGACCTGTTTTGTGTACCACGCAGGTCAGCCCCCTCTTTTATTAATTTATTTGGTATAAATCTCTCGATTGTTACTGATATTATGTCTTTGAAAGTAAGCCACAACTGATCTACACTCGGATTTTTAGTTTTGAAAGACTGGAGACTATCACTCAGGAAAGCGTGAAGCGAATTTTTATCTGTTTTATTGAATAGATATATTTTTCGTTTATTTTTGGTGCATTTGGGCATTTCGACATCCAGTCTCGCTACTACAACTCGATGTTCGCTAATCCCTGTATCTGTTTTGATGCTCTTTACTAGCTCAGGATTATTTGTTGCTAGGAGATCAAGGGTATTTTCGCAACCACCATCTATAAAACATAGATAAAATTCCCTGTTCCACTCATAGCACTTCTCCATTATCTGCCGTAAGCTTAAGATCCGGTCCTGACAGCCTCTAAGATGCCTAAACCTACACTGATTTTCATCCAACTTGTCTTCGACTAATACTCATACTCTCCTTTCAACAATACATGGAAATTTTTTCCTCACAACGCTGATTAAAGAGATACCTCGATAGTTGTTTCTATTTCCATGTTTGAAAATTGGCGAGATTACCGCTCTTGTCCAGTCAGACGGAACCTGTCCTGACTCTCATGCCTTATCAATTATTCTGTGTATCCATTTGAGACCTGTTCTTCCACTGTATCTGACGAGTTCAGGTTTAATTTCATCCACTCCAGCCGCTTTATTGCACTGCAATCTATTGACCTTTCTCTCCACTTACTCAAATGTGATCTTATATCCATCATCATTCCTATCCCATCTACCTCAAAATCAAACACGTCATTGAACGTTTCACCTTAATTGAGCAGTTCTTCAAACTATTCCCTTCATTTGCCCAGGGCATCCACACGATTCACTAGTATATTTCCTGATCTGTCCGAAACACGTGTTAATTCCTTCTTCCCTCCCTTTCGAAGGTTGCTAATTACACTCCAAAATGGTTTTCCCGTGGCTTGACTCAGAGTTTCTAGCTTATTTCCAAAGTCTTCCCATGATTTCTTCTTGGAATCTGCAATTATGCGTTTGGCTTTGTTTCTTTCTTCAACATAACTTTCTCTGTCTGCCTGGTTTCTAGTATGTAGCCATTTTTGAAATTCCTTCTTTTTCTTTTTACAGGCTGCCTTGACTGTGTTATTCCACCAAGCTGTCTCCTTCCTGCCTTTACACACTACTGTTCCAAGACATTCTCTAGCCACTTGTTGTAGTGTGTCCCTGTACCTTGACCATTCCTCTTCCAGTGACTGTAAATCATTACATTCAACTAACTGGTACCTTTCCGAGATCATTGTTATGTATTTCTGCCTAATTTCCTTGTTTTGAAGCTTCTACACTCTTATCCTTCTACACATGGACCTGACTTTCTGCTCTTTTGGCCTCACAAATCCAATTTCACTGCAGATTAAATAATGATCAGTATCATAAAAGAACCCCCTGAAAATACGTGTGTCCTTGACTGTCTTCCTGAATTCCTGGTCTGTTATTATGTAGTCAATCTTGATCTGTCCCTTTACAGGATGAATACATTGCCGCAATCCTAATTTTCTTGCTGGAGATGGCCAAATCCATCCACATCAATCGTTCATTTACATACCTTATTGCAATTATGCTGGGTTCGATTGCCTTCCTGATGTAAAACCCTACACCCCTTTGTGCTCTTCCTACTTTGACTCCTGAGAGGTAGACCTTGTATTCTCCGACTTCGCTTCGTCCTCTTTCTCTCCCCTTACTCTAACGTCACTAACAGCTAAAACGTCTAACACCATCTTACTTGAAGTCTCCAACAGCTCTACCTTCTTCCCAATGTAATGCCCATTGATATTAATAGCTCCCCATCTAATTCCAGATCGTTTCCCAAGTCGTATCGGAGGAGCCCCTGGTCTGTCAATTAGAGGTGGGACTCCATCACCTCCAAAGGTCCGAGGCATTTTGCTCTGTTTCCAGCATGATATTGAAGTACCTGGGAAGCAGGTTGCTAGCCTTACTTGCCCAGGCCCTCAATGGGTTTTACCCCCAAACGGTTGAGGGACTAATCGGTGGATTTTGTAGTCTTTGCCGTCTGAGGACAAAGGTGGACACAACTCAGAATATGTCCGAGATGCCCAGCCTTATTCCAAAGTAACTGGTATCCCAACTGTCAGGACCACCTACTTGTCCACCCATTCGTTGCCTGTGGTTCATGAACTAGGACATGACTACAGGAACCCATGCCATGAACCACTAAAACCTCATTATCACATGCTTCGTCAGTTCAATTGACCTAACAGTTTTATATATTTTATTTTATACATTTAGGTTGATAACGGGTATTTCTAAAAGTTCTTGTAACGAACAGAACGGGTTTGTTAACAAAAGGCTGTGTAGTTTTCCCTGTGTGTGAAAATAAATGATGCCCCGCAAGGAAAAAGTTCAGGCCACTGACAGCGACGTTCTTAACAAATATTACAAATGATCAGTGTTTCCAATGATCACTTTCTTTAAATTTAAAATTAGAGCACGGTAGGGGGATTTGTGTACTTAAATTGGGGCAGGTTGTATTGTAAGTAGTTCACCTGTATCCAAAGTCGCCGAAACCGAAAGAAAGAAGCATTTACTTTAAGGCGAAAAGAGCTAATGCTTACTTTTCAGCAATTTTAGCACTTTTTTCGCAACACAACCTAGAAAATGAAGAAGAAATAGCATAGTAAACGAATCCTTGGTGAAATATTTGACTTGTGCAAAACAATGAATTTACTTCGTTAAATTTTACTTACGTTGCCAACACAACTTTTTCACCTCGATAATGAGTGGTGAACTGATGTTCATACTAACAAATCGTAGTAAGAATCATTTATTACAGGACACACATTGTTGCGAATAACAAAAATCCGGCATCGCAGTCAAATAGGTTCTCCTCACGGACAGATATCGATCTATCGATCGCAGAGTGGGCAATAGAACATACAAGGAACAGAATTAACGATACAGCCAGAGAGAAAAAAGATTTTGGGGTACGACGCCAATATGGAAGTATCGATGGTTCGATATCGCCATCTTAACGTCGATGTTTAGGGAACTTTTGGTCGATTTGAAGAAATCGACGTTTTCCCACTAAACATCGATGTTTATCTAACATCGATGAATATCGATCACCTCTAGAGCAGCGTCAACGTTGATTTTATGTATTACTAGCTTATATACCTGTGCTTAGGAATGGTTGTTAAAGAAGGGCATGTGCGTATCATGGCGTTTTAGGTTCCTGATCTCAGTCTGTTTTAAACATAAATGAAACGTGCCGAAAGAAGCAAAGATATGTCGTTACTATGTAGTACACGAAACGAATTCAGTAACACTATCTTCAATGTTTGTTAGTATTCTTACAGATAAAATTGCGTCGCTTAATTCTGTCACAGACGTACGCTTCCTTGCTGTACTACACCATACTTATTACGCATCTTCGGCGTCTATTAGTTCTTTGGTACACTACCGCACCTCTATCGCTTGTACTACGCCATCCATATTTCAAGCATAGCCTACGTCTACAAATTTTTCTGTGATCCCATTTTTATGAAAACCGCATGAAAATGTGTCACTAGTTTTTTATTCCTTTAACTTTATTTATTTTTGTGATACGTTTGCGAAACGTGTTAGAAATAGACATATCTTCATGAATATGATGTCACTTAAATCATGATATTCGCCATTTTAAACATTTATTTAATGACCATTCATAGGTTGGTTAGTTGGTTTGTTTTGTTTTAGGGGGACAAAACTAGAGAGGTCATCAGTCCCCCATGATCATTCATATCTCTTGAGAATGTACTGAGGCATGGAAAGCTGAAATATAATAAGTAAAAAGTTATTCCTTAATGAAGGAGAAAGATCACTGTAAACAATCATTAATCTTACGGTTAGCTCTCTTTCCGCTAGAGGCGCTATTGTCGCTCCAAGCGTGAGACAAACTTCCATAGCAGTTGTACGTTAGACTCTGATATCAGTATGCAAATATGTGGGTTAAACACGACGAGAATTGTATCAGTTTTATATTCATCATATTTTGTAGAACATAGCAACCAAGAAAACGATTGTCAGAAATATGGTAAATTTGAAAAGTAAAAGAGTAAGTAGCATTTTCAAAGGGTAATAATCCGATCGCTACCAAACTTCACACGAACACCCGCAACGCCAACTCTCAGTTTTCTGGTGCACTACGAAACTAACAGCGCCTCTATTGGTTCTTTGCGGCATTACACCGTTCTTTCCAAGCATGTAATACACCTAAAACTTCAAATTTCTATATCTTTTCTCCCGTGATCCGATTTTGATGAAAAGAAGCCTGCATTATGCTCCAAGCTATCCTAAAATTACGTGTGAAGCCCCACAAATGTTCGTATAGTACGTTTGGAGATTATCCTCTACAAATAGACACATGCGATTGGTTTCAGAGAAAAATGTTTAAATTGTGATTTCCTTACTTTCTCTTATCCGATTGTGTGAAATGAAGCGTTTGTGTAACCGCAGGATACCCTCACGTTACCTGTGAAAAACCCTTGAAAATTCGTCTATTAGTTTTGGAGATTAACGCGATGAAAGAGAAAGACAGACATGACGGTTGTAGATAAAAATGTTACATTGTGATATTCTTTTTTTTTCGTTATCCGATTTTTATGAAACGAAGTCTATATGTTGCCCCCAAGGTACGCTGAAGTTACCTTGCGATTTCGTGTAGTAGCTTTGGAGATAAGTGGTTTCTATTAGATGAACAGACAGACACGACAGTTATTGAAAACACTTAAAATCACGACGTCTCTTTTTTTCGTGTTTCTATTTTGATGAAATCATGCCTAGATCCTGAACTAATCTTCGCTCATCTTTCCTGCGAAAACCACATGAAAATTCGGTTTGAAGATTGAAGCGAACAGCGACAGACCTAACTTTACAGATTTATTATTAGTATAGATACATAGATAGATAGATGTGCACCCACAGTTGTGTGCGACAATTTGAAATTTCTAGTAGTGAGTTGACATGCCAGATGATGTACTGAGGGCAGCTATAGAAAAAATGAGAGTATGAGTGTTATTGGACATAGGCCGTGATGTCTACATGTGCCACAGGTCGTACAGCATGACAGTGTCATCAAGGTCTTCAAGAAGCGTGCGAGGCATTGCTGCACAGAGCAGTGGCTCGTTGGCTAAAAGCCTTCAACGAAGGTCGGCAAACTGTGGCAGACATGCGTCGTGCAGGTCGTCCTAACGTCTCTGAAGAGGAAGTGCATACAGTTGCCGCGTTTGTGGACAGTGATCGACGCCAGACGATTTGTGATCCCAGTAGGCAGACGGTGAATGGGAAGTATTACTGTTCGTTTTTGGAGAATCACCTGCGTCCAGCTTTGCGAAAGACGAGGCAACACTTTCTGCTCAATTTACCCTCCATTTTGCATGACAATGCGCGGGAGCATACAACGTAAGCTGTGGCTGCTCTGTTCGGTCGATGGGACTGGGAAGTATTGTACCATCCACCATATGCCCCGTACTTCAGTCCTTGCGACATTGATTTAACTCCTAAATGCAGGCAGCAGACCGCTTCATTCGAACCATCAACAGAAAAGGCTCTGCTAACGGTATACTACGCCTTCCACGTCGCTGGCAACTAGTTCTACACAATGCTGGTGACTACTTTGAGGGATAGTTACGGATGCAAACTTGTAACGCTTTGTGTCGGTTCTGAATAAATAGTTGCCAGTATTTAAGTTCCAACCCTCTAATTACACTTCTGACCATTAAAATTGCTACACCACGAAGATGACGTGCTACAGACGCGAAATTTAACAGACAGGAAGATGATGCTGTGATATGCAAATGATTAGCTTTTTAGAGCATTCACACGAGGCTGGTGCCGGTGGCGACACCTACAACGTGCTGACATGAGGAAAGTTTCCAACGTTGTTGTGATGTCACGTGTAAGGAGGAGAAATGCGTTCCATCACGTTTCCGACTTTGATAAAGGTCGGATTGTATCCTATCGCGATTGCAGTTTATCGTATTGCGACATTGCTGCTCGCATTGGTCGCGATCAAATGACTATTGTCGCGGCGGAGTAGCCGAGTGGTCTAAAGCGCCTCGCCGTGGAGGTTCGAGTCCTCCCTGGGGCATGGGTGAGTGTGTTGTCCTTAGGTTAGTTTATCTAGGTTTAAGTAGTTTGTAAGCTACGGACTGATGACCACGCAGTTTGGTCCACTAGATTTACAGACATTTGAACATTTTTTTTGAAATGACTGTTAGCAGAATATGGAATCGGTGGGTTCAGATGGGCAATAAAGAACGCCGTGCTGGATCCCAGAGGCCTAGTGTCACTAGCAGTGGAGATGACAGGCATCTTATCCTCATGGCTGTAACGGATCGTCCAGCCACGTCTCGATCCCTGAGTCAACAGATGGGGATGTTTGCAAGACAACAACGATCTGCACCATCAGTTCGACAACGTTTGCTGTAGCATGGACTATCAGCTCGGAGACCATGGCTGCGGTTATCCTTGACGCTGCATCACAGACAGAAGCGCCTGCGATAGTGTATGCAACGACGAACCTGGGTGCACGAATGGCAAAACGTCATCTTTTCGGATGAATCCAAGTTCTGTTTACAGCATCATGGTGGTCGCATCCGTGTTTGGCGACATCGCGGTGAACGCATATTGGAAGTGTGAATTCGTCATCGTCATACTGGCGTATCACCGGGCGTGATGGTATGGGGTGCCATTGGTTACATGTCTAGGTCACCTCTTGTTCGCATCGACGGCACTTTGAACAGTGGCTGTTACACTTCAGATGTTTTACGACCCGTGGCTCTACCCTTCATTCGATCCCAGCGAGACCCTACATTTCAGCAGGATAGTGCACGACCGCATGTTGTAGGTCCTGTACGGGTCTTTCTAGATACGGAAAATGTTCTACTGCTGCCCTGGCCAGCACATTCTCCACTGCCATTCGTGCACTAACTGAAAACGTCTGGTCAATGGTGGCCGAGCAACTACTCTTGATGAACTGTGGTATCGTGTTGACGTTGCATGGGCATCTGTACCTGGACACGCCATCCAAGCTCTGTTTGACTCAATGCCCAGGCGTATCAAGGCCGTTATTACGGCCAGAGATGGTTGTTCTGGGTACTGATTTCTCATGATCTATGCACCCAAATTTGCTTGAAAAGCTTTTTAAAGAGTCAGAAAAATTGGGAAACTGCTGAAACGCGTCATTTTAGATATGATTTGTTGCAATAAAATGACCGGAGACTACGTATTGGTAGCTTTGAAGGTTATAGTATTTAACGTCTGTTAGTGTTATAATTTGTGTAACGTGAAAGAATATCGTTCCTATGCTACGGTACAATGCCATTCTATCAAAGGAACGTCACTGTGACGCTATATCATAAGTACATAACAAATTACAAAATGCGCTAAGTGGAGATATTGTCGCGAGTCTTCCGACCCAACGCGTGATGCAGTGGTTAGTATCTCAGATCGCTGTGCTTGCGGTTCCCAGTTCAAATACAGCGAACAACCAAGAACGAACTGAACCAACGACCGCAAAGCATAGATCTACCTGAAAAAAGAAAGAAAAAACCTGCATGGACAGAAAATATTATTTGTTTGTATTTAGTAATTTCTAGAATGTTCTACATGTTTCTTACGTTTGATGTACTTGTAAGTTCCAGAAAATTCTTTCTATGTATAAATAATGAAGTACTCCAAGCAGGAGTCAGTCTGTACTGAGAGTACGCTTGTGTTGCAATAAAGGTGTTCTAGGTGTAAAGTGTTGTTGTCTATTACCCTCTCATTCCGGACCAGCTGCAGTTTTCAACGTGACAATATTGTACTATGTATTTTGTGTTAAGGAAGCTGAATGAAGTGGAAAAACAACATAACTGGTAGCGTGACAGGCTGCAGAGGAGAGGTCGCTAGTGTATGGGTTCATTTGAACCTTCTTCAAATATTATTTTCCCTTGTTTCTTTCCTAAATTATTCTGGTTCTTTCTTGTTAATTTAATATAAATACAATATGCGATATACATTATTATTTCTTTGTAAGATGCTGGAGTAACACGGTGGTTAGCGTCACGATCTGTGGAGGGAAAGAGATGTATACAACAGGATTGAGTCTACACTCTCGTAGATATTTTTCGACGATTTGGTTTAATTACGATTTATGGATCTTTTTACTAATTTAACATTCAGTTACAATAGCGAAAATTCGACGTTATTTATTATAAACAAGACGAACTCTGTCTACGAAAGAATATTTTGTGAAGTGTCTTGCAAACTAAGCCGTGACTGTTCTATCAAGACACAATTTATTGACTAAATTAGTGGAGGTAAGCCACACAACAACCAAAACAATAATTATTCTTGTAATTATAAAATAACAATTCTCCTTAGAATTTTTTGTTTAAATTCTTCTTAGAAATACCTCACAAACAGTTTCTTCAGTATAGATCTCTTGAAAATATTGCAATATACGTGACAACCAAAATTCACAAGCAATGCAGCTGCTCCTAAAGCAGAGCAATGAAAGGTAGAAATTATTACGATCCTTTGGTTCCTGCGTTCCTGGCGTAGCCTCCTGTGGAGAGCAGAGGTGGCCGGGCGGAGACCGGGAGTTGGGCAGCGCGGCGTGGAGAGACGACGGCCGAGAGATTCCAGCGGCTTCCAGCGGCGACTCCGTTCCTCGACGGCGGCGTGGTCCAGGACGCGTCAAGTGGCTGTAGGGCCGGTATTTAACGCAGCGCGGAAGGAGACACTCGCCGCTGCTTGGCGATCCGCGGCGTGCGGTGATAGGCCGCTTTCGTGTCTACTTCCCTCACGTCAAGTAGTCCGTGGTGTCGCCTGGCGGGAACGGCCCAGCGACGTCTCTCGGCCACGGCTGGCCTGCGTGCCTCGTGACGTAGCTGAGTCGAGGCGAGGCGCGAGATTTAAGCAGGGTACGCTCGGTGACACTGTTGCGCCGTGGCGCGTGTACTGGCGCACTTTTGTCTGTTGCCGTTGCGCGCCACGACATTTTGTTTTTGTGGTAGATCACTCGGTTTTCCCCACGGCGTTTACAATCTGCCGCAGTTCAGTACAGTGTTGAAAAAGTTCAGTTCACAGAGCAAAGATGAAATGGCTAGCGGGTGGTCACGAAAGCAGGCGCAGTAAGGAAGAAGCAGTGTTAACGTGCAATACTAAAATCCAAAATTATCACAACAAAAGTTATCGAGCTGAGGCGTTGTCACGTGTGTATGAACAAGTTAAATTATCTCTGAAGGAATGACAAACTAAGTTTTTGATTATGCGGAATATGTGCAGTGTGGAAAATTTAGAAAATAAGAAAGAGGAAGACAAGTGGAACTGGTGCAGATGACGTATTTCGTCGCTGATAGATTTTTTTTGCCATTTTTCTTTTTTATTGAATTTCAACGGCTCAGATGGGGCAGGCTGGTAGCTGCCTCGGCGCCGCTCTACAGCCGCGTGCTTTGACAACTGCCGAAGAGAATAATAGGCGAATAAGAACTGAGATAGCGAAATACATAGGAGATATGGACGAACAAATTAATTCAAATGGTTCGAACTATATACATATTCAGTTAAAGCGCTGCCACGGTGACTAGAAACACTTACGTTGTAAAGTATCACTGAAACGGTGACGAAAACAGAGACAATGAATAAAATAGCACAAGCAACACTGGTTCTGCTGTGTAACGGCGGTTGCAGACACTTAAAAACACTTAAGTTACGAGCACCTATCTTCCCTATCCCCTCAGGGGATAGGGAAGAAGAGGATGAGTGGAGGGATGGGAAAAGGAGAGGAAGGGGGTTGGGGGGGGGAAGGGCGGAAGAACTCCAAGAGAAAGGGTTGGAGGGAGAGACCAAGCGTGGGAGGGATGAGGAGGGGGAGGGTCTAGGGCTGGTTGCAAGGGTAGATGTCGGGACGGAGGGCGTCATTCAGGAGAGGGAGGTGGCGATAGTTACCCTCGGAAAGGATGTGGAAAGTGTGCATTTGTAGGGCGGGATGCATTGGTAAAGGCGTGGCACAGGCCTGGGGTTTAAGAGGAGAGGGGAAACCAGAGGGTGAGAGGATTCCATTTTTTGGGAGATGTACAGGATACGGATATGTTCCAAGAACTTCAGAAGGTTCGGGAAAAGAAAAAGATCGAAGAGAATGGGGGAATAGAGGCGTATGCAGCAAGTGAGACAGAGAGCATGTTGTCCCAGGATCTGGGGGATTTATAATAAGCAGGTGGGGCGGATATCCAGGAAGGGTGGAAGCTATAGAAGACGGCACCTGTCAGGGAGCGGTATGTGTAGAGGATGGTGGATGGACTGAGACCCTATGTCCGACTGGAGAGTAGTTTCAGAAGGTTGATATTGTAGAGAGCATTCTGGCGGATAGTCTTGAGGTGGGGAGTCCAGGAAAGGAAACGGTCGAGGGTGAGGTCAAGGTATTTGAGGGCGGGAGTTTGCGGGATGGGAAGTTCATGGAGAGTGAGGTAAATGTCGCGTTGGCGGAAGGAGGAGGTGTTAAAAGGTACGGTGATCGATTGTGGTTTGTCAGGGTTGACGGAAAGCAGCCACTGGTTACACCAACTGGTGAATTGGGAAAAGTGAGACTGGAGAAGGTGCTAGGAACCGATAAGGAAAGGGGCGAGGGCGAGGAAGGCAGTGTCGTCAGCATACTGCAGGAGACGGGGGAGGAGGCTGGGTTTGTGGCATATCAGCCGCGTAAATGAGGTAAAGGAACAGCGAAGGGCGGTGTCCTGAGGAGTCGGAGTTATAGACAGTGACATTGGAGGGGCGGTGGGAGAGAAAGGAAGCTATGAGACGAACATAGGCATAGTTTGGAGTTTGAAGAGGAGAGTGGAATGCCGCACTCGATCTTGGACATTCTCGATGTCGAGGGACACGAATACTGTACCGCGACGGGAATTCATATGGACGGATACGAGATTGGTGAGGCAGAAAAGGAAGGTCAGAAGCCACATTGGGAGAAGCGAAAGCGCCAGTGTTGACAGAGATGCTGGTGTATACGGCGGAAGAGGATGGTTTCCATGACCTTGCTGAACACCGTGGTGAGGCTAATGGATGGGTACAAGGAAAGCTGTCGCGGTGGAGTAGCCGAGCGGTCTAAAGCGCCTCGCTGCGGAGCGCGCGGTTGCTCGCCGTGGAGGTTCGAGTCCTCCCTGGGGCATGGGTGTGTGTGTATTGTCCTCAGGTTAGTTTACCTATGTTGTAAGCTACGGAGTTTGGTCAGATAGATTTACAGACATTTGAACATTTGAACAGGGAAAGCTCAGAGGGAGTTCTACCGGGTTTTGGAAACATAAGGATGTGGGAAGTGTTCCAAATGCCGAGGAATCCGCCAGTGCAAAGAATAACATTATACGAATACGTGAGGATAGCATGGAAGGAGTTAGTGCAGGCAATGAAGTCCTGTAGGAGAGGCGGTCGTGACTGGGTGCTCAAATGTTCGTAAATCTAATGGACTTAACTACAGTGATCATTAGTTTCTACGCTTACAAAATACTTATACTAACTTAAACTAAGTTATGCTAAGGACAACAGAAACACCCATAAACGAGGGAGGACTCGAACCCCCAACAGCGAACGCCTGCGCGCACTGGAGCTGGGCGCTGTAGTGCGCACGGCTTTTCCACCGCGACAGGCTGGGAGCGGTGTTTCGTCTAGTGCGGAGTGTAAGAGTGTAAGTTGAATGTCGAGGGCAGTAGTTGCTAAGTTATGAGGGAGGAATGTGATAAGTGCTGAAAGCTAGGGGCGAGCGGGGTTGGGGAGGCGAGGGGGCAGAGGTATAGGTTCCCTCATGGACGTCGGGAAAGTGGGTTTTCCAATATTGATTTATCGTACATATTGTTATCTTTATCATTTGTTTTCAGATATGAATACCGCCTTTGTGTTTCTTAAAAAAATTACAATTTCTGGAAGAGTATTGCATGCCACGTGCAAGAAAATGTACAGGTTTACATGTGACACGAGAAAGCTACAGTATTCAGGTTTATTGGTTGGTTGGTTGGTTGGTTGGGGGTATAAAGGGACCAAACTACTATGGTCATCATCCCTTTGTTCCAATCAAAGAGATGACATTAAAGATCGTTAAAAGTTGACTAAGTGTTAAAATACGGCAAAACGTAGATGGAAGACGTCTTAAATAAAAGAAGCAAATAAAAGGGGGAGAAAGAAGAGATTTAAAAGAGAATACCAGAGTGTGTATATTGCGAGGTGACGGAAATAAAAGAACGTCCAGACACTCTCATACATTAAAATCACCTCCCTAAACAGAAATTAAGCAGGTGCAGAGCAAATAGATAAATCATAGTGAATAAACATCAGATGGAATTATATAATCCAGTGTTGTTGTTGTTGTTGTGATCTTCAGTCCGGAGAATGGTTTGATGCAGCTCTCCACAATACCCTATCCTGAGCAAGCCTCTTCATCTCCACATAAGAACGGCAACCTACATCTGTCTGAATCTGCTTACTGTATCCATCTCTTGGTCTTCCTCTGCGATTTTTACCACACACACTTCCCTACAATGCTAAATTCACAATTCCTTGATGTCTAAGAATATGTCCTACCAATCTATCCCTTCTTTTAGTCAAGGTATGCCAGAAATTTCTTTTCTCCCCAATTCTGTTCAGTACCTCCTCATTAGTTACGCGATCCACCCACCTAATCTTCAGCATTCTTCTGTAGCACCATATTTCAAAAGCCTCAATCCTCTTCCTGTCCGCACTGTTTATCGTCCATGTCTCACTCCCATACAAGGCAACACTCCATACAAATGCCTTCAGAAAGGAGTTCCTTAGGCTTAAATCAATATTCGATGTTAACAAATTTCTCTTTTTCAAGAACGCTTTTCTACCCATTGCCATTATGCATTTTATATCCTCTGTACTGCGACCATCATTTGTTATTTTACTGCCCAAGTGACAAACCTCATCTACCTCCTTTATTGCTTCGTTTCCCAATCTAATTCCTTCAGCAACGCCTGATTTTCTTACACTGCACTCCATTACCCTAGTTTTACTCTTGTTAATGTTCATCTTATATGCACCTTTCAGCACACTGTCCATTCCGTTCAATTGCTCTTCCAGGTCCTTTGCTGTATCTGACAGAATTACTATGTCGTCGGCAAAACGCAATGTTTTTAATTCTTCCCCCTGAACTTTAATTCCTTCACCAAATTTCTCCTTGCTTTCCTTTATGGCTTGTTCAGTGTACAAATTGAATAACAATGGAGAAAGACTACAACCCTGTCTTACTCCCTTTCCAACCACTGCATCCCTTTCATGCCCTTCAACTCTGACAACTGCTGTCTGGTTTTTGTACAAGTTGTAAATAACCTTACGCTCCCTATATTTTACTCCTGCTTGCTTCAGAACTTGAAAGAGTTTATTCCAATCAACATTGTCAAAAGCCTTCTCCAAATCTACAAAAGCTAGAAACGTAGGTTTGCCTTTTCTTAATCTATCTTCTAGGATAAACCGTAAAGTGAGTATTGCCTCCCGTGTTCCTACATTTCTCCTGAACCCAAACTGATCTTCCCCGAGGTCGGCTTCTACCAGCTTTTCCATCCTTCTGTATATAATTCGTGTTAATATTTTGAAACCATGACTTATTAAACTGATGGTTCTGTAGTTTTCACACCTGTCTGCACCTCCTTTCTTTGAAAGGGGATTATTACATTTTTCTTAAAGTCTGAGGGTACTTCGCCTGTCTCATACATGTTACACACTAGATGAAACAGGTTTGTCATGGCTGGTTCTCCCAGAGACTTCAATAGCTCTGAGGGAATATCATCTACTCCAGGGGCCTTGTTTCGACTTAGGTCTTTCAGGGCTCTGTCAAATTCTTCTCTCAGTACAGTATCACCTATTTCATCTTCATCTACATCCTCTCCCGTCCTACAATATTGTCTCGAAGTTCATTTCCTTTGTAGAGCCCCTGTATATACTCTTTCCACCTTTCAGCTTTCCCTTCTTTGCTGAGAATTGGTTTTCCATCAGTGTCCGTGATATTCATAGAGCTGTTTTTCTCATCTCCAAATGTTTCTTTTATTTTCCTGTAGGCTGTATCTATTTTCCCCTATTCATACATTCTTCTACATCCTTGCATTTGCCTTTTAGCCACTCCTGCTTAGCCATTTTGCACTTCCTGTCAATCTCATTTCTTAGTCGTCTGTACTCCATTTTACCTGTTTCATTTACTGCATTTTTATATTTTCTCCTTTCATCGATTAAATTTAGTATCTCCTGTGATATCCAAGGATTTTTTGTAGGTCTTGCCTTCCTACCTATTTTGCCCTCTGCTGTCTTCACTATTTCATCTCTCAATTTTACTCATTCCTCCTCTACTGTTTTATTTTCCCCTGTTTCTGTCAATTGTTGCCTAAAGCTCCCTCTGAAATTCTTTAGAACTTCAGGTTTCTTCAATTTATCCAGGTCCCATCTCCTTATTTTCCTACCTTTTTGTAGTTTCTTCAGTTTCAGTCTACAGTTCATAACCAACAAGTTATATCTGCCCCTGGGTATGTCTTACACTGTAAAACCTGGTTCCGAAATCTATGTGTTACCATTATAAAATCTATCTGGTATCTTACGGTGTCTCCTGGTCTCTTCCACGTATACAACCTTCTTTTGTGATTCTTGAACCAGGTGTTTGTTATAACTAAATTATGTTCTGTGCAAAATTCTGCCAGGAGGCTTCCTCTTTCATTTCTTTTGCCCAGACCATATTCACCTACTATCTTTCCTTCCCTTCCTTGTCCTACTACCGAATTCCAGTCTCCCATAACAATTAAGTTTTCCTCTCCCTTAACTGTCTGAATAATTTCCTTTAGCTCCTCATATATTTCTTAGATTTCCTCATCATCGGCAGAGCTAGTTGGCATATAAACCTGTACTACTGTTGTCGGTGTTGGCTTCGTATCTATCTTGACAATGATAATGCGGTCACTGTGCTGGTCATAGTAGTTTAGCCGCATTCCTATTTTCTTATTCATTATCAATCCTACTCCTGTGATACCCCCAATTGATTTTGTATTTATAATCCTGTACTCACCTGACCATAAATCCTGTTCATCCTGCCACCGCACTTCACTAATCCCACTATATCTAACTTCAACCTATTCATTTCCCTTTTCAAATTTTCTAATTTTCCTACTCGATTAAGGGATCTAACATTCCACGCTCCGACCCGTAGAATGCCAGTATTGTCTTTCATGATGATCACATCCTCCTGAGTAGTCCCCGCCCGGAGATCCGAATGGGGGACTATTTTACCTCCGGAATATTTTACCCGAGAGGATGCCATCATCATATGTTCATACAGTAGAGCTGCATGTCCTCGGGAAAGGTAACGGCTGTAGTTTCCCTTGCTTTCAGCCGTTCGCAGTAGCTGTGTGGCAAAGCCACATTAGCTGATGTTACAAGGCCAGCTCAGTCAATCACCCAGACTGTTGCCCCTGTAACTACTGAAAAGGCTGCTGCCCCTCTTCAGGAACCACACGTTTGTCTGGCCTCTCCACAGATACCCCTCCGCTGTGGTTGCACCTACGGTACGGCTGTCTGTATCGTTGAGGCACACAAGCCACCCCACCTCGGCAATGTCTGTGGTTCATGGGAGTGGAAATCCAGTGTTACGAATAAAATTTAAAATAGCATCAGCCACAGAGGCATTGTCACCTAAAATAAGGTTTAAGGTGGCAGGGAGATTAAAACGCTGCCCTTGAGTGGCGGAATGATGGCATTCCTTCAAGATATGAGCGACTGGCAAATGCTCACCACATTGACAACGAGGAGGATCCTCCAACGCAGAAGGTAACTGTCCGTCAGCCATGTATGGCCGATACGGAGTCGCCAGAGGACAACAGAGTCCCTGTGGGGAGTCCATATAGAGGACCGCCACATGTGTGTTGTGTCCTTTATCGCCCGTAACTTTTTGATGTTTGGAGGGAACGCCATTCTGCATTCCACAGCCCAAGAACTCGGCTATGCAACTGCGAGCGGGGGTTATTAACTGTGATACCTATAGCCAAGGTAGGTTTATGGACAGCCTCCTTTGCTAACCTATCAGCTAGTTCGTTCCCGTCGATACCAACGTGTACTGGAGTACATAGAAATACCACTGTCCGCCCACGTCGGTCGATGGCATAGAGGGATTCTTGGATGGCCTGAAGCAAAGTATGGCGAGGGAAGCACTGATCGAGAGCCTTTTGACGCTCGTTAACAGAAGTACCGTGCAATTTTACGGCATCCATCTTTGTAAACACGCTGATCTGCGCGCCAAATTCAACCCGCAACGAGCGCTGGAGAGCGCTGGTATCGAAAATCAGGATGATTTGATTTGATTTTCTCAGGGAAGCCAAAGCAGTCTTGGTCCAACCCGCCACTGCCCGCACCGAAACTAAGTTTATTGTGCGGTATAGCTCCCTGTATAGTGCAAGGAGTCCCTTTACCAGTTCTTTATTAGACACAATTTCTTCGGGTCTGGTTGTCCCAAATGTTCTGTGCCTTTTACTCTGCAATTCAATGAATTCGAAGATTAGATGTGATGCAGTTTCATCACCGTCATCACAGATCCTACATTTAGGGTTCTATTCTGTTATTCCCATTGTATGTAGGTGTTTTTTGAAATTCCATGGCCCGTCAGCAATACAACCATGAGTTTAATCTCTCTCCTGTTCAGACCCAGGATTGCAGAGCTTCTTCTAAAACATAGCTTTGGCATCATTACCTTGCCATGTTTTTGTTGATGGACTTTGGTCCAATATTCTACGTGCTGTCTTCTGAGCCAGTTATGTAGCTCCAATTTGATCATTGCCTTGGTGATTGTCAGGACAGGTTCCGGTTCAATGAATGGAGTCTCTGCCCCCATCCTGGCTAATCTGTCGGCATGTTCGTTGCCACTGCCAGGGACCCACAATAGGTTTACTCTATTGCTTTCCACCTAGCTCCACCAGAACCCTGTGATATTCTGCAACAATTTTAGACCTTGTTGCAGGAGCTGTCACTGATCTCAGGGCTGCCTGGCTGTCTGAATAGATATAGATGCTACGGTCTTTGTAGCACCTATGCAAATTCTCCTCCACACACGCGCTGATGACAGTGATTTCCGCCTGGAATACTGAGGCCAGTTTCCCTAGAGAGATGACGCCCTCCAGTCTTGGCTGCACCCCACATACCCCGGCCCCAACGCCTTGGTCTGATTTGGACCCGTCAGTGAACCAGACAATATCCCCCATACGGTGTCGAACTATTTTCTCCCACTGCTCCCTGCTTCCAATTGTGATATTGAAAGGCTTGTTGAAGCAGTATGGTGTTAAAATATAGTCGGTTGGCATTTCCCCAACCTTTCCTATATTTACCTCACTCACTATTTTAGTGTGTGATTCTGGATATCCCGTAGAGTTCCAGTTGTTGCCAGATTTGAGTCTGTATGCACCAGCCGCTGCCTCCATCTTGACCCAAAGGTGTAATGGGGGCATATCCAGCATGGTTTCCATCCCAGCAGTTGGTGTGCTGCTAATTACTTGTGTTATAGCTAAGCAGGCTAGTCTCTGCACCTATGGTAAGGGCATAGTTTGGAGTTTGAAGAGGAGACTAGAATGCCATACTCAATCGTAGGCTTTCTCCATCTTAGAAATTCTCCATGTTGAGGGATATGAATATTGCGGCGCGACGGGAATTCATGTGGACGGAGAGGAGATGGGCGAGAAGACGGAGGAGTGGGTCGTCGACAGAGAAGGAAGGTCGGAAGCCACATTGGAAGAGGGAAAGGAGCTAGTATTGATGGAGCTGCTGGTGTATACGACGGAAGGGGATGGTTTCCAGGACCTTGATGAACACCGAGGTGAAGCTGATGGATGGGTATGAGGACACTTCAGAGGGAGGTTACTGGTGTTTGAAAACAAGGATATGGAAAGTGTTCCAAAGGTCGGGGAAGAAGCCAGTGTAAAGGATAACTGCGAGGTTAGGATGGAGGTGTCTGTATGTGGCGGTCGTGACTGGTCGCGGTGTTTAGTTTGGTGCTGAATGTAAGTTGAATGTCGAGGGCGGTAATTTGTGTATTATGTTCTGAGGGAGGAATGTGATACAAGTACTGGAAGCTGGGAGCGAGAGAGTGGGGGGGGGGGGGGGGAGAGGTGTTGGTTCGCTCATGGACGGAAAGTGGGTTTGCCAATATTGATTTATGGTACATATTGTTACCATTATCAACCGTCTTTTGTGTTTCTTGAAAAAAAAAATACAATTTCAAAAATGTTCAAATGTTTGTAGATCTTATGGGACTTAAATACGAGGTCATCAGTCCCTAAACTTACAAACTACTTATGAACAAGCTAATTACTAAGAACGGCACAAATATCCATGCCTGAGGGGTGGTTTCGAACCCCCGTCCGTAGTGGCCGTCCAGACCGTGACTGGCGCGCCGCAGTCCCCTCGGCCACCGTGGTCGGCAATACATTTTCTGGAAGAGTATTGCAAGCCACGTGCATGCAAACGTTCAGGTCTACCTGTGACACGAGAAAGCTAGAATATTCAGATTCCTTTTCTGACGGTCGCTAACAGCGGTGCCGTACAATTTTACGTCCATCCATCTTTGTAAACACACCGATCTGCGCGCCAAATTCAACCCGCAACGAGCGCTGGAGAGCGCTGCTGTCGGAAATCAGGATGATCAGCTCGTTTCTTGAGATGTAGCAGGTCGTTTCAGAGCGTGAAATAGGTGGACAGCACGTCTGGTGTGCGCCACAGAGAACAACACGCCCCGTGTGAGGACGGCTTTAGGGAATCAGCCCGTAGAATAGCGCCTTGAGCCGAGGTGTGCGGCGGCCCACTTGGGAGTTGGCGCCGGCCGGCGAGTTCGCAAAGTGGAGGAACGCAGAGGCCCGGGCGCGCTGCGCACAGGTCGTTACTCTCGCCGCAAAAGGCGCGGCCGCGGGTGTTAACCTGGATATGGCAGCAGCTGCCAGCTGCCAGCAGCTGGTTATGAAACGCCGCACCGCGCCGCGCCGGCAGGAGCGAGCAGCAAGCAACGAGCAGCGTGGCGTTGGGGCAGGACAGGGGCTGCGCGAGCCAGCGGCAGCCGCCGGCCTTCCGACGATTTAGCGTGGCTGGCGTCACCGCCCAGCCGAGCCGAGCAGAGCGCAATTACTGCCTCCAGCGCACCGCGGCACCCGTCTCTCGCAATCACGCAGGTTTCGTACACGCGCCTCTACCGAACCCCACTGTTAACGTCGCAGTGTACGACTGTTATTTTACTGAGGTGCCCATTTAAATTGCGAGCCTCAGAACGAAAGGAAACGACGAGATTTCAGTCAGCGCGCGCGTGCAGTACAGTAGGAATAATTAGGGACCTGTTGCCGCGCGGGAATAGCCTCATGGACTGATGAGGTACCGTGTGACGGCTTCGAAACATTTCTCCCAATTTGTTAAAATTTTAGAGATTACTTTTATTTAAATAATAACTGTAACCAAACAGCCTTGAAATGAAATAGCTCCTGCAAATGAAACTGTTCCGTGAGTTTAATGAACAAAAAAATGTATAAAGGAAACGAATTACCTGTACGAGTCGGCGATCTTCAGTTTATCAATAAGAATAAAATCGTCTGTGTGACTACGTAGGCTTTCCCGGCGTAATGATTGACAATATTCTTCTCGGGTTTCCTGCCGGATAAATATGTCATCTTGACACAATATTTCGGCGGTTCACCTGCCCGCCATCCTCAGGTGACAGTGCTTGTTCACCGACTCGCCGAGACTGAGTACAAGCCACGCTTCACGCTTCACTTTCATGACGGACCTCGACCTTGGTCCGATGGTTGTGCAGGCTAAGCATTTGCTGCTATTCCTGCTGTACCTAAAACATAGGAAAAAAGTAATAGTACTTGGCTGTTTGAGTGGACTTAGACTGTCAGATTACTGACTTTTTTTCAGGTTTGCTACGAGATTTTTGTTAATCTCGCAGCAGGTCAGCCAACGGGTTGTCGGCCTGAAACGTTGTTGTGTCCCCAGTTGCCGGATGAGCTGGTTGTGGGACTGCTCCGTCTTCTCGTTGAAGGTCCTGGCGGTGACGCGGAATCTCTCCCGGAGTGGTAAACCGAGACTGAGTACAAGCCTCGAGCGGAGGCCCCTATATACTCCGCGGAAGGCCGAGAGCGTGTGCGCAACAATGGACAGTTCTGCCCTCTACGTTTCAGCGCCGCCAGTGGTAGAAATCGGCGTAAACGATAGATCGCTATTCACCAGGTCTAAAGATGTCAAACAATACAGGGTTCCACATTTTACACAAGGGAAAACCCTTGTCTCTGTTTATAATATTGTCAGAAAGGTGAATTGCGGTCGATTCTTTTAAAATGCAGTCCCCATAGCGAGACGCAGAGGCAACCATTTGTGTCTCATCATACTTCATTTTATGTCCCTCAGTAAGACAATGCTCAGCTACTGCAGATTTCTCTGGCTGAAGCAATCTTGTGTATCGGTGGTGTTCAGTACATCGACCTTGAATTGATCGGATTGTCTGACCGATGTAAACTTTCCCACAGTGGCAAGGAATTTTGTATACGCCGGGTTTCCTCAATCCTAAGTCATCCTTTACGGAGCCCAGGAGCGCTCTAACCGACTCAGTCTCGGCGAGTCGTTGTACCAGCACTGTCACCTGAGGATGACGGCCAGGTGGACCGCCGAAATATTGTGTCAAGATGTATTTATCCGGCAGGAAACCCGAGAAGAATATTGTTATAAAATCGTCTAGCTCGCCAAAATTATATTTATTTATTACGTCGTTTTGGCATCTGCCATCGTCAGATCGGATGAAGTGTTCGTTGTACAATCGAGTTACACAGAACGTTTTAAATTCAAAAATATCAAACATTTTTACAAGGATACAATTGTACACTCACCTAAAAACCTCTGAACTTGCACAGTAAAGTTCAGCGTCAATGATAAAATATCCGCTTAGTAGGTACGTACGTCAACTGCAGTCTTGAATAAAAATTACACACATCTCGAAAGACATCATGTAATTATACTAATATGCTGCTTTAAAGGGTTTTATTATAATATTATTATGGATCCATTTCGGCACAATTAGCCATCGTCAGACGATCTGAGAAATACACAAACTTTTTTACGTAATAATCATCGTTTTGTTTATTTAACAATAATGTGAACTTTTGTGTCACACTTATGTAGTATTGTAAAAATATCGTTAAATAAATTATATATATATACAGGGTGTTTTACTAAGTGCGTTTGCCTCTGTAACTTATAAAATAATAGGTGACGGGAAATTTTAATGCGCAGGTCAACAGAAGAAATGTTACACTTTCTGCGGAGCTATGAACATAGCTTATTGTATCATTTTCCAAAGAGTTACAGCACAAAGATATAATTTTTTAAATGGAACAATAGTTTGTTTCTATCGTTCATTGGATTCGTTGAAACCAGCTGCGTCCAAATCAATTTAAACTACATTTCTATCACTGTTAGTTTGTATAATACGTGGCTGTGTGGTGGGTGATGGATGTTATGGCGGTGGGAAGTTGATTTACATGAGATGTTCAAATGTGTGTCCATGTTCCTCAATGCATAATGCAATGCGCCGTCGAAAGGATCTGCGGACGAGATGTAACATCGCCGGTGTGGCGGAGCGACATGCGTCCTCAATGCGCCGTTTTAGATCATCTGGGGATGTGGGCTCAGTGACATAAACACGATCCTTTAGACATCCCCACAAAAAGAAATCTACTGGTGTTAAATCGGGCGACCTTGCGGGCCATGAATGAGGACCATGGCGCCCCAACCATCTTCCTGCAAACCTGTTGTTTAGTTCTTCCACAACAGCACGCGCAGAATGGGCTGGGTGACCATCGTGCTGCATCCGCATATGGACTCTCGTGTGTAGACACACATGTTCAAGGAGACCACCCAAACTGTCGGCTATAAAAGCGCGATATAACTCACCTGTCAGTGTACCTGGGAAGTAGTGTGCACCGATGATTTCATCCCCAAGGATTCCACGCCACACGTTAATAGACCACCTACATTGACGGTCGACAGGTCGTACCCACCGAGGATTGTCTGCGGCCCAGCAGTGCATGTTATGGCGATTCACTGCACCATAATTTGTGAATGTGGACTCATCAGAGAACATAACAATTTGTAAAGACTCCACTGTGAAATTACGCATGGCCCACTCACAGAATGTCACTCTTGCACGGAAGTCGATCCCAGTGGGTCAGTGACAGACGGTACGGCTGAAACCTATGGCCGTGTACTATACGCCACACAGATGTGAGACTGACAACAGCGACTGCAGCAATGGCTCGTAAGCTGACATGAGGATCGTGGTGTAGTGCAGCTAAAACAAACACCTCCGTCTCCTCACTTCTTGCAGGTCTTCGTCTATTACTGCGGCGCATTACCAAGCTGCCTGTTTCCCGAAGTCGTTGTTCGGCACGTAAGAACGTAATGGCTGCCGGAGCTCTTCGCCTAGGATATCTCACGGCATACGCCGTGGCTGCTTCAGAAGCATCGTGTCGGCACTTGCCGAGCACCAGCAACATGTCAACGTACTCTTTGTTCGTGTATGCCATCGTCATCCGATGTCAGTAAAAAAGGTAAAGCAGTCAACAATCCGAAGATTGGTTTGAACACCACAGTGCTTTACTAGGCATGGTCCTGTTTGGAGGTGGTATGCCGTTGCCTTCCTTCGACCTTGAACTGACTTACCCAGCCAGTTATTGGGGGACCTACAGTTTAACGTGGGTTCCGAATCACGGTGCTACTCGGTATTTTTCACATGAGCAATACTGCCAGAGGTGAAAGAAGTGAAAAGTGACAGATAAAAATCCTAGGACCTGGTGGGGATCGAACCCGTGACACTTGGATTTGTAGTCTGGCACTCTACCACTGTGCAACCGATGTCAGTAACTGCGGTATATTGAGCCCCGGTTGTTTTCTGGCTCCAACAGTTGCTTTTTAAGACGTTTAATGAAATCAAATGTTTGTAAAGCTTATGGGACTCATCTACGGGGTCATCAGTCAATAAACTTACAAACTACTTATGAACTAGCTCATACTAAAGACGGCACAAACATCCATGTTGTCATTTGAACACCCTTGTATAATTAAGGATGTTCCGATACAACTGAATATGATTACTCGTAAGTATACAACACTTCTGTTTCGATGCCAACTATTTTTATATGCTAATTATTCTTTCGATACTTACTTGGTGTGAAAAATAAAGTACTTCTATTGAATCAGAACCTGGCGGTAAAATAAATATGAATTCTGTTCAAAACATTCCGGAAGAATTGTAATCTCGCGCCAATAGAGTGGAGCGATCTGTGGTAAACACGTGCAAAACACTGACAAAACAGACACGTCTTAAGATATCAGAGAATAACCTTCATGGCAGTAGAAGGTCCTGTTACTGTTTAGGTCTTCAATTCGGAGACTACTTTGATGCAGCTCTCCACCTTACTTTGTCCTGAGCAAGCCTCTTCATCTCCTCATAAGAGCGGCAACCCACATCTATTTGCACCTACTTTCTGAATTCGTGTCTTGGTCTTCCTCTACGGTTTTGACTCCACACACTTCAGCTCATTGCCAAATTCACGATTACGCGATGATTCAGAATGGGTCTTACAAATTAATCTCTTCTTTTAGTCAATGTATGCCAGAAATTACTCTTCACCCAAATTGAGTTCAGTACCTTCTCATTTGTTTTGCTATTTAACCACCTAATTTTCAGCATTTTTCTGTAGCACCACATTTCATAAGCCTCTATTCTCCTCCTGTCTGAGCTATTTATCGTCCGTATTTCACTACCGTACAAGGCAACATTCCACACAAATGCCTTCAGACAAGACTTCCTATACATTAATGTTCGACGTTAATATTTTTTTCTTTTTCAAAAATGTTCAAATGTTTGTTAAGTTTATGGGACTTAACTACGGGGTCATCAGTCCCTAAACTTACAAACTACTTATCTACTATCTTATACTAAGGACGGCACAAATATTCATGCCCGAGGGGGGATTCGAACCCCCGACCGTAGTGGCCGTGCAGACTGTGACTGGAGCGCCTCAGTACCCTCGGCCACCACGGCCGGCTTTTTATTTTTCAGCAAGGCTTTTCTTCCCATTGCTATTCTCCACTTTATATCATCTGTACTGCGACAATCGTATGCTGTTTCACTGCTCAAGTAACAAAACCCTTCTACAACCTTTATTGTTTTATTACCTAAACTGAGGAGTAGGTCTGATAATGAATAAGAAAATAGTAATGCGGGTAAGTTACTATGAACAGATAGACACGAAGCCAACACCGACCACAGTAGTGCAAGTTTATATGGCAACTAGCACGGCCGATGATGAAGATATTGAAAAAAATGTATGTGGAGATAAAAGAAATCATTCAGAAAGTTAAGGGAGAGGAAAACTTGATTATAATGGGGGACTGGAACTCGGTAGTAGGAATGGAAAGATAAGGAAATGTAGCAGGTGAATATGGACTGGGAAAAAGAAATGAAGGAGGAGATCGCTTGGTAGAATTTTGTGCAGGTTCTAAACTGTAAGACATATTCAGGGGCAGATATAGACTCTGACCATAAGTGATTGGTTATGAACTGCAAATTAAAACTTAATAGAGTGCAGAAAGGTAGAAAAGTTAGGAGATTGAACCTGGACAAATTGAAGGAACCAGAAGTGGCTGAGAGTTTCAGAGGGAGCATTAGGCAAGGATTGGCTGAAACGGGGAAAAGTAATACAGCAGAAGAAGAATGGGTAGCTCTGAGAGATAGGGTAGTGAAGGCAGCAGAAGACCATATAGGCAGAAGGACAAGGCCTAATCGAAATCCCTGGATAACGCAGGATATACTGAACTTAATTGATGAGAGGAGAAAATATAAAAATTCAGCAAGTGAAAAAGGGAGTACAAATGTCTGAGAAATGTGATTGACAGGAAGTGCAGACTGGTTAAGCAGGAGTGGCTAGAGGGCAAATGCAAAACCGTAGAAGAATGCATAAGTAGAGGAAAAATAGATACCGCCTACAGGAAAATAAGAGATATTTGGAGACAAGAAAAGCAGTTGTATGAATATCAAGAAATCTGACGGAAAACCTGTACTAAGCAAAGAGAGGAAAGCTGAACTGTGGAAAGAATATAGAGGGCCTATACAAAGGAAATAAAGTTGAAGGCAATATTCTAGAAATGGAAGACGAAGTGGAGATAGATGAGATAGGAGATATGATACGGCTATTAGAATTTGACAGAGCGCTGAAGGACTTGAGTCGAAACAAGGCCCATGGAGTAGATGATATTCCGTATGAACTGCTGATATCGGTAGGAGAGCCAGTCGTGAAAAAATTGTACCACCTGGTATGCAAGATGTATGAGACAGAGGAAATACCCTCCGACTTCAAGAAGAAAATAGTAATTCCAGTTCCAAAGAAAGCAAGTGCAGACAAGTGTGAAAATTACAGAACTATCAGTTTAATAAGTCATGGTTGCAAAATACTAACACTAATTATTACAAACGAATGGAACAACTTGTGGAATCCGACTTCGGGGAAGATTAGTTTGGATTTAGGAGAAATGTAGGAACACGGGAGGCAATACTCAAATTACGACTTATCTTAGAAGATAGGCTAAGGAAAGGGAAACCTACGATTTTAGCCTTTGTCGATTTAGAGAAAGCTTTTGATAATGTCGACTGGAATACACTTTTCAAATTCTGAAGGTAGCAGGGATAAAATATAGGGAAGCGAAGAGTTATATTCAACCTGTACAAAAACCAGACAGCGGTTATTAGAGTCGAAGGGCAAGCAAGGTACGCAGAGGTTGGGAAGGGAGTAAGACAGGGTTGTAGCCTTTCCCCAATGTTGTTCAATCTGTACATTGAACAGGCAGTAAAGGAATGGAAGGAGAAATTTGGAGAGGGCATTAAAGTGCAAGAAGAAGAAATAAAAACATTGCGATTTGCCGATGACATAGTAATTCTGTCAAAGACTGCAAAAGATCTGGAAGAGCAATTGAATGGAATGGACAGTGACTTGAAAGGAAGATATAAGATGAACATTAACAAGAGTAAAACGAAGGTAATGGAATGCAATGTCAGGAAATCAGGCGATGCTGAAATAATTAGATTAGGTAATGAGACAATAAAAGTAGTAGATGAATTTTGTTATTTGGGTAGCAAGATAACTTCTGATGGCCGAAGTAAAGAAGACATAAAATGCAGAATGGCTATGGGAAGAAAAGTGTTTCTGAAGAAGCGAAATCTGCTGACAACCAATATTAATTTAAATATTAGGAAGTCCTTTCTGAAAGCATTTGTCTGGAGTGTAGCATTGTATGGGAGTGAAACGTGGACGATAAGGAGTTCAGATAAAAATATGATAGAAGCTTTTGAAATGTGGTGCTACAGACGAATGATGAAAATTAGATGGGTAGATCACGTAACTAATGAGGAGGTGCTTAACCGAATCGGGGAGAAAAGGAGTTTCTGGCATATACTGACCAAGAGAAGGGATAGATTGGTTGGACACATTCTGAGACATCAAGGAATTGTCAACTTAGCATTAGAAGGAAGCGTGTGGGGTAAAAGTCGTAGAGGGAGACCGAGGGAGGAATATAGTAAGCAGATTGAGAAAGATGTAGGTTGCCGATGAAGAGACTTTCGCAGGACAGGGTAGCGTGGAGAGTTGCATCAAACCAGTCTGCGGATTGAAGACCACAACAACAACAACCTAAACTGGAGCCGCCCCAGCGCAACGTCACCGAACTAGAGAATATTAGGTCCTCTATAGTCACTGAGAGAAATATGAGATAATGGCTCTAATGTCACGAAACTAGTTGGTTGAAGAAAAAAGTACCAGACTGCTGAAGCGGTTTCCTTTCAGTCTGACTGAAGTCTACGGCTGCGGATGCCCACAATACAGAATTCGTTACTTCTGTAAATAATTCCTGTTAGTATTTTGCAACCATGCCTTATTAAACGAATGGTTCTATGATTTTTCACCCCTGTCTGCCCCTGATTTCTTTGGAATGGAGATTATTACATTTTTCTTGAAGTCTGGCGGTATTTCGCTTGTCTCATACATCTAGCACACCGGGTGGAATAGTTTTGTATGGCTAGCTCTCCCAATGACTTCAGTAGCTGTGAGGGCTGTGAAGGAATGTCGTCCCCTCCAGGCGTTTCGTTTCGACGTAGATTCTTCAGTGCTCTGTCAAATTCTTCTCTCAGTATAGTATCTCCTATTCCATCTTCATCTACTTCCTCTTCCCTTGCAATAATATTGTGTCGAAGTACAATTTCTTTGTAGAGCTCCTCTAAATATTCTTTTCACCTTTCATCTTACCCATGTTTGCTCAGAACTCCTTTTCCATCTCAGTTGCTGATATTCATACAACTGCTTTTCTTGTCTCCAAACATCTCTCGCATTTGCCCTCTATCCATCTCTACTTAGCTATTTTGCACTTACTGTCAACCTCGTGTTTAGTCACCTATACTCAATTTTACCTGCTTGAATTACTGGATTTTTATATTTTCTCCTTTCAGCAATTTAATTCAGTATTTCCTATGACGTCCAAGGATTTTCTGTACCTCTTGCTTCTCTACCTAATTGGTCCTCTGCTGCCTTCACTATTTTTTCCTCAAAGCTACTCATTCATCTTCTATTGTGTTACTTCCCCCCTGTTTCTGTTTATTATTGCCTAAAGCTCTCTTTGAAACTCACAAGAACTTCAGGTTCATTCAATTTACCAGGTCTGATCTCCTACTTTTCTTACCATTTGGCAGTTTCTTCGGTTTCATTTTACAGTTAATAACCAAGACGATATGGTCAGAGTCGATATGAGCCCCTAGACACGTCGCACACTTTAAAATGTGGTTCCGAAATCTATGTCCTACCTGTATAAAATCTATCTGGCACCTTCTGGTGTCTCCTGGTCTCTTCCAGGTATACAACCTTCTTTTATTAGTCTTATACAACCTTCTTTTATTAGTCTTAAACTAAGTGTTTGTTATAATTAAATTATGTTCTGCGCAAATTTTTACCAGGTGGCTTCCTCTTTCGTTTCTTTTCCCCAGTCCATATTCACCTACTATTTTTCATTCCTTATCCTATTACCGAATCCCACCCCTTCCCAATCAGAATCAAGCTTTCGTCTCCCTTAACTGTCTGAATAATTTCCTTTATCTCCTCATACATTTCTTTGATCTTCCCATCATCGTAGAGCCAGTTGGCATATAAAATACTGTCTGTCTTGACAACGATAATGCGATCACTGTGTTGTTCATAGTAGTTTACACGGATTGCAATTTTCGACATTTTTTGTATTACACCCAACTGATTTTGTATTTATAAACCTGTACTCACCTCATCAGAAATCCTTTTCATCTTTACAGCGAACTTCACTAATCCCCACTATATCTAAGCTGAACTTACCCATTTCTCTTTTTAAAATTTTTTTACCTCCCTATTCGATTAAGGGATGTAACATTCCATGCTCAGGTTCGCAAAATGCCGGTGCTGTCTTTCTTGATGAAACCCGGAGATCCGAATAGGAATCTATTTTACCTCAGTAATATTTTACCCGAGAGGATGCCATCATCATATATTAATACAGTAGAACTGCATGTACTCGAGAAGAATATCGACTGTAGTGTCTCCTTGCTTTCACCCCGTTTGCAGCAACTATAAAGCCACGTTAACTGATGTTACAAGACTAACTCAGTCATCCAGAGTGTTGCCCCTGTAACTACTGAAAAGGCTGCTGCCCCTCTTCAGGAACCAAACGTTTGTCTCGCCTCTCCAAGGATATCCCTCCGCTGTGGTTGTACATGCGGTACGGCTATCTGTATCGTTGAGGCTCGCAAGCCACTCCACCTCAACAATGTCTGTGTTCAAAATGTTCAAATGTTTGTAGAGCTTATGGGACTTAATTACAAGGTCATCAGTCCCTCAACTTACAAACTACTTATGAAGTAGCGTATACTAAAAATGGCACAAACATCCATGCCAGAGGGGGGATTCGAAACCGCAGCGGTCGTGCAGATCGTGACTGGCACGCCGCTTGGCCACAGTGGCCGGCACACTGTCTGTGGTTTTTGAGGCCGGTAGAGGGATGTACGATTGTACAACTGCAGAGAAAGCAAGGATTGGAATGCATTAACAAGTAATATTGGGGCGGGGGGGATGTTCGATTTTCACGTTTCAGTCTTTTAGTGCCCTTCTTCATATATGCTTAGGCACTCTTACAAGTTCAGCCTTAACACGGTTGGAGAGTGATAAGAAATGTCTGGAGATGAGTACTTGGTGCTCGAAACCGGTCAACTGAAATATAAATGATTGATGCTGTTCTAAAAACCAAGTGAATAACAATTACAGCGATGGACTGAATACTAAATATTGAGAGGATAGGGTGTATGTTGTACTCAGTGATGAAGATGTGGCAGTAGGAGAGGAATCCATTGCGGTTCGCATCAAACCAATCAGAAGTCGTGCCACAATGGGAGAGTGGGAATCAAAGTCTGGCTTTGAATTTAGCGAGAACCATTCTTTCTGTCTAAGCAGAAATGCAACTTGTACTTGGTGGACCAACACCGCTGGGAGAAAGGATTCGTCGAAGAAATGGCTTAGTCACGGCTGCGGCTTGGCGGCTGTTCCAGACCGAATCAATCACACTCAAGTTGTTACGCAGACCATGGCGCGTTCTCAGATAGGTCGGAAATGTAGTCACAGTCTGTATCTGCACCCAGAAGTAGCTACACTGATCGGGGGATAGTTATGTATATGCTGCCAGATATTGCACGTGAAATGAAATACATCTGTGTGATTTATGATTTACTATTTTGTATGGATAAATACCGTTTTGTATCATCACAAGTTATTAATTTTTTTGAAGGTTTAGCTCTTGCAACAGACATATGTTCTCCTTGGTTTGTAAACCTTGTATATTGTTTTCTTTTTTTATTTGATGTAATCATAATATATATTAATTTGGGCCGGTGTGAATCAAGAAAATAATTGTGACTTCTGAAATTTTCGCGATATATTTCTCCTTCCAGTAATCTTCTGGTATGCAGCCGGATCTCGTGAACATTCTGCCACGATATTTCGGCCCAGAGACCCCCGGCTATCTTCAGGTGAGAAGGCAACTACTGAAGAGTCCAGGTACGGTGGCGGTGTTTTTTCCGATAGGAATTTGTGCGCGTGTGTTAGGTGGTGACATGCGCGGTACGGCCTTACTCACCTGAAGATGGCCGGACGTCTCAGAAATATCGTATCAGAATGTCAACGGGATCCGGCTGCATACCCGAAATTACGAAAAAAGAAAATAGTTTTTCCAAGGCCTGACAAGGACAAGAAATATCAAAAGCAGGAAGCAGTGATAATTAAACAGAACACCGAAAAAGTAGCAGCATTGACAAGCTTATCCTTATGAATATGGGGCTGGCAGACTACATTCATTCATAGCATAAAGAAGAGTTTGTACCATAGTCACATTGTGCTGACTGTGATCACTGTCCACTGTCTTCCATCCCCCCCCCTTCCGTCCACACATGGACAAGGAACTACTAAAGCGACATCGTAGCATGAACAGTAAGTGCAGTGAATGTTAACTTATGCTTGGTGACTTGCAGTGGCGACTGGGGGTTCGATTCTATTCAGTGCGGATTTTGATAGTGGCGCCGCCGCTCCCCTCCCGTCGGCGTGTCGATATTTCGACGCCCCCCCCCCCCTTTAGATATATTTTCGTTTTAAGATCTGCAGAATGTCTTAGCTCGGCTTGTTTGCGCTTGTTTCAACTCTAGCTGAGGCTTCGTCAGACCAAGCTTCGTTATTACACACTTTTCTTCCAAGCTTAAACCTGAGTAATTTGTTTCTAAAAAATACTGAACGATGTTCATTTTTATTATTATTATTATGTTTGTAAATGTATCGGACCAAATTGCGTGGTCATCAGTCCGTAGCTTACAAACTACTTAAACCTAGGTAAACTAACCTAAGGACAACACACACACCCATGCCCCAGGGAGGACTCGAACCTCCACGTGCTCCGCAGCGAGACGCTTTAGACCGCTCGGCTACTCCACCGCAGCTGTTCATTTTTCTTTGATAATAAACACCAAGAATATATGAATGTGTACGTGAACACTAAAACACAATAACTGATTACACTGTTAAGTGACTATAGCAAAATGAATTTGTTACGTGACACTGTAAGCAGCACAAAGGCTGCTCTTACCCACAACTTTTCAAACAGTTAAATGTTTGTTATAACTAAGAGTATAAATGTCATTTACCCTCAAAATCGCGACACATTTGCAAAAGCAGTTCAGCCATATATATATATGGCAAGTAACAATACAAAAGTCGTTGTTTCCGTAACTTAAAAAGAAGACTGGGTTTAAAAAATTGCTTGCAGTCGGTCTCGAACCCACTACCTTCTATAGCGCATAGCGATGTCGCTAACCACTTTCAAACTACTGGAACTAACTTATCGTAAGGACAGAACACACCCATCTACTCTCGAGGGAGAACTTTAACCTCATCTTTCATCCTACTGTAGTCGTTCAATGACGACACCTTTCAGTACACCAATGCATCATCAGTAAGCAGCTGTAAGTTGCTACTTACTCTGTGGGATCAGCAACTAAATTTCTAAGTGGTCCACATTATTAACTTTTATCATTGCAGCGTGCCAGACCAAACGTTTTTGTGAAAGAAATAATTACTAAACGAATGGAAATTTAAAAAAAATCATAGGTAAGCAGTCAATATGTACATATATTACAAATCTAAAATATAACATAGTATTAACTTTAGAAAATTAAAATTAAGCAAAATCTAATGAGACAAGTCACATTTTTTTTTTCAAAGTTTCTCGACATTTAAAGGTATCTCCGATGTAATAATTCTGAGAATGCCACTAAGATGTCCGTCTGTTAGCGAAGATCTCGTGTTAGATTTTATCTGTTTCATTCATGAAACAAAACAGCTCACAGATATTTGTGCTTCCAAATAAGGATACTTGCTGAATTGCTGATTTGAATAGGTAGGGATACTCGTGGCATTGTATGGTTACAAAATTGTGTACCTGCATTCTGCAGGCAGCTGTGGTAGGCTGTTTCAAGGATTATATTACTCTGAAGCTCAATCATCAGTAGGGGTAACGTGGCGCCTTCAAGTCTTAACCTCAAAAGTATTATGGAACACTTTTATACAGGACTCTTGATTTTTGAAATCGGTGAATCTTTTCTCGAACTCATTCCTTATTTTTCAAAGCAAAGATATATAGTATTAGAAGTCCAATGTCTCATGATTTCGTGTAGACAAGGCCTCCCGGTGTCCCAACGATCTTTCCCCGTCTGTTTTCGAACAAGATAAGCACGGCGGCATTCTGTGTACGCAGCGGCGTTTTGGCGGCTTCCGGACAAGTGTGAAGTGGCCTCACTGGTGGAGAAACGCACTCACTGCTGTGTCTAAAAAAAAGAACGTCTTCGTCATGGTATGGTGGGCCAGATTGTTCGTCATTGAGGGCCGTAGTGTGGACTGCGGGACATGTGTTGGACAGCCCTGATTTGTAGAGATAGAAAATAATAGCAGACTGTGACGTAGCGGGCCGTAGGTCGTTGCTTCTTGCAGTTCTCGTTGATCGGCGCTGTCGGTAACTGTTAGCTGAAATTCCATGGGACAAAACTAACCTGCTACAAATAATGTAGGCTACAAGTAGTACTGCAGTTCATTGACACTTTAATGAATTATTAGTGCCCAATTGTCCCCATTTATGGCCAGCGTACAAGTCTCATTTATATTAATTGATAAACAGTGCTATTAGGACGCTGTGTAAAATTATAGAGCCACAGATAGTGATGTGGTCATGCGTTTATTGACGCGTTTCGATAAAAATCATCTGTAAAGTTACAATCAGTAAGCCTGGTGTCACAAAAAGAGCACTGCATGGACAAGAGAGATACCAAATTACATTATAAACACAAATATCTTAAGTACATACCGTGGAAGAGGCTTTACATAATAAAATTGTATGACGTCAATGTCCTGCTGAACATTACTGAAGCCAAATCACCCAGCATCGTCAAAGTAAACGGTAGATGCCACCAGGTGGTTCTAGTGTAACTGACTAAGATAAGAAAAATAGAAACTATATAAAACCAAATAGAAAGAATTAAAACCTAGTAATCCTATAAACATTTAAGTTTAAAATGGAGAGGATGGGACTATACAACTGTATGCAGCTCTTATTGTAAACTCACATACCTATGATGGTGCCCCATGGCATGGCGAGGACAGAAAGGCGGGAGACCAGGACGTATACAAATGGGAATAAAACTGACAGATACTGCCAGCTATTATAAAATGAAATGATAAAATCCCTACATTGCATTAGTAGGGTTACACATCTGTCATAAAACAAGCTGGGGTTAAAAATTATAAAATATGACCAGGACGTAATCAATGGGAGTAAAATTGACGGATAGGCATATATTATAAAATATCACAATTTAACGCTTAACATGATAAAATCCCTACGCTGCATTAGTAGGGTTACACGTGTCATAAAACAAGTGGAGGTTAAAAGTAATAGAATATGTACAATTGTTAAGAAGTATATTTACTCATTTATTTTTCCCCTCTCTCTCTTACACATAAGTCATAAAACACCCGGGAGTTAAAATGACAAATGACTAATGAAGTTATAAACAATATCATGAAATGGAGTAACGGAATATGACAGATGAAATATACACAATTGTCATGAAATGGAGTAAGAGCCATTAAAATGCCTACGTTACATTCGTAGGCTCACATAGAAAGAAGGATTTGAATCCACCTCAGGGAAGAGAACCATAACATTTCGGACATGGCAACCAACAATTTGCCATAGGGCACCACCATAGGTATGTGAGTTTACAATAAGAGCTGCATACAGTTGTATTGTATAGTCCCGTCCTCTCCATTTTAAACTTAAATGTTTATAGGATTACTAGGTTTTAATTCTTTCTATTTGGTTTTATATAGTTTCTATTTTTCTTATCTTTGTCAGTTGCACTAGAACCACCTGGTGGCATCTACCGTTTACTTTGACGATGCTGGGTGATTTGGCTTCAGTAATGTTCAGCAGGACATTGACGTCATACAATTTTATTATGTAAAGCCTCTTCCACGGTATGTACTTAAGATATTTGTGTTTATAATGTAATTTTGGTATCTCTCTTGTCCATGCAGTTCTCTTTTTGTGACACCAGGCTTACTGATTGTAACTTTACAGATTCTGAAGATGATTTTTATCGAAACGCGTCAATAAACGCATGACCACATCACTATCTGTGGCTCTATAATTTTACACAGCGTCCTAATAGCACTGTTTATCAATTAATACTGATATGGGCGCATCCTCATGAACGACTTTATGTTACGTCTGGAGTCTCATTAATAACAGTCACCACAACCCAGTACGCACATTCCACACATCAATATTACAAATTTACACAGTTCGTGTGTAGAATAGAAAAGTGTGAGGTGTACATCTTATGTGGCACGCATATGATGAGTTAGTTTGTAATAACTGTAGATACACTTTCTACACGGCTAACACTGGAGATCTTTACATAATTGTTCATAATCGGAATTCAGACTGACGTGAACTGTGTCCCAGATACATCACGAAACAAGACTCTACTGGAGTGGATTGTGCCTCCTAACAAAGATGTAACAAGACTAATTTACATGGCACGAAAGCGTCCTATCTATACCATTCAAACAATGTCACTGGAAATTACGTATTGTTAATTGACTCCATTAACTTAATTATCCCTTAAATGCATAGTGTTGTATATCTGCAAAATCGATTGAAATATTGTTTTATTCGCGTCTAGTGGGAATTTTGTGAACTAGCACGTGTTTAAAAGATGCAGCAGAGTTTTTAGAATGTGTCTGAGGTGTTTAATGAGTCGAGGTTGGCTACAGTGTGAACTTCTGTTAACATCTTTGCTTGTGTTAGTTGAAAACGGCAGATATTGCAGATTTGGACATTTTGCTTTCCATATAGAGAACCAGTTTTGAAACGAGGAAAAAAAAAATCACACCAATTAAGGCAAGTATGGAAAACAAAATAAGGACAAAAATTGTTTATACTATCCAACTCATCATCATCATCATCATCATCATTAGAGACTGATTATGCCTTTCAGCGTTCAGTCTGGAGCATAGTACCTCTATCCAACTTTGAAAATTATGTAACAAGTTTCTATATGATGCATATTTGCCTTTTTGGAAAACTAGCAACGTAGAAATTTTTTTACTCTTTTTCCCTTTGTTTGTACTACTTATAATACACAAAAATTATATTTTTTTGAAATTAAAAAAAGATGCATTTAAGGGTTAAAATGGAATAGTAAACAATGACATACAACTGGCTATAGTAAAAGATAGCGAAAATAATACTTAGTAAATTGATATACAAGTCTCTACTACATTAATAGTATTTCACTTATAAATACAACTAAATACGTTTCCCAACAATAATTGCGAAATAAACGGTAATTATATGGAAACTAAGATAGGCAAAACATTACTTTTGATACATGACAATACTTACTTCAGTATTATGAGAAAATAATTTATTTAGTTTGACCAGAAATACTAATTAGCCTAATATATGACCTACAACAATACGTATCTTGCGTATGAACTAATTGATATTTGAATATTAAATAAACTTCTGCGACATCAAATAATAGAAAATATCTTCAGCTAGTCACGTTAGAAAAAAGAATAACAAAATTTTGGAAAAGAAACTGATAATAGACTAGTTACACTCATACCTATTATTATGCAACAATGGTATCGGGAGGTTCAGTAATGCAAGAAAATGAGAATACATCCAAACATTCTTCGTCACAAGTCCTACCACACTAATAATACTCTTCTTCTGATGAGCACTCGCCGTTGAGAACAACGTACATGATTCTATTATTTAATAAGTTTTCGAGCCACTCACATCACTGCGAATATATTCCATATTCTGGTACATTCGTTAACAGTCTGCAGTGTGCCACCTTGTGACACGCCTTTCGGAATTCGAGAAATATGCAGTCTGCCTATTGGCCTTCATCCTTGGTTCGCTAGATGTCATGTAAGAAAAGAGCAAGCTGAGTCTCATACGAGCAGTACTTCCTAAACCGTGCTGATGCATGGACAATTCTTATCATCGCTTTCCATATGTCGTATACGAGACACAATACTAGTCCAGACTCTATGGCCTACCGGAAATTCCATAAAGAGAGGGTACCACTACGACCCATTGTGAGCAATATTGGAGCAGCCACCTACCAAACTGCAACATACCTTAAGAAAATGTTAGCACCATATGTGGGAAAATGTGCTCACCACATTCCGCAACTTCAGCAGACTTTGTGGAACGTCTGAAAAACCTACGTTTCGAGGAAGCAGATTTAATGGTTAATTTAGACGTTGTATCCCTGTTTACCAGAGTGCCACTAAAGGACACACTTGAATTAATCAATGAAAAGTTAGATGGAGCTGTGAAGGATCTATTTCAACATATTTTGACATCGACCTACTGTCTATGTGGGGGTCAATTCTACGAACAGACTGAAGGGGTGGCTGTGGGTAGCCCCTTGTCACCGGAAGTGGCCAACCTGTTTATGGAGATTTTTGAGGAGGCTCTTACAACTGCCACTCACCAACCAAAATGTTTCTTCAGATATGGTGATGCAGTTAAGTCCCTTAAGCTTAACAAACATTTGAACATATGGTGATGACACATTTGTCATCTGGCCCCATGGTCACAAAAGACTGGAGGATTTCCTGGACCACCTGAACTCAAGACATCCGAGTATTACATTCACCATGGAGATAGAGAAGAATGGTCAGCTTCCATTCTTGGATGATCTGGTAAAGACAAAGGCAGAGGGCACCTCTGGCCATAGTGTCTACAGAAAGCCAACACACACAGGCTTATATGTGCAGGCCAACAGCTGCCATCACCCAGAACAGAAGACTGGGATGCTCAGAACACTCATACATTAGGCCAAGACACTCTCCAACTCGGACAGCCTAGCAAGGGTACTCGCACATCTCCAACAAGTGTTCACTGCCAACGAATTTTCAGCCAGGGATATCCGTAGAGCAATGCATCCAACCTAACGTATGGATATATCGAAACAGGAACAAGAAGAAGAATCCAAGAAACTTCCTTTTTTACCATAGGCAGGGCTTACCTCTGCCAAGATCAGACGAATACTAAAGAAACATCAAGGAGTGTTTTCTGGCCACCTAGCAAAATCAGGGCGCCACATGGGACTCTTAAAGATGACCTTGGATTCAGGAAACCAGGCATTTACAATGTGCCTTGTGAATGTGGTATTTCCTACGTCGGAAAATCACTACAACAGTGGACACTAGATGCAAGGAACACCAGCGACATACCAGGCTAGGGCAGACCACAAAATCAGTGATAGCCAAACACTGTGTGGAGTTGGAACATTCCAAGGAATACGAGAAAACTAAGATCTTGGTCCAGACCCCCAGATTCTGGGATAGCATCATCAATGAAACAATAGAGATCAACTTAGCACAAAACTTGATCAACGTAGAAGTAGGATACCAACTAAGCACTGCATGGAATCCGGCATTGGAACAGATGAGGCAACACTAGAAAAATGTTACTAACTACAACAACGAGCCAAGGGAACACCAGGAAGTTAACAATGCCACTGGAGGTGCCCAGATTGGGAGCATATTGAAGAGTAAACACAAAGAGCACCTGGGGTGCACAACTTGCAGGCATGGACCAATAGGAAAAACCAGGACGCGACACCCAATGATGGGGGTGGCCAGAGCAGGCGCAGACTGAAGAGTGAACACCAAGTATGCCAAGGATGCATGACTCAGAGGTGAGGACCGAATAGAAAACACCAATGACGCAATGACCACCACTGGGGGCGGCGAGAGCAGGCATGAACCGAAGAGTAAATACCAAGAGGGCCTGGGGTGCACGACTTGCAGGCGTGGACTGAATAGGAAACATCAAGACACGATAATCACCGCTGGGAGCAGCCAGAGCGGGAATGGATGGAAGAGTGAACACCAAGTGCACCAAGAATGCACGACTAGCAGGTGTGGACTGAATAGGAAACACCAATGACGTGACGACCACCACTGGGGACAGTGAGAGTGGGTGCAGACGGAAGAGTAAATACAACAGGGCCTTGAGTTCACTACTTGCAGTCGTGGATTGAACAGAAAATACCAGGACGCGACGACCACTGCTGGGAGTGGCCAGAGCTGGTGCGGACGGAAGAGTGAACACCAAGTGTGCCCAGGATGCATGACTCACAGGCGCGGACCGAATAGAAAACCCCAATGACGCAACTACCACCAATGGGGGTGGTGAGAGCAGGAATGGACGGAAGAGTAAATACCAAGAGGGCCTGGGGTGCACGACTTGTAAGTGGGAATGGATGGAAGAGTGAACACCAAGTGCACCAAGGATGCACAACTAGCAGGTGTGGACTGAATAGGAAACACCAATGACGTGACGACCACCACTGGGGGCAGTGAGATTGGGTGTGGACGGAAGAGTAAATACAACAGGGCCTTAGGTTCACAACTTGCAGCCGCGGATTGAATAGGAAACACCAAGACGCGATGATCACTGCTCGGGGCAGCCAGAGCGGGCATGGAACACCAAGTGCACCAACGATGCATGACTAGCAGGCGCAGACTGAATAGGAAACACCGATAAAATGACGACCACCACTGGTGGCAGCGAGAGTGTTCGTGGACGGAATAGTAAATACGAAGAGGGCCTGGGATGCACAAATAGCAGGCGCCGACCGAATAGGAAACACCATGTCATGACGACCACCGCTGGGAGCGGCCAGAGCGGGTGCGGATGGAAGAGTGAACATTAAGTACGCCAAGGATGCATGACTCACAGGCGCGGACCGAATAGGAAACATCATGATGCAACGACCACCGCTGGGGCAGCTAGAGCGGTAGCAGACAGAAGAGTGAATACCATCTGCACCAAGGAGACACGACTCACAGGCACGGACTAAATAGGAATCACCAATGACACGACAACCACCACTGGGCGCGGCCAGAGCGGGCGTGGATGGAAATGTAAACACCATGAGTGTTGGGGTGTGCGACCGAACAGGAAACACTAGGATGTGATGACTGCCGATGTGGGCAGCCAGAGTGGGCGCGTAAGAGTGCACACCAAGATCGCCAGGATTGCGTGTCTCGTGGGCGCGGACAAAATAGGGAACGCCAGGACGCGACGACCGGTGCTGGGGGCGGTCGGAGCGGGCACGCACGGATTAATGAACACCAAGAGCGTCAGGGGTGCGTGGCACGTGGGGGCGGACCGAGCAGGGGACGCCAGATCGGGAGCGGACCGAGAAGGGAACACCAGGAGATCACGACTGCCGCTGACAGCAGCCAGTATAGGCGCAGACGGAATAGGGAACTCCTCGAATGGCAGGCACGCGCCACCCATCGGCGCGGACTGAAAAGGGAACAGCAGGCACTGGCCAGGCATAAATATCTGACCTGGTCAACCAGGAAGCCAGTCTCAGGTAACACCTGAAGAAGACGCCGAGTAATGACCGTCGAAATATCGTGTTTGGACCATGTTTAGTTCGCGGCCGAACGCATTCTGGCGCTATGCTACTATACGTGAGGCCGTTCCCTGTTGGGGGTTCGAATCCCCCCTCGGGCATGGATGTTTGTGGCGTCTTTAGTATAAGCTAGTTCATAAGTAGTTTGTAACTTTAGGGACTGATGACCCCACAGTGTAAGTCCCATAAGCTTCACAAACGCCGGCTGTGGTGGCCGAGGGGACTGAGGCGCTTCAGTCACGGTCTGCACGGCCACTACGGTCGGGGGTTCGAATCCCCCCTCGGGTATGGATATTTCTGCCGTCCTTAGTCTTAGCTAGTTCATAAGTAGTTTGTAAGCTTAGGGACTGATGACCCCGTAGTTAAGTCCCATAGATTCTACATACATTTGAATTTGCTTCACAAACTTTTGAACATTTGATTTTGAAGATGTTGATATCTGGCAGAAGACCTTACTTCTTCGAGATGTCAACAAATCGCCGGGAAAGTATAAGAAATTACATGAAAGGAGAGTTCTTTTGCTGTTAATTGATGCTGCACTCTACATGCTGAAGGTCAGGAATGTTTAACACATTACATGTCTTGTTCATGGGCTCCATTGTGTTGCAGAAGCAATTAAATACAATTATATAATTAATTTGACATCCTCAACTAAAAAAAATTGTAAAATTTATGGATGTATCAATTTTGATGTTATCAAACCTATAAAAAAATATGACAGCCATTTTAAAATGATGCTTTGTTTTATGAAAGTATTTTCAAAAGGCCCTGCACGTTTAGCTGTGTATAGAGGGCGTCTACCTGAGTTGCCTTTACCCCCTCAGCCAATCCTTACCAGGCGGGCCCCTTTATTGCGAGCTGCAATGTTTTCCACTGACAATTTCGATGGCTCTAAATCGCTATGAAATAAAATTTAAACGTACCTAACTGTAAAATAAATGTTTATTTCAGTTTAGGTAGTAAATTTTTTCCAACCAGATGATGCCATATGCACCAGAGACAAATGGCATTTAAATGCAATAATGTGCATTAGGAATTCACTCACATCAAAACAATTTTTCTTAAAATGCCCTCTACAATTACAAAATTAGAGGCCATGCTCTACCACTGGGTGACTCCATTTTTTATTATTGAGGAATTCCAGGAATACCTCTGTGAAGGACAAGGAAAAGTGGCAGTAGCTACAAAGAATAAACTAGATGGTGTTGTTCAAAGAAACGTAGAATATGAATTTTTATGTTCTCTGAAGGAAGTGTTTTGTGGTGGAAACCTGGCTGCAAAACCTGACCTGATACTGTCTCAAATATGTTCACTGAAATTTGTGCATATCGCGTCTTATGACATAGGGAGATCATTTCCTGCAAAAAAAAGAAGAAAAAAAAAAGTGTCAGGTAAAAGTAGGAACTTAAGGAAAAGAATTTAGAAATGTTATTAGTTGTTAACTGTGCAAACATGGAAATCAAAAAAATAAATTCAGAGTAAATACGATCATTCATATTTTAATGATTATTTAGTTATTGTACTTTGAATGAATATATATTTCCAGAATTTATGATGCATCAAATTCTCGTCTCTAGTTATAACATACTACTCTAAGCGAAATATCTGACGTTGGTTTTCTGATGAAGATTACATTAAAATGATCGATAGAAATTAAAATATTTCGGTAGATGTACCGAAAACTCAGTAGTGTTGGCAGCACTACCGGACGATGCAAAGTGTCGTGGCGCGCGCCATCTGCCTAGCAGTGGGCGCGGCGGGTCGTGTGCCACTTGCATTTCGTGTTTACACTCTAAGGCGGCTTTTGTGGACCAAGGACAGCGGGTGCGCCATTCACCTCCAGGCGCTGCTCGTTAGCGACTGTCGCTTTTAGAAAAGATTAGCGCGTGTGTGGAAAACAGCCCAGCCACACTTCGTTCCTTTTTTTTTTTCTTGTTTTTATGTTTTGGCCTGGTAGTCACCTTCTTGTCACAACGTAAACAGTAGCCTCATGCATTATACAACTTCTCTGTTACCCCTGTGGATTCGAGGGAAAGAATTGCCTGCCGTAAAAGATAACTAATGCAGTACTTCAGAAATTTTTTTGTGTAGTTTTGTTTTTTTTACTTTTTCACCATTCGGGTTTCAAACTGTCTATAGGTAGATAAATTGAATTGCGTACATTGAATTACGTTTATTTAAGTCAAATTGGTTGAACATATGCTGAGAATAATTCGGCCTTTGAAAGTTATTTGGTAATAGTACTATTCAGATTTTCTTTTCTTCCCTTTAATCATTGAATGTGGAATGTCACGGCTGGTTATTGAATTATTGCTGATATTACATTCCTGGGAATAATGCCATGGTCCAGGCGATGATGCTCTGCCTGATGTTTCTTTTTACTCTGCTGAAGATCTCTTCAGAGGCTATTCAAGCACTGATTCACAAATCAGCTCAGCATGGGGTACTATTTTAAGCGCATCCATGGAACAGCCAGTGATTTCTCATAAACAATGCTACTCGTAAATAATGCTACAGCTGAAAACAAAAATGTAATTCCTATATAACCAATCCACTGATGTTGCCCTAAAATAGAAGAAGGCGATACGCGCCTGGATTAAATAAAGAAATTGCAGCACGAACACGGCGGTTTCATTACCAAAAACGAATTATTCGATACATACGGTGAAAGACTAACTTTTACTTCCTTTTTTTTTTTTTTTTTTTTTTTTTTTTTTTTTTTTTTTTTTTTTTTTTGGTGGAGATTTCCAACATACGACGGAGAAATCAATATCAAATTCAAAGAAACGACGAATCGTTACATTGCTATAGAAAAACATGAAACATTTGAACTTTTTTTTTAAATTCCTCTTTCATTTGGTGCTCCCTGAAGATGTCATATACGCTTAGTTCTTCAGAGCTCGGAAATTCCGTGTGGTTAAGGGAAGAAACGTATTTCCGGCATCCAAAGCTGTAGATTTTTGTCATATTAAAGGAGGCCGCTTTTCTTGTACCGCTTTTTTTTCTTTATTTCTGCTACTAGTTTCGTGGTACTATAACCATATCATAAGGGTTTTCCTGTATAAATTTAAGAGCAAATCGTACTAACAGTCTCGTTCTGATAAACTGACAGACAGTAGGCAAAAAACTTTCACTTGTCCAGGGGGACGGTAGTTAAATTAACAAAATGTTCAAAATCTAAGGCACTTAACTACGTTGGTTGTCAGTCCCTAAGCTTACAAACTACTTAACCTAACTTAAAGTTACTTATGCTAAGAATAACTGAAAACCCATGCCCGAGGGAGAACTCGAACCCCCGACGGCGAGTAACCGCTCGCTCTGCAACAAGGCGCTTTAGAACGCTCGGCCACTCCACCGCGGCTTAAATTAATAATTTAAAATCGTTAGTATACGTCGAATCTACATAATGCAATGTGGTAAGCTAGGAGAATGTAACGATATCAGCAATTTAATCATTTGGGAGGATAAAGTGAGAATGACGTAAATGGGCTAAAACTGATCTTTAAAACAGACAGTGTTAGTTCGCCTAAAATGTTTCGTAAAAGATGGAACGGCAGTATTGAAAAGGGGGATTAAAGTAAAATAAATGTTAGGAAACATACCCATGGCGTAGCAGGGAGACCACCAGTCAGCAACTGTGCCGACCTCGGAACGGTACTAAGTAGGATCATGTGCGCATGCGCGCAAAACCATGTGCACCGAAAGCGGCTAGTGCTCCGTAACTTACAGCATGACAGACAAGATTGGGTAACGTCTTCACGCGTCAAATGTTACGATTATGAGGAAACACCACAAGTTATAGTAGTTCATCCGTTAACAGGAAAGACGAGCATGTTTAGATAGAATAGAAATAACTAGCTGAGAAACCCAGCGTTGCTTGGGTTAGAATATATGGCATGAGAGACAGCTTATTATTCTAAATATTCATTTGTTAGCCTATCTGCATTTTCATCTTTGTCTCTGTTGATCGTCGGTAAAGTGTAATTGAGGAAAACGCGCCGAGAAGTTAAAAACTTATATATTTGATATTATGCGTCGTTATTCTCAATTTTGTTACACATTGCAACAGCAGCGCCGAAAGCGGCTGGCAAATTACATTTCTGAAAACGATATTGGGTAAGTGCGAATATTGATTTGTAACAGTTTTCACAAATATCTTCTTGAATAGGTTTTGGAATGAATTGTAAGACTGTGTGAATCATGAGACTCTATACAAAGAGTTTCGCATGAAAGTGCTGGTCATAATGAGATGTGACAACAACGGATTATCTGATTCGGTAAAATTTTACTTTCTATCCTGGCGGTCTCGTGTTTTTATGTTGGCAACATCAATAACATGATATTAAATCGTTGCAAAGATGACCGAATCACATAGTGTGTAGATAAATACTGCTGTTCCTGCTGTATGCTTGATTTCACGAAATAATATTTGCGTGTCACGCGATTGGCTTATGACGATGTCACATGATTGTCGTTATTCAACATCTGTTGCCAACATTATCACAGAAGGCCGCCGGGATATGAGTAGGACTACGTCGCATAGCTTTTCTTCGCCCAGCTGTCAAACGATAACACCTTTCACATCAGAGAGTGTGGCGGCTGTATGTATCGGAGATCACTGATTAGCACAGACCAGTGAGCTTACTGGCACAGGCATATCAGTATCTATGGCCTAAGAGACATGTATGTCTGTGTTTCCACCACGCTTCCACGACAGTGATCAATGTTCCACGAGTATTTTTATCTTTAATTCTATCTGGATTTTTATCTTTGTTTTGTGTCTCTGTTCATAGTCGGTAATGTGTGGTTGACGGAAACATGTGATCTATTTTAAAAAATTGCATATTTGATATTCCTCGTCGTTAAAGTCTGAAAGGACCGCATTGTCTGACGATTGAAAGAATAAACAGATTATGACTCGTGCCGTAAAGTTCGTAAGTGACAGAGTATATAGCTTTTCCTAAGAGAATTTATTGCATATTTTGCGAATTTGTGCTCGTCACACTCACCCATTGCCACGCAACGCGACCAAATTCCCTTACTAACATCATTAGACCAAGAGCTATCTAACACCACAACCACGAGTGGGTGGCAGTGTGTGGTCATGGAGAAAAGTCTGTCAGCACGTACACACAGAAGCCTTTTATATTTAGATATAGATAAAAGGATAAACATGAGGGTAAGTCAGTCAATAAGTCGCAAACTAAGGTGGACACGCCAGTACTGCGTTTACAAGCCTGAAAATTGCTTCACTTTTCATCTGACTCTACTGTATACTTAAACGCTCGTTGCATCATTCGTGAAGGTTTTAAAAGCCTGGAGCTCTTATAAGTGACGCTCTTGAGCGGTAACTTTATTTGGTTCTTTAAACTGCTGCAGCCCACAAGACGGATGAGTTGCGGTTGTAGAGAAATACTATTACACAGCGCGCAGTACTGGCGTGTCTGGTGGCCGAGGGGACTGAGGCGCGCCAGTCACGGTCTGCACGGCCACTACGGTCGGGGTTCGAATCCCCCCCACCCCCCCACCTCGGGCATGGATATTTGTGACGTCCTTAGTGTAAGCTAGCTTATAAGTAGTTTGTAAATTTAGGGACTGATGACCCCGTAGTTAAGTCCCATAAGCTCTACAAACATTTGAACATTTTTTTGGCGTATCTACCTTAGTTTGCGATTTATTTACTGACGCACCTTGGTATATAAAAATTCTTTAAAACATTTTCCAGGCTAAGCAATAAAATGGTAATGTGAGATTTACATCCTAAAGATGGAAATATGCTCTAAAATGGCAGAATGAAAAATAGTGCATACATATAGTCCGATTAAGGCAACGTATATAAAGATGATGTTGCGATGACGCAGTTGAAGTTGCCCGTTCAGTGTATGCACTGGGAGACGCTTTTTACGGCTTAATATTTCGATCCTCTCAATAATATCAAGATTACATCCATTTCTTCCTCCAGTAAAGAATTTTTAAATTATTTTGTAAATTTTCAATGGAGTGGCCTTCCTCTGGAAGATTCTTACTGACGGTAGACCTGTAATTAGCTTGATTCAGGTGTTATTTACATCTAATGAACAAACTTTCGCTTATTTGTCCTGTAGGGCTATATCCCATGTATCACACCTAATGCAGTACATCCCGCATGTACAGTGTTTTTTTTTTTTTTTTTTTTTTTAATTTTCTTTATTTATATATTTTTTTTTATCTGTAGAGAGTTCTTTGTGTCTATACTTCCTTTCAAAATTATGAGGTATAAAAAGGGTAGGTGGTTGAATATTCCTTCCGCGCAATTGTAACCCCACTTTCTCAGAAATCGTATCGCAATATGGAGTAAATTTTGTTCTGCGTGAGGGACTCAGCGTTAGTCGGAGAAATTACGTTGTTGTACGTACTTTTAGATTTGTATTTGCTCAAAATTTCCTTATTGATGTTGCCGACGAAGTTAATATCTAGAAAAAGTAGTGTACTGAATCATCTGGTAATTTTTATATCTAGCTTCTTTAGAAATGGGTACACTGTATATTGTGTTCTACATCAACATCTACATAGATACTCTGCAACTCACATTTAAGTGCCTGGCAGAGGGTTCATTAACCACTTTCTTAACCTTTCTCTACCGTTCCATTCTCTAATAGCGCGTGGGAAGAATGAACACTTAAACCGTTCAGTTCTCTATCTGATTTCTTTTATTTTACTGGTATAGTCATGTCTCCCTATGTAGATGGGTGCTAGCAAAATACTTTCACATTCAGAAGTAAAAGTCTGTGATTGAAATTTCGCAAATACAACTCGCCGCAACGAGTAACGTCGTTCTTGTAATTATTTCCACCTCAAAGCGTGCAACATTTTTGTCACGCTTTCCCCCCCAATAACGCGATAAAACAAAACGAGCTTCCCTTCTCTGAACCTTCTCATTGTCATCTGTCAGTCTCACCTTGTGAGGGTCCCACACTGGGCAACATACTCTAGGAGAGGACGCACAAGTGTGATGTAGGCAGTCTATTTGGTAGAGCTGTTGTATCTTCGAAGCGTTCTGCCAATGAAACGTAACCTTTGGTTCGCCTTCTCCATAATATTTTTTATGTGTTCTGTCCAGTCTAAGTTGTTCGTAATTGTAACTCCTAGGTATTTGGTAGAATTTACGATTTTAAGGTCGGACTGATTTATCGTGTAATTGAATTTCAGTGGACTTCTTTTAGTGGTCTTGTGTATTACTTCACTTTTCATTATTTAGTGTTAATTGCCAATTTTCGCACCATGTATAAATTTTGTCTAAATAGCTTTGCATTGCTTTTGGTCCTCTGTTGACGTCACTAACCGATAAACGACAGCATCATTCGCAAACAGTGTAAGGTAGCTATTCAGATTGTCTCATAAATCGTTTATAAACACAAGGAAGAATAGGGGACCTATAACGATTCCCTGGGGAACGCCAGATATCACTTCTGTTTTACTCGATGACTTACCGTCAATTACAACGAACTGTGTCCTTTCTCATAGGAAATCGTGAATCCAATCGCACAATTGGGGTGATATTCCATAAGCATGCAATTTCATTAGAATCGCAGGAATATAGCCATTTTATATGGCACAGGATGGTTAGAAGCGCTATGGATTACCACATCTGTAGTCGTCGGTTTCCTATAAGTGTCGAACTGAATAGTAGAATCTACTACGGGAACGGGTGACATACTTTCTACGCCTTTTTGTTATGTAAACTGTTTATTTTATGTAAAAATAGACATTGCTCATTAATTGTTGTGTCGGCGCTATTCGCCACAAAACCGGCGGTCCCCACAAGTCGCCGTGCCACAACAAGAAGACGCGATAAATCGCTGTATGGACTTCTGCCGCCAGGAGCGCCCGCAGTCTCTGTATCTCCTTGCTTACTTCGCGTGCCGGCCAGCAGAAAGAAGAGGGCTCGCCTACAGAGGCTGACAAAAATATTCAGACACAAGTCACATGCGTATGTCACGGTCAATTGTGACTAATGCATACTTGCATATTTATTGAACACTTCGATAACCTATTATTCACGTGAAGAAATAAAATATATCGACATTTGTAGTGGTGGAATTGGTGATGGAATATTGTAGGATAATTGTTTATTATTTCTTTTTGTCACTTTGTAAAAACTACTAGTGTCAGTGAATTCAATTGCTACTTACAGTTACTCAATAGTCTAGAGCTGTTATTGTCTAATGTTAAATATACTCAGTATTGTTTATTACTCTTCTATGTAAATGTCAATGGGCCATAGCAATGTAAAAATTATGGATTTTACCAGTCTCTGATCTATAATTATTTCATGTAATGGAATGTAAAACTGAACAGGGCTGACTGGCTCCATGTATATTCCGAGCTGCTCAGGCCTGTCCAGTTAAACTAGAGGGAATCCAAATTGTTATCGGTTTGTTATTATCCCCTTCTAATACTTTACATTCCTCTGATTTCTTACACCATCTTTTTCTCTTATTATTTTTTGTTGTTGTTGTATTTTTCCTTTCTATTATTTCTTTTTGTTCTCACATTTTTCCAAAGCTGTATAAGAATAATGTAAAATAAAAATACTGTAATGCAAAAAGGAATGGCCCGCCTCCACGTGGCGGGATACGGGCAACGGTGCGAGTGGAGCGGGAACTGGAGGATGCCGATCACAGCGTCCTTCAGGGCCCCTGTCCAGTCGCAGCGGCTAAGAGGCCATTCAACGACCCACCTTATTTCTTAGGCGGTGGGTCAAAATAGGACAGCAACGAAAAAAATAAAAATAATGCATAGACCGAATGTGTATCTGTGTAGCTGCCATAATGTAGAGAATATTTCAGGATACGTCAACTATGTGACGTGAAACAATTAGTTTTGTGTGAGCGTCACAGGCGTGTGTTTCACGCTGGACAAAAGTAAACAGACACTGGCCCGCTTGAAGGAAACCGCAGTCTGAAGGTACAACTCGACGACAGCGAGCAGTCAGTATACGCAAGGCAGCTGTCTCGTACTACACAAAAACACAAGTCTCATCGAAAAAGACTAACGTAGAGCCATACCCGCAAAAGTAGGAAAACGACAGTCGAAGAGCGAAGGCATATTGTGAAACTGAATAGAAGGGAAAATCATATGCAGAAATAGGTAAGGTGGTCAACCGAAGCCGAAAGACTATATCTAGTATCGTCCAGAAGTAGAAAAAAAAATCCTTTTCAATTGTCCACGACAGGGGCGTCCTCAGAAACTCACGAACAGAGATAAGAGGAAGATAGTTCGAATGGTTAAAGAATACCCGCGGACAACGGCCCCTGCTATAGCGACAGAACTGACAGAAGGCGTTGGTACCGAAGTTAGAACAGTGCGCAGAAGCCTGAACAGTGCTGTGTACAATGGCGGAGTGCTATGGCGCTATAGCATTCGTCAGTAAGTGCAACGCAAAAAAGCGGATAGTTTTTGCAGAAGAATTCGTCGGTAAGGATGTAGCCTTTTGGGACAAGATTCTGTGTAGTGACGAATGCAAATTTACTTTGAGCCACACTTAAGATGGCCGCAGTTCAGTGTGGCGTCAAGCAAACACAGAGTGAGAGTCCAGAAACATGCAAGCAACCATCAGACATGGAGGCGGCAGTAAGCTGGTGTGGGGATGCATGTCTTCCCGAGCTGTTGGCTAACTTGTATTTATTGAAGGCACCATGGACAAATTTGTATGTCTCGATATACTCAAGCAAAATCTGAGGAGTTGGATTTTGGAGATAATTTTTATTTCCAACAAGACAATGATTCCAAGCATACGGCGGAAATTGTCAAATATGGATACTATACAACACGCCTCATTGTCTCATTACCCCAACGCAATCTCCGGACCACAGTCCCTTCGAAAACATCTGGAATGAACAGAAAAGGAGACTTCAAAAACGACACTTGACCAATTTGACACATTTGCGTGCATATATAGAAGAAGAATGGTGAATATCGGTTCGGATATAACAAAAAAGGTTGTTTACTCCATCTCACATAGACTGAGGGCTGTAATATAGAGAAAGAGATACACTACCAAATTCTGACTGCTGAGAGTCTGAATACTTTTGCCCATTGTATATTTCGATTTTATTTTTTCTTTCTTACCTAAGGTGTGTTTTGTTACTTGTTGTTCTGCATATGTTCAGATTAACATTATGTACACATTTGTTAAGATTTACTTCTCTGATTACTCGCAGTGTCTGAGTACTTTTGTCCGCCTCTGTAGATATGCCGGCGCACCACACCACCAGAGAGTACGGAACAGTTCTACGCAGTTTTTCAGTTCGACCCAGAAGTTCAACAGAGGACACCCAACAGTGTTGATAGGAACTGTAATGATACATTGCGCAACTGTGTAATGTGAGGAATATTGTACCAACACAAGCAATTCACAAGCAATTGACTTCATCTAATAAACAGATTTTAAAGGCTGTTGTATTCAATAGGATCATCTTCTTTTTATGATATTCGGTAAACAAACATTTACCCTTGCTGACCGTCTTTATTTAACTGCATGTTATTGTTAGTGACATCATATTTCCATATTTCAGTACTATTAGCATTAAAAAAACCTTGAACTTAATGACGTATGAACCACATGGACAGCCTTTATGACAAAGAGAGTTGGCATAAATAAAATAATTCTTAAATTTTTGACGACGGATTCCAATCTTACGAAAAATGACGATTGGTTTGATATATTACAAAATACAGTCCGATTAATATTCAGGCAGTTGGTAAAATTAATCGCCAATTAAATCACATAAAACTAATTTTCCCCGACAATCTAGATGACCGTCTGCTTGCCTGACCAGAGGACATTCGTCTCATGAGGGCGAAATAATTATCCGAATGCTGTAAACTTACATATTATAAAATGGGCTCTACGTGTGTGTGTGTGTTTTCGTATGTTCCACATCTCCTCCTAAACTACTGGACCGATTTCAACCAAACTTCGTACACATGATAGTTACTATCAGGCAACAGTCGCTGTTGGGGTAAGAACCACTTACGACCAGGGCCGGATATAGGGAGGGGCAAAGGGGGCAGTTGCCCCGGGCGCAGAATTTAGAGGGCGTCAAATTTTGACCGACCCTTTTTTACTTTTGTTTTTTACAGAATGTATCTTTCTGGTATAATTTAATGAAATTAACTGACACATAATTATTAAAAGTAAAATAACTGCAAGAAATACCGAAATCATTTAATAAAACTAAAATTCCTGGTTGCTGACTTCAGTGTTGCCCTGTCACAGGTACTTCAGCTAATCAAACTTTAAAAATCTACTAGATATTAGCCAGAATGAGGGAGATGTTTGCGTTAGTGCATAAGTAAATGCACAATGTTTATTAATTTGCATAGATTTCCTTTTTCAGATAAATCAATATTCATATTTCATATCAAGGTAATATTTGTAGAACAGGTGAATTTGAATAACGTTCCAGTCCTTATAAAAAAAGTATTTCAGGTGCGCACACTTCTTATTGAAAGTCAAAAGTCCTCTCTCGGTAGCGGTGGAATTGATAGACATCTACACAGGATAATCTGTAAATCACATTTAACTGCCTGACAGAGGGTTCATCGGGCCACTTTTTTATACTATTTATCTCCCATTCCATTCTCGAATAGCGCGCGGGAAGAAAGAACACATGAATCTCTCTGTTCGAGAATTGCACGTATTTATTCAGATGATCTTTTCTACTTATGTAAGTGGGAGGCAACAATATATTTTCGCATTCGGAGGAGAATGTTGATTGTAGTTTCGAAAGTAGCCCACGTCGTAGCGATAAACGCCTTTGTTCTAATGATTCCCATCTCAGATCCTGTATCATTTCCGTGACGTTGTCTCCCCTGTATCACGACATTACAAAACAAGCTGCCCTTCTTTCGATTCTTTCGGTGTTCTCCGACAAACCCACCTGATAAGTATCGCACACTGGGCAGCAGGACCAGATAAAACAGGAGGAATCTCACTGTATTATTGATGCTGTCCTTTTTCTAGCTAACATGTAAGCAAGGAAGTCCTTTAGAGGAACAAAAGAAGATGGTGATCTGAGTGATCCAGATAGCGGCAAATTTCTAAATACAACTGATCTCATATCATACTATAGTGTCCTCCTTCGTCTGCGTATTGAAAGCCACAAGAAAGGCCAGATTAGCTATTTTTACAAAAATATACAAGATGAGTTCCGTGACTTGATTGCTGACAAAATAAAACAAGATATAATTAAAGATACTTTAGCTGCTAAATACTTTTCACTGATGTTTGACTACACTCCAGACATCAGCCACAATGCGCAGATGACACAAGTAATTCGATATGTCAAGTCGAATGACTCAAAAGTTGTGGAAAGTTTTACTGACTTTCTTACAGTTACAGACAAAACAGGAGAAGGCCTTAGTCAAGAGATACTGCAAAAATTGGAGCAAGACGGGTTGAACATTAAGTCCACTTATGTATTGTTATTCTGGCATTTAGGTGTAATTACAATCAATTAGAATGCATTATGTAGTTTTTTTAACTAACGCTGTCTCCCGAAGGTAACACTTATTGGGATAATTTCATAAAGATATTGGGTCTGACACTAATGGGTAGTGATATAGGGTGTGCATATACATAAATGTTACATGCTCCACAATCACAAATTGGGCTGTCCGTGAGTCCCTACTTATAAAGCATGGCCTTACATCTGGTATGGCCACTTCTGATGTGATTAAGCTTAGTCCAGTCTTTTCTTGCGAAGTTGAACCCTTTTAGTTCTTTTGAGGGATCACTTATGAGATGATGATTACAGACTGAATTCTCCCACTCCTTTTTCCAGTTCTCTCTTTGGTTGAAGGTGACCTCTCCTCTTATATAGCAGTTATTCCATATCGGTTTTTGTGATTTCAAACGGTAATTTGGCAAATTTTTTATTACATCCTGCATAGGTAAACATTTTCCTTCATTTATTTTTACTATTTTTTCCCATTCTTTAAAAGTTGCTTTTTGTCTTCTTAATTTTGGTGGAGCTATATTAGCGATGACGGAGAGCCACAGTGTTGGAGTAGACTTTAATGTGCCGGTGGTTATTCACATGGTTTGGTGGGGCTGTACGTCTACCTTGTTGGTGTGGTGGCTTCTCTCCCAGACCGGAGCACAGTATTCGGCAGTGGTGTAGACTATCGATGTTTCTCCTGTTCGCAGTGTGGATGCATTTGCACCACAAGAACTTCCCGCCAGTTTTCTAATGATATTATTAGGTGTTTCTAGTTTATGGTCAACATTTTTAAGGTGTCCTTTATAGGTGAGGGATCTAGCAAGTGTAACACACAGATACTTAGGATGGAAGTTGTGTTCCACTCTCTGTTGGTTAAATAGCTCAGACAATAGTTGATTGGTTATATTATTGTTGAGTCTTATCCGGATTTGGCCTTTTGTAGTATTTGCTAAGGACTTCAAGGTCATCCGTTAGAGTCTTTTCACCTTCTTCGAGAGATTTGCTATGCACTGCTATGGCCAGATCGTCCGCGTATCTGAATTTTTGGCTTACTGTGTAATGCGAGAGTGAAGGTCGGGGTGAGAGTTTAAAATAGAGAAAGTTTAATTTTTAAAACTCACAACCACCAGCTCCGAACCAAATTCCTAAACATGCAAAAACACTGGAACCGTGATTGCGACTGTTTGACTCGTTTTCTAGGGGATGATATCACACGTTCGCAGCTTTCCTTCCCTGCATATGATTAACAAAACAAATTCATAATAAAATTAAGCTCATGAGAGAACTATATGCGACGACACGTTTTACATTTACAAATCACAGTCACTTTAATTTAATGCGATGCACACCTTGTTCCATCGGCTAAATATTCACAAACACACATTAGCACTGGGTTCAACTTGGTGCAGTCTACGACGAGCAACCAACACGTGGCGATTGCCAGACACAAACCTAAAGTCTCCAACTGGAGATACACATGCCAACTGATGCAGAGCGACGCCGCCCGGCCAACTACCCCAGGTGCTCCCGACTCGTCACTTCCTGCCCACATGCGCGCGCGTGCGCCAAAAGCTCAACTGCCGGGGTTTTTTCCCTACGTCATCAACTTCCCCATGTGAGCTGTTCTAACCGAATTGCCAACTTACAGCGCTCAGCCAATACATTTCTAAAAATTTTCTTAAAATCAAAATAATTACACTACACATTAAACAAATAGCTTCTTACGTTTTTATATTAGTATAAACATCCTTTGTACTATTTATTATAATCGTGCAATTTCTTATATCACAGATAAGTGATTTAACTGAATATTTCAAGGTAAAATACACAAGATTAATTGAAAATAAAATGAGAAATAGTTTATATATTATTTTTATAAACAAACATTGCCATGCTAGTTGTGTAACTGTCTTGTCTTTGTTGGTAATTTATTACTTTTCATTGTCAATTAAACATATTACGCCAGATGTGACTATATCAGCTAATGTATTGTTTATTTATCAACAGGCTATTTTGTAATGAGGGCCTTAAAGGATCCTAACTGCATCGTATTACTTCAAATGCCAGTAGTACTAGAATATTTTATTTCACGCTGTGCACTGCACTGTGCCTGGCGCTCGCCATTGTCCCTCTCTCCCCTCACCGGAAACGAACTGAAAATCCTAAGCTGGAACAAGCCACCAACGTCGGCCTGCTCGCTGGCCTCCTGTCAGCTACAAGCACACAGCAAATCTCAACGTGGAGAATTTCTACCTATGGCCTAACTATAAATGTTGTCACCCAACTGTGTACATACATTGCTACCATAATTAATAAGGTTAAAATTGTGTAATATTTATTGCATTGGCATGGTCAATGTTTGCAGTGAACTTCATACTGTTTAATTATCAAATGCTATTAATTACTAATTTTTCTATTGGGCGGTAATCTGACAATACCCCCACTTGCGGCATCAAAACCATGTTCAGTATGGCGCAAGTAGCACCAAAATTAATACATTCAAAGGAGCAAAATTTAAAATTACAAAATTATTGAATCGGATTGACTCAAACACTATGCCAATTATGACCTTAACTAATGCAAAAAAAAAAAAAAAATAAATAGATAAATAAAAATAAACAGGCAGTGAGAAAATTTCCCAATATTTGTATCATTAAGACCACTTATAGTGTGTGCATATTTTTAAGAAAAGAATCCTTATAAGTAATTACATCCATGAAATTTAAGTGTGCCTGTTGTTTATAAACAGAATTGGCACCAAATGCATAATATTATTAATCTTTAGTCTTTAGAGGACCTTGTCCTACATGGAAAAACTAGAATTATCACTATAAAAACTTTTGATGGTGTACACTCCACTTGTTTAAAGGAAATCTCTCACCACTTTGACACTGAGAACCCCAGAGTCATCGTTGCAGCAACTCTGGTCCATGGTGTATGGTCCTATGTCTCCGTCATTTCAACCAACATGCTGTGGCAGCTTAGATTCGTGGCAGTGGATCAACCGTTCTTGTTCACACACGTCATATGCAACCTACATGGAACAGGAAAAGCAGAAGGCACTCATGCGTCAACATAGACAAAAGTTTGTCTGGACACCAGGATTCGGTTAGATTAGTATCCCATCCCTCTGCCAACCAGACTTGGTGCAATTGAAACTAAGCATTGAGACATGTACAGTAACATGCAAATCAACAGAATTAAGAACTCAAAGTGGCTTGTGTTAGTCATTATCAGATCAACCCCAACCACCATGCCTGAACTCTCATCAGCCATAGCTTCAGATGAAACAGACAAGAGAATATGTGGCATACTTGGAGTATTATTCCATCAAATAAAATACCAACAACCTGCCTGTGTTAAAATATATCTTAAAGTTCAAATAATATTACCAAAAGAATCTTATCATAGAGAATTGTCTCTTCTATCAACATGACACCCACGTTTATAAATGTAAATCGTACCCCAAGCACAAAAAAAAAAAAAAAATATTTTTGCTGGTGTGAGATTAAATTTGCATCCCTGTGATCGGCCTCATGTGCTTTCCACAAGTACTCCCCACAACTCACACCACATAGCCAGCCCTGCTCACATCTACAAACACATAAACAGTACACTCCCACTTCCTCTATCCTCTAGTGTTGGCATACACACGTACATATTTACCTCATGTACCACTGTTGAACTGCAAATCTGATACAAACACATGTTTTAACACAAACAACAAAAGAAAAACATTTGCAAAGAACACTTGTAAACTTGACCCCAATGCTTAAATCTAAACACACAAGTAGATACTAACACAGACCACAGAATAAATATACACAAATTCTTAACCTACTATTTACAATGCATTGAATCTCATACTTCATGACAGTTACTTGTGTAAACATGCCATTAAATCTTTATCACTTATAATTTTTTTTTTAATTTCACCCTCTTCATGCATCCCTCCAGACTTAATTCTAACACATTATCCTTATATTCCAACTGAGCTTCATATTTGCACAGAAAATCACTTCCTAACACTAGATTTAAACATAGACCTTTCATCACCAATAAATCTTGAATAAACAGCTCCTCCTCAATGATTACCTCAAATTCTGAGTTCCCTGCATTTAACACCCCTATTTTTCTTGCAAAAGCATAATATTGTTTTTCCAATGCCACTGGCTCTACTGTTTTTAAATATTTGAGGAATTGGATCCAATCATCTTGCCCATACTCATGTACTTCTTTATTAATCCAACCTGACTTTAACCCATCAATATCCATTTCATGACACTGTTCATTATTATAAATGACAGAGGATTGTATCTTGTTCTCCTTATCACCTGACCCCTCCTGTATAAGTTCATGTCCCTCACTTATCTCATCATGATCTAAGGTACACATGCCTAATCCCCTTAATTGATCATACACATTGTCCCCATTCACAAACTCTTTCAACACATTGTAATAAGCCTGCTCCCTATTATATTGTTTGCCTAGTCTGTCCAAGTAATCATATTTGTGCAGTAGCCAATTATCTGGTGCCTACTTCCTAATCCAGTTTATTTTCCCAATTAAATGTCTGGTTTGTGCATCCACACTGTCAACGTGGTCTTCATTTACAGTAGGTCAAGTGTCATTTATTGTCTCTACTGGACCACATTTATTTACATTTAATTTAGAAAAACATTCACTCTCATTCATACATTCCACAACATCTATGCTTGCTCCAGTGCCATCAATATTTACATTCATACGTTCACATTCAGTCAACAATTGTGCCTCTGTTCTCATTCATATCCTTTCTTCTGCTGTTTGCCTTTCTTTTGTCATGTTGCATGAACCAATCCCCAAAAATTACCTCACTGCCTGTAACAGCATCCGTCTGACATATACTTTCCTCTCTTTTCTCCCTTTCCTTGTTTACTCTATTTATGTTATCTTCCCTCTTTTCTTTATCCTTGCCTTTGTGAACTCCTACTTCCTCTTTCCTATCATAATCTCTGTGACATAGTTTTTCCGCCCTTCTCTCCCCATCTCTCTTCCTACTGTAATTATGGTCATTAGATCCCCTGTTATCCCATCTTCTGGTCCTATTATTAGAATAGCTCCTTGTCCCAAAACGGACCTCATTTGGAACAAATCTTAGTTTCCCTGATTCTGTCTCTGATTTTCTCTCCTACTGTTATCCCCATTCCTATTTCCACCTTCCTGCCTTTGATTTCTCCTATCAATTTCCCATGTTTCCCTCTGGCTTCTATTCTCCCAGTTGTCTCCTCTGTTATTGTTACCTCTCCAATTTTCATTTAAATTCCTCTCTCTATTGTGGTTTCCCTGGTTGTGACCCACATTTCTATTGCCTCTGTTTTCATTGTGGTTCACATGCTGTGTTCCCCTGAGCTGTCGTTCCATAACTAAACGCTGGTCAATCTTTTCTACAAATTCAATGAAATTCTCAGCTGAATCTGTGGGATGGTGAAATAACTGCCAATGCAAAGCTGCAGGTAACATCATACACAAAGTGGAAATTACTGCTAAAAGACTCAAAGCTGTATCTAAATGCACTAGTTTCTCAAGTTCCTCCTGACAAAATACCTTCATGCTCCGTTTCCATTTCACATAGTCCCGACGTTCCGTTGGCGACTTGCGAAGTCCCCACGATCACTGCTGTCCGTTGCAGACGATGAAATTTGAGTGCGTGGATCCCTCGCTCCGCCGCTCACTGCTGCCGGGGCGATGCACCGTCGATCGCCGGTTACAAATGCCCGCACCCGAACTCTGCTAGCCACCAACCGTTGAAGAATTCATTTTGTATCTTAACTTGCTTGGCCTCCCCCCAATACTTATTTAAAAACAAATTTTCAAACGCCTCAAAAGTAACAAATTTATCAGCACACTGATTTGCCCAAGTTTGAGCAGAACAGTCAAACATTCTCTTTGCTAACTTCACTTTACACTGGTCTGACATACCAGGCACAAAGTGGTCCTTGCATGCAGCCAAAAAATCTACTGGATGATAATTACCCACTCCTGAAAACTTTTTGTCATTAGGTGTCTGTACCATGGACCAATTAGTGTTTCCTGATGCAGTACACAATTCTAGATTATTTATTCTAGTGTTCACCTTCTCAATCTCAGTATTGTTTACTGTCACTACTTGTTCTATCTTTTTCCTAAAGTTACTTTCTGTATTCTCTAATTTTCCTGACAACGAAGTTTTTGTTTCCTCAATACCTGCCACCATCCTCTTGTCAACCTCAGCCAACGCCTGCATAGTGCCCTCAATCCTGTGATCACATATTTGTTTCACATCATCTAACTTGCCTCCTACCTCAGACTCAATAGCACCAATTCTGGCATGTACCTCCTTTTCCCTATTTTCAAACCGTTCTCTTAGACTTCCTATCTTTTTCTCCATGTCTGTGATTATTTCTGCCTTTAATGCAAACATTGAATTTTGTAGTGCCCCAATGTCTGCCTTAAAGTCTGCTTTCAATTCTGATTTTACAGTTCCTATTTCTGATCTTAAATTGGATTCTAAATGTAAGTTTGAATTTTCTATTTTTGATTCTAAATGTGAGTTTGAACTTTCTGTTTTTGATTCTAAATTTGAGTGTGAATTTTCTATTTTTGATTCTAAATTTGATGCTAAATTTGAGTTTGAATTTTCTATTTTTGATTCTAAATTTGAGCTAAAACTCGCTAACATGGCTGCAATCATCTCCGGTGTCAACAACATTCCCCCAGTATTTACCCTCTCTGGACTTTCTGGTATGCTACCCTCTGAATCTACGTCGCTTGGAGACTTTTTAAAAACCTGATCCACGATTTTGTACTTCAAGAAAGGTTGATTAACACACTAGAATTTATAGCGCCAGCTGCTTTACTTATCTTTTAATCAGCAAGTTGCTGCACCGAGCTGCGACGTCCCCAACGCTCGCTGCCGTCTGTTGTAGAAGCTGTGGCTGGAATATGTCCTCACTGCATCCCTTATCCTTTGTAGAATAGAAGCTGATGGGTCCCGACGTTCCGTTGGCGACTTGCGAAGTCCCCACGATCACTGCTGTCCGTTGCAGACGATGAAATTTGAGTGCGTGGATCCCTCGCGCCGCCGCTCACTGCTGCCGGGGCGATGCGCCGTCGATCGCCGGATACAAATGCCCGCGCCCGAACTCTGCCAGCCACCAACCGTCGTTAACCGCGCGACGCGTTCGCGTATCGTCCGATTATGCTAACTGTTTTGTCCACTATCACTGTCCTAAGCACACCCTAATCTCTCCGTCCGAGCAAGACCAGTGTGAATTTATCCCGTAACGAGCCTCCAAATGCGAGAGTGAAGGTCGGGGTGAGAGTTTAAAATAGAGAAAGTTTAATTTTTAAAACTCACAACCACCAGCTCCGAACCAAATTCCTAAACATACAAAAACACTGGAACCGTGATTGCGACTGTTTGACTCGTTTTCTAGGGGATGATATCACACGTTCGCAGCTTTCCTTCCCTGCATATGATTAACAAAACAAATTCATAATAAAATCAAGTTCATGAGAGAAAAGGGTGTACTAACTACTATTTTTGAAAACACGTGAAAGATCACTTTATGTTGTTTATTTCACAATATTTGAACCCTGTGGCTGATACGTCTGTACGTCAACACATTTACCAAATAAAGTTATAGCTCTTGAATTGTTTTCACACCACGTGGCTGTCTCAAACACCGTTTATGTTCATGCCTATGCGACGACACGTGTTAAATTAACAAATCACAGTCACTTTTATTCAATGCGATGCACACCTTGTTCCATCGGCTAAATATTCACAAATACACATTAGCACTCGATTCAACTTGGTGCAGTCTACGACGAGCAACCAACAAGTGGCGATTGCCACACACAAACCTAAAGTCTCCACATGGAGATACACATGCCGACTGATGCAGAGCTACGCCGCCCGGCCAACTACCCCACGTGCTCCCGACTCGTCACTTCCTGCCCACATGCGCGCGCGTGCGCCAAAAGCTCAACTGCCGGGGTTTTTTCCCTACGTCATCAACTTCCCCATGTGAGCTGTTCTAACCGATTTGCCAACGTACAGCGCTCAGCCAATACATTTCTAAAACTTTACTTAAAATCAAAATAATTACACTACACATTAAACAAATAGCTTCTTACCTTTTTATATTAGTATAAACATCCTTTGTACTATTTATTATAATCGTGCATTTCTTATATCACAGATAAGTGATTTAACTGAATATTTCAAGGTAAAATACACAAGATTAATTGAAAATAAAATGAGAAATATTTTATATATTATTTTTATAAACAAACATTGCCATGCTAGTTGTGTAACTGTCTTGTCTTTGTTGGTAATTTATTACTTTTCATTGTCAATTAAACATATTACGCCCAATGTTACTATATCAGCTAATGTATTGTTTATTTATCAACAGGCTATTTTGTAATGAGGGCCTTAAAGGATCCTAACTGCATCGTATTACTTCAAATGCCAGTAGTATTAGAATATTTTATTTCACGCTGTGCACTGCACTGTGCCTGGCGCTCGCCATTGTCCCTCTCTCCCCTCACCGGAAACGAACCTGGGAAATCCTAAGCTGGAACAAGCCACCAACGTCGGCCTGCTTGCTGGCCTCCCGTCAGGTACAAGCACACAGCAAATCTCAACGTGGAGAATTTCTACCTATGGCCTAACTATAAATGTTGTCACCCAACTGTGTACATACATTGCTACCCTAATTAATAAGGTTAAAATTGTGTAACATTTATTGCATTTGCTTGGTCAATGTTTGCAGTGAACTTCATACTGTTTAATTATCAAATGCTATTAATTACCAATATTTCTATTAGGCGGTAATCTTACAGTAAGGCTTATTACTAGTATAGAGGTTTAATAGTAATGGTGCCAGTACTGAGGCTCGAGGTAATCCATTCTTGATCTTAAGGGATTTACTTATTTCAATTCCACATGTTACTTTAAAACAGCGATTTGAAAGCATGTTTTTAAGGAGAGTTGTGTGTCGAAGGCATGGGATCACTTTCTTGAGTTTCAGAATGGGTCCATCCAGCCATACAGTATCGTAGGCAGCTGTTAAGTCTACAAATGCGACTGATGTTTTCAGTTCTCTTTGAAAGCCAGCTTCTATATAACAGCTGCGATTGCTGGTACTGGCTCTGACATCATACATAGAAGCTGGCTTTCAAAGAGGACTGAAAACATCAGTCGCATTTGTAGACTTAACAGCTGCCTACGAGACTGTATTGCTGGATGGACCCATTCTGAAACTCAAGAGAGTAATCCCATGCCTTCGAACACTTTCACAGTTCGATTTATAAACAATTTGGTTCATGAAAAACCGCATCATCATGCATGAGGTTTTAATTTATTACGTCTTTACTGATAACACCATTCACGATACATTTTGCAGACATTAGGCACATATACCACTGAAGGTACCTTCGAATTTACATTATAATACTATACATATTTCAGGAGATATGACGTCATAAACAATGAAACTTTCGAAATACTGCTACATCATGCGCTGTTCTTCCACATCTCCTCATAAAATAATGGACCGATTTCAATTAAACTTATATATATATATATATATATATATATATATATATATATATATATATATATATATATATTGCTTACTATCAGACAACATAATTCAGGACATCCGTCGTAAACAATGAACTTTCAAATCATGCGACGCGTGATTTACGAGACTTCATTCATCCACTATTTATTCGTCGCAGACAGTTTGCTAATATTACTCTCTACAAATTATCTGCATGGAAACGAAACTTAAATGGACAGATAGTGAGGTAGAAGTCGATGGATAGAAAGGGAAGAACGATATGCCCTAAGAGAAGGAAGGAATAAATACAAGATTTCAATCAAATGTTTGTAGAGCTTATGGGACTTAACTATGGGGTTATCAGTCCCTAAACTTACAAACTACTTATGAACTAGCTATTACTAAGGACGGCATAAATATCCATGCCCGATGGGGGATTCGAATCCCCGACCGTAGTGGCCGTGCAGACCGTGTCTGGCGCGCCGCAGACCGCTTGGCCACCGCAGCCGGCTACAAGATTTCACAGAAGAACCTACATAAAGCATTTATACCAATGAATATATACCTGCAAATTTATATCATTGTGCAACACAAATAGCAATAGATATTACATAGTACATTAACACTGCGATAGGTAAAACCTGAGGTCTGGAACCCTAAAAGCCATGATACGCACATGCCATTCTTTAACAATCGTTGCAGAGCACGAGCATATAAGCTAGTAATCAATATATTAATTTGACAAGATGGCGATCAGCCACAAAGGCTACCAGAGCCGTTAAATTCAAACCCGGAGAGCCAACGTCTTCGCCGAAGGACACTTCTGTTCCCGCCCAGTTGCCGCCATGGCAGGCTGCCACCCTAGAACTCGTGAAACCGGACCTTGCGGGCCGCAACGAACTCTAACAGTACTCTGGGTCAGGTTGGTAGCACGTCACTAGTTTTGCCGGCGGAAGAATCAGCGGTGCGAAACTCGCGTTAACAAAACTGGCGTGAACGACATGGTCGCTATCAATTGCTCAGTTGCTAGCAGTTGCTTCAGATGCGTGCAATCTTATGAGGACAGGTCCGCGATCGCCTATTGTGCAGAAGTAACCGCCATGTTCAATCTTGGTGACATTTCGCGTTGACCGACAGGAACTTCACAGTTCCACCGAGCAGCTATTCCCGATTAAAGTAAAGTAATCGCATTCGGTCGCGAGTTTACTAAATATGCAATGATTACTAAAATGCTTTTGCTTTAGTTTTTTGCCGCCCCTGTTTAGGGGTCTACTGTACTCATGACTAACGGATATTTTCATGAAACATTCTCAATGCACTCTATTTCTGTCTCGTTAAAAGCTGGTCGAGTTATTTGAATGTTCTTTGTTTTCGATGTTTGCACTCTTTTTGTATGTCTTGCCCTGGAGCAAGAATAAGTAACAGTTTGGTAAGATTTAACAGGCTACGTTGTAATTCTGTGTGATATTTTCAGAATATATTGATTATTTCACTGAGCTGTCCGACTTCTTGTCTGTAGCCTTCCCCTGTTGCTATCATTTTTATTCATTTATTAAATAATAGAAACCCCTGCTAGAAGAGAGGAGGTCCGATGCTGGTAACGGTCACATCAATAGAACATTAACCAGTAAGTCACCTGTTAATTGGGAAGCGGATGTCAGGCAGATTGATTTAATTCACAATCTCGTTTCCTTTGTTTCTCCCCACAACCAAACATCGGAGAAGACAAGAGCTACACAATGTCCAGTCACGAAATAATCGGTGCGATATTCCTCACTGGAACGGTCACAACCAAACAGCACTTGAAGGTGTTGGAAGTTGATTTCATCCCCATTATCCAAAATGACCCAAATTTCGAGAAGATGTAGGTCATGCAACACGTAAATGACCCCATTGAAGCAGCAGAGTGTTCAGTGTCCAAGAGGAGCATTTTGGGATCCGCATATAGCTCTGGGAGCCGGCCGCGGTGGCCGAGGGGACTGAGGCGCTCCAGTCACGCTCTACACGGCCACTACGGTCGGGGGTTCGAATGCCCCCTCAGGCATGGATATTTGTGCCGTCCTAGTTCGTAAGTAGTTCATAAGTAGTTTGTAAGTTTAGGGACTGATGATCCCGTAGTTAAGTCCCATAGACTATACAAGAATTTCATATAGCTCTGGGGCACTGGCATGAGCTTTAATTGGCCGCTATATTCTTAGGATCTGAACACATGCAAATCCCTGTTGTGGGGCTATTTTAAATTCAAATTCAAAAGTTTGTAAATCTTTCGGACTTAACTTCTAGGTTATCAGTCCGTAGCTTACAAACTACTTAAACTTAGGTAAACTAACCTAAGGACAACACAAACACCCATGCCCTAGGGAGGACTCGAACCCCCGACCGCGAACGGCCATGCGCACCGCAACACGGTGCTCCAGTACGTGCGGCTAATCCGCCGCGGCGCTATTTTAAAGACATTGTAAACAGCAATAACCCCAAAATCGTTGCTGAGCCCAAAACAGCCATTCATGTCATCGATAGCATCGATATTCTGACACTTCAGCGAGTCTTCCAGAATTTCACTATTGGTCTTCGCCACATCATCGCTGAAGAAGGTAGACTTATCGAACATGCCATACACTAAATCCGAATATCTGTAGTGACGTGTACTTGTCGAATAAAGCGTGTGCAGGCCTTAGTTTGTTAGTAATTTACGTTTTGTTTCATATAGTTCAGCAATAGTCATCCTGTAGGTGTGCGTTTGGTGGCTCTTCAGTTCCGTTTCTTGTCCCGTGGCAAGGCCATGGCGGGCACGTCGGCCTTCCCCGCTGTGGCCCATTTCGCCTCTAATGGCCCGGAACTGAAAAGCACCGCACGTTGCCAACTGGTCCGCATGGCACACTACCAAGTACAGTTTCACTTGTCTCCTGTTTTCACGATATGTAAAGGATAAGTCAGGAAGTAACCGCACAAGTCTTCTAACCCGGCTGCGGTGGCCGAGGGGACTGCGGCGCGCCAGTCGCGGTCTGCACGACCACTACGGTCGGGAGGTTCGAATCCACCCTCGGGCATGAATATTCGTGTCGTCCTTAGTATTAGCTAGTTCATAAGTAGTTTGTAAGTTTAGGGACTGATGACCCCGTAGTTAAGTCCGATAAGCTATACAAACATTTGATTTTGAAGTCTTCTAATTTGTTCAAGAAAATGTTCAAATGTTTGTTAAGCTTATGGGACTTAACTACGGGGTCATCAGTCCCTAAACTTACAAACTACTTATGAACTACATACAAACTAGGACGGCACAAATATCCATGCCCGAGGGGGGATTCGAACCCCCGACCGCAGTGGCCGTGCTGACCGTGACTGGAGCGCCTCAGTCACCTCGGCCACCGCGGACGGCTCTAATTTGTTCCATCAAACACTTTACAGTAACATCTTACTCAGGATGGTCATTCAGCTCAAATGTTCAAATGTTTGTTAAGCTTATGGGACTTAACTACGGGGTCATCAGTCCCTAAACTTACAAACTACGTATTAACTACGTACAAACTAGGACGGCACAAATATCCATGCCCGAGGGGGGATTCGAACCCCCGACCGTAGTGGCCGTGTTGACCGTGACTGGAGCGCCTCAGTCACCTCGGCCACCGCGGACGGCGTCATTCAGCTATTCAGTGCACAACGGTCATAGTAACACAAACTTTCTAGGACCGATATACTTAGGAATAAGGATTTTCAATTTAGCAGCAAGCGACAGAAGCGCTGCTTCCGTCATCTGATTATCGGAGGTGAATCTATAGTGTTTTCTGTTACATTAGACACTTCGTAGCCAGGGCATATTTATGAAAGTGTGTGTAGGTATAATCTCTCCGCCAAACGGTCATAAAACATGGAATCATTAACTTTCATTGAAGCACCGACCTTAGCAGGTGACTCGTCTGCAGATCTTTTGTCCCAAGTGATCGGACTTTTTTTCTTACAGCAGATGTTTCGTCGCCTGGTAAAGCATCAATAATAAGAAGGGACCACTAGGGGGAGCTGCAGGCAGTGAAAGTCGAGCAGGCCAATGGAAACATATATTGTGAAGTGCTGTGTGAGAGTGCTGTATTGAATAAAATGTTGAGTCGCACATTTTGCGAATTTAGATATGGCAGAGTTAGCCGAGCGACGTGTCTCCATTACAATTTTACGTGAAACTCAAGAAAACCTTAACAGAGACACACCGAATGATGTAGGAAGCGTACGGTGATGATCGTTTACGCCGTACACGGTGTTACGAATGGTTGACGCGTTTTAAAAATCGCAGGACCTGAGTTAAAGACAAGTTTCGTTAGGGATGCCCTTCGACGTCTGCCGACGGCGCTCATATCAGGAATGTCGACGCAATTGTGCTTGCCAATGGAAGTCTGACTGTCCGACATAGCGCAAAAAAATGTAACATTTCAATTGGATCAGGTCATTAAATCCTAATACAGCATCTTGGAATATATAGTGTTGCCACCAAGTTAGTCCCACTATTACCCTACCCGTCCTACACCACCGATATACGATAATTAGAAAAAATTGACCCATGTGCCTAGTTATCTTAATTGGGTGGAAAAGCTATCGGTAATGAAGCCGATGATGTAGCGGAGGCTATAACCGGAACGTTGCTACACCTCTTTGGTAAACAAAAACGATCGATAGGAATAAAGAAAGTGGTAAGTAAAATTTGGAATAAAATGATTAAAGTTTAAATGAAAAAAAAATGCGGAACAAACGGAACACAGGGATTAATTTGGAAAAGGTGAATAACTTATTGATTTACGGTCGCCAGCTCGTTGTACGAGCAAATAATTTAGTGGGATCTCAATGATAGCAAAGTTAATTAACAATGTAAAAAATTACGCAAAATATGGGTGGGCAGTGAATCACAGTATGTGCATCAAATCCGGAACAAAAGACACTGACAATATACTAATTACAGAGAAATAGTTCATTAACACAGGGTTTGAATGTAAGACAGCGAAATGTAAGTAATAGCCAAGCAAATGCAACAAGCAGCAGATCATGCAATACTCTCACCTTAATACTTACTATTTACAGCTTCAAATAAATAATTGTTTATACAAGTACCGGAAATTATTCAACAGCGAGTATGCCATGTGCTTTAGCAATAACCAAGTTGCAACTGAACCATTATCTGTACTAATAGCAAACTAAAAAAATTAATTAATGATTTGACGTGATAACACTGAATATTTAAAAATGAACCATTTAACCATCTGATTAACTTTTGCTCTCTCTTTAACCAGGAATTATTAGCATTTCAAACAGTTACAAACAATTACTATTCCCACTAATCAGTACTTGCAAGTTAAAAAACTTTAACTCAAAATAATATGCAATGGAAAACAATTAATCTTTCGCACTGTTATAGAAATATCTCTTGAAATTGAAAATTAGTCTAGCAGTTTCATTCCACTTAGCAAACCTATTGATCAGCAACATTGGCATAAGCTACATTTAGTAATACTTTTCTGAACAAATTATTATTAACGACTGTCACATTGTCTTTAATGACTTTGATTTTTAGTTTTCTATAACTTTGTGAATATTCTCGGTAAAACAATAGATGAGGAAGGACCCTGTCTGGACAATGACTATGGGTAATGATTTTTTAAACACAGGTTCACAAATAACAGTGTTCACTATTGAAGAATTATCACTAATACGCTGGTTAGCTGTACATGCTAAGACAAACTGGACAGATTTACTGATTTTTGTGTGCGACGTGGTGCTGCTGATTGGAGACTGTTGGCACTTAACAATTGGCAAACACAGGCTCTTCTTGGCGACGAATGTTAATTACAATTTTGGGCCCACAGCATTCCTCTTGATGCGTTCATTAATTATTTGAGCTGTGCCCGTATGAATAACTAATATTGCCTGTTAACCATCTCCTGCCAATCCAACACGCATTCTCCTTCACGTACTTTTGCCGTACACCATTGTGCGCACCGTCTCATGATTCCGTCTGTCCTCTCTCATGTCACAACCACGACTCCTCCTCGCTGTGCGCCTCTGTGCTACCAGCGATAAAACTCCCTACTCAAAGATGATTCTATACAATAGCAAAGCCTTTGCTAACCCAGCTTGTCTACTAAATTTATAGTATTATTTTCCACATATACGAAATTAGCAGGACAATGCAAATATGTTACAGAAACAAAATATACAAATACATAATGAATTACAAATAATGAGGAAAAATACATAAAGCATTATTTTATATTTCACACTGTACGCACGCGTGATTGGAAAACGGCGTTGGTCTCTGTGTTGTTGTGTCACACCACGACTCGTGAGTCAAGACCATCGCCACACACGAGCTTTCGGCTCACGCAAATGAGAACCACCTGACCCCTGCAACGTTCTTTTATTTCCATAGATGAAAATCTCGTTGAGAGGACGAAGGTTCTTGACGATAAATGAGACGAAATAAGATTCGCTGACGTCGCTTCGCGTGTTCCAACAACAAGCCTACCGAGACTGCTTCCCAAAGTGGAAACGGCGTTATGAGCGGTGTGTCAGTGGAAGAGAGTAGTTCGAAGGAGATCATCCACAATACGTAAAAGGTAAAAGTGGAAATATTTTGAGGACAAAGATCCTAAATTTTTTAGTCTAGCTCGCGTAAGTTGAGTTTCCTGTCCAGGCATAGTCTAAGGACACTGAACACAAAGTGCCCTTACTCCATGTGTAGTCTGCACATATAAGGAGACATACAAGATGCGTGCGGAAAGTTCGGTCTCAGGAAATATACGAAAATGTTCAAATTTTTGTGAAGCTTATGGGACTTAACTGCAGGGTCATCAGTCCCGCATCAGGGAGAACAGACCATGAGGTACCGAGACACAATTAATTGTCGTCAGGAGCCCTGGTCTGTTCCCCCTGACGTGGGAATACAGTATTGTGGCTGCGGGCATTACAGAACAAATAGGCTATGGTATAGGAAAGAGACAGCGTGGCGAATGGAGATTTGGGTGTGGCGGGAGACGTGCAGGGAAGAGTCCTCTGCAGTCGAGCTGGTCACGGTGTCTTCGGTGGCGGAGTGCTCAACGCTTCTGCCTAGTAAGCAGGAGATCCCGGGTTCGAATCCCAGCTGGGCAAAAATTTTCATTTTCCGCAATTTGGTATTCCATCTAAACCTAGTACAGCGATGCTGTAACGTCGTCAAAAATAATAATTATGAAGTGGTGTTGGAAGCTGTCAGCAAACGCTTCTTGTGGAATAGCTCGAGGCACTGAGGTCACGCGTTGTTGGAACTCCGCAACCGTTGCGAAGCGGAAGCCTTTCAGAGATAATTTAAGGCGGGGAAACAGAAACAAGTCTGCCGGTGCCAAATCTGGAGGGTGAGGAGGATGCGGAAGAACAGTGACCTCGCGTCAAGCGAGAGAGTTGAACACGCGGAACGCAGAGAGCGGACGGGCAGTGTCGTGCAGGATATTCCACTGTCCACTCCGGTACAGTTCTGGCCGAACCCGCCGGATGCATTGCAGCAGCCGTTTGAAACTCCCTCGTAAACTTTCGCGTTGCCAGTATGACCCATTTGACAGTATGCTCCATTTTACGCTCTATGTTACAGTGACATGAGTTCTCACACAGACCCTGTTAGCTGGGTCGCAGCGTGTACCACCGCATCATTGCAGTGTTTTACACGATATGGGGCGCTTGTTGACATGACCCTCAATGTGTATGCGCGGGCACCTCAGCCTCGCCAGCGCGATTTGTAAAGTATGAGAGCATTCATCGAACTTTTAGGGCGCACCTTGTGTATATCTCTGAAATGCACTAAAGTGCCGGAAAACGGTCAAATATAAATATTTCAGTTGTTCTACTAGTTGCTGGTGTTCTTTTATCATCATTTGAGGTATTTTGCTCTGATTGTTGCCAGCATGATATTGAAGTACCTGGAAAGCAGGTAGCTAGCCTTACTTGTCCAGGGCCCCACTGGGTTTTACCCCTGACGGGTGAGGGACTAACTGGTCAATTTGGTAGTCTTTGCCGTCTGAGCACAAAGGTGTCCCAGATGCCCAAACTTATTCCAAAGTAACTGGTATTCCAACTGTCAGGACCATCCCAACTGTCAGGTCCATTCACTTCGCCACTCATACATTGCCCGTTGTTCATGAACTAGGACATGACTACAGGAACCCACACCATGAACCACAGGTCAAAACAAAGGTCAAGGCAAAATAAGTAGTCTCGCGTATGCGGATGACTTAGTTGTAATGGCAGATTCGATTGAAAGGTTGCAAACTAATATTTCAGAGCTCGATCAGAGGTGCAAGGCTTATGATATGAAGATCATTAAATTAGCCCTGAAAGGCTTCCTCTTCGCAACGGTTGCGGAGTTCTAACAACGCATGACCTCAAAACGAAAGTAATGTCTGCGAGAAAGAGATTTAAACAGATTGAGTGCTAAATAGGAGGAACAAAGTTAGAACAGGTAGACAGTTTCAAGTACCTGGGATGTATTTTCTCACAGGATGGCAACATAGTGAAAGAACTGGAATCGAGGTGCAGCAAAGGTAATGCAGTGAGTGCTCAGCTAAGATCTACTCTCTTCTGCAAGAAGGAAGTTAGTACCAAGACTAAATGTTCAAATGTTTGTAAATCTATCGGACGAAACTACGTGGTCATCAGTCTGTAGCTTACAAACTACTTAAACCTAGGTAAACTAACCTAAGGACAAACACACACACCCATGCCCCAGGGAGGACTCGAACCTCCACGGCGAGCAACCGCGCGCTCCGCAGCGAGACGCTTTAGACCGCTCGGCTACTCCACCGCGGCGCCAAGACTAAGTTAGGAGTGCACCGCTCTATCTTTCGCCGGCCGCGGTGGCCGAGGGGACTGAGGCGCTACAGTGACGGTCTGCACGGCCACTACGGTCGGGGGTTAGAATCCCCCCTCGGGCATGGATATTTATGCCGTCCTTAGTATTAGTTAGTTTATAAGTAGTTTCTAAGTTTAGGGACTGATGACCCCGTAGTTAAGTCCCATAAGCTAAAGACACATTTGAACATTTGAAGCTCTATCTTTCGACCAAATTTGTTGCATGGGAGTGAAAGTTGAGTGGATACAGGTTACTTTATTCATAAGGTAGAGGTTACAGATATGAAAGTAGCAAGAGGAGCAATGGCAGGAGGGTGTCCATAATGAGGGAATCAAAGAAAAACTTGGAATGAACACCATAGATGAAGCAGTTAGAGCAAACAAATTGAGATGGTAGGGTCCTTTTACACGCATGGGAGAAGCAAGGTTACCTAATAGACTCATGAACTAGGCAGCGGAGGGTAAGAGGAGTCGAGGTAGACCAAGAAGAAAGTACTTAGATTCGGTGCAGAATGATTTTTAAGTAAAGGGCATAACATCAGACGAGGCATCAATGTTAGCATTGAATAGGGGATCATGGAGGAATTTTATTAGAGGTACTATGCTCCAGACTGAACGCTGAAAGGCATAATCAGTCTCCAATGATGATGATCACGATGTGGCATTTAGTGAAGATGGACAAAATACTAAATGGGAAATTTCGAATGCATTGTAGTGCAGAACGTTTCGTGGAACACGCCGTATACACATGTAGGTCGAAAGTTCGGACAGTTCACCTTGCACTGCACATCTGCACACCTCTGCTCGAGCCCTGCTGGAAAACTGCAGTGACATCTACTGACGCAGGAGTAATTGCTTTACTCCCCATGCCGCATTGGCACTTAAAAAAAAAAAAAACTTGCCTTTTCTAATTTCATTGTTACTTTCTCCAAACTCTTGACAAGAAATGATTCGTTGTTTTTTTCTTTTTTCTTTTCTTTTTTCTTTTTTTTTTTTTTTTTTTTTTTTTTTTTTTCAGTATTCGGACTGGGCGAATTGGCGCAGTGGTTATCACACTGGATTCCCATTCGAGAGGACGTCGGTTCAAATCCGCCTCCGCCCATTCAAATTTAGGTTTTCCTTGATTTTGCTAAATCAATCCAGACAAATGGCGGGATGGTTCGTTTCGAAGGGCACGGCCGATTTGCTTCTCCTTCCTTATGATAACTATTCGAAGTTGTGCTCCGTTTCCAATGACCACGCTGCCAACGGGATATTCAACCCTAATCTTCCTTCCTTATTTCTGTCAGTGACAGGAACTTCTGTAGAGGTACTGACTCAAAGTCAACGTTCTTGTAAAAGAATTTTACCAGCAGCGCGCGGTCCTTAACTTTCCCATACGCAAACTGAGGAACTGCCTTTTATTTACCATCTTGAAACTTTAGTTCTATTACTCTTCTACAACGTATGAAGGCACGCTTAAATCTACTGAATGTTTAGTGAAAGTAAAAAATATATATTATGTTTGTGATTACATCTAGAGTTAATTTGAACTGTTATCGGAATAGATACGTATTAAAATTTTTTTTGAATGAATGTGCTTATGTTCTACAACTCTTCCTAAACTATTGGTCCGATTTGAACCAAACTTATACATATATTTCTTACTATCACACAACAATCGCTGTGCGATTAAGAACCATCTTCGTGAGATATGGGGTTATAAAGAATTTGGTTCATGAAAACCGCCCCATCAGCGATTTCTTTTCGATTTATTGAATCTTTACTTCTAACTGTATTTGCGGCGTATTTTGCAGACTGTGTACACGTATACATTGAATGTACCTATGTAATTACATCGTAGTACGACACATATTTCAGGACATCTGACGCCAGAAACAATGACATGCACGAATATCTGGCTCAATACGGATGTTGTTGTAATTCATTACGCCTTTACTATTATATGTATGTGCAACACATTTCACAAATAGCTCCATTCAATAAACCCAGGAAATTATATCACTGCGTAACACATAATTAAGACGTTATGTCATAAGGATTGAGCTGCATAAAAACGAAACTGAAATGGATGGAAAGTAGGGTCGAAAGCGACGGAGTGGAAGGAAACAGCAGATGGACAAACCTAAGAAAGGAATAAATCACACCTGGGCACCGCAGGGTACTACAGTTAATTTTATATAATTAAAATATGCTCATATTGATCAAATCTGTATAAGCCAACTGTTATAAAGGTAATCCAATAAATTTCGGGCGTGCAGCCGTGAAAATTCTAAGTCTTCCACTAATATTTCGGCCGCGTATCGTCGGGCCATCTTCAGAGTGAGTCCACGACTGCCGACAAGTTGCCAGGCGCGGCCTTATATACACCATAGCGGCGGCACTGCGCATGCGGGTCTCAGATGCTGGTCGGCGGCAAAGAGGTACACTTGGCACGCGCGTTCCCCGTGGCGAAAGGAGTCAGGAGTTCGATTCTGTTATCGATATTTGTGTTGTGGTGCCAACACCTTGTCGACATCTCTGTAATTTTATTACATTAAGTGCAGGATTCCACGCCTTGTCCAAATTAAAACCATTATCTTTGTTTAATAAATTATCAGATATTCTAATTTCTACTGCTTCTTTAAAAATTGCGTTCCAAAATGAAGATATAGGTATTAAAATCTTCACATCACTGTAATTCATTGAGTGCCCTTTATCTAAATAATGTTCTGCTACAGCTGACTTGACTGGCTGTAATAAACGAGTGTATCTTCGATGTTCGACACATCTTTCGTGGACAGTGCAGGTTGTCTGTCCTATATATGAACATTCGCAGTTTTCACAAGGTATCTGATACACACCAGATTTTCTAAGCAACAGATCATCTTTCACAGATCCGACTAATGCTGCGATCTTCATAGGTGACCGGAAGATTACTTTAACTTGATGTTTTTGGAGAATTCTACCGATCTTTGAAGAAAGAGCACCGACGTAGGGCAAGAACGCTCTGATCTGACGCTATCTTCTTCCTCCAGGTCATCTATTTGCATTCTCGGTTTAACACTGAATGCTCTGCGAATCTGTTGTTGGGAACATCCATTCGCTTTGAAGATGTTGTTGAGATGTATGAGCTCTTTTTCCAAGTTCTCGTCATCCGATATACAGTGTGCTCTGTGCACCAACGTTTTAAGAACGCCTGCAGTTTCTGAAGGATGATGGCAGCTGCTGGCGTGTAAATACAGATCTGTGTGCGTCGGTTTGCGATACACAGCGTGTCCTAGTATGCCTTCAGTTTTACGGCGAACGAGAACGTCCAAGAAAGGAAGGCAGCCATCCTTTTCTATTTCCATAGTAAATTTATAAAGGTGTTTGATGTCGGAATCTTCAACGCTCACTTTATAACTGATCAAACGTTAAATATTTCCGCTAAAACACGGATACAACATGAACATGTAGCGTGGAAATGATAGTGCACTCGCTGTTGACCAAGTTCATAATGGAATTTTGTCTGCGGTTACCTTAGAACAGGCAATGTGGTCCACCTACAAATTACGGGCAGCCTTGCAGTGTGTTTTGCGGTGCAATTCTAACCACGGTAGGACTACGACTTCCCACCCACACAAGGAATTTCAGCAAGTCAGAATTGTAACCCCAGACATCTTTACAAGTGTCAAGCTGGCTGCTATGGTTGATGTTGTCCTCCGCATACTGATCTTTATCTACAAGTTTTTCTAATACTAATATTCACAAAAGACTATCGTGATACTTTGTTACACACAGTGCGCAAATATGTATATGTACTGTACAATGTAATCTACGTTAAGCATACTTAAAAGTAACACATTAGATTGGCATCATCAAACTGTTGACTAGCGTTATCGCGGTTTCCGTTTCGGTGTCACAGGGAACTTTATTCATGGGTAGTATAGAAAAAAATCGCACTGACGTGTTATACGGACCACTTTAGATTTAAAGTTTTATAAGTTTGTGCAAACATTTTGGACCAAAATAAAAATCTAAATAATAAACAATTAATTAATAAGAGTGTCTGAAACCCTTTTAGGAAAAAAAAATTAGGTAGTGTCGGGTTTCGAACCATCGACATTTAGCCTCATGATCTAACGCTGTACCCACTACGCTACGACTATCAATCAGAAGATGAGTCTTTTATTCTCTTACTATTCATGGCCGTTGTTAACTGATGCTAATAGGGCATTTGTAGATACTAGATTATCGTACGAAGAACTATGTGTTTTTGTTAATTCTTCAGTGCGCCATTGCTTTGAAATGACAACGTGTAAGTTACAATAAGAAAACCATCAAATACACAATGCTAGATGCCAGAGAGAGTTCTGGGCGAGGAATGTCACGTGACATCTCCAAACGGCTGGTTTTTGTTAATTCAATGGAGGGTGTCAAATTTCCGTGATTTTTGCAAGTATGTCTCAAACGATGCGAGAAATGAAAAAAAATAAAATAAAATAAAATAAAAATAAAATAAAATAAAAAATAAAAAAAACGTAAGGGAGCTAAGTTATAGAGAATTTTCTCCTCTACCAATTAGGTTATTCAATTTTTGTGTCAGATGGACGGTTCGTTTGCAACTACAATTATATTACAAACGGCTTTTTTTGCTATTACGACCGTATTTGTTGTCCGAAAAATTTGAAAAATGCAAGTTCTGGTCTCTGGAGGCTTAAAAGCATGTCTGTAAAATTTGGTGCTGATCGGTTGAACGGTTCGTCTTAAAAACAGGGAACACCTTACGGATAGACAGACAGACGGACGGACAGACAGACATTCATCCCAAAATCGCCGTTATTTTGGCAAATATCTTTGAAACGCTACGAGATATTAAATAAACACAAGAGAGCAAAGTTATAGAGAATTTTCTCCTCTGCAAATTCAATTTTCGTGTCAGATGAATAGTTAAGCCGTTATTTTCATTTATATTTCGAGCTGTCAAAAGACGATCGCAAAGGCCCACTTTTAGTGTTACTACCGCAACCTAAAGTGGGGCAAAAGAGAAAAACCTTTAGCTTCACAATCATTTTGTAATTTTTGAATTCGGCAAATGGCAATCAAGAGATAATTGCATTCATTACCCAACAATTGTAATAAATATTCATTAACGGTTGTGACACCATTAATTAAAAGTGTGTACAAATCAGAGAGATGTTATTGGACACGGCACGAGATCATGAAGCAGCAGTCGGAGTACCATCAGTGATCCTAGTCGCTTCGAAACCATGTCCCAGTAACAGGTTTTTACTGGTGGTTCTGCAAGGCTAGAAAAACGTGTGCGGGAATTAAGGTGATGGGGAAACCGCTGGCCGTATTAAGTGGTCGAAAGTGGGCGTTGCGCGTCAGCTGTGAGTGACGTCAATCTTCACAGATTGGATAAACTGTCCTGCTGTCTAGCTGGCCAGAATTAGGTCTGTCGCTTTCAGTGCAATAAGTCACAGACACTGGCCCATAGTTGTCGCTGCAGTAGATGGATTTACAGCGCAAAGTTTGATCATTGGACAGGGAATGCAATCTGAAACTGAAGTGGTCTTCACAAAGAAAGCGATTTGCGGACGTCACGAAAAACCTTAATTTGGACTACCGAACGGGGATTTGAACCACCACCCTCCCCTTCGCGAGTTCATATTTTCTTCATGGCCATATATCCGTCTGTAATAACACAATTCCAGGAAATATATACGTCAAAGTAAGCTTTATTGCATTATGTCTGCCAAAGTTTTATTAACAGTTCCCTATCTCAGTCCCTAAAGAGGAACTCTTGCAGCACGACTTCATTGTTAGCCTGTGTTTGTGCCCAACTTTTAAACGTTCTTTTTTGAAACGATACTCATCAATACCTATAGAATAATTTACCGTTGGCCTCTAATTCATCCAACCGAATCTTTCATATAACTAGTGTGAACTGAAACAGAACAATTTCAGTACGCTCGTGGATTTATTGAAATGAAATTCATCGGAAGTGATTCTTTTGACAGTAATTTACTAGTGTTTTCAAAGAATTCAGGGTAACTGTTGGTGATAAACGATTTTTTGTCTTCCAGTCCTGGTACTTATTTGTTTCAAGGAAGAAGGAACGAAGATTCGGATTCAACGTCCCATCGATATGGTGGTCATTAAGACGCAGCGCAAGTTCGGATTATGTTACAGATGGGGAAGGAAATCGGCCGCGCCCTATAAAAGGAACCATTCCTGGATTTGCCTGAAATTAATTAGAGAAATCACAGAAAACAGATGTGATGGTCCCGCGGTGAAGTGTTCAACTGAAAATAGAGCAGTCGCGGATTCGAAACCCGGTCAGATCAGGTATTTTCCTTTCTGCGCTTAAACGCAGTGTTCACTTCTCAGCTATGTAAGGAGTCGCTAGAAACGAATGGTCTCCTTTCGCTCGTTGCATAACCAGTGGAGTTTAGGGACATTCAAGACGCCGAAGTAGCTTCCAGTTGAAAGAGCCATACGAAAGTATCATTATTACCGGCTTGATTCGCAGTGCAGCTTGCAAGAAGTATCCACGTAGGTACCACTAAATATACCTACTAAATTATACCTTTGGTCGGCACATGGTTCAGGAGAGATAACGTCGTACAATTTTAAACATGCTTGTTAAAGACACCAATGTTTACTTTACCATGGTTTCGGCTCACTGGGGAGCCTTCATCAGAAGTAAAACAAGGTTCTTTTTTTTTTTTACATATGAATGCATAGTCAGCAGAAGGTCTCGAGCGATAGGGCTCACGTTAAAAATTAAGAAGTTTGTAAATTTTTAAAAACATGTAAGACAACGTGGCACTAAGGGTCGCGTCTGCGGGAAGCACTGCAGGTGGCGTCACACTATCGCTCGAGACCTTCTGCTGACTATACATTCATATGTAAATAAAAACTGTTTTACTTCTGATGAAGGCTCCCCTAGTGAGGTCGAAACCGTGGTAAACTAAATAGCCGGCCGCAGTGGCCGAGGTGACTGAAGCGCTCCAGTCACGGTCAGCACAGCCACTACGGTCGGGGGTTCGAATCCCCCCTCGGGCATGGATATTTGTGCCGTCCTAGTTCGTAAGTAGTTCATAAGTAGTTTGTAAGTTTAGGGACTGATGACCCCGTAGTTAAGTCCCATAAGATTTACAGACATTTGATTTTTTTTTTAAGTAAATATTTTACCAAAACTTCCGCAACCGAAGAGCTGATTTTCAAGTGATTATTTTAAATAGAGATAACTTCATAAAATTTAACACGCGCTATACAGTAGCTTTTGCTTAAAAATGCGCACTTTACTATTCAGCATCATCCATAACGTTTTAAATTATTACTACTTTACCGCTTACTCTATGTGGAAGACACTTTGCAGACATTATCTACAAACAACGATGAATGAACTATTATTATAGGCTTATCAACGTACAACATATTGTACAGGAGATATGAAGTCATAAATTTCACTGTAATGTTTTTAAAGGAAACGCCTTTTGCTACTGCGAATGAAGGGTTTTATTTTTATGTCACCCATACGCGTTTCGCCTTTGTTTCAAGGCATCATCAGTGGGTGTCAGCACTTGCTACTCCACGTCAGCCTCTTTCTGGCAACCAGGTCGAAAGGTTACACTGTTTTTTGAAACACATTGCAGTTTTCTGGGTCCACTGTCACCTGCTACCATACTGTGTCCAGTGTTTTGTAGTTTGACTATAAAACAAGCTACAGTGGACATAGTATGGCAGCAGGTGACAGTGGAACCAGAAAACTGCAATGTGTTTCAGAAAACAGTGTAACCTTTCGACCTGGTTGCCAGAATGAGACTGACGTGAGTAGCAAGTGCTGACACCCACTGATGATGCCTTGAGACAAAGGCAAAACGCGTATGATAAAACCCTTCATTCGCAGTAGTAAAAGGCGTTTCCTTTAAAAACATTACAGTGAAATACATTTCAGCTGCTGTTCAAAATGGCCACTGCAAGCAACGTAATGAACTCATAAACTTTGAGATGCTTCTGCTTAAAATGACTCGAAAATTACCAGCTCTATAATGTTCATCCAGTGTTCTATAGTGACAGCATTAGTGGCGTCTAAGACACTTTAAGCATGATTTCAAACCTTTCCTTAACGTTTTCTCGCAGGTGATGTTGATGTTCTTACGTCTTTTACGGGCATTACACTCCAAGAAGAGGGACGATACCGCGCTCCCAGGTGCGGTTCCTCTAGGGAGACGCTCCTGATAATTAATTTTCTGTCTGGAACAAAACAAAGAAAACTGATCCCAATACCCTGGTTTCCACCAAAGATTTCTGGAGGTCCCTTGGTTGTAAAGCGAATGCCGGAACAGCTAAAACCGTCCCACTTATTCCAAATTGGGATCCCTCTTTGGCCCCACGACCAGCTTGTCTGATAATTAGCTGAACCGAACGGCGACTCTTCAACAGCACGCATCACTTCTCGGAGTGAGAATGAAAAGAATATATACAAATGGGGTCGTGTTCAGTCTGCCTGGTGGAAGTATTTTTAGCTGACGGCACTTCGGCGACTTACGTGTCAGTGATGATGAGCAACACACAACACCCAGTCACCGAACGGAGAAAATGTCCGACGCGACGGGAAATCAAACTTTTTTTAATCATTTATTAAACATTTATATACGAAGATAAGTTACATCGATTTTACAATAGTGTACCTTTGTTTTCTGTTTCACATTTTGTTCATTATATAAGATGAACATTTACATATTTGCTTTTTGTATTTCATTCTCTTTTTATCACGAATGTCCCTGAAATAGAGCGAGAGAATAAACTTTTTTCATGCGACATAAGTGCATTATTTAGTTCTTTCGTTACTTTTTTGTCTTTTAGTTACACCGTTTGTTTAATGCTGTATTTATGTTGATTTTATAGTGAGATTCCTTAAATATGATTTTGCAATTCAAGAAATTTATTGCAAAATTAAAAAAAAACGAAATTTTTGTGATGGGATAATTCGTCACCTCTTAAAGTGAAGTTTGTCACCTAAGTGTGACCTGAATGTTGTTGTTGTTGTTGTTGTTGTGGTCTTCAGTCCGGAGACTGGTTTGATGCAGCTCTCCACAATACCCTAACTTGAGCAAGCCTCTTCAACTCCACATAAGAACGGCAACCTGTCTGAATCTGCTGTATCCATCTCTTGGTCTTCCTCTGCGGTTTTTACCCTACACATTTCCTTCTAACGCTAAATTCACGATTCCTTGATGTCTAAGAATGTGTCCTACAAATCGATCCCTTCTTTTAGTCAAGGTATGCCAGAAATTCCTTTTCTCCCCAACTCTGTTCAGTGCCTCCTCATTAGTTACGCGATCAACCCACCTAATCTTCAGCATTCTTCTGTAGCACCACATTTCAAAAGCCTATATTCTCTTCCTGTCCGCACTGTTTATCGTCCATGTTTCACTCCCATACAAGGCAACATTCCACAAAAATGCCTTCAGAAAGGACTTCCTTAGGCTTAAATCAATATTCGATATTACGCTTTTCTACCCATTGTCATTCTGCAGTTTATATCCTCTGTACCGCGACCATCATTTGTTATTTTACTGACCAAGTAACAAAACTCATCTACCTCCTTTATTGTTTCGTTACCTAATGTAATACCTTCAGCATCACCTGATTTTCTTAGACTGCACTCCATTACCCTAGTTTTGCTCTTATATGCACCTTTCAACACACTGTCCATTCCGCATTCCGTTCAACTGCTCTTCCAGGTCCTTTGCTGCCTCTGACAGAATTACTATGTCGTCGGCACAACGCAATGTTTATAATTTTTTACCCTGAACTTTAATTCCTTCTCCAAATTTCTCCTTGCTTTCCTTTATAGCTTGCTCAATGTACAAACTGACTAACACTGGAGAAGGGCTAAAACCCTGTCTTACTCCCTTCCCAACCACTGCATCCCTTTCATGCCCATCAACTCTGACAACCACTGTCTGGTTTTTGTACAAGTTGTAAATAACCTTACGCTCCCTATATTTTACTCCTGCTTGCTTCAGAACTTGAAAGAGTTTATTCCAATCAACAATGTCAAAAGCCTTCTCCAAATTTACAAAAGCTAGATATGTAGGTTTGCCTTTCCTTAATCCATCTTGTAGGATAAGCCGTAAAGTGAGTATTGCCTCCCGTGTTCCTACATTTCTCCTGAACCCAAACTGATCTTACCAGCTTTACATCCTTCTGTAAATAATTCGTGTTAATATTTTGCAAGCATGACTTATTAAACTGATGGTTCTGTAGTTTTCACACCTGTCTGCACCTGCTTTCTTTGGAATGGGGATTATAACATTTTTCTTAAAGTCTGAGGGTACTTCGCCTGTCTCATACATCGTACACACCAAGTGAAACAGTTTTGTCATGGCTGGTTCACCCAGAGTCTTAAGTAGCTCTGAAGGAATGTCATCTACCACAGGGGCCTTGTTGCGACTTAGGTCTTTCAGTGCTCTGTCAATTTCGTCTCTCAGTATAGTACCTCCTATTTCATTCTAGTCTACTTCTTCTACCCTTCCTACAATATTGGATCTAAGTTCAGTTCTTTCGTAGAGCCTCTCTATATACTCTTTCCAACTTTCAGCTTTCCCTTCTTTGCTGAGAACTGGCTTTCCATCTGTGTTCGTGATATAACCTGAGTATAGTAGAAAATGAATACGATTTAATTTGCCTTAATTCAGAGAACTTAAAACAATGAATAGGCCCTACTTGTAGTAGAGTAAATAACGGTGGCGAAACTAGGATTTTGGTCGGGTGGTAGATGAGTATATATTGTGGCATAATTCCTCTATCAGTTTGTCTAATTAAAAAAAATACCAACTCTGATTTGGAGGCTTTCCTCATGCTGTGAACGGTGGTAGGGGGAAGGGGGAGGAGGCTGCAGATCCATAGCTCTCCCCCAACCCCACCCCCATGGATTCCCCACTGGTACATCATAAGCAAAAACTAATTATTTTTTCTTGACAATCTTGACTTAACATTCGAACAACTTTGTACAAATTTCAACCACTTGCAACTGACGACCAACAGTTTTCGCCATTCTTTTAACTGTAACGATTTTGAAGTGTTTTGAGATGACTCTATTGACCACTTTCAAAATGACGAGTAGTGGAATGAGGTACAGTCTTCCATGTAGTGGATGGTGGCATACGGAAAATGTATGTACTTGTAGATGTTGATAGACATGTAGATGCTGACGTAAGGCTAATTCTGTGAAGAATGAGTGACGCTTCCGACGTGTTTCCCTGGACAGCTGGCTCTCGGTGAGAGGTGAATCTCCAGCGCGAGTTGTTATCGGAGTGCCTGATCCACACGATGCGAACGTCCTTGGCCGCTCCCCCAGTCGCCACGCCACCGCGATGAAATGTCAGCGGCTCCGGAGAAGATCCGTGCAAACAGCTATAGCGGCGCCTCGAGGGGTCAAGTGCACCTTGACTTCGCAGACGTGATGGCTATCAACAGAGTCTCCTGGGCCGCGGAGGATCTGCTGTACACTTAACGGTCTCTTACAGTTTTTCGAAAACCAAACGTTAAATGCATATGTTCAAATGTTTGTAAATCTACGGGACTTAACTTCTTTGGTCAACAGTCCCTAGGCTTACAAACTACTTAAACTAAGTAAAACTAACCTAAGGACAACACTCACACAACCATGCCACGGGGAGGACTCGAACCTCCGACGGCGAGCAACTGCGTGCTTCGCAGCAAGGCGCCTTAGAGCGCTCGGCCACTCAACCGTGGCACGGTGAATAAGCAGTTGACTGGTTGAACAGTTTTTTGTACTATCTCACGAAACAATCATTTGAACACCTTATTGTACGTAGCAAAAACAAGCACAGCGAAAAAATTGTTCTGTAGGGAGGTATCACGCTGATGTCATGAAGTAATACTGCTGCTTCTCTCGATAAAGGACCGAATTCAGCGTGAAAAGAGAGAATTAGTTTTTTCAGCAGTAGATTATACCCTGAAGACACTGGAAACTTACAGGAGTATTGCTTGATATTTTTCGGACATTCGTAGGTCCTGTGGGAATAATCAAAGGTACCATGGCAGCAGAGGACTACGTTATTGTAGACCACCTGCACCCATCCATACTTGATTTTGTTGGAGAAGGAATTCAGGTTCAGTGAGAAAAAATGAAAACTTTGTGGTTTGCAGATTACTCCTTACAGAGACAGCAAAGAACCAGGAAGAGCTATTGAACGGAATGGACAGTATCTTGAGAGAAGAATGTAAGATCAACATTAACAAGTGAAAGGAAAAATGGTAATAGAATGTAGACCATGAAAATCAGGCGATGCTGAAGAAATTAGATTAGGTAACGAGACGAAAGTAGTAGATAAGCTTTGCTAGGTTTTTAGGGAATAGGTCTGACGGATGGGGGGCTGCAGCCCGGCAGTCCGCCCTCCCCACCCCCCACCCCCTCGATACGCTACTTCGATAAATAGTTCACACAGAAATAGTTCACACAAGAAGAGGATAGAAGCTTTTAAAATGTGGCGCTACAGACGAATGTTGAAGATTGGTTGGATAAGTCGCGTAACTAATGAGGAGGTACTGCACAGAATCGGTAGAAAAGAAGTATCTGGCATATCTTGACTAAAAGAAGGGATCGACTGGTTGGATACATTCCGAGACATCAAGTAATCGTCAGTTTACCATTGGAGTTAAGTATGCGGGGTAAAAATCGTAGAGGTAGACCGAGGGACGAATGCATTAAACAGTTTGAAAGAGATGTACTTGGCCGTTCTTATGCAGAGATGAAGAGGCTTGCACAGGATAGGAAGAGATGAGCCCTGATTCTTGTGCTTATGACAATATACTGTTGTCATCAAATATTAACTACACTGGGTTTCCGGTGATGAGAATTACACACAATTAGCATTTTATCATTAGCGCAGACGCACATCATGGGCACAACCTGCAATCAGGAACAGACGGCCGTGTGGTCGTACTGGTATTACTCTGTGGTGCGACTGCTTCGAGTAATTTTCTTCAGTATGCCTCATAAAACACGGTGAACGTCTTTCGGCCACGTTTCAGAGTTCGACCGAGGAATACTGGCACTTGGAGAGTACTGATTATCTTTCAGAGAAATCTGTAGTCGTGTCGGACGTAAGTAAGCAACTGCCGTGGTATCTATAATCGCTGGCTGTATGTCCGAATGACGGACCGATGGGGCCATTGCATCCATCACACTGCAGCACTACACGTTCTGACAGCCATATTTTGCCCACCAGAAAACATGTGACGAGAAATGCGGTCTGTTTCGCAACAAACATGCCATTCGACGTCATCTGAAGCAAGTAGAGCAAACTGTCCACAAGGCGTCCATTACTGCGTTTTGCGGTGAGTCAACGCTACAGGAGGTTGCACCGATAATGATGGATGAACGATGGACGGAAAAAACCGAATGGAATGACATTGCTTTTACCGTCGAAGCCCCTAAGTGCCCGTCAGCCAAGATGGTCGGATTAAGGTCTGGAGATACCGTGCTGAAGGACTGTTCAACTGTGCATCGCAGTAGAGCTCGTGCAAGAAGTCGTGGACCCTGCCTTTTCAACTTGGGCGCTGGGCGAGTCCATTCCTGTGTTTTGGAGGGGCGGCCGCCTCAGTTGCTTTTGCCTACTGGTCGCATAACAGACGAAGTATACGGCCCAGCAGGCAAGGTGCAACTGAGCCGGTCACCCCTCAGAAACAAAGGAATGGACTCGCCCTGCGCGCAACTTGAGAATGCGTTTCTGCGCAGAGTACGACTTCTTGCGCGAGCTCTACTGGTCCTGCTGCCAGTATTATTGTTTTGGGTGGTATTGCATTTCATTCGCGCAGTCTCCCAGTACGCACTACCGGAACAGTTACCAGTCAGTGCTACATCTCTGAAGTGATGCAGCCTCTTGTCCCCCATGCCGTCCGACCTTGCTGACGGCCACACTACAACAGGGTAATACACTACCACTAGTGGCACGCAATGTTTAAAACTCTTGGTCACCCATCGGATTGCAATGCTAACCTGGCCTCCAAGTTCCCAGAGTCTCTCGCCTGTCAAAAACGTCTGCCGGATGATTGCAGAATGACTAAACCGTGATACACAACTCGCTATTCGCCGGATCAACTTTGGCAACAGTTGAAAGCAGCACTGATTTATTGCATTAAACTATTGGCCCCACACATGAACAGACAATGCCAAATGAACTGTCGTGATTGAAGTGGGGCTAAGGTAATAACCGGATACCGTTGAAATCTTCAGTAGGCAGACAGGATGAATTCCAGACAGGATGGAATATGAAACCGGTAGCTTAAAGCAATAAATCTTAAAATACATGTGTTGGACATTATTAATAATCATTAATTTGCCTTGTCTTTACAAATTGTGAAAAAGCACTTGTTTGGATCAATCACCCAGCTGTGTTTAATGCTCTAACAAATCAAGGAATAGAAGAGGGCTATATTAAAATCCTACATAACATATATAAAATCTTCACTGCCTTTTTTGAGCATTTCTGAAGAAACTGATGAATTTTCTATTGAAAATAGTGTAAAACAAGGTGTTTTTTTTTTCACTCAAACTATTTTCGGCAATTTTTTTCAAGCTATGTCAAAATTGAATTAACAAAAAAAATAATAATAATAATAACATTTATGTTGCTTGAAAATGATTGAACAACTTGAAGTTTACAGATGATATTAACCTATTTGCAAATGATATAGAAGAACCTCAGATATTAGTTAGCGAACTTGCGTTAGTATGATCTGAAGTAAGTCTGAAAATGAATATTGGGTATAACCAAAATCATAATTTTTGATTGGATACCGGAGGGAAGTATATCTGTTGGAAGTACGCAGATCCAGAAGGTCACAGAGTTCGTCTACTGCTAAACCTTAAATGAGATTTAAAACCAGAAATTCTTCGACACATTAAATGGGGCTGGCAGTTTTATGGAGACACTCTTCAGTTTTTAAGTGTAAGATGTCGCTTGAGCTACAGAAAACAATTTTTGACCAATGTATACTTCGAATAATAACCTATGGCTTTGAAACATGAACATTACGTATGTTTACTGTTCGGAAACTAATAGTACCCCAGAGAGGAATGGAAAGATCGATGATGGTGTACGCAAAGAAAGACAGAAAGATCAAATCAGAAGTTTGTCAACCCTTGGTACCAAACTGTTCAGGTCATCGATCCCTAGACTTATAAACTACTTTAACTAACTAAACTAACGTACGCTAAGAACAACACATACGCACACCCATGCCCAAGGGAGGCCAGGTGCTTCATAGCAAGATGCCTTAGACCGCACGGCCATTCCCGAGCGGCAGGCATAAAGAGAGCAGCTGAGATGAGACAACGAAAAGTTCACAGACTTAATGGGATAAGTGATTGCATTGAAATGGCAGTGGGCTGGTCATGTTCCTCGGACATAAGATGATAGATGTTCAAAACAAGTTACAGACTGGAGCCAAGTTTACCAACACAGACTAACAAAGGAACATCATCAACTCGACCTCATATTTTCTTGAGAAAAAATACATGAGCTAGATGTCAACTCCAGAAATCGATATCACTTGAAAATGTGGGCCATTATTCAGATACTACGCAATTTCAGCCTCCTTAAAGTTTTTAAACATTCACGCTCTGGGGTACTGTGCAATGAAGGGACAACAGCGAGTCCCCGGAAAAGTGAAATTTGAAGAGCTAGGGAAGTGCAGGAGGAAATAATATTACAAAATGAAACATATGTACTATAACTGTTTCAAGTTTACTCCAAGTCAATAGTGTCGGCTTTACATATAACAAAATGATGTGCATAAGAGGTATTGAAAATTAAATTACGTTACACTGCTTGTTGAAAAACCGTCTTATTCGTTTCCACTGAAGTTGTGTCGCGCTTTATAAAACGAAAACGGCTCGTTGCATATATTTTTCTGTTACAGAGACGGGCAAAGTGATATTCGACGATTTAAAATCATCAAAGCAGCTACTACTATCACTGACAACCTCAGTTCCACGCCCAAACTCCGTCGAAGCAATGAAAGTGCTCGATAAATCAGACGGTGGTGAAATGGCAGCGTCATTATCGTCGACGTCAGCATCTTGTAAAACTGCAATGTCAATTCAATGTTTCAATTGTTTGTATAGCTTATGGGACTTAACTACGGGGTCATCAGTCCCTAAACTTACAAACTACTAATGAAATAACTAATACTAAAGATGGCACAAATATCCATGCCCGAGGGGGATTCGAACCCCCGACCGTAGTGGCCGTGCAGACCGTGACTGGAGCGCCTCAGTCCCCTCAGCCACCGCGACCGGCACTGCAATGTCCGTCAACCGGCTATTTTCTTCTATATCCAGCACGTCATCAGTGCAATTGTCTATGATATCTGTAACGCAGTTGAAAGATATAAAGAAAATGCATAAAGAAAGCGCCATGTATTTTCTTTTACTGTGTATAGAACGTGTAATAACTGCAAATAATTATGCTTTCCGGTGACGACTTTAAAGAGCTTTAATTCTTCGACATTTTAACGTCGCAGATTAGTCATCATTCCATATCGCTCCTAGAGATGCCGCACGACAGCCTTTGGATTAATTTACATCGCGAACACAAACCTCTTAATAGACGCTACTCACAGTCCTAGAGGTTCGGCCATTAAGCGGCCGCAGTGAAGCGGGCCAAGTGAGGAACAACCCGAGCGCGCGAATGTTTAAAAGCTGTATTTTGAGGAGGCCGTAACTGCGTAGTATCTGAATAAGGGCCCAAATTTTCACGGGATATTGATTTCTGGGATGGATATCTAGCTCATGAATTTTTTTCTCAAGAAAATATGAGGTCGAGTTGATGATGTTCCCCTGTTAGTCGAATGCGACCAGACATGTGGAACATAGTTCTAAGAAAGACTGCTGGGTTCATTTGACAACGGGAAGCTCAGGATCTAAAGAAGTGGAAGAACCTTCTGGGATCCTATGTTACATGTCGACTGAAAGAGGCAACATCGATGATGGACCTTGCTGCTGCTGCTGCTGATGATGATGATGAACCATTAATGGCAGCAACACACAATACTTCAATCATGTTTATTGACCGAAAATAAGATTACTACATCTAGGAGATAGTAGATGTACTGAAAATGCTTTCAACGTCGTCCGTCATCTGACAACGAGTGGATAGGAAAAGGAAAGACTAGCAGTGGTCGAAAGTGCCCTTCTCACCCACCATTCGGTAGTTGGTTGAGTATGTATCCATCTGTAGTTTCAGAACTTGCAAGGCTGTGGAAGGAGTTTGGTTCGAGGACGCGATTGTGGGAGTATAGGTGCTGAACGAAGGCGCAGGCAGCCACAGGGAGCAGAATGAGCAGAGGAGCAGGTGGCATTTAGCGGTCGTGGGAGGCCACGGCCATTGCCTGCCGGTAAACAAGCCGCTTCTGCTGGCGCGCCGCCACACACTCTGCTCTGTCCCGTGCCTTCAGCCCTTTTTAAACGATGGACAAACTTGTAATAGATTGATAATAAGTTGCGCTAATGGCGGCCGTCGGTCGTCTGAACGGGGTCACTAGTACGAGCGCGCTAGAATCGACGCGCAATAATCGTAGCGATAAAGAAAATAGGGCCAGTCCTAAATTCGGTACTAGTGGGTTTACTGCGCATTCGCGAGCTAGTAGCTATCTGCTGCAGTCACGGCTGCGATCAGTCTACCACTACGCTTCCTACTTACGTATATTTTGACTTTTGTCAAAGTTTGTCGTCTTTCAACGTCGCAAGGAACTCTCCGAGCAAGTGACAGTATTGTATTTTTCGTAAATATTTTCATGGAAGTTTTTAACCTTTGTAAATTTCATAATTATTTAATGATGCGCTAATGTGAAATCACGACGAGTGGTGTTGTAGTTATGTAATGGAACAAACCTGCTATTGCCGCGGTAGAGTAGCCGAGCGGTCTAAAGCGTCTTGCTGCGGAGCGCGCCGTTGATCGCTGTAGAGGTTCGAGTCCTCCCTGGGGCATGGGTGTGTGTGTGTGTGTGTGTGTGTGTGTGTGTGTGTGTGTTGTCCTTGGGTTAGTTTACCTTAGTTTAAGTAGTGTGTAAGCTACGGAATGATGACCATGCAGTTTGGACCGATAGATTTACAAACAACTGAATATTTTTTTAAACCCGGTATTACAATTAAATATTTCATAGGGGCGAATAGTGAAAAGCAAGCCCTTTTTTATGTTGGGATTAGCCTCTACCATAATTAGATACGTATTTTTTCGCTCATAGTCACAGAAGCTCGTCAATATTCGTTTATATAGCTTGAAGTTACAGCAGCATCATGCTTCTTTACGTTGTTTCAGTATGCCAAAAAGGAAACATTAGATATAATTTCGTAATTTATTTGGATCCTCCGGCATTAATTCTCTCATAAAGCCCCTATTACACGAGCGACTTTCTTGTCTCGGTTGACTACTCTAATCGAGTATGTCGACTGCAGCGCCCCTGGTGGTTCCGTGTTTCATTTGTATTGCGTGATCTTTTGCGTTTTATACGATAGCTTCGAAATTTGCGTGTGTGCTGCCTGCTGTGCGGTCTTTGCGCTGTGGTTATCGTCGTAATACTTCGTGTGCTGATTTGCATTTTAATCACAACCTTTTATCCAACACAACGAAATGGATGAAAATCTTGTGGTATTGGCTGCAGCAACGGTAGTAATTGCGGGAAGGCGAAAAGAAAGAGCGCAGAGGCTGGAAGAAAAGCGTTTGGATGCAGAACACCCGCTCTTTTCGCTCTGGCGATTTTTTTTAACTCCGCGCCGTAATGTGACCGCAGTGTGCCAAATTTAGTTTTACAATCTTCAGGTGTAACTTTCGTCCAAACTGATGGTACTTTGTTTGGCACTACTTTGAGCATTTCTTTCCGTGTATTCTAGAAAATATATGATGTTTTCAATGAGTATCTGCAGTCATCGTAACCCACAAGTATAACAAATAATAGTAGAGGCATTTAAAATTACCGTATTGTGATATAAATGGTGTTCAGTATCTACGAGGGTTCTCTCTCTTCTTCATAAGCCGAAATAAGAGCCTTAAAGCTTTATTTCGTGCACTCCATTTCTACAAAAAATAAAAAGTAATCCACAATCAACATGCTTTTTATTATTCTGATGGAAAACGTGAAGTAAAAATGCCAGTGATGGCTTACTAGGTTTTTATTCCGTACTATAATACTTAACACGCGCCTTCGTTGTGTACAAAACAGTACCTCGCGTCTTCTGCTGGGCAATGCAGCCGCTGCTTCTGCGCGAAAGTTTAGAACTTCACACTCAGCACAATCGAAAGATTATTGACGTCTTAGTCGCTCCCGCGCCGTGGTTGGATGCTGATTTACACGACGGCAGAAAAGCCGCCAACGCTTCGAGTAGTCAATTTTCGCAGGAAAGTGGATCGTGTAAAAGGGGCTTTAGTATGCTGTTTGCGTCGCTGTTTTCTTCTTCTCTTATCTGAAGCCACGGTCGCAACCAGCACCTATTTTTTCATCGTCATTGTACCCGCCTTCTAGCAACGAAAACTAATGCAAATGTAGTCGTCGATATGGCTAAGTTTACCGGTATTGAACACATTTCCAGAAAACGTGCTACTAGTGTACAACCCTGTAAAACAAAAATAAACGAGACTCGCAACACATTCGCTAGTATCGTTTACTCTTTGTTTAGGTTTATCGTCCTAAACAAACTGCCGCAAGATCTTGCATAAGTTTGTAGTTCGGTACTAGTACGCTAGGAGCGCTTCAGTGGACTATTATTTACCTTGTCCACTTTCGCTGAACGCTTAAAACAGCTTTAAGATGGGTCCGCGAATCACCGTATCAGCGGCCCCTACCAGCCAGCGAAGAAAGCCGTATGTGGCCGTGAGCGGCTTTCCGTGCTAAATATATTGCCGTTGCACAAAGAGGCAAGGAGGCGCAACGTCTGGCGCCTTACTTGTGCACTCGGTCCGCTGTGCGCAGGCTCAGGGATTTTCCCAACCTGGACAGGCAGACACCTCCAACAGTCGTGTTGCGGTTTGCCGTTCTTTTCGCTCCGTGCTTTTTTCCACTACGTCTTAAGGTGTGGAAGGGATACATAGAGGGACTATACAAAGGAATACAAAGGAAATAAACTAGAAATGGAAGTCGAAGTGGAGGAAGATGAGATAGCAGATATGATACTGCGGGAAGAATTTGACAGAGCGCTGAAGGATTTGAGTCGAAACAAGGCCCCTGGAGTAGATGATATTCCGTCTGAACTGCTGATTTCGTTAGGAGAGCCAGTCGTTAAAAATTGTTCCACCTGGTATGCAAGATGTATGAGACAGGGAAAATACCCTCCGACTTCAAGAAGAATATCGTAATTCCAATTCCAAAGAATGCAAGTGCAGACAAGTGTGAAAATTACAGAAATATCAGTTTAATAAGACATGGTTGCAAAATACTAACACGAATTATTTACAGACGAATGGAAAAACTTGTGGAATCTGACCTCGGAGAAGATTAGTTTGAATTTAGGAGAAATGTAAGAACACGGGAAGCAATACTCACATTACGACTTATTTTAGAAGATAGGCTAAGGAAGGGCAAACCTACGTTTTTGGCGTTTGTAGATTTGGAGTAAGCTTTTGACAAGGTCGACTGGAATACACTCTTCCAAGCCGGCCGCGGTGGCCGAGGGGACTAAGGCGCTTCAGTCACGGTCTGCACGGCCACTACGGTCGGGGGTTCGAATCCCCCCCCTCGGGCATGGATATTTGTGCCCTCCTAGTTCGTAAGTAGTTCATACGTAGTTTGTGGGTTTAGGGACTGAAGACCCCGTAGTTAAGTCCCATAGACTATACAAACATTTCACACTCTTCCAAATTCTGAAGGTGGAAGGGGTCAAATATAGGGAGCGAAGAGTTATATTCAACCTATACAAAAACCAGACAGCGGTAATTTGAGTCGAAGTGCAAGAAAGGGACGCAGAGGTTGGGAAGGGAGTAAGACAGGGTTGTAGCCTTTCCCCAACGTTGTTCAACCTATACATTGAGCAGGCAGTGAAAGAATGGAAGGAGAAATTTGGAGAGGGCATTAAAGTGAAGGGAGAAGAAATAAAAATATTGCGATTTGCCGATGACATAGTAATTCTGTCAGAAACCGCAATAGATCTGGAAGTGCAATTGAATGGGATGGACAGTGTCTTGAAAGGAAGATATAAGATGAACATTAACAAGAGTAAAACGAAGATAATGGAATGCAATGTCAGAAAATCAGGCGATGCTGAAATAATTAGATTAGGAATTGTCAGCTTAGCATTAGAAGGAAGCGTGCGGGGTAAAAATCGTAGAGGGAGACCGATGGACGAATGTAGTAAGCAGGTTAAAAAGGATGTAGGTTGCCGAACGTATTCTCAGATGAAGAGACTTGCACTGGACAAGGTAGCGTGGAGAGCTGCATCAAACCAGTCTGCGGACTGAAGACCACGACAACAACAACAATAACAACAACTTACAGTTTAAAAATTCAGAAGATTAATTAGTACTTGTTCCATAGATCATGAATACGACATTTCATAATGATGTGGAACGTGTCAGTGGAATAAAAAGTACCCTTACATGATAAAGCAAAACTCAAAAAAGGAAAAAAAATGTATATTCCTCATTTTTTGTAATCTTTACAGAAACAGTGAACGACACATCAGTTCCTACCTGGGCATTGTAAATATGTTTTAAATTCAGATTGTCTCGTTTGAATGCTTTAATGAGGTCTGCATTATCTCTCAGCAACTGTTTTCAGATTTTGGAATACGTTTGACTCAGATGAAATAGATCGTAGTCCATATGCCACCATAATCAGAAATATCGTCGAATTTGGTCTTGTTTCTTCACTGCAACGTCGTCAAATATGAATACAGTGTCGGGCTTGACTTGTTCTGGAGGAGGTGTATCACTGCTTTAACTGTACGTTGTGTAGGTGACACCTTTTAGACCTCGTAGTATCTCCTGTAATAACTGGTATTTGGGTTGTGAGAGTGTTTTTGAAAATACACAACCATGTTCAAAGTAGACTCCATCTATATGGGTGAGCAAGGTCATAAGAATACTAATTTTCCCACAGTTGGACGGTCCTTCAGTTATTCAAATGTTCAAATGTTTGTTAAGCTTATGGGACTTAACTACGGGGTCATCAGTCCCTAAACTTACAAACTACTTATGAACTAGCTAATACTAAGGACGGCACAAATATCCATGCCCGAGGGGGGAATCTAACCCCCTCCCGTAGTGGCCGTGCAGACCGTGACTGGAGCGCATCAGTCCCCTCGGCCACCGCGGCCGGCCCTTCAGTTATTGCTCGAACATTATAAGGAATTAGAGATCTTTTTTGTGTGTGACTATTGTCAATCATGCCGTCACTAATTTATATATCAAAATTCATGTTCTGAGTAGATGGAACTGTCATTCAAAAATTCTTTTTAAATCGCTGTTGGCTATCTGTCAGACTTTTGATGGCATTTGGTAAGTGACCAACGACTTTTTTGGCTACATAATCCCCTGTTTCTGAGCTAAAGTTCCCTCAAAACCGAATAGTGAAGATCATCTTTTCTCCTAGCATTTTAGTTGTGCACCGTCTCTAATGACCACGCTGTCGACGGGACGTTAAACCATAAGACTCCTTCGTTGTGCAACGCTGCTATTACTTTTGAATTGGGTTGGGTTATTAATAACAAACTTCATATTGAATAAACAGAGTGAAGCGAAATTCGCGCACAAAACTTCGTTCAAATGTTCAAATGTTTGTATAGTCTATGGGACTTAACTACGGGGTCATCAGTCCCTAAACTTACAAACTACTTATGAACTACTTACGAACTAGGACGGCACAAATATCCATGCCCGAGAGGGGATTCGAACTCCCGACCGTAGTGGCCGGGCAGACCATGACTGGAGCGCCTTAGTCCCCTTGGCCACCGCGGCCAGCACAAAATTTCGTCCTGCGCATGTTTCCGGCAGTAAATAGATGTCAGTGAATGAGATGGGTGTATGTTCCATACGCCAGTGAGTTTCAGAATTACACGATTACAACCAACAAATTCTAGGCATGTAGAAGGCGTCTTGAGCAACAAAATGTACATGTCCGGAAACGCCATTCAACTACGCTACGGGAAGTCCAAGTTACAGGCAGCAGCTCCTGCCGCTAGACATCCGCTCCAGCAACTTCGAAGCTCTGTAGCGTCGTTGGATGACGTTTCCTGGCATGGGTTTTGTTCCTCAAGGAGCCCGAGTGCGCTAATTTTGTTTTACCCTATGTACAGAGTGTAGCTATCTAAATATGTGGAAAACCACTGCAGATGAGATAGAATACCAGATAGTAGGTAGAATACGTCCTGCAGATATGTGGTTTATTCACTTTCGTTACCCTGTTACAGGCTTTTGTTGAGGTGTACATAACGCAGACCATTTCGTTTGTCTATGATTCCTTGGAAGATGTTCCACTGGATTCAATTCTGCCCATGTGGGTCATGGATGATGCATCACCGGGCCCCAATTTGCTAGTGCTGCTAGAGAGAGAGAGAGAGAGCAATTTTACGTCATCGAAATAGATGCATAGCAGGTCAGGGATCGACACCGTGGACTGCTCGTCTCTCGACCTCAATCCATTAGACTTAAGGTATTATTTGAAGACCATTGTATATGCCCCACCTATTCATACCGTTTAATTGTTACGTCAGCGCACAGTACAAGTGTATCAGCAGGTGCGACATACCCCTTGAATACGGCAATGAGTGAAAAAGCCAAACTGCGGATAATAGACGCCAGCACTACACCTCGTGGTAAACATTTGCAGTACTTTCTGTAGAGGACGGTACGTAGCAAATTAAACTGTATCAGCACAAATGTCCAGCCTGCATAGTGAGATGATCTGTGTTATATACACTGCAACACATGACTGTAAGACGGTAACGGAAGCAAATAAACCGTATATGTACAGCACATGTTCTGCTTGTTGTCCAATCTTTTGTCGAATCATCGTAGCTTTCCCAAATATTAAGTTACACTCTGTGTATTATGAGGCTACGGTGAAGGTTGTAAGATTCCTCCCTTTTCCGCTCCGAATAAAAGGTTCATACAAACACTACTTGGTTAAATTGAGCAGCTGTTTTATTAGTAGGACACACGGGAGTGGTGTGTTCACTAATTAGAAAAATATTCTTTACTTAACTTGAATATTGGCCACTACGTTGTATCCGACGATCCAGGTTCTGTTGCAGTACCGTACACCGTATTCAAGGAAAGGTGTGATTAATGTTAATTTTTTAAATATTTTTAAAACATTTATGCCCTTGTTGCACAATCTCAGAACAGACAACAGAAGTCACGTCTCAACAAGAGCAGAGTCTAAACAAGAGTGAGAAAAGAAGGCTTCTACATGAAGCTCACCGGTGAAACTGCATAGTAAGATTAATTAAACACATTTATTCTTGAAGTGGGCCAAAATATATGGACTGAAATATTACATTTAGGTTTTAACTATTAAGCTCAATATGTGTGCCAGTTTCTTGAAATTTGCATACAACAAAATACGCAAACTAAAAGTCATGTTTTGATTCTATAAATTTACATATTAAACTTAGTAAATAGGATGTACGTAATTTAGGATTTTGTCGTGTATAAATATATGGTTTGACAATGTTGTTTCGGTGTACTGTTATTTAGTTTTTAATTTTAGTTTGTTTCAATTTGTGGTTTGGAATTAACTAAATACGTAATTAATTAGTGTCGTTGTATTTTTGTTTATTTATGCAATAACGTCTCGGAATCAATCGGAAAGTTGAAATGAATGACAAAATCGTAATATACATTGGATTTAGAATCCGGTGATGTATAAAACATGGTCTGCCCTAATTTATTTAACAACAAGGTAAATATCTAATAGTGTTCTCTAATGTTATCCAATAGTTACAGTGTGTAATTTTGTCATACATATATTGGTAAGTGAATCTATGTGAACAACATATTCCGTAACCGTGTGTAATATATTCTTAGTAGTTGTGATTGTTATTTACGAAAGTATAAAAACACAGTACTAAGTAGCGAGATACAAAAGATTAATACGTTCTTTAAATAAACACTCGAGTTTCACTGTATGTATGTATGTGAATGATAGTAGTTCAAACAGATTACGAGAAAACTACAAATTACTCTTCTGGCGGTGGACTCTCACTTAAGGTTCGTACTAGTTTCGTTAGTAATGTTGGCAAAGGTAACTTTATATTCGCAATATGTGGAATGTGCAACATATCGAAATGTTACAAGATCCTTAATACTGGAGTACTAATCTTAATTTGTAGTTGTGTATTTCTAACTACATGCACATTTTACTCGTTAGCGAAATGGATTGGGGAAAAAAAGGAGGTAAAAACATTCATAGACCTGTTGCAGTTTATTTTACTTTTAAGACGAAAACAAATTGGAATAAATTGAACAACTACATAACACCCTATACGTCGAATTTCCGTAGGTTATTATTCCAGGGTTAAATAAATGTCTGTAGGATGGTCTTGGGTTGGCTCCAGCAATTATTCTGATTACACGCATTTTTTACTTAGTGATGACTTACCCAAAATATGATGCCATACGAGAAAAGTGAATGAAAATAAGCATGATATGCTACTTTACTGAGGTATCTATCACTGAAATTTGCAATGACGTTAATATCTTAAGCAGCTGAACTCAAACGTTTCAGCAGATCGTCAATGTGTTTCTTCCAATTCAATCTCTCGTCAATGCAGACACATAAAGGTTTTGAATGTTTTTCATAAATTCATATTCCTCGTTCCGTCTGCTCTTTGACGCAGTTGTCTAACGAGAAACAAGTGGAATTTGCTGGTTAAATTCGTAGGCTATGAACTATGGGTGTACAAATTCTCGTTCCATTGTGTCTCCACTACAACCAGTGAAGCTGCTGAGCCGGCCGTGTCGTAAGCAAACCAAATGCTCAAATTATTGTAATCTATGGCACCAAACTACAGTGGTCATAAGTCCCTTGGCTTAAATACTAGAAAACTAAATTAAACTAAGTACAAAACACTCACACACACACACACACACACACACACACACACACACACACACACACACACACACATATATATATATATATATATATATATATATATATATATATATATATATATACTTATGCTCGATGGGGAGGGAGGTCTCTAACCTCCGGTGGGAGCAGCCTCGCAGTTCCTGACAAGGCGCCTAGAACCAACACCACCTAGAAGAGAAGGCCTTACAACAGGTCGTGCCCACGTCACACTTAGAGGCCCCGGCCGCCACCTCACTGGCTGTTGGCTGGGGCACGCCCATCGCCGCGCAGCGGCCGGCCAGTCAGATGGCGGCCGCGGCCTCTAAGTGTGACGTAGGCACGGCCTGTTGTAAGGCCTTGTCTTCTAGGAGGTGTTGCTAGAACCGCTTCACTATTCCAGCGCGGCATGACGTAAGCCTAAGAGACAGTCATGTCCACCGAAGCACAGTGACTGAAGCGTAAAATTTGAGCCGCGCGAGAGTAGCCGAGCGGTCTGCAGCGCCACGTTGCGGATCGCGCGGCCTCCCGCGTCGGAGGTTCGTATCCTTCCTTGGGCATGGATGTTTTTGTTGTATTTAGTATAAGTTAGTTCATAAGTAGTTTGTAAGTTTAGGGATTGATGACCCCACAGTTTAAGTCCCATAAGCTTTACAAACGTTTGAATGTTTTTTAGACAACTTGAGCAACCCCGTGCGGCTTCTTCTCTTCTCTGCCTTCAATTTGTTGCATTGTCAAGCTTAGCTCACTAAAACATCTCGGATTTCTTTGAACCTGTTTTCCTTTGTTTCACTTTCCAAAAAAGTAGGTTAGCTCTTCTTTCAGGAACCCTGTTTCTGGTAGTCTTTATGTGTGGCTGTAACAATTAACCCTCCTTTTCCTCGCTGTGTAAAGTTAGTGTCTCAGTTTCTTGGTATATAACTACATTAGGAAATAATCATCATTATCCCTCTCCTTGGTACTTTTTTATTGTTCTGCGTGACTTCTGTAGTATGTCTGTTGTTGATATGATGTTCACCTTGAACTGTGTTCCACTAGCACAGGTTGCTTCACGTTTAATCGCGAAGTGGTGATGTTTGAATTTTGCACTTGTCCGGGGACGTTTCTTCTTGTAGGTTGGCCAGGTGATATGGTGTACATATTTCAATTTAGTTGATCTGCTTTCTACTGACATTGTCTCGTTTGAATTCCAAGTTATAATCTATCCAAGTTATTTGAATATATTGACAGTTATAATTTATTTATAATTATTCAGTGCGATGGTTGATTTTTCAATATTGTCTTCTCAAATTAGATATGTAGTACGATTTTTGTTGAAATTCTTTTCAAGTACGTCAGTTTGGTCTTAAGCCTTTTCCAAACTATTTGCAAGCAGTGCGAGGTCGTCAGCAAATGCCAGGAAACTGAGGCTGATATTTCTGCCAGTCTTATTTATTAGCATTTCTTATTCCAGTCTTGCATGGGTTTCTTCCATTATGCAGTTCAACAGTAACGGTGAGAGACCGTCATCCTTTCGAAGTTTTGTCCTTATTCCAAATGATTCAGATAATTCCCCACTGAACTTAACTTTCGAATGAGAATTATTGAGGCTCATCCCAAAGAGGTTGACGAGGTTTTGGTTTAATCCAAATTCGGCAATTTTTTTTTTTTTTAGTAATGACACACAATGAATACTGTCATACCCTTTCTTGAAGGCAACAGAAGTAATGACCAACTTCTTTTTTCTCACACTTTGATGTTTCATGATTCACTGAAAATTGATGATATGATCTGGACGGCTTCTTGCAAGTATAAATACTCCTTAACATTATCCAAGTTCTTGGTCCAGTTGTTCCTTAATTCTTCAGAAGATAATTCTAGACAAAATCGTGCGTGTGACATCAAGTATACAAGTCCCCCGGTAGTTACCAATGTCTCACCCATTTTTGTATTAGGTTGATTTTAGCTGTGTTTTATTCTTCAGACATTATTTTGGTTACTTAAAATATCTATTATATATTTATGGAGGTTTTGAATTTTTTTGCTTTCTTCCTCAGTTTAGTTTTCCCACCAGTTGATTCCCCCACACAGCTTTGTTCTTGAGCCACGTAATTGCTCTAAAAATTCAAATCTGGTGGCATAACATTTTCTAGGCGTGATTTAATTTTTGAATACATTTCAAATTCTAGATATTCTTTTCGTTCCTCAGCATTGACAATTATTTGAACTGCTCAGCTAGAATTCGGCGTCGTCTTGATTATTGTTTGCTAGTGTCCTATTTCTATTTTTCATCATACTGTGGTTGGAGTATATTTTGATTGATATGTCTGTATGTCCAGTAGTAGTCTCTTATTTTATGTTGTTTGAATGATTGCTCTATGATGTTTAGGGTGTTGCTGCATCACAATCGATTAATTTCAATCGAGGAGGTTGTCAATAGCAGAGACCACAGCACAGCCGATACCACGTGACTGACAGCAGCGCCCTCTGTTTTGCCTATATATATACGGCGCTTACTCGCGCTCTCCTTGCAGTACGCCGCTTTACATCGAGGATGCCTTCCGCAGACGAGGGCGAAACGCCAGGGGAAAGTTTTATGTATGGACCACGGCATCTCAGCCTGGAAGCTTTAAGTAATGATAGTGACACGAGTTTTATGTAAAGTGGAAATATTTATATGTGTAGTACCACAAAATGTAGTGAGGGTGTGTTGGCTCCTTTCTTTTTGTCTGCGTCGAACAGTTGTCCTGCACAACAAATACAAAATTTGCAACCTAATGCTTTCTGCTTTGCCGTACCTGGTCAGCAAGTGAATGACGTTTGGTATTGTAGACTTCCACTGTGTCTTCCCGCCTTCCCACCACAAACAGTCGACTGCCGGAGTCATTCGTCTTCACCCTTGATCTCGGGGAATGTAGGCGTCTTGGCGCTACGCATACACGAAGTTACTACCTAACCTGAAAACAAACGACTTTTAACTGCTTTATTTCAAAGTTTCCAAATGACAAAACACTCTCATATAATATTGCTCGGTACACTTTCCTGAGTCACCTCTAGAAATATTTACCTTTATACAGATTATACTCCGTACATTATACATTAGATCAACAGTTAATAAACAGTACCAACCTTTCAGTGCTGAAATTTTGACGTAAATTACAAGCCCACAGACAAAGTGCCCGGTTACTTGCGACGAGCCACGGTGGATTAGCCGAGTGGTCTAAAGCGCCTCACTGCGGAGCGCGCGGTTCCCCGCCGACGGAGGTTCGAGTCCTCCCTGGGGCATGGGTGTGTGTGTTTGTCCTTAGGTTAGTTTACCTTAGTTTAAGTAGTTTGTAAGCCACGGACTGATGACCACGCATTTTAGTCCGATAGATTTACAAACATTTGATTTTTTGAAATTACGACGATTTGAAGGAGCTGGACTGACAGTCTGGCTTTCATTAAATATCGTACTTTATTCGTGTTGTGTCTTTCCAAAAATCAGGGGGAAAGTGACATCGTCACAACGATACTCGAGTAACGTTATGCTATTCCATTATATGCGATTACAGCATCATGCTATTATAGTGCTCGATGTCTCTGTATCAATCGCCTATAGGTCCAGTCTATGGCATCTATATTATGGAGTAGTTATAAGGTTATTTCATCACCACCGTTGTCGTCGTCGTCGTTTATTGCAGTAATGAGCCTTTACGGCCTACAGCAGAGAACAAAAATGTTCAAATACTTGTAAAGCTATAGGACCAAACAACAGTGGTTGCCAGTCCCTACACTTACAAACTACTTAAAGCTAAGGACAATACACACACACCCATGCTGGAGGGAGGTCTCAAACCTTCGACGGGGAGCAACTGCGCACTCCGCAGCAAGGTGCCTTAGAGCGAACGGCAATTCTCGTGCGGTGGCAAGGAAATTAAATAAACTGAGATAAGAAAAAACATAAAATACAGAAGGGACAAAAACATAAAAAACCGGGACACTATATACATTTTACAAAGAGCGTCATCCTCTATGGTTCTCTGTTCCACTTCTTTAAGGATTCCTGTTACTCGATCCTTGCATCTTGTTCTTGTCCGTCCTCTTGGGAATTTTTGCCGCGGGTTGAGAAAGAAGGACTTGGCTAGGGTGGTATACGGCTGCTCGAAAGGTGTGACCAAATAATTGTAGTCTTATCTGACCCAATATTTGGGCAGTGTATGGTACAGATCTTTGTGTTTTCATTCCCATTTGCCTTCCATTTTACTGTAGACGGATCGATAGATCTTTCGAAGTGTCTCCCTCTCAAAAGCACAGATTGATTTTTCTGTTGTTGCTGATGTCGTTGTTGGTGATGTCATTTAAAAGTATTGGCCTGACTAGTGTTGCGCACAGGTGGATCTTATTCTTCTGTGATATGAGAGAAGATTGGAAATTATTATGCGCTGGTGCACTTCTTCCGTCACTTTACTTTTATTGTTTAGTTTGGAGCCCAGGCACTTGAACTCTTCAACCCGCTCGCAGGTATGCTCAACGAGAACAATGGAAGGTAGAACTCTGCGGCATGATAGAAGATATTTCGTTTAGAAAGTTCATTACGTGATTGTATAGTGATTTATTTTCGACTTCCATCAGGTCTCTAGAAAATGTGAATCTTACGTGGAGACGCCTGTCCTCGCGATGTACAGCAATTTCTGTCTCCCAGAAAAATGTGTATAGGATGTAATCATTTGTCTCAGAGTTGAAATGTACCCTTGATACTGATTGCTGTCGTACGCTTTCAGATTTCTGGCTCGGTTTCCCGTTATGGAGTACGTATGAGAATAAGAGTTTGCCAAATGTGGTGGGAAGCGGCGAGAGCGGTTTAATGGTCCAGTAGCTGCCGCGCCTGGGAACGCCTCGTAGCTGCACTTCCGACACGTCACAGCGTGGGGACAGCGGAACTCATCGTCCCCGAGATACTTTCGATCCTGTGTAATACAGTGACGTAGCCAGGATATTGTCAAAGTGAGGGCCCGACTTGTTAAAGAGAAATTTACAAAGGCTCATGTTTTCATTTCTTCTAAAAACAAATTTGAAATATTTATATTTTATGTAGATAGTTTGCGTTTGTTAGACCTTCTTACAAATACTACAGTATTTTATATACAAAATTGAGGAAAATATTTCTTAAGAATTGTTTCAATATACGCCAGCAGAACCTTCAGTTGTTATTCCAAACGAACTCAGATCATCAGAATGAGAAATGTTTCTTTGAATTTGAAGAGAGGCAACGACACGGTTGCACGTGCTGCCTGTAAGCCATGACTGTAGCTCGGTGTTTCATAAAATTTGCATTAATTTTTGCATCAGCATAACTACCTCGCATATTGATTTAGGGAACGTAAGTCTACAATCGGTTAATGGCCATTTATTTTATTTCCAAGAATATTGGTTCTTTTACTCTTGTTGTGATTGCAACGTAACCATCCTCTAGATAAAATATTACTCTCAAACCTAACTTTAAAAAGTACTACATGTACTGAGTGTGGTGCTTTATGATATACTGCAATATTGCCATTCCAGATGACTCCACAGCTAACATAAAATTGCTGCAAAAAGATAAATAAGCTCTTATAATAGCACGTATTTTAACTTACGACAACGCTAGTGGACGAATGAAAGTTGGTTTTTCTCTTTTTCCATGTTACGAAGTTATCCATAATTGGAAACTATCTTAACAGCACAAAAGAAATAAACGACAGCAGTTACATTATATTCCACTGCAAGTAAGAACTGTAGTGCTTAACATAGCAATAATGGAGTAAGGCCAACAATGAACAATGGCTAAAGGAGGACTGGGCAATAGGCGATGCTGTTATAGATGTACTGATAATTAATATCTATAGATGGCTTTGTTGGCTGTCGGTACTGCGTACTCTTTTTCGTCGTATGACTGATAATAACAATATCATTCAGTTTCACTACATGGTAGCTAGGTCGTGTCTTATTTCATTTAGTCCCTTCGGAGGTTAGAGTCCACCATCGACCATGTGTGTGTGTGTATGTGTGTGTGTTTTGTGTAGTTTGAGTAGTATTTTATCGTTTAGATGATACGATGGGTCCGCACCCCCAAGACCCTCCCCTTTAGCTACGTCCTTGAATGATAACACTTTCCGAGAAGTACGAACGGGTTTACGTCTTATTTTTCTCGTACAATTTCTCTATAGCCAATTACACTTCCAGAAAAAAAAATAGTACATTTGCAAAGATGACGTCGATTTTGATCAGAAGATGGGAGATGCAACCTGATCTATAGTGGATGTCGTGGCAATGCTTTCAATGATGTTTGCCAACAGGTAGCTTAGTAACGTCCCTGCCAGAGTGCCATCTGTATGACTCCTTTGACAGGGAATGTTTACGGCCTTAAGGCTCAGTGTGAAATCCGCGAGTAAAACTAACAGACGCCATTCTACGGCAACGCACTCGTGCTTCAAACAACCAAATGAGCGGGTTTGAAGGCGTCTAGTTGTGGCCTTCCGAGTAGCGGAACGGTCCTCTCGGGGAATTGCCACACACGCCGGACGTCCTGCGTCAGTCGTGCATTGGTGCTGTTGCAATGGCCGTTGTGAACCTATTCATACCCGTAGCCGAGGTTCTGGACATCTTTCTGACGTACGCCGAGATCGTCCTATTGTAAGGAAATTGAGGCAGCTGATATAGCTACCAAAGCACAGATAAGAGGGTTTGTGAGTAGTCAACACGAACTGTTGAAAAAAACGTTTTCGGGTTTGCGTCCGCGTCAGGTGATTAAAACTCCACGAGCTTTCGGCCAAGGACTCCTTGGCCATTGTCAAGTGGTATTTACTGCCTAGTGGCTGCAAGTACGGGCTTATATACACTAGCTGCCGGCTGTGACGTCACTGGTGCTTCGCGACATCACCATATATGGGCATGCTTTGATTCGGTGTTCGATGCGCCCGTTTTAACTGCGCGATCGGTGGATCCCACGCCGCGCTGAGTTGCAGGCCGCCGTCTCTGTTATCGTTGTTATCAGATGTTTTAATTCCGATGGCTTCTTTAATAATACTGTCCCAGAAGCCGTTTGTGCGAGCCACGACGGCAGTTTCATCGAATTTGATGCGATGACCTTTTACTAAAGCATGCTCAGCTAAAGCAGATTTGTCTGGGTACCGTAAACGATAAAACCTTTCATGTTCCTTCCTTCGTTATTCAACAGTTCGTACTGTTTGTCCGATATAAGGCCCGACGCGGTGGCCGAGGAGACTGCGGCGCGCTAGTCACGGTCTGCACGGCCACTACGGTCGAGGGTTCGAATCCCCCTTCGGGCATGGCTATTTGTGCCGTCCTTAGTGTTAGCTAGTTCATAAGTAGTTTGTAAGTTTAGGGACTGATGACCCCGTAGTTAAGTCCCATGAGCTATACAAACATTTCAAAACATCCGACATAAGACTGGCCACACTCGCAAGGTATCTTGTAGACTCCAAGTGTTCTGAGACCTACTACGTCTTTAACTGGTCTCAGTAATTGTCGGATTTTCGTCGGGGGCCTGAAGACTGATTTGATCTTGTGTCTCTTCAACAGGCGGCTTATTTTGCCCGACACAGAACCACAGAACGAAAAAAAAAAAAAAAAAACAAAAACAATTTCTTTCGTTCTTCCTCGTCAGTGGTCTTATCGTGTTCACTTCCTGAGATCGCATCAGTTATTTCATGATCATTGTAGCCATTATTCCTGAAGACCTTGCGTAGATGTTTCAGCTCATGGGGCAGGTTATCGGCGTCTGATATTGTTTTTGCACGATGTGCGAAAGTTTGCAATACAGTGCGCTTCTGTGCCGGGTGATGATGGCTTGTGGCGTGCAAGTACAGATCAGTGTGGGAAGGTTTTCTTTAGACGCTGCGACTAAGACATCCATTCCGTTTGCGACGGACGAGAACGTCGAGGAAGGGCAATGTACTCTCTTTTTATTCAAAGTTATCGCTGCAAGACAATGCATTCCTACAACACGAACTGTTGCCGTTACTAGCTGTGGGACTACGGAAAGGCACAACTATAGCCCTTATTCCACTCACACTGTAACATTAATGTTGATAATCAGCATTTTTTTCGAACTATTTAATACCAAATGTTTGTTTTGCTGTTTTGCTATATAATTTTAGGTACCGTCAAACGAGGTGATTTCGGACACCAGGGTGATTTCCGACGATGTGGTATATCTTTTCTTTTCCGCCACATAGCAATGAATTAGCGCTAATTTACACCTCTGCGCGCTGCTTATTTTATGCAAGAGACTTTAATTCCCGCGTCCTGCGCTCCATCATTTGGATCAATTGATTACCAACACAATAATCAGTCGGACAATCTGATAGTCGAAAGTTCTTGCTATTTTAAGGAGCGTAAACTTTCCGTTGTTGCGACTGGCGGAAAAGTATTGCAGCGTCAGTTGCCAACGAGATCAGTAGGCTGCGGCACTGTGATAAGTTTTGTACCAGTTTGTCACCAGTGTTGTGTAAAGTTTCAAAGTAATGGAAGTTTTTTTCGAAATTGTGTACTGTGTGGGGTGATTTCGGCCATTGCCGAGAACGTATAAAAGTAAGAAAGGTGTTCAAGAACGGGGTAATTATGACCCGCAAATTTTAAAGAAAGCAGTTTGAGATATTCAGTGTGGCAAATTAACATATAGAAAAGCCTTAAATAAATAAAATTCCTTAGCTTTTCGTTATCCATTATTTTAATGATGGTCGTCCTTAAAATATGTTAAAAGTCATTAAAATCAAACAGAAAGAAAATAGAATATAAGAAAAAGTAAATTTGCGACCGAAATCACCCCATACACGTCGAAACACCAGACGGAGATTGAAAATAGACATGTGTCCCAAATCACCCCAGTCCATGGGGCGATTTCGGACACTTTGTCTCAGACGAAAGTAGATGCACATGGACGTTCTCTGTCTAGGTTATTTTATTGGTTATACAATACCCCACCACTTCCATAAAAACAATTAAATCTAACAAAACCCACGAAAGTTAGAGCGAAAATAATTTCAAAACTGTCCGAAATCACCCCGTTTGACGGTATCCATCTTTAATTATTTTCGTGAAATGTGGTATGTTCGTTATCTTATTTGGAGTCTTTGTAGAGTTAAAAATGATTTTTCTGTATCTTGATTGTACAGTATTTTGATGATAATATTTATTGTTATAAATGTAAGAAGGTTGTAGTCTGGTGCAAACGCAGGGCATGTAATAAGATATGTGTAATGTAAAACCATTGGTACTTCCCCGTTGCTGGTGTGGAAGGCGCCAAGTTTTGGCGCATAAGAAAGAGGCAGCAAGCAATACGGACCGTATGGCTTAACGAGAGAGTCGAGTGTAGACAGCCAGTGAGTGAGCACATAAGTGGCGGGACGTAAGCGAGGCAGCAAAGCGGTGGATTGTAACCGCATCAAGAGTTTTCAAAATTTAGCCTCGCATGCTAGTTGACTACCTGTTATATCGTGGCATGGAATTATGGGCACAATGTAAATTTATTCATCGCCAAGAAGAGAATACAGTGCCACACAGCAAGAGCCACGATTGATGCCGATTCGCCTCCAGTTGTGCAATCACGCAACTGCTCGTCCGCAGCACGAGATATTTGACAAGGTTATGTACTTTTAGAATTGTAGCGCGACTGGATCATACGAAAAGTAGTGATTTGTGTCAATAATCAGCGAATTTAACTAAACATTTGTAATAACCTTTCTCTATTCCTATCACTTACCTTGTCAGGGTCCTATCTTAGTGTGCAAATGTCCGAGTGTCCTAAATGAGTACAGATAAATAATTATATAACTTTCTTAACAAACTGATGTTCAAATGTCTGTAAATCTATCAGACTAAACTGCGTGGTCCTCAGTCCGTAGCTTACAAACTACTTAAACCTAGGTAAACTAACATAAGGACAAACACACACACCCATGCCCCAGGGAGGACTCGAACCTCCACGGCGAGCAACCGCGCGCTCCGCAGCGAGGTGCTTTAGACCGCTCGGCTACTCCACCATGGCTCTTAACAAACTAATTAGTATTTTTAAGTAGATAATTGAAAAGTAATAAGAAACTGTTGCAGTGTGTTCATTTACAAATTAAATATTGCACTTCATACATCAAAATTTAATGAAAAACTATTAAAACAAAATGATTGAAATAACAGTAAATCATTTAAAGTGATGGTATTGATCAGTTGGTAATCATAAACTGACTGATTGCATCAAATCAAGAGTACCATATATATTTTTTCTTCAATTTTATGAAAGCCAAATTAATTTTAATAGTATTTGTTAAAAGTGATAAACATAATGTAAAGGAACTGCAAATATAGTTAATGCTGCTCAAAATTAATGAAAACGGTGGAAAAGTGCATTGTACCAGTTTCAGGGCTACCACCGTATCTTCAGATAATCCATTAGTGAAATTTCCGTAAAATTATTTGTTGTTGTTATGGTCTTCAGTCCGGAGACTGGTTTGATGCAGCTCTCCACCCTACTCTATCCTGAGCAAGCCTTTTCATCTCCTCATAAGAACGACAACCCACATCCACTTGAATCTGCTTACTATACGCGTCTCTTGGTCTCCCTCTGCGATTTTTACCCCACACACTTCCCTCCAACGCTAAATTCACAATTCCTTGATGTCTAAGAATGTGTCCTACCAATCTATCCCTTCTTTTAGTCAAGGTATGCCAGAAATTTCTTTTCTCCCCAATTCGGTTCAGTACCTCCTCATTAGTTACGCGATCCACCCACCTAATCTTCAGCATTCTTCTGTAGCACCACATTTCAAAAGCCTCTATCCTCTTTCTGTCCACACTGCTTATCGTCCATGTTTCACTCCCATACAAGGCAACACTCCATACAAATGCCTTCAGAAAGGACTTCCTTAGGCTTAAATCAATATTCGATGTTAACAAATTTCTCTTTTTCAAAAACGCCTTTCTACCCATTGCCATTCTGCATTTTATATCATCTGTACTGCGACCATCATTTGTTATTTTACTGCCCAAGTAACAAAACTCATCTACCTCCTTTATTGTTTCGTTACCTAATCTAATTCCTTCAGCATCACCTGATTTTCTTACACTGCACTCCATTACCCTAGTTTTACTCTTGTTAATGTTCATCTTATATACACCTTTCAGCACACTGTCCATTCCGTTCAATTGCTCTTCCAGGTCTTTTGCTGTATCTGACAGAATCACTATGTCGTCGGCAAAACGCAATGTTTTTAATTCTTCACCCTGAACTTTAATTCCTTCTCCAAATTTCTCCTTGCTTTCCTTTATAGTTTGCTCAATGTACAAATTGAACAACATTGGGGAAAGGCTACAACCCTGTCTTACTCCCTTTCCAACCAATGCATCCCTTTCATGCCCTTCAACTCTGACAACCGCTGTCTGGTTTTTGTACAAGTTGTAAATAACCTTACGCTCCCTATATTTTACTCCTGCTTGCTTCAGAACTTGAAAGAGTTTATTCCAATCAACATTGTCAAAAGCCTTCTCCAAATCTACAAAAGCTAGAAATGTAGGTTTGCCTTTTCTTAATCTATCTTCTAGGATAAGCCGTAAAGTGAGTATTGCCTCCCGTGTTCCTACATTTCTCCTGAACCCAAACTGATCTTCCCCGAGGTCGGCTTCTACCAGCTTTTCCATCCTTCTGTATATAATTCGTGTTAATATTTTGCAACCATGACTTATCAAACTGATGGTTCTGTAGTTTTCACACCTGTCTGCACCCGCTTTCTTTGGAATGGGGATTATAACATTTTTCTTAAAGTCTGAGGGTACTTCACCTGTCTCATACATCTTACACACAATGTGAAACAATTTTGTCATGGCTGGTTCTCCCAGAGACTTCAGTAGCTCTGACGGGATATCATCTACCCCAGGGGCCTTGTTTCGACTTAGGTCTTTCAGTGCTCTGTCAAATTCATCTCTCAGTATAGTATCTCCTATTTCATCATCATCATCTACGTCCTCTTCCCTTCCTACAATACTGTCTCGAAGTTCATTTCCTTTGTAGAGCCCCTCTATATACTCTTTCCACCTTTCAGCTTTCCCTTCTTTGCTGAGAACTGGTTTTCCATCAGTGTCCTTGATATTCATAGAGCTGTTTTTCTTATCTCCAAATGTTTCTTTTATTTTTCTGTAGGCTGTATCTATTTTTCCCCTATTTATACATTCTTCTACATCCTTGCATTTGCCTTCTAGCCATTCCTGCTTAGCCATTTTGCACTTCCTGTCAATCTCATTTCTTAGTCGTCTGTACTCCATTTTGCCTGTTTCATTTACTGCATTTTTATACTTTCTCCTTTCATCGATTAAATTTAGTATCTCCTGTGATATCCAAGGATTCTTTGTAGGTCTTGCCTTCCTACCTATTTTGTCCTCTGCTGCCTTCACTATTTCATCTCTCAATTTTACCCATTCCTCCTCAACTGTTTTATTTTCCCCTGTTTCTGTCAATTGTTGCCTGAAGCTCCCTCTGAAATTCTTAAGAACTTCAGGTTCCTTCAATTTATCTAGGTCCCATCGCCTTATTTTCTTACCTTTCTGTAGTTTCTTCAGTTTCAGCCTACAGTTCATAACCAACAAGTTATGGTCAGAGTCTATGTCTGCCCCTGGGTATGTCCTACACTTCAAAACCTGGTTCCGAAATCTATGTCTTACCATTATAAAATCTATCTGGTATCTCCCGGTGTCTCCTGGTCTCTTCCACGTATACAACCTTCTTTTGTGATTCTTAAACCAGGTGTTTGTTATAACTAAATTATGTTCCGTGCAAAATTCTACCAGGCGGCTTCCTCTTTCATTCCTTTTGCCCAGACCATATTCACCCACTATCTTCCCTTCCCTTCCTTGTCCTACTACCGAATTCCAGTCTCCCATAACAATTAAGTTTTCCTCTCCCTTAATTGTCTGAATAATTTCCTTTAGCTCCTCATATATTTCTTCGATCTCCTCATCATCGGCAGAGCTAGTTGGCATATAAACCTGTACTACTGTTGTCGGTGTTGGCTTCGTATCTATCTTGACAATGATAATGCGATCGCTGTGCTGCTCATAGTACCTTACCCGCATTCCTATTTTCTTATTCATTATCAGTCCTACTCCTGTGATACCCCCAACTGATTTTGTATTTATAATCCTGTACTCACCTGACCAGAAATCCTGTTCATCCTGCCACCGAACTTCACTAATCCCCACTATATCTAACTTCAACCTATCCATTTCCCTTTTTAAATTTTCTAATTTTCCTACTCGATTAAGGGATCTAACATTCCACGCTCCGACCCGTAGAATGCCAGTATTGTCTTTCCTGATGATCACATCCTCCTGAGTAGTCCCCGCCCGGAGATCCGAATGGGGGACTATTTTACCTCCGGAATATTTTACCCGAGAGGATGCCATCATCATATGTTCATACAGTAGAGCTGCATGTCCTCGGGATAAATAACGGCTGTAGTTTCCCCTTGCTTTCAGCCGTTCGCAGTAGCTGTGTGGCAAAGCCACATTAGCTGATGTTACAAGGCCAGCTCAGTCAATCATCCAGACTGTTGCCCCTGTAACTACTGAAAAGGCTGCTGCCCCTCTTCAGGAACCACACGTTTGTCTGGCCTCTCCACAGATACCCCTCCGCTGTGGTTGCACCTACGGTACGGCTATTATTTATACAATGCTTAATCAAAAGGTAGTTAAATATGGGTTTGAGTAATTTTCGTGTGGAATCCAGAAGTGACTGAACTAGGGGCACCTATGTCCAAAAATCTTTCATTGTTTAATCAAGTGCGAATATTTCTTTCATATTCACGGCTACAGTTAAGTAGTAAATTAGTGAAATGGTTTGCTTTGTATTACATATTGATTTCCATAGAGATCATAGTGTTTTTTGTTGGACCATAAACCTAACGCTTCCTACATGTTTGTACCTAGTTGTTTTAAAGTAATATTTACAAAAGACTGGAATCATGTCATAAACAACATTTTGAACATTTTATTGCCTAATCAGGCTGGCGACCGTATAAATAACATTCAGTAAACTGATCAGTTCTTCTACACAGCGTTTTGTCACCGTTTAGCAAATAGTCTGTCCAAAGTCCGATACAAATCAAGAATATCTTATTCTTAGGTACACACACGGTCAAATAAAAAAATCCCACCTTGGGTTGTGCCCTTACATTCGCTTTGGCCTCGGTTTTATCGTGTTTGGGGAGATTGGTAGTTGTACCCAGAGGTAAGAGGTTACAACTTCACAGCATCGACGTTCACGGCTCGGCTCGTGCCGTGAGAGTCTCACTAGGCAGATGGAATGGCGGGCCGTGGTCTCCAGCGATGAAAGCAGATTCTGCCTGCACACGACGATGGGTGTTTTCGCGAAGGACGTGAACCCTGCGAGCGCTGCCTCGTACAGTGCATTCATCCAAGACATGCTGGCCGCATCCCCCAGGCCTCACAATTTACGGTGCGATGAGCTACAACTCTCGTTCACCTTTGGTGTTTGTAGAGGGAGCGATGACTAGCACTCGATACGTGCAGAATGTTATAAGACCCGTTCATCTGTCCTTGTTCCAACGGGAAAGTTATGTCATATTATAATGGAGAGGTCAGATCGTTCACAAAATCCCGCATTAGCAGCACTTTCGCAGTAACCGACGTGTGTAGGGGCAGTATGGTTCAGTACTCTTGCAGGGGCCTTTCAATGACCTGTTGAATGCATGCCACATACAGTGGCTGCAATTCTCCAGGAAAAGGAGATCCGCCACGATATTAGGAGCTTTCCGATAATGTTCATTACCTCAGTGTGTGCATCTCTATTACGGCTGTTTTTTCGTGTATTTGCGTGTGTATAGGTGTGGTGGGGTCGTAGTTAGAGTGGAGGAAATCACTTATCGATGATTTTTATTTTCGTAATTTCTCTCCGCATACACGCACACGCACACGCACACGCACACAAACACACACACACACACACACACACACACACACACAGAGAGAGAGAGAGAGAGAGAGAGAGAGAGAGAGAGAGAGAGAGAGAGAGAGAGAGAGAGACCTGCTGCAACCCAACGTTAGTGATAGAGGCCTGTACTTTTGCGGATCACTCCTGTTGCCTTTCTTAATTCTTAGAGTGACCTTTGTAATTTTTCACTCTTTGCGTACGGATCTTTCGCTGAGCAAGCGATTGTATATGGTAGCTAGGTATTGAGGTATTGGATCACCATACTCTGCAAAGAACCTAATTAGTAAACAATCTGAACCGGGAGTGTTCAGTGACTAAGTTGCTTTGATACTTCAGTGATATCTATTTCTAAATTAAGTATGTTGGCAACTGTTCTTGATTCGAAGCCTAGAGTATTTGCTGCGTCTTTTTTCGTGAAGGAATTTCGCAAAGCTGTGTTTAGTACTCATGGTTTAGCGCATCTATCAGCTGTCAACTCTTTCGTCAGAAGTATTGTTATTTCGCTTTGCATTGTGCAGGTCTGACCACATCGTTTAAATTTCATTGATTAAGATTAGTAGCAGAGGATATCGTGTCTTTACCTCTTTTTAACTCTTTATATATTAAAAAAATCCTTTCTTACCTTTTGTTACAAAATAAAAATTTAGCAGATGTATTTCAAGACTTACTGTAAATAATTACCTTACTGGAGAGACGAAATATGTTGCAGAGTAACCGTCGGAAAGTATACGAGTCTAGATAATATTAGATTAGTACTTGTTCCATAGATCATATAATGATTTGGAACGTGTCAGTTTTGTAAATGGTGTCTATACATGACAGTATTTTAAGGATTTATTTATTTATTTATTTATTTTTTATATTTAATTATTTTTATTTTTTAAGTTTTATGTAAAAATTCATCTAAAGTGTAGAAGGTGTTGCCATTCAGAACTGCCGGCCGCGGTGGCCGAGAGGACTGAGGCGCGTCAGTCACGGTCTGCACGGCCACTACGGTCGGGGGTTCGAATCCCCCCTCGGGCATGGATATTTGTGCCGTCCTTAGTGTTAGTTAGCTAGTTCATAAGTAGTTTGTAAGTTTAGGGACTGATGACCCCGTAGTTAAGTCCCATAAGCTTTACAAACGTTTGAACATTCAGAACTTCCTTTAATTTCATTTTAAATACCTGTAAGATGTTTGATGCTACTTGGTACGTGACCGTAGACTTTTGTGGCAGCATAATTCACCCCTTTCTGTACCAAAGTTAGATTTAACCTTGAGTAGTGAATATCTCCTTTCTCCTAGTGTTGTAGCTATGCACACTGCTATTACTTTTGAATTGGGTCGGATTGTTAATAAGAAATTTCATTAGTGAATATATATATTGTGAAGATCCCTAGATCCTTAAATAAATGTATGCAGGATGATCGTGGGTGGGTTCCAGCAATTATTCTGATAACACGCTTTTGTGCAACGAATACTTTTTCACTCAACATTGAATTGCCCCAGAAGATGATCCCATATGAAAGCAGTGAATGAAAATAGGCATAGTAAGCTAATTTACGTATATCAACAAAGTTTGCAATATCCCTGATAGCATAAGAAGCTGAACTCAAACAAATAATACAATTCCTAGAGACAACATTGTCTCATTATACCAAAGGTATTAAACATAAGGAGAGGCATTGAATTAAAATTTGAGCTGTGGCCAGGGTTCGAACCCAGGACCTCTTACTTACTAGGCAGGTGCTTTAGACCACTTTTTTTTCCTACGTTTAGTTCTCTTTGTTGCGGGCGCTGATCGTTCGTTCTTGTTCGATGTGTTGTTGGCTCAGCTTTCTTATTACAGAGAGCGTTGAGCCCTCTGACCGGGCGTGCTGAACCACTCAGCTAACACGGTTGCAGCCAAAGCAACTACACCGACTGTTTTAAAGCATGTCTCCCTCGACACCACATACTTTAATTCTGCCTCAAGTTCACTGTGAAATGTGTGTCATATTGCCAGGCGGGATTGTTCCCATTCGCGTTCTTTGCTGGGGTGCTATTCCAATATAGGAGAGCCCTGGCAATTTGATACGCATTTCACAGGGAACATGAGGCAGAGTCAAAGTATGTGGTGTGGAGGGAGACGTGTTTTAAGACAGTCCGTGTAGTTCCTTTGGCTGCAACAGTGTCAGCTGAGTGGACCGAGTGCCGTGGCTCAGCGCGCCCGCTCAGAGGGCTGAACGTCCTCTTTAATAAAAAAAAAGCTGAAACAAATGGTCAACAAACAACAACGAACAAACACGATCAGCGTCCGTAAGGATCAGAGCTACCCAAAGACCAAAATAAAAAGAAATAAAAAAAGTGGTCTAAAGCACCTACCTAGTAAGTAGGAGGTCCTGGGTTCGAATCCCGGCTACAGCTCAAAATTTAATTCAATGCCTCTCCTTATGTTTAATGAACTCAAATATTTTAGCAGATTTTGAATGTGTTTCTCCAATTCAATCCCTCTTCGCAGAAGTTCTCAGGGTTGTTACTGTTTTGTGTTCAAATGTTCAAATGTTTGTATAGCTTATGGGACTTAACTACGGGGTCATCAGTCCCTTAACTTACAAACTACTTATCAACTAGCTAATCCTAAGGACGGCACAAATATCCATGCCCGAGGGGGGATTCGAACCCCCGATCGTAGTGGCCGTGCAGACCGTGACTGGAGCGCCTCAGTCTCCTCGGCCACCGCGGCCGGCACTGTTTTGTGCTTCCCGGCCTATCTTTCAGGAAAGAACCTGCTCAGGACGCGTGGGTTGCATTGACAGCTGTAACAGCTATACAGATGAGTAATACCAGTTTTATTTACTAATATACAAAGGGTTACTCAACCTCTGTTCTCTCTGTCTGCTCTCGCGGCGGCGTCTTCTTCCTCTGAGTCCTAGTGAATGCCTATTTCGCCGACCGCGGTGGCCGAGGAGACTGAGGCACTTCAGTCACGGTCTGCACGGTCCCTAAGGGTCGGGGGTTCGAATCCCCCCTAGGGCATGGATATTTGTGCCGTCTTTAGTATAAGGTAGTTGATAAGTAGTTTGTAAGTTTAGGGACTGATGACCCCGTAGTTAAGTCCCATAAGCTTAACAAACATTTGAACATTTTTGAACTGCCTATTTCGGAGCCGAGTTCAGAGGTGCCCGTCCAGACGCCTGTCGGCGTACATATTGCTGCTTCTCGGTTGATCCCTCCAGGAGGTGCGGCGCCGTCGTGTTATTGGCTGCCGGTCGTCCGATGCCTTGTGGTAGATCGTTCTCGTGCGTCTGGCGTATGTCGCTCACTTTACACCACAACACTGACGACACATAAGTGGTCCCGCACAATTTCTGAATGAGGTTATTTCTGGTCCTAACCTAAAAAAGCAGTTTTTGGGAGGCATTATTTGAAGGATGAGGTACTGTCTAACGTGCACTCAAGTTCGTTGATTGCCTACTTGTGCTTGTGGGTCCGCGTGTGTGTGTGTGTGTGTGTGACAGAGAGAGAGAGAGAGAGAGAGAGAGAGAGAGAGAGAGAGAGAGAGAGAATCCATAGAGGCCAGGGAAAATGCGTAGAGACGCATGCAGCGTTAACATTGGTGTCGCAGTTGCAGGCAGACGAGCTGTGTGCAGGAAAAAGTGTTCGTCGAGGCGCGTCGGAGTGACAGAGAAAGCCGTGGTCGCGAGCAAGTGCGCGCCTCGGCCCGGCTCAGCTGTCAGGGAAAGGTAGGCGGCGGCGGCGGCGGCGGCGGCGGCGGCACTGACCGACTTGTCAACCGCGGCGGCGCGTCCAGCGCGACCTTGCCGCCGCTCTGCTCTGTCCTGGCCTGCCGACGGCTGAGCTCGCGGCGCAGCGCAGCCTCGGGCACCGCGCCTCTGTCGCTGACACCACGCCGCTCACTGCTGGCAACAAACGCACTGGCCTCCACAAAATACCTGCGGGCAGGCGTAAGCGTGGCCGAAGGGGAACGACTGCATACGAGGCGCATCCACAAACTACATCTCCCTATGTTGTTTCCTTTAAAATACCGGGTGATCAAAAAGTCAGTATGAATTTGAAAACTTAATAAATCACGGAATAATGAAGATAGACAGGTAAAAGTTGACACACATGCTTGGAATGACATGGGGTTTTATTAGAACCAAAACAAACAAAAAAAAGTTCAAAAAATTTCCGACAGGTGGCGCTTCATCTGATCAAAAAAGTAATGGCTGAAAAACACCCGCTGGAACGTACGATTTTTTATGCAAGATGCATATTGCTAGACGAGCGAAAGATCTCTTGCGCGCGTCGTTTGGTGATGATCGTGTCATCAGCCGCCACTTTTGTCATGCTTGGCCTCCAAGGTCCCCAGACCTCAATGCGTGCGATTATTGGCTTTGGGGTTACCTGAAGTCGCAAGTGTATCGTGATCGACCGACATCTCTAGTGATGCTGAAAGACAACATCCGACGCCAGTGCCTCACCATAACTCCGGACATGCTTTACAGTGTTGTTCACAACATTATTCCCTGACTACAGTTATTTGTTGAAAAATTATGGTGAACATATTGAGCATTTCCTGTATAGAACATCAGCTCTGCTTTGTCTTAATTTGTTACGCTAATTATTGCTTTTCTGATCAGATGAAACGCCATCTGTCGGAAATTTTTTGAACGTTTTTATTTCGGACAAATGTTATTGTAACTGGAAATATGTTAAGAAAAGAAATAATTATAACTATTGTACTTGTTCTTGTATGCTTAAGAAAAATGTAACACACACATTAGACAATTACAATTGTTGGTCTCTCTTTGGCCCTTTTCCCCCGCATCCGCAGGGTCGGCACTGTATTAAACGCGGATTTGGCAAGTCTTGATATTTACAGGGTGGCCAGATGCCCTTCCTGCCTCCACCCCATGCCCCCCAGGAGGAAATGTGTACACCAAATTTACATATGTTTACATAATGTTTGTATATTCTATGGGACTGAACTACGGGGTCATCAGTCCCTAAACTTACAAACTACTTATGAACTACTTACGAACTAGGACGGCACAAACATCCATGCCCGAGGGGGGGATTCGAACCCCCGACCGTATTGGACGTGCAGACCGTGACTGGAGCGCCTCAGTCTCCTCGGCCACCGCAGCCGGCGTACCTCAAATGTCTGCGTATAGTATCAGATGTGTGTGAAAGTGTAAAGTGTTACGAAATGTTTGCAAATCGTGTAACTGAGGCACCTGCCTGGTATGCACCTAGGTGGATGTGGAAAACCGACTAAAAACCACATCCAGGCTGGCCGGCACTCCGACCCCTTTCGTTAATACGCCGGGCGGATTCGATCTGGGACCGGTTCGCCTCCCCGTCTCGGAAAGCGGTGCGCTAGACCACACGGCTAACCGAGCGGGTACAATTAAAAATGTTGGTATAAACACAGAAAAGGTTACAGAATTTAAAAAAATCGATCGAAAATGTACCACACTAGGTACAATTGTGATCAATTCCTCGTAAAATTTTGATCACTGGCATCTTCCACATAAAAAGCACTTTTTCCCCTCGGGCGCCAACGCATACTGCATATTTGGCAGCGAATTCGGTCACCCTTAGCTAGAAAATTTATAAGAGCGTGTTAGACTAACTAGCTCCACTTACCTCTTAACAGGAAAATATCTATATCTCTGTAGCATATTGCAAGAGACAGGAGGAGCTGTAGAAACCTCTTACACTACCAGACTGACAAATGGCGCGAAACCTTACTTTGATCGGAATTGTGCCTATATCGAATTTGTTCCACTTTACCCTACAGGGTGATTCAGAAGAAATAGTAAATATTTTAGGAGGTTCTAGCATACACACATTAAAAAAAGAGCCATATAACATATATCCAGCTTTTATTGGGTGCAGAAATACTGCTGTTAGTGCAGGGTGTCTCACGAAAGACGCCTGCCAGGCGTCAGCGGATCGCGCGCTACGGCTCCCGGCCGCTGCCACCGCATCCGCCGGCCACGGCAGGTACGGTTATTTCATCCAAGACAATGCAAGACCACACATTGCCAATGCTTCTAAGGCAGCAATACGAAGTGTTTTTGTTGATAGTATAGTTGACTGGCCTCCTTGTTCTCCAGATCTAAATCCCTTTGACTTTTATCTTTGGGGAATGTTAAAATAAAAGGTGTTTGCAAGCAATCCCCATACACTCGAAGAGTTGGAAGACAGGATTCGACTAGTCATTTACCAGATTTCGGCGGCCGAAATTCGTCGAGTGTTCGCAAATGTGTTCAAGATATGTCAGGCCGCTCTTTCCATAGAGGGACATCATTTTGAACATATACTGTAAATAAAGGTAAGCTTAGGTTACTCAGAAGGGAATGTTTTTATACTTTAACTCAGTGTATGCGCCTGCGGCACAATAGAGCCCGAGAATCGGGTGCTGCCGTGGCCGGCGGATGCGGTGGCGGCGGCCGGGAGCCGTAGTGCGCGATCGTAAGACACCCTGTATATACCTTAAAGAAACTTAAAAAGTAAATGAGGACATTCGAACTTGATTTAAAAAAATTCCTGTTTCCCATCGGAGGTTCGAATTCCCCCTCGGGAATGTATGTTAGTGCTGTTTTTAGTATAACGTAGTTCATAAGTAGTTTGTAAGTTTCGAGAGCTGCACTAAACATTATACAAACGATCAAACCGGCTCTTGTGCTTACCTTTACTTTGTAGACTTCGCCTTTCAACCATCCACACACGTAAAAAATCGAATGGAGTAAGGTTCGATGACCTTGCTGTCCAAAATACGTGCCTATATTTACCGATTTATTTTGCGGGAAATGTTAGATTTAGGTGATAACGTCACATGACGACAAGAATATGCAGGAGCCACGTCATATCGAAAGGACGTACGCACTCTTCTGACCAAAAAAATCTCTTTCAATAATGCTGCAAACTCATTTTGAAGGCCGCGGTGGAGTAGCCGAGCGGTCTAAAGCGTCTCGCTGCGGGGCGCGTGGTTGCTCGCTGTGGAGGTTCGAGTCCTCCCTGGGGCATGGGTGTGTGTGTTTGTCCTTAGGTTAGTTTACCTAGGTTTAAGTAGTTTGTAAGCTACGGACTGATGACCACGCAGTTTGATCCGATAGGTTCACAAACATTTGATTTGATCATTTTGAAGAAAGTGTACATAACAGGGTTCTGTGAGTGAGTGCGGTAACACATCAGGCCCATTCAACTGACTATCAAACCACACCACACATTTACAGAGAAGCGTTCTTGAAAATATGTTTCCTCAATGGCATGTTGCTTTCCTTCGTACCACTCATTTGTGTCAGGGACGTTATTGATACCGTCACAAGTGTAAAAAGCTTCATCAGTGAAAAGTGGGACTACTTGCTGATTTTCAAGCATCCAATGACAAAATTCCAATCGTCTGTCTGCATCTCCGCCTCGAGATTGAACTGTAGCCGCGCGGGAATGGCCGCGTGGTCTAAGGCGTCCCTTCGGAGGTTCGAGTCCTTCCTCGGGCATATGTTTGTGAGTATTGTCATTAGCAAAAACGTTAAAATGTTTGTTAAGCTTAAGGGATTTCATTGGGGGTCATCTGTCTCTAAACTTACAAACTGCTTATGAACTACCTTGTATTAAAGACGACACAAACATCCATGTCCGAGGGGGGATTCGAACCATAGCGCGGAGCATAGTGCCTCAATGCGCTCGGCCACTCCGCCGCGGCTGTCCTTAGCATCACTTATAAGGAGACCATATGGGTATCGAATCTTAGAATATTTATGGTGCATGAAGTTCAGGACTTAAATAACAATCAGCCAAAGCCATTCGACGCAACGCTAAAAAATTCTCGAGAAATTTGATATGAAGTTTTACAAGTACATGTAATTACCAATATCAGTTGCAGCATTTGTAGGTGTAGCTCAGGTGGTAGCGCCCACAACCGTAGAGTTGGTAGTTAGAATCCCGCTTTGACACACTTATTTTTCGTTGTTTTCGAATACTTACACCATTTTAATACATAATGGTAATTTTATTTTTGTTTATTCGTAATTTTCAATAATTGATAAAAGGTTGTCAATAATTGTGATTTAAATTATAGAAAAAGAAAACACTAAAAATCATTGCAAATTCCATATTTGTGGCAATACTGAAAAATAAAAAAAAAACATCATTTCGACGTGGTCTCATACAAGCCAGGATGATAAACATCGTAAGAACATGGAGAACAATAATCTTCACGGCATTGAGCACACCGTACAAAGGCTGCATTTTTACCATCAATTTTTGTTTGATATGTCAAATGGAAAGCCAACTTCATTTACATTCATGACGATTCCTCTTTTATCACCAAGTTTAAAAGCGAACCACACATACCTGATATTTTCAAGCTTGGAGAGAACAGCTGGTGATGAATAATTGAATTAAGTTTGATGCAATCTTCTCTATCTTTAATTTCACGTCCTCGTTCGATCAGATAGGCACAGTTTTGCAGGCGCTTAATGAAATTTTTTACTGACTGCTGAAATACACGTCACAAGGCTGAATTTTGGTGTAATTTCTTGCACGGTGCAGGTAGGCAGACACCTGTCGTATTGAAAAACTTTGTTGTAGAACACGGATCGGTTTGTCCACTCCACGTATGAATCAGTAAAAGAAACTTTCCTTTTTTACATATGTCTTTACAGCATTGATTAAATAGTGAAGCCAATAGTATAAAAATTTTGCTTGTTTTTTTTTTTTTTTATTGAAACCATAATTATTAACAACTTTTATTCATATTCCTTTTTTCTCATTATTGGAAACCTTTTTGTGATAAAATTTTAGAATTTCCCTCACATTTCGAAATGAAGAAATTCTGAGGTACCTTAACTTCCCACAACTATAAACCACTTTTGACGTATTGTAATGAGTAACCATATTGTATAATTTTCCGAAAGCCATAATTTTTTCTTTTACAGACAGTAGTTTATCTGATTGTAAGAAATGAAATTACTGTGAGTGTTGGACTCAACACTGTCTATGAGATGGTGAAACTTCATGCCAAAAAGTGGTACACTGTTGTATGGCAAGTGACCAACTATTGTGCACTATGATTTTTATATGCTGCATCAATGATGCCGTTAATTTAACTATTTATTTCACTACTTTTCACACTCATGACGATGTAGAAAGTATTTTAATGAAAAACGAAGTCACAATATGAAGGACACACCTTCTCAAAAGTCTCCAATAACAGCTCCCACAATGTTATAAGAAAAACAATCTACCCCTTTACATCCCACTTGTCTTTTAGCTCTGGGATGTTGTGTTTGTGACCAGAAAATTAAGCTGACGGAAATGATAGTTTACCCTTCTTTATTCATTAGTGTTGGCCTCTCTCCCTCCACCTGATAACCAATGACCTGAACGACAGAATTTTAAACATCACTGCTGTAAACCTATCCAACATAATATTTTGTGATACTGCTGTACTCTTTATACTATATCAATATATATATATATATATATATATATATATTCTTTTTTTGTACCCTTGACTTCGTAGGTTGTGCGTCTATCTGGTAGTATTGTTTAAGTTGAAAATACTTATCCATTCGATGACACCTTCGTACGACACAAGACTGGTGTTTTAGGCTATATTTCCTCAAATACAATGCAAATGTTCATCCAGTAACTTTCGGGTGTGCGGCCGGATCCCGTCGTCATTCTGACAAGATATTTCGGTCTGGAAACGTCCGGCCATCTTCAGGTGAGTAGGGAGTACTCAAGAGCCTAGGTGCAGTCGCGGTATTTATAGTGGTTCTTGCGCATGCCAAAAGTGCTGGTAATGTTTTGTGCATGCGTTAGGTGGTGTCATGCGGGATACAGCCGAGTTGTATGTGCTGCCCTCGGTGGTGGAGGAGCAATAGTCTTCTAAACATTGATAATAGATTGATGGCGTCGATTACGCTGTGACTGGATGATATTAATCACAGGATTCCAATTTTGGTCGAGCTGAACGCCGTTGTCACGATTTATAAGACTGTCGACAAGACGAATTTCCACTGATTCTTTAATAAGTGAATCCCAGAAACTGGAGACTGGAGTTAAAATTTTAGTTTTACTATATTCCATTGTGTGTCCCATGGAAATGCAGTGTTCTGCTACTGCCGATTGGAGATGTTGGATGGTTGATGGTCGAAGTAGACGGGTGTGTCTTTCGTGTTCTACACATCGTTCCTGTACAGATCGTATTGTCTGGCCTATATATGCAGCGCCACACTCACAGGGGATCTTGTAAACACCATATTTTCTCCATTGCAGATCATCTTTGACGGATCCTACTAAGCCAAACTCTTCGCAGGTGGGCGGGAGAAAACCTTAATTTTATTTCTCCTAAGCAACCTGCCTATTTTGGAGGACACATTTCCGGCGAAAGGAAGGAAAGCAATTGATTTGTAAACGTCCTCAGTGTCCTCTGTGCTTTACTTCTTGTTATTGTAGTTGTAAATGGCCTTCTTTATTTGTCGAGAAGTTCAAATGTTTGTTAAGCTTATGAGACTTAACTACGGGGTCATCAGTCCCTAAACTTACAAACTACTTATGAACTACTTACGAACTAGGACGGCACAAATATCCGTGCCCGAGGGGGGATTCGAACCCCCGACCGTAGTGGCCATGCTGACCGTGACTGGAGCGCCTCAGTCACCTCGGCCACCGCGGCCGGCTGTCGAGAAGTATATTCGTTCTCCAGGTGTTCTAATTCTGCGCGTAGGTTATCTTCCAGGCCGAAATATCGTGTCAGAATGACGATGGGATCCGGCCGCACACCCGAAAGTTACTGGATGAAGAGGTACGCCGGGAAAGCTTCGGAAGTCACAATGGAAATGTTAAATTTAATCGTAAGTATTCACTGCACTGCCATACTGCAGTAATTATGACAGAACAAAGAGTACTTCTGACATGACTAAAACTCGCGCGTCAGCTGTCGATCGTGTATTTTCTGCAGTCTGTTTCCTTGTAGAAGTTCGCGAGCTGTGCTCATATCGTGTCCGCAAGGCGGGAAAAGTGCCCGCGGGCAGCCTCGTGGGTATCTAAAGCCGCCACCTCTGATCTACACGAATGACCAGCCAACGCTAGCAAGTGCCACGCTCTTCATCAATCTCGATGACACAGCAGTAGGTGTCCAGGGGTTATCCTTTAGAGAAGCAGAAGGAATGCTGTCTCTAAACGAACGAACTCTCCAGGTACTACGACCACAACCATCTGAAGGCCGAATCTAATAAGGCGTAGGCATGTACACTGCATGTACGACTTAGGGAGGTGCAGTGAAAGCTGGACATCACCTGACGAAGGAAGTAACTGAAACATTGTCCAACACCTTTTCACTCTAGGGGGGTGGGGGGGGACGTAGGCAAAACTGGTCAAAAATGAGTAAAAGAAAAGGTGTCTCCCTATAATTCTGAAGTATCTTAGAAATAATGTCTCCAATTTTCACAGATTAATTCGAACTACGAATGATAAAAAAGCTGTCATGTTTCAATCACTAGGCAGTGCCACGCCCACTTTTCTAGATGACTCTCTCCTTGTTAGCGAGGTTTTATTTCTTCCTGCTGTCATAAAAGGACCGGAAGAGTATAGATGGCTGTTGACCCGTTTATGTCGTGTTATCTCTGCCTTCCGCTGGGTGTCTTTGGAAGCTGTTATTGTCTATGGTGCAGAAATATAAGCTACCGGGCAGGCCACAACGCCTGATTGACAAAGAGATCCACAATTTGTAAATATATTATGGCAAAGCAATAAGGCAAAATACTGGAGATTTGAAGGCAATGCAGAAGCCAGCGTGAGCAATATATTTTCATAAGTTGTCAATCGATGAGAAGCCAGTACATGAATTGTGTGATATATCATGGTGCAAATATAAGCAGAAAACAAAACATATTCACATAAACACAGTCTTCCTGGAGAGTCTTAAGCACTACATTTCAGTTTCTAGCTCATCCTGATTTGTTAAAGAAATGTACCCATGGTGGAGCACAAAACCCCAATGAAAGCTTCAACAGTCTCATTTGGAAGAGATGCCCTAAAACAAAATTTTGCTCATCTACTGTTGTAGATGAAAGTTGTAAGTAAAGTAATTTTTGAGAAAATGTTCCTTTTGTGATAGCATGTGTTGCGAAAATTTCCAACAATGACATATTCAAATTTTTTGAGATTTTTTTTCTAAAAATTCCATAATGTAGCCCATAACATAATTACCTCGAGTGCAAAATTTGGTTCTATTATATTTCAAACGCCGAAAGCTGTGTTAGATTATGTAACCACGTCCATTTTCTCCTACGTCCCCCTTGAGTGACACAATGGACCGCACTCTATATTAGAGGGGAAACAATGTCCGAACGTGTAACGCAATGACAGTGCTCGCAGTAGGATACCTAACAAAAGGGATTGGTAGCAACTGGGTAGTCATACCGCACATCCCGAGGACTTCTACAACTGCACCAGTCTGCATATCAGCCACTGAGTATGCCGCTGCTGTGCGGAACGCTTCAGCGCATGCTAAGCAGGTCGATATTGCGGTCAGTGACACTGCAAGGATAATCCCGGGATGCTTGAAGCCAGTGGTGGATGGGTGGGGGGGAGGAGCGGAGGGGGGGGGGCGCCACTGGCCTCTCTCTTCTTTGGGGCCCTCTTATTATTATTATTTTTTACCGCGCTTGGCCTCTTGGACTCTACCATGCCTCTCGTCCTGGGGGAGGGGGGGGGGAGACTCCAAGTCTCTAGAGCTACTTTTTAGTTTTTAGACCCCCAAGCAGATGGGGGGGGGCTCATTTTATTCTGCCGTCGCCCTGGTCCCCCGACAGCCTCATTCCGCCTCTGCTTGAAGACAACGCCAGTGCAAATAATGTATCCGATTGTTGAAATAGCCCCACCCAATGTCCGGGGGGCCACTGCAGACAGTGAGTGTTTTTTCCTTAACATAAGTAACTTCACGTAGTTTGTAAGTATAGCGACCGACAACCAGAGCAATCTGTTTCTTCAGGTTTGCAAACATTCAAACATTTTTGGTTAAGCTTGAAAAATTCGCGGAGATGATCGACCAATTCAGTGACAGACGCTGCAAGAGAGGCATTCTGTATCACGGTACAGGCTACTGTCAAAATGTCGAGAACGTTCATTCCACTTTTTTAATATGTGTTTATTTTTTTATTATTATTATTTTTTTTAATGCGAAACTCCTTTCTTCTGTCGTCAACATCGTGACAATGCTGAAAATGCGTGTCTCAGAACACGCTTTCAACAATTCACTGGTTTGATTACTGTGTTTCTTTTTCTTTGTCACTGCACTGTATACCAACTTGACTAGGCGTAATGATCACCGACTGGCAGTGTCGGCCTTAGGGTAGGGCGACCCAGGGCGCCACCAGGACCCAGGGGCGCCAACGCATGTAAAAAAAAAGTACTATCACCCATTTTGCGGAACTAAAATATTATTCCATCTCATTTAACATCCATCGCTAATCTTACGACTACGCACTGAATTCAGGGTACCTGAAGAGAAAACGTGCTAAATGCAATCTTATTACTGCCTGCATCCATCCATGTTTCACACTCGAGACTACCTACCACAGCGCATGTCTTATTCGTTTCAAGAACAGCAACAAGGAACCGGCCATGCAGCTGCAAATTCTCTCATTCGCCAAAGTAACTGTCGGCTCATATGAAAGAAAACAGGGGCATTATATTATGGTTTTATTAATACGAATGGATTTATATGTAATATTTTGACGTAATGACATCTGTATCAATCGATAGATCATACAATGCATGTACAGCATTCATAGAGAATACTCCCCTAAGGCACTGGAATAATACAGCGCCCTCCAGTGTTTCTTACACTGCATATATTGGCAGCGCAACGATTTACACTCACATGCTAGGAATTGTGAGTATTTAAGAGTCGGAGGCAAGGTTCATGTTTTCGTGGCTGAATAATAGTACCTGAAACAAGTGTCGTGTCTGTCAACTACATTTAAATTTTCTGGTAAGTCAGAAAATCATTTTTTTTTTTTTTTTTTAGTTTTTTTTTTTGTTTTTTTTTTTTTAGTCCAGGTTTTCTTTTTCTTTTTTTTTCGTTTTTTCTAGTTACGTTTACTGACAAGTGATTTTCATATCGTGATTAACTGTTTTACAAATCTAAACACAAGCTTACTAATATATACACAATAAAACTTTAAATTTTGCAGTTGCAGAACCTGATAATTAACAGTGCACTAATACAACATCAAAATGATCCTCACAGAAATAAACGCAAGAAGATATCGCTGTCTTATTTGGGATCTACGAGCGTGTTTCGACCACATTTTACGCATCTGCTCGTTCTTTGGAACATGCAAAAACATTTTTTTTCTGCAGTTGTTGTGGATGTATTTGCACAGTGCGGTAGAACGCAATATTTTTAGATAATTTTCCAAAACGTTAATGCCCAATCAATGTATCACTACTGTATGCCTACTGAGTGTTACGAGAGGGGCAGCAACATACTGGACAATGACGTCAGAGGCAAGCCATTCAAATGTATGCGTCTCGGCGGGATTTCAAATCATTTGGATTTCATTTCCGATTTTTCTTTTTTAAAATACTTAAATTCACGAGGAAAACACCATGCTATGAGCATAAGATGACGTAATTAACTATTTAGGACGATCTCTAAAAACAGTAACATACCCTGTGGCAAAGCACTGAAAGGTTCATTGTTTATGTACTAACGGGCGCCAAATGACGACTCGTCCCCTGGATAAATTAAGGACTGCCCTGCCGTCTGGTTGATTTGATTTGATTTGATTCTTTCAGGGAAGCCAAAACAGTCTTGGTCTAACCCGCCACTGCCCGCACCGAAACTAAGTTTATTGTGCGGTATCGCTCCCTGCATGTCTAGTAAAGCCAACCAATGTCCTTGAACAGTGCAAGGAGTCCCTTTACCAGTTCTTTATTAGACACAATTTCTTCGGGTCTGGTTGTCCCAAATGTTCTGTGCCTTTTACTCTCCAATGCAATGCATTCGAAGATCAGACGTGATGCAGTTTCATCACCGTCATCACAGATCTTACATTTAGGGTCCTCTTCTGTTATTCCCATTGTGTGTAGGTGTTTTTTGAAATTGCCATGGCCTGTCAGCAATCCAACCATGAGTCTAATCACTCTCCTCTTCAGACCCAGGATTGCAGAGCTTCTTTTAAAACAAGGCTTTGGCATCATTACCTTGCCATGTTTTTGTTGATGGACTTTGGTCCAATATCCTACGTGCTGTCTTCTGAGCCAGTTACGTAGCTCCAATTTAATCATTGCCTTGGTGTTTGTCAGAACAGGTTCCGGTCCAATAAATGGAGCCTCTGCCCCCATCCTGGCTAATCTGTCGGCATGTTCGTTGCCACTGATCCCCGAGTGGCCAGGGACCCACATTAGGTTTACTCTATTGCTTTCCCCTAGCTCCACCAGAACCGTGTGACATTCTGCAACAATTTTAGATCTTGTTGCAGGAGCTGCCAGTGATCTCAGGGCTGCCTGGCTGTCTGAATAGATATAGATGCTACGATCTTTGTAGCACCTACGCAAATTCTCCTCCACACACACCCTGATGGCAGTGATTTCGGCCTGGAATACTGAGGCCAGTTTCCATAGAGAGATGACGCCCTCCAGTCTTGGCTGCACCCCGTATACCCCGGCCCCAACGCCTTGGTCTGATTTCCACCCGTCAGTGAACCAGACAATATCCCCCGTACGGTGTCGAACTATTTTCTCCCACTGCTCCCTACTTCCAATTGTTATACTGAAAGGCTTGTTGAAGCAGTGTGGGGTTATAATATAGTCGGTTGGCATTTCCCCAACCTTTCCTATATTTACTTCACTCACTATTTTAGTGTGTGATTCTGGATATCCCAAAGAGTTCCAGTTGTTGACAGATTTGAGTCTGTAGGCACCAGCTGCCGCCACCATCTTGACCCAAAGGTGTAATGGGGGCATATCCAGCATGGTTTCCATCCCAGCAGTTGGTGTGCTGCTAATTCCGCTAATTCCCCCGTCTGGTAATAACTACTTATTACTCCACTGACAGAGAGAGAGAGACTACTACTTCTTGCTCTGATATTTGATTTGTTTTAACCAACGGTCGAGTGACTTTTGCACCGTCCTACATTACTTTCACCTACATACATTATATCTCGTGAAACGTCCATGATGAAAAAGATATTAGGGCCACGCGGAAGTTAACCAGTCGCATTCGCCCCACGAATCATACGTAACTGGAAAGCAAAAACAGAAAGTAAATGTGGTGCTTAAAATATCGTCCACCATATACTGCGAAGTGGCTTCCGAAATACAGGTTCATAAGGTAAAGCCCTATGCAGTCGATTTTCTCAGCGCAGCCGCTGGACGCAAGACTACTGTGCGCTTGATTCGGGGGTAAGCCGGTTCGAGTACTGTTGCTGGTGGTACTACCAGGGCAAGGGAGGGGGGGGGGGGCGACTTGGCGGCGCGACGTTCCTGACCACCTGTCTACTTCAATGCCCTGAACGAAAATCCAGACGACTGCGCAGCGTTTAATGAAATAATATGTAACACGATTAGAGGTGGTCTGACCGTCGGATGGGGACATTAAGATCGGCGTCCATCCTGCTGCTGTTCGAGAGACGTATGCTACCTGTTGGAACAGAATTTCACCTTGTCCTTTCCCTTCAACCCAACGAGTCTGAATTTCATAGAGTGACGATAGATCCGCATGTTTGAGACAAATTGAACTGACGTCCGCCGTGTGGGGTATCGGCTGACAGTTCGTATACCACACTCACTCGTGAATTTTACCTATTTACAGTTCCACGTTTTAAATAAAGATTGACTATTGAATACGAATGTGCATAAAGTTCCATCATACTTTATCGAAGCTGCGAATTGACGAGCCTGGTAGTATATATCCTAAAAATGCTGTAATGAAATATCACGAACCTTTCTGTATTACAGTTCCAGTTCGAAGTATAACATGTGGTTCCTGAATCTCTAGCACTGAAATTTTATGTTTCAGAAACTTATTTCGACACAGTTGCAGATGATATGTAAATTTACAGTCAGTGCATTAACAATGTTTGTTTGAAGATGTATTGAAGATGATCACTATGTGAACGAAATCGATCTGCTGTTTTAAAAATAAAATATTAACGACCAATGCTACTGGTGTGTTCATCACTGTGTGGTCGTAGTGCACCATCCTGGAAATGGAATCAAATCTCGATGTATAACAGTTAGATGCGGTTTGCAATAACAACGAAAGTTCCACTGTGTATATTTTTATGTAGATTTTAATGCAAGTAGATGATCTAAAAGAGCTGCTAAACATTCAGTGATTAGTACTTGTTATGACGAACAATCATGACCACGGATTTGTATCTGATGTTAATGTGTTGTAACAACTGATTTCATTAAATCTAGTATACATTTATCTTGTGTTTATTAAACCTATTAAGTCTACAAACTTGTAAATTTACTGTTAAAGGGTTTAGTTGTGAACGAAATTTGCGTACACGGACAACAGTGACAACAAAAAAACTGCAGTTAAAAACGCGCCGAAGTCATCTGCCACAAAAGCATTCCACGTCGAAATAACGTATCATTAATAACTTTAGTTGTTGCCACGCTGAAATAAGTATATATTTGTTGCAAAGAGCACAGACATATACAAGTGAAAAAATTCTAGCTGTCACTACTGCTTCCACTGGTTGCATGTCAACCATGCTCGATCAAGTATTGTCAACAACAAATGAAAATACTCTTAAAGAAGGTGTAGACACTCAAAAGTGTGGTTTCGTCAACCACAGGAGCGTCAGAAGAAGAAATATCTCAAAACACGCTAAGTAGAAAACGGTGCAATTTTTATGGCGTGCACTTCAAGGGAATTGCAAGATAGGTAATCTGAAGTTTCTCTCTCGGGGCAGCTAAGTGCCACCAGTGAGGAATTTGGTTTGAGTAGAGAGATACTGAGATCAAACAAGGCAAAACATTTGGTGTTCTTGGACGAAGTACTTGTCGTTTTATCACTTCGATTTGTGCTTTTAAATGCTGAATACACTGTAGGCATATTTTATCACCAAAAATTGTATGGGCAATACACACTAAATACAATATAAACTAAATACAACACTTCAAGCTCAACAAAAACATACGATAGACATACTCTTCTCAAGTGTACTGACCACCGCCAATATGGCGGCCGAGTTTACAGAAATCGCCGCAAAGAGCGCTGTAACTCGTGTGTTAGTCACCCTATGAAATTTAAGCTCGTTGCTTCAACCATAACAGAAACGCAGCACCAACACTACACTGTTACTCGGCAAAGCCAAGTGGTAATCTCGCCACAATGGCGGCACTGTTGTGTTTATGCCCGAGAAGCAGGGAGGGGGAAGCACTACTGGCGTACACTACAGTTTTATTGTAATTGGAGCACTGACACACACACACCGTTTACAAGAGCTTCCAACACCCGATTTCGTAAACCGATTTCCTAAATCCGCTTTTGGTTGGTCATGTATACACTCCAAAATCGATTCTGGAAATCCACTTCTGTAAAGCAGTTTTCCCAACGAGCTTAAATTTCATAGTGACGATAGTTCCGCCAAGTCTGAGGCAAATAGAACTGGCTTCTGCCATGTTATTTGGGGTATCGGCCGACAGTTGGTACGCCACAACCACTCGATAATTTTACTTACTTACAGTTACACATTTAATAAAAATTGTCTGTTAAATATGGATGTGCATCAAGTACTGTCAGACTTTAACTGTGTTGTGACGAGACAGGTAATGTATTTCCTAAAACAGCGGTAATGAAATATCAGGAACCTGTCAGTAATACAGTTCCAGTTCGAAGTATAACAGTTTGATGAGGTTTGCAATAATAATGAAAGTGCCACAGTGAAAATATTTCTGTTGATTTTAATGAAAGTACATGGTCTAAACGAGCTACGAAACATACAGTGAACAGTAACTGTTATGACGAACGATCATGAACCCGGATTTGAATTTGTTGTTAATGTGTTGTAACAATCTCTATATATAAAAGGAAGTGTCCCGACTGACTGACTGACTGATTGACTGACTGACTGACTCATCATCGCCCAGCCCAAACCACTGAATTTGTGGAGGGTGTTGATCTTACTCTGTAGCCGTCATTTAAGAAGCGATTTTTCGATATTCCCTCCGTAAGGTGGTGAAATAGGGGATGAAGCGTTTTTTAAAAATACGTAACTATTTAGGCAATTTTGAAGCTAGAACTACAAAATTTCGGATTTTAATTCAGGGTTCGAAATTAAAAGACACGTGTTTCTGCATTTTTTTTAAATTCGACAAATAAGGGGGTAAAATAGGTGACGCAAAAAATTGATTTTCAAAAATATGTTGCTGTTAACACAAATTTTAAGCTACAACTACGAAACTTCGGATATGGAATCTTGGTCAGGATTAAAAATTCTTGATTTTTTAGTATTTTTGGAAATGCAACAAGTAAGAGGGTTAAGTAAAGTATCAAAAATTCCTTTTGAAAACACGTTGCTATTGATACAATTTTGAAGCTAGAGCTGCAAAAATTGATATTTGTATAGTTGGTTACACGTTAAAAAACACGTGTTTCGGTATTTTTGGAAATTCAACCATCAACGGGATTAAATTGGGAAGGGGTGTTTCTCAAAAATATGTTGCTATTTAGGCAATTTTGAAGTTAAAATTACAAATTTTCGGACTTGGATTCGGGGTTCAAATTTAAATGACACGTGTTTCGGTATTTTTGGAAATTCGACCAATAAGGGGGTGAAATACGAGATGCAAAACTTGATTTTCAAAAATATGATGCTATTAACTCAAATTTCAAGGTATAACTACGAAACTTAAGATATGGATTCTTCATCAGGATTAAAAAGAAACAACTGCTGGAGACCAACCAGCCTACGCATGCAATGCAGCCGGGGTACAGCTAGTTGTTTTCATAAAGTCTAGTATACATTTATCTTGTATTTACGAAACGAATTATGTCTACAAACCTGTAAATTTGCTCTCAAAAGATTTGGTTGTGAACTTTGGTGGACGAAATTTGAGTTGAAAGACGAAAGTGTCAACAGAATACTGCAATGAAAATGCGCCTGGGACAGCTGACACAAAAGCATTCCACGCCGAAGTAACGCATCATTAATAATTTTCCTTGTTGCCACGCTGAAATAAGTACATATTTGTAGCAGAGAACACATTTATATACAATTTAAAAAATTCTGGCTGTCACTACTGCTTCCACACATTGCACTGGTTACATGTCAACCAAACTCGATCAAGTATTGTCAACAACGAAGGAAAATATGTTTAAAGAACGCGTAGACACTCTAAAGCGTGGTTTCATCAACCACAGGAGCAACAACAGAAGAAAAATCTCGAAAACACTCCAACACTAAGTAACTTTTTATGGTGTGTACTTAAGGGAATTGCAGGATAGGTCATCTGGAACTTCACTCTTGGTGCAGCTAAGTGCCATTAACCAGTAATTTTAGACAGGCTAATATGAAACAAAGCAAAACATTTGGCGTTCTTGCACCAACTACTTGTCGTTTTATCTCCTCGACTTGTGCATTTAAATGCTGAACACACTTCAGGCATATTTCAGCATTAAAATTGTACAGACAATACACTCTAAATACAACATACGCTAAATACAGCAATTCAAGCTCAACATCGATATACGATAGACAGACCTCTCTCAAGTGTGTTGACCACCAAAAATATGGCGGCTGAGTTTACACAGGTTGCCGTACAGAGCGCTGTAACTCGTGTGTTAGCCACTCTATGAAATTTAAGCTCGTTAGGTTTTCGTGCCCATGTAAACGCAACCGTTTTTGAAGAATTCTTTGGCTTGTCAGATTACGGTTTCCTATTAAGAATTTTCGACACATATAGACAGAGTGACATGTCTATCGTGAAATAAAAGTACAAATATTAGAGTGAGAATGAATCTATGTATTTAAGTAAAGAAAAATAGCGATTGTGCTGACTTAAATCAGGAACTGAATAAATTGTGTATCAGCCGCTATTTTAAGTGGGCTAGGAAATCTGATTCAGGCTGTAACATGTGAACACGACAACGAAACAGGGTTTACGAAATTCGGTTTTCGTCTTCCGGAAGAAGTGTTGCATGTCAACTTAGTGATACCGCCAGTCTATCACCACGTTTACACACGACGGAGTCTACAGAAGACGAATATCCACCCGGCCGCAGTGGCCGAGCGGGCTGCGGCGCGCCAGTCACAGTCTGCCCGGCCGCTACGGTCGGGGCTTCGAATCCCCCCTCGGGCATGGATGTTTGTGTATAAGCTAGTTTCTAAGTTTAGGAACTGATGACGCCGCAGTTAAGTCCCGTAAGAATTATAAACATTTGAACGAATATTCATTTTCGGAAACCGAATGCTACGTTCACTGTCATGTTGACATTGTAGACCTGACTATTTTGCTGACACGATTAAATACATGTTAACGAGTGTCACTTCTCTAACACGAAAGAAATATGTAAGTCTTATGTTCCGATTTAGTATCCCTGAAAAGTGAGATTATCAATGCCTTCGTGGTTTTCTTGCTTACCGTTGTTAGACAAGGTTCTTCAAGAATAGATGCTTAAAATTCTTATCCACATGAAGCTGTTTTCTTACCTCACTGGATCACGGGCATTGCGTGAAATAATTGTGAACTGCTCTGTGGTTAACATAATTGCAATTAAACATTTCGGGAACTTAAATGACTGGACATATTCCACAGATGTAATAAATTCCTAATATTTTACAAATAGTATTTCGTGCGATACTATAGACAGTTCAGACTCTGAAGATTAATTTCAGTACTTTTCTGTCGTAAAGTGAAGTCGTATGATATGAATGGACGGGAGACCCCGAAGGGATTTACCGTTGTAAAGGATTATCTTAGGGGTCTAAGGTAAGTAAACAGTCGACAAAATGTTTGTAAACCTATTCGACCAAACTGTTACGGTCGTCAACCCTAGTCTTACAAATTAATTAAACTAACTTATAATAAGGAGAAAATCTACACACACCTGTGACGGAGGGAGGACTCAAACTTCCGGCGGGAACGGCCGCCAAATGTTTAAATGTTTGTATAGTCTATGGGACTTAACTACGAGGTCATCAGTCCCTAAACTTACAAACTACTTATGAACTACTTACGAACTAGGACGGCACAAATATCCATGCCCGAGGGGGGATTCGAACCCCCGACCGTAGTGGCCGCGCAGACCGTGACTGGAGCGCTTTAGTCCCCTCGGCCACCGCGGCCGGCGAACAGCCGCCCAGTTTGTAGCATGACGCCTTATACCACCACCTTAAGAATCAACAATCGGAAAACTGGTTTCAACTCCACAGTGCTGTACAAGACATGGTCTTGTTTGAAAGTGGCATACATCTGCCTTCCTCCGATCTTTTACCCAACGGATCCAGGGGAGCTACAATTTAACATGGATTCCGAACCACGGTGAAGCTTGACATTTTTCAAATTACCAACACTGCCAGAGGTAAAATGAGTGAAAAGTAACAGATAAAAATCGTAGGCTTAACCGAGGATCGAACCCCCAACCGTTTGATTCATAGTCTGGTGCTCTACAACTCTCCCACAGTCGTAGTGTACAGTAAATAATAATAATAATAATAATAAAATAAAAAAAGGAGCGACTGCAAGAGTGTGTGATATGAGTTCTAGTCGCTTTAGGTGGTAAGAAATGCGTGTTTTTAAATCTTTGATAGGATGACTTTTGCATTATTTTTTATTTAACTGTACCATCTATCTAATATATAAAGCAGTGTGTCCGTATGTTTTTGTGTACGTGTTGCATACAAATCTACAGTTTTGTAACAATTTATGAAATTTTGTAAACGTAAGCTTCAATCCATGAGAACGGTCGCCGTAAATTTAAGAATCACGTACGATACGTAGTTCACGAGATATGACGTCATAAACAATGCGATGCGTGACAAACATCTGCATTTAGCGACAATGCTGCTCATTTTCTCCTAAACCACTGGACTGATTTCAACCAAATTTGGTACACAAATTCCTTACCGTGAAGTAACAATTGTTGCAGGGTTAAGAATCACATGCGACACACATGTTCAGAAGATGACGTCATAAACAATAAGAATCGCAAAAAAATGCCACATAATGTGGCGAGACTTTTTAAATAAGCTTTATGAGAAAGAGTACTTAGCGACTTGCGACAAACTTTAAACATAATTTCAAACCTTTATTAAACTTTTATCACTGAGAACCATCAGAAAGGTACATACATAATTTCTTGCCTGAACTGCCTACAAACAGACACAGGGGTAGCTGAAGGCTTAGTTCTAAGAACACACCACTTTGAGTACATATCACTCGCGGAAATAGGAAACGGAAAGGAATACTTCACATGCACTACACAGAATAAAATATTCCCGCATATTAGTCGCGTTCCACAAAGCTAGAAAGAAATTAAACAGATTTCATACACCGGCAGCTAGTCTCACACAGGTTACCGATTCCCAGCCATTATCAAACCGATTTAGTTACATATTCACAGTACTTATCTACGCAAAATCACTGAAATGAAATTGAATACACTTTCGTAGATGATCGAAGAAACTTATTCCGAAAAATGAACCTAAGTTCTGAAAACTAACTTTAACAAAGCAGACAACGAATAGCTATCATCTCAAGGGAGGAAAGAAAATCCGAACGTCTTACCAGGTCAAAGCGCAGCCACAGAATGTTCAGACGGCCCACGATCCCGCCACCAGCGGCCGGAAATCGGCAAAAACCACGAAAAGCGAGGTGGGGGAAAGAGCTTAAACTCGCGCATCAAACCAAGGATCTCTAACTGGGCATTGCCAACCCAACTTGTAACCAAAGGGTGGAGGAACCTCTTTGGTAGCATCAAAAGCAGAGGTTGGTAACAACTACCTATCGATACGAAGCCAGTGAAACACTAGTAGCCAGCAGCCGACGACGAAAATTCTCATACATACACTCAGACTCCCATGCTAGAAGATTCTCATACATGCACATACAGAATAAAGCAAGTACACATTCTCACAGGGACAATGGCGTCACGGAGAAACCGTTCATATTGCCACATTCATTGACACAATGATAAATTACTAGCATAATAAAATCCCAGCAGTATTACAGAAACTAACATTTAAAAACATGAACACAATGATAAATTATTAGCATAATAACATCCCAGCAGTATTACCGAAACTAACATTTAAAAACATGAAATGAAATGCTATTGCTCATGCCTCCGAACGAGAGGGGTTATCGTTTAGCAATAAATGCCATCTAGTGACCTTAGATAATTTACAAAGTTAAAAACCTAGGGAAGACAGCAGGCAGCCGTCTTTCAACTTCAATGTCTGGGAAGAGAAATCACTACTTGCATGCACGACAGTTACACTCCAAGTGGCAATTTTATTTGACAATACTCTTCGCAGACAGTCACTTAGTCAACATTTATTCGTGGTGTAATGTGCGTGAGTTCATGCGCCGTGCAAGCAAATCACTGGCTGCTTCGATTTTTATGCTTCATTCTTCCTTAAAAAACTAATGTAGTACCACGCTATTTTTGCAGCTATGTTATCTCGTTCACATATAGCAATACGTTTACTTTGGCAATTTTTCAAACTAAAACTCATTGACAGAACAATTTATTTTCCTTGCATGTCCTGAAACTGACTTGTATGCGATACAAGTTGCGTAGTTTCCACAATGCTGATTTTAAGGTAATGTAAAGCAGTCATCAATCCGAAGATTGGTTTGAACACCACAGTGCTTTACTATGCATGGTCCTGTTTGGAGGTGGTATGCCGTTGCCTTCATCCGACCTTTCGAACTGACTTATCCAGCTAGTTATAGGGGGACCTACAGTTTAACGTGGGTTCCGAACTACGGTGCTACTCGGTATTTTTCACATGAGCAATACTGCTAGAGGTGAAATAAATGGAAAGTGACAGATAAAACTCCGCAACCTTTGAATTTTTAGTCTGGCACTCTACCATTGTGCAAGCGAGGCGCACTTATGTATCTATATAGATAAGTAAACGCTTACTTCATGAATACATTATAGTGTTGTGAAATTATTCGTGTTTAGCAGTATACTTAAGTTTTATATATGCTGAATTTGTTTCGCTACTGGTATTACAACTGATCGTTACATCACCACAGCTTACAGAAAGGCATACGTCTTAAAGGCATAAATACTTACGATAATTCACCTGCAAACCTGTAACATGTATGGCATTGGTAAGGTTTACTGCACAAAAATCTCCAAATACTTAATGATATACTACAGTGTAAATGAATAAATAAGATGTCAGTCCGTTTTGTGTTAAAGTACAATTTGCAAAACTTTAGGAAGTATTTCCTTTTTAATTTTACAATATTTCATCTATCAGTTCTTTTAGTATGGAAATTACTGTCTCAAAGAGGTGGATTATGCCTTAGAAAGCACTAAAATCAGGAAAGAATACAGCAGTTTCACACACGTTTTCGTTGCACTAGCTCCGAATAACAAAGACTGAAACACACTCTGTTGGTGGGGGGAAGCAACTTCCGTCGGTGTAAAGGCGTGGTAGTGGGGGTAGGCGTGTACCGCTGTGTGGCCTGAAGACAGTGACGTCACAGCCTGGCTCTCGCCCAGTTGTAAGGCCTCGTCTTCTAGGTTGTGTTGTATGTAAAAGCATAGAAGTTGCTTTCTGGTAATACATTTAACCATATTGCTAATGGAATAATTATTGGGAGCACCTCGTTTCTCCTTCTCTGCCGTAAAAAATTGAATTCCACTATAGTCGGCTTCCTGTCCCTATTTTCACAGTTTGCAAACCTCCTCCGCCGGCATGGCAAATAATTTCTCTCATATGCTTTTGCAGTTTAGGGGCCATTTATGGTATTATGAACACAGAAGAACACTCAACAAGCCAAGATCCTTCGTTATTGTTTGACTGATAAAATCCGGCCGCTGTGGCCGAGGGGACTAAGGCGCTCCAGTCACGGTCTTCACGGCCACTACGGTCGGGGGTTCGAATCCCCCGTCGGGCATGGATATTTGTGCCGTCCTAGTTCGTAAGTAGTTCATAGGTAGTTTGTAAGTTTAGGGACTGATGACCCCGTAGTTAAATCCCATTGACTATACAAACATTTCATTTCATTTGACTGATAAAAGGTTTCGACAAAACAACGTTGCTACCACAGATCAGATGACGACAACATGGCCGAAACCGTATATGAATAAAATAATGACATTGGAATTGCAGAACGACATATTGACCATAGCTGTTTATTTTTTCTCAGTGCTACCGGTTTCGGTCATTTACCATTATTAAGCGTTAGCAGAGATTAGCTAATAGCTTAACATGCCGTTATACAAGAATTCAAAATCATAACATAAGTATTTGCTATCAATGACTAGAGGAATGACAGCAAATACTTATGTTATAATTTTGAATTCTTGTATAACGACATGTTAAGCTATTAGCTAATCTCTGCTAACGCTTGATAATGGTAAATGACCGAAGCCGGTGGCACTGAGAAAAAATAAACAGCTATGGTCAATATGTCGTTCTGAAATTATGTCAAAGCTGTTATGCCCCATCTGTTCAACATTCTCAATGACATTGGAGTCTTGAAGTGTACTTATGCATCCACTTCTCTTCCCCATCATCAGAAAATTCAATGGCGTTAACCGTAAGTCATTGGACCTGCCTGAGAAGATATTTTCCGTTATCAGCTTCCATGCTGGCCACCTTAACCGGAGTGCAGCTATAGACTACCTGATCTCGACCGCGAAGTCTCTTGGCCTTGTCGAGTAATACAAGCTCTCGTCATAGGCACCTACACCACACGAATACACACTCGAAACTTCGTAAGACGCCCGAGGAAGCCAACGCCCAACTACCATCGCTTGCCAACACAAGCGTTGCGGAATTTCTGCATCTTGTGGTCAACGATACATTCAGGCCTGAGTGCAGGTGAATGTGCGGTCGGCAGTGTAGACCCCGATAGCGCCAACGTGACGTCATTATGATTTACGCCCGCTGTATCGAAGACTAAAGTAGGCCGCGTATCGACTAACTTCAGCGTAATTCAGTCACTGAACGCTGTTCTGCTGTGTAGAGGGCCTCTTTCTTCTCCGATGCAGCGTGCCTGTCATAATGACGTAATGTCTGACGCTATCCGGACTTATTCTCCCTAAGGCACGTTCGCCTACGCTGAAGCCTGTGGTCACCGTTGGCCACGCCTTCATCTCCTCTGAGCTCATTCCCAGACTATGGACGTGCTATGACTAAGCAAGTTCTAAGATGCAACGGAGCATAAAGTATACTCTAAGCAGTTAAGCATGAAGTCAGAAAGGAGCAACGGAGGGTTCTAGCCTACACAGGTCCTACTTTCGGACAAAACAGCATTTCGGCAACTACCAGCGTATATGTATCACTTGAAAATATTAATTACCAATATCAAATTGAAGGGTATTTATAATTTGTTGCTACGCCGGTGCTAGTGAACGTCATAGTGGGTGAACAAAGTATGCGATAAACAGAGACGTGGGGTGAGGCTGTGTGTGTGTGTGTGTGTGTGTGTGTGTGTGTGTGTGTGTAAATGTGTTGCTTATTTCCAGTAGTAATAATAATTTAGTGTGGCTCATTGGTGTGGTGCAAGTCTTCCAATTTTACGCCACTTCGGCGACTTGCGTGTGCCTAGCCAACCGCAGTTATCCAACCGGAGAAAGGGGACCTACAGCTTAACATGGACTCCGAACTATGTGTCGTTCCTGGCGACTCCTGTCATCTTTGAGAGGGACTGATAACCTTTGTCGTTTAGTCACTTTCAAAATCAAACCAACCAAGCAACATCGTTGAGAGGTGAAGGATGGGTTAAAACGCAGACTGAAAAAATCCGAGGTCCGACCGGGTTTTTTAACCCGCGACCCTTCGGTTTCACGTCGAGCGCTTTACCCCAAGACCACTGGAGCCGAAACGTGAACGTAAACCAACCCAATGTTCATACAAATAAATGAGTGTAACACAAATGTCGTGTAAGCCATTCACCAAACATCTAACTCCGTGTTTTGTTTTGCATCGTATTTTGTTTTTCTTAACTGTTGGGGGGCTCTGAATTGTACGTGAACCCGTCGGACAAGAAAATCTTCATCGCCATGCATCGCCAAGTACTTTATCAATACTTGGCACATTTGCAGAGCTACGACTACTGACTTGCGACGATATCTATCGTCCAGAAAATCTAAACTTCAGAGTTTTATGCGTGAGTTTGACTGTGGTTATTTAGTTGACAAGGTGCGTTGCGCCACGTAGCAGTTTAAAAATTGAGCGATGTGCCTCTCCTCGATGTTATTCAACTTGTAGTCAGAACAAACGGTGAAGGAATAACTGAAATGAAGTTCAAGGCGATGAAACAGAGACTTTGCTGTTTGTCAAAGACAGCAAAGGACGAGAAAGATCAGTTGAACGGAATCATGCTCCTTTGAAAATAGGTTATAAGATGAGCATTTAGAAAAGTATTGCGATGGTAATGATATGCAGTCGCATCAATTCATATTATACTGTTGAGATGGTACAAGGAAATTGCCAAACTAGATATACCCGGCCATGCGATTCTATTGCTTGTTTTGGGTTAAATGGAAAACAAAACAAGAGACAGTACACATTTGTAATACGTGTTATTTTTTTGCTTCTTTGTTATTGGAAATTGGATATACTTACTACACTCCCTGATCTCCCTATCTCTGTCCAACTCTCTCTGTCCCTGTCCTATGTAAATGTAAATGTAGTTCCCCTCTCTTTGTCGCTATCCTTCTCCTGTCTACATAATAATTTGTGCGATACATGGCGGAGGGTATTTTACTCCAGACTTTGACGCCGTGTGATCCATCACTATTAATTTGGCAGCTGTTGTAATTTTTCATGTACAGGAGGTGGGATGGACTGAACAGAGAGAGCGGGCAGTAGGAGACTGGCAGAGACGGATAGGAGTAATGACTGATGTTGTGGTGTGGATAGGTAGACAGGAGAGAGAAGGAGAAGAGGAGGAGGAGGAGGCGGATGTAGGTAGGCAGTGAGGAGGGGGGAGCAGAGTGCAGAGGGAGGAGGGAAGGGCACGTGGACTAATTGAATATTAGGATACCCGAGCAGTGACATGTTTTCAGGTAGCTAATTCGGCACGAAGAGGGTAAAAACAGACATAAAAATACAAGAATTGATGGGCAAGTATTACAACACTAAGTTGCGTAAAAATTTCCAAGTACACGTAAAGCACTTACAATGCTTAATCATTCTGAAGAAACAAGCATTTATGTTCTTAAAGGGCTGCGTAGCTGACTGGCCGAGTGGCTAGCCCCTGGGGCACGGCCCATGTCTCATGACCACCAGCCAGTCAGCTACGCTGTCGTAGCCTCCGCCCCCAAAACTGTGAATGGTTGTAGCTGCCAAACTAAACGTGATAACAATGTCACTCAAAATTCTTTGTACACAGCCGGTGTCAAAAATTCCAGTGCATGATAGAAACAATCATTTTTCCGTTTGAAAAATTGTATGTTTGCATAAAAAATACTCTTTCTAGGTATTTTTACAATCTGTTTATTGGATAAAAATACGAGTCCTTGTCTACCAATCCATTCTGTTAAAACCACACATCAATCGCACTTTCCGTCTCAGCAATATTTACGGTGCAAGTGTTAGGTTATTCACCCTGTATATTACACAAATAGTCTCTAATGATCAAGTCGCCGATGGGACGTTAAACCCTAAGCTTCCTTCCTTCCATTACACATATACGAGATGCGGTTCCAGTACGTAAACACATGCGAAAACGAATGAGACACTGAGTCAAAATTTCAACGCAATCTATGAAGAACTTTCGGAGACTTAAGATTTTGAAGAAACGAACGAGTACATTTAAACTTTTAGAGAAAATGTAGATGTTCACAATTGCAAATCTCTAAGGCTCTTTACCCCAAAATCTATATATATAAAAGAAAGTCATGTTAGTTACACTATTTATAACTAAAGAACGTCTGAACCGATTTGGCTCAAAATTGGTGGGGAGGTATCTTAGAAACAGGAGACGGACATAGGAAGGTTTTTAGATACCTATTTATTTAATATTTTATGTATGACACATATTAATAAAAATGAATTGCCGCATGTATGAAAGCGCATCACTTGAGAATGGCTTCACTAATTTGGCTGATCTGTTCTTTGTTCTGTTCGTAATTCTCAGGACAAGGTTTGTATGAAAGAAAATTTTTGGAAAATCTACCGGATAATATTAGAATTTGAGAATAACTGAATGTACGCTTCCAGCTCAAATCATTTTCTAGATTCTCCAACAATCAGCTTATTCATTCGCTACTCGCCTAGCGACCAAATACGCTGTAACGGAGCAAACAAATACACCAAGGAGGTTAGAAGAAAGGAAGGGCATTGCTTGAAGCCAGGGATTAACTGGTATGTAGGGTTTAATTTTAAATCCGCTACACAGACCTAGCGGGCAATGTTGGCAGCATCCGTTGATTCCGGGAAATTGCGTTACGTCGCTGTTAGCCAGTCGGGTGATAATATATAATATCCAATGAGATTTGCCGATTTCTTACCAGTACTACGTTTTTCGTTCATGGAAACACTATTGGTTGTTCTCGTGGTTATAAGTGAGACTGTTTCCATAAGGGAAGTTCATTTCACTCTTATACATGAAAAACATCATCTTCCTCAGTAGGTTTAATGTGTCTGAAACTAAATTCTTATGCGAATTCTCAAAATAATATCGTTTAGTATGAAGAGAAAACAAATGTCGCCAACTAAAATTCCATTGGCTGTCTCAAGCTTTGCTACGATTGGTTGGCTTCATTCCCACGATCCAACAGCTGTTACCTATGTCGCGGAATGTAAAATTTTACCGGTATGTAGCAATGTTAATTGTGTTTCAATTAGATTCCTAATAAGAGTTCATTATTCACTTACAGATAAAGTAACTAACAAGAAGGTCAACTGTATGAATTTTTATGCCTACCGTTTGATGATTCACCGAAACGAGGACAATCACATACTGAAATGCCGCAAATTGTTTCATCAGTTCGCCGTTGATATGTATGTTTGTGCAATAAAACCATTAAGAGTACGGACATAAGAGCTACTAACCTCACAGATAGGGCAGCTCTAAAGTTCTCTCTAATAACCCGTTTCCAATTGTTTTACCCATCTTTCTTCACTTCTATTCCCAATCCGGGTCCCGATTGCAATAATAATAAATAAGATCGGAGAGAGGGAGAGGAGGAGATGGAGAATGGTGGAATGAAATGGATTTATAAAGGGGGTGATAGGAAGGGGGAAGGAGATGGATATGGTGTGGGGTAAGAGGGAGTGGTGTGAAGATACGGGGAGGAGGAGATGGACAAAGAAAGGTGGGAGGAGGCGATGGAGAAGTAGAGGAGGGAGGAAGGGAGAGACATCGGGAGAAGAAGAGATTAGGGTATATATCCCATATACATTAGCGACTGCAAAGCGTTGCCGGGTTTGCTAGTGCTTTATAATTTTGACACATTGTTACATTGGAATCAATTCATGTGTTTATATACGTAATTATATGTGTCATACATACCATTATACAAATTTTAAAACGGGGAACGATGTTACAAATAATGGAGTAAGTTACATACGTATAGGTTATACATTACAGAATTAGTCATATAAAAACGCTCCTGTATTATAATGCGATGTTGCTCCAAAATTTCGAAGCAGTTGCTCAAGAACTTTCTGAGATTAACTATTTTCAACAAACGAATGTTTACATTTTTATTAATGTTGATGTAGATGTTCCTAATCGGAAATTTCCGACAATTCGTGACCTAATGCTTTCAAATTTTGACACAACGTTGCATTAGAATATGCCCATGCTCTTATATACTAATTATTTAATATATGTTATATGTGCATTACATAAATTTTTGAAAGGAGAATAAAAAATAGTTACATATGTACCCTCCTATATTAGAAAGTAACGCTGTGTCAGAATTTCAAACTTGTGAAGATCAACTGTTTTGAAGTAACGAACATTTACATTTTATTTGTATCGAATATAAGCGCGAAAGCTGTTTTTCTGCAAAGTGATGGCCTGTGGTAAAATTGATTGAACATGATTTCAGCTTGTATTGTATCTAAATGTATCTTTATTTTCTGGTATTTCTCCTATTAATTTTTATCTCCACCACGAAGCCAACCTACGAAATGTTAGCAAACTACGTAGTCCGAGCTGGACTTCTCGAAGTTTGTCATTTAAGTTTCGTAATTGTTTATTATAACATTTTTTTACAATGTGCATAAAATTGTGCTTTGGAGTTGTGGACCGTTTAATGCGCCATGTTCGGCACGTCATCTGGTGTGCGTTAGCTTCCTCCCACTTGCATCCATCGAATGCACATTCCTGACTTCTGTCTTTGGATTTTGAACGCCACATGTCAGTGGATTTTAACTCATCGGCTGTAGACCCTGGTTGCACTTTAATTTTTAATATCACTTCAATACATAACTGTGTAGATCAATCCCGTGCTGGTGATTACGTGATTTGACCCATTGTTTGACGATTGGCTACCCTCGCACATATACCACTAGAAATCCGTCGTGTATTTAAATAAACGGATAGGTTAAACTGGTGCGGAGATTTTCATTTACGAAGTTAATAAGCCGGCCGCGGTGGCCGAGGAGACTGAGGCGCTCCAGTCACGGTCTGCAAGGCCACTACGGTCGGGGGTTCGAATCCCCCCTCGGGCATGGATATTTGTGCCGTCCTTAGTTGTAAGTAGTTCATAAGTAGTTTGTAAGTTTAGGGACTGATGACCCCGTAGTTAAGTCCCATAGACTCTTACAAACATTTGAACATTTGATTTGAAGTTAATAACGTTGTCACCAACCATGTACGAAATGCTGAACAAGAAATTTCTCAAAATTGTTACGTGGTATGCTTAATTTACACGCAGAGGAACTAGTTTACACAGGGAATAATCAGTTTCATCCTGGAGGAAGTATCAAAAGGAACAATGTATTTTACAAGATTCTGTCGTCCACATGTGTCAAGATAGAAACTTGTGACGCATTTTAACGTGCACAGGCAACCTAAAAGTGTGCTTTTTAGCCATCTGTAAGTTTCCAGTCCGTAACTTCGGAAAAAGCCGTTAAATTCACCATTACTCACTAGATAACATAGGAGGAATGGAAACTTTAAAACGTGATTTACATTAAACAGATTATCAGTTGTACAAACTACATGAAAACATGATGAAAGAGGACTCCTGGGAGTGCGCGCTGAAAAAAAAAGTCATAACTGTAGATTCCCACACTCCATGCTGATTTAAGGAAGAATGTTGAGTATTAAATAAATTGAATAAACTAACAGTAACAATGAAGACTGTGTTTCATGAGATAATTGTAGGGGTTAAACTATTAGATCTCTGATCGATTAAAAAATAAATGCGAGAACTATAGTCCGAATGAATATTAAAACAGTAAAAGACGTAAAGTAGATGTGATACTTGTAACGTGTCAGTAAAACTACAGCATAGCATTATATACTTGACTGTCCTTCTCGAAATGCTTCACTCAAGAAATGTAGGTATACAGACTTTCAGGTCACCGCTACAAACGAACCTGGGAGCTCGTAATTAAGAGTGTTATGAAATGAACAGTACTTCGTGCTCCATTAGCAGTGACTTATGATCTCCTAAAGAAACAATGAATGGTTGAAAGCTGTTGTTACGGCATTCGATACGCACTTAATGTCTTAGGTCATTCGTAGCAGACAATGGGCACGTAACGTAAGTGGGCCACAACTAAGAGGCGGAGAGAGAGAGAGAGAGAGAGAGAGAGAGAGAGAGAGAGAGAGAGCGTCTCCGTGTTCTGTTTCCATCTGCTAATGAGTACGAATTACTGCCATCAAGTTCTTTTGCGGAAGGAGTGGCTGTCAGATGGTTAGCAGACAATTGTGAAATGAAATCTCTGACGGTTAAGCAGCAAACTGACAAAAATCGAAGATAATACTACAGTGATAAGTCAGTATTTGCATTTCGTCACTCCTTTGTGGACTCTCTTAGCCTCCTCTATGCATTATCAGATTAATCACTGCTGTCTCTCCTCTTTGACTGTACATGTGAACTGGCGATTTTTCTGTAAATAAAAACCAATTACACAAAAGTCAAGTAGCTTAGAGACACACCTAGTATGTCGTGGAACCCGCCACTGGGCAGATTATTCAATACGCTTGGTTATGTCAGTGTTCGCGATAATATCGGCGCTTTAACACTGCCAAGAATATGAATAAAGTACCTACAGAAAAATTACATTTTCTCGCAAAGATTTGAGATATGTAAATAAAAATCTATAAATAAATTTACATGTGTACATTTATTTCATATTTGCGATCATACTTGTTGCTGTAATATTTTTGTTCGTTACAGCTTTTCATCCTGTCAAAAATCATATCGTAAATTAGATGAAACGAAGAATAATACAAAACGCATGCCTTTACTTCACTTATTCTACGTTTACATTTGTAAAAAAAAAATCGCGAAAATGAAGAGGAAATTGGTACCTACTTTTCACTTTAACTACTTTCTGCCTTGTAACTGTTATCACTGGAATTAATATCAAAAACACTTTCCTCAAATACAGTGGATGCACAAAATACTCCTAGATTTTATTAGGTTACAAAAGAAAACCTTGAGGATTATTATGGTTATTTTTTGGGTAAATGTGTAAGAACTCAAAGTTGCACGCGATATATGTTCATTACATTCGTACCATTTGGTTGCGCAATGGGCGAAAAATTTTAATTTGAAATTCATGGTTTATACGAGGGTTGGAACTTAAATAGTGGTAACAATTATGTGGAGACACTATGCAATGGAATCTACTATTGTCGCTGATAGAACACGTTGTTGACATATCTACCTCACCTCCGAGCAAATGGACTCGCCCGTTCCACGTCACTGGCGTGTGCACAACCGAAGGAAACACAGTCACTTGTGAGCGAGCGGTCTAACGTAACGGCGTCACTACGTTTTCGAAACAGGAACAACGGAGTTGGATCAAGATTGAATGTTCCAGAGGTCGTAGAGCACGACAGTGTCATGAAGGTCATCGAGAGGCGTGCGGGGAATCGGCATTGCCATACAGAACGGTGGCTCGTTGGGTAAAAGACTTCAACGAAGATCGGAACAGTGGCAGACATGCATCGAGCATGTCGTTCTAGCGTCTCTGAAGAAGAAGTGCGTACTGTAGCGATGAGCTATGCGTAAGAAGCGGCAACACTTTCTGCGCAACCCACCCATCACTTTGCACGACAACGCGCGGACGCATACAGCGCAAGCTGTGGCTGCTCTGTTTGGTCGATGGGACTGGGAAGTACTGTACCATCCAACAAACTCCCCGGAATTAAGTCCTTGTGACTTTGATTCTATTCTGAAGATGAAGGAACCACTTGGTGACATTCGCTTCAGAACTGTTCCAGAGATCCGACAGGCAGTAAACTGCTCCATTCGCACCATCAACAGAACAGGCTCTGCTAACGGTAGACCACGCCTTCCAAATAGCTGGCAACTGGTTCTACACAACGCTGATGACTACTTTGAAGGAGAATAAGAGGGGCAAACAAGTAACTCTTTTGTATCTGTTGTGAATTAATAGTTGCCACTATTTAAGTTCCAACCCTCGTAACCATGTTCCATGGCTTCCCGATGAGTTATAGCCTCGAAACGTTCATTATAAGTCTGAACGTATTGCCTCGTTTTCTTATATGGTGCGTGGCAGAGAACATTTTTTTCTACCACCGCTATTTCCCTATTCCCTGTTCCTGTGACGGATGTTTGATGCTAAACTACGATGTGAGCTGGAATGTTTCTAATTTTTACCTACAATATCTTTTCACGATGTACGTAGGTGAAAGTGATATATTCACTGAATCACAGAAGAAAAACATATTTATCACGTGTGTTCCGTCATATGATCATAATGTCTCAAATAGATTAAAAAATTTTCATACGCACTAAACTGAAAATCAGAAAATAGAATGAAACTTCCTGTCAGATTAAAATTTTGTGCCGGAAACGGGACTCGATCCGGGGACCTTTGCCTTTTGCGTGTAAGCACTCTACCGTCTGAGCTTTTTTTTTTTTTTTTTTTTTTTTTTTTTTTTTTTTTTTTTTTTTTTTTTTTTACCCTGGCTGACTGTAGCGGCGTTCTTGCTCTTCCTGCTCGCCACTTTTTTTTCTTCTTTTTTTTCCGACGCCTTATCCATTTTTTTTTATTTTTTTATTTTTTTTATTTTTTTTTTTAATCTACAATGCTAACAACTTTTTTTTATTATTTTTTTTATTTTTTTTTTTTTACTTTTTTTTCTAAAGTTTTACGAACTTCATTTTATTTCTATATATATCAATGAAAGAGAAAATAAAAGAAAGGAAAAGAAAAATATCTCCTTCTTTTGTGAGGATTTTCACTGGAAGTAAAATATCTCTACATGAAGTGCAGCATTAATAGCGTCTGATAGTGAACATAAATAAGACCGCCCTCCCGGCGGAACAAACATAAATGGTGACTGCACACCGACCATATGCGGATAGATATTAGCTGAATTTCTGTTCCTCACGCGAGTTCCGGGCACGTCTTCTCGAATAAATTGTTTTCATCCGTTACATAGGTTTATTCTTCCGAGGGATCATTCATACTAAAATTATCGTCTCATACCCGGCACACCCAAGCTGTGGGGAGGATCCAGGAAAACACTACCCAGAAAATTGGCATAGTATTGTCGGTGTCTTGAATTATGTAGTAGAGACGTGAAGCGATCTTGGAGGAACGTCCAAAAATCAAGCACACTCTTTTCTCGATCGTGAAACAAATAATATATAGATAGGCCTTTGATCCAGTTCACTGCATTAGTCTTTGTGCGTGGAAAAAAGCTCTCGTCCGGAAATAGAAGTGACTGCGGTTCAATAGTGTGTGGAGCTGTACGACAAAGAAAGGCAAGTATTTTCTTTATGAACAGCCACACCTCTGCAGCAGGTCCACACATCAGCCGATGTTCATCAGTGTCCAACACGTGACACTGAGGGCAGTTTGGAGAGTCCGTCATCTTAATTGCATGCAGCCGATGTCGCGTCATGTATTTTCCATTGACAACCAGATACCAGGTAGCACGAGCATCTGTATCGAGGAGGGCATGATGCACAGAACGCCACACCACGGGCCATCTGACTGTTGGATGTCGTCTCTCCACGAAATTCCGGGTGTGGCCCTTCATCATTATGCGGTACACATCACGTGTCGTTGGAGTCCGTGTATGGGGCAAGTCTTCATGGACGTAACTATATTCTATAAAAAATGTCTTAATATGTGAGAGATGGGTAGGGATATGCGCTACTGCTATGGGCGGCATTAGAGACATAGGAGCAAGTTCGTCGATCAGAATCCCAGATATTCCGGTCTGGCGATGTTTCCACAGCTTAATCATTGTACTGACATAAAGGGCAGACGCTCTGACATGTACATTGACAAGCCCAAGACCTCCGTCTCGAGGGGGGAGAGTTAATGTTTCATAACGGACTTTGAAGATAAGGCCGGCGCTTACGAAGTATCCAAACACAGCCAGCAGTCTTGTTGCCATCGTCTTCGGCATCGGTAGAATCTGGGCCAGGTGCGGTATCCTAGACGCCAGATGGATGTTCACGAAAGCAACTCGTTGTATTAAGTCTAACGACCGTAGTAGATTGCTTCGGACGTTAGCTCGTAGTACCTGAAGAAGGTGTTTGTAGTTGACTGCCGAGGTTCGTCGAATGTCGCGCGTGAAGGTTATCCCTAAACACTTGAGCTTGTCCACTGATTGTAGCGGGGCCACGCTTCCTTCAGGAAGACCCCTGCCAATGTTCATAGCGGCAGACTTGGTCAGATTCATACGGCTGCCCGCAGTAGTTCCATACTTGGTAATCCATTCTAGTGCTATCCGCACTTCGTCCCCTGATTGAGCCAGGAACAGAAGGTCATCAGCATATGCGCGACAGATAAAGGACCGGTCCCTCATCTTCATCCCAGACAGTCGACATCGCAGTCCATGTAACAATGGCTCAAGCGCAATGGCAAAAAGAATCATCGATAGCGGACAGCCTTGTCGTACAGATCGCGAAATGGTAACAGTGCCTGCCACACGTCCATTGATCAGTACACGTGAGGTGGCGCATCGGAGAAGCCGCAGGACGGTGTGTGTAAAGGCGGGAGGAAACGCCATTCTTCGCAGCACTGCTTCAAGAAAGTCATGACTCACCCTATCAAAAGCATGGTCCAGGTCTACGGACACTAAGACACCACGAATGCGGCAAGTCTCGGCCAAGGCTATGATGTCACGATAATCACTTAGTGCTGTCTGGATGTTACTTCTGCCACCAAGACATGTTTGATCCGTAGATACGACTTGATGCAAGACACGCCGGAGTCTGGAAGCGAGGATCCTGGTAAAAATCTTGAAGTCGCAGTTCAGCATGGTTAACGGCCGAAAATGTTCCACTTTTTGTCCCCTGGACTTCTTCGGGACTGGAATGATCAGGCCTTCGACAAAAGCAGGTGGGAGTGGGACGTCAGGTATCATCAGTTCTTTATACATTTCTATCCAGCGAGGAGCCATGATGTCTTGAAAGGCGCGGTAGAACTCCAGCGGGAGGCCATCTGGGCCTGGGGATTTGTTTGTTGCTCCCCTGCGTAGAGCGTCAGCGAGATCATCAGCAGTAATCGTATCTGTAAGGGTCTGCACAGACTCCCCATCAAGAGTACCAGGCATGGAGTCAAGCACTTCTTCCATTGCTATAGCATCCTGATCTTCTTCTGCATACAACTGTCGATAGTGGCCCACGAAAGCAGTGGCGATGTCATTCTGAGATGTCAGTCGACGACCATCTGGGGTATCAATAGCGTGCACCAGCGCTCTTCTACACCGTTGCTTCTCTCGAATAATGTGATGCATGGAAGGAGGTTCTCCAGCGACTCGATCTTGACATCTCGCACGTATCACTGTTCCCTCAAGACGGCGGCGCATAAGTAAAGTAATCTTCGCCTTAATCCGCTGAATTGCAATCTGTCGTTCAGGAGACGATGCTTGGCTAGCAAGCTCACGGAGTGCCGTAAAGTAAAATTCCATGGTTCGTCGATGCCAACTCATTTTGTCACGTCCATACTGTACCAATGTGCGACGCAAAGCTGGCTTAGCACACTCGAGCCACCATCGAATCGTTGAAGGATATGCCGTAAGACGTCTCTGGCAGCTGTTCCACGTCGCTTCTATATGCTGTCTGCACTCGGGATCCTTAAGATGTGCAACGTTTAACTTCCAAGTACCTCGACTTCGCCACACGCCCTGCCGTCGAAGAGAAACAGTACAAATGTAGGCGATGTGGTCCGAGAAGGCGGTAGGCCACAGCTCGGCATCAAGTGTTGCCGTTGTGAGTCCGCGGGAGACATAGACTCGGTCCAGACGGCTCGCAGAATGGCTGGTGAAAAAAGTGTATCCAGGTCGATCACCATGGTTATGCTCCCATGTGTCTATCAGGTCCAGTTCTTGAATAAGTAATTTAAGTTTTTGGCACGTGGTAAAATGAGGAATTTGGTCCTTTATGGCGAGCACACAGTTGAAGTCTCCTCCAAGAATAATGTGATCGTATTGACCTGCAAACAGTGGAGCTATCTCTTCTGAGTAGAAGTGCGAGCGTTCCCTTCTTTTGTCCGAGCCGGAGGGAGCATAAACGTTGATGATCCGGACACCATGGAATGTCACAGCAAGGCCCCTGCCCGATGGTAAATAAGTGACGTCTTCAACGACAATACCTTCTCTCAGAAGTACGGCCGTCCCACTACCGTTGGAAGAAGATGGCGTTTGATATGTATCATAACCAGAAATATCTGGAAATGACTCGAGGCGAACTTCTTGTAGAAGGGCAATATCTAGATCTGACGCCCGCATCATGTCACGGAATAACTGAAACTTTATCTGCGTTTGGATTGTATTAATGTTGATAGATCCAATTCTGTAAGCCTGCCCTTGTGCCATATTTACAGGGATGCTCATTGTAACACGAAGATCAGGTAGCACATTCTCCCCCAAACCCTCATCGATTAGCATACATTTAGTTTAGTAGCAACATCTGTTGCTACGTCACCTGTGGATGAATTATCTTCAACATCTTCGTGCCAAGCTGCGTTGCTTGGACGCTGGTCGTCAGTTGAAGCCCCTGGTGAGTCAACATGCATTGGTGTGTCGTCGGTGTACGACTGACGAATGTCTGACTGCTGGTCATCACCTGTAGTAGGAGTTATAGACATACGCCGTGTTGATTCCGCTTCCGACTGGAGTGAGGCAGGAAGTTCCACTTTAGGGTCTTCTGATGGTAGAAGGTCTTGGGATTCATCATTAGATTGTGATCGGCTGATATCAGACGGAGCAAGCCGACGTTTCTTCCTTCTCTGTGGTGACCGTTGTTTTCGCACGTGTACGTCAGTATCAGACGAAGTCTGGGTATTCTGACTGTCTGGCACGAAGGCGGCGGTAGGCACGACCATAGAGGCGGTATCTGTTCCCTCCTTCGGAGACACTTCGTTATCCTTCCTCACGTGACGTTCAGGAGCCGGCACAGGTGTAGCCTCCATCCTGTCCTCGTTGCCCTGAAGTTCTACCGTGTTTGGCACGGCGTCATCAAGTGGTGTCGGCAAAGGCTGCTGGCTGGGTTCATTTTGAAGAACCTGTACATATGTCAATGGAAGCGTCGTCGGTGCCGATGGGATCTGTTCATCACCAGGTGGTAACTGCGTTATTCTGCGCTGCATACAGCTAGAACGAACGTGACCTTCTTGGCCACAACCGGAGCACGTCTTCGGCTGGCCATCATAAATTATGATGGCACGGCACCCTCCAATATATAGATAAGATGGCACGTGTTTGGTCAATTCAATGCGTACCTGCCGCACCCCATTGAATACGGATATGTTGTAAATTGAGCCCATTTCTCGGCCATGTGGCTAATAACGTTCCCATAAGGGCGCAGCGCAGAAACAACCACGTCTGAAGGTACTTCAAACGGAAGTTCAAACACTCTAATTGTTCGTAGTCCAAGACCTGCTTGTTCGATAGTCACTTCACCGATATTTCCATCTGAGTGACGGAATTTGAGTCCATTTCTTGATCTGTTTAGAATCTTCTCACAGACGGCGTCGCTGGTAAGCTTCACATACACTACACTGCTCACTATAGAGAAGTGGATGCCAATAAGATCGTTACAGTCAATCTTCACTTCGTCTCTAATAAATTGTTCGACTTCAGGTGCCTTCGGACGTGCATATTCATTCGAAAAACTGATTTTCAATGTTGATTTTCGCCAGGAGTGGGCCATTCTTGTTCTAAGTAAATTACGCAAGCGAAGGCGACTGTGCCACGCAAACACACGCGAGCAGCAGACCCGGCGGCGGGACGTAAACAGTCCGTCCGCACCGCTGCACTGCCTGACGCAGACTGGAAAATAGAATTTCCTATTTATTAGTACCTTCCATACACACAAAGAGCAAAACTTTTTCTAAATTCATTGATAATGTCGAATACATAAGTGCCTTTAAATTTGAAGCATTGTTGTTTACTAGTTCACTGACTACTTCTTCCCAACAAGGTAATTAAAGTTGGCATCTATATCCACATGGGGTACTCGGCGACTCACATGTAAGTGCCTGGCAGAGACTTCATCAAACCTCTTTCATACAATTTACCTACCATTCCATTCTCGAACAGCGCGCGATTTGTTTGTCCAAGATGTGCCTTCAGTGGGCTGTGTCGCGAGATTTTAGCACGAGCTTTAAACATACAAGATCATTCCTTTTTCTATTTTAAAAATGTCCGTTAAGATCTAAATACTATTATATTCCTATTGATCAAGTAGGATCACTTTAAAAATCAGTTTCCCTTCTTTCTTTCTTGTTTCCTATTTTTTTTCGTCAAGTTGTTTGCTCCTTTCTTCTACCCATCTTCTTTGTGATTTGTTAATTATTCAGTCTTGAAAGTCTTGTAAAAGTAAATTTTTTGTACAGATTTTTCCTTTTTTATTTGCAGCTTTTTGATATTGTTTTGTTTCCAGACCATTCCTGGTTTCGGCATTCAATGAAATTTTTGATTTCTTTTTTCAGAACTATTGGAAAATTTGTTTCGTTAGTGCGTTCTTGCTCATTCGATGGAGGTGTTACTAGAAAATTAACTTGCACTTTGCGATCACTTCTGATATATTGTGCATATTATAGTAAACCCCGTCATTACTTCTCATTTTCGACTCTTGTGTAGTTTGTATTGAATAATACGTTTTTTTTAATATTCGTTTTGAACTATGTTTTCCAGTCTTATAGTTCATCCTTAAGTATTCACACGCAGAGAAATCGTCAGGGCTTATCACAAATGAAAGTAGCAAACCGTTGTGCAAGTCTCAAATATAATGTGCGGAATTTCTTCTTCTTAGTGGCGGATGAATCAAAACATTTTGGGATTAACGACCTCTACCTGTTTGATGATTTCTGGGACGTTCTTCGAATTCCTATGGTTTCTAATTTTTGACAAGAAACTGGACATTTCTATTATTTTTATGGCACAAAACACAACGACATTAGTCATAACCTGTAGCAACTATTGTGTTAGAAATATTTCTGGAAGATATAAAACACTTCATTCCGCCAAGATCGCTAAAAATTTATTTTCGTCCCTTAACCGGTTTCGGTGAGCTCAGTCACCATCTTCAGGAAGTCCAGTACAATCACTGCAAAAAGTTATACAACGTCTACAAACTGAAACGTTATTGTGGTATACCAATAAAAAGTCAGTTAACAAAACATGTACTTTACCTTATCGTCATATGTAAAAAAAGAAACATAACCTTCTAACACACGTAAACATCTTGTTAAAGTTTTCATCACAGGTTGGTTCGTCATAATGAATAAAATGTGGTCTTGGCCCAAGCACCCAGTGATGAAAAATTTCATCAAGATGTTTACGTGTGTTAGAAGGTTATGTTTCTATTTTTACATACGACGTTAAGGTAATGTACATGTTTTCTTAACTGTCTTTTTATTTGTATACCACAGTAACTTTGCAGTTTGTAGACATTGTATAACTTTTTGCGGTGATTGTACTGGACTTTCTGAAGATGTTGACTGAGCTCACCGAAACCGGTTAAGGGACGAAAATAAACTTTTAGCGACCTTGGCGGAATGAAGTGTTTTATATAAACTGTTGATAGCTCTCCGCCGCGGTGGAGTAGCCGAGCGGTTTAAAGCATCTCGCTGCGAAGCGCGCGGTTGCTCGCCGTGGAAGTTCGAGTCCTCCCTGGGGCATGGGTGTGTTTGTTGTCCGTAGGTTAGTTTACCTAGGTTTAAGTATTTTGTAAGCTACGGACTGATGGCCACGGAGTTTGGTCCGATAGTTTTACAAACGCCGGCCGCGGTGGCCGAGGGGACTGAGGCGCTCAAGTCACAGTCTGCACGGCCACTACGGTCGGGGGTTCGAATCCCCTCTTTGGCATGGATATTTGTGCCGTCCTAGTTCGTAAGTAGTTCATAAGTAGTTTGTAAGTTTAGGGACTGATGACCCCGCAGTTAAGTCCATTAAGCTTAACAAACATTTGAACATTTTAGATTTACAAACATTTTTTTGATAGCTCTCCAGTGGCGTAAAATGCCTTTTAACTATTTCCGGAAGAATCTGTCTCGTGTGTCTCAATACGTTCTCTCCTTGTCGAAGCGAATTTCTCTGTATACTGTGCTGTCATACGGCAAGCATCTAGCAGTAAAGGACTGGTTAGCGTGAGGAGGAAGATAAAAGGGGAAAATGAGGAGAGAGTAAGGTAGGGTGAATGGAATGAGAGTCGTGAAGGCAAAGGAAGGGAGAAAGAAACAAGATGTGTATGCAGAGTGCGGTCATGTGGGACTGCGCAAGCAGTAGGCGGCAGCGCTATCTGGAGCGTGTGTGACGAACCGCGGTAGCGTGGCCGGCGTTTCACGGCTCACTGGCTGCGCGCCCATTAAATAGGTGCGCGGCCGCGGCCTATCCACGGGGCAAGAAACCGCCGCTCGTGTCGGAGAGGCGGGCACGCTCCGGCGTTTCAGCTGAAATCATTTTTTGCAATCAAGGTCACCGCTCGATCCCAAACGTCCAGACCTGCAACGAATGGCTGCCGCAACAACTCTCTCCGTAATCCGCACGTGGTCAGTTCTTGGCGTTCCCCAGTCTTGTCCCGCCAATATCGCGATGATCATGTGCTTCGTACAAGTTGATTCAAGTTGTAATAACTTCTCAAAATATATGACGTCCTCCGATTAAAGGCGCGGACACATATATCCGGGCCGTGTCCGGACGGGTGACGTCCGTGCTCCGGCCCGTTCCTCGTCCGTGTCTCAGTTCATTGTAGTGACTCGGACGCGCTGATCTGTGTTCCTGTTTGTGAAAGTTGTAAATATGTTCGCTAATTTTAGTTATAGTGAATTAGAATTTTCATTTGAGTCGGTCAAGAAGGACAGCCGAAAACGCATTCGGTATTTTCCAACAGAAATTTCGAATGTTTAGAAGAATCCTCCAGGGAGATGCTAAAAACCTTACAATGATTGTGACAGCAGCGTGTGTACTGTACAACTATATATTCGAAAAATGGAAGGTTACTGGAACAGAGAATGGATCAAAAGGAAACTGCTGGAGGGTCAGAAAGAGCATCAAATCTTAGAAAGCTACCACGAGTTCGTGGGAGATCATCAGATGCTGCATTCTATGTACGAGACCAACTAAAAAAAAAATTCTTCAATTCTCCACAAGCGAGTTTGGAATGGGACGGATAGAACATGTCGCCTAGACGATATACCAGTGACATAAAGCAAAAAAATATTTGTTTGAGAAATAAAAAGTAAATTAATATTTGTCTAGTATTAAAACTTGTAGAATTTTTACATTACTAAATATATATTTTTCTGGTTTGAAACTTTAATAATTTTTACCTCACCTTTGGCTTGCAAATCTGCTGCAATTGTCTTCCATACTTTGTCCTTGTAATCGATATTCCGGTACTTCACGTCTGTCTGGTCGTAAATTACCGGAAACTTACGAACTTCTTCTAACAAACGTTCCGAGTCCATTTCTTACAACAGTCTTCCACTGTTGAGAAACAGTACCGTCTCGTCTTCCGGCGACCGTGCTCGTCACGTGCAAAATTAAACTCTGCCAGTTCCGCCCAGCCCGCTGCCGGTCATTTGACGCTCCATGCCCGGCCCGGGTCACGTGTGGCCACCTACATTTACTTCAATGGTGTATTTCGTTCCCCGGGTGACGGCCGATACTCGGACGTGTCCCGGCCCGGGTATGTGTGTCCGCACCTTAAGGGCACGAATGAAGTCTTGGAATTAAACAGAAGCGTAAAGTGCAGTATTGTATGGCGTGCTTGAAACATGCGCTGTGTTTAAGATTTCCTTTTTGTTTACTGTAGAACAGAGGTCGGCAATTAATCTTAAATGGGGTCCGGATACTTTTGTAAATTTTTATCGACATCCAGATGTAAAACCGCAAGTTTCTTATTAATTTTTTATTTTAATTTACACTCACAAAATAGTATGAAATACAATAGATGTAAAATAAAAGTGTATAAACAATCCAGAAAAACTTATATAACTGGCTATTTTTTTTCACTCACAAAAAGTATGAAATAAAATAGATAAACTTATATTGGATTGTCCAGAAACTGGTCGTACATTATAGATATTTTACTTTAATTTTCACTACGACATTTTGAAATACAATGAAATGTGAGTATATGTATTAAAATGCATGGAAAAAATTACATTTGCGGTCTTGAGCAGGTTCTTAAAGTTAGGTTCACGTGCGGAGCAGCTTTTGCGAATAGCGTCTACAGAGTGGTCGGTCGTTAGTCTCTATCCAAAATTATTCCCCAAGAAATCCTTTTTTGAAAATAAAATTTCACGAATATATGTGGAGCCAAACAAAGCAGCCAGGTAGCTCGCTAATTTTTTACAATTTTCATAATTTACCGGGACATGTTGACTCCTAAATTCTTCAGTGGATACAGTTTGAGCCGGCCGCGGTGGCCGAGGGGACTGAGGCACTCAAGTCACGGTCTGCACGGCCACTACGGTCGGGGGTTCGAATCCCGCTTCGGGCATGGATATTTGTCACGTCCTTAGAGTTAGTTAATTCATAAGTAGTTTGTAAGTTTAGGGACTAAAGACCCCGTAGTTAAGTCCCATAAGCTATACAAACATTTGAACATTTTTTTATTATCTCCATTTCGAGTGAAGGATTTAAAAGGTGGAACAACTTCGCAGCCACGACAGTCCATTCTGGTGCAGGAGAAACCTCAAAAGGTGATCTTAAGAAACGTGACAAGTCGTATATTGCTTTGAATCTTACTGCCAATTTCGTCTTAACATCTGCCAAGTAATTTGATAATTGTATTGTCTATTTCTGGATTTTTAAATTAAAATTTTTGCAAAATAAAGAAATTCTTGACTTAAAACGTCTCTTTCAACGAATCAGTTTCCGACGGAATGGCCGCGGTGGAGTAGCCGAGCGGTCTAAAGCGTCTCGCTGCGGAGCGCGCGGTTGCTCGCCGTGGAGGTTCGAGTCCTCCCTGGGGTATGGGTGTGTGTGTTTGTCCTTAGGTTAGTTTACCTAGGTTAAAGTAGTTTGTAAGCTACGGACTGGTGACCACGCAGTTTGGTCCGATAGAATTACAAACATTTTTTCCAGCGGAATGATGATCACTTTGAACAAATTTCTTATTAATTTCCCATTTCCTTGTAGATTGGTGTTGTTACATACAAGACAAATGTTTTTATAATAATTAGAGTATGTAACTTACACTTTGAAAATACTTTTGGCGGTCCATTTTTGGCCTTTCGCGGTCCGGACTTAGACCGCGGTGTGCCAGTTGCCGAACGCTGCTGTAGAAGGTTTTATAATAAGCATAAATATCAGTTACGGAAGTAAAAAGAAAACCATGAAGCGCTTCACATTAAGCACAATGTTAATAATGTACTTCATGACGTAAGGTGTAAGGCCGGGATTGTTTTATAATTTATTCTTGTCAAAAAGACCAAGAGGTATTGATTGCAAGTAATGAACTCGGTAACGTGAGTCCGTGATAAAATTTATTATTGGAACTTAATGAAATATTCACTGAGAATAACTGCAAAATTAAACAATAAGAATTAGAAAATATTTGGTATATGACTACAGTGGACAATTAAACAGGTTCGTTTTATTGAATTAAGGAAATGCAAGTTATGCAGCATCAGTGGTGTCTGATAACATCGCTTCCAACTCACAACTTCTATTTTATATGGCCAAAATTTGACTACTCACTTTTCATTATTTGGTAACAATGATCGTACATACAGAACTAGGAAAAGAACCAAAGTAAGTAACAAAAGACTATTGCTATTTTATGGGAAAGAGAGGGCAGCAAGTGCGAACTTAACTCATCAGTGCCAGAAGCAGTGATCAAAGAGCGATGAATATTCATCTTTCTTATATATTAAAACAATCTACGAAAACTAAAGTCAGTCGGCCAGACGAAACTACTCGGGCGATTTCCTTCACTTTTGTTTTAAACGAAATGTATTCATCCACACAACAGTCATCAAGTATGAGAATTTACATAACTATCGCCTTCCTTTTTCTACACTCAAACGCAATTTCCTTCTGTATATTTCTTTTGGAGATGTCCTTGTTGTAATGGCCCGGCCGTTCTACCGATTTCCTTCATTTTTGCTTTAAACGAAAGGTATTTATTCGCAGATTTTCATCAAGTATCAAAATTAACTCGAGTCTCTCCATTCTCTATTTTTATTTTCAAACGCGGTATCCTTCCGTCCTTGCATTGAATATTTTAATCGGTTTGTTTTACGATATCTTCGGTATTAATTAAGGTAAGCAGTTCTTTTTGACCTAACAACCCTAAGCGGATCAAGCTCTTTCATTTGCGCTTTTCAACACATTCATTGATTGATTCTTATGACAGCTATGCGTGAAAATTCAAATTTACTTATATATTTTATCGACTTTTTTGTCATTGCACTAACGGTGCGAAGTATTCGAACGTGTCCTTTAGTTTTATTATTAAATTACAGACAAAAGAAGAAACGATACAGTTGTGGTTTGCCCCACACCATAGCTGTTTGTTTAATGTTATTCTTGTTGTGGTCTTCAGTCCGCAGACTGGTTTGATGCAGCTCTCCACGCTACCCGGTCCTGTGCAAGTCTCTTCATCTGATAATACGTTCGGCAACCTACATCCTTTTGAATCTGCTTATTATATTCGTCCCTCGGTCTCCCTCTACGATTTTTACCCCACATGCTTCCTTCTAATGCTAAGTTGACAATTCCTTTATGTCTCAGAATGTGTCCAACCAATCTATCCCTTCTCTTAGTCAGGATATGCCAGAAACTCTTTTCTCCCCGATTCGGTTAACCACCTCCTCATTAGTTACGTGATCTACCCATCTAATTTTCATCATGCGTCTGTAGCACCACATTTCAAAAGATTCTATCATCTTTTTATCTGTATTCCTAATCATCCACGTTTCACTCCCATATTATGCTGTGTGTTTAATGATACCCGATTAATTTTTCACATTTTAAATTGTACTACCACAATAGAGCCAAAGATGCCATTTTACTGTATGCTCTAAGTGTAACGAAAAACGCTCTTCCAAGTCTGTAAAAAAAAAAAAAAAATAAATAAATAAATAAATAAATAAATAAATAAATAAATAAATAAATAAATAAAAAATTGTAACTTTATTGACAGAAGCAATTTTTGGTGATGACGTCATAAGACGAAAACTAGTTAATTAAATGCAAAGTAACTTGTGGAACATATACAACATTGTGCTTTTAATTCACTACGTTTGTGCTCTACCAAGACTGACGGAAGAATCAATCAAAATTTTAAGAAATAGTCTTCGATGTAGTACCAAAAATGTTTAAATGTTTGTATAGCTTATGGGACTTAACTACGGGGTCATCAGTCCCTAAACTACTTATGAACTAACTAATACTAAGGACAGCACAAATATCCATGCCCGAGGGGGGATTCTAATCCCCGACCGCAGTGGCCGTGCAGACCGCGACTGGCGCGCCGCAATCCCCTCGGCCACCGCGGCCGGCTCGATGTAGTAATTTAGTTCGAATTTTTTAAAAAGTGTCATTCAGACTCTTCAAGTCCTCGAGTATCTTGCTTGTGTCGTTATTTATTACTCGAATCCACACCTCTCATAGGTGTACTTCGGCAGTGTCCGGCGCTGTTTCTGTCACCCGAGTGTTTTGGCTGCAGCTATTGGAGTGTCCCAAAGAGTAATTTCCATGACCTGCAGTCGCTTTCAGACAACAGGAACCTTTAGAAGAAAGCAAAGTCAGGTTCGTCCACGGGTAACACAGTAAGGGATGACCGTTATCTCCGGTTAACAACCCGTCGAGACAGGAGGCTGAATGCAACTCAGCAGCAACAACAGGGCGCGCGATATGAACACAAACAGCTGGAAATCGCTTTCGGGAATGTGGCGCGGAGGCGTATGGTGTGTGTCTCTTTATAACCACGACACCGATTAACCCGCAAAAACTGGGCGGAGGAACATCAGGATTGCAGTCGTAAAGAATCAGATTTTGTGTTCAGCGAGACAGTCGTCGTTCTCTCATTTGGAGAGAACGTGGAAGTCTGAACAATCGTGCTTATGTGCCGGAATCATGGTGGTGGACGAATGGTGTGAGCAGGAGTCGCTATTGATGGACGCACGGACCTCTGTGTTGTTCAGAATAGCGCTTTGATCTCTCAGAGGTATAGAGACGAGATCATCCGACCTTTCGGTTTGCCGTACGCTGGTGTCAATGCAGATTGGCTCCTTGGGGTCACGATAAAGCTCGTCTCAACAGAGCTGCACTGGTGGACAAATCCTTGAAGTGGAGAGGATTGAACTAATGGGGTGGCCAGCTTGTCCACCGGACTTAAACCAGGTTGTGCATGTCTGGGCTGCACTTGGCAGATGCATTGCAGCCAGACCAGTACGTCCACAAGGGTTGGAGATCTGTATATTGCAGTGGTGGAAGAATGGCCCAATATCCCTCAAGTGATTACCTGATACTGTCCATGCGACGTGGGTGTGCAACTATACTGCTTGTCCGAGGTTCTCACACACCATATTAGAGGGCAATGAGAATTACTGTTTCACTATTATGATAGCCTAGCTCTAACTAAACGCTATGTAAGCCTCAAATAAAGATGTGAGACAGCAAAATACCGTACTGTACCATACACAAATTGCAATTGTAACCAATATCTGAATGAAATACGTTAAGATATGTGTATTGTGTATGATATTGAAAGGAGTACGCAATATAATTTTCACATAATTTTTGCCTGTCATAGAGCATTGAGCATGTTTTGTTATAAAAACCAAAGCTATAATTCTGCAGAAAACAAATTTATGTATATTTTGTACCATTTCACTAATCGATATAACATACTGTACTCATTTTCATATCTTTGCTGTCAACCAAAGACTTTGTTTTATCTTTGGAGGGTGTCTTGCACTCACAGTTGTTGCGTTTAAAGAGTAGAGGTGTGACCTTCGTGTAGAGAGGAGTTGGTGTGTGACCTTCGTGCAGGATACTGTCGGGTTAGTCTGTCTGTGTGTTAGACTCGAAGAGTAAAAATTCAGTTTTGAAGAGTCGCAGCCAAGTCTGCAGATTAAAAATTTTGTATGGAAATTTATGTCTCAAATAAAGTAAACTTGTACTTTTCTATTGTTATGTATGGTAGCCTGTATGTAGCCTATATTGTAGTTGGTTTGTCTTTTGGGTAATGAATACTGTTTAATTCAGCTCGCATTTATCATTTATCCCTGTGTCATTTTACCAGTTCCTCGGTCCTTTCACCAATTTGAATTGCTATCCGTTCTGATCATTGTTTCTTATGATAGAGTTGCATAATTATTGTGTTTGTAAATTTGTATGCTAATTAGAACAGTTCAGTGTAGTCATTTTGTGATGATCAGTTGGTCTGTTAATGAGAGCAGGAAGTAGTTTGTTCATAATTGCAGTAAAGATCATAGTTAAAGATTTTCTCAGTCTCAATGAAAGTTCAGATTGTTAAGGTAGTTAATGTTAGTAACAGTTAAAGTGATTTGTTTGATTAGAAGAGAAGTAGATCACGTAAAGAGATGAGACATATTTGCAGTGTGTGATACTTGAAATCTTTACCAGATTTGTAGAACATTTTTTTTTATTACATTGAATCTGTATGGTAATTGTTGTACAAATAGGCACATTATCAAGTGCAGTGATCTTGATATCCAATTAATATCAAATATCCTTGTTTGGCATCCTGTTAATTCAAGGAGCAAAATTATCACTGTAGTAGCACAATCTGTTCGCTCTCGCAGTCGAATTATACATGTATAGTCTGGCTGCTGGTATATGGTGCACGCTAATTGATCTGAACATTTCATTTGCTCACATTGTTTTTCACACACGAGATTAATGTGTAGACCAGTTACGAGTTTAATTACTGTTGACTTATTAACAACTGTACAATTTAAAGTGTTATCCGTTGCGCATCAAACTAAACCACATTTACGTAAGATCATTGCATCCCATGTCAGTTGCAATTTATTCTAACAGGGCAAAGGAAGTTAGTAAGTCTCATTGCTTAGTCAAATTATTTTGTTACCAAAACCACAACATAACATTTATTTGGGAATTTTAGCGGGGACGGTCTCTTAACAAAAACAGTGACACGCTCGCCCCACAAACACATACTACTTTTCATTGCAAACAAACACACACTACTTTTAATATCTCACGTGATCCCCTAATTGTTTTGAACAGTGTAGATACATACAATTTGGGGTCAATGTACTTGTATATTAACGAGGCTAAAAACTGCAGGATACAGGCGGTGTATGAGTGTTTCTTGGACGAGGCAGTGCACTACAGAGAGACGTAACATAAGCGTGTTGAGAGCCCTGTGGGCGTGGCAAGGCTAGAGGCGCAGACAGCGAGCGCGGCGGCGGCAGCCAGCCACGGCATCAGCAGCAGCGGCATCAGCAGGCTGCGGTTGTGGGGGGCGGCGGCGGACGAGGCGGCGCGGTCCACGGGCGAGTACAGCCGCTCCCCGAAACCCCTCAAGCGCTCCGTCAGCCAGTCCCTGCGCACAACAGCCAGCCACCTCATCCACAAAAGTCCTGACAAAAAAATTGAACTTACAATTGCAAATCACAATGTAATACAACCAGGAAGCCGCGGTGGAGTAGCCGAACGGTCTAAAGCACCTCGCTGCTGAGCGCGCGGATGCTCGCCGTAGGAGGTTCGAGTCCTCCCTGGGGCATGGGTGTGTATGTTTTCCTTAAATTAGTTTAACTTAGTTTAAGTAGTTTGTAAGCTACGGACTGATGAACACGCAGTTTTGTCCGATAGATTTACAAACATTTGAATTTGTAAACAACCAGGAAAAGCACCGGACTCCATATATCGGCTTCTCTGTCTTACGACGAAAATTTGTGACGACTATGATATCGTTTTCAAGCTATAATTTCATTCTTAACATTTTGTTTTGGGGCATCTCGGGAAATTCGAGATAGAACTGAGTCATATCACACATTTTGTAATGTACACACATCAAATAAAGTGTTGCATCTCCTGAATACTGACGTTGAATATTGTACAGTGCCTCGAGAGGACAGTTCCTTAGATGGGTAAAACTCTGTCGGGCTTTCAGCCGCGTCAAGTGGTTTCAAATCCAGAGGCTTCTGGCAGAGATCTCCTCGACCAATGTCAATTGACTCTCGATCATTGCCGCCGCCGTCGTTATATTTCTGTGCGACTTCATGTGACGTCACTGGTGATCGTCGCATCGCCATGTATAGTAATGTTTCGATCGCGTGCCTGTCGCGTCTGCTTCGAGCGTCCGATTAAGCTACCCCAGGAAGCATTTGTTCTTGTAATGACGGCGTCCCGTCGAACGCTGTACGATGCTTGTTTTCTACACCATTGCGGAACATCCTCTCCAAAACAAACATCGTATTGCGTTCGACGAGACATCCGTCATTACAGAAACAAATACTTTCCGCAATGCCTTGGAAAACAAAAATGTTCAAATGTATGTTAAGCTTATGGAACTTAACTGCTGGGTCATCAGTCCCTAAACTTTCAAACTACTAATAAACTAACTGCTACTAAAGACAGCATAAACATCCATGCCCGAGAGGGGATTTGAACCCCGACAGGGAACAGCCTCGCGCATTGGAGGAGCATAGTGCCTCAATGCGCCCAACCACTCTGCCGTGGCCTGGAAAACAAATATCGCATTGCGTTCGACGTTACATTACACATTACAAGAACAAACACTTTCTGGGATAGTCTAATAAAATATGCTATTTAAATTGAAGTCTGTGAAAACAAAACAAAAAAGGAAAAAACAAAACAAAACAAACAAGAGGGCGCCTTGTAGCTAAGCACACCTTACGATCAAGCCATCGGACGGTTGAAGTGGGAACGACAAGCACGCGACCAAAATATTGTCACATATGGCGATGCCGCGAACACCAGTGACGTCACAGGAAGCCGCGCAGCTATTTAAGGACGGCGGCAGCAATGACTGGACACTCACCACTTGGCAACGGACGAGGAGACCTCGACCGAAGGCTCGTGGATTTCAAGCCACTTGACGCGACTGGAAGCTCGTGATAATTTTATCAGTGAAACTCGCAGTGAAACTGTGCATTCGTACAGTTGATTACATTCGCCATAGGTGCCTCACCACAACTCATTCCCAATTGGGATCCCCCTTTGCCCCACTATCAGCTTGTCTGATAATTGGCTGAATAGAACCGTGGCTCTTTATGGGCCGGATCTGAAACAGGCAGCTCCACTTCTCGGAGTGGAGAATGAAATTAATAAGTTTTTTTTCCTCACGACCCGCGCAAGCTCTAAACCACCACTAATGAGCAGCGCCAGTGTCTCGGGGTGGGTCAGACGGCCGATCACCTCCAGTCACAACATCAGGAACGAAACACACTGCTTGTGTATACTGTAAACAGTTTGATCGTATCCGCATTGTACTTTGGATCAGGAGGGACTCTCATGAAGTTTCCCGACGACTCATCTACATCTACATCTACATGGGATACTCTGCAAATCACATTTAAGTGCCTGGCAGAAGGTTAATCGAACCACAATTATACTATTTATCTCCCATTCCATTCTCGAATAGCACGCGGGAAGAAAGAACACCTGAATCTCTCTGTTCGAGCTCTGATTTCCCGTATTTTATTCTGATGATCATTTCTACCTATGAAAGTGGGAGTCAACAATATATTTTCGCATTCGGAGGAGAATGTTGGTGATTGGAGTTTCGCAAGTAGCCCACGCCGCAGCGATAAGCGCCGTTGTTGTAGTGATTTCCATCCCAGATCCTGTATCATTTCCGTAACGCTGTCTCCCCTGTATCGTGACAATACGAAACGAGCTGCCCTTCTTTGGACTCTTTCGATGTCCTCCGTCAAACCCACCTGATAAGGACCCCACACTGGGCAGCAATACTCCAAAAATGGACGGACAAGCGTAGTGTATGCAGTTTCTTTTGTAGTTCTGTTGCATCTTTTAAGGGTTCTGCCAATAAAACGTAGTCTCTGGTTCGCCTTTCCCACTATATTATCTACGTGTTCTTTCCAGTTTAGGTCTGAAGTAATAGTAATTCCTAGGTATTTTGTGGAGTTAACGGCCTTCACATTTGATTGATTTATGTTGTAAACAAAGTTTAACGGATTTCTTTTCGTACTCATGTGAACGACTTCACACTTCTCAATATTTAGAGCCAATTGCCAATTTTTACACCATACTGATATCTTATTCAGATCGTTCTGCAGTTGGTTTTGATCTTCAGATGATTTTACTAGACGGTAAATGACGGCGTCATCTGCAAACAACCTAAGAAAGCTGCTTAGATTTCCCCCTAAATCGTTTATGTAAATAAGGAATAGCAGAGGGCCAATAACACTACCCTGTGGAACGCACGATATCACCTCTGTTTTAGTCGATGCCTTACCATCGATTACTACAAACTGTGTCCTCTTTGACAAGAAATCCCCTATCCAATCGCAAATTTGTGGCGATATACCATAACCACGCAATTTGGTTAATAGCCGTTTGTGAGGTACGGTGTCAAAAGCTTTCTGGAAATCAAGAAATACGGAATCGATTTGCGAACCTTTGTCGATAGCACCCATCACTTCGTGTAAATAAAGAGCTAGTTGTGTTTCGCATGAAAGATATTTTCTAAATCCGTGTTGACCTTGGGTCAATAGATCGTTCGGTTCGAGATAATTCATAATATTTGAATACAGGATATGTTCCAAGGCCCTGCTGCTAATTGACGTCAATGAAATAGGCCTGTAGTTTAGTAGGTTACTCCCACTGCTCTGTGTGAAGCAAAGCGATGTTGTTCGGAAATCGAGGGGGTAAAGAGATACAGCAACTGTCGATGTCTTGCCTCGCTCTGGCCATCGAAAGGCTACCAGAACAGGTGCTGACCGCTACTTACGGATGTAAACTCTGAGGAACCCCGAGATGAACGCCAGCATGCTGAATATAGATTTTGGTGCACCCGCAGGATGTAGTGTATCGAACTGAACTGTACAAAACAGTCTGCATGGCATGCAAGAAGGGCGTGGACAAACAGACGAGTACGAAGAAACTGACAGAGAGTGGAGAGTGATGGATGTACATCCGAATTCTATAAAGAAAATAATACGATAGACATACTGGAAATGTGTGCTCTCTCTGTTCTTCTTTTTCCAAATACGGCTCAAGAAATTCGGTGTCGCATCCGCCGTTTCGACAAAATCCTGTAAAGCCTCTCAACGTGCCAGCTTCTGATCGTCAGTCAAGAGCAACTCATCCGGTATCACGCGCACAGGTAATCGACGATCGTTCGTGGTCAATGTCCTGACATTCGGCACTGACGGCAGCAGCGAGCACACAGTAACGTAGAGCGGCCGTATAATGACAGAAAATGCAGCTGGGCAGAGAGCGCCACACCCAACCAACATGGCATGAATAGTTCTAATCCGGCCACGGCTGAGAGCACAGGCTAGTTTGAATGTTTAGAGTGGTTCCTATAAAGTAATTTGTCTCTACTTAAGCTGTAGTGTAGGTTATTACTCATAAGGTATTAACATTAGATTTTGTATTAATTTATCAAATATTTTCTCTTGATTTTGTCTCTTTTTTATTGTGCAGTGTTAGTGTATTATTGTGTTACTCATGAAATTCATCATCTCATTTTTCAATAACATTATTACTGTTATACTTGATTGTATCACTGATTTTGTCCCTTGTCAAAAAATGACTTGTACCGGAGAAAGGAAGAAATTAAATGGTGTGTAGCATTGGAAGGAATAAATAAATATCTTCCCAAATGCAATAAACAATTACAAATGTTAATTCATTTTTCATGTATTTTAAGGCGTTCTTTTTTTTTAAATCTTTTTGGCCATAAGTAATTACAAATTTCAGCTAGGGATAGCATATATCATACTATTATATAAAATAGAAGCATATTTTCCCTCTGTCTGTGCCTTTAACGTTTTATAACTCAAGGAGTGCCTAACGTATTGTCACGCGATTTCTTTTAATTTCTTCTGTCTCCTGCGATAAAGTTAAGCCATATTTATTGTCCATACGAACTTGAGAAACAACTAAAATAAGAACAATAACGTAGAATCGTTTACCGCTTTTACACTTAAGTCAGCTTTGGAGACTAAACTATAAGAGCTACGCCAGTGTACATAGTATAGAATTGCAGAACTCACAAAGATCTAATAAAAATACATAGATAAAATACGCGAGAGCATATGTCTAACTTTTCCGAGTGAACCACATTTATCATTTTTGTCATCTAGAGCGTTGACGCCAGTTGGCTTCAAGACTACAGATATAGTGACAGTGAAAGATCTGTGAAAGTTACACATATGATCTCGCGGTTTTTTTTATTTTAATTTTTATTTATTTATTTATTTATTTATTTTATTTTATTTATTTTTTTTTTTTTTTTTTTTGTCGTGAGTTCTATAACCCTATACTAAGTACTTTGGCGCAGGTCTCATAGTTTACGCTACAGAGGTCACGAAAGTGGAGAAGTGATAGACCATTCTAGTTCAAATGTTCAAATGTTTGTAAAGCTTATGGGACTTAACTACGGGGTTATCAGTCCCTAAACTTACAAACTACTTATGAACTACTTACGAACTAGGACGGCACAAATATCCATGCCCGAGGGGGGATTCGAACCCCCGACTGTAGTGGCCGTGCAGACCGTGACTGAAGCGCCTCAGTCCCCTCGGCCACCCTGGCCGGCTAGACCATTCTAGGTTATTATTCTTATTTCACATTTCCTGATGGCTTTTAATATAGCCTTCGTTGATCACAGAATTATAACTAAGAAATTGAAGGAAACCGCATCACGCCACGTTCTGCAACTCTCGAGTTAAGGTAATTTATTACCCGTGCAAAGCAGGGGGGGGGAGGTCAGTTAGTTATTAATAAAATAAAGTCACAGTTATTTAATACAAAAAATATATCCTATATTAACAAATGTTTATCGAAAAATGTTCAAATGTTTGTATAGCTTATGGGACTCGACTACGGGGCCATCAGTCCCTAAACTTACAAACTACCTATGAACTACTTAATACTAAGGACGTCACAAATATCCATGCCCGAGGGGGGATTCGAACCCCCGACCGCAGTGGAATGTTTATCGAAATTGGTCACAAAGCAGGTGAGCGGGCAACAGAATCAGTGCTCGCTGGTGAGCAAGCTCGCTGAACGAGTAGAATATGGAAGGTTCCACTACTCTAATCTATCCAAATTTGTGAGAAAACTAGGAGAGCTATAAAAAGTCGTTTAAATAAAAAGTTCATTTCATTATCTACAACTTTCTCGCTGACGAAAATTTCCTGACCACAAAAGAAAAAAAAGTAGCAGGCGACTAACTTTTTAATGTAGTAATTTTAATTACATGTATCAGTAATATATTCAGTTATTATTTTTATGCAGAGACAATACGTATTGTAGTTGCTAAGAACACTGTTGCATTCTTTCAGTATTGACCTGTCTGCGTGAAAATTTTGATAACTTTTTCCGTAAACTAAGGGGTTTAAATGGCAATGTAATTGAGGCGTGCGCCATTTGAAGAACTACGCATTTATCGACCTAACTCCGTTTATACGCTCATCCGAGATGACTACCGTGACTTCAGTGTCTGCACGCTCATGTAGGCGGTATAGCCTCTCTAGTCTATGTTGTTCTGTACTCGCTGGTCTGCTGTCGCCGATCGTCCGCCACGAGTGTTGTCAGAAGCACTTCCCAGCCTCCTCGGAAACGGCTGACCCACTCGTACACACTTCACGGAGAGTGCTTGAGTTTGCCGGCCGCGGTGGCCGAGGGGACTGAGGCGCTCCAGTCACGGTCTGCACGGCCACTACGGTCGGGGGTTCGAATCCCCCCTCGGGCATGGATATTTGTGCCGTCCTTAGTCTTAGGTAGTTCATAAGTAGTTTGTAAGCATAGGGACTCATAACCCCGTAGTTAAGTCCCATAAGTTCTATAAACATTAGATTTTTGCTTGATTTCCATAAACACGTATCAACATCTTGTGTATTTCTTTAGGTATCTTACAAATTAAAAAAAAATTGAATTGATTCTTTGCTCGTCCATTATCCTGTTCTCAGTTCAGAACCAACGCACTGAACAAGCAGCCGCGGTAGAGTGGCCGAGAGCAATAAGGCGCCTTGCTGCGGAGAGCGCTGTCCCTCGCTGTCGGAAATTCGAGTCCTCCCTGGGGCACGAGTTTGTGTGTGTTGTCTGTTGTCCTTAGGTTTGTTTAAGTAATTTGAAGGTTAGGGACTGATGACCATAACAGTTTACAAACATTTGAATGTTTTTGAACTATAAAAGCACTTAGTCCAACAGATATAACGCGGAACACACACCCTGCTCAACTGAACCACGGTGGGATCAGGTCGTCAAAACCGGCCGTTACGCAGGTGCAGCATGGTGATTCACCTTATTGTCCGATCTACCGTTCTGACTTCATTCGCCGAACTTTATTGTCAGAGGTTGTATTGCCCCTCCTCAACCATGACTCCCTTTTGATTATAAAATAACTGCGTACGTCGTTATTTGCTATTAGGCAACAGACGCAAGCCTAGAAAACTGAAATTAAATACTGCAAGTGGGGGCAGCTTATTAATGAGCGGTACGCCGCAGAGACCCCGCTGTAGCGGTCTGCATCTAGTGGTCATGCCTGCTCGAGCACGTAGTTCCGTGACAGTCCAACAGATGTCAATGTAACCGCTTCGCCCGCTGCTTGTAACGGCATTTGATGTCCTTCGTGCTTGCTAACATCCGATGCCACTCCCATGAACCACAGACATTGCCGAGGTGGGGTGGCTTGCGTGCCTCAACGATACAGATAGCCGTACCGTAGGTGCAACCACAGCGGAGGGGTATCTGTGGAGAGGCCAGACAAACGTGTGGTTCCTGAAGAGGGGCAGCAGCCTTTTCAGTAGTTACAGGGGCAACAGTCTGGATGATTGACTGAGCTGGCCTTGTAACATCAGCTAATGTGGCTTTGCCACACAGATACTGCGAACGGCTGTACTGTATGAACATATGATGATGGCATCCTCTCGGGTAAAATATTCCGGAGGTAAAATAGTCCCCCATTCCGATCTCCGGGCGGGGACTACTCAGGAGGATGTGATCATCTGGAAAGACAATACTGGCATTCTACGGGTCGGAGCGTGGAATGTTAGATCCCTTAATCGGGTAGGAAAATTAGAAAGTTTAAAAAGGGAAATGGATAGGTTGAAGTTAGATATAGTGGGGATTAGTGAAGTTCGGTGGCAGGATGAACAGGATTTCTGGTCAGGTGAGTACAGGATTATAAATACAAAATCAATTGGGGAATCACAGGAGTAGGATTGATAATGAATAAGAAAATAGGAATGCGGGTAAACTACTATGACCAGCACAGTGATCGCATTATCATTGTCAAGATAGATACGAAGCCAACACCGACAACAGTAGTACAGGTTTATATGCCAACTAGCTCTGCCGATGATGAGGAAATCGAAGAAATATATGAGGAGCTAAAGGAAATTATTCAGACAATTAAGGGAGAGGAAAACTTAATTGTTATGGGAGACTGGAATTCGGTAGTAGGACAAGGAAGGGAAGGGAGGATAGTAGTTGAAATGGTCTGGGCAAAAGGAATGAAAGAGGAAGTCGCCTGGTAGAATTTTGCACGGAACATGATTTAATCGTAACAAACACGTGGTTTAAGAATCACAAATGAAGGTTGTATACATGGAAGAGACCAGGAGACACCGGAAGATATCAGATAGATTTTATAATGGTAAGACATAGGTACCGTAACCAGGTTACAAACTGCAGGACATACCCAGGGGCAGATATAGACTCTGACCATAACTTGTTAGTCATGAACTGTAGGCTGAAACTGAAAAAACTGCAGAAAGGTAGGAAAATAAGGAGATGGGACTTAGATAGATTGAAGGAAACTGATGTTCTGGAGAATTTAAGAGGGAGATTTAGGCAACAATTGGCAGAAACAGGGGGAAATAAAACAGTAGAAGAGGAATGGGTAGCATTGAGAGATGAAATAGTGAAGGCAGCGGAGGACAAAATAGGTAGAAAGGCAAGACCTACAAAAAATCCTTGGATATCACAGGAAATACTAAATTTAATTGATGAAAGGAGAAAATATAAAAATGCAGTAAATGAAACAGGCAAAATGGAGTACAGACGTCTAAAAAATGAGATTGACAGGAAGTGCAAAATGGCTAAGCAGGAGTGGCTAGAAGCCAAATGTAAATCTGTAGAAGAATGTATAGCAAGGGGAAAAGTAGATACTGCCTACAGGAAAATAAAAGAGACATTTGGGGACAAGAAAAGCAACTCTACGAATATCAAGAACTCAGATGGGAAACCAGTTCTCAGCATAGAAGCGAAAGCTGAAAGGTGGAAAGAGTATATAGAGGGGCTCTACAAAGGAAATGAACTTAGAGACGATGTTGTAGGAAGGGAAGAGGAAGTCGATCAAGATGAAATAGAAGATACTATACTGAGAGATGAATTTGACAGAGCCTTGAAAGACCTAGGTCGGAACAAGGCCCCAAGGAGTAGATGAAATACCCTCAGAGCTACTAAAGTCTCTGGGAGAGCCAGCCATGACAAGACTATTTGAACTGGTGTGTAGGATGTATGAGACAGGCGAAATGCCCTCAGACTTTAAGAAAAATGTAATAATCCCCATTCCAAAGAAATCAGGCGCAGACAGGTGTGAAAATTACAGAACCATCAGTTTGATAAGTCATGGTTGCAAAATTTTAACACGAATTGTCTACAGGAGAATGGAAAAGCTGGTAGAAGCTGACCTCGGGGAAGATCAGTTTGGATTCAGGAGGAAAGAAGGAACCCGGGAGGCAATACTCACTTTACGTCTAATCTTAGAAGACAGATTAAGGAAAGGCAAACCAACATTTTTAGCTTTTGTAGATTTGGAGAAAGCTTTTGACAATGTTGACTGGAATACACTCTTTTAAATTCTGAAGTCAGCAGGGGTAAAATACAGGGAAAGGAGAGTTATTTACAGCTTGTACAAAAGCCAGACCGCAGTTATTAGACTCGAAGGGCATGAAAGGGAAGTATCAGTTGGGAAGGGAGTAAGACAGGGTTGTATCCTTTCTCCAATGTTATTCAATTTGTACATCGAGCAGGCGGTGAAGGAAAGCAAGGAAAAATTTGGAATAGGGATTAAAGTTCAGGGGGAAGAAATAAAAACATTGCGTTTTGCTGATGACATTGTAATTCTGTCAGAGACAGCGAAGGACCTGGAAGAGCAGTTGAATGGAATGGAAAGCGTGTTGAAGAGAGCATATAAAATGAACATTAACAAGAGAAAAACAAAAATAATGGAATGCGGTCTTAGAAAATCAGGCGATGCGGAAGGAATTAGATTAGGTAACGAAACAATGAAGGTGGTAGATGAGTTTTGTTACTTGGGTAGTAAAATAACATGCGATGATCGCAGTACAGAGGATATAAAATGCAGAATGGCAATGGGAAGAAAAGCATTTTTGAAAAAGAGAAATTTGCTAACATCGAATATTAATTTAAGGGTAAGGAAGTCTTTTCTGAAGGCATTTGTGTGGAGTGTTGCCTTGTATGGGAGTGAAACATGGACGATAAGCAGTGCTGACAGGAAGAGAATAGAGGCTTTTGAAATGTGGTGCTACAGAAGAATGCTGAATATTAATTTAAGGGTAAGGAAGTCTTTTCTGAAGGCATTTGTGTGGAGTGTTGCCTTGTATGGGAGTGAAACATGGACGATAAGCAGTGCTGACAGGAAGAGAATAGAGGCTTTTGAAATATGGTGCTACAGAAGAATGCTGAAGATTAGGTGGGTGGATCGCGTAACTAATGAGGAGGTATTGAACAGAATTGGAGAGAAAAGAAATTTCTGGCATACCTTGACTAAAAGAAGGGATAGATTGGTAGGACACATTCTTAGACATCGAGGAATTGTGAATTTAGCATTGGAGGGAAGTGTGTGGGGTAAAAATCGCAGAGTAAGACCAAGAGATGGATACAGTAAGCAGATTCAGACAGATGTAGGTTGCCGTTCTTATGTGGAGATGAAGAGGCTTGCTCAGGATAGGGTATTGTGGAGAGCTGCATCAAACCAGTCTCCGGACTGAAGACCACAACAACAACACAACATTCGATGCTTGCATTGCCCGCTGTCTACTTTGTTACGCGGTTGCCGTTTATTCACCTACCGAAGGATCATGGCGCGTGAACGCGAGACTAAGGACGGTGTGAAAGCGAAAATTGATTCGAAAGAATATATCCTCAGTACGAAAAATAGTGGTCGTAGCAGTGTCTAGGAAACATTTTCATTACTACACGATAAAGAGGGAAATTATGTTGGTTACGTTTATTGTGTCAGGTATTCTGCTCTCCTATCTTCTCGAAACACAACAATACACCTGAAGGTATAATGGAACTTTCAGTTTGTAGCGGAGTGTGCGCTATATGAAATTCCTGGCAGATTAAAATTATGTGCCGGAACCGGGACTCGAACCTGGGACCTTTGCCTTATGTGGTCAAGCGCTCTACCGACTGTGCTATCCCGACACGACTCACGATTCCCCCTCACGTCCGCCAGTACCTCGCCTCCTACTTTCCAGACTTCACAGAAGCTCTCCTGGAGCGATGTACTGGTGGAAGTAAAGTTGTGAGGCGGCATCGTGAGTCGTGTCGGGATAGCTCAGTCGGTAGAGCACTTGCCCGCGAAAGGCAAAGGTCCTAGGTTCGAGTCCCGGTTCCGGCACACAATTTTAATCTGCCAGGAAGTTTCATATCAGCGCACATTCCGCTGCAAAGTGAGTTTCATTCTGGAAATATCCCTTAGGCTGTGGCTAAGCCGTGTCTCCACCATATTCCTTCTTCCAGGAGTGCTAGTCTTGCATGGTTCGCAGGAGAGCTTCTGTGAAGTTTGGAAAGTAGGAGGCGAGGTACTAGCGGAAGTAAAGTTGTTAGGCGGCATCGTGAGTCGTGTCGGTATAGCTTAGTCGGTAGAGCACTTGCCCGCGAAAGGCAAAGGTCCTAGGTTGGAGTTCCGGTTCCGGCACACAATTTTAGTGTCAGGACGTTTCACACCTGAAGGTGCATGTCTTCAGAACACAAGAAGAACGTTCTGAAGCATTACCGGCTTCAGTGAAAGACTCTGTTAGTAAAAAATGTATCGAAATGTGTGTCAGGGATCTTCGTCCATTTACAATGATTTCAGGAAATGGATTTCGTCCTTTTCGCCAGGAGCTTGTAAATATTGCTTCGGAATTTGGACAAAATGTTCAAATGTTTGTATAGCTTATGGGACTTAATTACGGGGTCAGCAGTCCCTAAACTTACAAACTACTTATGAACTACCTTATACTAAAGACGGCACAAATAACCATGCCCCAGGGGGGATTCGAACCCCTGACCGTAGTGGCCGTGCAGACCGTGACTGGAGCGCCTAAGTCCCCTCGGCCACCGCGGCCGGCGGAATTTGGACAGGTGGACGTCTCCAACATAGTGACTTGTCCTGCGACAGTGGCACGAAACATAAAAAAGACAAGCCGATGAAATACGGGCAAATTTTATGCCCAGAATTGTCCAGGCTGCAGACGCAATTGCACGTGCGTGCACAGCCGATTTGTGGACCGATCCGTATGGAAAAAGGTGTTAAGTGTCTGTTGCTACGGCCGGGTACCTGTGCGGCGCGACGAGCAGCACGGTGGCGGCGGCGTCGCAGAGCGACAGGTTGCTGGCGACGGCGAGCAGGCGGCCGCCGGCGACGACGGCGGCGCCGTGGTCCTCCCGGCAGTCCGCGGGCCCCTGGACGGCGCACAGCGCCTGCCCGCGCCGCGGCGCGCACTCGTCCAGCCACACCTCCGCCGCCGTCTGCTGCCGCTGCGCCGCCGCCGCGCTGCCCATGCCGTAGCCCACCACCAGCGCCTGCACCGGCCGGCTACTGCGCACACACCACCGCACCTACACTCACTCTGCGTTCCTAGTGGAGGACCCACCGAAATGCTAAATCATAAGTTTCTGTACTCATCATCTTCCGCAGCAAGTAAACAAATATTTGGAACTTCCTGGTGTAGTATATTTAGCCAGGAGGGTTCCGTTTGTTTAAATAACTGAAGTATTCGATACCATAATTGGTCGTAGTATTGTAACCTAATATTTCATGTTTATATTACATAAGCATTTTATAGCACTTCTGTCAAGTTATTTTAATCATTATAATTTGCATTTCTAGGGTCTTCTAACAAACTAAATTGATTAAGTATTGAAAGTCGTATTAACAATGTAAACATATATTAACACTGCACTAATTGTTGTTTACTTACGATCTTTTCTACTGTTTATTTTGATGTAAAAAAAAACTTATTATTACATCTGTCATACTTTTATGTATCTTTGCGTAAAGCAGGAGTCATTAATATTTATTGAATAAATTGTTAAATATTTAAATGTTGTACTTCCGTGTTCTAGAAGGTTGTAGAAATGTGATTGTGTATTTATACGCGCGAATTGGCGCGAACTGAGTCAGTCTCTGTAGTAGTCTGGAGTCTTATGGCAATCTAAGTGCCGGCCGCGGTGACTGAGGCGCTCCAGTCATGGTCAGCACGGCCACTACGGTCGGGGGTTCGAATCCCCCCTCGGGCATGGATATTTGTGCCAAAAAATGTTCAAATGTTTGTTAAGCTTATCAGTCCCTAAACTTACAAAATACTTATGAACTACTTACGAACTAGGATGGCACAAATATCCATGCCCGAGGGGGGATTCGAACCCCCGACCGTAGTGGCCGTGCTGACCGTGACTGGAGCGCCTCAGTCACCTCGGCCGGCGATATTTGTGCCGTCCTAGTTCATAAGTAGTTTGTAAGTTTAGGGACTGATGACTCCGTAGTTAAGTTCCATAAGCTTAACAAACATTTGAACATTTGCAATCTTAGTGGAGTAAAAATTTATTTAGTATGGAAGTGTGTTGTGAAATTGCTTTATCAGGAATTGATGAATAAACTTCACTTGAAAAACATATGAAAGTGTCACAAATGTAGTTTTCTGAAAACCCAAGAACCCGACGTCATAACATAATTTTGTAATGTGTTAATGGCAGGCGAGCTACAAGATCTGCGAGACCACTGAACATCTGCAACAGGTGATGTATAGAAAAATGTATGCCGGAACCGGGACTCGAACCTGGCACCTTTGCCTTTCGCGAGCAAGCGCTCTACCCGGTTCCGGCACACAATTTTAATCTGCCAGGAAGTTTCATATCAGCGCACACTCCGCTGCATAGTGAAAGTTTCATTCTGGAAACATCCCTTAGGCTGAGGCTAAGCCATGTCTCCACCATATCCTTTCTTCCAGGAGTGCTAGTCTTGCAAGTTTCGCAGGAGAGCTTCTGTGAAGTTTGGAAAGTAGGAGGCGAGGTACTGGCGGAAGTAAAGTTGTGAGGCGGCATCGTGAGTCGTGTCGGGATAGCTCAGTCGGTAGAGTGCTTCCCCGTGAAACGCAAAGGTCCCAGGTTCGAGCCCCGGTTCCGGCACACCATTTTAATCTGCCAGGAAGTTTCATATCAGCGCACTCTCCGCTGCACAGTGAAAGTTTCATTCTGGAAACAAATATTCGTTTTCGCAAATGAAACAGCCGTTTTCTTGGTGCAATTCTTTTATTTCCTCCACACGCGTTTTGCCTTTTATCTTAGAGCATCATCAGTGGATTCTATATCTGTAAATTACATTTTTTGTTTACTAATGTAGCCTCAACGTAATACGAACACCAAATACCATAACAACTGCCCAGAATAACTATACAGGGTCGTTCATTGACAGTGACTGGGCCAAATAACTCACAACATAATCATCAAACAGAAAAACTGAAATGAACAAAACTTTTCTAGCTTTAATGGGAAAAAGGCACTATTGTTGGCCCGCTAGGTGGCTCTGTCATAGGTAATAGGTCCCCCCATTTTTATTACTTATTCGTCTAGTACCTAAATAAATATGAATCTTTTATTTAAACACTTTTGTCGCTTTGTGATAGATATTCACAAACATATTGCTCACAATTTTAGACGAACAGTGGCTAATGGGTAGGTTCTTTTCAAATAAAAACACAGAATGTAGGTACGTTTGAACCTTATTTCGGTTGTTCCAATGTGATACAAGTACTTTTGTGAAATTATCACACATTATGAGAATGCATGCTAGTAGAATGCAATTGAGAGTTCTGGGCCCAAAGTAATCAAATTGATATCAAATTAGAGTACTTGCGTAATTACAGTAATTGCACAGTTAGAGTAATTGTGTAATTAGAGTAATCGTTTATTTATTTATTTGTTTATTGTAATTATAATTACAGTTGCATGTGTTCACTCTTCCAAGTCTGGCGTGGAACTGAAGTCACCCACCCCATCACGTGACCACCCCCTCCCCCACCCCTACCACAGGACCATCGACCAATGGGAGCACAGAATGTACCACCCCTCCCCCACCCTACCACATGATAATCAACCAATGGGAGCACATCATGATCCCAACCAACAGTCTGCAGTCATTCAGACACAGAGTGTTGGAGGAACAACAATAGCAGCAGCAGCATAGAAAGGATGCAATTACGGTAATTACATTTGCTTTCCGTAGTTAGGAGATTCGTAGCACAACCACAATTGGCGAGAATACCAATTCCTGCTCTGGAAGGCTTCCGCCCCTCCAAACTGGTGGAGCACCTTCACATTGAAGCTGTTTCTATATATAAAAATCAAACCAGAGCATTCTGTTTGGCAACATGATAAAAAGAACCTTAATTAGAGCTTATATTGCGTCCAAAATTAGATGTGCACATAGGTGCATCATATAGATCAACTGTAATGCCATACATATGTACTCCCATTACTCTAGTAATTATATAGAATTTTCAATCCATGGTCATTGAAATCGGTTGCAAGGCTGTCTCAATTGAAAGCATCACTTCTAACCGCTGATAACAGATGGCTCTGATCCCATCTCTCCCCCCAGCCAGCACCTATACAATGAAGCCACGCGTGCAGACGCTGGCCACCTGCATTCTCCTTTGGAGCTGACCACACACAAAGTGCCATTGTATCTTCGCCGGCCGTAGCTACTTGAGTCTTCACACACACACACACACACACACACACACACACACACACACACACACTCACAGGCCACCTGCCTCGAAGTTATCGCGACGATATCCGCTCGCCATTCCCGTGATTAATTTGCATATAAAATGTATAATTTTTTCCCACGGCAACAAATTAACGTACATTTTTCTTCCAAAGTAACTGCGTGTTTTCGCAAAACGCACGATGTATTATTAGATATTTCCCAAACACTATATTCATGACAGATAAGTGCTATTCACACAGTAGAACCCATCTTCTTCTTGAGTATCAAAAATATAGCCGCCCTCTACCCAAACCGTTCTCGGATATTACAAGTAGATGGCTACCACAAAACTCGTAGAGGCCCACAGCAAGAATGCCGACGAAATATCATATTATTATCACTCTTAAAGGTGGAAACAGCTGCCTCTCCCAGACCGCGAGCGGTGTACACATGAAAAAAGGATCGCTACTTCTGTGAAAGACATAGATTTCAGCGCCACGATGCGCGCATAATTTACCGGTCGGCCCCAGCGCGCCGGCTATCTTATCAAAGATATATATCAAGATAACTTGATTTAATCACGGCAATGTAAAATAATGTAATTAGGGGAGTCGTGACTACCCCCATTGCTGGAACCCCCCACGATTTCTCCATTTGTTGTTGATGAATCAGTTACCGGGATAAAAACGCCACGCCGCACCCCGCACGTCTCGCGTTACGGTCTCCGCGACGTTGTGGAGAAGTATTTCAGCGTGTCCGGAGCACAGTGCCCCCCCCCCCCCCCCCCGGAACCGCGATCCACCTGGCCCGATTACTTTATTTTGCATTACATTTTTTTCTACGAACGTTATAGCTCCTTCTTCTGCCCCCACACCAACGTCCGCGAGGTTCCACAGTGATTTTATTTGCAGTGGAACAATACGCGCGCAAGAAAACAATCTGCCGTGTCTCTCCTGGTGAGGAAAGCACAACTCTGACAGTACAGACCTCTGACAATAGAGACCGTCCTCTCCATTCAACCCCTTGCCGATACCTGCTTCCCCTACCTCCAGTCTCAGCCTTTCATATAGGTAAGAAAACGGGTTCGCTATGTTCTCAGCTACTGAGTTTCAGCTACTTTCAGCATCATCCAACACACCAACATTCCATACTCTATTCACATATAACAGTGTATTATTTTCGTTCCTGTTTTTCTTTTGTTTCTTTTTGTTTGGTGTAGCTCTCATAAAATCCAGTATAGTTTTAGCTTTTAGCTAAAATTTACGTCTACGTCTTTGCATTTCGCTGTGTGAGGATCAGAAGAACGTAACTCCATTTCAGCTACTACAAAGAAGCGACGAAAAAAGGTATTTTAAGGTGTAAATTTATTGTTTCAATGGTGTAATATGAACTTATTTTCCCATTAAATTTATATTACATCAATGAAACAAGAAATTTTCATCTTAAAATACCTTTTTTCGCCTCTCGTATGAAGTAGCTGAAATGGAGTTACGTTCTTCTGATCCTCACACAGCGATTTCTCCCTGTAGCCATTACATCGATAAGTACAGGGAAGATAAGTTTTCGAAATCCAATACGTTCTAATTACCTACATCTTTTACTTGCAATTTTTCCAATGGGGCATTTTTACTGTACATTTTATTTACAACAAAATACAACTATTAAAACAAGTCTAATACACACTCCACAGAAATTTCTGCTTAGGATTTTAAATTTACATCTTCTACATAGAAATGGGCGTTCTAACAAAATTATATACATATAGATCACAATAAATAGAGGATTTTTAATGTTATTTGGTAGGTTAGAAAATAAGTACACAAATATTCGTTTACAAAATTGGTTTTATTAATTTATTGTATATACATTTACACACAGAAAACAAGTCTTTATATTTGTTTGGCGTCGTTTTAATAACATCCAGCTTAATTTTTAACTTATAGTTTAAATCCACATTGGAATCTTCCATTTCCTTTTCCAACCAGTAATTAGTTAAGTAAAGAGAAGGTACATTCTCGAACTCCATCACGTATCTCCTCTTATTCCCGTAAAGTACCTCTTTGATAGTTTTAACAATCAGTTCTGTTCCTTCTGGAAGCTCTTCGAATCGAGAACATCTGGGTAGTTTAATTTTTCTTCTTATTTCCTGCATAGCACGACCGTTATAGCAGTCCACATCCTCCTGTGTGTACGCTGTCATCTCTTCTGATACGCAATCTTCTGGCATCTCCGTATAGAACTTTAACTTTACAACTTTTGCAAACGAATGCTGGTTAAATATTGTTATTTCGTCCGTTTTTAGTTCCGCAAATGGTTTTTCTGAAGGCAGATGGACAACATCCAACCAGCCACGCTTAGCTACAACGTAAACACTCTTTTTAAGCAGATCAAAACGGGAGTGTAGCCTTAGAAACACATTTTTCGTGTATCCCTTAATGTAGTAAACACCATTGTCGGCCAGTACTCCAACACGTGACCAATCTCACTTGCTGTTTACTGTAAATGCGATTATTTTATACTCCCCAGTCACAGCGAGATTTCTCCATATAGTGTGTTTAAACCAATAAGAGAGTCGTGCTTGTACATCTGCAATAACCTCCTCTTTTTCCAATTGCAAGTAGTATTCTTCCTTTAAAGCAGTTGTTTTCGCCATATAATCCAGTTTTCGTTTCTTGACGTCCACCTCCTACATTTCCAGTCGTCTTTTCCGTGCACACAGCACATTTATTGCACTTAGAGGAGTGATTAACGTTGCTTGTGGGTACTAGACCTAATTCGGCGATATCGACATCCGACCGTATCGTGGAGAATAACGTTCTGGAATGTGAGAAATATGTTTCTCCTACTATAATGTAGTCTTCTGCCTAATACTTATATCGTCCTTGCTGCAGTCAGTATTACGAACCACTAAGATCGTCCTATTATAAGGACAGCAGAGACAGATGGAACATCAACCACAGCAAAGATAAAGAGGGTTTGTGCCCACAGGCGTGTCAATACGAACTATTTCGAGCCGGTTGCTACCAGAGGGCAGCACAGACCCATTCCCCTCACAGAATGAACATGCACGGCTCGACTGGTCTTCAGCTATGAAAGCAGATTTTGCCTGCAAGCAAGTGACGGTGGTTTGCGCGTACGACGTAGGCCTCTTAGTTTGCATTCGTCCGAGACACACTGGCCCCATCCCCATCTTATACTGCCTGGGGTGCGATAAGCTACAAACCTCGCTCATCTCTTGTTTATGGGCAGTCTTGTTTATGCAGTCGGTACATACAGAGCGCTGTAAGGCCCATTCTTTTCCCATTCTTGCTACAGAAAGGTGTTGCTTTGAGAAAATGAAGGAAGCTTGGATTTTAACGTTCTTCGACAAGTCATAATTAGAGACTGAGCTCACGCTCAGGTTTTTGGGGAAGCATGGAGAAGGAAATCTGTTGCGTCCTTTTAAAGGAACCATATCGATACTTGCGTGGAGTGATTTATAGAAATCATGGAAATCCTAAAGCTGGATGGCTGGACGTGGATTTGAACCACCGCCCTCCCGAATGCGAGTCCAGTGTGTTACCGTTGCGCCTGACGTGTTCATTATGCTCAAGCACACACTGCGCGTGTAATTCAATGTGTTTTGCAAGAAATACAGCAACTTCCCTGGCCAGCACAAGCCGCGGACTTATCTCTAATCAAATAAGTTTGAGACAAATGACACGTGACTCAACAATCCATACTTCTTCCAGAACTACGTGGACAGGTCGGGCAAGCATGGAGTACTGTAATGTATTTCGAGACAGTATTCGCCATCTGTAAGATCGACTGGATAACAGAATAAGCTCCTACGCCCGCGGAGGGTACAATACGTACTAATATGGGTATTTCAGCATGGATAGACACGTGGTATCTCAGTACCTCATGAGTTATTGATTTATAAATGTTATATCCATATGCACTGTTTGAGTAGTGAACAAAAAATGTTCAAATGTTTGTTAAGCTTATGGGACTTAACTACGGGGTCAGCAGTCCCTAAACTTACAAACTACTTATGAACTACCTTATACTAAAGACGGCACAAATATCCATGCCCGAGGGGGGATTCGAACCCCCGACAGTAGTGGACGTGCAGACCGTGACTGAAGCGCCTCAGTCTCCTCGGCCACCGCGGCCGGCTGAGTAGTGAACTTTGAGTGCATTGGACAACTGTAAGAGGGTATACAAAAACAGCACATTCATCAAGTTGTTGAAAAAGTATATGACAAATTCACGGGAAGATTCCTGCCTTTGAGCACATTTTGAACTCATCACTTTCGTGACTAATGACTCTTGATTGATGATTGAGTGACCACGCCTACAAGTGCGGCTGCAGCCACCGAGCCGCAAGCTCATGCAGAAGCAGTGACAGCTACTGTTTTTTTTTTTTTTTTTTTTTTTTTTTAATAGGGATTAGCTTAGACTTTTCTTCGCGTGCTTCTTTCATGAAATTTATGTTATCACTGTTACGACAGATGAAATTTCAAACAAACAAACATACGGCTTTTTATTTCATATACGATGAAATGTGAAATCCTGGAAATGAAAAATGTCATTGTAATTTGGCTTTCGCCGAAGCTACCCGTTGTTCTTGTTGTGGTCTTCAGTACGCAGACTGGTTTTATGCAGCTCTCCACGCTACCTTGTCCAGTGCAAGTCTCTTCATCTGAGAAGAAGAACGGCATCACCCATCCTTTTGAATCTGCTTACTGTATTCGTCCCTCGATCTCCCTCTGAGATTTTTACCCCACAAACTTCCAATGCTAACTCGACGATTCCTTGATGCCTCTGAATGTATCCTACCAACTTATCCCATCCCTTAGTCAGGATATGCCGGAAGCTCCTTTTCTCCCCAATAGGTTTTCTGGAAATCGTTTTAAATTGTTAATTATGTCATATTATTGTCCGAACATGCTTTTTTATCTCGTGAATTTCAGTACTTAAAAAAAATTTAAAAAAATGAAATTCAAATAATTTGAAAGCCCGCTAAAACGTAAAGGCTGTGTGTGTGTGTTGTTTGATATTGAACCTATCGTTAAATCAGACAACAAATTGTTCATTAGCACAGTAATTTGGTTTAATTATGGCCCTGATATTGATGTATATACTGTTAAATAAGAAACAGTGCATTAAACTCATAATGTGCGCAACGGATCCCTTAACAAAACTACTGTGGCAAGTCACCATATGAAACAGACACTGACTATACTCAAAAAATTTGACTGCGAGAAAGATATTAAAAAAAACACAAGCCACTTTCTTAATCTTTGACTGCGAGAATTTTATGCAGCTCAGTACCTCATTACCAAAATTCAGTATCATAATCAATTAACTGTAGTATTGAATGACAATCATTTACTATGGCACAAATAAAGAAATCTGTTCAACAAGATTACCAAAATCAATACTGTACTTTAAATCCACAAATAACTAATTATCAAATGAAGAAAGTAGGTTAATCTTCTCACTACGTAAATGAAACAGGAAAAGAAAGGTCAACTTTGTTACTTATTATTAATAATCACCATTACATTACCTACATAATACAACTCTTACCTAATGACATGAAATGCAATTACCTTCATTCCAGCGGTGGTACAACGTTTTCATGGTAATAAAACATACAATATATATTCCAAATACATTCAAATCAACTTGCTGGCACAGCAGCCTCTGCTCTACATCGGAGCCATACACACAACTCAGCTGCTCTCTAAGCGAGCTGAACCACAAGTCCCACTCTCTCTCTCTCTCTCTCTCTCTCTCTCTCTCTGCGCGAGCTACAATGCTATGCAATGCATAATCTTTGCCAAAGATAAAACTTCCAGACTTAAGTACACATATCGATACACACAGTAGAAGCAATATTATACATTTTCTTGCAAGCAAGTTACTCGACACAAAAAAGGAGACACAATATTAGACATTTTCTTAGGACACGTATCAAATGCTACATTTGAGTCATGTGATGCCTGTGACGTCATACAACACGCAGCTGCTGCTGCTGCTGCTGCTGCTGCTGCTCTCGTAAGATAAACAAATACCTGTATATTGTTTGGGCCGAGGCCTCGTGTTTGGGCGTCAACGTTTTTTTATGTGTAATTAAAGCCGTTTCCTAATATATTTGGTGAAAGAACAACATGAATATTGTTGCAGCCCACTATAAAAGTATAGCACTGATTATATATCTCCAGTAAGTACAATTTTATCACCAATATATCTTAGTCAAACAACCGTTTTATACATCGACAACGCCCTTCTGTTTACTTTACAACAACTCACTCTATCGTAATATACGTATATGGGAGATGTCTTTAATGCGCCGATTATTTAGCTTTCAAACTTTCGTAATATGCAAGTGTAAATACAATTAAGAGTGTTAGTTACCAAAATATGTGTTTATTGAAGCTTTACTGGGTTAAATTTTACTAACTATCCCGGCGGCTTCCTGTGACTATGTTGGCAACAGTTGCTGAATAGCGAGAATCATGAGACGTCGCCATTAGCCAATCGCGTGACAGCGCAAATATTCTGTCGTGAAACCTTTGATTTACGAGGGCAGTTACTTTTACCGACCGGACAAGGGTACATACAAGAATCATAGAGCAGGAACAGCATTATTTATTTACTTCATGGTCTGTACGATACACTAATATAGTCATTCTATGTGGTCTGAACATCTGGACAAAGATTTTCTATCGGTTGTTGATGTTGCCAACATAATCACTCAAGGCCGCTTGGATAGAAGATAAAATTTCACCCTTTATTGCATAATATGGTGACTTGAGATTAAGTCTGCTGACATCGACAGATAGGGTACTTTTTTCCAATGGCATAAAATATCTCTCGAAATAATTAGCTTTAAAATGTAGGTATGCGTTACTTATAATGCAGTTTTCACGTTTCTTATTTCTGGCGCGTAAAAATTTGGATTGTTTTTAAAGAAAGAAGACACCATAATTGCATCAACTTTAGGGAGGTTTCCGCTGTCAGCCTTCACATAACAATCTTCCATTGTGGCATAAAAACTGTAAACGCGTTTAGATCACGAAAAAACTGAACTTAAAGCTGCGAGATGGAGGAAACGCGTGCAATAATCCAGCTCCGACTTCTAGTTGTCGCGCTGTAGGTGTTCTATGACGTCACCAATACTTCAAACAATAACGGAGCGTTTCCCATCACGTGATCTAATCGTGAAATTTGATGATTTTTAAGCTTTAATTACGTAAAAATAACAGATGATTTGTAAGAATTATGAGCAAAAATACTTTCTGAATATTATAATCACTCAGAATAACAATAATTCGAAACATATTTTTAACATAGGAAAATACCCTATTCTGTTGAGCACCTCCTCATTAGCTACGTCAACTACCAATCAAATCTTCATCATTCGTCTGTAACAACATATTTCAAAAGCTTCTGTTATCTATTTCTCTGAACTTCTTATTGTTCACGTTTCACTCCCATACAATCCTACACTCCAGACAAAGGACATCCTAATATTTAAATTAATATTGGACGTCAACATATTTCGCTTCTACAGAAATGCTTTTCTTCCCATAGCTATTCTGCATTTTATATCTTCTTTACTTCGGCTATCAGAAGTTATCTTACTACCCAAATAACAAAACTCGTCTACTACTTTCATCGTCTCATTACTTAATCTAATTCCTTTAGCACCGTCTGATTTTCTGACACTACATTTCATTATCATTGTTGTACTCTTGTTAATGTTCATATTACACCTTCCTTTCAAGACACTGTCCATTCCGTTTAATTCTCTTCCAGGTTCTTGTTGTCTCTGTCTTACTCTCTTCCCAACCAATGCGGCTCCGTCATGCCCTTCAACAGCTGCCTGGTTTTTTAACAAGTTGAATAAACTCTTCGCTACCCGATATTACCCCGTTTCCCCTCACATAGGTGTTTCTGCATACTTTTGATCAAATAACGTAGATGAAGAGACTTAATGGAAGATGATGTAATACTGTGTACAACTGCCGCCAAAATGCAGCACAGCATAGGAGACAGTATGCACCACGTTCAGATCTAAATATATGCAGTATTTCTTGATTCACAGCCGAGGTGGATCTCGAATCAGTGACCCTTCCGCTTCCATCACATCACCTTAGCAAGCCTGACGTATCAACGTAGCTAATAGCTTCTGATGCGAGCATTGACTTTTACCATCATTACGTAATGAAACGTAAGAGGGCGAATCGTACTCAACGTTAGTCGTTTTGCAGAATTCCTATATCGTTGATGTCCTCGATGGAGCTCCGATGCCAAAAAGGAGCCGAAACCGCTAACGTCTGAAAAGCGTGAAAGTAGACTCCGGTATCCTACCTTCATCTCACGAACCGCGGGCAGGTACTCTCGGACAACAGTACAAAAATGTCAAGGCGACAAATCGAAAGAAATAATCGAATGTGAAGAGAATTGAAAACCTCTGTTCTTGGCGATCGATAGGTCAGCAACTCCTTTACGAAATGGAGTTGACCTTCGGAGCAGGGAGTACTGCTCCCCCTCGTTCGCCGTCCTAGTGCTCTATTATCCTCCGAAGCGACGGTTTGACATCGCCTCGCGGCTACCGACTTAACTGGGTTTCTGCACTCGCTGATTTTCCAGAAGCTATCATTTGTAAAGGGGGTATTACACGACGATCCGCCGCAAAAGGTATTGGTCTAGAGCGCCGGAATAGAGACCAGTTGTAAACTCCCGGTAATCGCGCATTCGCACTAGGCCGAGCTAACGCGCGTATGTGTAATACGGGGTATTGCAGGATGCTTTCTGCTTGTTATTTGTGTATGACATTCGTGGTTAGGACCGATTTCAGACTTCCGTGTTGCGGCTTTTGCCGATTTTTTCAGTTAGTACATTTTCACAATGCAGTAATTAAACAAAAACAATATTTCTTTGCCATCAGAAAAAAGGTTCGAAGGTTTGTATAGTCTATGGGACTTAACTACGGGGTCATCAGTCCCTAAACTTACAAAGTACTTATGAACTACTTACGAACTAGGACGGCACAAATATCCATGCCCGAGGGGGGATTCGAACCCCCGACCGTAGTGGCCGTGCAGACCGTGACTGAAGCGCCTTAGTCCCTTTTTTCCCCCCTTAGTCCCTTTTTTTATCTCTTTCTTTTTTTTTCGTTTTTTGTTTGTTTTTTTGTTTTTACATATAAAAGACTGTTTTATAGCCATTTCGCCTTTCGCTCGCCATCTTCTGCCTTCTCGGCCTGGCTTCAATGCCGTTTTAGTCTTCTCAGTAAGAAAATTAAAATTTGTACTTCTCGAAACACAGAAATTAAAGTTAAATGTCTTCTTCAAACAAAAATCATATAAACATAGTTGAAATGAAAGTAATAACGCTATGTAACTCAGTTCTTGTATTGCACTGTGGCTGGCTGCTAAACTAATATTAGAAGTGCACCTCGCCGATCCCCAACGCGCCTCGCGTTGGAGTCGGGCACGTCTTCTCGATATATTTTAGAGTAAGTTCCATTGTCCTGATCAGTTCTAGCTCTAAGTCGGCGAATATAGAAATTAACTTCTCATACCCGGTACTCCCCAACTGCGCGGGGGATCGCTCATAGCACTTTCTAGAAAGTTAGCAAAGTAAAGTTTGTATTTCTTGTGGTTCTTGATCGTAGAATGCCGTTCTTGCAGAAATGTCCAAAAGTCAAGTGCGTTCTTGGGCCCTTCTCTGAAAAGGTAGAGGACTGTCAATCCTCGAATCCAAGTTACTGCATTAGTCTTTGTTCGGGGGTAGTATGTCTCGTCCGGGTAGAGTAACATCCGTGGTTCGATATCTTGCGGAGCAACTCGAAGGAAAAGAGCTATAATTTTTTTGCGCCAAACTCCACGCTTCTGCGGAAGTGCCACATGTCAGGCGATGTACTTCATTATCCAATTCATTGCACTGAGTACACAGAGGCGTGTCCACTCTATGTATAGCATGTAATCGGGCACGCGTCATAAATTTTCCATTGACGATCTGATACCACAGCGTACGTGACTCTGTGTCAAGAAACACATGGTGCACTGCCCGTCATACCACTGTCCACGTTACTGTCGGATGCCGTCTCTCTATCACGTTGCCTGGTCTTCCTCGTAACAGTAAGCAATATATGTCGCGTGCTGTTGTGGTCCTGGTAGTCGGCAGGTCCGCTTGTACATAACTGTATTCGACAAAAAAGGTACGAATATTGGCAAGAGACGGTGATATGTGACCGACAAAAACTGGCGCTCTTTGAGAAGGTGGTGCTAATTTCTCTATCAAAGTGCCGGACAGACTTGACTGGTGTCGACGCCACATCTTGACCATCATACTGACATAGAGAGCCACAGCGCGGTCGCGGACGTGGACAAGTCCGAGGCCCCCTCGCTTAATGGGGAGGGTGAGAGTTTCGTATCGGACTTTGAAAATTAGACCTGCGCTCACGAAGTGTCCAAAGGCCGCTAGGAGGCAGCGTGCCATAACCACCGGCATCGGGAGCACTTGCGCCAAGTGTGGAATGCTCGATGCCACGTGAATGTTCACAAAAGTGACCCGTTGCATCATGTCTAATGTTCTTAACATGTTATCTCGAACGCTCGTTCTGATAGACTGCAGGAGCCGTCTATAGTTGAGCGCTGCCGTGCGTCTGACGTCGTTGGTGAATGTAATTCCCAAACATTTCATTGTGTCCATCAATCTTAACGGTGCATCCCCTCGGCCACCGCGGCCGGCTTGCCATCAGAATTTTATACTAAGTTATTATGAAAAGGACCTCCTATATTGGTTACGGTACTTCATACTTTAGAAATGAAATGAATCAGAGAGCCGTTGACTTCTCGTTCGTCGCGGCGGAATAGATGTGCGCACTGAGGCGCCGTGCTGCGCTGCGCGCAGCCTTTCGCCGTCAGGGGTTCGAGTCCTCCTTCGGGCATGGGTGTTTTGTGTTGTCCTTAGGTTAGTTTAACTTGGTTTAAGTTGTTTGTAAGCTACGGACTAATAGCCAAGCAGTTAAGTGCCATAGATTTACAAACATTTGAGTTCTCAGGCGTATAGGAAGGAAAGGTGTTTGTATAAACCACAGGATCCCCTGCATCATAATAAGTTATGTCAGCAAACGTTTGTTCCTCAGTAATATGGACCTGGGGGCACGGCAATGCCTTCCTTTTCTCGAAGCAGTAGACGGCACTTTCGACCCCCCTTATCTCAGTTGTGGATAAAGGTTGAACCTCGAATTTTTGGTTGCCAAGAATATCTACTATAACTAGTTGTATTTTCAAATTATACTTTTCTACACCTTATAGTTTACGAAATATTAGCAGTCTAAAATCGCTAATTCTGTCACTAACTGACTCACCGATCATCAAAATTCTAAGGTACTTCTAGCAGACACACAAAAGTCAGATTTTGTATTTAGATAGTGTTTAGTCTGTAATGGAAGGAAAAATTCAAACATTTATAAAAATTAATTCCGTTTTAGAAAACATTTTAGGTTGATAGAATAATATATGCAAATTTGCCGCTTAGAGCGTTGTGTTGCCGTTGGTCTTACGGTAACGTGTTAGGATCACGTGCGCAAAATCGCGTGTTCGATTCCTAGTGCAGTAACTTTTTTTATTATTTTTCATTGTAATGTAACGGTCACCTTTCTACTAAGTGAAAAGTCGTCAGAAATGACATCAAGTACCTGATTAGAGAATGAAGAGTAACTGATAATGTATAGCTTAAATTGCTCCAAATGGAAACAGTACCATTGACACCTACCTTCTAGCTTGCTTTCAGTTATAAATGAAAAACCTGTTGCCCGTAATGTCGAAAATTCCGTCACATGACGCGGGGCAAATACTACAGACCAGGAGCAAAAACGTTAGATTATGGATTCAAACCACAATACGGCAGATAATCTGGGAGACGCCTTATCTATGGCCTGTGCCATAGAGTGAAAACTCTCTGGAGTGAGTATTGTGATCTGTCTTCTCTAAGAGGTGCTGGTTCTTCTCATGTTCTCAACATTAAGCTAGGATTGTCATGTGATGTCATTATATAAATACGCGAACTTGAAAACTGAAGTGCCGATTTTATACGATAATTTTATCAGGAGGCCAATGAAACTTATATAATTTGAAAGATGGTTTGCTGTAGATGTGCGCAATACAATAATTAGTAGTGTACATAGACGCTGAGTGTGGTAAAACGGAGTAGATGTTTTCAAAACTATAGCTCGGATCATGAGCATCGAAAGGAAAACGTCCGGGAATGTCAGTGTTTTGGGTGTCGAAACAAACACTCCTCGGCAGAACCACACACACACATTACTAGACTGTCACTACCGAATACATTACATTGGTCTTCCTATCACTTTAATCAATGTATCAACAATTATTTGTGTATGGATATAACAGTCGTAATAAATAGGGATAAACTGATAAAATGTCGCCACATCTAGAATTTTGACGTAAAGGCTAACTTTTAGTTACGGCGATGGCATAGTGTGCAGATATTGGTAACGAAATGTTCGCTTTATGATGGATACGTCCACAAATCTGTCAACTACAGAGTAGGAACAATTAATTATTTACTTCATGGTCAACACGAAAGATTATGCTCATAATTATACGTGACTGGTGTCCGAAGTGTGTCATTCGTCAGTCGCTGCCAACGTCAGCACACTACGCCACCACTGCCGTAAGTAAAATTCTATCGTGTACTAGGCAAACTTGATATTTGTGTAATACTAATTCACTAATATGCAACTTCCCTGTATTATGAAGATCACAAACTGATGAGACATACAACACTAACTTGTTGATATTTATCTATTGATCCACCAAATGTGGCAGTACTATACATGATGAAAGGATTGAACAATAAGAATGTAATCGACTTTCTGGACTTCCCAAATACTGTTACATCAAACCAAACGAAACAAAACCAAAGAGACACGGAATGGATTTTAAGAAAATCGGTGGCTAATGTATAAAAAATTACAGAAAACGGCTACCTACAAAAAGAAATGATATCTCATCAAAACCATAAAATGTACAAAAATGCAAGTCTCGCGACGAATTCCTTCCACCATAAAAAGTCCTGAGATCTTACGGGAAACCAAGTCGGTTATTTTACTTAGTATTTTTGGAACCATCTATTCAACACCTTGTGACAACTTTAGAGACAGCAGCTCGTCAAAAGAGACCACGTCGCTCCTCACGAAGTACAGAAATTCTTGCAGATCTACGGAACTCATTTCTTTTATTAGCAGTGCGTATATTCCCCTGCCTTCCTTCTTTCCGGCCTTAGTCGAACCCAACGTCTGGCTTTTCGTTGTTGTGCTCTAATCTGAAAATTTACGTCACAGCTCCAAAAAAATGAATCGCCTATGTGCAAACTGCTGCATAAATGTAAATTTAGACGTACATAAACTGTGCAATCAAGTGTCGTAATATATAATGACCGCGTGGTCTGAGGCTGCAAGTCACGAATTGCGTGGCCGCTCCCGCCGGAAGTTCGAGTCTTCCCTCGGACATTAGTGTGCATGTTGTCCTTAGCATAAGTTAATTTAAGTCTAGGGATTGACGATATAAGCATTTTGACTCATAATTACACAAACTTTAAAATTTAAAACTAAAGAGAGTCTGTAATACGAAGCAGTAGTGACTCAATTCCGTGCTAGCTGCACAAGAGAAAAACAATTACTTTAAAAAAATTAAAACTTATCATTGAACAGGAACCTTGAGCTCACAGAAATAATTTGAATGACGTTCGAAGAAATCAGTTTCCCTCGGGTTCTTGTGCGGTATGAATGAACGACTGCCAGTTTTCACTGCAATTCGTGCCCGTTATTGCTGTCTACTGCGCATGTTCGGATCTGCGCCAAGGAATATCTGCCGTGAATCGTGTTAATAGGTTTATCTGAAGCAGAAGGCCGCGGCGGAGCGGCCGAGCGCATTGAGGTCGTTCCCCGTCGGGGGTTCGAATCCCTCCCCCCACCCTCGGGCATGAACGTTTGTGCTGTCTTTAGTATAAGTTAGTTCATAAGTAGTTTGTAAATTTAGGGACTGATGACCCCGCAGTTTAGTCCCACAAGATTTACAAACATTTGAACATTTGAAGCAGTAGGTAGTTACAGATAATCACGCTTGTGGCGTTGGTGCATAGGGGTACGCCTCAGGTGCATCGTGTATTACGGCCTTAATTGGATGAGGAACAGGAACTGTAGCGACGACTTCATGTCGTTTTGGAGAAAGCGTTTGACATATCAAACTAAAATTCTGAATTCAGCAAGGGTAAAATGTAGCGAATGAAAGGTTATTTACAACTTGTACAAAAACCAGATAGCAGATAAAGTCTCCGGGCATGAAAGGGGAGCATTGATTGGGGAGTAATACAAGGCTGTAGCCTTTTGTCGATGTTATTGTGAAGGAAAGCAAGACGATATTTGGAATTAAAGTTCAGTATGAAGAAATAAAAACTGTGTTTTTTAATGACATAATGCTGTCAGAAATAAAGGAACTGGAAGAATAATTCAACGGAATGGACATGTCTTGAAAAGAGCGTATAAGATGAACATTAACAAGAGCGAAAGAAGGGCAATGGATTTCAGTCTCAGAAAATCAGGCGATGATGAACAATTTAGATTAGATAAAGAAATAATACAGGTGATAGATGAGTCTTGCTACTTGGCCAGTAAAACAATATATGATGGTCGTAGTGCAGATGATATAAAATGCAGAGTGCCAATTGGACGAAAAGCGTTTCTGTAAAAGATGAATTTGTTAACATCTAATATTAATTTGAGTGTTAGGAAGTCTGTTCTGAAGGCATTTATTTGGAGTGTTGCTTTGTATGGTTGTGAAACATGGACGATAAATAGTTCAGACAGGAAGAGGATAACGGCTTTGCTACACAAGAATGCTGAAGATTAGTTAGGGAGATCGCCTAAATAAGGAAGGCACTGAACAGATTTGGATTATAGAAATTTCTGGAATACCTTGACTAAAATAAGGTATTGATTGTTAGACACTTTCTTATACATCAAGTAATCGTGATATTAGTATTGGATGGAAATGTGTGGGGTAAGAATCGGAGTGGGAGGCCAAGAGACGAATAGTGTAAGTAGGTTTAAATAAATATGGTTGCCGTCCTTATGACGAGATGAAGGTGCTTGCTCAGGACAGAGTAAGGTGGAGAACTGAATCAAATCATTCTCCGGACTGAAGACCACAACAACAAGCAATCTACTCTTACCCACAATAACTGATACATAATGCATCTGATATAAATACATCTCTTCTACAGGAATAAAAATTTAAATGTTCGTTTGTTCTAATCCGTTAATCTCCATCGTCGTATTCTGATACAGGTGGGTGTTTAGATACATATTTTCTAATAATTTTACATTTTAATTCGCGTCAAAAATAATAACAAAAAAATTCGAAACAGTGACTGCGTTCTTTCAACAAATTCACAACCGGTTGCTGCAGCAGGCGACACATGGAATGGATACAGCGTACATTCGTACTTCTTTAATACGATATTTCACTCGCGCACTGTAACTGGGCATGTAGACTCCGATTTTCCGATCGGTAGCCCTCGGCAGTACTCGGTAGACTTCGTGCCGTAGCGACTGGCAGATGTCTGTTAGCAAGTGTTCATAGGGCGTAGGGCCTACTATTAGGCGGCGTTGACTGATTGTTGTCTGCTTTGTCACCTGACTTATAGCTTAGCTAGATGCCAAGTTACAGTGCGCAAATAATATAACTTTTGAGTAACACCGTTTGCCCATAATAAAATTTATACAAATGCATATGTGACATATAATTAAAAAAAATAATTATAAAAAACACTCGCGTACCCCATTGCAACGTTGTGTCAAAGTTCCAAAGTAGGTAATCTGCGCCTGCCATGAAATGCTAATCACGTACATCTCTCGTTCCCGCACACGCAGACTGAAATTTTACATAAATACTCTTCCTCATGGACTCGGATGCCTTCAACTAATGACATCTCTTGGGTGGGCTGCTGGCCTCCATATTTTTCCATTCCAAGTCTTTATATCTCTGGCAAGCGTGAAGAAGGCTTCCTCAACTCTTATGGAAGCTTTTCATAAACTTTATTCCATATTCTGTTGTTAATTTTTCTTCTCTTACTTTTGTTACCTGTCTCTTATCAATTAATTCACACTTATTCCCTAGCAAAATTTTCTCTACACAAGCTGATGCATTTTCTTTAATGTTTCTCATCCAGTTCTTTACATTCTCAAAGCTCTTCTTATTTGGTTTGTAATATCATACACAAGCATAATACCCATTGCCCCTCTGTAATAGGCAGTGGTAACAGAGCGAAAAGTTTCCTAACCAGCTGTATGCCATATCTATAATTTTATCTTATTACCAACACCAGAATCACCTATCAAAAGCAATTTAAACAAGTAATAATAGGTTTTTGCCATTGTTCACGCATTGTGATGCCCTTGTTATAAAACCTTTCTTGGCCCCCTAAAAGTCACTGGATGTTTCTTTCAGGATGTTGCATTTGGGTGAACTTTACGTTGTGCTGTCAATTAATTGCTTTATCAGTGCAAAGTCAATAATGAACAAATTGCTGATCTATTGAAGAAACTACAGTTTAAAGAAGGCATTTTCGAGGAATATTTAATCTGATATGAATGTACTTGTCTAAATTTCACTGTCATAAGTATGTGGCACAAAGACTGGGTTTCTGGGTGGACTATGTGAGGGAAATATTGTTCATACTTTCATTTCACTAGATCTAACCTCTACCACGTTGAGCCATGTGTTAATGTTTTTAATATGAAGCAATATGTAGCTATTGATATCTTACATATTCAGTATTAAGAGATAGTTGGGCTGCTGCCAAAGTTGAACCACCTTGGATATGTGTTAGTAAATTAAACGTTTTACATTGTATATATAACAGGGCGACACAGAAAAACGGGAACATTTCCACGATTCAATAAAACTAGAAATGATGAAGGAAATAAATGTAATTCATAGTAATCGAAATCTTAACAATTTTGCCATTTACGAAACATTGATTTCATTTGTCATTAAAAAATCGTCGTTTAGATAGCGTCCTCCTGTATCAATACATTCGTGAAAGCTGCAATGGAGGTTCCTCATTGACCGCTACAACATCTAAGGTGCGATACTGTGAATTTCATCCCGAATTCTCTTTTTTAACTCATCCTGGTTTCTTGGTCGAGTTGAGTAGACTTTGCTCTTGAGGTAACACCCACAAGAAAAAAATCTCAAACAGATAAATTTGGGGATCTCGGGGATTAAGGAATGTTATCGAATCGTGAAATCACATGATTAAGGAACAATTCTCGCACACATGCTATCGATTGCAGTACAGTATGTGATGCTGTGTCTTGTTGAAACTAGGGTTCTTATATGTTTGGAAAATTATTCAGTGCAGGTGTAACACAAGTTTGTAACATTTCCAAGTAACATCAGAGTTGTGTTTCCCTGGTCATTTGCGAAAAAATGCGGTCCGATAACCCCACGTGATGAAACACCACAATATACTGTCACTTTACTAGCTTTTAAAGGGCGACCATGATCGTCATTAGGCTGTGTGTTTGCCCAGTCACGGTAGTTCTGTTTACTCACATAACCTGAGAGATGAAACTGTCTCTCATCTGACATCCATAATTTGTTTAGAAATTCATTGTCATTGTTTATTTTTATTATCGTTTGTTGACAGAATCCTAAATACAACCGGTCCTTCGCTTGTTGCACCATCTGTAGTTTGTACAGATGAAATTTTAAATCAAGATGAATTATGCGAACACTCTCCCAGGACATTCCAACCTCTGCTGCTTGCTTACGAATTGAACACCGTAGGCATCGTAAGACAGACTCGCGTACAACATCAGTGATTGCTGGAGAACGCACTCTTCTTGGTCGTAATGTTGGTCGCTTCAAAGTTATTAATCTAACATTTTATCGCGTGTTTCAGCGGAACGGCACCATGACGTCCTAAATTATAAAAACGACCTAAATCTCTTTGCGCCTCTATCTAACAATCATTGTTTTTATAAAACATTTTTATGGCTAAGCATCCGTTCTACTAATTCATGATTACCGAATGCTCACAAAGCAGTTGCGCTAATCAATATCCACCTTAGCGTAGTGACACAATGCTACGAAGACAAATGGGCATTACCACACGATTAAAACAGTATGTTACCTTCTCAAGACGTCATTTCATATTAATCGTGGTTATACCTACGTGTAAAACCCGAAAAATGGCGTTGGTGCCGGCCGCGGTGGCCGAGGTGACTGAGGCGCTCCAGTCACGGTCAGCACGGCCACTACGGTCGGGGGTTCGAATCCCCCTCGGGCATGGATATTTGTGCCGTCCTAGTTCGTAAGTAGTTGATAAGTAGTTTGTAAGTTTAGGGACTGATGACCCCGTAGTTAAGTCCCATAAGCTTAACAAACATTTGAACATGGCGTTGGTGGGAAAGCTTAAGTCGAGCACTGGAACAGGCTAGAAAGCGAACAGTAATGGGAGACGCTTCCTGTCCTGGTGTCGTCATAAGGTTGTATAGGCTGCTTTCTGTAACTGACACTTAACTATCAATGAAAGTTGGATGGGCGTACCGTGTTATATGTGTCAAAGGACGAGGAGCATAAACAATCAACGTACGTCATAGTGAGTTCCCGCTAAGAACACCTCGGGAAACTTAAATGAAGGAATCATGGCCTTATTACTCTATTTCTTGTGACACACACTACAACTGCTAAACGTTCATTTAGAAATTATGTTTATCATTACAAAACCGCTGATAAACACTGCTGTTATTGGAAGTCCATAGTAGGACGAATATTCTGGACTTTTGCTTGTACTTTCTTCTCATTATAAGTAGTCGCGTAAAAACATTTAGAAACCTGTTTCTTGTAAAATATCTTAATATTAAAATATTGATCATAAAAATAAATTAATGATTAGTCCATCAACTCTCGTTCCTCATGCCATGTTCGTATTTTAAACCTATCACAGAGCACTTTGGATTTATATGTAAAAAGTGTCTTAAATTTTCTAATGTATGTACAGTCTCATTCGCGATGGCTAACTGAGAGAGGAAAATACAATGGATTCATCTGAAATGAAATGTTAATAACGAAAAAACAATACTATATAAAAATCAAATTCTAAACTTTACATACTCATGTTTCCAAACACAAAACCAAACAGAACTAAATAAAACAGCGAGCAATCTTATTTAAAACAAACACCGACCTCATAATCCGTAAGACAACAGGTAACAACTTATCTGTAAAAATAAACCTGACAGTATCGTATATTTGATGTCAGTGAGCCAACAGTCCACTCCCATGAACCACAGACATTGCCGAGGTGGGGTGGCTTGCGTGCCTCAACGATACAGATAGCCGTACCGTAGGTGCAACCACAGCGGAGGGGTATCTGTGGAGAGGCCAGACAAACGTGTGGTTCCTGAAGAGGGGCAGCAGCCTTTTCAGTAGTTACAGGGGCAACAGTCTGGATGATTGACTGAGCTGGCCTTGTAACATCAGCTAATGTGGCTTTGCCACACAGCTACTGCGAACGGCTGAAAGCAAGGGGAAACTACAGCCGTTACCTTTCCCGAGGACATGCAGCTCTACTGTATGAACATATGATGATGGCATCCTCTCGGGTAAAATATTCCGGAGGTAAAATAGTCCCCCATTCGGATCTCCGGGCGGGGACTACTCAGGAGGATGTTATCATCAGGAAAGACAATACTGGCATTCTACGGATCGGAGCGTGGAATGTTAGATCCCTTAATCGGGTAGGAAAATTAGAAAATTTAAAAAGGGAAATGGATAGGTTGAAGTTAGACATAGTGGGGATAAGTGAAGTTCGGTGGCAGGATGAACAGGATTTCTGGTCAGGGGTGTACAGGATTATAAATACAAAATCAATTGGGGGTATCACAGGAGTAGGATTGATAATGAATAAGAAAATAGGAATGCGGGTAAACCACTATGACCAGCACAGTGATCGCATTATCATTGTCAAGATAGATACGAAGCCAACACCGACAACAGTAGTACAGGTTTATATGCCAACTAGCTCTGCCGATGATGAGAAGATCGAAGAAATATATGAGGAGCTAAAGGAAATTATTCAGACAATTAAGGGAGAGGAAAACTTAATTGTTATGGGAGACTGGAATTCGGTAGTAGGACAAGGAAGCGAAGGGAAGATAGTAGGTGAATATGGTCTGGGCAAAAGGAATGAAAGAGGAAGCCGCCTGGTAGAATTTTGCACAGAACATAATTTAGTTACAACAAACACCTGGTTCAAGAATCACAAAAGAAGGTTGTATACGTGGAAGAGACCAGGAGACACCGAGAGATACCAGATAGATTTTATAATGGTAAGACATAGATTTCGGAACCAGGTTCTACAGTGTAAGACATACCCAGGGGCAGATATAGACTCTGACCATAACTTGTTGGTTATGAACTGTAGGCTGAAACTAAAGAAACTACAGAAAGGTAGGAAAATAAGGAGATGGGACCTGGATAAATTGAAGGAACCTGAGGTTCTTAAGAATTTCAGAGGGAGCTTTAGGCAACAATTGACAGAAACAGGGGAAAATAAAACAGTAGAGGAGGAATGGGTAAAATTGAGAGATGAAATAGTGAAGGTAGCAGAGGACAAAATAGGTAGGAAGGCAAGACCTACAAAAAATCCTTGGATATCACAGGAGATACTAAATTTAATCGATGAAAGGAGAAAATATAAAAATGCAGTAAATGAAACAGGCAAAATGGAGTACAGACGACTAAGAAATGAGATTGACAGGAAGTGCAAAATGGCTAAGCAGGAGTGGCTAGAAGGCAAATGCAAGGATGTAGTAGAATGTATAAATAGGGGAAAAATAGATACAGCCTACAGGAAAATAAAAGAAACATTTGGAGATAAGAAAAACAGCTCTATGAATATTAAGGACACTGATGGAAAACCTGTTCTCAGCAAGGAAGGGAAAGCTGAAAGGTGGAAAGAGTATATAGAGGGGCTCTACAAAGGAAATGCACTTCGAGACAATATTGTAGGAAGGGAAGAGGGTGTAGATGAAGATGAAATAGGAGATACTGTACTGAGAGAAGAATTTGACAGAGCCCTGAAAGACCTAAGTCGAAACAAGGCCCCTGGAGTAGATGATATTCCCTCAGAGCTACTGAAGTCTCTGGGAGAACCAGCCATTACAAAATTGTTTCACCTAGTGTGTAAGATGTATGAGACAGGTGAAGTACCCTCAGACTTTAAGAAAAATGTAATAATCCCCATTCCTAAGAAAGCAGGTGCAGACAGGTGTGAAAACTACAGAACCATCAGTTTAATAAGTCATGGCTGCAAAATATTAACGCGAATTATATACAGAAGGATGGAAAAGCTGGTAGAATCCGACCTCGGGAAAGATCAATTTGGGTTCAGGAGAAGTGTAGGAACACGGGAGGCAATACTCACTTTACGGCTTATCCTAGAAGATAGATTAAGAAAAGGCAAACCTACATTTCTAGCTTTTGTAGATTTGGAGAAGGCTTTTGACAATGTTGATTGGAATAAACTCTTTCAAGTTCTGAAGCAAGCAGGAGTAAAATATAGGGAAAGGAGAGTTATATACAACTTGTACAAAAGCCAGACTGCAGTTATTAGACTCGAAGGGCATGAAAGGGAAGCATCAGTTGGGAAGGGAGTAAGACAGGGTTGTAGCCTTTCTCCAATGTTGTTCAATTTGTATATTGAGCAAGCTATAAAGGAAAGCAAGGAGAAATTTGGTGAAGGAATTAAAGTTCAGGGGGAAGAATTAAAAACATTGCGTTTTGCCGACGACATCGTAATTCTGTCAGATACAGCAAAGGACCTGGAAGAGCAATTGAACGGAATGGACAGTGTGCTGAGAGGTGCATATAAGATGAACATTAACAAGAGCAAAACTAGGGTAATGGAGTGCAGTGTAAGAAAATCAGGTGATGCTCAAGGAATTAGTTTGGGAAACGAAGCAATAAAAGAGGTAGATGAGTTTTGTTACTTGGGCAGTAAAATAACAAATGATGGTCGCAGTACAGAGGATATAAAATGCAGAATGGCAATGGGTAGAAAAGCGTTCTTGAAAAAGAGAAATTTGTTAACCTCGAATATTGATTTAAGCCTAAGGAAGTCCTTTCTGAAGGCATTTGTATGGAGTGTTGCCTTGTATGGGAGTGAGACATGGACGATAAACAGTGCGGACAGGAAGAGGATTGAGGCTTTTAAAATATGGTGGTATAGAATAATGCTGAAGATTAGGTGGGTGGATCGCGTAACTAATGAGGAGGTACTGAACAGAATTGGGGAGAAAAGAAATTTCTGGCATACCTTGACTAAAAGAAGGGATAGATTGGTAGGACACATTCTTAGACATCAAGGAATGGTGAATTTAGCATTGGAGGGAAGTGTGTGGGGTAAAAATCGCAGAGGAAGACCAAGAGATGGATACAGTAAGCAGATTCAGACAGATGTAGGTTGTTGTTCTTATGTGGAGATGAAGAGGCTTGCTCAGGATAGGGTATTGTGGAGAGCTGCATGAAACCAGTCTCCGGACTGAAGACAACAACAACAACGAGCCAACAGTTTACTCGATTTGTAGATGTCGACAACAAAGAACAATAGAGGAGCAGATCCTTATCTTTACGGCCATTTCACAAGTGTGGGATGCCGACAGGCGGCGGGAGAAAGTAGAGAGCGGTGGCGTCACTTGTGCGGTACAATGTGTACCGAGTTTATCTCGTTTCGTCGATCCGATCGTCATACCAGGCACCTCCCAACCAGCAGTGTAGGCTAATTACATAAAAAAGTATAAAGAATTGCAACAATTTTAAATCAACATAGTAACTAGACATATGTGGTTCAACATTCGATACAGTTGTCAAGTAAGCCGATTGTCGAACCAGCGTCACACTTGACCAGAGTCAACATGGAGTCAGATCAATACGACATTACTGCATTACCAAGGTTTACCGTGTGGTTCTGCCTCTCGTCCTTTACTGCTGAAACTCTTGGGGTGGAAGTTTCTGCCATCAGGATTCAAACCAACTACTCACATGTCAAAGGTTTGGTTCGAAAACCTATCATAAACTAAATACATTTTTAGGTATTGACCATATGAGCAAAACCCATAATTTCGCCCCATGATTAACTTACGGTAGGTGTAATGTAATCTTACATTACGACATAAGGATGAGAAAAAGGTGTGAAGTTATGAAATGATTATTTCTTTAACTATAGATGAAATAAAAAGGAAAATGGAGGCAAATCTAGAAGGCCAATTCGGATTCAGAGTTGGAAAAGGAACTAGAGAAACAATACTAGCTCTGAGAATGATTTTAGAAAGACAAATTGGAGTTAATAGATTCACAAAAAGCTTTTGACATGGTTGATTGGAAATTGGTGTTCTAATCAATGAGGGAAATAAATCTTGATTGGAGAGATAGAAGACTAATCTGTATAAAAGGTAAGAAACAGAGATAGAAGTGAATTGTGTACAAAAGAAAGCAAAAAAGAATTTGAAGGAAAAATTTCAGGGAAGAAACCGAGAGGCAGGCCAAGAGCAGTTTTTTTTTTTTTTTTTTTTTTTTTTTTTTTGTTTTACATCAAAGATGAAATGGACCTAAAATTGTACAATCGTAAATATAGCTACATCATACGGTCTATTGATATGGTCTTATCAGTAGCAAATTCAAATTCAAGTGCATTTCAGGACTTCACAGTGTGTAGCACCCAAAATAAATATTGGTTTTTGTACTTCTATTTTTAATTCTACAAACACCAGTAGGTCTGTTTAAGATACGCTTCCTGACAAATCTTAATTTTGGTTACGTTAGAAGTAGATGTGACAGAAAAAATAGTCACTAATTAATTACAAACCTAGCGGTCTGTTTCTTGTAACAAATCCGCGCGGCCTGTCGCTTAATACCAATGCACAAGCAAACCATTGGGCGTCAAATTTAATTGAAAACAGCTCATGTTAGAAAACTCAGAGCGATTCAGATTGGAATAGATGAAAATGTCGTGCATTCAAAAATTTCATTCGCACATTTTGTTAACCTAACTTCAATATCAAAAATTTTTCTCGCGAGTCAAAAATTCGGTAACATCTTCAAAAAATTCATATTCATAAACTCTCATATTTAGTCTTAATAATTTTCTACTGCACTGAAATCTGAACATAGCAGTACTCTTCCTGGACACGTAGACACCTGTTCCTCATTTGTGCCTGACTGAGCTAGTTAATAGAAATATACGATTAAACATCTGTTCTGTGCCGGACATGACAACACACACACCGAGGGCTTAGTCAAGAAGGAGAGGAGGTAGCGAAAAAGAACTTCCTGCTCAGAGCATATGCTACGAAATTTTTATTCGTACAAAAATGAGAACTTACTCAGAGAATGTTCTTTGTTCAGAGAATTTTCTCAAGATCATGTGCTCTTTCTTGTTTATAGGGCTCATGGTCACACAAAGTCACTACTGAGAATGTCGAGATCTAAAGCCATACTGGTATAACACCTATTTATTTAGTTTCAGAGACGGGGCATACGTATTAAACAATAATAATAAATACCAAAAGGCGGATTCTTGCGGTATGAATGTTGCAAATAAAATGCGAAAGGCTGAAGGAAGGAGAAGAAACATTTCTTTGTGAGGGGACGAATACAGCTGTGATCTGGTACTACCTGATTTCTGTAGCGATGCGTATGGCTTGGATATACGAAGAGAAATCGAAGGGTTCGAGCAGCTTGATAAGCATCAGGCTGTCGGCGTCGCTCGTCTCGGGCGGCAGTTTTATGTATTTGTCGATTATCCTCCCTTGCGTTGGACTGTCACCGTAATCCTGCATACTTAAGAACCTGCTGTTCCCAGCTTCGACACGACCTGGAAAACAAAATTTTAATTTTTTTATTAGAGGAAAAGGTGGTATTATGGGCTACCACTTTTATTTTTGAACCATAAATTCCAAAATTGTCAGTGAAATTTGCTGAAAACCTCAAAAAATAATCTTTATGATGTTATAAAAAAACCTAAAAACATATGTTTTAGTTTAAATCATTATGCAACTTTAATATGGAAACATGTTTACAGAATTGACACATTGTGAAAAAATGTAAATGTGGTGGTAATACGGGCTACCATATAAAAACACAAAAAAGTCAATATCATTTCCAGTGGATTTTTTAGAGTAATTGGAAAATAGCAAACCCTTTATACTGGGACATGTTTATCATAAGTTGTTCATTTAGGGTTGGCAGAAATCATAAATATAATGGTCCGTTTCACAGCCAGCACACTCGTTGTGCGCCCACATCTCGCACATTAGCCACTGGATCCATAGCTCTCCTTGGGAATATAACTCCTCACAAAACGCATCGTCATCTCCACCCACACTGGGCTCTATAACTGATTCTCCAAAATCTATTGATCCCTCCTCTAAACTCTCGGATGATGATTGTAGGTCGATGGTCAATTTTCGCTTCACTGATGGAGTTTAGCTTTTTATTCGTTGTTTCTTTCTTTTGTCAACACCTGTCTCACATCTAACATCCTTCGTATTCCCTGTTACATCGTCACTTTCGATCTTTCTTTTTTTTTTTGTCCACTTGCTCCCCCCCCCCCTTTCTTTTTATTTTCCTTTTTTTATCAGCTTCCTTTTCTTTGTGCTTTTCTGAGCTTCTTCCAAATATATTTTGTAGGGTGATGCTGTAATTACAGCTGCCTTTCCTGGCTTAGGTCCTTTGTTTGTTGTCTTTTTCTTATTTTTTTGGCACAGGCATAATGTCCTTTGGTGAAGTCTTAATGTTTCCTATTACAACGTGGGACGCACTGCTTGGGCCATCTGCTAGGTCCTTGGCACATGGTGTGGACCAGTAGAGGGCTTGGGCAAGCCTTCTGTGTTATTAGGCTGAAACAGAAAACCACACAGAATTTGTAGGGGTTGTAATATGGGCTAATGTAGTGGGTAGCCCATATAACCACCACAGCGATTGTCCATATTACCACCCTAGCCCTCTTGGAAAGTAAAACGTCGCTATCCGTTATAAACAAACTTTAATAAACTAACTTCATGAGCATTAGAGAGCTAAATATTTATATAATATGTAGTTAAGAAGTTAACAGCTAATTACGCATTGGCAGTACGTCTAATATAACTGTAATTTCTTACCTTTCAAAGTTTTGAAATGAGAAAAATCACGAAACAGCTCACCACTAACATTCCACGTAACTGACTGCGGCAGCGCATTCCGTGGCGTTTGTACGAACTAGCTACTACTATTTACTGAGGTTGCCGGGATTATTAGTCAGATATTAAGCTAGCCCATACTGCAACCACTAGCCCATAATACCACCTTCTACTCTATTATTTTTTTTATGTTTGTCAAACTTAAGGTGCTCATCTGCGGCGTCATCAGTCCGTAAACTTACAAACTACTTACGAACTATCTTATACTAAAGACGCCACAAACAACCATGCCCGATGGGGGATTTGAACCCCCGACTGTATCGGCCGTGCAGACTGTGACTGGCGTGCTGCAGACCGCTCGGCCACTGCAGCCAGCTAAATATCACACCCAATGGTCTGCTCAGAAACGATAGACCGCGCAATATTGTTATGAGAAACAGACCGCTAGTTTTGTAATCAATCAGTTAATAATTTGATAATGGTGTCTGCTTACTCTCAAAATCAGAAATTAGGATTAAGCAGTCAGAAAACGTACATAAATAGGCCAACCGTTTTGTATAGAGTGAACAGCAGCAGTAAGAAAAACAATACTTCATTACTGCAGCAATACTTACTTTTTGGTACAGACTGAGAAGTTCTGGGATGCACTTAATTTCTAAATAACGACATAAGGCCTTGCTAATAGACCCTACTTTGTTTTGAAACAGTTACCGTTTGTATTCTTCCGTCAGTCGCCGAGTGGACGTCGTCCAGTGTGCACCTGGTCCAGTTTTAAGTGTAACCGGCTTCTCTCTAGAAGCTACATATTTAGACTTTTCAGTGCGCTTTCCCTTCAGTACATTAAATTTATTGTGTGCTCGCGTTTTTATTTGATTCATATTCACGTTAATTATCTGGTTAGTGTATTATTCCGCCGTGTGAATCGCGTCGCGAAAATCGTCTGTCCTTGTTTTCTGATTAGAAGCGACATATAGAATTTTGATTTTTATCTGCGCGTTCTCGCTTCAATTTGTAAATTTATACTGTGCTCTCGTGCATATTAGATTCAAATCCGCGTTTTAACAAACAGTGTAGTCTTCCTTTGAGCGCATCGCAACTGTAGTTTTTGTTTTCTCGGCACTGTAATCATGAATAGGGACTGTGACTGCTGTGTGCGGATGCAGTCTGAGCTGGTAACACTTCGCTCCCATCATCAAGCTGTGTTAACCTCGGTTGCACAGCTGGAGGCTGCGATCGAGGGGCGTCGTTTTTGTTGGCCGGTTGTGGGGACCGAACAGACTCCCGTCGCCTCCACCGATCGGCTCGCGCCATCGACATGCCCTGATACTGTTAGCAGTGAGGCAAACACCCCACCCGTGGTTGCGTGGAAGGTTGCTCCAGTGCGTGGCAGGAGGCGCAAGACATTCCGGAGGACCGATCGTGAGGCTTCCCCGGTTCGTCTTGAGAACAGGTTTGAGGCGCTATCTGTTCAGGACAACGTTCCTGAATCGTATGGTCTCTCTCATCCTGAGGTCACCACCCAGCATGTAAGATCCGTGCTTTCAGAGAGGGTGGGTTTGCTTGTAGTTGGGAGCTCCAACGTTAGGCGGGTGATGGAGCCCCTTAGAGAGATGGCTGCCAAGGAGCGGAAGAAGGCCAACGTGCACTCCGTGTGCATACTGGATGGAGTCATTCCAGATGTGGAACGAGTCCTTCCGGATGCCATGAAGGGTACGGGGTGCAGCCAACTGCAGGTGGTGGTTCACGTCGGTACCAATGGTGTGTGTCGCTTCGGATCTGAACAGATCCTCTCAGGTTTTTAGCGGCTATCTGAATTGGTAAAGACTGCCAGTCTTGCTTGCAAGATGAAAGCAGAGCTCACCATCTGCAGCATAGTTGACAGGACCAACTGTGGACTTCTGGTACAGAGCCGAGTGGAGGGTCTGAATCAGAGGCTCAGACGGTTCTGCGACCGTGTAGGCTGCAGATTCCTTGCCTTGCGCCATCGGGTGGTGGGTTTCCGGGTTCCGCTGAATAGATCAGGAGGCCACTATACGCAGGAAGCGGCTACAGGGGTAGTGGAGGCTGTGTGGCGTGGACTGGACGTTTTTTGGATAAAGGGCTTCGTGGTAAAACAAAATGGGAAATCTCAAACGGTCCAGGTGGATCACAGAAGAAATGTAAATCTGGGAACTATCGGTATAACAGTTGTAAATTGTCGTAGCTGTGTCGGGAAAGTACGAGAACTCCAAGCGTTAATAGAAAGCGCCGAAACACACATCATTGTAGGCAGTGAAAGTTGGCTCAAGCCGGGAATAAGTTCAGCAGAAGTATTTGCAAAAGATCTAACTGTGTTCAGAAAGGATAGATTATACAAAATAGGTGGAGGCGTATTTGTCGCCGACAAAAGTAGTATCTCGTGTAGCGAAGTTGAAGTTGATAGTTCCTGTGAGCTATTATGTGTAGAAGTTGTACCTGAAAATCCTAAGAAGTTAATAATTGGTTCCTTTTACCGGACTCCCGACTCTGACGATACAATAGCAGAAAGGTTCAAAGAAAACCTGAGTAATTACAAAAACGTACCCGACTCACACAATAATAGTAGACGATTATTTTAATTTACCCTCGATCTGTTGGCGAAATTATATTTTCAAATCAGGAGGTACGCATAAAACATCGTGCGAAATTGTACTCAACGCATTCTCTGAGAATTACTTCGAACAATTAGTTCATGAGCCAACTATAATTGTAAATGGGTGTGAAAACACACTTGATCTCTTAGCAACAAATAATCCTGAGCTCATAACGAGCATCAAAATGGATACGGGTATTAGTGAACACAGAGCTCTCGTAACGAGACTGAATATAGGAAGTCCAAAAGTTACCAAAAATAAACGAAAGTATATTTGTTCAGGAAAGCAGATAAAAATGCAATACACTGCTTCTTGAAAGACAGCTTCCACTCGTTTCTAATGCTAAACGTAGGTGTAAACCAGATGTGGCTCAAATTCAAAGAAGTAGTATCGGCAGCAATTGACAGTTTTATACCAAATAAATTAATAAAAGAAGGAGGCGATCCCCCTTGGTACACAAAGCAGGTCAGGACTCTGATGCAAAAGCAAAGGAAAAGGCATGCTAAATTTAAACGAACACAAAATCCCTAGGATTGGCTATCCTACACAGAAACTCGAAATTTAGCGATAATTTCAATGCGAGATGCCTACAATACTTATAACAACGAAACTCTTTCTCGAAATTTGACTGAAAACGCAAAGAGATTTTGGCCATATGTTAAATATACTAGGGGCAAAACACAAACAATACCCTCACTACGTGGTAGTAATGGCGACCCTGCCGATGACAGCGCTACTAAAGCAGAGTTACTAAACATAGCTTTTAGAAACTCATTCACCAAAGAAGACGAAACCAATATTCCAGATTTCGAATTACGAACAGATGCCGTAATGAGTAACGTAGAAGTAGATATCATCGGAGTAGTGCAGCAACTAAAGTCACTTAACAAGAACAAGTCTTCTGGTCTGGATTGTATACCCATTAGATTTCTATCTGATTACGCTGAAGCGATAGCTCCTTATTTAACACCCATATACAACCGCTCTCTCATATGGATCTGAACCAAAAGATTGGAAAGTTGCACAGGTCACACCTATGTTCAAAAAAGGCAGTAGGAGTAACCCACTAAACTACAGGCCTATTTCATTGACGTTAATTTGCAGAAGGGTTTTGGAACATATCCTGTATTCAAATATTATGAATTATCTCGAACAGAACGATCTATTGACCCAAGGTCAACACGGATTTAGAAAATATCATTCATGCGAAACACAACTAGCTCTTTATTCACACGAAGTGATGTGTGCTATCGACAATGGTTCGCAAATCGATTCCGTATTTCTTGATTTCCAGAAGGCTTTTGACACTGTACCTCAAAAACGGCTTTTAATCAAATTGCGTGGTTATGGTATATCGCCCCAAATTTGCATTTGGATAGAGGATTTTCTGTCAGAGCGGACACAATTCGTAGTAATCGATGGTAAGGCATCGACTAAAACAGAGGTGATATCGGGGTAGTGTTATTGGTCCTCTGCTGTTCCTTACTTACATTAACGATTTAAGGGAAAATCTAAGTAGCTCTCTTAGGTTGTTTGCAGATGACGCCGTCATTTACTGTCTAGTAAAATCATCTGAAGATCAAAAACATCTGCAGAACGATCTGAATAAGATATCAGTATGGTGTAAAAATTGGCAATTGACTCTAAATAATGAGAAGTGTGAAGTCGCCCACATGAGTACGAAAAGAAATCCGTTAAACTTTGTTTACAAGATAAATCAATCAAAAGTGAAGGCCGTAAACTCCACAAAATACCTAGGAATTTCTATTACTTCAGGCTTAAACTGGAAAGAGCACGTAGATAATGTCGTGGGAAAGGCGAACCAGAGACTGCGTTTCATTGGCAGAACCCTTAAAAGAGCAACAGAACTACAAAAGAAACTGCATACACTATGCTTGTCCGTCCATTTTTGGAGTATTGCTGCCCAGTGTTGGATCCTTATCAGGTGGGTTTGACGGGGGACATCGAAAGAGGCAGCCCGTTTCCTATTGTCACGATACTGGGGAGACAGCGTTACGTAAATGATATGGGATCTGGGATGGGAATCATTACAACAACGGCGCTTATAGCTGCGGCGTGGGCTACTTACGAAACTCCAATCGCCAACATTCTCCTCCGAATGCGAAAATATATTGTTGACTCCCACTTCATAGGTAGAAATGCTCATCAGAATAAAATACGAGAAATCAGAGTTCGAACGGAGAGATTCAGGTGTTCTTTCTTCCCGTGCGCTATTCGAGAATGGAATGAGAGATAAATAGTATAAAAGTGGTTCGATTGACATGCGGGGCAGGTTCCTAGCTGTGTGACAGCCTGGAAACTTTTTAAGGTAATAAATATATTATATTGTACTCGACGGCTAGTGTTCGTCAGAAACGAGGCTATCGTCAGGAGTGCACGAGGGAAAAATTATCTGACGGACAGGCTGAGAATAAAAGTGCGGTTGTTCCCTGATGATTCTGTCGTATTCGTGGAGGTGTCGACGTTGAGTGACTGTAGTAGGATACAAGATTAGACAAACTTAGAATGTGGTGTAATGAATGGCAACTAGTTTTAAGTGTGGAAATATGTAAGTTAATGCACGAGAGGAAGAAAAAAAATCCCGTAATGTTCGAATGTACAGTCTCTGATAAAAAAAAGTTGTGTGAACAGTCCTGTAACATTAACGTAGATGAACTGTGAATTACAGTTAACTTTCTGTCCTTGCAATAACTATGCAGCGCTGAGTTCTGCGATACATGTCCTGGAAACTTTGCACGAAGTCCTCCTTTGGAGTGATGTTAAAAAGCATCGTCACGTTTCGATGGATGTCAACAAAATCTCTTCCCTTTGAGTTTCAGATCAAAACGAGGCTCTAGCTGAAAAGCATTTAAATCATCTGAAGATGGCTTTGTAAAAAGAAATTCCAAACCGGTCATGGTATAAACATTTTATACCATACTTATGGCTGGTCGCTGTTTTCAATTGTAAACACTGACGTATTTGTTTTAACTATTGCTTCCCCAAATCGTGTATCACTTCCGTGACATTCTCTTTCCTATATCGTGATAATAAAATGTTCAAATAACAACTTATGGGACTTAACTACGGGGTCATCGGTCCCTAAGCTTACAAACTACTTATGAACTAGCTAAGACTAAAGACGAGGGGGGATTCGAACCGCCGACCGTAGTGGCCGTGCTGACCGTGACTGGAGCGCCTCAGTCACCTCGGCCACCGCGGCCGGCTGTGATAATACAAAAGAGTTGCCCATCTTTAAACTTTGTCGGTGTTCACTGTCAATCCTGTCTGGTAAGGACTCCATAACACGCAGCAATTATCTAGCAGGAGCGCACAAGTGCAGTTAAGCTGAGGGGATAGGGAGAAGTCTGGAGACTGAGATCCGGCGAGTATGGTATGAACTGTACTCTTACGTTCCTGCCTAAGCACATCCTTTAAAACATAGGCCAAAGATAACAGGCTGCGCATGTCCCTATGTGGTTCGAAACCAACATCTAAAATTGCCTCGAGTCACACGACCGAGTTTTCCTCACTATGAGTAACAGTTTTTCTCATTTACAGGTGATATCAAGCGTTGAATGAAACAATAAAACGACTTTCTGTATTCCTATTACACATCTAGTAGTAATGGAAGCGTAATTTCATCTTATTGTTAATATTAACGCAGCGATTGTCGTGTTTACATGTGCCCAGGTGAAAAGTACCGTATTGTCAGTTATTTTTAGAAGCAACAGAATTACATATCCTCGGTGTTTGTGTTACGCTATGAATCTTTTACTTTTTGTATCTTACGAATCTGATTATCGACGGGAAAATACTTTAAGCTGTTCTTGAGGAAGTTTATATGTCAGCAAGTAAGATATTTCTGCTGAAAATCTGCTTACAATAACGTTGTACAAAACTAAACATTCATACAGACTCATAGAATGAAGGCTTTCGCGGCAGGTATCGTCATTACTTAAAGCTTCCGGGCTGAGATGCCGTGGTCCATACATAAAACTTTCCCCTGACGTTTCGCCCTCGTATGCGGAAGGCATACTCGGAGGTAAAGCGGCGTACTGCAACGATGGCGCGAATATATATAGGCAAAACAGAGGGCGCCGCTGTCAGTCACGTGGTGTCGCCTGTGCTGTGGTCTCTGCTATTGCATACCTCCTCGATTAAAATTAATCGATTGTCATACTGTTGCTGCAGTGTTGACATCCATATCAAGTTTGAGACCTTCCTCTTTCTTGTTAAAATTATTTCGATGTTTAAAAACCCCAATGGCCTCCCTGAACAAACGCGCATATTAATGCGACGTCTTTGCTACGACAGATGTCTCGTTAAATTTTATTTCGTGGTCACCTTCTTGATACACGTGTTCCACTACAGCCGATTTATCAGTATGTCCGAGGCGGCAGTTCCTTTTGTGTTCGCCCATACAACTGTTGACACTTCTTTAGTTGTACCTATATAAACTTGTCCACAACTGCAGGGGATTTTATAGACGCCTGGTGTAGCCAGGGGATGTCGCTTATCTTTTGCAGATCTTAAAAATTCTTTTATTTTCGTGGTTGGTCTGAAAACAGTTTCTACATCGTACTTGCTTAAAATTTTTCCAATACGATCAGTAACCTTACTGATAAATGGTAGAAAAACTTTCCCCTTGGGTTGTTGTCGTTCCTCGTTCGTCCTGGTTGTCAGTCTAGGGCGTAGTGCACGATCTATCTCCCTGTCTGAATGGCCATCCCGTTCACCGGGATCATGGTAAACAACGACACCACATCAAAACTGACCAGGATGTCATCAGGGTCTACAGTTAATTCCTTTATAATATCGATAAAGTGACATGAATTCTTAATATGGGTATCAGTTCCGCCAACATATGGTTGCAGCAACGAGGCAAGGTGTCCAGCTACCTCATGGGTGGGAGCCCCTACTGCACTGACTATAGGTCTCAAAGGAACCAGCTGTTTATGCACCTTCGGTAACCCATAGAGTCTGGGCGAGTAAGCTTCTGTTTTACAGAGATGCTTCTTGTCGTCTGAAGAGAAACAAGAAGGTTTAAACATCGAAATAATTTTAACAAAAAAGAGGAAGGTCTCAACTTGATAAGATATGGATGTCAATAATGCAGCAACAGCATGACACTCGATTAATTTCAATCGAGGAGGTTGGCAATAGCAGAGACCACAGCACAGACGACACCACGTGACTGACAGCGGCGCCCTCTGTTGTGCCTATATATACGGCGCTCACTCGCGCTCTCGTTGCAGTACGCCGCTTTACCTCCGAGGATGCCTTCCGCAGACGAGGGCGAAACGTCAGGGGAAAGTTTTATGTATGGACCACGGCATCTCAGCTCGGAAGCTTTAAGTAATGATTCATACAGACTGTTTATTTTCCACATGAAGTCACTTCTTGGCTAGTGCATCGATGATGTTTCCTCAATACTCTATTATTTAATGTAAACAGCCAATACTTTTGTTGTTTTATGTTTTGGCATCACGGTCAGTGCCAAAAGTCTTATTATAAACGGTGGTATTTTGTTGAAATATGGATGCAATCAGATTTCATTTCTTATAAAATCACAACGAAATATTTTACATATATTGTTGAGGAATCGTAAGGAAGCTGATGCTCCTTTCAGATTAATATTTGATCTACTCCTGTGTAAAATGCAGCCTAAAAGACTCACAGTGTAATGACAACAGTGTAGATCTGTTGCTTATAAAAAGACTGCCAATACGTTTCATATAGGCGCATGTAAAAATTGTAGCTGTCGCATTAACTCTTACAATTGCGGAGAACTAACCCCAATTTTACATCTAAAGATGTAATAAGAATACGCTAATACGTCTCAGTGTAGCTTAATTTCCGCTACAAGGAATAAGAACTGCAACTCGCAGCTATATTTCCCATTACTCGTAATGATGAAACTGGTATCCTGCCCCGCGTCACGTACCTTAGATGTTGGTTTCATTCTAATGACGTCACGCGCAGTCTATATTATCTATGGTCTATGCTTGAAAATTATGACATTTTCGTAAAAATCATAACATTCGCTTGCTCGATACCTATCGTTTCTATAAACGCCGTTCGATATGTATCGATCGCACTGTCGTTACCTTCGTTGTACACACCTCCTAGGAAATTACCATTGGCCGCGGCGGATTATCCGTACGCTCTGGGGCGCCGTGCTGCGGTGCGCGCGGCCGTTCGCCGTCGTGGGTTCGAGTCCCCCCCTCGGGCATGGGTGTTGTCCTTAGGTTATTTTACTTTAGTTTAAGTGGTTTGTAAGCTACGGACTAATAACCCCGCAGATGAGTCCGATAGATTTACAAAACATTTTTGAAATTACCACAATCTTTTGTGTTCACCACGAAATAAATAAATAACGCTGTTCTACTCTATGGTTGACAGGTTCTTGATGTAACCTTGTCCGGTGAGTATATTAATTATCCTCGTAAGTATAGTACTGCATGAAACTTCCTGGCCGGCCGCGGTGGCCGAGGAGACTGAGGCGCTTCAGTCACGGTCTGCACGGCCACTACGGGCGGGGGTTTGTAAGCTACGGACTAATAACCCCGCAGATGAGTCCGATAGATTTACAAAACATTTTTGAAATTACCACAATCTTTTGTGTTCACCACGAAATAAATAAATAACGCTGTTCTACTCTATGGTTGACAGGTTCTTGATGTAACCTTGTCCGGTGAGTATATTAATTATCCTCGTAAGTATAGTACTGCATGAAACTTCCTGGCCGGCCGCGGTGGCCGAGGAGACTGAGGCGCTTCAGTCACGGTCTGCACGGCCACTACGGGCGGGGGTTCGAATCCCCCGTCGGGCATGAATATTTGTGCCGTCCTAGTTCGTAAGTAGTTCATAAGTAGTTTGATGACCCCGTAGTTGAGTACCATAAGATTTACAAACATTTGAACATTTTTGAAACTTCCTGGCAGATTAAAATAGTGTGCCGGAACTGGGACTCGAACCTGGGACCTCTGCCTTTCGCGGACAAGCGCTCTACCATTGAGCTACCCCGACACGACTCACGACACCGCTCCACAACTTTACTTCCGCCAGTACCTCGTCTCCTACTTTCCAAACTTCTCAGAAGTTCTCCTGCGAAACTTGCAAGACTAGCACTCCTGGAAGAAAGGATATAGTGGAGACATGGCTTACCCACAGCCTAAGGGATGTTTCCAGAATGAAACTTTCACTCTGCAGCGGAGTGTGCGCTGATATGAAAGTTTCATTCTGGAAACATTCTTTAGGCTGTGGCTAAGCCATGTCTCCACCATATCCTTTCTTCCAGGAGTGCTAGTCTTGCAAGTTTCGCAGGAGAGCTTCTGAGAAGTTTGGAAAGTAGGAGGCGAGGTACTGGCGGAAGTAAAGTTGTGAGGCGGCAACGTGAGTCGTGTCGGGATAGCTCATGGTAGAGCGCTTGCCCGCGAAAGGCAGAGGTCCCAGGTTCGAGTCCCGGTTCCGGCACACAATTTTAATCTGCCAGGAAGTTTCATATCAGCGCACACTCCGCTGCAGAGTGAAAGTTTCATTCTGGTACTGCATGTTTACAAACCATGAAGACTACAGCTATTTCTTATTGGTCTACAGAACGCGACAACTCATTGGCCGCCTTCACCTCCCGTCATGCATCACGCGTTAATTTACAAGACAGCTGTCCATCGAAATAGCCGCGCGCGCACCTATCGATATATCGAACGTGCGATTACTGTTACAGCGAGATATACGGCATGTGTTACGTCATTAACTATTGTCACAATACAAATACAAGTATGTAGTGTACTTACATTATTCCTGCGCGGTGGTTTCGTCAGTAACAAAGCCATCGGTAACAACCCGGTTTTTCCATACCCAGGGTATATTTTGGGGATTCCTGCAAAAATATATGGAGAGCGTCTGGAGCGTCCGTCTTTACTCCTAGTTTCAAATTATGAAAGTAAATGTTGGATCTTCAGACGAGACTAATGCAACTGAATGGTCGGTAATTTGGTAGAACACTTGGGAATCGAATTCGGGACGCTATATATCGATCGAAGTACCAGATCGATCTCACAGCTCGAGCAGCAGCCACGTTTTGTTGCGAATTATTCCGGTGACGATTACAGTTAATTTATTGAGCGGACAAGGGTATATTGTAAAGCTGGGTTTGAACATGACTCGAACTGTTCGAATAATCTGTTCGAAATCTCGGGATATGTTCGAACTTTCGATCACGACGCTATCTAGCAAAGCCAGGAGGTACTATCTCTATGATTTACAACGATGGCCGGCCGCGGTGGCCGCAGGGACTGAGGCGCTTCAGTCACGGTCTGCACGGTCACTACGGTCGGGGGTTCGAATCCCCCCTCGGGCATGGATATTTGTGCCGTCCTAGTTCGTAAGTAATTCATAAGTAGTTTGTAAGTTTGGGGACTGATGATCCCGTAGTTAAGTCCCATAGACTATACAAACATTTGAAACATTTTTACAACGATGATATTCATAAATCTTTTCTGTGCTGTGGAGTATACGATTTATAACGAAGATAGCGTGTCATTAATGTACTATGGGGATTAATAAGTGTGAAATGCCGACTATGGTAGCTTCTAGGGTGCAGGTAATAAGTAAAAACAGTAGCGAATATAGACTAAGTAAACGATAGCAATCGCGATTAAAAATTATAGTACTGCGATCTAGCGACGCCTGTTGATACTACGTACATAGCTCTTCGTGCACGGTTTATTCCGAGGCTGTAATTACAGTTTATTTTTATATGACTTATTTCCGTTATTGGGTATAAAATTTCTAATGTTTTCCCTAGTTCATCTCTTTTAATCTTGTTTTCTAGACGATTAAAAGGTGGTAACATTTTTATCTGTTACTGTACTGTAGGAATATGGAATGGAAAGGTCATTTGCAACCTATCTCTTATAATCTCATTAAATATAATTTCTACTTATGAAAGATTCACATCTTATTTCCTTTGAATGTTAGCCGTCAGTAATGATGTGCAGTAGTTCTTTTCTTGTAGCAGATATTTTGTTTATCAATGGGTCATATCTTCCAGTGACACCAGACACGTCACGTATGCACTGTTTTAAACAAAATATACAGGTTTTCATTGTGTTGCCCTTCTTTTACTTTACATGTACTTTTACTTCCTATGAAATTAGTTCTGACCAAAGCGATAGCCCGCTAACTTCAAAATTTCCCGCATATCGCTGGCAGATAAGCAGCACCAGTCATTTATTATGTGAGTGTTCGAACAGTTCGATACTGTATCGAGTTCTCTGCTGTATCGGGAAATCCCGAACATGTTCGAACGCGAGTATCATTTACCCAGCCCTAGTATATCGAGCACCTGTAAACCATAGAGCAGGAATAGTATTAATATTTAGTCCATGGTCGGCATATTAATATTTAGTCCATGGTCGGCACGAAAAATTAATCCCGTAAAATTTTACAATTCGTGTAGTGGCGTAGAGGCGAATGTTCAGATGTAGCAAACAGAATCGTACACAGTGACGGGATTAATTTTTCGTGCCGACCATGAAGTAAATAATTAATGCTGTTCCTGCTCTATAGTTGACAGGTTCTCAATGTACCCTTGTCCGCTCAGCAAATTAACTGTAATTGTTAGTGGAACAAGTCATGAAAAAACAAGAATGGACAGACGCGCGATATACAACAATTAAATCTTTGATATATCGATCTGGCAGATCGATATATAGCGTTCCGAATTCGATTCCCAAGCTTGCTACCAAATTACCGAATGGTCTGAATGAAGTCTGTCATCAGGTAATAAACCATAGTTTCTACAAAATTCCAGGCTCACCTGAATACGGGGATACCATTGATTGACCCATGACGTCATCGCAGCGCGGTAGTTTTGAGGTACGTGCGTGTTTGTAGAAGTCTTGAGTAATTATGTGGTGGACGAGTTATAGACGATTGTTTTGTTTACAAACAGAACAGATTAATATTTTGTGTTTAAAAAGTGATCTGTATCTTCCCTCTGATGGTAAGGTATAGGTTAGGTTAGAGTCTTTTTTTCCGCATGTGAGCGCCGAAGGAGTGAATTTTTGGACTGTGACCTGTGATCGATAGTATAGTCTGTTATCTGTAATCTAAGAGGATAACTACAGATTATTTATCATCTACAATACAGAAGTATTAAGATATCCCGTATACGGGTTTTCCGACATGCTGATGACGTCATTGGTCAAAGTAGAGCTCCTAAGACCCAGGCTGAATCGTCCGCCATTTTTGCCCCAACATGGGCGCATCTGACAATGTTTATATTGGCGATGGTTTACGTATTCACGCAGTTATCAACAATATTTCTAATGAAATGTATTTAATATTGAACACACTAAGTGTACCGAATAGTAACTAATGTGTATGGCCCTATAAAGATTTAGAATGCGCTTTTAATATAACAGAAAATCGTAACGTACCGGTAATATAACTTAGCTTCTCGCCGGGCTGCAGTAGTCATGTTGGCACCAATAGTAATCACGGCAACTCAAATGACCAATAAATGTTTTTCCGTGACAGCTTCAATGAAAACGAGAAGTATTTTTTTCTGAACGGACAGGGGTACATACAAGAACTTGTCAACCATAGAGCAGGTACAGTATTAATTTTGTTGCGAGTGAAACGAGCATCAATAACATTTACTCTGTAGCTCGTGAAAAATATTAACGTAATTCTACACTTCATAGTTTATCTGTTGCCAACATAAGCACTGGAGCCCGGCGAGAAGCGTCGTAAAAGTTTACCCAGTGCCGTATTTTGGAGTGTGTTATGCGACCGTAAGAAATGCTTCGACCTTATATATAAATAATTGTGTAAAGTATTATTCAGTATGTTGAAAATTACTTATAAATGCACCACAATAAATTTTCCTATCTACTTTGAAAAATGCGAAAATCTTAATTAAGTAACAAACATTCTGCAACAAACTGATCCAGCATCATTGCCAGGGAGAAGTAATGCAACTGTACATAACTGACATGTTTATAGCTACATTTATTACATATACTTACAATACACAACTGAGCGCCAGGTCCTGTTTCCCAGTTCCTTCTGCGACAATTTATAGCCCATCTTTTTCTTCGTTCTGGTTTGCTGGGAAATTTGAACATGCGCACTCCTTTGCTGCAGTGATTTGTGCAGTTCACAGCTGAGCAGCCACCCATATTTTCCACAAGATCTTCAGTAAATTCGATTATAATCTCCCTTTCCGGTCGCGACTCGTATATACCCACATACAACTGTCCTGCACATTGGGGCAAAATGGCGGATAGTTCAGCTCGGATTATAGGAGCCTTAGGTCAAAGCTGACGAGTGGTATCCCAGTCTTCAGTTATACCAATTTCCACACTTTTGTCCACCCTCGACAAAGAAGGAATCAACTCTTCCCCGTTAAGAGATCGCCCGCCGAAACCGTATAACTCGCACTCATATCGATGACACTAGAAAACCTTCAGGCACACTCAATAACACAGGCTGAGATAATGCGTCTCGTGTACGACAAGTAAACATCTCAAAATTTGCGCGACGTCATCATCGACCATCGTGAACGTTCGATATATCGATAGGTGCGCGGCTGTTTCGTTGGAAAGCTTTCTTGTAAATTACCCATCGCGCCGTTGACATGTCAAGCACCAGTCGCGGACTCATAAATCTTTCGTATTCAGTTTACTCGCAATATTAGACCGTTAGCCGCTCCGTTAGTGATCTCTACCGGAACGGTAGGAATGTGAGCAGAGCTTACCGGTGTGCAGGTATCCCTTGGGCAAGCAGGAAGAGGGGCCGAGCAGGGCTATGGGCGCCACGATGACGGCGGAGCACTCGCCCCACATGTTGGCCACCAGCGCCACGTAGGGGTACTGGCCGCGCGCCGCGCGCCGCCGTCCAGCCGCGGGTGCCACCGCTACCCCCGCCCCTGACGCTGCCGCTGCGACGGCGCTCAGCGCAGCCGACAACACAATCAGCCCGCACCGCATGCTGCCCACCAACACGCTCCCGCCAAAGATATCCGCACCTTCCTAGGCCCAAGGAGGTTCAAATAAAAGCCAGGTGATATTATCTATGACGAGCACAGACGTTAGTTGAAGCCAGAGACCACAGACATATGTCTGTGCCAGACATAGACCAAAGATAAGATAGACTGCGCGTGACGTCATTATACTGAAACCAACATCTAAGGGTGACTCTATTTACACTTCGGTAAACACGTGACGTCATTATGACGTATCCACAATATCGAAGACGACTGGAGCCACGATCGACTTGTGTGGTCGTTCTAGACGCAAAACTGCGGTTGCAATTGTAGCAGACGAATTAAAGGAGTAGCTGATAATATCTTCAGTTGGTAATGGTATATTCATTACAGTTTCGGAAGCTGTAACTTTGGATTTTTTTTTTTTTTTTTTTTTTTTTTTTTTTTTTTTAAAGTAAGAAGCTATAAACTTTCCGAAAAAGGACCTACACTGTGAGCTCTGAAACGTTAGTCAGCCAAATCTGATGTTGTCATCGTGACCCATTTGTGAAGGTTGTGTTTAAAACTAATGGAAGCGAAAAATGCTACAGAGTTGCATTGTAGTACGGAGTCTACGTTAAACTAACAGGACAAAATACGGTTACCAGGCTATGAAGCGACAATGTGTACTACGACATGTCAAAATATGCGACATATGCCGAAACTATAAATCAAATGAGCTGGATATTAATACAGTCATTTGTTACAGAGGTTCTGCGAACATCAGGTAAAACATTTCGTAAAACTGGGTACTCATCTACCGCCAAGTTGCTGCAACATGCTAGTTCTTTTCTTTGAAAATGTGTGAAGTTGTCGTTCTCTAAGGCTCGGTCTGCGTAATTTCTGACATAATTTTCAATATACATTTACTGAAATTTCCGTCACTGCTTTCCAAAACATGATAACAATATTAAGAAAGGCCTAGTTTTGTCACTAAACTACGAAGGAAAAAAGTATGCAGTTCAGAAAGAATGTCGAATTAAGCGTGTTGTTCCACCCGAAACCAGCGTCTCGAACGATGCAAAAGTCGATGCGCCGCTCTTCTGGTCGTCGATAGTGTGGATACGTCATAATGACGTCACGTCTGATTTTACCGAAGTGTAAATAGAATCACCCAACATCTAAGTCACGTGACTCGGGGCAGGAAACCCTGTTCCTCATTGCAAGCAGTGTGAAGTGCAGCTGAAAGTCGCAGTTCTTCTTCTTACTAGTGGAAATTAAGCGTAGATTTCGACAATAAAACGTCTTATCGTATTATTATTACACATTCAGTAGTACAATGGGCGTTAATTCTCCGTAATTCGCAATATCAATGCAACGGTTACAGTTTTTACTTGTGCGTAGATGAAATGTATTCTCAGTTCTTTTTATAAGCAGCAGAAGTGCAGTTCTTAAGTTCAAATGTTCAAATGTTTGTAAAGCATATGGGACTTAACTACGGGGTCATCAGTCCCTAAACTTACAAACTACTTTTGAACTACTTACGAACTAGGACGGCACAAATATCCATGCCCGAGGGGGGATTCGAACCCCCGACCGTAGTGGCCGTGCAGACCGTGACTCAAGCGCCTCAGTCTCCTCGGCCACCGCGGCCGGCTGTTCTTAAGTGAACGACTGTTTTTGTTGTCCTGTGAGTCTTTTAGTTTGCAGCTTACACAGGAGACGAAATCGTAGTTTGACCAGCAGCATCAATTTCTATACGATTCCTCAACAATAAACGAGAAAAGTTTTGTCATACTTTTATATATACCTGAAATCGGTTTGCATCTATAATGTCTGTTTTTAATACAATACAAGCGTTGATATTTTATTACTTTTTCTACATACAGTGCAGCCAAAACGTAAAGCAAGGAAAATATTGGCTATTTACATTAAAATAATAATAATGTGATCAAAAAATTATTCATGTACGACACAAGAACTGATTTTATAGGGATAATAAACTGTCTGTATTTATCTTCAGCGTTGTGGAACTCGATTAATGGCAGATCTGCACCAGAAACTATTTACTTGCTGATGTGTATACTCAGTCAAGACACGCTGAAATAATTTCCCATTAAAAAAAATCACATTGGTCAGTTGTAACAAAAGTAAAAAAATAATAATGCAACACATACATTGAGGATCTGTAATTCTGTTGCTTGTAAACGCAACTGACAATAATTTTCGCCTGGTCACATGTAAAAACGATTATCACCACATTAATGTCAGTATTACCGAGCAATCATGTTACCTTAATATATTATATGTGTAATAGGAATACGAGAAGTCGTTTTATTGTTAAAATCAGCGCTTGACTTCACCTGTAAAATAGAAACATTGTGGTTCGTAATGACGAAGCGTCAGTCACGTGACTCGGGGCAGTAGACGTTGGTTTCAAACCACAACACAGCAGAGATAGGGACACGCGCAGTCTATCTTATCTTTGGTCTATGGTGCCAGAGACATATCCACAGACATACATTACTAGACTGGCAAACTTCCCTCTATGACTAAAGCCTGACGCCGCCATCTTGCCTCACCTCACGTCATAAAGTTTCTGTACGGTATTAGCACAGTCTAACATATACAGTCGCGACACTCACTGCTGTAAGAGTTGTTACCAACTGACAGTTGCAACGACACTACCGCTCCTAGTGGTGGGCAAGGTGCCGAAAGAGTGATGTTTGTTTACAATTATTTGTCTACGTAATTAAGGAAATAGTTAATATATTTTTTGTGTTACAAGCATTAGTAATATATCCAGAGACATACATAACACGGAAATTAATGTAAAACAGTCGAACTTAACTGATTCAGTGGTATAACGAAGAACTTCGTCATGAACCAATACTTACGAATTTGTGTATATTTGCAGCTTATTCCGCTGAAAGTAAGTAGAATATAAACATAATAGAAACATAAATTTCTATTATGGTCTGTTATTACTATGACAAACAGTTTTTTGACATGTTTCATTGTGGTATGGGGTCCAATGATTCGCACATTTTTAGGCTTCACTCGTCTTTATTATAAGCGCATATTCTTTTGAATGTGATTACTTTAGCTTAAGAAGACAATGTCTTGAAGATTCTTGCCGTTTGTCGTTCAGCTGTAGCAACAATTGTGGAACTGGGTTGTTCTTTGTTGAATACAGTTTGATTGCTTATTCAGTTTTCTTGTCACGTTTGTGATGTTTTCCTTCAGCTACAGTTGTGCTGGCTGATTTGGTATGTTAAATACTGTAGTTATTGCTTTCTATATTTGTTTCCTACGTTCCACCCTCACTGATTTCTCTGGAGTTGGAATGGAGAAACGTTAACGTTCTTGAGAAGAAGAAAAAAACACGTCTTTCTGCCAAAGGGCGGGTATTCGGTGTTTCCTAGCAAGTTTTCTATTTTTAAATTATTCAGTAAAACCCTGTAGATTACAAGATAACAGTAAATAAACTGTGCCGCTATGTACCGTTTACTACCTTGTAAGGGATCTAATAAAGACAAAAGTGGAGCTATTTTTAAGTTATTACCTATTTCATGACTCTACATACGTTCCCTAATGTAAAAAATGTGTTAAAATCAGTATAAACGATACTATTCGCACTCATCCACTATCGTATTCATAAAAGTAGCTTGCCCTCCGCTTGGAGCGCTGCTGTCGCAGTATATAACAGAAATCTGCGGTAGTGTCGTGACTGTATATGTTAGACTGTGGTATTAGTGTGAACTTCTGACACGATATGACGTTGTAAGCCCTATTAGGTGATTTGAAGAGGATTTGCATTTGCGCCTTACTTCCGCAATGAATTAACGTATACATTGTCGAATTGTGTTATGAGAAGAACGTGTTACGTACGGTTAAATTTTACTTAACGCCCAGGCGCCCTCGCGTGATTACGTTGTCAGTCATGTTATGATGGCATTATCCTGTCGCAAATGTTTGTCATGAAATCTTCGTTTTACCAGAGCAGTTTCCTTTACTGATTGAACGAGGGTACATACTAGAACCTGTCAACCATAGAGCAGGAACAGCATTATTTATCTACATCATCGTCTGTGCACCTCCGTCTCTAATGACCAAGCTGACGACGGGACGTTAATCTCCAAGCTTCCTTCCTTCTTCCTCCCATCGTCTGTACGAAACACTAATCAAGTCACTCAATGCGGACTTCTGAGAATATTAACATCTTGGCAAAAACTTTCTTCCATTTCGTTGATGTTGCCAACATAATCATGCAAGACCGCTGGGATGGTAGGTAAAATTTTACCGTTACATACAGTGAAAGCAGAAATGGTTATATGAATAACATCGAGAATAATAAACATATATGTTATCCACGACAAGCAGCACATTTATCACGGTAATACTATTGAAAGAAAAGCCGTAGTTGACCGAAACTGACAACCGATTAATAAAAACAGGAAATGCGACTCATTAGTGTATATGTGAAAGCAGACTACAGATTTCCTGAGAACTCTCAAATGAATGATACGTTTTCTCCACGATGAACAACACTTTTATAATTATCATACTACTGAAGGAAAATCCGAAATGGACTGACATTAGTAAGAGATTAATAATAACAGCAAATCGATGCAACTCATTACTGTATGTGTCAATTTTACTCCAGCGGAAAAAATTACAGCCATATACAACACCAAATGTCAAAACTCCAAAGACAGCGTAGTTAAGTCAGTTCATCCGTATTTTACGACTTTTTTCTCTAATAACACACGCGACTGCTCTCACGTTTATAGTATAGAAATATGGCACCGAGACTTCACCGACACCAATGATGCAGTATACGGCATTGCCAGTCTAGTAATATATGTTTGTGGATATGTCTTACTAGACTGGCAAACTTCCCTCTGTCAATGAAGCCTAACGTCAAATAGTTTCCGTGCGGTACTACCACAGTCTACCACAGCTAGTCGCGAAGCTCGGCAATTTACAAGAAAGCTTTCCATCGAAATAGCCGCGCACCTATCGATATATCAATCGTGGACGATGGTCGATGAATTTTGAGAAGTTTACTTGTGATACACGGGACGCATTCTCTCAGTGTGTGTTTTCGAGTGTAACTGAATGTATTGACGTGTTTACTAGTGTCATTGATATGAGTTCGAGTTAAACAGTTTCGGCGGGTGAACGCTTAACGTGGAAGAATTTAATTCCTTCTTTGTCGACGGCAAATGTACACTCTTTTCAACATGTTGTACATCACGGCAAAACGGCAAAAACCGACGGACGTTTTATTTCTGATTTAAGTGATATAAAACATCAGCTCTACAATACGAATACTTCTCCAAGACATAGCAATATGGCGGAGGCAAGCTTCACTTTTTCAGCGTAAGGGCGTCTCCCTGTATTCTAACTTCCTTGGGCCTAATGTAATGATAATATCACAGTCTATGATAATATTTGGGCCCATGTTTAACTCTGGCTGTCATTTCAACTAAGGGGATTAGAATAAAGAGATACTTCGTTGTGCTGAAAAAGTGAAGTCTGCTACCGCCATATTGCTGTCTTGGAGATGTGTTTGTCTTGTAGGCCTGATGTTTTACGTCACTTGAAACAGAAATAAAACGTCAGGCGGTTTTGCCATGATGTACAACTTGTTAAATGAATGAAAATCAGCGTGTCGGGATAGCTCAGTGGTAGAGCGCTTGCCCGTGAAAAGCAAAGGTCCTAGTTTCGAGTCCCGGTTCCGGCACACAATTTTAATCTGCCAGGATGTTTCAGTATAAAGATCGATCGACGAAGAAAAAGTTTGGGTTGAAGCAAGGAGATTAGAAACTGGGAGACGCCCTTACTCTGAAAAATGTGAAACCCGCCTCCATCGTTCTGCTTAGTCTTGGAAGAATGTTTCACTTGTAATGCTGCACTTTAATTTCACTTAACACCGGAATCAAACGTTCCACTGTTTTACCATGGTGTATACATTATCGACGTGTGAGAACTGGCATTAAAAACATATAGGGTTTAAATGTCGGATGGTGAGTATTTATGCACCTAAGGGTGTTGTTTTACATTTCATACTCTAAATGTTTATGGGAAAAGTCTAGAGAGGGCTGCGCGAGTAAAACGTTACTTACGGCCTTAGCGGTGCATAGTGCTGATGTTGGCAACGACCTTTAAATGTTCTTTGTAAACTCAAGAGAGAATTATTTTTAGAAAATAAATAATTAATCCTGTTCCTCTTCTATAGGTTCCTGTATGTACTTTTCTCCGATCAGAAAATTAATTATCCTCGTAAAGCGGACATTTTTTGCCAACATTAGCACACCACGCTGCCATTGGGGTAAGTAAAATTTATCCGTCGCGAGTGTTCTTACCTTGAAGTGTGTAGACAAGAGGATGAGAGTTTCAAATTTTTGGTGTTTTTCATTTAAAACATGGTGATAGGTAGGTGGATCTGTGAACGTAAGTACAATATCACTTAATATACAGTAGTCAATTTGCCAACATGAGCATACCGCGAACTAGAGCGAAACACATCCACTGAATTTGTGGTCGTGTTCCATTTTGATTGATTCACCAACAAAAGTGTTTCTGCAACATTAATGCTATCTGTGTGTTAATTACTTTATTCTTTTTATTAATGATCAGTGCCCCATGCTTATAGGCTATATGTTTGCCCCCCCCCCCCATTTATATATGTTTTCACCCGTGTGATTGAATTTGTGTGTTCATATGAATGTGTGTTCTTAATATTGACTGACTGCCGCGCAATGGCTTACAGTTGCCGCCTCTCTCTTTAGGCCTCGTTTTGCTGTAATTAAAAACGCATGGCATCGTTTGTCGTCTGCGCTGGCGTCTGCTGGATGGCCAGAGACAAGCTTGCTTGGAAAAGTGATGAGGTGGCCGTGTTCTTAGTGTCGTACCAGACTAATATTGGACGAAAGAGATGACAGGAGACCTCTCTGGGAGCGTTGAAGAGGGAATTGTCTTGGCCAGGTAGCAAGGGTTGGTAAACAATAGTCTCTGAACGCACTCTGTGTCGCTTTTAGCGCGCTCTACATCCGGTGAATGGCGGAGGGAGTTTTCTCCGAGGCCTTAGACCTTCAGTCTTCACTCTTCATTGTGGTTCCATCAACTGAGGAAGTAAGTACTCGGCCGAATCATGCTGAGGGGAAGGCATGCTGTTAGGACTTGGATTAATTTGTGATCAGACAGTCTTGGTTTTTCAGTGATAGTTCTTTTGAGTAATTCTATGAGAGGCACAGTGTTTCTTAATTTACAGAACTCGAGTGAATTCAGTGTAGATTTATTATTTTCATTTCCATTCACATGTGTGGAGTTCAGCCTTTGTGTAAACCAAGAATGTTTGAATTTCGTTCATGTTTTTAACTAACGTTTTCACATCGTGTCTATATCTGTGAGTATGCTAAATATTTTCTGATCTGATTCCATCTTTCCGGTCTTGTAGACCGATTGCACCATGTGCTTTCGTAATGGTCATTACTTTGGCTTTCAGCCGTGCTTTTATTAATACTAGCTTTCTTCTACAGTTTGGATAATCACTGCTATTAATAATATTTGTTAAATATTATCAAATAGCAGCGTTTTGCTTAATTATTATTATTATGATTCTATTCGCAGTCATCCGTATCATTCAGAAGCATAGTTAGCTGGCAACTTGGAGCGCTGGGTAACTAAAACGAGAGGAATGTCGTGACTGTATTGTTAGACTGTGACTTTACTAGCTTTCTATAAAATACCTTTAACAAGAGCAACACTCTTATTTTCATGTGATGCATATCTTAATTTTACTATGCTTAATTATTATTTACCAACGGCTCTGCTGTAGTGGATCACCTAAGTTAAGCAATGTGGGCTTAACTAGTACTTTGATAGGTAACAGTCTGATGTCAACAACTACCGCCCAATCTCACTTCTGACAGCATTATCCAAAATTCTTGAAAAAGTATTGTATTCTAGAATAGTTTCACACATAGGTAAAAATAAAGTTCTAACAAAATGTCAGTTTGGTTTTCCGAAAGGCTTTTCAACAGAAAATGCTATATATACTTTCACCAATGAAATATTAAATGCTCTGAATAACCGGACATCACCCGTTGGGATTTTTTGTGATCTCTCCAAGGCTTTTGATTGTGTAAATCATGGAATTCTTCTAGATAAACTAAAGTATTGTGGTATGAATGGGACAGTGTACAAATGGTTTAAATCATACCTAACAGGAAGAGTGCAGAAAGTTGACATTAGTAGTTCTCATAATATGCAAAAAACAGATGAGTCCTCAAACTGGGGAGCAATCAAAACTGGGGTGCCACAAGGTTCGGTCTTTTGCCCTTTGCTGCTCTTAATATATATTAATGACTTACTATTCTATATTCATGAAGATGAAAAGCTGGTTCTTTTTGCTGATGGTACAAGTATAGTTATCACACCTGACAGACAAGAACTAACTGATGAAATTGTAAACGACGTCTTTCAGAAAATCAATGTGGTTCTCAGCAAATGGACTGTCATTAAATTTTGATAAAACACAGTACATACAGTTGCATAAAGTAAATGGAATGACACCATCAATAAATATAGACTTTGATCAGAAATCTGTAGCAAAAGTAGAAAATTAAAAAATTTTAGGTGTAAACATTGATGAGGGGTTGAACTGGAAAAAACACATTGAAGATCTGTTGAAACATTTGAGTTCATAAACTTACGCTATTAGGGCAATTGCAAATTTTGGTGATATAAATCTCAGTAAATTAGCTTACTATGCCTATTTTCATTCTATGCTTTCGTATGGCATCATTTTCTGCGGTAATTCATCATTGAGTAAACAATTATACATTGCACAAAAGCGTGTGATCAGAATAATTGCTGGAGCCCATCCAAGATCATCCTGCAGACACTTATTTAAAGAGCTACTGATTTTCACAGTAGCTTCTCAGTATATATATTCACTTATGAAATTTGTTATTGCCAATCCCACCGAATTCAAAAGCAATAGCAGTGTACATAACTACAACACTAGGAGAAAGAATGATCTTCACTATTCAAGTTAAAATCTAGCTTTGGCACAGAAAGGGGTGAATTATGCTGCCACAAAAGTCTTTGGTCACTTACCAAACAACATCAAAAGCCTGACAAATAGACAACAAGCATTTAAAAATAAATTAAAATAATTTCTGCATGGCAAGTCCTTCTACACTATAGATGAATTATTAGCTATAAATTAGTAAATTTGAAAATAAATAAATAAATAAATAAAAATTTTAAAAAAATACGGAAATAAAAAGTAATAATTGAGTCATGTAATATTTAGTTCAAAGTAATAATTTGTAAAGACACCGTTCATTACCCTGACATGTCCCACATCATTACGAAGTGTCGTATTCATGATCTATGGAACAAGTACTGATCTAATCTAATCTAATCTCTGAGTCTGCTGAGCGCAGTTGGCAAGCTGGATGCACTCAGCCCTTGTGAGGCCAATTGAGGAGCTATTTGATTAACGATACGCCGGTCGGTCAATAATCGCTGGGCCCTCGCGGCATCTATGGACATAGTTTAGTTTTATGCTTAATTATTTACTCTTTTGCGGGTAATCCAATAGCTTTCGAATAAAAAAGTCCCAAAATTTATGAGTTATATTTGAAGTATTCAAAGCATCACGTTTTCTATATTTAGATCACCTGTCTGGGTGAATTTATATACATATATTTTTTATTTGATATTCATATTTGTGGTTTCTCAGCATAAAGAATGATTAATAACTTTCTTTGGCATACGTGCTAAACACCCCCACTCATAGTCTATTTGCTTGTATTTACCTCGCTTTTTCATGATGCTTTTCAATGTTAGTGGTAGAGGTTGGCCTCAGTACCTCTTCTTATTGCCACTCCTTCAGTCGTAGGATGGAAATTGCGAACTCAATTTTGTAGTGTTAAACCATGGGAAGGTGTGAGAGTGTGTCCGAATCATGCAGTTGAGTAGCACCTATAGTTGAGCCGAAATACGATGAAATGTTCAAATGTTTGTTAAGCTTATGGGACTTAACTATGGGGTCATCAGTCCCTAAACTTACAAACTACTTATCGACTACCTTATACTAAGGACGGCACAAATATCCATGCCCCGGGGGGGGGGGGGATTCGAACCCCCGACCGTAGTGGCCGTGCCGAAATACGATGATCCCTGGTGCTTGCGCCAATCGGGTTGAGCGCTGGCTCCGCCTGCAGACCATTGGATTAAGTCAAACGCTAACTTTGCTCTGCGCATGCGCGCGTCCGGCTGCGCTGTGCACTTCTGCCAGTTCTGTCGACACAACAGAGGCCGGTAGATATACGTGGCTATACTCGCCGGCAGGGAACTAACTACTTGGCAACATGGTTTCTTTCCGTTTCTCTAACCAGGGTGGTCTCCCAGCCCGGTAGGCGGAGCCACGGATCGTCGGATTTCGGCCCGACTGTAGGTATTCACCTACCTGTGTGTGAGACACCGACTGAAAATCACATTCACGAATGGGTAGAAATCGGGCTGGTTCAGTCCAGAGCCGACGAGCTCACCGAAGCCCGAAGCGTCATGCAGTCTTGTGTGGCCATCCGAAAGGGTCACAATAGCCACTTCATTGCGTAAGCGAGTTATTGGTAGGAATGTAATTAGTCCTAACTACACATGGGATAACGTACATGTTTCAGTCCGTAGATGTATTTACCGTTACGCACTATTTTTTATAACAGCTTAGTGCCACACTCTAACACACAGAGTCACGAAAGTTATTGCCGTTTGACAACTGGAGCGACACTAGGGCTCCAAGCGATGAGAAAACACACACACACACACACACACATGTGTTGTAAAGATGTTTTTTATTATTTTTTCGGCCGATTTAACGAATTTTTGCTTTTCATGCATTACTAAATTACCGAGAAACATGAAATACCTTGACGACAACCGAATATCATTGATTCAGCGGCATAAGATACAAATTATTCTTGAAGAAATACTTTCAAATTTTTGTGTAATTGCAGCTTATTTTGCTGGAAGGAATAGAATATAAACACAGTAGTTAAGCATAAGCAAATATAGTTTATTGTTGTCTGTTCCTATTATTTTGCATGACACGTAAATTTATTTTGGTCTCTTATCATTCGCCCATTCCTACATTTAACTTGACTTTACAATGCCTGAATCTTTTAGAAGTGAGTGTTGAAGATTCTTACCTTTTGTAGGCAGTGTTTGTATGTAAGATATAGCGACAATTGCGCGGTTGATTTCTTTGGTGTCAAGAAAAAGTTTATTGCTTTTGGCGTTTTATTATCCCTTCTATGTAGGTTCCCTTTAACTACAGGTGTGATATTAAATAACGTAGCTACTGCAATTCGTACACTTTTCCTGCGTTCCATATTCAGTAGTGCGTCCGCAAGTGCAGCGAACGTAACTTCGCATTTGTAGGCAGATATTTGACATCTTTCTGCAAAATGTCGGATTTTCTGATGTTTAACGGAAAGTTTTATGCTCTTTAAAGAAATGACAGTTATCAGTAAGTATCTGTACGTTATAAGAGAAAGTAATCTAATTGTCCAGTAATGTCTTGTGTCATACCTCAAAGTCACAGGTTCCATAAGAAACTAAAGAAAGACGAACGTGATGTGGTCTTTAAAATATTGCCGTTCTTTATGTCTTTGCACATGCTGTTAATTGTATAAACCACGTGACAAATCAATCGAAATAATATAAGCGATACTATTCGAACTCATCCGTTTTAGTATTCATAAGGGTAACTCGCTGGGTGCTTAGAGCGCTACTGTCGCTTGCGGTAACAATAACACGAGATAACGTGTCACGTTAGATATTGCTTCAAGCTATGTATATTTTCTAGTGATCACTGTCTACTTCAGTCAACTTTAATTACCAACACCTGTCCTTTCCTTTATATTTTTGCCTTCTTAAAGGAAACTGTAGCCACAGTAGAATAACAGTTGACGATCAAGTCACGTTTTTGTATGGCTTATTCTGTGAGAATTAATGAAAAACTTAGAAAGTGAATCAATCATGCGTACATTTATAGACCATTATGAGCAACTGTTTTTCTTATTTACAAGTGAAATCAAGCGTTCGTTTTGACAAAAAAATGACTCCTCGTACTACTATTACACTTGTAGTAGTAAAGGGAACGTAATTTCTCCATATTGCTAATATTAATGCTGCGATTATCGCTTTTACATGTGCTCATATGAAAAGTATTTGTTAGTTCTTTTAACAAGGGACATAACTGCAGATCCTCATTGTTTGTGTTGCACTATGAATCTTTTACTTTTTTCCATCAGATGAATCCTATTATTGATGAGAAGATTATTTCAGCTGATATTTACTGAGTTTATATGCCAGCAAGTAAACCACTTCTGGTGCAGATCTACTTTTAAAATCGTTATAAAAAGCTAAATATGAATACAGTCTATTCATAATACTAATAAAACGAGTTCTAGTCGAGTGCATTGATAATATTTTTACTCCTTATAATTGTTTGCTGTAAATAATCAATATTTGGCATCACTGTACTTGTCAAAAGTCGTAAAATAGAAACTGTTGTAATTTTTTAAAATGTGACATTATGGACGCAAGCAGATTTCAATGTACTGTTGAGGTTCAGATGTTTGTAAATCTATCGGACCAAACTGCATGGTCATCAGTTCGTAGCTTTCAAACTATTTAAACTAAGGTAAACTAACCTAACAACAACAACAACACGCACACACACACACACACACACACACACACACACACACACACACACACACACATCCATGGCCCAGGGAGGAATCGAACCTCCGACGGCGAGCAACCGCGCGCTCCGCAGCGAGGCGCCTTAGACCGCTCGGTTACTCCACCGCGACAAATTATTGTTGAGTAAACGTAAGATAACTGATGCTGCTTGTCGAACGGATATTTATTCGTCTTCTATTCGTGTGCAAACTCCAGAAACACTCACAGTACAATAATAAAAATAAACTGTAGTTCTGCTGATTTTGAAAAGAACTGTCAATACATTTCATCTTGACACATGTAAAAACTGTAAACATCTCATCAATATTACTACTTAATGTATATTGAGATTAGGATAAGACGTTTTATTATTAAATTCCTCGCTTAATTTCCACTAGCAAGAGTAAGAACTGCAACACTCAATTCTACTTCACATTGCTCGTAATGCGAAAACGGTTTCCTGATCCTAGTCACGTGACTTAAGTTCCTTTTACACGATCGACTTTGTTATCTCAGTTGACTCCTCGAGACGAGTGGGTCTACTGCAGCGCCTCTGGCGTGTTATTCCCGCACTGAGACTCGTCTTTCTCGAGTGATCATTTTCGTTGGTGTTGGTTTCAATGTAATGACGTCACGCGCAGTCTATATTATTTTTGGTCTATGTGTACAGTTACATGTATATTACTTCCATGTCGCCAACGTCCAATCGCCAAATAACTAACATTAAAAACCACAGTGTCATAGGCAGGCGTACTTAGCATAAATTTTCACGACGTATGATGAAATTAGATACTTTTTTGTTCGTGAATTTATGTACTTCTAAGATATAACGAAAATGTAGAAAACGATCTTTAATTAATGTTGCAAAACCGTTAATTCGACTACGAGAGGGATCTATTTTTATGCGTTACTGTTGACCTATATCTGGAAATAGTTTCCTATTTCCAGTTACTAAACACAAGATTTGATAAAATTGTTTTTTGTTACTACTGAATGCCAACATATCGTGTCCCCTCGGATAATGTTACACATTCAATGCTCGTGAGTGAACTACTTGTAAACGATATGATCCATAGAATAATCTCTACAGTAAAAATTATAACAATGACTGCATTAATAAAAATGAAATGCGTGCAGCTTTTTTAATGGAACAACACTCACTATTACCAATTATGAAATTTTCTGAAAGTCGTCATCTTGTAAATTTGGAGTTTTAATCATCCTATCTCTAGATTAGGTTGATTTTTCGCTACCTAATTTGCTTTTTGTCTATTATAACTAAAAAGTTCACTTAAAAGGATAAAAATATATTTTCTAGATTAACTTCTAGTCCATAATGTTCACTGATGCATAATTAATACATTATTTCTAAGTATACGACAAACCCAAACGAACTTGCACTGCTGCGGCGGATTATCCGCGCATACTGGAGCGCCGTGTTGCGGTGCGCGCGGCTGTCCGCCGTAGGAGGTTCGAATCCCACCTCGGGCATGGATGTTTGTGTCGTCTTTAATATAAAGTAGTTCATAAGTAATTTGTAAGTGTAGGGACTGACGATCCCATTTACAAACATTTGAACATTTTGAAACTTGCACTATATAAAGGTTTTGTGTTGTGCACAGACTGATGTGACAATACGATTCAATGTTTCTGGACTTTTGAAAAGCTATGGCACTGTTTGTAATGTCGCGCTTCACTACATCTTAATTGCTTGACGGCGGTCATGAGATATAGATCTATCGTAGATGACGTGCTTATTCAGGAAGAAGTATTTTTATTTTTTACACTAAGTGTAGGAAAACCCTGTAAACTCTTGTGGCAATAGCAGACAACTAGTTGCTAATGTAAAGGTGTGCAGTATGATAGCCTTAGACGTACAGTTAATGAGTCACAACTGTAGTTGGTCTTCTAATATAAACAAGCGAAACTAGGCCCGGCGCTTCATTTTTTTTTAAGACTGGGTAGTTGTCCAAAAGTTGCCAACTCTCTCTTTAATTCCCCTCCCACACTGTCAGCAATCTCTATTCATAAAAATACGTACACATACTTGACGAAGAGTGTAATTTTAAAAATACTGATACGAATTAAGAACATGGTAATGTTTTATTAGAAAGCTAAGATGCTGTACTACAAAGTGACAAAAAAAGAAAAAAAGAAAATAAACTTTAAACAGTACGCTTTTTCATCTTCAGAATTGGGTGAGAAGCGTTATGAAACTAAAATCTCACGCGTAATGAAAATTAGTCATTTTGGAAAGCAATGAAAAACATGTATGGCAAAATAAGTTGAGAAAACGATGTTGGGTGGTCGTATATGCCGTCAATAGTTTTTACAGCGTGAAAATCGGAAAAGTGTTTACCCCCTTTTTCCCAGCCTGGCATGACCAGGAGTGGTCATCCCCGCACGGATCAATGTAAATAAATATTCCTTCAAATCATAAGTGTGTACTTTACCCACTCTCAATTTTTTGAGTGGGTATGGCTACCTCGGTACCCACTTCAACCGCCGGGTCTGATCAGAAGTAACAATGAATGAACATATAGACAGCACCTGTAGAGCTTACAAGCAGTTCATGTTATATCAGGGTAACTACATGTGGCGACTGCATATAGGGTTGTTTCAATAAGAGCGTACAAAAATTTAACAGGACATAGTGGGTGCTCTAGTGAAAATTTGACGTACGGAACCTACGATCCGAGAAGCCACCTTATAAGGAGATAACAGAAATACAAACACATTCATGTGAACTTTTTTAACAATGGAAAATGCGTTTGGAATGTCAATAATAGAGGATAGATAGCTACTCATCGTAAAGAGGCTCGCTGACCTGCTAACAGGAATTGAAAGAAAATAGACAATCACATTCACAAAACTTAAATTTTCGGCCATAGCCTTCATCAGAAAAAGAAACACAAAAATTCACACAATCACTCAGACAACTATACAAACATTAAAGATAAACGTGAAGCAATGAATTAAAATTTGTGATGCGACTTACTAGGCAAACATCTTACCGTTAGACCACCGCATTCATTGCTTCACGTTTATCTATAATGTCTGGGACATATTCGACACGAAAAACCGTCTCAGGGTTTCTCAATCTATATTCATATTGATAACTATACAAACACAACCACCATGTCTTGCCACCCCAGCGCCACAAGCATCTTGACTGTGAGTGAGGTGGGGAGTGGAAGGGGAAGGATACTATCTCCGCCGACCGCGCTGGCCGAGCAGACGGAGGCGCTCCAGTCACGGTCTGCACGGCCACTACGGTCGGGGGTTCGAATCCCCCCTCGGGCATGGATATTTGTGCCGTCCTTAGAATTAGTTAGTTCATAAGTAGTTTGTAAGTTTAGGGACTGATGACCCCGTAGCTAAGTCCCATAAGCTATACAAACATTTGAAACATTTTGATACTATCTCCACCCTTATCCGGCTATTGACCCCAACTATACACACACAATCAAAATGTCTGGCCTCCGTAAGGAGGCATCTCTGGAGATGCCCTAACACTGAAAAAGTGAAACCAGCAAAATGCGCATTCTGGCGCATTCTGGCATATTGGTCATACTGTGTGGTAAAGCTGTTCTACTCGTAGAAATGTATTTCATATATAAGTAAATACGCCGATGTGACTATCAATTTAGGGTAATATTCACCCAGGATTTTACGCAATAAAATCCGTGTTTTGGGCATAAAAGCATGGCCCCCGGGCTTCAGCCAATGCCATTTTTGGCATAGGTAACGCCACCTCCCTTTATTAGAATGTCATTGGGCCACCCCAAGGCCACAAGCATCTTTGCTGTGAGTCAAGTGGGGAGTGGAGAGGGTAAGATGCCATCCCCCCTTACCCGGCATCCTTCCCACTCCATTCTCCACCTCACTGACTGCCAAGATGCTTGTGGCGCTGGGGTGGAAAGACATGGTGGTTTTGTGTGTATAGTTGTCTGAGTGATTGTGTTAATGTTTCTTTTTCTGATGAAGGGCATGGCCGAAAATTTAAGTTGTGTGAATTTGATTGTCTATTTTTCGTGCTTGTCAGCAGCACAGTGATCCTCTTTACGATAAGTTGAGCACTTTTTTTATTTACAATAGTTACGGTTAGCTGCAAATATTATCACTGGCACAATGAACATACCAATTTCATTGTATCCTTCAAAATATACTGAAACTGAATGCCATTAACATCAATGCGAGCATGACATCGGTGAACTAGACTCTAATATGAACTGACAAATTATCCCTCATGTGTCTGGAATCACAGCACAAGCAGCTTGACAAGTAATTCCGTCTCCAAATGCACTGGGGTCCCATACACAGGTGACTAGATATCTCCACAGGAAACAATAATACAGTCGATTCAGCTGAGGTGACCTCTATGATCGCCAAATGTTCAAACGTTTGTAAATCTATGGGACTTAACTTCCAGGTTATCAGTCCCTAGGCTTACAAATTACTTATACTAAGTAAAGTATCCCAAGGACAAATACACACACCCATGGCGAGGGAGGACTCGAACATCCGACCTGGAACGGCCGTTCGCAGCGTAGCAAGACTCCCTAGTGCGCACAGCCATTCCGCCGCGGCATGTTCAAATGTTTGTAAATGTAAGGGATTAAACTGCTGCAGTTATCAGTCCCTAGGTTTACAAACTATTTAAACTAACTTATGCTAAGGACAACACAACACCCATCCCCAAAGGGAGGACTCACAACTCTGATGACAAGCAACAGAACACTCCGCAGCAAGGCGCCTTAGAGCGCTCGGCCATTCCTCCGCGGCTAGGACCACCCTTTCGAATGCAATGACCAGGAAATACAACATGATGACTTCTTAGTAATCAGGTTCATATCCTTATTTATTAGCAGAATGAAGAATGAACATGTCAATAAACAGCTAAATATTGTAAACCTGAACGCATGTTAACTGTAAATAACTTGTAATACACAAACGCGAGAAAAAGCAGTAGACAAGTTTACTTCGATACCTCCTTCAGCATACTTCTTCGACCTCGGGTTCCCTACCTCACATTTTGTAGCACGTCTGCGTCCTGTTAAATTTATGAATCATCCTGTATAAAGGATAGATAAGGCGTCATAGAACAGATCTATCAAGAAAGCTGAAAATTAATTCTGAATAGTATCAATAGCAAACCGAAGAAATCCTAAAATCTGACCTAAGAATACTTCAAATACTCGAATTCCCACGTATAATACTTCTTTAAACACGGGGTAAATATGCTTTCCTTCATAAACCCGCATCTCAGTGTTAATGGCGTCATGTCCCCTGAACTTTGATGTTAAATATGATAGTAATTTAACAGATGTATGGTATACTGTACGTAGATACAGTCTGCAAAGAATATTGAGAATATAGTTGGTAGTAATGAAGTAATAAATTTAAAAATCAACTTCTGTAGCACGCCGTTATGAGCAAAACTTAGATTTTACACGCATTAAAAACTTTATAATATCATTTGTCTAGAACTATCTGTCGTACAATGATATCATTTCAGAGGTATATTAAGTGCTATAATCAGAAGAAATTCGGCCATTGACGCCAACACCCTCTCTCCAAAATGGCGTCCTTGAGTAAACACACCTCCATCCCCACCCCTCCTCCCCCAGAAAATGGTGCTCATCCTCAACAAAGGAAGCCATCGTGGATGATTGACGTGACATTGCAATTAATCTCACCATTCAATCTCGAATACAATACATTGCACTTAAACTCTCCAACCCCTATTGAACGACAATTGAAAGCTGACATGACAGCCATCCTCGACATCCATTACTTGAGAGACCACTACCCCTGCTGTAACCACTGCCCCCACATCCACTCATTCGGGAGACCACCGCCCTGACCATGCCCCCTTGGTGGGAATTTTGCATCGAAATATATAATAAATGATTATCAGTGAAACGCAAACGCTCAAGGATTACGACAATGCTTTCACTGCTAACGAATCAAGGGCAATTGCTTAAACAATTATCACTGACGTTACGTTTCTCGGAACTATGTTTGCATTCATTCCGCCGGCCGCGGTGGCCGAGGGGACTGAGGCGCTTCAGTCACGGTCTGCACGGCCACTATGGTCGGGGGTTCGAATCCCCCCTCGGGCATGGATATTTGTGCCATCCTTAGGATTAGCTAGTTCTGAAGTAGTTTGTTAGGGACTGATGACCCCGCAGTTAAGTCCCATAAGCTTTACAAACATTTTTTGCATTCATTCCCTACTCTCCGGGTAATACTACACTCCTGGCCATTAAAATTGCTACACCACGAAGATGAAGTGCTACAGACGCGCAATTTAACCGACAGGAAGTAGATGCTGTGATATGCAAATGATTAGCTTTTCAGTGCATTCATACAAGGTTGGCGCCAGTGGCGACACCTACAACGTGCTGACATGAGGAAAGTTTCCAACCGATTTCTCATACACAAACAGCAGTTGACCGGCGTTGTCTGGTGAAACGTTGTTGTGATGTCTCGTGTAAGGAAGAGAAATGCGTACCGTCACGTTTCCGACATGGATAAAGGTTGGATTGTAGCCCATCGCGATTGCCGTTTACCGTATCGCGACATTGCTGCTCGCGTTGGTCGCGATCCAATGACTGTTAGCAGAATATGGAATCGGTGAGTTCAGGAGGACAATGCGGAACGCCGTGCTGCATCCCAACGGCCTCGCATCACTAGAGGTCGAGATGACAGGCATCTTAACCGCATGGCTGTAACGGATCGTGCAGCCAGGTCTCGATCCCTGATTCAACACATGGGGACGTTTGCAAGACGACAACCATCTGCACGAACAGTTCGACGACAGCATGGACTCTCAGCTCGGAGACCATGGCTGTGGTTACCCTTTGATGCTGCATCAAAGACAGGAGTGCCTACGATGGTGCATGAATGGCAAAACATAATTTTTTCGGAAGAATCCAGGTTCTGTTTACAGCATCATGATGGTCGCATCCGTGTATTCGTCATCGCCATATTGGCGTATCATCCGGCGTGATGGTATGGGGTGGCATTGGTTACATGTCCCGGTCACCTCTTGTTCGCATCGACGGCACTTTAAACAATGGCCGTGTGTGATGTGTTGTGTTACGACCCGTGGCTCTACCCTTTATTCGATCCCTGCGAAACCCTACATTTCAGCAGGATAATGCACGACCTAAAATGAACATTAACAAGAGCAAAACTAAAATAATTGAATGCGGTCTTAGAAAATCAGGCGATGCTGAAGGAATTAGATTAGGTAACGAAACAATGAAGGTGATAGAAGAGTTTTGTTACTTGGGTAGTAAAATAACATGCGATGGTCCCAGTACAGAGGATATAAAATGCAGAATGGCAATGGGAAGAAAAGCATTTTTGAAAAAGACAAATTTGCTAACATCGAATATTAATTTAAGTGTAAGGAAGTCTTTTCTGAAGGCATTTGTGTGCAGTGTTGCCTTGTACGGGAGTGAAACATGGACGATAAGCAGTACGGACAAGAAGAGAATAGAGGATTTCGAAATGTGGTTTTACAGAAGAATGCTGAAGATTAGGTGGGTAGATCGCATAACTAATGAAGAGGTACTGAAAAGAATTGGTGAGGAAAGGAATTTTTGGCATACCCTGACCAAAAGAAGGGATCGCTTGATAGGACACATTCTTAGACATCGAGGAATCGTAAATTTAGCGTTGGAGGCAAGTGTGTGGAGTAAAAATCGCAGAGGGAGACCAAGAGACTTGTATAGTAAGCAGATCCAAGTGGATGTGGGTTGCCGTTCTTATGAGGAGATGAAAAGGCTTGCTCAGGATAGAGTAGGGTGGAGAGCTGCATCAAACCAGTCTCCGGACTGAAGACCACAACAACAACAATGCACGACCCATGTTGCAGGTCCTGTACGAGCCTTCCTGGATACGGAAAATGTTCGACTGCTGCCCTGGCCAGCACATTCTCTAGATCTCTCACCAATTGAAAACGTCTGGTCAATAGTAGCCGAACAACTGGCTCGTCGCAATACGCCAGTCACTACTCTTGATGAACTGTGGTATCGTGTTTTAGCTGCATGCGCATCTGTACCTGTACACGCCATCCAAGCTCTGTTTGACTCAATACCTAGGCGTATCATGGCCGTTATTACGGCCAGAGGTGGTTGTTCTAGGTACTGATTTCTCAGGATCTATGCACTCAAATTGCGTGAAAATGTAATCACATGTCAGTTCTAATATAACATATTTGTCCATTCAATACCCATTGATCATCTGCATTTCCTCTTGGTGTAGCAATTTTAATGGGCAGTAGTGTATATACTAAAAGTCGGGGTAAAAGTATTTACGTGACGTGAAGCGGCAGTGTTGGCAACAGTCGCTGTGTATGCTGGGATGAATGACCAAACGCAATGTTTACAAGATGTGAAAATGAATGTGTTAATATCACGTTTGAATGATTTTATTTTCGAAATGAATCACAGCGTTCGAATGTAGAAGATCGCTCACTACAAAATGTTCAAATGTTTGTAAATCTATCGGACCAAACTGCGTGGTCATCAGTCCGTAGTTTACAAACTACTTAAAATAGGTAAACTAACCTAAGGACAACACACACACACACCCATGCCCTAGGGAGGACTCGAACCTCCACGGCGAGCAACCGCGCGCTCCGCAGCGAGACGCTTTAGACCGCTCGGCTACTCCACCGCGGCTCGCTCACTACAAAACTACGTTTCTCCACATGCACTGTTTTTCTGTTCAGATGTAACACTTTGTTGTTATGTAAATCGAAATACGTGTGTGTCTGTCTCTCAAATGATACGAATTACAATAATGTTTTCAATGTTCATAATTTGGTAAAACGCTTGCAACAATTTAATCTGTACTCTTCAGTTCCTGCCTAACCACTTCCATTAATATCACGACATATTCGTAAAAATCGTAACATTCGCTCACAACAATTTAAGCTGTACTCTTATGTTCCGGCCTAACCACAACCCTTAAAATCATGACATATTTGTAAAAATTAATAATATTCGTCGATGTACCCCTGTACAGTCAGTAATTGAATTATCGTACACACCATAGGCTACTCGAAATGTACTACGTTGCCAACCTAACACTGCTACGGACCCACTGCAACGCTACCCATGCCGCTGATCGAGACTTTAGGCAATGTCGGTATATGCAGTTTAGATAACGTAATACATTAAACCATAATTACACGTCACACTGTATGCAAATTTGCATGTTAACATTGATGGAACGTAAATAATTTCCTTTGTTAGAAGACAAGTACGTACCGTAATTGCACTGTTTCTTAAAAGTTGAAATCGAATTCACACACATGCAGAGAGAGCTGTAACAAGCTCTTGCCCTCCCCCTCCTTCCACTTAACCCACGGTGGTAGGATGTTGGGGAAAAACTCGCAGTAGTCACAACTTTCCCTAGCCGCACTCACCATGCTTTTATTGCTCCTCCAGTCCCACAACCAAGTGTGTTCAAGACATACAAATCAAAGAAAAATACATAAACAATCTTACCACCCTATCGATAAAAACTGCAATAACATTAAACATTTTATCCTGCCGTTTATTATTAAGCATTTTCCCTAAAAAATATCGATGTAAACTTATTCTTGAAACACTGTTAGACTTGTCCTTACGATCTCATGAACATCAGTGCCTTAAACAAATACTTTCGTCACAACCGTTGATTTCTATACCACCTGGATACTGAACTAAAGCTTTCGGAGTGTGCCCGCCAAAGTCGTCCACATTCTGTTTCTTGCCTAGTTCCAACATGGCTTAGTATGAAGTCCTATAAGAAAACCAAAAGAAAATACTTTTCGAATCCGCTCCGATACCAGCCTGTAACATCGCACGTTGACGTAAATTTCTAAACAAGAAGTAATCTAGGAATTCTATGTCACGTACTAACTGATGGAAATTCGTTTTACTAATAACAATGTGGCGAGCAGTGTCAAATCGTTTGCAGAATACATGAAAGTGCAGGCACGATACGTTTGTATGCTCAGGCACAAGAGTTACAGATCCAGGTTACAAGAGATCAATGGCTACAACCGACAGACTCCGCAGAAGCGGATAATATGTGACGACAACAGATGACGCAGCGCCGTAACAACGGTGGATCGTCAACAACAGGAGATACACTGCAGTAAAGGGGGATATCGTTTGCAAAGTCGTTTACTAGTGTAGTTATTTGTTCCAAACGCAGTTTTCTGATCGGAAAGTCGTGGTTAATGTAGAGCGACTCAAATTGTTAATCATATACAAATATTAGAACAGTCCTGTAAGCTCTGGAAAGAATCGCTTCAGGGTAGTAGAGGAAGTAGATTTTAGAGTAGAAAACCTCGCCAGAGCACGTATGGCGCTGCGTTGCGTAAAAGCGGGCGTCCGCAGGCACGATGCTGGCGAAACGTGAGTCAGGCTGCGGTCTGCGCCCCACCGCAGTCCCCCGGCTCTCGTCTCCTGAGGACGTCGCCCTCCCAAGCAGCCGAAACTTCCACACTTCTCGTCGTTATCGACCAGGCCACCGTAGCCCCGTTACCTGTGGCTCAGTGAAGAGTCTTATCTTCTTTCCTTAGAGAGGCAAGTCATGAAATGAGAACCGTAGAAAAATGTACTAATAACCTTCTACTACCCAGAGTATCTTCCGATTTACACTCATGTTGTAATGTTCAAATGTTTGTAAAGTCTATGGGACTTAACTACGGGGTCATCAGTCCCTAAACTTACAAACTACTTATGAACTAACTAAGACTAAGGACGGCACAAATATCCATGCCCGAGGGGGGATTCGAACCCCAGACCGCAATGGCCGTGCAGACCGTGACTGGAGCGCCTCAGTCTCCTCGGCCACCGCGGCCGGCTTACACTCATGATTCGGCTAGGAGAGCAGGGGACGTCTGAGTTTCCGGGCGGTTTCCACTGGCATCTGACGCTAAGATCGTATCTGCAGCTACATAATTACTTTCCAAACCACTGTGCCTCATATTGCTGTTTCTCTCCGTTCTAATCACCTGTGCGTTTGTATGCGTTGTAATTAGCGTAATCTTGTAGCGGTTCGTGTGATTTAGGCCGGTATTACCCTATCAACTTATTGAACAAAGAATTGTACGAAAAAATTTGCAGAAAAATTAGTCCTATTCTTTGACAAAGATTGGATGAAACGTCAAAGGCTGTATTATACAGTCATCCAATGTTTTGTCTAAGTTACTACAAAATGGCGATGTTATGCTCAGCTGATTCTTATACTACAGATGCATTACGTCTGCATTTAAGAGGAGGAGGAGGAAAATAAAGAAAGGGAAACGTATTTGGGTGAAACTATGAGTGTCAAGTCGAGATAAATAAAAGTGTGTAGTAACAATTTTTTCGGCAGTGATGCAGTTCCTAATACAATGCCAATTTTTTGTAGCTCTCCATTCTTTTCAATCTACTTTTGTAGTCCGAATGTAGATCAATTCACACTGTACTTTCCGTAAGAACATTCCTCAATGCATTTCTAATGGCGGCATTCACACTTTCCGTCACCGGACCGTCACGTCACATCAAGATTACTCGGGAAGAAAGTTTTGACGGAGCGATAGTCTGGTAAGATCGGAAGTCAACCTATATTTTCGTCACGCTCATTCATGTTACAAAAGGCAATTACACGCTTTAAACGCAACTATATGTTCTTAGTCTTTATTCTATTATTATGCTTCGTTCTATCAGTAAATTGCAAATGTTTCAGCACGTTTTATAGAGTTTCTTCCAAAAGCCAGGCGGCTGGATATCTGAAAACGAAGAATGTTTTACGAATTGCAATAGAATAACAGAAAAGGCTGAGGAAAACAGTGTATATTAATAATTTGAAAGTTGATGAAGCAAGTTTAACTTAAAAAACGTTTTAAATGGAAAATTTTAGCACTGACAGAGGAGAAATTTTAAGTTGTTTATGACGTTATTAACAATGTAAGGGGTTAACATAACTCATAAACTGGCTCTATTTAATCCTTTACAAAAATAGTTTGATGTACTTATATGCATATATTTTTGCTTGCAAATAGATGTCGATGTTTTGAAATGTTGATTCACTTCCCAGCACTTAGTACTCTAAGTTGACCAAAAACATACATTATAAAGTCTTATTTTGCCCTAAATAAGGTGTAGCGGTGTTAATATTCGATTTCGAAGGTCTACTACGCCTTTTTACGTCATGAATTCTTACTGGAATGTTCAAATGTTTGTAAATCTATAGGACTTTGGTTACTAGTCCCTAGGCTTACAGACTACTTAAGCCGGCCGCGGTGGCCGAGGGGACTGAGGCGTTTCAGTCACGGTCTGCACGGCCACTACGGTCGAGGGTTCGAATCCCCCCTCGGGCATGGATATTTGTGCCGTCCTTAGTTGTAGCTAGTTCATAAGTAGTTTGTAAGTTTAGGGACTGATGACCCCGTAGTTAAGTCCCATAGACTCTACAAACATTTGAACATTTTGAGACTACTTAAACTAATCTAAGGACAACACACACACCGTGCCCCAGGAAGGACTCGAACCTCCGATGGCGAGCAACCGCGCTCTGCAGCAAGCCGCCTTATAGACCGCTCGGCCAGTCCAACGCGGCGATTATAACTCATAACCTCATTTTCACAGCATTCTATTTAGCGTGACGTACACTGTGAATTGACCTTGTAGCGTGTTATACAACGCCCCATGTGATTTACACTTTTCTACCAAATTTTGATGTTGCTGGGACACACCAAACAAACTTGCAGCTAGCGGCTAGTGGTCGTGTTTACAAATACCGCCGCAGTATTTGTAACAAGAGTTTTACTCAGTGCCAGTGAAACTCTTGAGAATTATTTAAATTCTGTTGCAGTAATGAAAGACTAAACCGCGCCTCGGTGGAGTGACCGAGCCTCCGAGGCGCCTAGCTGCTGAGCGCGCCGCTGCCCGCCGTTCGGACGTTCGAGTCCTCCCTCGGGCATGGGTGTATTTGTTGTCCTTACCATAAATTAGTTTAAGTATTTGGTAAGCCTAGGGTCTGATGACCATCGTAGTTAAGTCCCAGAGATTTACAAACATTTGAACATTTTAGAAATACGAACGCTATGTCAAACAGCTGTAGTGGCAAGCTGGCGATACTGCTACTAGCGCTCCGAGCGGTCGCATTTCTCACTGCAGGAAACAGAAGACAAGCGATGTCTTTGATCACTTCTAATCGAGGCCTTATATTTGATCAAAGACTGGATGACTTGAGAAAAACTGCCCATTACCTACGTCCAATATTTCTTTATTTGTAATTTAATAATACAACATAATCGTTAGAAATGAAGCCTTCTTTCATTTGGATGGGTTCGTCAATATGATTAATTGTTGCATTCGGGAGACGTAGACCCCACATTATGCGATGGGGAAACCTCTTAATATATGCGGCACGATGACTAGCGAACGGTACCTGAAGTTGTTGGAAGATGATTTAATCCCCATTATACAGAATGAGCCTGATTTCGACAAGATGTTGTTCGTGCAAGACAAAGCTCGGCCCCATCGAAGTAGGAGAGTGTTCGATGTCCTGTAGGAGTATTTTGGGGCCTCGATTAGTTACCGTATCTCCGATCTGAACACATACGACTTTTTGTGGAGCTATTTTAAAGACAAGGTGTAAAGCAATAACCTCAAAACTACTGCTGAGCTGAAAACAGCCATTCAGGAGATCATCGATAGCATCAATGTTAGGAAACGTTTCGGCGGGTCTTTCAGAATACCGCTATTCGCCTGCGCCGCATCATCGCCACAGAAGGGTGGCACATTGAATATATATCACAGCCCATCCAATCTGAAAATCTGTAATGAAGTTTAAATGTTGTCGTTGGTACCTCATTTCGTGTAGTTCAATAACTGTCACCCTGTGTCTAAGAGTGTAAGTATAGATACCACAGTCTAACATAAACAGTCGCGACACTCCCACTGATGTTTGTTGTACACTGCGACAGCAGCGCTCCAAGTGGTCGGCAAAATACATTTCTCGATACGATATTGGGCGAGCGCGTATAGTATCATTTATATTGATTCTAGTATACTTTTTACATTAGGGAACTGTGTTGTGCCTTAAAACCAGGTAATAATTATAAAATAACATCAGATTTGCCTTTCTTAGGTTTCTTAAGATCCCTGACAAGGTACGAAACGATACATTATAAGACAGTTTATTTACAATTATCTTGTAACCTACAGGCTGTCATAATTTCATTATCTATCTATACAGGGTGTTACAAAAAGGTACGGCCAAACTATCAGGAAACATTCCTCACACACAAAGAAAGAAATTATGTTATGTGGACATGTGTTCGAAAACGCTTAATTTCCATATTAGATCTCATTTTAGTACTTACGGATGAGACTTCATTCCAACGAGATCAAATTGTAAATTTTCACAATCAACATGTGTGGGCTGACAAGAATCCGCACGCAATTGTGCAATCACGTAATCAACACAGATTTTCTGTGAACGTTTAGGCAGGAATTGTTGGTGATGTCTTGAATGGTCCTCATGTTCTTCCACATACGCTCACTGGAGCACGTTATCATGATTTCATCCGGGATGCTCTACCTGTGCTGCTAGAACATGTGCCTTTACAAGTACGACACAACATGTGGTTCATGCACGATGGAGCTCCTGCACATTTCAGTCGACGTGTTCGTACGCTTCTCAACAACAGATTCGGTGACCGATGGATTGGTAGAGGCGGACCAATTCGATGGCCTCCATGCTCTCTTGACCTCAACCCTCTTGACTTTCATTTACGGGGGCATTTCAAAGCTCTTGTCTATGCAACCCCGGTACTAAATATAGAGACTCTTCGTGCTCGTATTGTGGACGACTGTGATACAATTCGCCATTCTCCAGGGCTGCATCAGCGCATCAGGGATTCCATGCGACGGAGGGTGGATGCATGTATCCTCGCTAAAGGAGAACATTTTGAATATTTCCTGTAACAAAGTGTTTGAAGTCACGCTGGTACGTTCTGTTGCTGTGAGTTTCCATTCCATGATTAATGTGATTTGGAGAGAAGTAATAAAATGAGCTCTAACATGGAAATTAAGCGTTTCCGGACACATGTCCACCTAATATATTTTCTTTCTTTGTGTGTGAGGAATGTTTCCTGAAAGTTTGGCCGTAACGCCCCGTTTTTGTAACACCCTGTACATATAAAAATGAATTGCTGTTCGTTAGTCTCGCTAAAACTCGAGAACTGCTGAACCGATTTGGCTAATTTTAGTCTTGAAATATTCGTGTAAGTCCAGGGAAGGTTTAAACGCTGATAAAATATGGAAAAGTTATCCGGAAAATCTGGAAAAACTGAAACAACTTCTTCCAGTGAGCTATCAATACCGTTTGTTCAATTGCGGTAAAATTTTGTACATTTCATGTTTAAAGCAAGAGGAAGGTCCGCGTCAAGTAAAAATTTGGAAAAGTCGACTGGAAAGTAGGAAAAATTTAGGAAAAACCGAAAGCGATTTTTTTTTCTATGAATAAAAATCAATTGCCACAAGGTTGTAAGATCATCAATTGAGTACGGCTTGACAGTACAAGGTTTGTATGAAATAAATTTTGTGGAAATCTACCGGAAAATTTGAAAATTTGAGAAAAACTGAAACTGCGTTTTTCAATGTGTTCTTGATTGTATTCAACACTATAAATGACTATTCGCACGGCGGAGAGGGGTAATTTTTTTTAAATGTATTTATTATTATTCATTATGGTCTTAGAAAAATTTTCAGTAAAGAAAAAAGGGACCCTTAAAAAGGAAAGTCGCAAAATTCAAATCAAGTTCTTTTTTCAATGTGTTTCTAAATGTACTCAACACAATAAGTTGAGAACCGTTCATCCGATTGCGATAAAATTTTGATTATTTGACATTCAACGAGAGATAAACGTTCTTATGAACTAAAAATTTGGGAAAGTTACCTCGAAAATTTTAAAATTCGCGAGAAACTGAAAGAGCTTTTTTTTCAATGAGATATCAATAACATTCGTCTAATTGCGATGAAATTTTGCATAATTGACATTCAAAATAATGTTCAAATGTTTGTAAAGCTTATGGGTCTTAACTACGGGGTCATCAGTCCCTACACTTACAAACTACTTATGAACTAGCTAATCCTAAGGACGGCACAAATATCCATGCCCGAGGGGGGATCGAACCCTCGACCGTAGTGGCCGTGCAGCCGTGACTGGAGCCTCGGCCACCGCGGCCGGCAATTGACAGTCAAAGCAAGAGTAACGATCTTATGAAATAAAAATTTGAAAATCCTTCCTGGAAAATTGGAAATTCAGAAAAAATAGAACGAATTTTTTCTATGAAATATCAATACCATTCATCTGATTGGGATAAAATTTTGCACATTCGTTGTTCACCAATACTTATACTATCTGATGACGCCTTTATAAAGCTACTGGGTCTAAAATACATATGATTTAAATTAATATGGTTTATATTAAAAGGTAAGTAATACGAAGTTCACCAGGTCATCTAGTTAAAAATAAAAAGGCTAGGACACACTAGAAGACATTCCCTTTGGCAGAAAGACGTCGCTTTTCTATTCAGTAACTTTATGGTTTCTTCACTACAATCCCAGGAAAATCGGTGAGGGCGAAACGTATGTAGAATGCAATATCTACAGTATTCAACGTCTCAAATAAGTTTCCAGAGTTATAATTGGAGGATAAACGTCGTAGACGTGGTAATAAAACGGCAAAAGCAATCAGACCGTTCTCCAACAAGGAAGATGTTCAAATGTTTGTTAAGTTTATGGGACTTAACTACGGGGTCATCAGTCCCTAAACTTACAAACTACTTATGAACTACTTACGAACTAGGACGGCACAAATATCCATGCCCGAGGGGGGATTCGAATCCCCGACCGTAGTGGCCGTGCAGACCGTGACTGGAGCGTCTTAGTCTCCTCGGCCACCGCGGCCGGCAACAAGGAAGAACCCAATTCCTCAATTGCTGCTACTACTGAACCAAAAATGGCAACAACTTCAAAACGACTTTTTAAACCAATCACCCACAAAATAATATGCGTGTATAAGAAACACGAGTGAGATGTAAACATGTGCGAATCAGTACTCTCTACACAAAGTTGATGCGCGTCAAAAAGCTGCCTGTCATAGTAAAAATAGACCGTAAAAGAAATTTATGTTTCTTTTATGTTTTTATTCTACTTACTTTCAGCGGAATAAGCTACAAATATACTCATATTCGTGAGTATTTTTTCATGACGAAGTTGTTCTTTATACAAATGAATCAGTTGCATTCGACATTTTTTTAAATTAATTTCCACATTATGTACATCTCTTGATATTTTACTAATTCTTGTAACGCAAAAATTATACTATTTTGTTAATTGGGTACAAGTATAATTATAAACAAACATCACTCCTTCGGTGGCTTGCCCACCGCTAGGAGCGCTAGTGTCGTTGCAACTGACAGTTGGTAACAACTCTCTCAACAGTGAGTGTCGCGACTGTATATGTTAGACATGTTTTGTAACCGGGGGGGAGGGGAGGGGGGAGGGCTAATAGGGCTTGAGCCCCCCCCCCCCCCGGTACCTCACAAAGATTTTTTAATTTTATTGTTTTTGTTGTTTTTATTTTTTTAAACATGTCGTCACAGGAAATTTGAAACAGTACGCATGTAATAAATCTCAACGTAACTCTATTTGCCAAGCCCAAGTAAACGTGGCAGTGGGTCGCCAACGTGATGCCGCCACTGGAAACGTGTGCTGCTGTTACTGTGAACGGTCTCAATGCTGCCGCGACCAGCTTTGATGCTTTAGCCTTTGTTACTGCTATGCTGAAGTTAGGAACAGATTGTCCATATACGGCGACCCGCTGTTTAGCAGGTCAGCGGCGCCACCGAGTTGAATCTTATGAAAACCAATAGTGTTCGTTTAGTTAAATTTTTACTCATATAGTCTCCTTAGCGAGTAACATAGAAGCTGATTAATTATTTTAACGAGCTTTTTATTTCCTTATTTTTACGGTTAAAACATCGGAGAGGTTCTTATATTTCTGATAGCGAACAATAAGAACCGTTTACCATTAATAAATTCAGTGGGCTTCATTTAGAAAAAAAAATCGCACTGACGGGTTTACGGCCCACTGAATATTTGCAGTTTTATACGACTTTGCAAAAATTTTGGACCAAAATAATAATTAAAAATTAATTAATAATAGTGTCTGAAACCCTTTAAGGATAGTGGTGGGTTCCGAACCACTGACCTACAGCGTCACAGTCCAACGCATTACCCACTACGCTAGGGCTAACAGTTAGAAGTTGCGTTCTTTAATCTCATACTATTGAGGGCCGTTGTTAACTGCTCCTAATATGGCATTTATCGTACGAAGAACGAAGTGTTTTTATTAATTCTTCAGTGCGCCTTTGCTTTGAAATTGTGGTGTCGCACAAGTACAAAGTGCGCGCCACCTACTTTCGCCGCGCGCCGCCATGCATGCACGGCGCGGCGTTCTTCCGACGACAGCCACGAGCGCCCTCTGGTACAACGCCGCTCGTGGCCACCACTGAAGGACATCGGCCACTTCGCACTTCGGACTGAGATAGCAACGAGTTAGGACCTTCGTACTCAGATAGGCACCAGTGAAGACTTTGCTATTGTACAGGCACTAGGCAGGCCTCTAACAACTATGTATCAACATTCTGCAGTACTATGTAAAAGTTAAGTATTGTTACATTCTGTGCAATATATCTCTTTCTAATTTACTCGAGTGTTTATAGTTTCTGGCTGCTCCCCTCCGTACCTGCACCAGTGTGTCGGTCTCGTTCCACTCGGCCACCGACACCTACGACGAGGCTGGGACACAAAAGCGGCGACGAAGTTGGGACACAAAAGTGGCGACGAGGAGTGATAGAACCTTGGACCAGCCCTATACAGCAGCCAAACAGCAGCAGTCGGAGCACGCAAAAATTGCTCCCGCCCACCCACCCTTATTATAAGATTTTTGGGGGAACATATTCTGTTACGTATTTTGTGGACTTTTTTGTTGCAGAGCGTCCTCTTTCATATTGCATTTGTGTTTTGTTATAAGTTACTTGTATACGCGGCGCCTAATCGGTCAGCATGGCCGCTAACCCGAACCCAAACGTAATGGAAATTATTCAGTTACAGACGGCGCAAATTACCCAGCTTCTCCAGGCTGTGGCCGAGCTCACAGCGCAGGCAGCTCACCAACAACAACAGCCGCCGCTTCAGCAGCCCACACCTGCCGCCGCAACGCTTCCTACGTTCCGCCAGTACAACGAACGTGAGGAAGAATGGAGCGACTACTTCGCGCAGTTTCAAGAACTCGTCGCGGCTCATCAAATTACAGGTCAGAAAGTGAAGCATCTGCTATTATCTGTGGTGGGCCCCAAAACTTTCGTGTTACTGCAAAAACTATTCCCGCACGCATCTCCTCGTGATGTAGACTTTGAACAAATAGTAGAGGCACTAAATGCTCATTATGAGAGAAAAGTTCTCGTAGCTGCGGCACGGTACCGATTTTTCAGACTTAAAAAATTACCGCAGCAGTCACACCAAGAGTGGATTACGGAATTGAAGGGCTTAACCCGCCAATGTAAATTTACTTGCTCTTGTGGACTTTCGTATAGTGACGTGATGTTGAGGGATGCGATTACGCAGAATATTCAGGACCCCAGAATTAGAGCAGCAATTCTGAAACAGTCAGACCCCTCATTAGACAGTGTACTGCAGCTTATAGAAGCGCATGATACTTTTGACTTAGCAGATGTAGAAATGCAAAGCCACAGTGTAAATTCAGTGCGCCGCAACGGACGCTTTCCTAGCCGTAGTTCTCAGTATAGCACTAGTGCTTCTTATTTTTCTACCGGCCGTGCTGAACAGACAGTGAACAGTAGCCAGAGTAAAAGTGCGACGCAAAGGTCGCCCCGTAGTGTTAGACACAGTAATTTGCATAACGGGCGCCAACGCTCATTTCAGAAAAATGTACGTAAATCTTGCCCCCAGTGTGTGTCTCGCCACAAGCGTGCTCATTGCCCTAGTCGCAACGCAACCTGTTATCAATGTGGCAAATCGGGGCATGTGCAGTCTGTGTGTATGCAAATTAAAAACTCAAAGAACAGTAACGTTAGAAACAGTGCTTCGCATAGTGCAAGAGCAGTGCATACAGTCAATGTCATAGACGCTGTGGAGTTTAACAGTGCTTTAGTTGGTTCTCCATTGCAAGAAAGTAGTTCTGCGCCTATGGCAAAACTATATAGTGCACCACGTAGCAAGCGCCGACGAGCGCGTAAAACAGTGCAACGGAAAAGGGTTCGGGACAAGCAAAATGACTATGAACAGTGCATTCCTGTAGTGAAAATAGTGCCTTCTGCAACTGCTCCTTGTAATAGTGCCCAGTACTGTGTAGCTAGTGACAGTAGACATCAAGTAGCTACTCAAAAGTGTAGTGCAGTAGTTAGTAAATCTGGAGTAGCTTCGCAGGCTTGCTCGGACGCCGATCCGGCGGTAGTGTCATCTAGTGACAGTGTTCTTAATCCGCTGCGTGCCGAGTCTGCGCCGCTTCCTTCACTACGCGGCCCGCGCAAGCGCAGTAAACAAACCGTAGCAGACGTTGCCCACATTCGCGCACCTGTCGTGCGCCAGAAGCACAAACTTTTTGTCAATCTCTCCATAGAAAATAAGACTGTGCAATTTCAACTTGATACTGGTTCCGCTGTTACATTAATAAATAAAGATACTTATGAACTTCTGGGTTCGCCAAAATTGTCGCCGTCACAGCAAGTGTTAACAGCTTATACAGGTGAAAATATTCCCGTGCTAGGAACATGTAGCCTGCCCGCCTCTTTTCAAGATGTAACAAAAACAGTTGCTTTTGTAGTTCTTCAGGCCAAATCGACACAGAACGTTTTTGGACTAGATGCTTTTGACTTGTTTGGTTTATCAATTCAAAGCGATGTGCTTCAGATTTCGTCAGTAGTGCCTCAGGACAAAATTAATGCATTGTGTGACAAATACAGTGACTTGTTTTCGCCGGAACTAGGTTGTGCAAAAGACTTCGTGGCACATGTGACTTTAAAAGAATCTGCAGTTCCAAAATTTCGTAAAGCTAGACCAGTGCCTATCGCATTGCGTGATACAGTTGCCGAAGAACTTAAACGTTGGCAAGATAGTGGTGTGATTTCTCCTGTTTATGCGAGTCAGTGGGCCTCGCCTATAGTAATTATACCCAAGCCGTCAGGAAAACTTCGTCTCTGTGCGGACTTTAAATCAACAGTGAACAGTCAAACAATTGTCGACACTTATCCCCTGCCCAGACCTGAGGAACTGATGGACAAATTAGGACAGTCTCGCTTCTTTTCCAAGATTGATTTAGCAGAGGCATACTTACAGATTCCACTTGATGACGAGTCAAAAAAATTTTTCGTCATTAATACTCACATGGGCCTTTTTCAATTTCAACGCCTACCCTTTGGCAGTTCTTCCGCTCCCGCTACTTTTCAGCGTTTTTTGGAACAGCTGACAGTTTCTGTACCGTGTTGTTCGAACTATTTAGATGATATTGTGGTATCCGGACGTACAGTTGAAGAACATTTAGCAAACCTGGAGTGCCTTTTCAAAGTTTTGACTGCAGCAGGTCTACGTTGCAATAAAGCAAAGTGTTCGTTTTTTTTTCCAAACTGAAATAGCGTACCTAGGCCATGTGATTAATGCTCAAGGAATTCATCCCTTACAGTCACATCGTATTGGATGTCATGATCGTCCTATTGCCTTTGCATCCAAGCTACTGACGCCGACGCAACAGAATTACAGTCAGATAGAAAAGGAGGCCTTAGCAATCATTTACGGCGTCACAAAGTTTCATCAATATCTGTATGGCAGAAAATTCTATTTGTTGACAGACCACAAGCCTCTCACGTCGTTGTTCTCACCCACCAAGCCAATTCCGCCACGAACGGCACAAAAGCTTCAGAGATGGTCCTTGATATTGTCAAATTATCAGTATGAGATTTTGTACCGACCTACCACTAAACATGCCAACGCGGACACACTTTCCCGACTTCCGGTTGGCCAGGATGTATCGTTTGATTCTTCGGAAATGGCATGTTGTCAGATAGACTCCAGAGATGCTTCCGCTGTCGCAGACTTTCCTTTGAACTCTCGTCGGGTTGCACAGGAAACAGCTGCGGATGCAGACCTAAGTGTGGTAGCACGTTTTGTTCGCTCAGGGTGGCCTGCCAGAGCCAAAGACATTGATCGGCCTCTGGTTCGACGTTATTTTGCACAACGTCATGCATTATCTTTAAGTCAGGGTGTACTGTTGTTGCATACCGACAACGACCAAGCAAGAGTGATTGTTCCTCGTTCCCTGCAACGAGTAGTGTTACGCCTCCTGCATCAAGGACATTGGGGCATTGTTAGGACAAAGCAACTGGCCAGACGTCATTGTACCTGGGTTGGTATGGACGCTCAGATAGAGAGCATGACGTCACAGTGTACTGTTTGTGCGGAGCATCAGGCGGCTCCTCCGCAACGTTTCTCAGATTGGCCACGCCCCAAGGGACCATGGCAACGTTTACATATTGACTTTGCCGGACCATTCTGGAATACGCGCTGGTTAATTGTTGTAGACGCTTTCAGCAAATTTCCTTTTGTGATTGCCATGAACTCAACGACAGCTTCTAGTACAATCAGTGCCTTAACATCAGTGTTTTGCATCGAAGGCTTGCCTGAAACTATCGTCAGTGACAATGGACCTCAGTTTGTTAGTGCGGAATTTCAACAGTTTTGTCGTGTGAATGGCATTCAGCATATCACCACCGCACCTTTTCACCCTCAGTCCAATGGTGAAGCAGAACGTTTCGTTCGAACATTCAAGTCTCACATGGAGAAGATGAAAGGTCAGCACTCCAGGCAGCAAGCTCTTCAAATTTTCCTGTCTACGTATCGGTGCATGCCACGTGACGGCCCGTCTCCTGCCGAGCTGCTACACGGCCGCCGTCACCGCACTCTCCTTCACCTGCTGCAGCCTCCCACGCACCGAGTCGGTTCGTATGGCGCTACGCGTTTTCAGGTTTCTACGCCGGTGCTGTACAGGGTGTTTGCTGGAAACAAGAAGACATGGCTGCCGGGCACCATTCAGTGCGTGCTCGGTGGCAATATGTATGTTGTACGTTCTTCCACAGGGTCGGAGCTGCGGCGCCACGCAAACCAATTGCGCCTGCACAGACCGCGCGATCCTGTCTCCGGTTTCTTGATTCCAGACCCAGTTCACCGCCAGGGAGCACAAACACATCGTTCGTCCCCGGACTACGAGATACCTATGGACGTCGACGTACATCCGACGCAGTCGTCGCCGCCGCTGTCGCTGCCGCAGATGACAGCGTCACCGAGAGGGACTCCGGGACCGTGCGGGCCCCCCCAGCCTGGGCCACGCACCTCAGAAGAAGATGACCTGCTCCCTCTGGGCGGGGGCGGGCGCCCTTCCCCAGGTTTCGGCGGGTTCCCTGGAGGATCGCAAGGCGGATGCCGGGGCGCGGACGGCGTCTCGATCCCGGCCTCAGCTACGACGCCCGTCCCACCAGTAACGCCCCCGCTCAGGCCCTCCTCCCAGTGCCGTCGCCGTGGCCCTCAGCCCTACGCCACGACGGCGCGGCGGTTTGGGGGGGAGGGGTGTGGTGTCGCACAAGTACAAAGTGCGCGCCACCTACTTTCGCCGCGCGCCGCCATGCATGCACGGCGCGGCGTTCTTCCGACGACAGCCACGAGCGCCCTCTGGTACAACGCCGCTCGTGGCCACCACTGAAGGACATCGGCCACTTCGCACTTCGGACTGAGATAGCAACGAGTTAGGACCTTCGTACTCAGATAGGCACCAGTGAAGACTTTGCTATTGTACAGGCACTAGGCAGGCCTCTAACAACTATGTATCAACATTCTGCAGTACTATGTAAAAGTTAAGTATTGTTACATTCTGTGCAATATATCTCTTTCTAATTTACTCGAGTGTTTATAGTTTCTGGCTGCTCCCCTCCGTACCTGCACCAGTGTGTCGGTCTCGTTCCACTCGGCCACCGACACCTACGACGAGGCTGGGACACAAAAGCGGCGACGAAGTTGGGACACAAAAGAAATAACAACGTGTAAGTTACAATAAGAAAATCATCGAATACGCAACGCAAGATGGCGTATGCCACAAAGAGTTCTGGGCGAGGAATGTCACGTGACATCTGCGAATGGCTGGTTTTCGTTAACTCAATGAAAGGTGTCAAAACACCGTTATTTTTGTAAATGTCTCTCAAACGATACGAGATATGAAAAAAAACATTAGGCAACAAAGTTGTAGAGAATTTTCTCCTCTACAAATTCGGTTATTCAATTTTCGCGTCAGATGAACTGTTTATTTGCAATTAAAATTACATTACAAACGGTTTTTTTTTTGTATTACTAACGTATTTCTTGTCCGAAAAAAAAAATATTTCAAAAAGCGAGGTTTTGGTCTCTGGTAGCCAACAATCATGTCTCTAAAATTTGGTGCCGATCGGTTGAACGGTTCGACCTAAAAAGTGGGAACACGTTACAGCCAGACATACATCGTCAAATTGCCGTTATTTTTGCAAATATCTCTGCAACGATGCAAGATATGAAAAATACATAATAGAGCGAAGTTGTATAGAATTTTCCCCTCTACCACTTAGGTTATTCAATTTTCGTGACAGACGAACGGTTCGTTAGCAATTACAATTATATTATAAACGGATTTTTTTGGCTTTACTACCGTATTTTTTATCCAAAAAATTTGAAAAAGGGAGGTTCTGGTCTCTGGCGGCCTACAATTATGTATGTACAATTTGGTGCTGATCGGTTGAACGGATAGTCTTAAAAACAGGGAACACGTTACGGACAGACAGACAGCCAGACATCCTAAAATCGCCATTATTTTTGCACATATATGTGAAACGATACAAGATATGAAAAAAAACATAAGAGATCAAGTATTCACAGAATATATGACATCAACTGCGATTGGGCAAAGCTGAACATGTGTACCCAGCCGGGATTCGAACACGGGTCTCCTGCTTTCGAGGCAGTTGCGCTGACCCCTACGCAACTCTTTTTTTTTTTTTTTTTTTTTTTTGCTGTGTGGGTAGTTCTTGTCCTTGCGGACGCTGATGGTTCGTTTTGTTTCTACGTGTTCTTTGGCTCAGCTTTTCATTACAGAGAGCGTTTAGCCCTCTGACCGGGCGCGCTGAGCCACGGCGCCCGGCATACCACTGGGTACAAAGTGATCAACGAATCTGCAAGGATTATCTTAGCACGCCTCCCGTCAGATACAAATTCCCAGCTTCACCCTGCCCACAGTACTCAAACTCGTAGTTATGAAACTAATTCCCGTAAGAGTAAGGGCTTCAAATTTGCCCACCCCTCCCCAGTAACTATAGGATCATTGCCCGTCACCGGCATATTATATATATACATGTGGCGTCTGTTCCGAAAGAACAGACGTCACTTCTGATCCTGCAGTTGTTATTATTTAATATTCACAGAATATATGACATCAACTGCGATTGGGCAAAGCTGAAAATGTGTACCCAGTCGGGATTCGAACCCGGGTCTCCTGTTTTCTAAGCAGAAAGCAGGAGACCCGGGTTCGAATCCCGGCTGGGTACATATTTTCAGCTTTGCCTAATCGCAGTTGATGTCATATATTCTGTGAGCAGAAAGTAGGAGATCCGGGTTCGAATCCCGGCTGGGTACACATTTTCAGCTTTGCCCAATCGCAGTTGATGTCATATATTCTGTGAATATTAAAGAATAACAACTGCAGGATCAGACGCCATATATAAGAGAGCAAAGTTGTAGAGAAATGTTTCCTCTACAAATTCGGTTATTCAATTTTCGTGTCAGACGAATGGTTAAGCCGTTTTTTTCATTTAAATTTCGATCGCAAAGGCCCACTTTTAGTGTTACTACCGTAACCTAAAGATGAGATCCAAAATGAGATCCCCGCAGAACCAGATTGTGGCTGCGCCGCTGTGATAGAGTGTGGTAGGCACAGTATGAGAGCAAGGCGAGTGCTGGTCGCATTTCTGTAGCGACTGAAACCAGAAGCTGTCGGTCGCAGTGGGGTCACCTCGATACACAATGAGCCCGCTAGTGCGCGCGTTGCGCAACCAGCCACTTACAGGCCGAGCAGGTGGCCGCCCGCGCCTGCACCACACCTGCACACGCGCTTAACTACTCTACTTGTCCGGAGCCACAACTATAAAGCACATGAGGATGAATGGCTTGACCATTGCCTACTGTGGTTCCTAACCACCAAGGCAAGGTTGGCGCCACACAACGGAAGAAGTAAGAGACGGTCGCTGCCAGCGGCCCCCCAATGAGATCGCAAGGTGGCCGCCACGCCCTCCTGAAGTTACAAGCTTCCTAGGGTTTTATTTGCGGACGGAGAAGTTAGTACCGCTTCCTCCCACAAGTCCCCTAAAACCTCCACATCCTTGCGTATGCTGTTACGTAGCAGTATGCGTTTGTACCGCCCTACAGTACGCACGAAGTGCCGTAGTTGCTGTCCAAGTCTTTATGGAAAGCATAGAGTTCTGACTAACCTGTTGTCTTCTATAGTTGTGTCCCCAGCGGAGAAGACAGCACACAGGTCGTTGGTTCTTGTACAGCATACAAGTTCTGTAGAATGGAAGCATAAGAAGCGACTCGCGAGATTTTTAATTGTGAGGGATGTCATTTATTAAATAAATAATTAAATATGAGCAGCAATTGTTAATACGACCCGGCCTATGCAGCCCATAGCTCATGTTAAGACCTCGACTGTTATCACTATTACACATATCTTTACTCATGACCGGCGCGGTCCGGCGCATATAGTAGTCAGCTCGAGACTGAAATTGCGGTGCGTTGCGAGAGGGCACCTGACGCTCTATTTCGCGCCAAAAGAGGGCCGTCGCGCGCCTTCTGCAAAATCGCTCTTCTCTTGTTACAATAAGAGAAGGAACCTTAAACTTTTTAAACTGTCAAAATCTAGCCTGTCCTTGAGAGATATTTATCATAAATTCTCAACTCTGAATAATTAATATTTAGTATATAATAAACAAAACTAATTTCATAAGATATCACGTGACGTGAAATGCAGCAGCCAATGCGAGGAGAGTACCAGTAACATAGGTGGGCTTTCCCACGGGAACCAGCACCTACTGTGCCATATGCTACTGCTCCCCGCCCCACATTTCAACATATGCTGCACTTACGTCGTTCTTCCGCGTTTAGGACAAGTACGATGTTAGCAAAGAAACGGCCAGCGGACAGAAATATGAAGTGGCCATAGGCCAGGAATATCACAAAGTTTCTAAGCGCCACCGCCAACCGACGTTAGCTAAGCAAGCTATGTGAAGAGAAAAGTTAGTTGTGTGGTAGTCGTGCCCTGGAAGAGTGGACTACAGGAAACGTTGTCTGTATTAGTACGTGGCCCGCTGCAGACTGTTTTAAGTTTTATTGTATATACTCTAGTCACGGAGATCTTGTCTACTATTGAATGTTCAGTTAGACATGAACAGGACATTGTACCAAGTTTGATTTTTGTTACTGTTTTCATGATACAGCAGTGACTGTAAAAAGATAAGTGCTGTTATATTATTTTGTTTCCACTATGGAAGAATTTCTGTGTAAAATAAAAAATGTGTTCTGTTTTGAGTACATCGTGTCTCAGCCAGCGCCCTTGCCAGCCACTTGCACCTTCCTCAAATTGCCAGTAAGCAATCCACGCCAGAACGATAATAGGAACTGATTGACGACGGGAAAGTGCGAATACATTACCTACTCTAATGTTTGCCACTTCGTAAGTGTTGCCTATTTCTGGACATACAATTAGAGGTTGATGGTATTTGTATTGTACTACACTCACATGAGTCGCTAAGTTTGCATCCCCATGTTCACACACTCGCATTGCGCCGTCAGAAGAGAGTTCTAAAGTGGTTAAACGACCTGCATGTGGGAAATGGTAGATGATTTACTGCAGCCAGGCTGGCCGCGGTGGCCGAGGGGACTGAGGCGCTTCAGTCACGCTCTGCACGGCCACTACGGTCGGGGTTCGAATCCCCCTTCGGGCAGTGATATTTGTGCCGTCCTTAGTGTTAGCTAGTTCATAAGTAGTTTGTGTTTAGGGACTGATGACCCCGTAGTTAAATCCCATAACCTAAACAAACATTTGAACATTTTACTGCAGCCAGTTTTCCCGTAGTCTTTATTAGCGTCTGATTCGTTTATTATGAATTGTCTGTTCCAAAGGAACAGATGTTGCCGGTAATCAAGGCAGTGGTAAAATTTTCATATATCCGCAGATTGCAAAATCGTTCGATTTCTGCTGTTCTTCTAAAGATGGACTATAGTTCTGTTACACATGAAAATTTGTGCCGGGCCGTGAATCGAACGCGAGACTCCCGCTTTTAGCGAGCGGTACCCTAGACTTTCGTCCGCAAATGCAAGCTCTCTGGCCTCAGTCAGAAGGTTTCGCACTTGCGAATATATCTGGTTTAGGAAACAATTTAATATTTCAGTTTATCTTACTTATTTTTACTCAAATGGTTTGACTTCACTGGCCACGAAAACGTACGCTGTTGTAAGTTAGATCCAGAATAAGGCACATTTCCATAGGAACCACTAAGAGACAACGTAGAGAATGCCTACTGAGTTTAACGTGTTTCATGAATGATGAACTAGTCACCGATACATAAAATTTACAAATATTTTGACATTCGGATGGGTACTGTTTATTCAATATTTAATATGCGGGTAGTCATAATATGAAAATGATACTGATATAACATAGTAAACTCTATATTGGCTACACTAGAAGTTTACACATTGCTGTATGCATGGAATTGAATTACAGTTAAAATTAAAACGACAGTGGATTTTGTGCCACAGATACGAAATGCTAGGCTGTTGTGTCGGTGACTGTCAATCTTCACATCGCACACACCGCTGGTTGCGTTGCCACGACAACCATGACATCACTGGCGACCTCGACGCACCTTCCTCTGGCAGCGAGTGCGGAGAAAACAAACACTAGAAGTATCTGTCTAGCAGAGGAAAAAGCGCATGCTTCATAGGTGAGTGTTTACTCTCAGATTTAGTGCTGTCAGTTTCTCCAGAATCAAAAGTTCTGACTAATGAAAGGTGACTCCTAATCGCAAATTGAATCAGAAAATTACCGTTAAGGTCCATGTATGAGTTATAACGCTTATTTGTAACAAAAGAGGTTTAACTTCAGTGCCAGTGAAACTCTCAGAAGTATTTAGATTGTTTTGCAATAATTAAAGAATAAATTCAGGCTCAGGTGAGTGGTCGAGCGCTCTAAGCCGCCTTACTGCTGAGCGCACGGTTGCTCGCCGTCGGAGGTTCTAGTTCTCCCAAAGGCATGGGTGTGTGTGTGGTCCTTAGAATTAGTTAAAGTTGTTTGTAAGCTTAGGGACTGAGAATCGCAACAGTTAAGTCCCTTAGAATTACAAACATTTGATTTTTTGAATAAATTGATAAATTTTTGCCAGTTGATCAACTTGGAGCGTATGAAATTCCACTGAAGAGGAAGTAACGATATTTTTGTATGACACGCTTTACAGTGAAGTAATTATTTAAAAACGGTTAAGTACAGTTCCGGTGCCGACGGTTTTTGCGTGACGTCCCGTCGACATCGTGGTCAATATAGACGGCCGGGTACGGTTAGTGAGTGAAACTGTTGGTTTCCATGTCTTTCGTTTCGTAAATGAAGTTCGTGTATATTTCAATATTCTCACTGTAACAGAGATGTGGAGATTATGTGAGAATGTTGTTTATCACTTAATTCGTTCGTGAAATACTCTGTTTTCTACGAATATGTAACGATTTTCTGGTATGTGCTCAGGAAAAAGTCTAACTGTACAGCCTTACTGATGCGAGTGAAACGAGGAGCAATCACAATTCTTAAAAACAATTCGCTGTATTCTACGAATATATCTAGAGTTGCAAATATATGGGTAGGCAGGAACCCAAGAGTATAGTGGCCACAACACAGATATGTTTTCGAAGCTACCTCGAAGACAACGACCTATTAACCAATAGTCAACACAGATTCAGAAAGTATCGCTCTTGCGAAACACAGCTTGCCCTTTATTCACAAGAAGTGTTAAGTGCCATCGACAAGGGATCTCAAATCGAATCCATATTTCTGGATTTCCGGAAGGCTTTTGACCCTGTACCCCACAAGCGGCTTCAAATGAAATTGCGTGCTTATGGAATATATCCCCAATTGTGCGATTAGATTCACGATGTCCTATCAGAAAGGACACAGTTCGTTGTAATTGACGGTAAGTCATCGACTAAAACAGAAGTGATATCTGGCGTTCCACAGGGAAGCGTTATAGGTCCCCTACTCTTCCTTGTGTTTATAAAAAACGATTTAGGAGACAATCTGAATATCTCCCTATTCGCGGATGATGCTATCGTTTGTCGGTTAGTGAAGTCAACAGAGGATCAAAAGCAACTGTAAAGCGATTTAGACCAAATTTCTACATGGTGCGAAAATCGGCAATGGACACTAAATAACGAAAAGTGTGAAGTAATACACATGACCACTAAAAGAAATCCGCTGAACTTCAATTACGCGATAAATCAGTCAAACCTTAAGGTCGGAAATTCTATCAAATACCTAGGAGTTACAATTACGAACAACTTAGACTGGAGAGAACACATAGAAAATATTATGGGGAAGGCGAACCAAAGGTTACGTTTCATTGGCAGAACGCTTCGAAGATGCACCAACTCCACCAAAGAGACTGTCTACACTACACTTGAGCGTCCTCTCCTAGAGTAGTTTTGCCCTGTGTTGGGCCCTCACTAGGTGGGACTGACGGAAGACATTGAGAAGGTTCAGAGGAGGGCAGCTCGTTTTGTTTTATCACGTTACGTGGGGGGAGGGGGGGCGTCACGGAAATGTTGCACGAATTGGGGTGGAAATCATTAAAAGAAAGACATTATTCATTGCGGCGTGATCTGTTTGCAAAATTTCAATCACCGACTTTTACTTCTGCATGTGAAAATATTTTGCTAGCACCCACCTACTTACGGAGACATGACCATCCCAATAAAATAAGAGAAATCAGATCGAAAACGGAACGGTTTAGGTGTTCTTTCTTCCCGCGCGCTATTAGAGACTGGAACGGTAGAGAAAAGTTATGAAAGTGGTTAATGCACCCTCTGACAGGCACTTAAATGTGATTTGCAGAGTATGTATGTAGATGTAGAAGCGTACACAAAGAAGACCTACACTTGACTCATGATTCTGTCACCTTCTCTTCACATTGTTATTTCTGGTGCAGGCTATAGAAATTAAAGGTATAGAATGATGTAAATATTGGACACTAAAGAGTAACAATAAACCAAGAAATATACTCAACCTACTGAAAAAACATACTTTAGGCTTTCAAAATAAACTTTAATTATTATGGAAACGTGGAATTTAGGCAAAAGTTAGACCACTTGAACGGAAAGACAATCGGGAAGTGATGTGACTTCTCAGATGTCGTACTAATTCGGCAGTCCTGATCAACAATCAATAGTGGATATGTTCACACAATCACATTACTTTGAAGAATTATTTGAGCTTTCGTAACGTTTGTTTGGAATAAATCAAGGTATACAATTCCTGCTTTAAGGGCTGACAAATGAGTGTGTTATAAGAAATAGGCCTCAGCTTGGTAGTTAAGGAAGTTGTGTTTTTAATATTGGCACAGTATCATAGTACCAAATAAGGTAGTTCAAAACATAAGTTAATGTCTTGTACAAAATGAATTGATGTTAAAACACAGTAAGAATAACAGGCAATTTTTTTAAAAAAAATGTGATTTTTAGTTAGACAGTGATTAGCTAGATTGAACAGTTCAAATTCTTAGAAGAACAGATAGACAGTAAACTGTCGTCGGAAGCCCATGTTCACTTCTTAAACTCGAAGGAATCCTTTTGAAGTGCTTCTTACCATTAATTTTCAGCAAAATGTGTACGTGAAAATTCACGCATTTGTTCTCATTTGGTACTTATAATACACAACAAGTACCTAATTACTCAGTAGGTACCTTTCTTGATTAAAAAAATCTCTGTAAGGACTCACACAGTATATAATAACAGAAACGGATTACAACGACGCGCCATGGTAATGGCAGTAACCCCTAGTGGGCTGCTCCAGACACCACAGTTTTTGCCATACACTGCATCCCTTTTCATTTCAGCGTAGCAGACAGATACTCCCTACGTTCTCAATATTTTATATATATATATATATATATATATATATATATATATATATATATATATATATATTTGTCGTTATACCTATTTTTCTTTACAGCTCTCTTTGGGTTGAAGGAAAAAAAGTTAAAAATACTTCAAATACATTCATATATACTGAAATGAAACGGTTGCATAATGTAGTTATGTGACTGATTCCGCAAAGTAATCGTTATTGTTTCAGACAATGTCTTAGTAGAGGTATACAATCTCCATGATGATTTTTTTTATTATTCTAAAATTGCTTAGAGATTGCTTGAATAATCACTAGATGTAGTTAGTAGACAATTTATTGTCAATTCACAACTTGTTTTGGGCTTAGCCCATCATCTAGTGACCTGTCAGTAAGATACATATACAGCCAATAAGTATATACCCAAAATTATTTGCAATTTATAATTAAAATATAAAATATTTTTATGTATAGCTTTACATAATTTGGTACTGCATACCGATAAAAAAATATATATTTTTAGCATTGATGCATTCATATCAGTCATTTAAAATTCTGTTGTTATGTATTACCAAATAAGAATAAACTTCAATTGTGATTAAGATAATATTTATATAAAATATTTTAGAAAATAAGATTCTATGCCACATTATCATTTTAGTAACATGGAAGTTATAGAAGAGGCTGATCAGTTGCCTTATTGATTCAAGATACAAGTTCAAAATAAAGTGCATCATTTTAAACAAATATAAAAAATGAAATAAATACCACATTTGTCAAAAAAATGAAATCCTCAAAATTAATTACTGAAAAATGTTGCTTCGAGAATTTGGAGAAACCAGTCACTTGTGCTACTAACTTGTTCGTTAAGCAGTTGATCCTTCAAGGCGTATCTACGCACAAAAATTTCTAAATCCTCCTAAACGTCTAAACATGTTCTTTTACTCTCATAATGAAGAATTTGCAAATTGTTTTTAATATTAAGAAATTCATAATGATTTTGATGGATATGGGCACGTAGTGCGCTGTCATGACTGAGATAGCTATGTTCTCTGTATTGTATTTTAAATTCCCTTGCTGTTTGCCCAATATAAAAATTATCACATGTCTCACATTAAATTTTGTATACCCCACCATAAAAAATTTAACAGAATTTTCAACGCTATGAAGGAGGAATTTTCCCAAATGATTGCACGTGTTAAATACTATTATGACATTAAGTTTTCTAAATTCATTACTAATTTTAATGATAGCTGGCATGCATGTCATAGCAGCGTATTTAATATCATGTTTTTCAGTTTTTATTGCACTGTTCGCATGACACTGTCAATGTAACTTTTTACCCATTATCTAAATATCACATTCTTTGAAACCATTGGCTATTCCTATTTGTATTATAGTACGGATTTTCTTATCAGTAGCCTCCTGATTAGAAGCAATTTTTTTTTATCCTCTGAAACACAGAGCGAATAATACTTTCTTTTGGGATGGGGGATGATTAGAATTTGAAGCAATAATGATATCTGTTGTAGTTGGCTTACGGAAGATATCATATTTTAATTTTTGGTCTTTTCTCCTTATTTGTAAGTCCAAAAAATTAAGAGAGCCTTCAACTTAAAATTCCAAGGTGAACTTTATCTTATGGTGGAAATTGTTAAAAATATGTAGTAGTTGGTCAGCCTCCTCATTACTTCCACTAAAGATGATGAAAATATCATCAATCTAACGCTTGTAAAGTACTATTTTATTAATAAGCTCATTTTACATTACAAAAAGTTTTTGTTCCTGACTATTAATAAAATTAATAAAGACTTGAACCCATTGCTAGACCATCATGTTGACGATATATATATGCCTATTAAAAACAAAGTAATTAAATGACAGGGAATGTCTATAAGACTGACAGGTTGTTGTACAAATGCTGGTTTCAGTTTTTTGTGTACAATAAGTTTATGTCGAATTAGCTCTAAGGTTTCAGTTATAGGTATATTAATATACAAATTGGTGATATCTAGGGATATTAAAAGAGAGTTATTGGGGATTCTGAGGTCTTTAATGGATTGAATGAATTCGTAACTATTTTTAGAGAGTAATGTTTTTCAAAGACGTATAGCTCCTTTATTTTACTTTGTCAGAAACTGTTAATTTAATAATTGTGGCTTTGACAAGAGCTAACTCTAGGTCGCATTGATTTATGTTTACTTTATGCAACTTTACCTGTGATCGTAAAAATGGTAATTTTGGGTTCATCATAAGTACATTATTTTTCTCTTTTAGAACTGAACAAAAAGCCAGAATGGTTAATTAAGCTCCTGATATCACTTGCGAATTTAGGTAAAAGATTTTAGCAACATTCAAAATATTACTTTCATCAAAGAAATTCAAAGTTTTACTGATATAATCTTCAACATTTAAAAGAACTAAAGAATTACCTTTTTATGCCTTTGGGAAAATTATCTCATTTTCTTTGGGCTTGATTAACTAATGTATGTGAATGGTTAAGTCTTTTCGCTAATGATGAAGCATCACAAGTGACGACTGCAAGTTTGTCCTGGACACTTTTAGATAATTTTAACGTTTCACAATTACTTTTTACTTCTCCAACAATTTTTTTTGGCAACAGTTGGTGTAACTTGGGTTGGTAGGTTGAAGTTGATCTCATGTTCTAAAAGTTTACTTTCACCATTTGATAGAGTCATACGAGAAAGGTTAACCACTCGTGGGGCAAAGTTTATTTCACTTAACTGATGTTGCTTGTATGCGTGCTGTAAAATATGAATCAACATAGTTCAAGCACGACATGAGCGTAAAATTCAACAATTTCTACGGAGGAAAACCAACGAACAATATGTATGAAGCTATTGTAATTCATATTAAACTGTACTTAAATTGAAATTGCTATATATTGGCTACTTACAACAAGTCAGGAATCAAGGGAAAACTAATTGTACGACCAAAGGTAAATATTATGTTGCATTACAAGTGAAAATACTACTAGGGTGTGATTTACATGCACTATCTTCACGATTTCTTCTTCTATTCCACTTTGCTTTAAGTATGGTTCTTTTGCTCCAGATCTACGATTATATAGAATCAATAGGATTTCCTTAAGTGTGAGTATCATTATGTCAGAATATGTCGTAAATCACAGTTTGGTTTCGTGATATGTTTGTTAACTATCTGAAATTTTTAAGACTTGAATGAGCCCCGATACGTCTCAACTCTCTTCGACTCGGCTTTCTTTCATTCGTGATATGTTAATTGGGTTAACATGCATATATAGCATCGGTAATCACGCGATTACTAGAACGACAAAACACGTTGCCTAGAAAACAGCAAGTTGACAGCTGATGAGTTCTGGGTTTGACATAATTGCATGGCGGTATCAGAGGACCTGCAGCCCATGTCCGTAAGGTTGTCTTATGTAGCAGAATCTGATAATGGATTCATCAGGAAAGATGAGGTTGCATCACATTTTATGACCTAAGGGTGGCGACAAGCGAAGTTGGGTTCTTGCACGACACGGAGGGCCCAGAGAGGCATAGAAGAAACAGGCTGAAAGATTGTCATCGAGAGGAGACGCTGTTTGGTCGCCTCTGCCCTTGCAGAGTTTTATAATAAGGACAGTCACCATGATGTGGCGGCTTCACGATAATTGGTAGCCTCCACAAACTGGCTCCATTCCTGAAGTGGTAGGCCTACTAGGGGCCTTGGCTCTGTTGTTGATGGCAGGCCCTCTTGACTTACGACTACCGTAAAAGTTGTTCAAAGATTGCAGCTCTCCGGGTGAAAGCAGTGTGAGAATGTCAGTCTGCGGACAGCTGGTCGCCGGGCGGCTTGTGTCGTTTTTTAGCGAAATACAGCCACGGTCTCAGGGCGTCCCTTGTGAAACAGGAAATTCCGTGATTCAGAAGCCAGGCACTCCGACAAACAATTATATCGATGGTCGTTTTCTGTTCCAAGTTACGCTGCAATTATCACTTTAAAGTTACAATTACCGCGGGGGATTAGCCGCGCGTGCTGGAGCGCCGTGTTGCGGTGCGCGCTGCAGTCCGCCGTTGGGGTTCGATCCCCCCTCGGGCATGGATGTTTGTGTCGTCTTTAGTATAAGGTAGTTCATAAGTAGTTTGTAAGTTTAGGGAGTGATGAACCCGCAGTTAAGTCCCTTAAGCCTTACAAACATTTGTTTTTTCAAAACACAACAAGAAAAGTTACCATTTTCCTACAGAGAGGATTTACTAAAGTTGTTGCCGTCTTCAGTCCGGAGACTGGTTTGATGCAGCTCTCCACACTACTCTTGCCTGAGCAAGCCTCTTCATCTCCTCATAAGAACGGCAACCCACATCCATTTGAATCTGGCTTAAATTAATATTCGATGTTAGCAAATTTCTCTTTTTCCAAAACGCTTTTCTTCCCATTGCCACTCTGCGCGTTTATATTCTCTGTGCTGTGACAATCATATGTTGTTTTACTGCCCAAGGAACAAAACTCATCTACCACCTTTATTGTTTCGTTACCTTATCTAATTCGTTCATCATCGCCTGACTTTCTTAGACTGCATTCAACTACCCTTGTTTTCCTCTTATACGCTCGTTGTAAGACACTGCCCATTCTGTTCAATTGCTCTTACAGGTCCTTTGCTGTCTCTGACAGCATTACTATGTCATCAGCAAAACGGAATGTTTTTATTTCTTCACCCAGAACTTTAATTCCTACTCCAAATTACTCCTTGATCTCCTTGCTGAATGTACAAATTGAATAACAACAGAGATAGGCTACAAGCCTGTCTTACTCCCGTCCCAACCATTGTGTCCCTTTAATGCCCTTCGACTCTTATAACTGCTCCTTGGTTTCAGTATAAGTTGTAACTAACTTTCCATTCCCTATATTTTACCCCTGCTGACTTCAGAATTTGAAAGTGTGTGTCCCAACCAACATTGTCAAAAACGTTTTCCAAATCTACAAAAGCTGGAAATATTATTTTGCCTACTACATCTATATCTACATGGATACTCTCCAAATCACATTAAAGTGCATGGCAGAGAGTTCATCGAACCACTTTTATGATATTTATCTATACTTCCACGCTCTAATACCTCGCGGGAGAAAGGAACACCTAAATCTTTCTGTTTTCGATCTGATGTCTCTTATTTTATTATGATGTTTATGTTTCCCTTCGTAGGTGGGTGCTAACAATATATGTTCGCATTCTAAGGGAAAGTTGGTAAAAGGAATTTCGCAAACAGATCTCGCCGCTACAAATAACGTCTTTCTTTCAATGATTTCCACCCCAACTCGTGCATCATTTCCGTGACACTCTCTCCCCTATATCGCGATAGTAAAAATCAAGCTGCCCTTCTCTGAATTTTTTCTAAATGACCGTCAGTCCCACGTGTTGTGGATCCCATAATGCGCACCAATACTCCAAAATAGGACGCAAAAGTCTAGTGTAGGCAATTTCTGTTGCATCTTCTAAGTGTCCTGGCAATGAAATGTAGTCTTTTGTTCACCTACCCTACAATATTTTCTATGTGTTTTTTCATAATTTTGTTCATAATTTTACTACTAAATATTTGGTTGAATTTATTTACGGCTTCAAGGTTTGACTGATTTATCGTGTAACTGAAGTTTAGCGGATCTCATTTAGTGGTCATATGGATGACACTTATCATTATTAAGGATCAGTCTTCAAAGATAAGTTGTAAGATGAGTATTACCTCCCATGTTCCAACAGTACTTGTAAATCCAAACTGATCTTGTACGAGGTCAGCTTCTACCAGACTTTCCATTCTTCTGTAAATAATTCGCGTTAAAATTTGCAACCATGACTTATTAAACTGGTGGTTCTGTAATTTTCACACCTGTCTGCGCCTGCTTTCTTTGGAATGGGGATTATTACAATTTTCTTAAAGGTTGAAGCAGTGGCGGACTAAGACTGTCGGAGGCCCGGGGCGGCGGCAAAACAAAATGAGGCCCCCGTTCACTTGCAAATACATGTATTACTATAAACACTTTCGAGATTTGTAGGTCCCAGAACGAAAAAGCCGCTCCTCAACCCCTCCAAAAAAAAGTGCTTCCGTGGTATTTGGAGACCCCCCCTCTCCAAGACAAGAGGCCGGGGTGGTCCGCCTCCTCCGCCCCCCCCCTCACCCCTTAGTCCGCCCCTGGTCTGAAGGTATTTCGCCTGTCTCATACATCTTACGCACTAGGTGAAACAATTTTGTCATGGCTGGTTCTCTCAGAGACTTCAGTAGTTCCGAGGTAATGTCTACTCCAGAGGCCTTGTTTCGACTTAGATCTTTCAGTACTCTGTAAAATTCATCTCTCAGTTTAGAATCTCCTATTTCATCTTCATCTACTTCCTCTTCCCTTCCTACAATGTTCTCTCAGAGTTCATTTCCTTTGTAGAATCCCTCTATATATTCTTTAATCCTTTTAGCTTTCCCTTCTTTGCTGACAACTGGTTTTCCATTGGATTCAAATCAAATCTTTGTAAATCTATGGGACTAACTTATTCGATTATTAGTCCCTAGGCTTGCAAACTATTTAAACTAAGTTAAACTAACCTAAGGACAACACACACACCCATGCCACAGGGAGGACTCGAACGTCTGACAGCGAGCAACGGCGCGTTCCGGAGCAAGGCGCCTTGGGACGCTCGGGTACTCCATCACGGCGTTTTCCGTCTGAGTTCTTGATATTCATATAGCTGTTTTTCTTGTCTCCAAATGTATCTTTTATTTTCATGTGGGCGTATTTACTTTTCCCGTAGTTATACATTCTTCTAGCCACTCCTGCTTAGTCATTTTGCACTTCCAGTCAATCTCATTTCTTAGTAGCCTGTACATTATTTACCTGCTTCATTTACTGTATTTTTATGTCTACTCCCTTCATAAATTTACTGTGGTATCCAAGGATCTTTTTATGGATCTTGCCTTTCTATCTATTTAGTCCTCTGCTGCCTTCACTATTTCATCTCTCATAGCTGCCCATTCCTCTTTTACTGTTATATTTTCCCTCGTTCCGTCAATTTTTGCCGTAAGTTCCCTCTGAAATTGTCAAGAATTTTACTAGTAACAATGTGATTGGTGGTGTAAAGTGCTCGCTCAGCGAAATACGAAAAGATAAGTTGCATAGTTCAGTTCGATATTATATTGCAGTAGTCCGCTACAATACAGGCCAGTTTCATTAACATCGTTTTGTGGCCGATTTTGGAGCATATACTCTTTTCAAACATTAAGAATTACCTTTAAGGCAACTATTAGTCCACAGTGGATCCGAATTTGTAAAATATTGCGTGTGTTAGACGCAACTGTCTCTTTACTAACTCGAAGTGATGAGTGCTATCACCAAAGGAGCTAAAATTGACTATGTAATTCTAATAATCAATAGGTATTTGGCGTCTAACCTCACAAACGACTTTTAATGAAATTGCGTACTTATGGAATATCGTCCCAGTTATGTTACTGGATTCATGATTTCTTATCAGAGAGGACTCAGGCTCTAGCACCTGACGGAAAGTCATCGACTAAAACAATAGTGATATCTGGCGTTCCCCATACACACTCTGCAGTGTGTATGTAAATGGTTTGGGAGAAATTCTGAGCTACCGTCTTAGGTTGTTTACTGATGAGCTGACATTTATCGTAGAATAAACTTATAAGGAGATCAAAATTATCTGTAGAACGATTTAGATAAGATACTGTATGATGCGAACATTCGCCCAAAAGAAATCCGTTAAACCCTTACAAGATCAATCAGTCAAATATGAAGGCCATAAATTTAATTATATATATACGAATTACTGTTACGACAGGACAATTGGAAAGAACACACAGAAAATTTTGTACCGAAAGCAGAACTCTTATAAAATGCTACAGAAGTATTAAAGCAGCGGCCTACATGAAGCTTGTCCGTGCTCTTTCGGAGTGCTGCTGCGTGGTGTGGGATCCTTATCAGTTTAGGCTGACCGAGGACATCGGAAAAGTACAAAGAAGGGCAGCATGTTTTCTATTATCACGATAGAGGGGAGAAAGTATTACGAAAATGTTACAGGAGTTGAAACGATTAGAACCACGCTTTTAAGTGCGGCGAGATCTACTTAGGAAATTTCTATCTCCGACTTCCTCTTCCGAGAAATGACTATAGAAGATCTCGAACCGAGAGAATTAGTTGTTCTTTCTTTTCGCGCGTTATTCGAGAATGAAATCTATACATCTCATAAAATAGGCTGTATGGGTGTATGTGGGTATGTGTGTATGTATGTTCCACATCTCCTCCTAAACTACTGTACCGATTTCCACCAATCTTTGTACACATGTTCCTTAGTATCGAGCAACAAACGTTGTCCGGGTAAAAGCACCTACGATACATACATAAGGAGATATGACGTCATAAACAATGACAGCAGTGAGAAATGGCAGCATCATGTTCCTAATAGACCGATTTCAAACAAATTTGGTATTAATATTACTAAAGTTCAGGAATCATTTGATATTGTCGCTAAAACCACCTACGTAGTTCATACGATATCACGTAATAAACAATGAAAACTGACCCATCTTGCGGGTAGTTCATACGATATCACGTAATAAACAATGAAAACTGACCCATCTTGCGGGTAGTTCATACGATATCACGTAATAAACAATGAAAACTGACCCATCTTGCGGCGCGTGATTGCGTGATTTTATTCGTCAAATATTTGACAATGAGAGCACTTAGCGACTTGCAATAAACTTTGAACATAATTTCAAATCTTTACGAAACTTTTTCTCACTGACAACTCCAAAAAAATGATGAAAGGAAAAAAGGTTATCGTTTACTAATTTTCCGATGTTCATGATGTATATCTACGGCATTTGGCATGACGTTACAAGTTATTACTTCTACAACGTAAATTGTATTCGCGAGACAATTCATAGACAGTATACATACATACCACTGAATGTTCCTTCGATATTATATTACAGTTCGACATATAGTTCATGTGATATGAAGTCGTATACAATTTGGTTCATGGAAAAACCGCATGAAGTATTACGTCTTTACTGCTACCACCATTCACGACATATTTGGCATACATTATGCTCATGTACCACTGAACGTACCTTCGAATTTCCATCATAGTACGATACATATTTCAGGAGTTCTGACGTCATAAACAATGAAATTTCCGAACAACTGATACATAATGCGTTATTTTTCCACATCTTCTCCTAAAATAATGGACAGACTTCGACTAAACTTGCTACATATATTGCTTACTTTAATACAACAATCGCTGTGTGGTTAAAACTACCTACGACACGTAGTTCAGGAAATATGACGTCGTAAACAATTAGTCACAAAAAGTTACCCATCACAAGTATCAATAAATATTGTTTATAGTCAAGTTTTGAATTAAACTAATGTAATACATCATTTTTCTTTCTTTAGAAACTGCATTTCAAATTTTGTACATTATGCATATTTCTTTGTTTTAACGTTTCATAATTTCTAAGCTGTTTTTATGGTTACATGAAGATGAAATCTTTTTCGACTTTTTTTTCGTTTCTAATATACGACTGGAAAAATGCATATATACCCGGAAAATGCCGGTTTTAGCAGATAATGGTAGATAAATAGTATGGAAATGGTTCGATGAACCCTCTGCGAGGCATTTGAGTGTGATTTGCACAATATCGATGTATGTAGATGTGGATGCAGCGGCGTTGATTGGCTTACTAGTGTTTTTTTAGAGTACACCGCGTGGAGAGGCTGTCAAAATAACTGAGAGATTTGCGGTTGTCTGCTCGGACTGCGGCGTTCATAATGTCTTTGATTCAGGCTGTTGTATCCGGAGGATGAAGACTGAAGTCACGCTGTTGCCGTTCTAGAATAAGGACTGGTGTTTATAACCTCGTTGAGAGAGGCCTCGCACTGGAGACTTCGTAGACGGTTGGGTGCGTCTGGGACAACACGACAGTCAGCCACAGAAAAAGGATGAGAATAAGACTGATTCGGCAGATGAAACTCAGCCAGGAGTTATTTCACTACTACAGGCGGGCCTTTTCGAATGATCAGTTCAACTGTAGTTAAGAGCATAATTTGCTACCGAGCAGTCTCCTTCGCAATCGTTATCCACTTCGTACTACTTTTATCAAACGGAAGGTTGCCTCATTCTACATATTAATTACGGATATTTAATCGTTTATTTTCTGTGTTTAACACACGTGCTTTTTGTAATCAGAATATTCGCTGCTCAGGATTGAGTCACTAATTACAGTAGGTAGCATTGCACAATAATATTCTTTGATTGAGTAAATACTTGCACTGACCTACAAGCAAGGGGTTACAGCAAGGAGCATAGGCTTTATTATGAGCTATATTATTTATTCCTATTTAGCCTGACCAGATTTGGGGCCTTGAGGCCCTCTCTTACATCTGACCAGGAAACAACACATACAAATAATATTATCAAAAAATCACACTAACAATAAGATGATAATAGCTGACGACAATAATAATAATAAAATATGTTAAAAATTTAAATTAATGTAGAGGGTCAAAGGTAGAGAAGGAGAAAGAAAAGACAGTGACAGATGCTCTTAGAGAAGAATGGAAAATAGAGTTCCGACAGAGGGGAAGGGAAGATTTGAAGTGTAGCGGGAACTGGGCAGAGTACGCTGCAGAAAGATGGCTGTTGTGACAGCAGATGGATCATTAGTTGCCTTTTGAAGTGTGGGAGAGATCTGATTTTTCTGATATTTTGAAGAAGATTGTTCCAAAATCAGGTTCCAGATATAGAAAAAGATTTAGAAAACATGGCAGTTTTGTGCGATGGTACAGAAAGAATTTTACTTTGTTGGGAATGGGTAGTTCTGTTGTGCTGCTCAGATTGCAGATTTAGAGTTGACGATAAATAAGAGGAAGTGGAAAGATGAAGAAAACGATAGACCAGGCATAGCGTTCGTTAATCTCTACGCTTATCAGCAAGAAGTCATGACAACTGGTTGTAGGCTGGAATGATGAGGTCGAAATAGCGTATGTCGCAAACGAATCGTATACAAATATTCATCGACAATTCTAGTCACCGTGACCTTTCGTACGAAATACCTTGAATAATATCACCATAGTCGAGTATAAGGAGTGTCTGTCTCTTCATGAGCTTCTTTTTTAGCTGAAGATGAAACACTTTGCTGCACCTCTGTATAGAGTGGAATGACGCTGACACTTTCTTACACACTGCCGTTGTGTGTTTAGTCCAGTCTAGGTGTTGGTACATAATTATTCCTAAGCTCTTTGCCGAGGAAGAGAAGGGTATAACTTTGCCGTCCAGGTTTAGTTACACTAATGGTGTAATTACCCTGAGACAGTCTCTTGATCTGAAACATTATGTCAGTAGTAAAATTATTGTTGCTTGAGTGTTATTATAGGGTGATGTAGTCTACCAATGATTACACAACACGAGAAGGCTGCAGAGAAAGCTGTCAGAACGATGTTCGCCTTGAAGTTAAACGAGTATGAGACATTTGATAATAGTATGCTAATACGAGTGTAGTCGCCGTGTTACTAGACACATCGTATAAGACTGTGCTATGTTTTTACTTTTCATTACTCACTCCGTGAGTCGTTTACTTCCGGTATGCTAGATGAAGAGGAGCTATGGAAAAGTTTAAATGCATTGAAATTCAAGCTCTGGAGAAGTATGTCCCGACTAAGTGGGTGGAAAAGTCCCACTAAGGTTTAATAATAATATTCGGAAAAAGCTAATAAAGAAAACACAATTGCACACTCGGTGAAATACAAAACAAGTAAATTAAGAAAGAAACATCTTAGTAGTGTTTCGCGCTGCTATAAAAAGACTGATGCGCAAGGCTTATAACTTAATCACCCCAATTAAAATGACGTAAAAATAAATAAAAATTGAAAATTACGTTATTCTTCTGCCAATGTTTGTTTTAAAATTTCTTCCTTTCTGTTTTTATTTGGTTTCACTTTACCTACTGATGTATACATTTGTATTTGCCAATGCAGAGGTGCCGCTTTCTAAGTACGGAGGCACCGCCTTAGCGACGTTGCAATTTTTGTATCAGTACAGCAACAGCCCTCAACGTATGTACGCTGATAATCCATGATAATTAATGTCACTATTGCATTATAGATAGTCTTTATTAAATGGCTGTTTCATGCTTTTCATGTTTGTCGAGTTTCTTTCAGAGTTGAACTAGCTTTGTAAATCGCTGTCATATTTTGATTTTACGTATCTGTTAATCTCTTAGTACTGCAATTTGTGTTCATTGTGGTGTATTATTTTTATTAGGTGCCTTGAAGATGGGTTTTGCCTGAAACGTGTAAACACAGGTACACTAAAACACCTATCACTGTCTGGATGTTTTTCTTGCCACCGGCATATCAGCCTTTATAAATTCATCCTAATACCATTTATAACTATCACCACCACACCAGAGCAAAAGCTGTTGCTGAGAATTCGGAAAAATTTTGGTCCTATGTAAAATAGGTAAGTTGGTCTACCGCCTCTACCTAGACACTCTTATCATTCTAGCGTGGCGATACAAGAGAGGAAGAGGAAAACTGAAATTTTAAATTTCGTATTTAAGAAATCGTTTACACTGGATGAACATTCAGACATACCTTCGTTTATCTGTCGCGCAAACTCCCAAATGGAGAATATAATAATAAGTATCTCCGTTGTAGAAAAGCAGCCGAGAGAGCTGAAAAGATGAAATCCTAGATCAGTTTTACAAAGAATACCCTAAAAACTGGTCCCTTACGTAAATTGCTTTTATCGCGATTTTTTGGTCCAGAGTACGTTCTCAAGCGGCGGTGACTTCAAAGTCACATATTTGTTAAGGGTTGGCGGTGACTTCCGCTTATACGAAAGGTAAAAAACGGACCCGCAGACTTATAGAACAATATCATTAGCATCAGTTTTCTGCAGAATTCTTGAAAATATCTTCAATTCGAATGTGAAAACTTTCCTTGACACGCAAAAGCTTCTGCCCATGCATCGGCATGGCAATACGAAGTATCGCTCGTGTGAAACTCGGCTTTTGATTCTCTCACATGATATTATGCTATTAGGGTAATTGCAAATTTTCGTGATACACATCGCAGTAAATTAGCTTACTGTGCCTATTTTCATTCTCTGCTTTCATATGGCATTTTCTGGGGGTAATTCATCATTGAGTAAAATAGTATTAATTGCACAAAAGCGTGTGATCAGAATAATTACCGGAGCCCATCCAAGATCATCCTGCAGACACTTATTTAAAGAGCTAGGGATCTTCACAGTAGCTTCTCAGTATATATATTCACTTATGAAATTTGTTATTACCAATCCCACTGAATTCAAAAGCAATAGCAGTGTACATAACAACACTAGGAGAAAGAATGATCTTCACTATTCAAGGTTAAATCCAGCTTTGGCACAGAAAGGGGTGAATTATGATGCCAAAAAAGTCTTTGGTCACCTACCAAATAGCATCAAAAGCTTGAGAGATACCCACAAACAAGCATTTAAAAATAAATTAAAAGAATTTCTGCATGGCAACTCCTTCTACACTATAGATGAAATTTTAGATGTAAATTTGTAAATTTGAAAAAAAAAATGTTAAACATAATAAAAAAGTAAAATAATTAAATAAAAAAATTGTCATGTAATATTTAGTATAAAGTGATAATTTGTAAAGACACCTTTCATTGACCAGACACGTTCCACATCATTACGAAGTGTCGTATTCATGATCTATGGAACAAGTACTAATCTAATTTAATCTACCTTTCAAGCGATGGATGAAGTGCGACAGACAGTCTGCATTTTCTTTTATTGCCAAAAGACTTTTGAGACAATGCCGCTCTGCAGACAGCTAACGAAGGTAGGATTATATGGAATAGTTTCCAAGATTTGTGAGTGACTTGAAGACTTGTTACGTAATAAATCCCAGTGCTTTATCTTTGACGGACAAGGGTATCGTCAGGAGTGCCCAGGAAAGTATTACAGGACTGATATTATTCTACATGAATGATAGAAAGAGGTATTAGCAGTCTGTGGCTGTTTGCCGATGACGTTGTGGTATACAGGAAGGTATCATCAGTGACTGTAATATCATACAAGATAACTTTCAAATAATTTCTAGTTGGTTCGATGTATGGCATCTAGTACTGAATGTATAAAAACCTAAGATGAATCAGATGAGTAGGATAAAGAAAAAGAAAGTCGTGTTAGTTACACTATTTATAACTAAAGAATGACGGAACCGATTTGGCTCAAAATTGGTGGAGAGGTAGCTTAGAAGCAGGAGACGGACATAGGATACTTTTTGTCCCGTTCGACCGCGTTTCCGTGTGACGAGACATAAAACATCTATCTATATTAATAAAAATGAATTGACACGCGTATGAAAGCGCACTTGAGAATAGCTTCACAGATTCCACTGATTTTTCCTTTGTTCTCTTCGTAATTCATAGGACAAGATTTGTATGAAAGAAAATTTTTGGAAAATCTACTGGAAAATATCAGAATTTGAGAAAAACTGAAAGTACGCTTCCAGCTCGGATCAGCTTCTAGATTCTCTAAGTGTCAGCTTATTCATTCGTTACTAGCATAGCAACCAAATGCGCCATAACGGAGCGAACAAATACGCCAAGGAGGTTAGAATACAAGATTAAAACAGCCAGACAGATTTAACATGAAACTTTGGGGCGTTGTAAAGATGGAATCGATGGCAGTTCGTGGTATTTTTTAGTGTTAAACAAACAAATGAAGAACAGAGCGTGGTTTATTTTTTTTAGAACAATGCCTTCATTGCGGCGTCATAATATCTGTCGGCGTACGCGCAACGACATGACGATTAAAAAAGCGCTATGCCTGTTGTTGGAAGTTTGTGGAATAAATCTGGAATTGCCGTGCTTTTCATATGGATAGTTGTATGTAGCACATTAGAGAGTTGGTTGGTAAACCACCTGCTCTGTTCATTTCCTCTCCGGACGGAAAGACAAAAAATACCGTTCATCAACAAGCGCTACAATGAACGCAACACGAAGACTTTCGAAACGTTGTATTTCCATTCCACTTCAATTAATTGTTTTGTGTCATATGTAATTTCTATCATTAAAGTATGATCATGCTACATTTATTTTGTTATCAATTCAAATGTTTGTAGAGCTTAAGGGACTTAACTGCGGGGCCATCATTCCCTAAACTTATGAACTACTGTACACTAAAGACGGCACAAATATCCTGAAGACGGCACAAGCATCCATGCTCGAGGGAACTGCCTCGCGCATGGTAGTGTAGCGCCTCAATGCGCTCGGCAGCTCCGCTGCTGCATTTGTATTCAATTCTACAACTGTCAAAAAAAAAAAAAAAAGCCTTTTTATTCTTCTCTCTGCGACAAAAAGATGCTAGGCTGTATTGTAAATATGTGCGGTTTTGTTTTCCTTTTCCAAATTTTCAAATGTTTGTAGAGCTTATGGGACTACGGGTTCATCAGTCGCTAAACTTACAAACAACTTATGAACTAGCTTATACTAAAGACGGCACAACCATCCGTGCCCGAGAGAGGATTCGAACCCCCGACCGCAACGGCCGTGCAGAGCGTGACTGGCACGCCGCAGACCGCTCGGCCACTGCAGCCAGCTTTCCTTTTCCCAGTGATTTTTAACATAAAACAAAAAACTGTTTTTGGTTGAAACGGATAAAGGCGTAGAAAGGAGGCGAGAGGAGATGGATATTGTGTGGGATAAGAGGGAGTGGCGTGAAGGTATGTGGAGGAGGAGGAAGGGATAGACTTAGGGAGAAGAAGAGAAAGGGGTATATATCCCATACACATTAGCCACTGCGAAGCGTTGCCGAGTTTGCTAGTACTGTAATATAGGATTCGTAGTGTTCCACTTGAGTCAGTGACGTCAGTGAAATATCTACGCGTAACGTTGCACAACGATACGAAATGGAATGAGCGTGTAAGGACAGTCGTGGGGACAGTGGATGGTGGACTTGGGATTATTGGCAGAATTTTGGGAAGATGTAATTCATCTGTAAAGGAGACCGCGTGTAAAACGCTAGTGCGAGCTATTCTTCGTTATTGCTCAGATGTTTGAGATCCCCACCAGATCGGTCTAAAGGAAAAACAGAAGCGAATCAGAGGCGGGTGGCTAGGTTTGTTACTGGTAGGTTCCGATCAGCACGCGAGTGTTACACTGCTTCGGGAACTAAAATAGGAGTCGCTGAAAGAAAGGCGACGTTCTTTCCGAGAAACACTGTTGAAGAAATTTAGAGGGCTGGAATTTGAAGTTAACTGCAAAACGACTCTAGTGCCGTCACCTTACATTTTCCGTAAAGACTGCAAAGATAAGATCAGAGAGATTAGGACTCGTACGGATGCATGCATACAATAGTTTTTCCCTCGTTATGTATGGGAGCGGAACAGGGAAGGAAGTAACTCGTAGTGGTACTGAGTACCCTCCGCCACGCACCTTTGGCTAAATTGCGGAATGTGTATGCACAGGTTATATCAACACTCAGGAAGGTAAATAGCAGAAATCCGCACAATTACAGACGCATGCTCTCAAAATATTTACAGTAGAAATTTATAATTTTGGAGTGTATACTGCGAGTAAATTCGACAGTTATGAATTATCTCGAAGAAAAAGATATATTGACACATGATCAGCATGGGTTCAGAGAGTACTGCTATTGCGAAACACAACTAGCACTTTATTTATGCAAAATAGTAAGTTCTGGGTTCAGGATAACTCAAAATGATTCCATATTTCTACTATTCCAGAAGGCTACTACTAAAGGCTATTACTAAAATATTCCTAACGATAATGCTGTCATGATGTATTTGTTACGGAAAACCAACGTTTCGTTTTCGTCTGTGGAGGACATTTGCGTCGCGCTGAATGGCCGCGTGGACTAAGGCATCATGCTACGGACTGGGCGGCCTTTCCCGCCGGATGTTCGAGTCCTTCCTCGGGCACACGTGTGTGTGTGTGTGTGTGCGTATCTGTGTGTTGTCAATAGTGTAAGTTAGTTTCAGTAGTTTGTAAGTCTAGGGACTGATGAACATATCAATTTGGTCCAATAGGTTTACAAATACGTGAACATCTGAGGACATTTACAAGGAGGGGTCGAGAATTCTTTAGTTGTACGAATCGCATCCTGGCCTGCTACTGACTGCAGCCAGATTCCGTTTACGGGTGCTCCCGCGCAGAGGCGTGAAGTCACTTTTGAATATTCGAGCGCCATTCGTCGTTTTTGGTTGCTGTTGCTTCCCCCACCCCCCTCACCCTATTGCTGAAATGTCAGTCTCTCCCCTACTACAAATGCCCTTGCTCTGTTCTAGCCGTTTTATCACCGTTCTTTTTGTGGTACTCACGCACACGTCTCGTTAACTACACAGAAACCTGTAATATCCTGCTTTTTCAGTTATTTGCCAGAACCTTTAGCCAATATTAGGTGATCCTTTATGTTCCAGGTGGGTTTGTATATTACGGCGATGTTTCGTTTCGCCAAAAGATTTCCTTTTCGGTCGATAACATCTTTAATGAAAGGCAGGAAAACTACCGATTTCGCAGGAGCTTGCGCATTTCTACGAATTTTACGTGGCGCTCTTAATGCTTTCTGTATGTCAGTAAACGAATACCCATTCTTGAAAAAAAAAAAAAAAAAAAAAAAAAAAAAAAAAAGACGATGGTAAGGTGATTTACTTCGGCGTCAAGAAGTTTTGGTTGGCATTTCTTCCTTGTTCTATCCGTCACCGTCTTTATCATGCCCCGCTTTTGTTTCGGGTTGTGGTTCGAATCCCATGTAGATAATGGTAACTGTAAGTGAGTGTCCTGTAAAGTGTGAGACTCAAGCTACCATCCACCTTCATGAACACTAAAACTCCGAGACAATTTAATCTTCCGTCTGCCTTCTGTACTGTGATCCGAATCCAGATTACTACATTTGAAGTGCTCAAGAAAATGATGTAGTTCCTCTTTGCCATGCCTCTACAAAACAAATGTATCATCCACATAACGGTGGTAAATAATCGATTTTTGTTGTTAGTTTTTAATGCTTGTTCCTCGAATTTTTCCATGACTTATTTTTTACTGTAACTGGGCTTACGGGAATTCCCAGACCCATGCCATCCGTCTGTTCGTAAAAAGCATTGTCTCGTTTGAAGCAGGTCGTAGTGAGGCATATATAAACATTTGTACAAAATCGGTAGTAAAAATCCGGTTCAGCTTAAAAGTAGCCTGTAAAATTATCTGAGCAAGATCTCGAGAAGTTGAGATCTGCAAATTCAAATTAAAACGCTCACTGCTGTTCTAAATTACCTTGCGAGTGGCCACAGTATTTGCGCAACGAAAATTTGTCTAACTGCTCACTCCTTAAGGGAGCTGCCAACGTTTTAACGAACACAAAATAAATCTTAAAAATAAATGAATGGATAATTAAACATGGGACTGGGAGCATGAAATTATAAGCAGAAGTTTGATACTTTAAATCATCCTTTATTCAATAAAATAACAGGCAAAAAATGTGGGGACACCAAATTAAGCACACACCTTGTACAGTAGTGCATTAAATAATAAAGTTACTGCCCATAACAAAATTGTAATAGGAGGAAAATTGCAAACACACTATGCAAAGATGAAAGCACGCTCATTCATTTACAGAGATGCACATAATGCTTGCGAAACTTACTCATGTTGGAACAGCTCATAGCAGTGATAAATGAAGCATTGGCGGTGTTTTGACAAGATGGTTGGTGTCTTGAGGCATTTAAAAATCACTATGCACCAAACGAACTCATGTTTGGGGAAGCAGCAGTATAATATCCTTAAGTACCATGTGGTGTGCGACCATGCCAAATAAAATTTACAAAAGAAGTTAATTTACAATAAGCAAGAACATGTAAGAGTTCACATAGAAGAGAGCCAGTATTAATAAAAGCATGGGTGAAGGCCAAAGTAAAGACAGTTACGAAAGCACGTAGAGCAATCAATCATACAAGACAGGAAAAGACGGATACAAACTAGAATATGTGAGAAGTACTTAGCATATTCGCAGATACAGTCACAACGTGAAAATGTTAGTTAAAAAAAATTAAAACATACTAAGTTTACACAAAGCCTGAAGGCCACACACAAGTATTCAAACTTGTGAAAAGCTGGACACAAAATCATCACTGGAATGAAAATACAAATACTAAAGTTACACCAAATCACTCGAGTTCTGTAAATTAAGAAACACTTTGCCTCGCATAGCGAAAGAATTACTCAAGAAAACTATCACTGATAAACCAAGACTGCCAGATCACAAAGAAAGCAATGTTCTAACAGCATGCCTTCCCCTCAGCATGATTTGACGAAGTACTTACTTCCACGATCGCACCAAGAGTGAAGCTCTAAGGCCACGCCAAAACCTTCCCTACCATACACCAGATGAAGAGCGCACTAAAAACCCATACACAGCAGGTTCAGAGCACAGTGTCTACCAACCCTCTGTACTTGAGAAAGATAATACCCTCTTCAACGGTTCTCAGAGAGATCTCTTGTCACCTCTTTCGTCCATGGTGAGCTTGGCACCACACAAAGAACTCGACCACCTCGCCATCTTGCCAAGAAATCTTGTCTCTGGCCACCCAACAGAAGCCAGCGCATACAACAAACGAAGCCATGCATTCTGAATTGAAGTAAATGAGGCCCTAAAGCATGAAGCGGTGACTGTAAGCCACTGCGTGGCAGTCAATCAATATTAAAAACAACCTTCCACATTCGCTTGAACACACAAGTTCAATCACACGAGTAGAAACATATATAAACTTGGTCATTGGTCATTGACCATTAATAAACAGAATAATAATAATTAACATACTAATAGACCATATTAATGGTGCAGAAACAGTTTAGGTTAATGAATAACTCAAAAAAGGAACACAACCACACATTCAGGGGACGTGTTTCATCACCCTCCACTTAGGGGCGATAAACAGTCTGGAACCAATTCTGTTGTACTGGATTGGATTCAGATTATAATTAGTTACACACACAAAACAAAAGTTTAAAAATGTACCTACTCTGGGCATTGTGGGCAGTTAGGTTTAAAGAAACATGACAAAATAAGCAAAATTCAAACATTATCATGAACAGACATTTTAAATTATTTAAACAAAAATTTTAAAAATAGTGTAGAAGGTGGCGTGCAAAAAAAAGTTTGTTCAAAAATATTGTTTGTTTATATAGTCTATGGGACTTAACTACGGGGTCATCAGTCAAGTTTGTTCAAGAATTGGAGGGTAACAATATATGCATAAACAATATTACAAATTTATACAATAAGAAATGATACAATTATGATAAGCTTTTCACTACTGGGAGAGTCTTTAAAGAAAAATTTAAGTTCGATTCACTTTGGTGAGTTTTCACTTTCTTGAAACAAAAGTTATGACTAAAGTTTCACCACACATCGGTAAAAACTTAGGGGCATCGACGAGGAGGATATACTCTTCGGGATAACTGGTGGAAACTACAACTCGCATTAATTTAACACTTTACTACTGCCAAGTTGTCGTTCAGTATGGTTGTAGTTGATTGTTCCTCTTTCCAGCTACAGGGACATCTCGCCTCGCCAACGTCTCTTCCTCTCCATCTCAGCCCCAATGGTTGGATCGGTCATCATCTTGCATTAGGCATACAGGAAGAGGAACTATGTGAGCACCTAGATCGTGAACAATTAGAAAAGGCAGTCCCACGCCTTTGTGGCATAGAATTTGTGAGGTTCCAGCATCCAAACAGGACCCAAGAATATGGAATGCCTAAGTGCTGAAGCACAGAAGTGTGTTAAGCAAGGAGGTTCATAAGTCTTTTGATGTCCTAGTACATGTAGCAACTGGTCTGGTTGTGACAGACGTCAGACATTTGAGTAGTGGCACGGCATGCAGCAGGGGGCGTTGCCTGCCACACTGACAGCAGTATGCACCATCTGTGCCCACCGCCATCAGCGCACACGTGAGGAGGCATTGCAGGACACACCCTCTTTCGCTGCGACAGGTGGACCATCGCCGCCTGCCACAGTTGCTCGTAGGCGAGGTAGGGCAGGGTGGTTGACAGCTGGCTGGGTTGTGTCACAGAGTAATATATACAGGGGAGAAGCCCCCCCTAAACAACTGTCCTACGTAGTTCCGTAAGATGCTAGCAGGTGTCAGGCGGTTCCCTGGCTTAGGGTGCCTCTCGCACGTCAGAGGGTAGCGTGGAGGGGAGGTTGAGGGGAGTGCTCGTGCCGGCTGTGTCCAGCTTGCTGCCGTTTGAGGGGAGGTGGTGGTGGGGACAGCCGATAGCTGCCGCCTGCGCTGGCCAGTTTAAGGAGCTGCTTCTGACCGCAGCGCCATCATGGGACATCTTACGGAACTGCTGGAAACCCTCCCTCTCTGCACCCCTGAGCGTGGGACCGGGCCCTTACGGAGGTTTCCCGTCTGTATATATTTATCTGTGGTTGTGGGTACGCGCAGGTCGCCCCCTCCCCTCGCCGGGCACAGGACCAGCCATCGACCGGCGCCATGCTGTCTCGTGGGTCCCCGGAAGCGAGTCAGGACGGGCCAGTGACCTTGTGACATCAGCGGCCTGGAACGCAGCTGCCCGTGGGGCTAGTCTACTGGCTTCGCCACCGCAGCTGGCGCCGCGTTCGCTCGCCGGTACGGCTTGGTGGAATTCTCCCATGACGTGGATGGCGGAAGTGCTACCCCGGTTCTAGCAGCATCGCGACGCGGTCGGCAGCGGTGGACGACGGCCGGCGTTTCTCGTAGCAGTGTGGCGTGCGCGAACTGTTTCCTCTACATCTACATCTACATACATACTCCGCAATTTACCGTAAGGTGCGTGGCGGAGGGTACACTGTACCACTACTAGGCATTTCCTTTCCTATTCCACTCCCAAACTGAACGAGGAAAAAAAGAATGCCTATACGCCTCCGTACGAGCCCTAATTTCTCTTATCTTGCCTTTGTGATCTTTACGCGAAATGTAAGTAGGCGGCAGCAAGATCGTACTACACTCAGCTTCAAATTCCGGCCCTCTAAATTTACTTAACAGAAATTCACGAAAAGAACGTCGTCTTTCTTCCAGCGATCCCCAATTGAGTTGCCGGAGCATTTCCGTGACACTCGCGCATTGGTCGAACCTACCGGTAACAAATCTAGCTGCTCGCCTCTGAACCGCCTCTATGTCTTCCTTTAAACTGATCTGCTGCGGGTCCCAAACACTTGAGCAATACTCAAGACGTGGTCGTACAAGAGTTTTATATGCGGTCTCCTTTACAGGTGAAGTACATCTTCCCCAAATTCTCCCAATAAACCGAAGTCGGCTGTCCGCCTTACTCACAAAAAAATGTTCAAATGTTTGTATAGCTTATGGGACTTATCTACGGGGTCATCAGTCCCTAAACTTACAAACTACTTATGAACTAGCTAATCCTAAGGACGGCACAAATATTCATGGCCCAGGGGGGATTCGAACCCCCGACCGTAGTGGCCGTACAGACCGTGACTGGAGCGCCTCAGTCCCCTCGGCCACCGCGACCGGCGCCTTACTCACAACTGTCCTTACATGCTCGTTCCATTTCATATCGCTCTGCAATGTTACACCTAGATATTTGAACGACGCGACAGTATCAAGACGCTCACTACTAATGCTGTATTCGAATATTATGGGATTGCTTTTTCTACTCATGCGCATCACCTTACATTTTTCTACATTGAGAGTTAGCTACCATTCTTCACACCAACTAGAAATTTGTCTAAGTCATCCTGTATGCTATTACAGTCAGTTACAGTCGACACCCTCCCATACACCACAGCATCATCTGCAAACAGCCGCAAATTACAACTTACTCTGTCCATCAGATCATTTATATAGATAGAAAAAAATAGCGGTTCTATCACACTCCCCTGGGGCACACCTGACGATACAATCGTCTCTGATGAACACTTCCTTCGCACTTAGAGGACACTTCATCACACATATTCGTTGGCCAGTGGTGTTCACAACATTTTTACATCAACATACAAATACAAAATTTTTAAACATATAAGTGAGAACATTAAAGTAAATTACAAAACCTTAAATAATCTAGACTATTCGGGTCTATTGGTTTGTCTCGGTTGCACAGTGGTAGAGTGCCAGACTACAAATCCGAAGGTCCCGGGTTCGATCCCCGCCAGGTGCTAGGATTTTTATCTGTCACTTTCCACTTCTTTCACCTCTGGCAGTATTGCTCATGTGAAAAATACCGAGTAGCACTGTGGTTCGGAACCCACGTTAAACTGTAGGTCCCCCTATAACTGGCTGGGTAAGTCAGTTCGAAGGTCAGAGGAAGGCAACGGCATACCACCTCCAAACAGGACCATGCTTAGTAAAGCACTGTGGTGTTCAAACCAATCTTCGGATTGTTGACTGCTTTACCTTTACCTGATCCAATATTTATCATACAAGGTTTTAATATATGAGAAACGTTTAAGAACATACATAGTACAATCACAGGGACTTAAACAAAGCTAATTTAATAAAGTTGACGTTGTGGTCACATTACTCACAGTCACACAAGGAGGCGCAATCGGCGAACCGTGCGCAAGAAGCACATAGGTAAAGAAGATTGCGCAGTGCGGTGCTGCGCAGCGACATTTTTTTATAACACGAGGAGCGTCCAGAAAGTAAGTACCGTTTGGTAATGAAATGAAATTAGACACAGATACAGCAGAAATTTTTATTGCACAAAATTCTACAACTCTTAAACTACTTTTCCACATAACTGCCGAAATTTTGCAGGCATTTGTCATAGCGTGGCACCTTCTTCATAGAAATCTGCCGCCTGTGTCTTCAATCAGTTGGAAACAGTTTCTTTCAGCTCGTCGTCATTGGTGAAGTGATCACCGCCAAGGAAAGACTTGGGTGTAAGAACAAATGAAAGTCGCTAGGAGCGAGGTCAGGGCTGTACGGAGGATGGTCAAACACGTCCCAGCCAAATCCCTGTAGGAGGTTTGGAGGTTTTTCGTCACATTTGCAGTGTGTGGTCGTGCGTTGTCGGGAAGCAAAACAACACCTTTTGACAGCAGTCCCCGGCGCTTATTCCGAATTGCACGGCGCAATTTCCGAAGTGTCTCGCAATAAGCATCTGCTTTGATTGTTTGACCACGCGGTAAGAAGTCAATCATTTGGATGCCCTTCCAGTCCCAGAACACTGTGCACATCATTTTCCGAGGTGTCATGATTTACTTCGGCTTTACCTTTGGTGGGGATGAAGTGTGCCTTCATTCCATTGATTGCCGCTTACTCTCAGGGGTGTCGTAAGAAACCCACGTTTTATCTCCTGTGACTATCCGTCTCAGAAATTCTTCGCCGCTTTCAGCACAACGGGTCAAAAACTTAAGTGCACTACCCATCCGTTGTGTTTTGTGTTGCTCAGTGAGTATCTTTGGTACCCAACGTGAGCAAAGTGTACGGAATTTCAGTTGTTTGGTAACAATGTCATGCATCAGTGATCGTGAAATTTGGGGGAAGTCCATAGCGAGAGCACTAATTGTAAACCTACGGTTGTCCTAGATCTTGTCATCAATCCCGTGAACCAGTTCTTCTGTAAACAAAGGTGGACGCCCACTTCGTTCTTCATCGTGCACATCACTACGCCCGCAATTGATCTGTCGGACCCATCTTCTCACGATCGAATCACTCATCGCATTTGGTCCGTAAAAATCGCAAATTTTCCGATAAATTTCACTTGGTTTCACTTTCCTCGCATTGAGAAACCAAATCACCGATCTGATTTCACAGGCGGCGGGATTTTCAATCAACGCCGACATTTCAAACAAGCACAACAAAGCGTACGTAACTGACAGCGATCTCCAAATGGCGCACGTTCTTCTCCTTGATACACATCGTCTACAGCGCATGTGCGGAACTGCAGTCGCAGCGCTGCAGCGGAGATAAATTGAAACGGAACTTACTTTCTGGACGCGCCTCGTATCACATTAAACTGACCTACCAGCAGGCTAAGGTCACGTGCTGTAATCTACTACGCAAACTACACGTTGTGCCCAACTATAGCACGTAATATTAAGTTTCCGACCCCTTGCAGATCAATGGATTGCTCCTGTCTCTCTGGCGAGTACCTGTTGAATCTTTATATTAACTAAAGGACAGCTTAGTATGATTAACTCGCTTACTGTCCATTTGGATCAGCAGCGTCAGGATGTGATGACTGCTCCAGCGTCCCTCGATTCATTAAATCATACTATAGACAAAATCTCTGAATACATAAAAACATAAATTCTCATTAAAATTAAGCTTGGTATTAAAATTAACAAATTAATAAATTGACATTCTAATCCTGTAATCAGAGAAACACTAAAACAAGAAATGAAAATAAACACCTGTAACAATAAAGACAATAAAACACTGTTGGTTAAGTCAAACATACAAATCACCAACTGCCCGTAAAAAAGATAAATCAAGACACACACTAGATTAAAAGCAGAACATAAAATAAAAACAAAAAATAAAATAAAAACAAAAATAATGGAATACGGTCTTAGAAAATCAGGCGATGCTAAAGGAATTAGGTTATGTAACGAAACAATGAAGGTGGTAGATGAGTTTTGTTACTTGGGTAGTAAAATAAGATGCGATGGTCGCAGTACAGAGGATATAAAATGCAGAATGGCAATGGGAAGAAAAGTATTTTTGAAAAAGGTAAATTTGCTAACATCGAATATTAATCTAAGTGTAAGGAAGTCTTTTCTGAAGGCTTTTGTGTGGAGTGTTGCCTTGTACGGGAGTGAGACATGGACGATAAGCAGTGCGGACAGAAAGAGAATAGAGGCTTTCGAAAAGTGGTGCTACAGAAGAATGCTGAAGATTAGGTGGGTAGATCGCATAACGAATGAAGAGGTACTGAACATAATTGGTGAGGAAAGGAATTTTTGGCATACCCTGACTAAAAGAAGGGATCGCTTGGTAGGACACATTCTTAGACATCGGGGAATCGTAAATTTAGCATTGGAGGGAAGTGTGTGGGGTAAAAATCGCAGAGGAAGACCAAGAGACTCGTATAGTAAGCAGATTCAAATGGATGTGGATTGCCGTTCTTATGAGGAGATGAAAAGGCTTGCTCAGGATAGAGTAGGGGGGAGAGCTGCATCAAACCAGTCTCCGGACTGAAGACCATAACAACAACAACAACCTAGGTTCCAGCTGAAATTTCCAAAAGAAATTGATTATGGAGTCCATATTCCTAATTTGTACTGCTAAGGGTGTTCCAAATTTGGGCATTCGTCTCGCACTGTGGTCGCATTAATTATGGGCTCGACCTTGTACACTGGGCTGCGTAATTTTTCTTCTTGTCAACAAAATTCAAGAGGGCCTGGTAAGCTAGATTCTTGAGTACGTCTTTCTCACCTATTATAGGGCGACGATGACAGTTTCCTGCAAAACACAACTTGAAAATTCCGTTAGGGATGCACACTGTTAAGTTCGTCATGTTAAAGCTTTCGTTATGATTAATTGGTAAATTAGATACTCCACCCACTTGGCACTACAACCCTTATCTCAACGACACACAACATGTTCCTTAACATCCTCTTCGCTTCACCAAGCGCTAACACGTTTCTGTCCAGGGGCTTACAAAAGGAAACATCTTGGCAATAACAAGGACTCAGGGCGCACAGATACTGACTATGGCAGCACTAATTACCGTCCTCCCTGCTCTGGAGGAACATACCTTTCCCATTCACTCACTGACGGTACTGGACATCAATACAACCTAAAGCATCAAATTTATGTAGCACAGCTGAAAAGAAAGGTAGACCCAAAATTATTACACTTTGTTTGGTACTAATTATACTTAGATCGCATATCCGATTCGGCAGTTGAATAACACGCACGAACGACTGAAAATTAAACTAAATTTACCGATTACATAGGCGCTTCACGGTAAGGTAGGAATCTAACAGCTGTTTTGCGGAGGCGACATTGCTGACGGTCATAACATTTAAGTGCGCGCACCGAATCAGCATGTCTCACGCGTCAGCTGATAGTACGGAACACGACTCATCAGCGCTGCATATGCTCATATGTAGGATAACAAATATTACAAATGCGTCTTCTACGCGACACATTGTCGGAGAGTTCTTTAATGCCGTAAAACTGTGGAAAACACAAAATAAACAATTGTAAATGCATTTTCTATGCGACATGTTGTCGGCGCGTTCTTTAACGCCGAAAAGCAGTAGAAAACACACACAAAATACGCAATTCTAAATGCATCTTCTATGCCACACGTTGTCGGCGCGTTCTTTAACGCCGAAGAACAGTGGAAATGCACATACAAAATATACATTAAAGCCTGGAACCTATAACCTATAGAAAATATACAAGAGAAATAAATACACACGGGGTCCTTCTCTAAGAGGACTTCCATTACGTCATCGAACTTTATCTGTCTGACGCGTTCCGTCTCCTGTTCGTCATCATACCGTGAGCAGGGAGGAACCTAGTAAGAATGTCATTGTTTTGACGTCGGGGATACGGGTTGCACGTGTGGCTTTTTGTTATGTTTCGAGTCGGGCGAACGCACTTCCACACCTTGCGGAGGCGTGTTCGGCCGTTCCCAGTAACGCGCTTGGAATTAGCATCGCGCGGTTCGTTATTGTCGGAGTGCCAGTTATTGCCATTCCCGCACTTACGTTTTTTCTTCCCGCGGTAGTCACCTTTGTAGCCGTTCTTATTGTCGTTACTACATTGCCCGTTTTGCTGGGTTCGCTGGCCGTTTCCCCAAGACTGCCAATTAGAACTATTATTCTCTTTTTTCTCCGGTACCTGATTTTGATTATTATTCCCCTTTCCCTGTTTGGCTAGAAAGTTATTCTGCACGGATCATAATCAAAATCTAGATCGTCTAGGAGGGTGTGAAACTGCTCCAAGTCATCTTTGCATCTCCCTGCTAAGAGAGCGTTGCGCAGGCGTCGTGGCAGCTTACCCAAACATGTATGAGAAATGCTCAGGCATTGGATACGGGGTGGTCAAATAATAGTACTTATTCAACATATTCATATATTCAAGAAAATAGGAATGCGGGTAAACTACTATGAGCAGCACAGTGATCGCATTATCATTGTCAAGACAGATACGAAGCCAACACCGACAACAGTAGTACAGGTTTATATCCCAACTAGCTCTGCCGATGATGAGGAGATTGAAGAAATGTATGAGGGGTTAAAGGAAATTATTCAGACAGTTAAAGGGAGGAAAATTTAATTGTGATGGGAGACTGGAATTTGGTAGTAGGAAAAGGAAGAGAAGAAAAATATATTACGTGAATATGGACTGAGAAGAAGGAACCAAGACTGCCAGATCACAAAGAGAGCAAAGTTCTAACAGCATGCCTTCCCCTTAGAATGATTGGAGGAAGTACTTACTTTCATGGTCGCACCGAAAGTGAAGCTCTAAGGCCACGCCAAAACCTTCCCCACCACGCATCGGATGTAGAGCGCACTAAAAACCCATACCGAGCGCGTTCAGAGCATAATGTCTACCAACTGTCTCTACCTGAGGAATATAATACCCTTTTCAGCGGCTCTAAGAGAGGTCTCTCGTCACCTCTTTCGTCCACGGTTAGGTTGGCACCACACTAAGAACACGGTCACCTCACCATCTTGTCAAGTAAGCTTGTCTCTGGCCACCCAGCAGACGCCAGCGCAGACGACAAACAAAGCCATGCGTTCTTATTTAAGTAATCGAGGCCCTAAAGCGAAAGGCGGCGACAGTAAGCCATTGCGCGGCAGTCAGTCAATATTAAAAGCAACCTTCCACATTCACATGAACACACAAGTTCAATCACACGGGTGGAACATATAAACATGGGTTAGTGATCATTAATAAACAGAATAAAAATAATTAACATACTAATATACGATATTAATGGTGCAGAAACAATCTAGGTTAATGAATAACTCAAACATGGAACACGACCACACATTCCGTGGACGTGTTTCAAGCTGTTGCAACACCTCAGTGTGTGGTACCATTGTAAACACCGATACTACGTCAAAACTAATATGTCCTCCGCCTGGACCACTATTTCATTTATTTGACTGATGAAATCGGAGGACCTATTAGTCAGCTTTGATGTATCGCTGTTTACAATGGTACCACTCACTGTGGTGTTGCAACAGCTGAATCTGATCTTTCCTCCCGATATTGTAGAACTGTTTAAATATTGCCTCACGAGTTACTTAGTACATTAAGCTATTTTTATAATAGCTGTTAGGAGATCATGGGCTTTCTGTTCTATGTATGTAATACATACCGTGTGATAGTCATTGTTTCTGCCATTTCACGCGTTGATAATGTCAGTGATACGTATACTATGTCCGACATCAGAATGTGCACCATTTTTATCAACAAGACAATCAAACGATGTTGATCAGTATTCTGCGAAGGTTAACTACAGAATCTTTTGTTTCCCATGGGCCTAATAGCCGTATTTTTGATGTGGTACGAAATTTTTTGTTGAATGAAGTGGTGGAATGTCAGAAAACTCTTTTCAACTTTCGAAGGTCTTGGGGGGGGGGGGGGGGGCAAAGTAGAAGAACGTCGTCTTTTATGTGCTTCACAGATTCCATCATATTTCATTTCAGTCTTAATTAGTATACCGAAACGTTTGTGACGTGGACACGGAGATGAGGCCAGCCGGTTAAACTAATAGGACCAGTCAGCGGCCCAATGCGGAAGTCCTTGAGGAACAGCCCTTGAGATCAAGTTTCGTTCCTGGCGCCATCTTGTATGATGTTGGTAGTACAACAGACGCCAACACTCTTCCCACTATTCTCTATTCTCTGGGTGATTATTACTTTCAACAATCTATAAACGTATAAAAGTTTTTAGACCTATGGGACCAAATGGCAATGGTCATCAGTCCTTAGACTTACAACCTACTTTAACTTATGCTAAAGACAATAAAATGTTTGTAAAGCTTATGGAACTTAACTGTGGGGTCATGAGTCCCTAAACTTACAAACTACTTATGAAGTAACTTATACTAAAGACACCACAAACATCCATGCCTGTGGGAGGATTCGAACCTCCGACGCGGGAGACCGCGCGTTCCGCTACGTGGTATTCCATACCGCTCGGCTATTCCCACGGGGCTTATGTTAAAGATAAGACACACCCATGTCCGAGGGGGGACTCGAACCTTCGACGGGGAGCAACGCGCACTCCGCAGCACGGCGCCTTAGAGCGCACGGCCACTCCCGCGCGGCTATAAATGTATCTTGCACCGAACAGTGTTAAATTACGATATAGTTTAAGTTCGTGGCATCTTGAAATCTAGGAGAATATTTAAATCGTTGTGGGGAGGACTGATACGATTTAATAATTTCGAGTTCTGAAATTCTTTGCGCTGGTATTGTTTTTAAATAGTAAAGCTCCCAAATACGGCTGCTAAAATCTTAAAATGTTCTATTTACTTAGAAACTGATCCATTTTCACATATTTGTAAAGAAGGTATTTAAAGGTACCAGACAGTAAGTGTTTCCTTATCGTAGTCAGGCTTGGTAGACAGTGGTAGTGTGTCAAACTACATATCCATCTCGGCAGTGCAGCCGGATACCGTCGTCAACTAAACACGATATTTCATAGAAATTCGTATGGCCGATAATATTATTAATAGGGACAAGAGCTTCCCTCTAAGTAAAACTTGGAACCCGATCTTATCTGATATTAAGCAACAACGGTCTTCATTTCGACCTGCTGTTTCTTTTAACTAGCCTTGTTTCGACCCATCTTTTTGTCGATTTTCTCCACCGGCGCGCTACTAGTTCTATTGCGCCTAGAGGGCCTCTACTTTGGTTTCGCGCACGCGCGGTGGATCGTCAGCGGTGTATAAAGAGGCCGCTGTTTCTGTTCTGCCTCAGTTTCCGGCGAGTAAGTGTATCAGCGCACTCACCTGGAGATGGCAGCCAGTTGGTCTGCCGAAATATCGTGTTTAGTTGACGACGGTATCCGGTTTCACATCCGAGATGAATATTATCAGTCGTTACGCCGGGAACGTCGACGCAATCATATCCAAAGGTCTTTGGTTGGATCCCCCCCTAAATCCTGGGATTTTTATCTGTCACTTTTCACTTCTTTCATATATGCTAACGTTGTTTATGTGAAAAATGTCGAGTAGCACCGTGGTTCAGAATCCACGATAAACTGTCGGTCCCCCTATAACTGGCTGGGTAAGTCAGTTCGATGGTCGGAGGGAGGCAACGGCATACCACCTCCAACAGGTCAAACACTGTGGTGTTTTAACCAATTTTCGGATTGTTGACTGCTTTACCTTTAAGTTCATAGATTCTTTGCTCACGTATATTTTCGTAATTTAAAAGGTCGACGCATCCGCTCCAGATCACATCACTTATCTATGAACTTCCTGGTTGAATTTCGTAGTTTTCGCTTTGTTCCCTATGAATAAACATACTAAAGAAAAATGGAAACCATGGATACTGAAGAAGATACGTGACCTACTAACATTTCATACTTATTGGACATATAAGGCGTTCGCTTAGTTTATTGTGTAATATCCTCTGAATCGCTTAGTTTATTGTGTAATATACTCTGACTCTGCTGTATTACCTAAAATGAGTAATAATCAATAGTGTGAGTGACGGGAGATGTGTACACACTCCAGAGCCAATATCAATAAAATTACATAATTTAAATTACTATCAAATTCACCTTCATTAAAATAAAAATTAAATTCACGATAAAAATTCATTGTTACTGATGACAGAACAGGCATGGGATAACTCCTAAATTCGTGTCGAACCACTTTCTGCGGGGAGAAGTACAGAAACTCCAAGTGGGGTGGACTATGGATGCAAGATTTTGCGCACGGCCCAGAAATGTTGGGCGATATGGTGACGATATTATTGGCTGAAATTGTTCAGAACGTTCTTCAAACCATTCGCGAACACTTGTGGTTGATATGACGCGTTATCATCTATGTTGTTAGTAACTTGAAATCTATGTCGGTTTTAAGAAACGGTCGACGCCTGAGTGTGACTGTGGAGCTCTGGTAAGATGACGAGATCATGTCACACATCACTTTCCGCACAGGAACTACCAAACAGTGACACATTACACTCTGATTACACAACCTGACACTTTCTAGATCCTGAACAATCTCGCGGATGCAATATGTGATCAAATAAGACAGGAATTCGTCAGGGATCACACCTCGCGCCTAGCCATACAGCCGGGGTGTCGATTGGCCGAAAGAAATTGGCGGAACTCGTCCCGCCTTAATCCAAGGGGACTAGATGCGTAAAAACGGCTATGACTATGGACTAAGTTTCTAGGATAGTTAATTAGTTTTAGTTCGCAGTTAGCAAAACATTCCAAGAAAAACCTTAAGCAGCTACAGTGGAACTCACTGCCAGCCTGGTGCTACACTTGTGATCACCGCAGATAGTAATGTTATTGAGAACTCTTTGTATCAAAAACTAGTCGTAGAATAGTTAACCCGTGGTAGACAAATGCAGTGAAAATCTTTGTAGACCACAGTGTAATGTTGCTTATAATTCACTGGTGTTGTGTACACTAATTCAAGACACATTAATTTGTAAGGTGATGGGTTATACTTATAATTAACATAATAAACCATTAAAAAAAGAAAAATATGTCCATAAGTTGCCGGTCATAACTATTTAGTGTCAGCATTCAGTTCATATGGATCACTGAATCGAGTTCTTTTCATGTAAAACGAGCGACACTCAAACACTAGCATTAACTCTTATCAACTGAAATCGGGACTCTTCTCACGAATCCACGGCTTTTACAGTCGTCTAGGGTCCAACCGATTTGGTCACGAGCCAAGGAGAGGCACTGCAATGGATGTTTTTGCTCTTGCCAAAGGCATAGGTCGTCTGTAGAGATAGTGAATCGCACTATCGTAACGCAAACGCCCACCGTACGTCCCACATTGTTTTCTGCGTATGTTTCGCTCGTCTGTTGGCAATGACACCTCTACGTAGACGCCACTTTCTGTCTTTAAGTGTATACTGTCGGCCAGTGAGTTGTTCGTGGTGAGATATAGAGCCTGAAATCTGTTCTCGCTACACACTAGACACTGTGGATCTCGAAATATTGAATTCCTAAATGAATTCCGAAATGGAATATCCCAAGAGTCTAACACCGTTAAATCTTGTTGTGCGGAAATAATCACATCGGAAACTTTTTCACGTGATTCGCCGGGAGAACAGATGACAGCTCTGCGCATGCACCGCTTTTTACAATTTGTAATCTCTTACGAGAAATTCCGAGGCGGATCTTTACAGATGGACACGACATAATTTATTCCACGTCCTTCCCCTATTCGTGCTTTGCAAATAGTTTCTAAAACACCTTGCAATCGATAGGTCGTTAAAACCTAATCATACTTAAATTTGCAGATTTCGACGGAGAAAACTCCTACTGCACATTTTGCGTCGAGCAAAATCTTTTTATACTACCAATATCGTCAGGAATCTCTACCATTTCTTTAGCTTCATTTTATGAGATAAGCTTATCGAAATCTGTCATAAAGCTTTAATGAGAAAATGGTTCTAGATAACTAAAGAATTCGAGAGCTTCTCTGCGGATTTTATGATAGGAGCAATAAGGACCCGAGTGACTCCAGAGATGGGCACGTTTAACAGCGTCGTCAGGGCTATCGGTGTAAGGCTGTGGTCACAGTAGCTCCGATAGCGGTGTTTTTTTTATTTATTTTTTTTAAACCGACGACCGATATTGAAAGAAAACGGCCTATCGTTTGAAATCATTAGTCCACTGTTAGCCCAGTCAAACTGTCAGAAAAAAACCTATACCTTGCAAATGGGGGGGGGTAAAAGATATAATTTTTTTAATTTGTTAATATGGTTGGAAAGATTATAAAACCATGTTTCTCTACAAATTTCATTCTTACCAATTTTTTCTACTCCCAATACCTAAGGCGCTACAGTCCGTCAAAAATGTCGATTTTTCCAAATTTGTGCAAAATGTCAAAATACTTAATTTTTGAACGCTGTTATTTCAGTTTCTGTTTGTGTAATATAAATATGTGATATATCACGTTATATGTTGGAATTTGCCATCTCATTTTAAGGTATTCAATTTTTCTGTATGCAACATGGTGATTTATGGCCACTCATCTACTGTGAGTGTAAGAAAATTGCCTGTTGGAGACCGTAAAAAAAAAAAATTGTCAAAAATCATAATGCGTAATGATATGCTGTAGTAATAATAATTTCGTTTTTTGAATGTTCCAGCAAATCACAACTGATGGGTCGCAATAACACTTTCGCAGTGAAAGTTAATATATATATATATATATATATATATATATATATATATATATATATATATATATATATATATATAATTTGATATTAATTAACTTGAAACAGTCACTGTGACAATTAATTAATTTTGGCCCTATCTGACTTAGCATTGACTACAGCCTCCAACTAGTACCTCTTACGATTCACGAACAGCACAACTTCACTAATAAATGTGTCAGAATTCATGTAGTGGTGATGGCGTGTTCGTGTTATAATCAAAATCGTGATAGCTGATAGACGCTGATTGCAATGATAATAGCTCAGTACTGTGAAACTCCGTGGTGCAATGAGCTTCACAAATGCTACAGTCAAAGTTCTCAATAATTTTGATAATATTGTTTAAAGCATTCAACTTCTTTATAAAATTTTACGTGAACTATTTTTTGGTAACTTAGTTCCAGGGCCTTGGTAGCGTACGGGTGTAACTGGCTGAGCAGAGTCTGGCATTTAACGTATTTCATAAAAATTACTTTCGTCAAGTCTGGTTAATCAACTATATTACTTTGACTACTGTTAGCCTGATTACTTTCTATATAAATGAAACCAACTTTACTTTACATGCAAACTCTCTTGCAAGTTAAAATCTTTGGCTTAATCATTGATTGCAAAACTTAGAACAGCACTGCACTTTAATTACTAGTCTCTGTGTTGTAACACGTTTAGCAATTCTTTAACTCGTCTAGAAATTTCTTTAAAACGGATCGTAATTACTTTGAAAAATGATTGAACTTGTTAGTCAATGTACAGGCTTGCATAATCAACATAATCTAATAATGATGATAATGGGGTGACTACAACTACTTACAAAATTAAGACTGGTTTCAAAATAAGTCATATATAATTGTACCAAAATTCTGATTGGGTTGACACTACATTTACATGCATACAAAATAAAATGTTACAAAAGTACTCATCTGTTTTCGTCGTCTTCGTCGTGAAGTCCATACAAGACAGATATGATTACAATAGGTACTCTTAGTACCTGATTCAAAAATATTTTTATCGACAACTCTTTCTTCAGCTCGTCTGGCTGAAATCTCCATGCATTGATCACCTCGATACACCTTCTAATCTCCGTAATAACAGCAATGATCACTCTCGGTGACAACAGACTTGATAACCAAACAATTACTTTTCTTGCACACATAAAAAAAACCACACACACACACACACTGCTCACTTTCGACTATGAATAAACTTGTTTCGCACTTCCTTCAATACATTAAACAGTACGCCTCTCAGGCTTTTTGCAATTGGATTAAACTCGCGCCACACTGCGCCTACCGTGCCTCTGCACCATCAACAAAACATTTATGTGTTTACTTTGGCGAGTCCGCTCCGCGACTGCATCAGCAGCGCGACACTCACAGCTACTACTTCTGTACCAAAGACAGTCTTTACAACAGTTTCAACATTTTCTCTGGCGCATTTCCAACTTACAGCATAAGAATGTCCGTGCATTCATGCGGGTTTACACATACAGTATATGTTTACACTAAATGATTCAATATAGAAAATGACGTTACATAAGAAATGTATCTAGCATACAAGAAATGAAAATACGTGAAATGAACAGATTTAAGACAGTATACACATTACGTTAAATCAAACTGTAAGATACAGCGACAGGTGTACTCTTACATGAGTCGTAAATCACTAGCCGAAGTTTACTATAGGCTACCTTATGATTGTAACATCTGCTATTTCAAGAACAAAATATTTTGGAAGTGTTGTCATTGTGTGAAAAAAGTTGACCTGCTTGTGCTCATGACCGGTTTAGGGCAAGGCATGGAAAACGCTTATTTGATTTATTTATCTTAAAGCCGGGAAGAGGAAGTACAGAAGACAAGTGGTTTTCCACTCCATCTTACAAGTCTGACAGTGAGTATATTCTGCTCACTCACGCTTTTAGCGGATGTGATACAACATCCCCTTTTTTCGGTGAAGGAAAACGTAAGCTCTGCAACATTGTTAAGAAAACAACGAACAGCTTAACTCAGCGCTTTGCACGTTGAATAAACCACACGCTACTCGTGAAGAAATAATAATAGCAGGAGAACAGGTTACTATTGCATTGTGTATTGGAGGTGTCAGCATTTTCCACACACTAGATCATTTGCGGTACCAGGTATTCGCTAAGTCTGCCACAAAAAGTAAATTAAATCTTGCAAGGTTGCTACCTACAAAAGAGGCTGCGTACATCATTCGTTACGGACTTACCACCAAGTCCAAAGTTGGATGGGAAACTGAAAACCCCCTTAGAAATGGGGCTGGAATCACACTGACATCGGCTCGATATCCGTTACAGTGAGCTAAGTCCCAGCACCTGATATACTTCTTCACATTGTTTCGTGCACATGTAAGGTGAGCCGTGTCGGAACGTGCTCCTGCAGAAAAGCGGGTTTGAAATTTTCTTCAGTTTGCAAGGAATGTATTGGCGTCAAATGTGAAAACGTGCCACAATTTTTATATGAAGACAGATGTTGAGGAAACTGATGACGAAATCTACGAACTTGAAGAGAATGGCCCGCTGTTTAAAGAAGAGGTCAACCTGGCACCAAATCAGTGTACATACCCTGAATCTGCAACCCAAGGTATTTCTGGTGACACCGAGGAACCTGGCACATCAACACGTCGTAAGTGATGCTCATATCCTTCTCAAGTGCGCTAAAGTTGAGGAATATACGAATATTACACGCTCATAAGTGCCAATATTTGTTAGTAACTCATTATGTATTTTGATTGTAATGTTAACTCTGTGCTTTTTAATATACAAGAAAATTAATTACCTCATTAGGTTGACTGTTGCAGATAATAATATTTCAGTTTCCTGTCTCACTTGTGTGTGTGTGTGTGTGTGTGTGTGTGTGTGTGTGTGTGTGTTTGTACCTATACCTCTTAAGTATGAATTTTTATATTTATAGTTTCATAAATACCAGGGAGAGGAACCTGTGGTAAACTTCGGCTAGTGATGTACGAAACACAATAGATGAGTGGCCAGAAAACACCATATTGCATACAGAAAAATTGAATACCTGAAAATGAGATGGTAAATTCCAACATATAGCATGATATATAATATATTTATATTACACAAACAGAAACTGCAATAACAGTGTTCAAAAATTTGGTATTTTGCCACTTTGCACAAATTTTGAAAAATCGAAATTTTTTGACGGATTGTAGTGCCTTAGGTATTGGAAGTAGATAAAATTTGTAACAATCAAATTTGTAGATAATTTTGTGCTCTTTTAAAAAAGAACGGTGACTTAAAAGCGTTACAAGCAGAAATAACGGAGATATTTTGAAAAAAAACTGAAAAAATGTCCGAAATTTTCGATGTTTTTTGACCGCAGAAAGTTTTCCCAAGAGAAATTTTGTTGGCAAAACTTCTTTTTATAATCCTTCCAACCATATTAACGAGTTAAAAAAATAAAATCTTCTACCCCATCTTCTGTATGGTATAGCTACTATTTGATTGGACTATATGGGCACGGGCACAGCAGAGACGAGCGTAGAGACTTCGGACGACAGTCGGTGAAATTCAAATCAATTGGTTTTCTTCGGTCAAATCGACCGACGTTCTCACACAGTAGATAAGGACTGTGAGAAACTGATACGTTTAGTAAAAGTAAGAGATTGTGGCGCCCAGAAGACGATAAATATTACAAACGCCATATCGTTCGGAATCTATGGTCTGATATCACAGTTTATTGGAAACTCCAGTATGGTTAAATCCTTTATCACAAAGTAAGAGATTGTGGCGCCCAGAAGACGATAAATATTACAAACGCCATATCGTTCGGAATCTATGGTCTGATATCACAGTTTATTGGAAACTCCAGTATGGTTAAATCCTTTATCACAAATTTTAGGCGTAAATTATAACCTCAAAAATGAGTTCCATTCTAAATAGTGGCGTATCTTCATGTTATTGTACTTGCTATCTTACGTTGTTTTCTTTTGTGATAACCGGGTATTAGCTGTCAGGATTTTCTGCTGTTTCCTTACCTTCATTTTATGAGATAACCTTATCGAAATTTCTGTCATAAAACTTTAATGGGAGAATGGTACTGGCTATGAACGTATCTTCTAAGATAAGTCGTAGGGTCAATATTGCCAACGCATTCCTGCACTTCTTCTCAAACCAAACAGCCTCTTCATGAGATTCTACCACTTTTTTCCATATTATCGTAAATATTTAGTGGAAGTATTTTGTAACCGCCACATATTAAACTGATACTTAAGGAATATTCGCACGTGTCTGCACATTTCTTTGGAACTTGAATTATTACATGCTTATTGAAGTCTGAGGCGCCTTCGCCTGTCTTCTGCAACTTGTCTCCAGTTGTTTACAGTATCCTCTGTCTCATCTTTATTAGGTTCCTATTCCATTTCTGCAATACAGTTTTCTAAGATTAACATTAAAAATAAATAAATAAATAAAAACACAGTTCATCGGTTGCAAAGCCAGTAATTGTTTACTTGACCGTGGTTTCGGCTACGACTACTGAATCCTTCATCAGAAGTAAAAATTGAGTTACCTACGAATAAAAGTCAAAACTATTATAAAGGAAACGGAATAAACTCAATATCCTAATATATGTGCGAAGAAAATTACTTGCATGTAATGAACAGTCAGAAAATGGTTCTTGAGCTACAGAGTTCACGTTAAACTTACAAATTTAGTTTGCACAAAACAAAATCTAAAAACAAAACTCACGTCCCTCTGAAAACCTAAAAGCCGAACTGAATCTGATAAAAACTATAAAAACTATTGCAGTCAATAATGGCTAGAAACCAAACATAGTTTTCAGACAAAAGACCAATAGCAGAATTAACACCCTTGGCACTACAAGTACTGAGCATAATGATTTGAAAAAATACTTTACAGTATGTAAGACCAGTATCCTACAGCGTAAAAATTCTTAAAAATAAATACGACTGCAATATAATATTTTCTAGTAATAACCGTCTGAAAGATAAGATTATCCATAACCTAAAACCAAGACGTTTGCCTTTGCAAAACTCTGGAGTTTATAAAAACATCTCTGTTACCTGACCAGCCTATTATATAGGACAGATTGGACGAGCCATTTCTTTCAGATATAAATAGCATCTCGTAGAGAATCTTGCACACGGAAAAGAAAGGATTCAGCCTTGATATGGTTGCACAGTTAGAAATTTTCGAACTTTTCCCGTAATGACCATTTCATTCTCAATGAGTAATTGCAATTGCGTGGTAAAAAAAATTTTTGATGGCCGAAAGCCCTTACTTAGAACCACTTAATGTGAAATATTTGCACTCTGTTTCCCAGACTGTAGTCTCAAATATTGTCTTCTCTCCCCCTTTTTATCATATTAATGACATTATTCAATTTTCAAATTGTTTTCATTGTCTTTCGACATACTGTGTCCAGCATACTATGTGCATTTTTCAATTTAATAACAGTTGTCACTTACTTTCATTTGTATATAAACTGCCACTATTTAATACCAGATGGCGCGATATATCGTGTCCACGTTATAGCATCGACGGCGTCTAAGCCTGTCACTCACGCAACCCGTAGTGGCGCGTTTGGCCACGACGCACATAAGTTCTGTTTTTAAATGTTGTTATGTGCAAACTACATTTGTAACTAACGTGAGCTCTGTTGCTCAAGAAAAATTTTTTGACTGTTCATTACATGCAGGTAATTTTCTTAGAAGATATCTTAGGATATGGAATTTATACTGTTTCCTTTGTAATATTTTTGACTTTTATTGATAGGTAACCCAATTTTTACTTATGATGAAGGCTTTCCTAGTCGTAGCCGAGCCGGCCGCGGTGGCCGAGGGGACTGAGGCGCTTCAGTCACGGTCTGCACGGCCACTACGGTCGGGGTTTCGAATCCCCCCTCAGGCATGGATATTTGTGCCGTACTTAGGATTAGCTAGTTCATAAGTAGTTTGTAAGCATAGGGACTGATGACCCCGTAGTTAAGTCCCATAAGTTCTACAAACATTTGAACATTTTGAACAAGTCGTAGCCGAAACCATTGTCAAGTCAGCAAGTACTGGCTTTGCAACCGATGAGCTGTGTTTTTAAGTGTTAATCTTATATGTCACGAACGGTTACTGTCTTAACAGCCATGTTTAAAAATTTCCCTTGTATAGGCCCTTTATGCTGCGCCTCGGTTGCACAGTGGTAGAGTGCCAGAATACAAATCCAAAGGTCCCGGGTTCGATCCCCACCAAGTCCTAGGATTTTTATCTGTCACTTTCCACTTCTTTCACCTCTGGCAGTATTGCTCATGTGAAAAATACCGATTAGCACCGTGGTTCGGAACCCACGTTAAAATGTAGGTCCCCCTATAACTGGCTGGGTAAGTCAGTTCGAAGTTCGGAGGAAGGCAACGGCATACCACCTCCAAACAGGACCATGCCTAGTAAAGCACTGTGGTGTTCAAACCAATCTTCGGATTGTTGACTGATTTACCTTTTAGGCCCTCTATACTATACACTGCTTCCACTTCTCCGCTTTCCCTTCTTTGCTTGGTACAGGGCTGTCAACAGTTTCACAAATTCAAATAGCTGTTTTTTTTCTCCAAGTGTCTTACTGACTTCCGGTGAGCTTTATCTATCCTTTGCAATGACGCATGTTGGGATTTATTTCCATCTACTTGCAATACTGAACCTCCCGATACCACTGTTGCTTAATAATAAATATGAATGTAATTAGTCTATTATCATTTTCTTTTCCAAAACTCTTGTTATTAATTATTCTAACTTGACTAGTTGAAGTCTATTTCTATTATTTGCCGGCGGGGAAGTTTGTTCAATTAGCAAATATTAATTAGTTAATGCCAGAGACGTATTATTAAAGTACAGGTAATATGCTAATTAGTATTTCTGTTAAAACTAAGTAAACTCAAAGTAGGTATTACTGTATTTCCCAGGTAATGTTAGGAAAGTTTTGCCTTCGTTAGTTTCTGTATAATTACTGTTGATAAACCAATTTTTTTAAAATACGTAAATGAAATACTATTTGTATATTCAGTTACTCGGTATTATTTAAGCTATCTTTTACTGTAGTCAGTTGCATGTGATTGTTTATTTTTTCATCATAAATAATGTAATGAATTCAATTAACAATACGTCATTTTCAGTGGCATTGATTGAAAGACATAAATAGGATGCGTTCGCGGCATGTGATAGAGTATTGTTTCGTCAGTTGTCAGATGTACAACCTATGTCAGTTCCGAGTGTTGTTTATTGTTTCGGCCGCGATCTGAGGCACAAGCTATGCCAGTTGGAACTTCAATTTTAAATAAGTATGTAAAAGTTCTTCAGCATTATTCTTGCAGAAAGTGTATCTACCGCGATTAATTCATATTTGTGCCACACTGTACACGTCAGACTTGAGTATTATCAGGGTTAATGTGAAGTATGTGTGGAATGTGCTTGCCTGGCATTAATGGATGTAATTAATGAGACTTGTAAGCCTCTCGTAAATGGGGACAACTGGGCATTTATGAATCATTAAAAGTGTCAGAGAACTGCAGTTCCGTGTGTTGCCTACGTTATTTGTAGCGAATTAGCTTTCGCCCCATGAGATTTCAGCCAGCCGCTTCCGAGAGCAGTCGCCATCAAGAACATCGAGAATCATCGAACTACGACCAGGTACTTCGCATATGGTGCCCCGTATTGAGGAACACATCATTATTGTCTGCATGAGTTTGGAACTTACGACGCCCAGTGGTTTACAAACAGTGTATCATAAATAGTGAGGTGTACATAGACTTAACTGTGAAGATGAAAATACTTCGTTTGGCACAGTGAACAGTTGGAAAATCATTACTGATACTGGAATGTTATTTCAAGACAGTTTTCAAAACAATCACCTATGTCTACGAATTTTAAAGCTGCATCTGTTGCTGTATGCAAAAATTTTAAGTCGAGAGGCAGCCAATAGAGGAAGGAGCAACGCCGACGTCATCATGGAAAAATCAGCCAATCAGCATTCTGAGACGGCTAGTAAACAGATGGGAGAAATTCCGCCGTGGCCTTTGAAATCGCATCAGCAGCTGGCCTTGGACATCGCGTTGAAAGCAGTGCTGTACATCGCCGACTAGAACACCGATCACCGCCGAGGGAACACGTATTTCAAAGGTAATATTCTTAAAAATAAACGAGGGCTTTCCTCCTGGTTGGGAAACATATTTTTGGCGAAATTGAACAGTGTAAGTATGAAACTGAATGAATGGAATCGTAAATTAAGACGCAAACTGAGCGAAACAAGCCATAAATTGGATGAATATAATAGTGATATAATTCAGATGATTGACGAACGCTATGGTAAGCTTAATGGCACTATAAACTTAGAACTAGTTGAAAACAATCATGATTGTAGTCAGGAAGCTACAGTACATAGTACTTTAGTAAATTCCAATAATATAATTGAAGCAGAACCTAGTTGCGAAAATGAAATGAAAACTGTAAATAACCGTGACAGAATTACCTTATGTAAAAAAAAGAGTGGGAACTGTTGCTAGTTCTTGTGATAACAGCTTTCAGTCTGTCAGAAGATCTTGTACATAGAATAAAGAGGAACTTGAAAATAAAATTAGTCAGGTAAAATCTGAATTAGAAACTTGGTAGGGCACAGTAGAGGATAAAGTGGAAGGAAACTCTGTATCTGTGGTGAAAAACTTTCAGGATGTGTATTCTAAATTTGTAGATATTGAACAGAAAATGAAAAAAGTAAAAGATATCAAGTTTAGTGCATGTGTTGGGGGTAGCAATGTTTCTGTTGATAGCTGTACAGACTTTAATGACTTTGAACCTAATGATAATGGGCATTAAGACAACATGAAGAAACTATGTGTCAGGAATTATGATCAAATAGTGAGGATAAAGGTAAGGTAATAAATAATTTTTCTAAAATAAGTGATAGTGTTGAGATTTCAGAAACCAGTACTAATAAGAGTAGTGACGAATCTAGTGATGAGAAAGCGAAGGTACATGAATGTATTTTTGATTATAATAGTAAAGTAGTTATGGAGACAAAAGTGTAAAGAATTAATGAGCAGGGAGAGAAAACAGAATTAGTGCTAGAAAATAGTAGGGAAGTGGAAGTAGACCATAATGTGTGTCACTTAATTGTAGCTTCAAATAATTTGCCTGAAATGAATGACTGCTTATCCAAGGAAAAAATTAATGATCTGTTGTATGATGAAGAAATAGTTCTAAGTACTGATAAGGTGTGGCATCCAATAGTGTCAACTAGTGTGCAGGTTATACCTGTAAAATGCTTGCAAGATAATAATGGTGATCTTAATGTTATTTCTCAGACTTTATTTGAACCAGGTAAGGATACAGTTAGAATAATGATTATGAATGTTTCTGAAATAAAGATTACTTGTGCTAACGATAAGTTATCCAAGAGTGTGAAGCAGAAAGACGTTGTATCAGTGAAGTTAGATAGACAAAAGTTAGTGTGTAATCTCTTAATGATACCAAATGTTAGTAGTGACATGAGTCTTGAAATGCAATCTTTGTGTAAATGGTATGTCACTAGTGATTTTCCTAGTGGTAAGTTAAGCTAAGTAGGTAGGGGTTTGTCATTCTGTAACGAATACATTACTTGGGAGTAATGCCTTCCCTCAGCTGGGTGATATTATTCTTCATTTCTTAGGTCATTCCATTCTTCTTCCAGTCTCCTGCGAGTAGTTTGTAAGTTAATGAATCTTCTCCTACTGTGTTTTGTTAAGTATAGTTAGATGTAACAGTGTAATTGTGCATTACCATAGTGTAATTGTAGGTTGCCATAACATAACTGTACGTTGCAATATTGTAGTGTGTATTATGTTGGGTTGGTATGAATGCAGTACCATTCCACCTAAATTATATGTCTTCTGAACAGCATATGTAGCAGCAGCAAAATTTAGTCCAATTAAATTTGGTACTTACCGAGATGAAATCAGTGTGTTACTCTTTGTTAGTGCAGTAGTGATCTTGTAAGTGAGCTGTGAGCAAAATGATCTGTAGTTATCTGAGAAATTTGTATCCGTGGCCATGAATTTAAAGCAGTGTGATAATGGAAAGAGAAGTTCTGAAATTTATATGGTTCTGTCTGTAATGAAGTAATGAAGTTGAAAGCTGGTGAGTTACTGTGGACTAGGATTCTGGAGATTTGTTATGGCTTAGGCATGATATTCATAGTTTTTTTGGATAGGGTTTTCAAATGAATATTGATGGAGTAATGAGGTATTATGAGTAATGAGGTAATGGAATATTACGAGAATATAAATAAAATGAGGAATATTGATGAGATATGACGAGTATTTAATTATGAAGTATAATGAAGTAATAATAATCTGCTATTACATATTTTACATGGATTCTATCTTACAGATAACTAGGTAAGATTTGTGAGTTTGAAAGTGATTTTAGGTAGATGTTCATATATTTTATCGTGGGAAGATACAACTGGTTCTGTGTATAATCTATCATCTTTTTTATTTGACATTTTGATCATTTATTTGCTGCTCGGTATTTGTCATCAGTGAGTAGAAATTGGGGGTCATAATTTTTGGTTCATATGGTATCTATAGAAGTGCATTAAACTACCTTGGTACTGTAATATAAGAAGATAAAATTTAGATTTTGGTATTACAAAAATTATTTTCAAGTTTTTGCTTTAAATTTCATTTCAATTTTTGATTAGGTGTAGCTTATGTAGAGATTTTTTGTGGGACAAAACAAGTTTTCATTCATTTTCTTAATAGGATTTCAATTAAGCTTATATTGTGTATAATTTTATACTTTTTTTGTGTAACCATTGGGGGTTCGAATCCCACTTCGGGCATGGATGTTTGGGTTGTCTTTAGTATAAGGTAGTTCATAAGCAGTTTGTAAGACTGATGACCCTGAAGTTAAGTCCCATAAGCTTTACAAACATTTGAACTATGTGGGGAATTTTTGTATATTTTTCATCTACTCTGCTGGAGGAGAGCCACCTCCAGGATTAGACGAACAATTTTGGACCTGATGAAGGCATGGACCCACCGTGAAGAGCTATGCGTATAGTGTGAAGTGTAGTCAAAGAACTGGAATAAAACATGTCCTTCCTTCTTTGTGAGAGGAAAAAAAACAACTGGGAGATGAGTGTCCCTCCCTTGAAATACTTCTTGTGTTACAGTGCTATGCTTTCAACATCCATGAAAGTAAATTTTCTCATTTCTTTTGTAAATATTTAATATATTTATGTTAATAATCAGTTTGTTCTTGGGCTTGATGTAATTTTATGGCCAGAATTGGGTGCAATTTTGATTAAGATTATTTTTGTAATTATGTACCTAGGTGTATTTCACATTATTAAAAAAAACATGTCTTGGTTTCTATCATTTAATTACCCAGTTAATTATATTTTCAAATAATTACCTGTTAATTAGATGAGGAGGTGATGTAACGAAGCAGGATGGGATTTATTCCTGTCTGCTAGCATTACTGAACCTTCCTGTACCACTGTTGCTTAATAACAAATATGAATTACATTCGTCTTTTATTAATATTCTTTTCCAAACCTATTGCTATTCTTTCTTCTACCTTCACTAGTTGAAGTCTATTTCTATTATTTGACGCCGGAGAAGTTTGATTAATTAGCAAATATTAATTAGTTAATGCCAGAGACAAATTGTTAAAGTTCAGATTGTGTGATAATTAGTATTTCGGTTAAAACTAAGCAAATTCTTTTCTCATAAAATTAAAGTAGGTATTATTGTTTCCCAAGTAATGTTAGCAGAGTCTTACCCCTGATTAATTTTTTGTGTAATTACTGTTAATTACGAAATTATTGTTGATAAACGAATTTTGTTAAATACGTAGATGAAATACTATTAATTTAAATGAGATTTGTATATTCAATTACTCAATATTATCAGGGCCGGAACTAGGACATTTGCCAAGGGGGGCAAGCTTAAATTTCCCGCCCCTTCTTTCACCCCCCCCCCCCGTAAGAATCGACTTTTTCACGCTAAATGTGTTACATATTTCTAAATAAATGTCACAATCTCACAACATGAACTTATTTTATTGACTGAATTAATATCAAAGGAAAACAGAACAATTTTAATACATACAAAAATATTACAAGATTACTCATCGCACAAAAAATCAATTCAAAATTTCGCTTTTAGAGCTTTTTTTGCTCCAAAACTGTTTTTGTTATCATCATAGTTTAGAGAAGCAGCTCGTTTGTGCTCTATGGATATTATACTCAAATTCGTGCTCCTCAAGTGTATTTAATTAGTTTCAGTTTGCTGAAACTTCTTTCTCCAGACGAAACAAACTTACAAATTCAAGTTCTAAATCGCTAAGATCTTCTGCCAGTTCCGCTGTTTTGGCCTTCAAGTCCTCCACTTCCATTTCTCGAATTTGCACTAATTTTTGCACCAATTTTCTCAAGTTCGGTAAACCTGGTACTAAGCTCTGTCAATTATTCTTTATTTTTTCTGTGAATGTTGGATACTTCATCCTCACAAAACTCATCGGCCATTTTCTTCTTTCTTCGTATCCTTTTTTCGGAGAATACCGTTGATACCTCATTATCTTCTGCTAGCACTTTGGCCTCAGAAATAGCTTCAGAGGTACAAGAATCCCGGGAAGTTTTGAGAAAGCCCAAAAGTCCTTGAATATTTCGAACAGCTTTATCAATTGTAAAGTATTAACTTCGCAGAAACTGATTAACATGAGCAATTTATTTTAATGTTGCATACCAGAAACAAGTTAAAGTAATGAACTTGAGTTTCCTCAATTTTTTTTTTAAATAGATCTTGTCTCTGATTTTTTTTCTGGTGTTGACAATTTATAATTTTCAGTTTCTTCCTGGGCCTTCAAAACATAATGAAAATGCTTGTAAACAGCTTCAACTGCTTCTATTCTTGCAGATCACCTATTCTTGCTGAATGACTGCTGAATTTGCTCCTACTAAATTTAAATAGTGAGCAGCACGTGGTATGAAATAGGTCAGTTCATTCTTCTGAAGTAATCTTGACTGCACCCCTTTGTATTTTCCAGCCCTGTTTGCCCCATTGTCATGAGACTGCCCCCTGCAATACTTAATGTTCAAACCATCTTGTTCCAATTTTTGCAGTATCTCTTGACTAACGCCTTCTCCTGTTTTGTCTGTAACTGTAAAAAAGTCAGTAAAACTTTCCACAACCTCTGAGTCATTCGACTTGATATATCGAATTACTTGTGTCATCTGCGCATTGTGGCTGATATCTGGAGTGCAGTCAAACATCAGTGAAAAGTATTTAGCAGCTAAAATATCTTTAATTATATCTTGTTTTATTTTGTCAGCAATCAAGTCACGGAAATCATCTTGTATATTTTTGTAAAAATAGCTAATATGGCCTTTCTTGTGGCGTTCGATACGCAACGAAGGGGCACACTATAGTATGATATGAGATCAATTGTATTTATAAATTTGCCCCTATGTGGATCACCAAAATCACCATCTTCTTTTGTTCCTCTAAAAGGACTTCCTTGCTTAGCTAGAAAAAGGGCAGCATCAGTAACATAGTGAGATTCCTCCTGTTTTATCTGGTCTTGCTGCCCAGTGTGCGATACTTAGCAGGTGGGTTTGTCAGAGGACATCCGAAGAGGCGAAAGAAGGGCAGCTTGTTTTGTATTGTCGTGATACAGGGAGACAGCGTCACGGAAATGATACAGGATCTGGGATGGGAATCATTAGAACAAAGGCATTTATCGCTGCGACGTGGGCTACTTACGAAACTACAATCGTCAACATTCTCCTCCGAATTCGAAAATATATTGTTGCCTTCCCACTTACATAAGTAGAAAAGATCATCTGAATAAATACGCGAAATCAGAGCTCGAACAGATAGATTCCGATGTTCTTTCTTCCCGCGCGCTATTCGAGAATGGAATGGGAGATAAATAGTATATAAGTGGTCCGATGAACCCTCTGTCAGGCAGTTAAATGTGATTTACAGAGTGTCCTGTGTAGATGTCTATCGCCGGCCGCGGTGGCCGAGGTGACTGAGGCGCTCCAGTCACGGTCAGCACGGCCACTACGGTCGGGGGTTCGAATCCCCCCTCGGGCATGGATATTTGTGCCGTCCTAGTTCGTAAGTAGTTCATAAGTAGTTTGTTAGTTTAGGGACTGATGACCCAGTAGTTAAGTCCCATAAGCTTAACAAACATTTGAACATTTTTTTTTTTTTTTTTTTTTTTTTTTGTAGATGTCTATCAATTCCACCGCTACCGAGAGAGGACTCTAGATTCTTAATGCTTTTGACTTTCAATAAGAAGTGTGCGCACCTGAAATACTTTTATTTTATGAGGACTGGAACGTTATTCAAATTCACCTGTTCTACAAATATTACCTTGATATGAAATATGAATATTCATTTATCTGAAAAAGGAAATCTATGCAAATTAATAAACACTGTGCATTTACTTATGCAATAACGCAAACATCTCTCTCATTCTGGCTAATATCTAGTAGATTTTTAAAGTTTGATTAGCTGAAGTACCTGTGACAGGGCAACACTGAAGTCAGCAACAAGGAATCTTGGTTTTATTAAATGATTTCGGTATTTCTTGCAGTCATTTTACTTTTAATAATTATGTGTCAGTTAATTTTATTAAGTTATACCAGAAAGATAAATTCCGTAACAAACAAACAAAATCGGTCAAAATTTGCCGTCCTCTAAATTTTGCCCTTCGGGCAACTGCCCCCCCCCCCCCCCCCCCCTAGATCCGGCCCTGGTATTATTTACGCTATCTTTTACTATAACCAGTTGCATGCAATTGTTTAATTTTTTCATTATAATTAATGTAATTTTCAGTTACATTGTTTGAAAGATATAAATAGGATGCGTTCGCTGTATGTGATAGAGTATTGTTTCGTCAGTTGTCAGATGTACAACCTATGTCAGTTCCGAGTATTGTTTATTGTTTCGGCCGCGATCTGAGGCACAAGCTACGAAGTTTGAACTTCAATTTTAAATAATTATGTGAAAGTTCTTCAGCATTATCCTTGCAGAAAATGTATCTACCATGATTATCCATATTTGTGCAAGACTTGAGTATTTCCACACGCGAACAGTGTTAATTTGTATTATTGATGCGTGGAATGTGCGGCCTGGTATTAACGGATGTAATTAATGAGACTTGTAAGCTGGTCATAAATGGGGACAAATGGGCCTTTATGGATCATTAAAAGTGTCAGTGAACTGCAGTTCGGTGTGTTGCTTACGTTATTTATTGTGAATTAGCTTTCGCCCCATGAGATTTCATCCAGCCGCTACCGAGAGCAGTCGCCATCAAGAAGATCGAGAATCATCGAATTACGATCAGGTAACGGCACACCTTCTTCTGGTTATCCGTGCTTCTTCTGGGTTACATTCATCTACATCTTACATGTATACTCCGAATCACACTGAAGGGCACGCCGGAGGGTTCATTGAACCATTTTCATGATATTTCTCTGTTCCACTCTCTAATAGCTCTCGGAAAAAAAAAAACCTAAATATTTCTGTTTTCGATCTGATTTCTCTTATTTTATGATGGTCCTGTCTCCCTATTCCGAAGAGAAAGTTGGTGAACGAAATTTCGCTAATAGATCTCGGCGCAACAAATAACGCCTTTCTTTTAATGATTTCCACCACAACTCGCGCATCATTTCCGTGACACTCTCCCCTATATCGCGGTAATACAAAACGAGCTGCCCTTCTCTGAATTTTTTCTTAATCTTTCGGCACTCTCACCTGGTGTGGATCCCACATTGAGCAGCAATACTCCAAAATGGTGATAAGTTCCAGAAAGGATAAAGCCAAGATCGATAATATATAATTTTATTTCGAAGACCGGTTTAGATGGTCTCTGCCATCATCTTCTGGTCTAATTTTTTTTCTTTTTCTTTTTTCTACAAATTTATGTTGTGATGTCAACAGTTGTATGAAATAATTTAAAGTTCATAGATGCACTATATCATTTAGTAACTACAATGGCAGAGACCATTGAAACTGGTCGTCGAAATAAAATTACATATTATCGATCTTGGCTTTATCTTTTTTGGAACCTATCATAATTCTGGATCGCCCCCTTACCATATAAACGGATAAAGTCAACTCCAAAATAGGACGCACAAGTGTAATGTAGGCAGTTTCTTTAATAGAACTGTTGCATCTTCTGAGTGTTCTGCCAATGAAACGTAATCTTTTGTTCGCCTTCCCTACAACATTTTCCGACTTAAGTTTTTCTTAATTGTTACTCCTAGGTATTTATTTGAATTTACGGCCTGTAGGATTGACTGATTTATCGTGTAACGAAGTTCAAGAGCTTTCTTTTAGTAGTCATAAGGATGACCTCACACTTATCATTATTAAGGGTCAATTGCCAATTTTTGCACCATGTAGATATCTTATCTAAATCATTTTGAAGTTGCTTTTGATCTTTTAGTAACTTTACTAACCGATAAATGACAGCATCTTCCGCGAACAGTCTAAGGGAACTACTCAGATTGTCTATCGTTTACAAAAATAAGGAATAGTAGAGGTCCTATAACACTTCCCTGGAGAACCTCACTTCCGTTCCACTCGATGACGTACCGTCAATTACAACGTACTGTCTCCTTTCTGAGAAGAAATCACGAATCCAATCGCACAACTGTGGCAATATTTGTTCTCTAATCACTTCTGCTAAGCCATTTTGCTCTTTCCGTCAAACTCATGTTTTTTACTGTCAGTATGCCATTCTGCCTTTTCCTGGTGTCGCAGTATTACATTTACATTTTTATGTCTTTTTCGACATCCAAAGACTTCTACTAGGCCATGCGTCTCTACCTATTTGGTAATCTGCGGTCTTAAGAATATCATGTCTCAAAGCTACCCATTCGACTTCTTCTGTTACATTCCCGATCGGTCATCCCTGAAACCTCAATGTGTTTCTTACGTTTTGGACAGCTCGGATCGTACGATCCGAGCCTCATAAAAAATGCCGGGCGCCGTGGCTCAGCGCGCCCGGTTAGGGGGCTGAACGCCCTCTGTGATAAAAAAGCTGAGCCAAATATTCAACGAACAACAACGAACAAACTGAACGAAGGACCGCGAACCATAGATCTACGAGATGAAACAGAGAAAAGCGGTCTGGAGCGCCACGTTACGGATCGCGAGGCCTCCCGCGTCGGAGGATCGAATCCTCCCTCGGGCATGGATATGTGTGTGTCCTTAGGTTAGTTTAACTTAGTTTAAGCAGTTTTTAAGTCTAGGGACTTATGACCAAAGTAGTTTGGTTCCATAGAATTACAAACATTTGAACATTTTTTTACTGTGTTACTTTCCTCCATTTAGTTCCATAAAGCTCCCTCTGAAACTCTTCAGCACCGCAGGTTCCTTCAGTTTATCCACGTTCCATCTCGTTACTTTTCTATTCTTCTCGATTTTCCTCGGTTTCACTCCACAGTACATAACAAATACTGCCCCTGAATATGTCTTACAGTTTAAAATGGATTTGCGAAGTAATTTTCCTTACCATTATAAATTCAGTATGAAATATTGCGGTGTCTCGTCCACGTATTCAATCTTCTTTCGTGATCCTTAAACAAAGTTTTTGTGCTAATTAAATCTGCTCTGTGCAAACTTCTACCAGGCGATTTCCTCTTTCATTACTCTTCCCCAGTTTATACTCATCTACTATGTTTCCTTCTCATTCTTTTCCTGCTACTGAATTCCAGTCCTTCATCACAATCACATCTCTGTTAACTATCTGAATCATTTATTTTTATCTCATCATACTTTCTTCACACCTCGTCGTCATCGCCAGACCAAGTACGTATACAAACTTGTACTATTTCGGTGTGTGCTGGCTTCGTGTTTATCTTGACTACAAAAATCAATCACTATGTTATTTATAATAGGTTAATCGAATTCTCATTCCCTTATCCATTATCAGATATACTCATGCATAATCCCCAATTGATTTTGCATTTATAAACCTGTACTCATCCGGTCAGAAGTACCCTTCATCTTTCCACCGAACAACTTTAATCCCCACTACATCTAACTTCAACGTATAAAATTCCTTTTTTTTTAATTTTCTAATCTCCATGCCTGATTATGGGATCTAAGATTCCACGCTCCGATCCGTAAAATGCCAGTGTTGTTTTCCTGTTGGCGACATCCTTCTGAGTAATCCCTGCCCGGAGATCAAAGTGGGAGACTATTTTACCTCGAATTGTTTTACCAAACGTAAGCCCTCATCATGTATGCATGCAGTATAGTTGCATGCCCTCGTGAAAATTGAAGGTTGTAGTTAACCTTGCTTTCAGTTATTTGCAGTAACTGTATGGCAAAGCCACGTTGGATGATGTTACAAGGTCTGACCAATCAACCATCCAGACTGTTGTCTCTGCTACTATGAATAGGCTGTTGCCCTGCTTCGGAAATCACACGTTTGACTGGTCTCTTCACAGACACCCTTCCGCTGTAGATGCACTTATATCTGTATCGTTGAGACACGCCAACCACTTGACCTCAGCAATGTCTGCAGATGACAGGGGTGGAAAGGAATGCATTATCACTCAGAAAATGTTACTGTCCTCGCGTTTTTATGGTAACATTTTTATTATCAAAGGTACATAATTCTATTACTTTATTCAGAAACAAAAGTAATTCGCCCCTCTCTGTGAAGTTACATGATTTTTTTCAGTTTTATATTTTCAGGACCGGTATGATTTTCAATCTTTCTCTGTGTAAACTGAAAACACCATCGTAAAAGGCAGTTCTCTATCAACGATATCAGAGCAGTAGGATGATGTTTATTATTACACCTGTTAAATCATGCATAATAATTGAAAGCTAATTATTTACAGACGTCACAGTACGAAGTATTTCAGAAATTTGTTATCCGCCCCAATCGCTAGCAAGTAATGGGATTGTTTACTTAAGATCAAGGACGAACTGATGAGGTTTTAATGACGTCTATCGGGACATTAAACTGCGTCTTTAAAAGACGCCCTCATGCAGAAGCGTTAGAAGGCACCAGGGAAAGACTGCTCTCTGTATTCCCAGGACACAATGAAAGCCCGTAACTTCGGTATACTGTTGATAAACTAGGCAAAGGGACACTGAAAGTGAATATTTGGATAGGCAGATAACAGTGGAAACTTTCGTTCTGTAGAGCATCTTTAGACATGTGTATTTTTTACGCAAGCACATCTGAGCTTTAGAAATCAGCAAATTACATTTCACTTTTACATACATTTTCGAGTTAAAGGACATTCTGCAACAAAATTAAAATTTCAGTTTTTCGAAAGCTTGTGAGTTTTTCACATAGTGACACAGGAGTTTGAATTTTGCCTTAAACGTGCCTACAACATTCCTGTATAATCATATAAACAGCGTTTCAGCACGAGGAGTATAAATTTTAGAAGTGGTATAGAGGAATTGGAATAAAAATGTTATACAACATGTGTCCAATTTTTATTGATTGCAGATGTAGAGCTGATTTGAATGCATTTCCTTCCGTGTGTTGATATGGGCGTATTTATCGAATATTAGCAGAAAAGTGTTCAAGTTGTGAAGTCGTGTTTAAGTTTACATCGAAGATTTCATTGTGATTTGTTGCCCAAGTCTACTATACTGTAACGTTTAAACAAGACGCATGTATTAACACTTCCTGAGCATGGCGTTATGGTATTTTTGTATGGGTTGCTGCTACTTGTAGACAACACGGCACACCATTTCCTAACCATACACTACTAGATTTAAGAGAGGTCCAAAGATGAAAGTTAAACGAGTTTACGTACGCCTAGTTCATCGGTCGTCGTTGAGTTTTTGTCATGAATGGATTAAGAAATTTGCGGCTACCGGTGTTAACGACTACCCTTTTCAAATGTGCTAGTACTGACAGTTGCACATCGGGCGCCTGAAGGTGGTTAGATTGTGACACCGAAACCGGTTGCGTAATTGAATAAACAATATTTAATTATTTTCTTCCACCTTCAAATCGCCAGATAAGTTGGACGTGCTGCGTCAAGCTACGCAACGATGCTAGTTGCGATGGTCACGTGAACATTCTCATACCCGTAAACGAGTTCATGAACGGCCATGCTGCACAGAGGTCTGCCAAGATCGTCGTACTGTAGGGGCACCAGTGGCAGTTTGTACACCAACCATAGCACTGGTAAGAGCTTTTGTGAACCCAAACATGTTAATTAGAACTGTTTTCAACCGGTTACTTGGAATGGCTGTACCTGGTCTTCAGCAATGAAAGCAAATTCTGCCTTCACGCAAATGTTGGTCGTTTGAGTGTACGAAGTAGACCTGGCGAACGCTGTCTCGCGTTGTGTCGTAGAGTGCATTCGTCCAAGACATGCTGGCACCTTCCCAGACTCGAGGCAATTTCGTTGTATCAGCATGGATTAGTCCTGGTACATTACTAAATCTTCATATATTGATTCATAAATGTAATAATTTCATGTACTCCTTATGCACTATTAAAGCAATAAATCTTGAGTGAACTGGAAAACTCTAGAATGGTGTAATAATTTTTATTTCCACCAGTGTATCCGTTGATCAACCGTGTACGTCTTTCTCGCGTATGTTGTCGGCGCCCAGATTATCGGGACTTCGCTGCATGCAAACACCAAAATGTGGAAAGTTAAAGTTTTGTAAAATGAGGGTAAAAGCGAAACTTTTGCCATAGACGCCAGGTGCACCAAGTTAGAGAGAGCCTATAATTCCCTAAGAATATCTATAGCTCCAAGTACCTATCCAAGAACTTAAAACTGAATCACTACAACTCGGTACTAAGACCCTCTGCACTCTACGCCTCCGAGTGCCTCTCGATGAATCGAAAGGGCCCACTCAGGAAACTAGAACTTAAAGAGAGAAAGATCCTGAAGAGAATATTAGAACCCATAAGAGAGGAAGACGGTACTTACAGAATAAGGCACGATAACAAACTGTATGAACACCAGGACGACATAGTCTCATGTATGAGAAAAGGCAACTGACCTTCTACGGGCACATGACCCGCCTGAATCACTCAAGGCTCACCAAGAAGATCCTCACAGAGATAAGCAGGTGAAAGGCGTCCAAAGCGAAGTGGTTCACCTCTGTTAGATCAGACTTAGAGTAACAGAAGCTCACATTACAGATAACCGAGAACAGAACACAATACCGTCAGGCCATCCTACACGGAGTCTTCCCACTCTCACAAACAAGAAGTGTACAGGCACCACCAGACCTAAATGGATGGATGAGAGGAAGCAAGCTCACAGCCAGAATATGAAGGCGTACTGGGCCAAGAAAATTCAGAAGACCCTAGCTGAGAGTTAAGACGAGCCTCGTGGTCCCTAGTAGGTCGAAACGAACTGAAAAAAGGGGGTAAAGGTCTTGCATTGTTCCAGCATTACTTCTGAAAATGAAATCCCAAAACAAAGCGAAAGACTTCTGCGTTAGAAACATCCGCATCGCAGCGCGCTAAACTTTTGTTTCCTTTGTAGTGACTCACATGCACGTAAAGACGCAACGTATATATACTGGCTTCAGCAAACTCTTCACTGGTCTGCTCCGTTGTCAGTGAGCGGCAGTGAGTGTGCGAAGCACGTCGGTGCTCTGGTGGAGGGAATTCCAGCATTGTGTTGGCCGGTGGACAGGGAAGTGCCCCAGGCTGACACACGGAAGCGGGCCTTGGCGCGCCACCAGAGTGCCTGCAGCCGCTAATATGCTGCCGTTAGCAGGGCAGAGCAGAGCAGCCGGCAAGGCGCGTGACCAGAGTCCAGAGCCGTCAGTGCCATTCCGCCCTCGAGCCTCGTCTGGAATCTCTGATTACTCAGAGAGTGAAAGGAAAGACTTCATTTCAGCTCGTATCGTGATTCAATCTAACTGCTCGGTGTGAAACATGGAATCATCATCATCATCATCATTAGAGAATGATTATGCTTTTCAGCGTTCAGTCTGGAGCATAGTACCTCTAATAAAATTCCTCCATGATCCCCTGTTCAATTCTAACATTGATGCCTCGTCTGATGTTATGCCTTTTACTTCAAAATCATTCTGCACCAAATCTAAGTACTTTATTCTAGGTCTACTTCGACTTCTCTTACCCTCCGCTGCCGAGCTCATGAGTCTCTTAGGTAACCTTGCTTCTCCCATGCGTTTAACATGACCACTCCATCTCAGTCTGTTCGCTCTAACTGCTTCATCTATGGTGTTCATTCCCAGTTTTTCTTTGATTTCCTCAGTATGGACACCCTCCTGCCATTGTTCCCATCTATTAGTACCTACAATCATTCTTGCTTCTTTCATATCTGTAACCTCTAAAATGTAAAGCAGTCAACAATCCGAAGATTGGTTTGAACACCACAGTGCTTTACTAGGCATGGTCCTCTCTGGAGGTGGTAAGCCGTTGCCTTCCTCCGACCTTCGAACTGACTTACCCAGCCAGTTATATGGGGACCTACAGTTTAACGTGGGTTCCGAACCATGGTGCTACTCGGTATTTTTCACATGAGCAATACTGCCAGAGGTGAAAGAAGTGGAAGGTGACAGATAAAAATCGTAGGACCTAGGGGGATCGAACCCGTGGACTTTGGATTTGTAGCCTGGCACTCTACCACTGTGCAACCGAGGCGGCTGTAACCTCTACCTTATGAATCAGGTAACCTGTATCCACCAAACTTTCACTTCCATACAACAAAGTTGTTCGAAAGATAGAGCGGTGCACTACTAACAGTCTTGCTACTTACTTCCTTCTTGCAAAAGAGAGTAGATCTTAGCTGAGCACTCACTGCATTAGCTTTGCTGCACCTCAATTCCAGTTCTTTCACTATGTTGCCACCCTGTGAGAAAATACATCCCAGTTACTTGAAACTGTCTACCTGTTCTAACTTTGTTCCTCCTATTTGGCACTCAATCTGTTTAAATCTCTTTCCCACAGACATTACTTTCGTTTTGGAGATGGTAATCTTCACATCACAATCCTTGCACCTCTGATCGAGCTCTGAAATATTAGTTTGCAACCTTTCAATCGAATCGGCCATTACAACAAAGTCATCCACATATGCGAGACTGCTTATTTTGTTCTGACCTATTTTAATCCCGCCCTGCCATTCTACTGTTTTCAACATATTATCCATGAATAGTATGAACAACAGCGGTGAAAGGTTACAGCCTTGACTTACCCCTCGAAACTACCCTGAACCATGAGCTTAATTTGCCATCTACTCTAACGGCTGCCTGAAAGTCTACGTAAAGCCCTTTAATTGCCTGCAGTAGTTCGCCTCCTATTTCATAATCTTGAAACATGGAAATACCCGGCGTTGCCTGGGTATTTATTTATTCTCACAGAGCGTGTCCTTTTTGAATGACCCGTTTTTGTCGATATCGCTCAGAAATTTCCCGCAATGTCAGATAGTTATGATGTGGCTGAAATTGTACGTGGCGATGGGGCACGCTCACTGCCTCGTAGCGACCTGCCATTCAGCTGGCGCCCGCGGCCTGGTCAGTGTGACGTAGTACGGGCTGTTGTGAGGCCTTGTCTCTAGGTGGTGTTGTTCAGACCCAGTGCGCTTGTTTCTGCTGCTTAGGTCGCGTCTGCCCATGAAGAGCAGAAAGTTGCGAGTTTCAGTATGCATGTGCATGATCTTACATTTTTCTACCTTTAGAGCTATCTCCCATTCTTCACACCAACTAGAAATTTTGTCTAAGTCATCTTGTATGCTATTACAGTCAATTAAAGACGACACCTCCATACCGCACAGCATCATCAGCAAACAGCTGCAAAAACAAGTCACTCTGTCCATCAGATCATTTATATAGATATAAAATAATAGCGGTCCTATCACACTCCCCTGGGACACGCCTGATGATACACTCATCTCTGATGAACACTCGCCGTCGAGAAAAACGTACTGCGTTCTACTACTTAGGAAGTAACGTGTCAGTTTGGAAAGTGCGGCGCAGTCTGGCGTTATGGAACATGGCAGCAGACAACCGACTCGAGTGTTTTTTCCAACAGTGTGGTTTCGCTTGCATCGCATCTCCTCGGCTCGTGACCACCGTGACTTGGTCGGATAAGTTCTGATTTAAATTGGTACGTGCTTCTGTCGGAAGGCGCTGTGCAAGCTGATTGTAGCTCTGCTATGGTATGGGTTACTTTTATCTGAAATGGACTGGAGTCTCTCGTCCAACTAAACTGATCACTGGCTAAAAATTTGCAGCCATTCATATACTTCATGTTTCCAAACAAAGATATAATTGCAAATGATGGCAATCAGACTTGTCACTGATCCACAATATTAGAAGGGATCCTATTATGTTTCTCACCTGAGTGTAAGTTTACCGAAGGTTTGAGAGTTTGTTGATGTAACGTTTTTAAAGAACGTAAGTGACACATCAACTGGACAACTGCATAATTCTCCAAACCTGATTTTGTGCTGAGACTCGCTTTGATTCAGATATAAAACTCTATGTAAAGAAACACATCATCGTATCATGCACAGTCAAAACTGTCATTCAGCTTTTTCATCAAATCTTTATTAGGAAGGAAGAAAGGTTAAGAATTTTATACCCTATTGATAGCATGGTCATTAGTGACGAGCTCTGATTGCTTTTTTGCTAAGGATGGGGAGCCGGCCGCGGTGGCCGAGGTGACTGAGGCGCTCCAGTCACGGTCAGCATGGCCACTACGGTCGGGGGTTCGAATCCGCCCTCGGGCATGGATATTTGTGCCGTCCTAGTTCATAAGTAGTTCATAAGTAGTTTGTAAGTTTAGGGACTGATGACCCCGTAGTTAAGTCCCATAAGCTTAACAAACATTTGAACATTTTTAAGGATGGGGAAGGAAATCTCTCGTGTCCTTTGAACGGAACCATCACAACATTTGCCTAGAACGATATAGGGTTGTTGTTGGTGTCATCATCAAATGTTCAAATGTTTGTAGAGTTTATGGGACTTAACTATGGGGTCATCAGTCCCTAAACTTACAAACTACTTATGAACTAACTAAGACTAAGGACGGCACAAATATCCATGCCCGAGGGGCGGATTCGAACCCTCGACCGTAGTGGCCGTGCAGACCGCGACTGAAGCGCCTCAGTCCCCTCGGCCACCGCGGCCGGCTTTGATCATCAGTCTGGAGACTGCTTTGGTGCAGCTTTCCGTCCTACTCTATCCCTTGCAAGCCTTTTCATTTCCTCATCCCCTAGAAGGCTCACGGTTCTTTCGTGAGTACGTGCGTGATAAGCACGGGGCTCCGAGTTAATACAGTCTTTCTTCCTTCTTTCCTCCCTGGACTACATTTACTTTCCTTTCCCCTCCTTTCCTATCCTCACTCCTTCCCTTCCCAACCGGGGGACCGATAACCTTAGCAGTTTGTTCCCCCTATCCCAAACAAACAAACAACCAATCATTTCATCGTTCTTATAAACGGCAACCTACATCTGTTTCAACCTGATTATTATATTCGTCTCACCTAGGGAGGTGCCGCAGTGGTAAGAAACTGGACTCGCATTAAGGAGAACTGTGGTTCAACTCCACCTCCGGCCATCCAGTTTTAGGTTTTCCATGATTTCCCTAAATCACTCCAGGCAAATGCCGTGATGGTTCCTTTCAAAGGGGCACGGTCGATTTCCTTCCCCATCCTTACCACACGATCCGAGCGTAAGCTCCGCCTCTAATGACCACCCCTTCGACGGGGCGTTAAACCAATCTTTCTTCCTTCTTTATATTCGTCTCTTGCTTTCCCTCTGCGATGTTTACCCCACAAATTTCCCTTCAGTGCCAAATTCACGATTCTCTGATGATCAAGAATGCGTCCTACAATCGATCCCTTCTTTTAGTCAAGGTATCCCAGAAATTCCTTTTCTCCCCATTCTCCTTAGTTATGCGATCCATCCACCTAATCTTCAGCATTCTTCTGTAGCACCTCGTTTCGAGAGCTTCTACACTCTTTCTGTCTGAACTATTTATCGTCCATGTTTCATTACCTTTACAAAACAACACTCTACACAAATGCCTTCAGAAAAGACTTCCTTATTCTGAAATTAACATTCGATGTTAACAAATATATCTTTTCAGAAACGCTTTTTATCCTTTGTCATTCTGCCGTGTATATCATCTGTACTGCGAACCGAAGATTGTGTTTTATCGGAAGAATACGTAGAAGATGCTACAAAACTTCTAAAGAGAGTGTCTACATTAAGCTTGTTAGCTCTTTCTTTAGAGCATTGCTGCGCGGTGAGGTTTCTTATCAGCGAAGATTGACGGAGGACGTATAAAATGTGAAAAGAAGGGCAGCAAGTTCAGTACTATCACGATTCAGGGGAAAGAGTGTCACAGAAATGACACCTGAGTCGGGATGGGAATCGTTAGAACAGCAATGTGTTTCGTTACGGCGAGATCTACTCATGATATTTCGATCACCATCTTTCTCCTCCTAATCCCAAAATATACTGCTCACTATCACCAACGTATGGAGATATGGTCATCATAATAAAATAACAGAAATCAGACCTGGAACGAAGAGTTTAGGTGCTCTTTCTTCCCAAGCGCTATTCCAGTATGCAATGCTAGATAAATAGTTTGAAAACTGTCATGCAGTTAAGAGCGATTTTTAGAGTGCCCATGTGGATGAAGCTGTAGATGCATATTCGCCGAAGCCGGCGAGAATCTTTGCAACTTACGTAAGTTACATGACGCAAAACTTCGTTCCTATCTAGTGCCTCTCTCTACAGAGTGAATCACCAAACACTTGGACTGCAAATATTGCGGAAACGGAAAGTGCGATTGATGTGCGGTTTTCACAGAATGGATTCGTAGACAAGGACTCGTATTGTTAGCCAATAAACAGATTGTAAAAATACCTAGAAAGTGTATTTTTATGCACACATACAATTTTTCAAACGGAACAATGGTTATTTATATCATGCACTGGAATTTTTGACACCAGATGTGTACAAAAAATTTTGAATGACATTTTTATCATGTTTAGTTTGGCAGCTGCAACCATTCAAAGTTTTGGGGGCGGAGGCTACGACAGCGTGCTCACTGGCTGGTAGTCATGAGACTGTGGGCCGTGCCCCAGGGGCTAGCCACTCGGCCAGTCAGCTATGCTATCGCAGCCTTCGCCTCCGAAACTTTGAAAGGTGACCAACAGCCAGTCAGATACGCTGTCGTAACCTCGGCCCCTAGAACTTTGAATGGTAGTAGCTGCCAAAATAAACGTGATAAAAATGTCATCCAATTTCCTTTGTACACAGCTGATGTCAAAAATTCCAGTGCATGATAGAAACAACCATTGTTCCATTTAAAAAAACTGTATGTTTACATAAAAAATACACTTTCTAAGTAATATTACAATCTGTTTATCGGCTAAAAATACGACCCCCTGACTACCAATCCATTCTGTGAAAATCGTACATCAATCGCACTTTCCGTTTGCGCAATATTTGCGGTGCAAGTGTTAGGTGATTCACCCTGTATATTATTTCCGTCTTTCAGCGTTGGGATAGTAACGGAAGAAGTAAATAGACGCCGTCTTTCAGAATGTGCTACCTCGCTAGGTTTCTATAAGCAGATGACAAACTGTCAAAAACGATCAGTGACGTTTTGTGAGTGGAAGAACAACAAACTTAACTACATGTGGTATTAAGGTAGGCCTAGCAGACCTATAAAAATAAGAAACGATGTATAGTAGTCTCGCAATTATCTGTAGTTTTTACTGTTAATGTACAAAAGTAACAATCATTCCATTGTTAATTTGACAGACAATAAACATCCCACTGATGATGCTGCAACGCCAGCGAAACATGTATGGGAGTAATGAAAACATTTGTGGTTGCTCAAGGCGGACCATACCTATAAAGCAAATTTATTCTGTAAGCAAGTTCAAGAGATGACACAGCAAACTATTTCCCAGCTTTACAGTCATGAATATTTTTGTAATTTTTCTTTTTATGGCTACCTGAATTTTGAGCATTTATTAGTTATACACCTTTAAGTTGGTGTTGTGGACCTTTGATGTGGCATGGCCTTCTTTTGGTCACTCCTGCGTTTCGTCAACAGCGCTGCCGGGAGAAAGTGACCCCGCCGCGCCGCGCCGAGCGGCCGTGAGCTGCCGAACGACTTGGCGCCGGTTATGGAATCCACAGCGTGGGCGGAAGCGCCCGCTCACAACTAGGCCTATAAAGTTTTGTATTGCATCCTCGTCGCCACTTTTGTGTCTCATTACCGTCGTAGGTGACGGTGGCCGAGTAGAAAGACCGACACAGGAATAAAGGATGCACACTTGGGACTGAGATAGGAACCAGCTAACACTTCGGAATCAGATAGGCACCAGTGAAGACTTGGCTATCGGATAGGCACTAGGCAGGCCTCTAGCTCAACTATGTATCACATTCTGCAGTACTGAGCTATGTAAAACTTAAGTATTACTAAGTCTCTAAGAAATATATATCTCGTTCTAATTTACTCAAGTGTTTCTAGTTTCTGCTGTCCCACTGGCTGGTCACCGCCTACCTGCACAAGCGTGCATCCTTTATTCCTGTGTCGGTCTTTCTACTCGGCCACCGACACCTACGACGGAAACGAGACACAAAAGCGGCGACGAGGCTGGGACACAAAATAAAGTACTGACGTGGTGCTGGTAGGCCGACGCAAGTGCTGCCTGCACCATGCTCACAGCAACTTTGTGAACTGGGTACGTGTAAGAAGGTCAATGTGTGAAACCTACAATATTCTCTGTAGTCAGTATGTTTGGAAGAAAAGTTAGGACCTGAAAAGGCGGCAAAAACAAAGTCGTTCCATTCAGTTACGTCATATCTACGTCTACATGGGATACTCTGCGAATCACATTTAAGTGCCTGGCAGAGGGTTCATCGAACCACCGTTATACTATTTATCTCCCATTCCACTCTCTAATACCGCGCGGGAAAAAAGAACACCTGAATCTCTCCGTTAGAGCTCTGGTTTCTCGTATTTTATACTGATTATTATTTCTACCTATGTAACTGGGAGTCAACAATATATTTTCGCATTCGGAGGAGAATGTTGGCGATTGGAGTTTCGTAAGTAGCCCACGCCGCAGCAATAAGCGCATTTGTAATGATTCCCACCCCAGATCCTGTATCATTTCCTTGACGCTGCCTTCCCTGTATCTTGACAATACAAAATGAGCTGCCTTTATTTGGACTCTTTCGATGTCCTCCGTCAAACCCACTTCATAAGGATCCCACGCTGGGCAGCAATACTCCAGAAAAGGACGGACAAGCGTAGTGTGTGCAGTTTCTTTAGTAGTTCTGTTGCATCTTTAAAAGGTCCCGCCAGTAAAACACAGTCTCTGGTCCGCCTTTTCTACGACATTATCTACGTGTTCTTTCCAGTTTAAGTCTGAAGTAATAGTAATTCCTAGGTATTTTGTGGAGTTTACGGCCTTCACTTTTCATTGATTTATCTTGTAAACAAAATTTAACGGATTTCTTTTCGTACTCATGTGGACGACTCCACCCTTCTCATTATTTATAGTCAATTGCCAAATTTTACACCATACTGATATCTAATTTAGATCGTTCTGCAGTTGGCTTTGATCTTAAGATGATTTTACTAGACGGTAAATGACGCCGTCATATGCAAACAACTTAACAGAGCTTCTTAGATTTTTCCTTAAATCGTTTATGTAACCAAGGAACAGCAGTGACCCAAATAACACTACCCTGTGCAACGCCCGATATCACCTCTGTTTTAGTCGAAGCGTTACCATCGATTACTACGAACTGTGTCCTCTCTGACAGGAAATCCCCTACCCAATCGCAAATTTGGGGCGATATACCATAACTACGCAATTTGATTAAAAGCCGTTTGTGAAGTACAATGTCAGAAGCCTTCTGGAAATCACGAAATACGGAATTGATTTGCGAACCCTTGTCGATAGCACCCATCACTTCGTGTGAATAAAGAGCTAGTTGTGTTTCGCATGAATGATATTTTCTAAATCCGTGTTGACTTTGGATCAATAGATCATTCTGTTCGAGATAATTCATAATATTTGAATACAGGATATGTTCCAAAACCATGCTGCAAATTGACGTCAATGAAATAGGCCTGTAGTTTAGTGGGTTACTCCTACTGCCTTTCTAGAATAAAGGTGTCATCTGTGCAACTTTCCAGTCTTTTGGTACAGATCCTTCTTTGAGAGAGCGGCTGTATATGGCTGTTAAGTAAGGACCTATCGCTTTAGCATAATCAGATAGAAATCTAATAGGTATACAGTTCGGACCAGAAGACTTGTTCTTGTTCAGCGATTTTAGTTGCTTCACTACGCCGATGATGTCTACTTCTACGTTACTCATTACGGTCTCTGTTCGTAATGCGAAATCTGGAGTATTGGTTTTGTCTTTTTTATGAATGAGTTTCTGAAAGTTATGTTTAGTAACTCTGCTTTAGTAGCGCTGTCATCGGCAGGATCGCCATTACTATCACGTAGTGAGGGTATTGTTTGTGTTTTTTAACATATGACCACAATCTCTTTTGCTTTGGCTTTGTTTATCGTATCCTTAGGAGCGCAATTGCCTTTGACTTTGACTGACTAGTAATCGGAGAAATGGACGGCTTGTAAGTGTTCCTATGTAAATGAATCGGTAGTCTCCATCTAGTCAAATACGTCAGAGACTGGAGAAAATCCATTTAAAACCTGTGTCAGAAACAGTGTTCACGTATTTAGATAAAACCACATTCCATCGTTTCCAGCAACAAAAGATAAGATTTACTTAAAAGCCTTATGTGCCTCATTTCGGACTGTTCCAAGTCCTATCATTCTGAAGCCTCATTATCAGTCAAACATTGCGAATGGGGAAGCTTACTGATAGTGGAGGACAAGGAACTATAACTGAGAATAACGGGTATTGAATAAGTACTGAAAAACAACGGAGACTAATGATAGGGAAAAATCCACAAAGCCCCGTCGACATTCTTGGCAGATTTAATGCTGAATATTGTGCAGATTTACACATTTTATTAGGAAATTTTTATCGAGTCGAGTAGCAAACAGACCTACGTGACTGACAAGACGCGCTGTTCGCTTCTGGAGGATTTTTTATTTTCTTTGTCACCAGTGATAAACCTATTTCTTAGAATCAGCATGTATATTTAGGCGAGGGTAGTATTATACTTTAGATTAATAGAATTTTCGTTATTTCTCTGTCTCAATAAAACAAAGATGAGGTTACACATTTCGTTGGTATTTTAGTATTCGTCTCACTACAGTTGCAGTATACCACCATTCAATCAAAACCTGACATTTGGTTTACTTTTTGACGAACCTATAGAATCATTTCAAATGTTACCCTTACACATAATTACTTATAGATGTTTGCTTGGGAAAATTGACTAATTCATTACCCGCATTGTCAAATGGTGCTACGTTTTCGCACTGCTTGGAATGGTATGGTATTTTTAGACTTCCCAGCAAACTCATATTTTCTCAGATCCACAACTCAACATTACTACAATTTATGTCAGATAGTGCGTCTTAGTAAAAAAAAAAAAAAAAAAAAAATAAAAAAAAAATAAAAAAAAAAATATCTACTACAGAAAATTGTAGATTATTTCTGGCATTGAATTTCTGGATTACCAGTATTCTTCCTGATGCGCCAACTATTTGCAGTCCATATGTGACTCTCCATACGCTACATCATCTCAGCACTGACTGTTAACAATTCATCAAATGCCTGGCTAGAGACCAAGTGAAGAAAATTAAAAAAAATAGAGGAAGCTTAGGTTTTAATGCCTCATCATTGAGTTTAATAGTTAAAAGCAGTTGGTACAACTAATGATCGTTTCTTTTAAAACTTCATGCTTCTACCGTATATATGGCCTCCTTTTTCTTCTCTCTCTCTTTTTCCTTCTTTTTTTTCTTTTAAGTAGCACAATTGTTCTACAACTTTTGCTTTATAGTAAGCACTCCCTCAAATAACTCATGGTAGTTGTAGTTTAAGTTAGTCACAAAGATTCTCGCCGGTTTCAGCGAATGTGCATCTACATCATCATCTACATGGGTACCCTGCAAATCGCTCTTAATTTCATAACAGTTTCAAACTATCTATCTAGTATTCCATAGTCGAATGTCGCTTGAGAAGAAAGAACACCTATAACTCTTCGTTCGAGCTCTGATTTTTGTTATTTTATTGTGATGATCATATGCTCCTACTTAGGTGGGAGTGAGCAGTATATTTTCGGATTCGAAGGAGAAACAAGGTAATTTCATGAAAAGTTCTCGCCATAACGAAACACGTTATTGTTGTTACCAGCCCGACTCTGGGGTCATTTCTGTTACAATCTTTCGCTGTATTGTGATAGTACTGACCGTGAAACCCTTCTTTGCACTTTTTGATATTCGTCGTCAGTCCCACACCACGCAGAAATACTTCAAAAGAGAACGGACAAGCCTTAAGTAGACAGTATCTTCCACCTTGCGAAAAAAATGAAGTTGTTCCACAATATTATTTATTTGCTTGTTATTAGCAGCTTTCGGCTTCTTAGGCCATCGTCAGATAACTTCATACTAAACAGATAGTCCTCACGTAACATTGAGGTTACATACACAAAGATGGTTTTTCACAGATATGGGAACTCCAAATTAATTATGTCTATGAATCGATACTACATAACAAACGTACTCCTACAAAACAAATGAACATATCTTGGGCTACAATGGTATTACAAAATTAAAACTGTAATTTTTTAGGAAAGTATTGTCAGCAGGTAATGGTAGAAACATAATGAGAATTGTTATGAATAAGTATCAGTACCAGAGAACGTGCATAATAATAATAATAATAATAATAATAAAAGAAAAAAACACATATGGTGTCCGAATGGGTTCATCTTACTCACTAAGGTTACAAATATTATAAATGTCCAGGTGAGCGATGGATGATTATACAAGCAAACTGTAAATTATGGCAAGCAGGAGAAAGGTATATGGAGTATTGGTATGAAACTCATGACAAAATTATTAACACACTGTGAGAACAATAGGCCTATTAATAAGTTGACATTATTTTAGTAAAGGTGAATGATGGAACTGTGTGTGGTCATTCAGCACTAGGTCAGGATTCTTGGACTGGTGTTTGTTAATGGCCAGAATTTCCAGCAACGTGAGTTTTCTACCTTTTTTTCCTTTGTGGAGAACATCACATATAGTATCATAGGAATGATATTCATTCAGAGCATGATCAGCAAAGGCGGAATCTTTCTTTTTCAATCTCCAGATCCTTCAGTGCTCAGATACTCTAGTGGCTATAGCCCTACCCGACTGGTCTACATGTAGTTTGCCACAAAGGTTACAGGTAATTTCATACACTCCACTCTGTTCTAAAGGTGGAATTTTGTCCTTTCTGTTGAAAAAAATGTGGGCAACAGTATTTCTGGTGTAAAAAGCTGGGTTGTATTTCCTGGATCTCAGTTTCTTGCCAATTACCTTTGAAGGCTTACCTAAATATAGGATGGGAACCTGCTTTTTATTACTATGGCTCGGTGATTTCTGTGGAGGATACAGAAGTGCTGTTATCTTTTGCCCTTTTTTCGTGCTAAGTATATTGACAATCAGAGTGGGGCTATAACTATTGCTGGATGCTATTTCTTTGATTATTTTAAGTTCATTTCCGAAATCTGCTTTTTATTGTGGTATAGATAGTAAACGATGTACCATGGTGTGGAAGGCTGCATGTTTGTGTGCTGTGGGGTGTTGGGAACTTGCTGCTATTACTGCATCTGTATTATTTGCTTTCCTGAAGATGTTAAATGAATGTTTTTGGTTGGTAATTTCAATGGTAAGGTCCAAAAAGTTGATTGTGTCTCCTCCTAATCTATTATAAACTTGATTTTATTATGTTGAGAATTTAGATTTTGGAGGAATTTATTTAGCTGTCTGGTGGTGCCAGTCTACAAACAAATTACATCATCCACACACCTATACCAGTAAGGAATTTTAGAACTGAGGGGCTCTTTTTCTAAAAATGTCTGTTCAAATTTGTCCACGAACATCTCGGCTAGTAAGGGGCTCAGGGGGCACCCATTGCCAGACCATCAGATTGAGTATACAGTGTCTGTTGAAACTGAAAATAATTTTGTTTTAAACACCTCTCTGTTGCCAATTTTATTTCCTCTGCCTCCACTGGATTTATTTTTCTCCTATCTAACCAATTAACCAAAATTTCCCAACTGGAAATTTTGGTTAGTTGGTTAGATAGGAGAAAAATAAATCCAGTGGAGGCAGAGGAAACCTTTGTGGCAAACTACATGTAGACCAGTCAGGTAGGGCTATAGCCACTAGACTGTCTGAGCACGAAAAGATCTGGAGATTGAAAAAAAAAATAAATAAAAAAAAAAAAAAAAAAAAAAATCCGCTTTTGCTGATCATGCTCTGAATGAATGTCATTCATGTGATATTAAATGTGATGTTCTCCACAAAGGAAAAAAAGGTAGAAAACTCACGTTGTTGGAAATTCTGGCCGTTAACAAACACCAGTCCAAGAATCTTGACCTAGTGCTGAATGACCAGACACAATTCCATCATTCATCTTTACTAAAATAATGTCAACTTATTATTAGGACTATTGTTCTCACTGTGTGTTAATAATTTTGTCATGTGTGTTTCATACCAATACTCCATATACCTTTCTACTCCTTGCCATAATTTACAGTTTGCTTGTACAATCATCCATCGCTCACCTGGACATTTATAATATTTGTAACCTTAGTGAGTAAGATGTACCCATTCGAACCCCATATGTGTTTTTCTTTTATTATTATTATTATGCACTTTCTCTCGTATTGATACTTATTCACAACAAACCCACATTTTGTTTCTACCATCACCTGCTGACAATACTTTATTATAAAATTATACAGTTTTAATTTTGTAATATCATAGTACCCCAAGATATGTACATTTAAAATCCATTTGTTTTGCAGGAGTACGTTTGTAATGTAGTATCCATTCACAGACATAATTAATTTGCAGTTCACATATCTTTAAAAAACCATCTTTGTGTATGTAACATCAGTGTTTCGTGTGGACTGTCTGTTTAGTATGAAGTTATCTGACGATGGCCTAAGAAGCCGAAAGCTGCTAATAACAAGCAAATAAATAATATTGTGGAACAAAAATACTACATATTTAAGTTTTTAATATTGTGTATGTCATTCTGTTGCTTATTTAGGATCATCTGCCAATTTTCACATCATACAGATATCTTATTAAATGTGGCATTGTCAGTATCATCTGCAAACAACCTAAGATTGTTTTTCTAAATCGTTTATATAGATAAAGAACAGCTCGAGATCTTTTAACATGCCCCTGAAAAACATCTGAGATGACTTCTGTTTTAGTCTACGGCTTTCCATCAGTTACTAAGTACTGTTCCTTCTCTAAGAAGAGATCACAAACGCAACCACACATCCGACACATTCCATAAATATCCACTATGATTAAAAGCCGTTTGTGAAGCACAATGCTAAAAGTCTTCTGGAAATCCAGAAATAAGAAATCAATTTGAGATCGCTTGCTGTTGAAACTTTTCTCTTCATGTGATTAGAGAGCTATTTGTGTTTCACAGGAACTTATTTTGTCATACCTGACCCCAGTACAGTCTTTCCGTTCTTTAGCTATGTAGGTTCTGTTTCAAAAATCGTGTGCAGTCGCATCGCAGCCTTTGCAAAGATCAGATGTGTTGCGGTTGTCACGCTTGTAACACGTATTGTTAAAATGGCTTCCTGCTCCGTAGTGAAAGATGAAAGCGGATCACTGTTAAAAAGTGGCTTAATGGATTCAGTTGTCAGTGTAGCAAATTACATTTCCAGTACAGCAATTCTTCGTATTCGGATATGGAAGAGATCACCAGACGAATAGGAATGCTTTTAATGGCTTCACCATTTACTTACACGGTGAAATCCCTACAATACGCTTTTACGTCACTCATAACACATGTAGAAAAAATAATCCTGTATTTAAATACAGGATTTTCATCGCTTCTTTTTATAATTAGAATGATTTGTTAGCCAATAAGAGGGCATATTATGTTTCGCGTCGACTCCCCGAAGAAGCGCGTTGCTGGAGTTTGAGGTATTTATGTCCTTCTGTTTATAAACAGTAATCGGAGATATGTTGTTCCCCTGTTCGTCCCTTTCTACTTTTTAACTGTAACTATCGTTGTTCCAGTGTATTTGGACCTGCTGGTTTGACAGTGGTGTCAAAGGGAAACACGCCGATAAAGCTGTTGTATCATCGAAGAGTCGGTTTCGGAGCAACACATAATATAAAATGTACCCTTATTGTTACACTTGTCTGTACTCTCGACAGTTTGGCTTGCGCTCCACCTGAAACGAAAACCGATGACATTCTAGCAGAGGTGAAGGAATACACAGTGTACTGTTCATATCAGGAATCTTTTAATGGCCGGCCGCGGTGGCCGAGGTGACTGAGGCGCTACAGTCACGGTCTGCACGGCCACTACGGTCGGGGGTTCGAATCCCCCCTCGGGCATGGATATTTGTGCCGTCCTAGTTCGTAAGTAGTTCATAAGTAGTTTGTAAGTTTAGGGACTGACGACCCCGTAGTTAAGTCCCATAGACTACACAAACATTTGAACATTTGAATCTTTTAATGGTAAATGGAGTATATCACGGAGGCTTTGAACTAAGTTTGTTATTAAACCTATTCTTCCATTTCCATAAATTTCTCGTGAATTTATGTACTATTTACTTTATGAAAATAACGGCATTGGCTTTACACATTATTATTAATACTATGAGTGTTGGAAGAACACTGAATCCCATTGTTCTGAAGGTTTCCTCGGAAGATAACACTAAAATATAACTTCCAGGTTTGAAAACCACCTCCAGAATTGTCCCTTTGGGTCTGTGGTCAGATTTGAAACGAAATTTACAAATCACTTGCTTAATTAGTTTGTCTTTATTATTATTATTATTATTATCAATATTATTATTCACGTATGGGCTCAATGACCACACGAAGTGCAGTTAGTCAATGTCGTGTTTGGTGGTTGGCCATCCTTTACGCTCCAGTTCGTTTCATGCTTTCAGAATTAAGTCTCTTTCTTTCAATAATCAACCGTGTTCCAGTCAGTTTTCTAATTTCCCTCTGACCATCTTTCTAACCAAATGTCTTTTAACTGAATACACCTGCTATGTAAAAGTAATCCACATAACATCTGATTTACGTATCTATGACTTCTTCATCAGTGTTCGTGTTTTCACCTTCCAGTCAACACGCTGAGCTGTTATATATGTTTTACGGCCAATATCACGTATCAAAACCAACAATATTTCTAATAAGAAAATATTTACAACTGCGGCACTTATGAATCTTCACACGCAAACTGAGACTATTCACTGTAGTAACGGTGTGTTTTGTTGTGTAAAAAGTTTTCTCCAGTTCAGTATGCATACTTTGGGATAATGTATAACGAAAAATAAGTGATGAACTATCATTTGAAGAACCAGCCTTCACGCGTGAACTAAAAGAAAAGCTTCTCAAATTATCTTCAATAAATGTTCAGCAGGAATTAAATTCAGATGATAGATTATAAAGGTAATATGTAATTGACGAAGTGTTATTTATTGCGATATCATTGTAACACGAGAAATCTGTCACTTCAGAGGATCAGGATCACCTCTCGTGAAACGAATGGTGGATTAATAGATAATCCTGTAGCCATATAAGATACTCATAAAGTTATCTGTCATAAAAACGTGAGTCATACGGGGATTTCAGGCATCATATAACACTACAGCTCATATCTCAGATTATCTGATAAGTTTCCAACATGCTATTCGACATTAATACTCATGATCTGTAGGGATAGAAGGCGGGAGGCAACCTTGAAAATTGTTTCGTATCTTTCACCGTCGATAGCCATGAGAAGTAACTCGCTTGTGATTATATAACCTTTATCGATGTTCCACTTCAAGAAATGTAACTTCATAATCATTTCCCTAGTGTCACAGTTGTACAAAGAAAGCCATCTGTTTCACCTACTTAACCAAGTTCTGCGGAGAGGTGGCAACGAATTTTCTGTAAACGTCTACTTGATCATCTTGATTAGTTTTCCTCTCGAAGAGGTTTAACGATTATATTATGCCGCGGCAGAATAGCCGTGCGCACTGAGGCGCCGTGTTGCGGTGCGTGCGGCCGTTCGCCATCGGAGGTTCGAGTCCTTCCTCGGGCATGGGTGTACGTATTTGTCCTTAGGTTAGTTTAACTTAGTGTAAGTAGTTTGTAAGCTAGGGCTTAATAACCAAGCAGTTAAGTTCCATAGATTTACAAACAATTGAACATTTTTAAAAAAAATATATTATTTACCTTCCAAATTATAGAAGGCAATCAAACTGGAGAAGTCGAAATTTTTTGCGCTTCTGTGGAATATACCATTGCGATACGAGGAACTACGGAAACAGTTTACTAAGACATAAAGTGTGGTAACAAATATGATCCAAAATTTTGTGAATTGTATTGCATTAATATTTTAAAGTTATAACTCAGCAAAAATATTCTTTGTTTCACTGCAGTAATTGTTAGTACGCTGACAGACACTGGAAAGTATTACCCAATAAATTCATTGACCGAACGATTACAAACTAGTGCTCCAGTCTTCCCATATCTGTATGGTAGTTGGATTGAAATTTCATCTCTAGGTGATCTTTAAACTGTATATAAAAAGCAGTTTCCATATATTATTGTCGTGTCGCTATTGAATGTTTCAAACGTTTCAGGAGGATACTCGCCATCGCACAGGCGTCAGATTTCGTGTTTAGATCACTCAGTGGATATCCCATCAAAAACTGAACACAGATCAGGCATGACAACAGGAACAAGGATTACTGAACTACAAAAATAGAACCACAATAGATACAGTGATCGGCAGAAGTGCAATACATGTGACACCAAACAGCTGTCAGATTGCGGCGTCGTTGTTATGTTAAAAGTAGACCACTGTTTGTAATAACAGCTTAATTCTGGGAGGAGGCATCCAGATAAGAATTTATTGTTATGAAAAAGCTTAACAGGAAGTTAATGATACAGTGGCCAATATACGTAGCAGCTCACACGAAGTTATACACTGGCATTAATAAAAAAACGACCACAATTACAGTTATTTCATGAAGGTGTCTAAGAAAACATTTATAGCGCAACGGAACATAAACATAAAAAAATTGCATCTGAGTTTGTTCTCAGCACTGGTGAAAACCAATATTAAATAAAAAGGGGGAAGGTGCTCGAAAACTACTATTTATAGGCAAGTCAGAATTATACTGAACTTATCTTGTTTATTCAGGTCGAACACAAGCAAAATGGGGAACGAATTTTGTTAATGCAATAAAGTGCATAGCCTTACGTAAGTTAATACTGACGATACTCAGCATTGAATTTAACATCAATTACACAGAACTTAACGCTACTAGGGGGGGGGGGGGGTTAGGATTTACTCGCTCACACACACGCAATGCAACAGCGAAACTCACCAAAATCAGCGTGCTATGTTAAAATTATGAAGTTCCTTGAATACATCAGATCGTTTTATAAAATAGTGAGTTAATGATGAATATAGGCGAATTCTGAAAACTGTTTCCAGGAACCAATCGAGAGATTAAAAAAAAAAAATTGATACAATAAGTAATTCTGAAAAATTCGATAACAAGATATACTTCTCTTTCCAAATTGTTTATACGATGAGACATTTTTAATGAGCATAAAATGCTTCTGAGTCTCGTTTGAAATGTGCAACAGTCATTAAGGAAAATATATTTTTGTCGGAAATAATTCCGCAAAATACATAAAAACTTCGTCCAGCAATTTAAAAGAAAGCTGTACCAAAATAAATGTAATTTGTTTCCTTTGAGATAACATAGTTTTGTCACGGTTCGTTGGGACTGAGGGGAAGGGGGTGGAGGGTTCGCGAGAATATTTTTATTTGTAAGGGGGTCGCCAGATTATTTTTACTTGGAAGGAGACTGCACATTCGAAAAGGGTGAAAACCATTCCCTTAGAAGCTTACGTTTTTGCAGTGCCTAGAGACTGTAGATCTTGGTGCTTAAAATAATTTTCAGCTTGATACTTTCCTCAGAAAAAGGAATTTAAGAGTGGATGGACAATACAGTTATACTAAGAGGATTCCGACGAGCACGATGTCAACGGGATGTTAAATTCTGGTCTTCCTTCCTTCCTTCATCTTATGTAATACCCGCATAACGAGAGACGTTTATTACGGATGCCACATGCCTTGCTTTGGCTTGTGAATAATGTGCAGTGTCAGTGTTTATGGATGTAAGCAATAGAAATAAATCATACAGCATGCATGCATGTCTGAAGCGACGAACAGTGTGGCAATTAAAGCTGTCATATAAAATACAAGAAATGTGTTCGGAATTGAGAGTATGAATCAATGAGGGCTGTAAAATTTATTGCATGCATGTGTGGAAGACGTTTCCATTGGTTACATAGTTGACCACCTCACTGTACATCGTATTTAAGCCAAAGCAAGGCATACGACATTCGTAATACACGTTTCCCCCTGTGATGAATTAATGTAATGGACTAGTACCACGGATAGTAGATGCCCCGAGCGAGGTGATGAGCGCTATCACACTTGTCTCGAATTCGGGAGGTCGGTGATTCAAACTCGTCTCCGGCCATCCTGGTTTAAGTTTTCGTGATTTTCTTCGATCAGGCAAATGCCAGGATGGTTCCTTTCAAAGGGAACGGCGGATTTCCTTCCCTCATCCTTACCCAAAAATCCGAGCGTTAGCTCCTTCTCTAATGACCACGCTGTCGACGTGACGTTAAACCCTACTAAAATTTTTGTGTTGGTGTATTGAATTTAGTAGTGTATTTACATAGAGGGGAAATCACCTACAACGTGTACTACAGCCACGGTGGAGTAGCCGAGCGATCTAAGGCGCCTTGCTGCGGAGCGCGCGGGTGCTCTTCGTCGGAGGTTCGAGTCCTCCCTCGTGCGTGGGTGAGTTGTTGTCTTTCACATAAGGTCCCGACAAGAACTATCGAAGCGTCTGCTAGTCTCTAATGACTACTATGTCGACAAGTCATCGAAACCTAATCTCCCTTCCTGTCTTTAATAGAAGCTGTGTGGCATGAGGAAGTTTGGGTCGTTGCGGGAAGCGTGCACGAACGCCGGAGCGGTTGCTCAGTGACCTCTGTAATAAAAAATAAATTAAAAAAAATTAATAAAAACCTGAACAAACATATCATCGATGAATGTACTATCTATGATTCCACGACCGCAAAGAAACAATCCACCCGATGAATGAAAAAAAAAGTAAAAAAAAAAAAAAAAAAAAAAAAACAACAACAACAACATTGCATTATGGTTAACGCCTTCGCCGCTTCCAGAGTACGGAAGTCCCGTAGATTTCCTAACATTTCAACACTTGAACATTTTAAATAAAGAAGCGACGGAACTTAACTGTTGGTTTGGAAACTTTTGGATTAGATCATCATCTACGCACTCTGCTAATCGTATCGCGTAGTCTGTGGGTCTGAAAAGGGTCAGGAGTGATGTTAAGATCCGCACAAAGGCCCTTCCTCTAGATCAGGGTTTTGAACCTTTTCGAATATGCAGTCCCCCTTCAAGTAAAACTATATCTGGCGATCCAACGTGCCAGAACCCCAAAACAACTGTGTGTGAGATTTCGAAGACGACGAATTTCTTTTCTCTCGATACTATTTTTGTGTAAGAATAAAAAATACAGCATTATACGTTACATATAATGAAATCTTTTTATTTATTTTTGTAATGGAACACATTATCCTAATTTCAAATAATTAAGACAGAAAAATATTAGTTGTATAACTAGTGTTAGCCATTGCAGGTAAAATACAGAATCGAATTATCCTTGTCAAGCAAGGTTCTTACTGTAGAGTTAATTTGTAAAGAAATAGATATTTTTCCGAATTTCTCAGCATTACTAACTGTATCTTGTTAATGTAACTATCGATTGGATTCTGAAAACAGTTTTCTGGCTTTGCGATTTTTCATCGTTAATACTGTATTTATTATGATAAACAAAGAATGAAGCTACGTAATTTTAATATAAAGTAAGTTTTAATTTTACGAGGGGCGTTTGGAAAGTACATGCAAAGTCCGAGAGATGGCACCACCGGCGCGTATCGAGGTCATGTTTAGTTATTGGCATCATTGGAAAGAACGCACACCACGTTTCAGACATGTTGGTCTATTTCTTTGTGTTTGGCATTTGTGTGAATCAAGGATGTCGAGTGATTGTCAAAGAATGGACGAAAAAGAATTTCGTGTCTTGATTAAACATTACTTTATGAAAGGCAAAACGCCTCAGGAGACTAAAGAGAATCTTGAAAAACTTTATGGTGACTGTAACAGCTTATAAGTGGTTTCAAAATTTTCTGAGTGGCCATATGGGCACAAGTGAGGCTGAACGTTCTGGACGCCCTGTTGAGGTTACGACTCCAGAAATCATTGATAAAATCCATGATATGGTAATGGATGACAGAAGAGTTAAGGTGCGTGAGATTTCTAGTGCTCTGGGAATCTCGAATGAACGGGTACATAATATTTTGCATAAACATTTGGAAATAAGAAAGCTATCCGCAAGATGGGTGCCGCGGTTGCAAACGTTTGATCAAAAACGCAATAGTGGGAAGTGCCGCAAGGAAGGTTAGCAGCTGTTCATGAAGAATCCGCAGGAGTTTAAGCGTCATTTCGTCACTGTGGATGAAACATGGCTACATTACTATACTCCTGAGATTAAAGAACAATCTAAACAATGAGTTACCAAGGGAGAATCTGTAAAAAAAAAAAAAAAAACCGAAGATCGGTCCTTCTGCCGGAAAGGTCATGGCGACGGTCTTTTGCGATTTGCAAGGGATAGTCCACATCATCTGTAACAGGGTAAAACTATTACAGGTGCATACTATTAATCGTTACTGGAACGTTTAAAAACCGAGCTGCAAGAAAAACGCAGGCGATTGGCCCACAAAAAAGTCCTTTTCCATCACGACAATACACAAGCACACACCTCAGCAGTTGTGGTCGCAAAATTATTGTAAATAGGATTCCAACTCGTTCCAAATCCTCCCTATTCTGCAGACTTGACTCCCTCGGACTACTATTTGCTTCCCAATTTGAAGAAATAGCTGGCGGGACGAAGATTTCATTCAAACGAGGAGGTGATTGCAGAAACTAATAGCTATTTTGCAGGCTTGGACAATTCCTATATTCGGAATGGATGAACAAATTAGAACAGCTTTGGACGAAGTGTATAAGTGTAAAAGGTGACTATGTCGAAATATAAAAATGGTTTTTCCCAATCACGTTAGTAGTTTTTATTATTGCACAGACTTTTCAAACGCCCCTTGTATTAGGCCTATGATTTATATTAAGAAACGCTGATATTGAAACAAGCACTGGGCTGATTGTTTTATGATGCAAGTACACCCTCCCGTAACGGCGACCCCTTGAACAACACTTTGTGACCCCTCTGGGGACGGTTTTGCCAACAGTGAAATGGAATTTCGCACTAAAAAGCTTATTAAAACCACCATAGACCACTAGGTTTTACTCGTGTGTTAACAAAACAAAAATGAACTGTTGCAGTTCGAAATTTTATTTACTTGCCAGTTTTGAGTAATTATTGTTTTTCTTCAGAAGAGACTGTAAAGAAAAAATCGTCAGTGTTGTGAAGTACATAGCTTGTAATAAATAAAATAAAATACAATTAATATAGTAAGATTCAAAAAATACTTAAAAGGAGTGATTATACAAAATGTTAATTATCACATGATAAGCGAAAGGCAATATCACATCTCTCTTATCATGCAATAATTAACAATATGTATAATCTCTCTTTTGAATTTTAAACTTTTATTAATTTATTTTTTTATTTAATTAATTAATTTATTTATTTGCAACCTACGAACTTCACTACACTGACGATTTTTTTCTGTTCAGTCCCTTCTGAAGAAGAGCGATAATTGCTCGAAACCGGTAAGGATTCAGATGATGGATCTCGGATGTGGTTCAACATGGTAAATCAAACGAACATAATCTGGCTTCTTCTGATACTATTGCAACAACTTCTAAAATCAATGAATTCTTCACACACAAAAAATGGGAAAATTACTTTTATAGTTCTTCAAAATTACTGTTACGTTGTTTCTATGAAACTAGCATTTAGAATTTGTTTTATGTTGCCAGCGTAAACATGCTTTATTAAAGTGTTACCATGAAACCTAATCGTTGGTATTCAGGATCAAGGAGCTTTTACGTTAATTATAATAACGAAAGATATAATATTATCGTTGGAGTTGGTCTAGTGTCAGGTTTTTTATCTAAAATTGCCCCGTAAAAGTGTCCACATAATATGAAGCATGCATGCAGATGCATACTTATTAGTGTATTATGGAATATTTGTGCTGCTCGATAGCACAGTGGTAGAATGCCAACCTAAAAAAATCAAACGGTCGTGAGTTCGATCCCCGCCAAGCCCTAGGATTTTTATCTGTCACTTTCTACTTCTTTCGCCTCTGGCAGTGTTGCTTATGTGAAAAACATAGAGTAGCACCGTGGTTCGTAAAACACGGTAAACTGTAAGTCCCCCTATAACTTGCTGGGTAAGTCCGTTCGAAGGTCGGAGGAAGGCAACGGCATACCACCTCTAAACAGGACCATGCCTAGTAAAGCACTGTGGTGTTCAAACCAATCTTGGATTGTTGACTGCATTATCTTTAAGGAATATTTCTGTATTTTGTTGTCCTGTTTTATATCTTGTATGTTATAATGTACGTTTTTGACACGATTAAATAAAAAAGCGCGCTGAACAATATGGGCGCACAAAAATTCGGAATAAAGACAGAATATCGTATATTATAAATGTTTAGGTGATGTAAATTCAGGAGATGCGAGACGTTAGAAAATTAACTAGTTCGGACTTCATCAAAGGTAAAAAATAAAAAATATATATACATATATATATAAATAAAAAATCTCACTGACGTGTTTTACGGCCCACTTTAAATTTGTAGTTTTATCATTTTTTGCAAACATTTCGGACAAATATAATAGTGTACATAATAAAAACAATTATAGTGACATGATTACGACTCTACTATTGTGATAATATCTATGCACCCAACACGTAACCCTTTTAGGATAAAAGGAGAAAAAGAATTGGGAATGGCGGGTCTCGAATCACGGACCATGTGCATCGTAATCCAACACGGTGCCCACTACACTACAGCTAACAATTACGAAATTCGCCCGTTATTTTCGTAGTATTGATGGCAGTTGTTAACTGATGCTAATATGGCATTCTTAGACAGTAGATTATCAATTATCGTACAAAGAACGTGTTTTCGTTAATTCTTCAGTGCGCCGTTGCTTTGAAATAACAACGTGTAAGTTAGATTAAGAAAATCATCAAATACGCAACGCAAGATGGCGTATGCCAGAGAGAGTTCTGGACGTGGAAAGTCACATGATATTTGCGAACGGCTGGTTTTCGTAAAATCAATGGACGGTGTCAAATAGCCGTTATTTTTGCAAATATCTTTCAAACGGGAGGAGATACGAAGAAAACATAAAAGAGCAAAGTTGTAGAGAATTTACTCCTCTACAAATTCGGTTATTCAATTTTCGTGTCAGATGAATAGTTCGTTTGAAATTACAATTGTATTACAAACGGCTGTTTTTGGTATTACTACCGTACTTTTTGTCCGTAAAATTTGAAAAAGGGAGATTCTAGTCTCTGACGGCCTACAATTATTTCTGTAAAATTTAGTGCTGATCGGTTGAACGGTTCGTCTTAAAAGGTGGGAACACGTTAACGGACAGACACACACAATCCCAAAATCGCCGTTATTTTTGCAAATATCTCTGAAACAATACGAGATATGAAAAAAAACATAAGAGAGCGAAGTTGTAGAGAAATTTTTCCTCTACAAATTCGGTTATTCAATTTTCTTGTCAGATGAATGGTTAAGCCGTTACTTTCATTTAAATTTCGAGCTCTCAAAAGACGATCGCAAAGGCCCACTTTTAGTGTTACTACCGTAACCTAAAGTGGGCCAATACTTTTTCCATAAAATCAACGAAATATTTTTAAAATCCACCATAATTTCCACTAGCCACTAGATGTAATATTTACCCACTAGACAGGTACTCAAAACCACCAGATTTTGTGGGAAAACCACTAACTTGGCAACACTGCCTAGACAGACAGACAGACATCCCAAAATCGCAGTTATTTTTGCAAATATCTCTGAAACGATACGAGATATGAAAAAAACATTAGAGAGCGAAGTCGTAGAGAATTTTCCCCTCTACAAATTTGGTTATTCAATTTTCTTGTCATATGAATGGTTAAGCCGTAATTTTCATATAAATTTCGAGCTCTCAAAAGACGATAGCAAAGGCCCACTTTTAGTGTTACTACCATAACCTAAAGTGGGCCCTATCCTTTTTCCATAAAATCAAAGAAATATTTTTAAAATCCACCATAATTTCCACTAGCCACTAGATGTAATATTTACCCACTAGACAGGCCTCGGTTGCACAGTGGTAGAGTGCCAGACTATAAATCCAAAGGTCGCGGGTTCGATCCCAGCTAGGTCCCAGGATTTTTATCTGTCACTTTCCACTTTTTTCACCTTTGGAAGTATTGCTCATGTGAAAAATAGCGAGTAGCACCGTGGTTCGGAAACCACGTTAAACTGTAGGTCCTCCTATAACTGGCTGGGTAAGTCAGTTCGAAGGTCGGAGGAAGGCAACGGCATACCACCTCCAAACAGGACCACGCCTAGTAAAGCACTGTGGTGTTCAAACCAATATTCAGATTATTGACTGCTTTACCTTAGACAGGTAAAAACCACCAGTTTTAATGGGAAAACCACTAACTTGGCAACACTGCCTGGGGGTCGCGACCCACAGGTTGAAAAACACACGAACCAGAAGGGAGGGGGGGGGGGAGAAGTGCCAGTAATGATAAGAAACACCCTTCACCATTCACTATGGAATGCATCCAGCACAATTCCCACTAGCCACTAGATGTAATATTTCCCCACTAGACAGGTACTCAAAACCACCAGATATAATGGAAAAACCACTAACTTGGCAACACTGTCTGGGGGTCGCGACGCACAGGTTGAAAAACAAATGAACTAGATGGGAGGGGGGAGAAGTGCCAGTAATGATAAGAAACACCCTTCACCATTCACTACGGAATGCATCCAGCACAATTCCCACTAGCCACTAGATGTAATATTTCCCCACTAGACAGGTAATCAAAACCACCAGATATAGTGGGAAAACCACTAACTTGGCAACACTGCCTGGGGGTCGCGACGCACAGGTTGAAAAACACCTTAACCAGATGGGAGGGAGGATAAGTGCCAGTAATGATGAGAAACACCCTTCACCATTCACTGCGGAATGCATCCCGGCTATGCACAGTACATTCACCGGTACCGCAAGACACCTCGGGGCGATTGCGGCCGTGCTTACTGACGGCGAGTGACAAATGGGCAATTTCGCCGACGTTAACGACGCCGGTCGCGAGACGGCGTCTCCGTCGGCCCAGCGTGGAGAAGCGGATCGCGAGGTGGAGTGGGGGGTGTCGCCCCTCCCCTTTCGCCGCCGCGCGACGCCCCCTCCCGCGCCGCCGGGCGGCCGCCGGCAGGCCTTTCTCTTCGCTCACACCACAGGTTGACCGCCTACCGGCTCGGACGTGGCAGCCCCACACACTCGGCCGCTCCCAGCAGCTACCTCGCAGCCAGACACCCGACCGCCTGCCCGCGCACACGTGCGCCCAGCAACAGGTGGCCACAAGCCGTTAGCCGCAGCCGGCGACGCGCGGCAGACGCGACGCGACACCGACGCCGCGACCTTTGTCGTCCGCAGCCGCTTGCGACACATCCGCGGCGGCCGCTTTTACGGGTGCCGCCCACCTATGCAGGCCGCCCTGTGACCGGGCGCAGCCAGTCAGTGTGAGTTGTCGGCGCGCTCGTTGACTATACCGCACCTGGCCGGCTCACGCTTCCCACGGGATCTACGCTCGCCGCTTTCTGCTCCGCGAGGGCGCATTCTACCGCGTCCTCTTCACCTGCAGCGTGAATAACTTCTCTAGAAACATACAAGTACTTCAAATGTGACTCACCGCGTCACTAAACGTACATATTTTGTGCTAACGGTGTTCAATACTGTCTTGTGTGACTAATATGAAAAGGCGGAAGAACACCACACTTTAACCTGTTCGCGATTGTTCGTACTTTATACCAGTGATCCGAGTGTCTCCTTGTGTATGGTCTGAATAATTAACCCTTTACATTTTAGTGATCGTAGTTATTCTTCGATATCTACTCCGGTTGAGATATCTGATTACGAGTAATATACACACACACACACATATATATATATCTGAAGATCGGGAATAGTGTTTGTGCCGTGTGGATTTGTCCGAGTGATGAACGAGGACCACCGCTGAACGGATTCGCCCGCTTCGAGACCCGCCCAGCCGCACCATGCTCAACTGCTCGGAGGTGGAGTGCATCCTGCACCACGACCACTACTACCACCAGCTGCACCAGTTGCAGCACCACCTGCAGGATGGCCGCGAGCACCACGAACACGGTCAGTACCGAACCCACTGTTTACAAGACCGGCGCGACCACTTGTCGCCTCTGGCGCTGGTGCGGCCGCTGTGCGTAGGAAGAATTCTAATGTGCCATTGTTGTCACTAGTCCTGTGTTTTTACCCCCACCACGTCTCCCCTCCCTCCCCCCACCCTTCTCGCGCAAACGCACACCCCTCTCCTCCTCCCGTAACTGCACTGGCCCAGTTAACTCGGCCAGGTGCATTCAGGTACATCCATAGACGTACGTTAACTATACTGGTAGAATCGCAGGCATTATTGAAGCCGGACGTCGCCATCTTACCTGCACAAATCTCGATTCGTGTACGTTATAAAAAAATTACTGTAAAATACGAGACGTGTATTGACCTATTCCTTATCAGTATTTCACTTATACAAAAGTAGTAGCTCACACGCTCTTTAATGACGTACTTCTGAATATTTTTAAAACAAGCTGAGAACTAAGATCTCAGAGTAACTCGTAATTATAGAAGGTTTTGCATCGAACTAAAGAATGTGTGCCCCAAATTTTAAAGAGCAGCTAATATACAAACATCTAATTTTATTTATTTATTTTTTAGTTTTGAGTGATCTCTGTGCGACTGAATAAGGGCAATATGTATTTTCCGAGATGCCTATAGCCTTAATTCATTAAAAGAGCGAGTACAAAATACTGACTTCAGTAACACATTACCAGTCTGTATTATAGTTAACGTACGCCTCTGGGTCTACTGCATGCAGACTAAGCAGTGTTTTTGCCATTAGACTTCCTCCATCTGGATCTCGATCCCGTATGAGTTTACAAAAATCATAAAGCTTATTCTCGGTGAGAACTATAAAAAGTAAGGTTGAAGCTGTGAAGAGGGCGCAACATAAAAGAATTTATGTGTTTGTAAACATAGATAAAAAACAATTGTATGAAATATCAGTAGAACTGCTTAGGCCAACAGCCGATTGTTGTCTTTAAAGAAAATTCAAAATTTAAAGAATTTCTTTATTAATAACAGAACCTATCAGCGATATTATACCATTGCCAGATTTAAATCAAGAACAGAAGAAATTAAGCGAAAGAAGACACAAAAATGAAATGAAACACTTGTCCTTCACTTACATTGATTAGATACGATGAAAACCTCTCAAATTATGTGTCAACTAAACAACATTACTAACGAAAATAGTAGGCTCAACTCCATAAACTTATCAATGATAATGGCTGCATCAATTTCATAATGAATTCAAGGAAGTCTTTCGGATATGAAATTAATCTGTTAATATTAATATACTGATTCTACCATTCTTACGCGACTTTATTTAGTTTTATAAAACTTTTGCCGTCCAAATTTTAATCCAGAAAAATAGAATTATCCTTACATGAAACTGAGTCCATCAAATTGCCTGTTCATCTCTGTTTCACAACAAATCACGATGAATCAAAAGTCTAATTATGGCATCATTGTTTTCACTATAAAATACCTAAAAGTATCGAAGATAATTTCCCTGTATTGCCTATGGATCCCGATTTCGCAATACTCATCCAGTTAAAAAGCAAATAAATAAATGTAACAGATTTTAAGTTAGACTCACATCCATAGAAATGTGAAAGCCACAATCAATTTTGTGCAGCAATGTTTGCGTGATGCACGTACAAATACTCTGACAGACTGAAAAGAAATCTAATTATTATTTATTTATTGATAAATCTGAAGCATTGAATTAAAATTTGTGGTGCGACCGGGAATCGAACCCGGACCTCCATGCTTACTAGGCAGACGTCTTAACCGTTTTATTTTTATTTTTATTTTTTTTTATTTTTTATTAAACTCCTTCCTCTCCTTCAGCCCCGCCTTTCGCTCGCCATCTTCTGCCTTCTCGGCCTGGCTTCAATGCCGTTTTAGTCTTCTCGGTAAGAAAATTAAAATTTGTACTTCTCTAAACACAGAAATTAAAGTTAAATGTCTTCTTCAAACAAAAATCATATAAACATAGTTGAAATGAAAGTAATAACGCTATGTAACTCAGTTCTTGTATTGCACTGTGGCTGGCTGCTAAACTAATATTAGAAGTGCACCTCGCCGATCCCCAAAGCGCCTCGCGTTGGAGTCGGGCACGTCTTCTCGATAGACTTTAGAGTAAATTCCATTGTCCTGATCAGTTCTAGCTCTAAGTCAACCGTTAGACTACCACACCACTAACGATTAAGGCGCGTTGGAATAGTCTATGTACGATTTCCCTCCACAACACAAACTTTAATTCAGCTTTATTTATTTATTTATTTCTACTCCTGTTATAAAGACCTCTTCTATGTACAGACATTCGCTATTTACAATTAAATGTGTAACTTATTCAAACATTTTTCAAATTTTGTTTCTTTTTAGTACGTTCTTCAAATCAAAACCCGTAGTGCATGAATTCTCTTATATATCCTCTCAGCTTCTCGAAATACTACACTTTAAGACGACGTTCTGATGGTCTAAGCAATTTGTTTCGTCTGAAACAGAACGTCCGGTCGTCAATTCTCCATCAAGCAGCTAGTGACTGTAAGCTGGCTGATGTTCTTCCCGATATTTTTAAAGCAAACTCAGAACTAAGATCTCGAAGTATGTCGTAATTATAAAAGGTGTTGCATCGTACTGAAGGTGTGCCCCATATTTTAAAGAGCAACTAATATACGACTAATGAAACATTTGCTTCCAGAAAAATACACTATCCTAAATGCATCTTTAATCAAGGCAGGCTTACCACATAAAATAAACTCACGAAATATGACTGTATGAAAATTTAAACACACCGTACCATTTTAATACCGTTGAACTGTCAATCCTCAGTTGCTGTCATCATAATATTAATCTTTTTTATATATTTTCCGAGACGCGTGTCGTCTGGATTTATTAAAATAAATGATGCACACCACAGTAATAATAAAACATGGACTGTTTAAAAGATGCCTGGGTCAGAATTTTTTGTAACTATTCAGTCGCAGAAAGGTATCAGTTACTACCGAACGGTGTTTTAGCAAAAAGACATGAAGAACCCGAAACTAAGCTTTTCATGAAATAACATTATGATAAAACATTTTTAAGTATATTCAGCTTGTGTATATTTCTTTCGGTTACATGAACGATAAAATGAAAACAAAAACCATTTCACTAGCGTGATGTTTGTTTCTTCCTCTGTACTTCTTATTTTCATCTATGAACAACAAAAGTGTGCTTGTCTTATAAGTCTGTGATATCTCTGAGATACGCATACGTTATTAAAAACGAAGAACCATTATTAATTTTATTACAACTTTTTTCCAATTTTGAAATGTTCTATTCAAATACTACATGACTCTTTCCGAACCAACCGCGACTCCCAGCTTAAGCCAAAATTATCTTTCGGGCATAACATAGTGCTAAAGAGATAATCTCATTTATTCACTTGGAAGTGAAAAAAAAAAAAAAAAAAAAAAAAAAAAAACAGTTACAGCTATCACAAAGAATACCGTGAACACACAAAACTTTCAAAATTGTATAATAACCAATAATCTCTCAATATATACAAGTCATTAAGGAACAGTTATTGAAATGTTTCTGTAATCAGAATATGCTGCTTTGTAGTGGACCATCTGTGTTCTAATTTGAGTTGGCATAGTAACAAGGAATGCAGTGATAAATTTAAGTAATTTAAAGAGTTTCATCATATATATTGCGTCAATGCGTTATTTACAACTATTTGTTTCTTATCCCTGCTCCAGAAATGACAAGAGAAATGACCATGTTGACTCAAATTGTTTCTTACGTAACCACGAATGTTTTCTTGATTTGTATCAGAGCAAAGCCATCATATTGCTTAAAAGATTCTGGGGTAGACTTATTCCATGGATTAATAACGCGTTATACTCTTCTCATCGTTGAATTTAAAAGGATTATATATTTTGTTTGGGGTTGTATATGACCCTCTTTTCTTCTAACAGGAACATTATTTTATAGTACCTGAAAATCCGGTGTTGTCCAGATATTTATTAAGAACAATATTATTTTCCATAATAGTCTGTTATTCCCTCAGCAAAATTTTCTTCGATTCTTGGGTCTCTACGTCGTACTGGAACTTCAGAGTATAAGGAAATATTTTCTACGAAATATTACATATATCTGTAACTTTTATGGTGACTGGTGAAAATTTGTCCAAGTCTGTTGCAAAATACCCTCCGCCTTGCACCCTACGGTAGATTGCGCAGTATAAAATCCTTCTTTATGAAAACATACATACATGTGCCAACTATCATGGTGATCGTTAAACGGTGTCTGTCAATAACTCACAAACATACCAACATCCAGTTTCTTATAGAGTAATCATAAATAAAACTAAGAAATTTCGAAGCGATGCAGAGTTTACTTTGTAGATTATGTCTGACACAGGAACCCATGTTACGAAATGTCATCCGTCTAAGCTATGCTCACTTATTCAACTTCGAAACTGAAGGAAGTATCTTTTACTGTAAGCTCTTTGGAAGGAGGTATTATGGAACAAAATTTGAAAACAATGTCCAGTTAACATTAGTTATAAAATGCATATCTTAAGAGCTGCGAGACTCATCTTCGATAGGCCTACTGTTAAACACCAACTCTTCTATTAGCCAAGTGGTCATCGCTCTTAAGGCATTCACTTCAGACACCTTGTTTACTGGACATTTTCTTCTTGATTTGGTCCCCAGTACCGAACCTCCTCTGCAAATATGGAAGTCTTATTGTACAATGGATTTGCTTCGCAGTATCTAGGTTGATCATGTGCAATATCATAATTGGCAATAGCATAATTGGGTGCCATTTCCAGACATAGGTTCCTGTGTAAGGCTTTGGATACTGAAGCCTTCGTCTACATGTGGCCTTAATGGAATCACGTGAACAGTGTTGCCAACGAGGTCATGATAAAAACCACCTAAGTGACCATAAAATCCCACCAAAAACCACCGAACTTTCCGAAGTTCCCATGCAAAAAGAAACCACTGTCTATTCGTTTGTTCTTGACCGACTGATTTGAAATTTGGACGCAACTATGCATTTTAGAGGAAGAGTTTTTATATACCTGACTTATCTGCATACACACTAGACGGAAATACAAAAAAAAAAAAAAAAAAATAGTTTATTCAAAAACACTTCAGTAAACATGTTATATATAAAAACAAACAATAATTACTTTGAGCCATTGCCATGTCTGCCGGGTACAGACAGCAAATTGTGAAATATTTGAACTTGAAAACAGAAAGTAATCCAGTCTGGAAAGAAGGTCAGCGTCAGTCATTCTATTGTCTTTACTTTATGTCAGAAGATCTAGATTTCAGCTATATTCCAATGTAATCACATCTGAGAAAAAAGAAAGTTAACAATGAAATTACAGTTACATATTAAAGTGTCTGCAATGTTCAGTCATTTTCACAACAAGTAAAATCTGATAAAGTGCTGTAGCAACAAATACATACCATTAACACAATGTCAGTGTGTGATGCAAGTACAACACTTCCTCTCCATGGAGATTGGAGAAGTCAACACAGAACTAACAGCCTACTACAATGAGCAATGAGTCATACCATTGTTAATATCTTTGAACTCTTAAGAATTTTACATTTTATCCAATAATGTGATACATTTCATAGTTTTAAGAGTACGATTTCATGAAAATCCAACAACTTTCCCACCGTCAGCTTTGTAAATTGGTCAAGAAATTTTCGGAATTTTTTATAACAACAGCCAATATTCAAAAATATGTAGTCAGAGTGCACCAGAAAGCTTATTATAATGTCATATAAAGATCAGAAGTAAATCAGTTTAGACCTTTTCAAGATTTTGTTATTTTTATCATCAGTATTTCAATTATATATCCAATATCCTTGTAAATGTTTATTGGAGCATTGTGTACATGTTTGGAGTAAATCCTCAAGAAGTTTTCGAATTTTTGGCAACATTTTAAACAATGTCTTGTTCTTACATGGAAGTATAGAATATCCGTTTGTGTTTTGGCCGCTCCATCTGAGACATCGTTGGCTTCGCCTACGTAAGCTCTTCCACATCCTCCCACCCCCCCCCCCTCCCCCTGTTATTCCACGGGTTTTCTTTTAGTAGCTTTTGCTATTACTAAAACGTGTGTGTTTTTACTTCCCCGTTTTTTGGTCGCTACTAGGCCTATTTTATCTGGAGATTTGACGACAGGATTCTTACTAATAATTTTAGATTTTAATTCGCGGCAGCTGTGACTGATGACGGTGTACCCCATCTTTTATATTTTTGTCTCGTGGATGAAGATATACAGTCTAGAGCTATTCCCACATTTTTTGTCCCCATACTGCCTTCTTTCCTCCAACGACATTTTTAAACTGTCGCACCACTTTCACAGCAGTGTATTTTGGTTATAGGTGATCTGATGATATCCCAAAAGGGCGAAACGCGTCATAAATAATAAAAAGATTTTTCACAACAGTGACTGTACTCTTTCTACATATCAATAAATAATACAAGGTGCGTCTGAAAAGTTTGGTGAATGGAGCCATATTTTGCAAACCGCGCTGGTGAGGATGAGGTGCCCACGCAGTCACGTTGAGGGACATGTTAACAAGCGCCCCCTATTGAGCAAAGCACTGCAGTGAAGCGGTGGTTCACGCTGTGACCCAGCTAACAGAGTCAGTGTGAGAACTCGTGTCATTGCGACATGGAGCGCAAAATGGAGCAACGCGTTGACATCAGATTTTGGTTCAAATTAGGGTATAAGGGGACGGAAAACCGTGAGATGTTAGTGCAAGTGTATGGTGTTGAAGCAGTGAGTAAAAAATGTCTGTTTGGGTGGTTTAAACGCTTTAGAGACGGAAAGGAATGTGTGGAGGATGAGGCACGTTCCGATCGACCGTCCATAGTCACAGTCCCAGACAACATGGAACGCGTACGACGGATGCTTGGGGATGATCGGCGGCTGTCTTTGAGAATGATAGCATACCAGATAAAGATTAGCCCTGAAAGGCTTACGCTTCGCAACGGTAGCGGAGACCGGAAAACGCGTGACAGTGTTTCGAGCGATTCCACTAGAAGCGTTTGTCGACAGTTTCCGACAGCTGAAGTGTATCGTAACCAATGGCGGTTAGTTTGAAGGCCAGTAAAGGTGTTTTGTTTGTAACTCTTGGCAGCGGTGGAGTGGCCGAGCGTTCTATGGCGCCTGCTGCGAAGCGCGCGGTTGCTCGCCGTCTGAGGTTCGAGTCTTCCTTCGAGCATTTGTGTGTGTGTGTGTGTTGGCCTAACTGTAAGATAGTTTAACCAGTTAATGCATACCTTTCTCTTTGAAACTATAAAAACTACTACGATTAATGTATAGTGTGTAGATACTGAGAAAAATATCGAAAAAAAAAAATCGTTGAAATTATTATTCACTACTAGCATAAAAAGTTCTAGTTGGTTAGCTATAAAGGCTGGTTGGAAATTCCAGTTACAAACTTCTAGCACTTGTATAGGGTAGTGAGTTCATAATATTTTGAGGAGGTACCCATGTCGGGAAACGTATCGTTTCCGTTCTACGACGGTTTCAATTCAGATGATTATCTCATTCAATCCTACTTGAGGAATATAGTTAGGCGTAACCAAGTACAATTGTTGCAGTCAATTTGAAAAGAATACTGAATCGTTCCGTTATTACTTACGCACTTTCATTACAATTTACACATTATGGTTTACATTAGTCGTCATCAACAAGAACCCAGCATCTACGGCACCAGCCGCAACGTACTGATGCAATACTACAGCGGCTCGATGTGGCGACCACCAACGTCGTTACACACATTTTACTTCCGAAGCATGTTCTGGTACACTCCCTCCTCCCCACCTGGTGTCTCTTCAGTGTCTTGTGTAGCGGCCAGAACTCTGTCACTAAGCACACGTTGACGAGTTACACATCTGAATTGAAACTGTCGTAGAACGGAAACGATACGTTTCCGGACATTTCCAATTAAATATTTAGTGTAGCCACTACCCTCTACATGTCCTAGAAGTTTCTAACGGGAATTTCCGACCACCCAGTATATCGCTTCCATGATGTACCCGTTGTAGTAAATGTCTCTGTTATGCCTCTCATTTTTCCAGAAAGAAACACATAATGGAACTCTAGTATGTGATTGACGACTGTGACTTGGCGAAGGGGGAATACAAATGTAAACAAACGCACATCTTAGGAGTAACTCAATGCAGCTAACTGTCGAAATTATTCAGTAGCAATCTGCAATTTATAATTTCTAGGATGAGCTACTAGCATTTGTAACACTATGTATAAAAGCAGCTACAAATGAATTTGTGGTAAAATGTTGATCAGATGGAGAGATAGTGGAAAAAATAAGGCATATAGCTGATCAGCTACACTAGAACGCCCACCCTAGATCTACCCCTTGGAACGCCCATTGGAAGTCAGTTGACCATTACGTTTTTTATCATATTTTAAAATGCTTTGTTTTAGAAAATGTAAAGATATTTCGTATTTATTGTCATTAATAATGATTTTACTAGTTTTACATGGGTAATAATAATAATGTAGGCACATTCTTATATGAAGCTGATAAAAATGATTTTTAATCTATACCAGACAAAAATTACATTTTCAATCTATCTGTTTTACGTGATATAACAATAGGTGACAAATGTTGTTTTCACAGGATAGCCTAATTATTCATAAATTATACTTTTTCTGTAACAAATAAATACTTCTTTACGTGACTATTCACCTGCATATTTTGCAATTCCCTAACTTAAACACGGATGACATGCAGATTTCTTACATATGAAGTAAATGTCTCAGATTCTGTTTTTGTTGCACAATCCAATTTGGCAAGTTTTCGTTTCGTCCCTTTAGGTGTTCCTTCTTTTCTGTCAGCATTCAAAATAGATCGAGTCTGGAGTTGCTGAGAGCGAGAACTTCTGACAGGTACCACCAAACAAAAGCGTAATAGCCACTAAGGCAACAATGTATGGAACTGATCATTGTTGGCTAACAAAAGCGCCAGATAAACCGGATAAATTGCATGGTTGTGAGAAGCAGTCAATGGTAAATGTGTAAAAATTTGCAGTTACAAATCAAAATTATTAAGGTAACTTAAACATCGTCTAAAACTATTAAAAGTCAGAAAATCACAGTAATGTAGTATTTTAAACACCGAATATATTTCCATCTTAAAATGAAATAGGGTCATTTGACCCCCACTGGGCGTTCTAGTATTAAAGGGTTACGTAGTTTGTAAGTCTAGGGATCCATTTGGATCCGTTGGATCCATTTGGTTTACAAATATTTGAAATACTTTTTTTTTTTTTTTAACTGATGTTTTCTCATTTCCCGAGGCCATTCACCAAACTTTTCAGATGCACCTTGTATGTTCCATCACTATATATATGTGTGTGTGTCCAGAAAAGGACTACCTGATTTTAAAATTAAATATCTCGAAAACAAAGATCGATAGAGGAATGCAGTAAACGGTATGCCATAGAGATCGCCCATTCAAGCTCGTCCATCGTGGCGTGATGCTTCGGGTGACCATGTCTTTCACTGTGTCACAGGGAGTCAAATCCGGCGAATATGGAGGCCAATCCATGCCTGCACCAGTAAATTTGGGTTATTCCAAAGCAATGACTCGATTCCCGAAGTATTCCTCAAGACAGCGAAACACTTGTTCGGACCGATGTGGTCGGGCTCCATCTGCATAAACCATTCTAACGCTTGCTGTGTGGCGACAAATTGTTACGAAATTGCAACATATCGTGCACCAGTGGCCGTTTCTCGAATGAAAAAAGGGCCAATAATGCCTCTGCTGCATACTGCAGCCCACACAGAAACTTTAGGAGAATACAGGAGTTTCGCTTCATACCAATATGGCTTTTCGGAACCCCAAAATCGCCAGTTTTGCTTATTTACGTATCCATTCAGGTGGAAGTGTGCTTCATCTGTAAACCAGATGCAGTCGACATCAAATCCTTCAGTATCAATCATTGTGAGCATCTGATTAGCAAAGGCAACCCTTTGTAGCACAGCTCGTACGGGTATGGCCTGGTGCATTTGAATTTTGAATAGCCGGCCGCGGTGGCCGAGGGGACTGAGGCGCTCCAGTCACGGTCTGCGCGGCCACTACGATCGGGGGTTCGAATCCCCCCTCGGGCATGGATATTTGTGGCGTCCTTAGTAGTAGTTAGTTCATAAGTAGTTTGTACGTTTAGGGTCGGATGACCCCGTAGTTAAGTCCCATAAGCTATACAAACATTTGAACATTTTTGAATTTTGAATGGAAACATGTGTAGGCTCTTTCTCAGTATTTTCTGCATGCTAGAACGCTTCAAACCAGTCTCAGATGCAATTCTACGGACGGATGACATTGGATTTCGCTGAATAATTCCAGAAACTGTGGCGATATTTTCAGGCGTAACTGCGGTTTGCTTGCGACCAACATGGGCCACTAGATCATCAGTTACGCTGCCTGTTCGTTGAAATTTTGCGAAGAGCGTACGAATGGTTCTCGCATCGGGTCCTTTTGGAACATTAAATCGTGCTTGAAAACTTCGCCTTGTTGCCGAAGGACTCTCTTCTAACCTGTGGTACTCTAGCACCAGAAAAACGCGTTGTTCAATGGAGTACATGGTTTGAATCTCTTCCTTCGGTACGCTAACCTCCTTTCACGTTTCAAAAGTGGAACACTAGTGGAACACGGATCACTATTTATACTAGGCATTACGTATGGCGGTTACAGCGCCATCTGTTAGCAGCTTTTGTAACTATTATTTCAAACTGCTGTATAAACTTCTCACAGCTTTCACAATAAACATACCGTTTACTGCATTCCTCTATCGATCTTTGTTTTCGAGATATTTAATTTAGTAACGACTGTGAACATTCGTTCATCACAGGACAGCTAACTCTGTAACTTCAAAATTTGATCTGAAGATGGGCAGCTGTCTCGAAACCGGTCATGTTTTAGAAAATATAAGCGATCTGGAGACGGATATTCAAGAATTTTATTTAATTTTGAAATCAGGGAGCCCTTTTTTGGACACCCTGTATATTTCTTTTGCTCCTAAACATTTTCTTCAGACCCATTTTTAATGTTCATATTTCATTTAATCTGATGCATACCATGAAGTGCTTACATAACCTAATGAGAAAAATCAACAGTTTACTTGAAGTACCGACGCGTCTTTTCGGAAACGCCGATTAGTGAACAGAGGAGAGCGCGTTGGCCCAGCAGAAGCCGTGGCAGGTCGGAAATCGCGTGTGCGCCGGCACGCCGCTCCCCATGAGCGTGGCAGCAGGCCAGGCGCGCGGGCTCTTTTGTTTTGCCGCGGTGTATCCTTGGGCCCGTGCTGTGTGCTGCTGCTTTCGTGGTCCATTAACACCGCCGGCATGAGCGCTCACGTGGCGGGCACACCGAGGCACGGCCGGCCGCCGCAAACGTCGCTTTAAAATGCGCGGCCGCTGCCAGGGGGCGCGTGCAGGAACGTTCTCTGCACTTACGTTGCGACACGAGTGCTGAGGCCGCACCACTAATACTGCGCCGACACGTCCCGCGTTCGCGCTCTGGTCCAGTAATGATGCCTGTGCTGTCGATCGCAGCAGGGGAACGGGTTACAGCCGGCTGCGGTGGCCGAGGGGACTGCGGCGCGCTAGTCACGGTCTGCACGGCCAATACGCGGGGGTTCGAATCCCCCCTCGGGCATGGATATATGTGTCGTCCTTAGTATTAGCTAGTTCATAAGTAGTTTGTAAGTTTAGGGACTGATGACCCCGTAGTCCCATACGCTCTACAAACATTTGAATAATTTTTTGAAACGGGTTTCATTAAACGAGCGCTCGCTGGGTAGTTAGGAAAGTAAGTCCCGTTTTCTTGCTCTTCAACTTCCAAAATTTTCACGACACTGCAAATGCGGCAAAACAACTTCCACTGAGCTTCTGCTGGAATGTTTTTTTTTATTTTTTTTTATTTTATTTTTTTTTTTTTTTTTCATCAGTCTCGACCTCGCATCTAGTATTTTCATTTCTATCTGCATCCGAATTTTCTCCGCGGAAATAATGAGAAAATTCGGAACGCCACCAATTGTATGTATTAACCTTGTAAATAACTCGAGGTTAGTTTGTCACAGATATGAAGAAAGAAGAAAAAAAGTGCGTACGTAGGCGTTAAAAAGGCCGAAAGAAAGATGATTTTTTAGCTATAACGCTAACGTTACCTTTTCTATGAAGCATTTCCAAATCTCCAATAATAATACCTAAACATCGAAAATTGAAGTGCTGCCAACTTTTGAAAATCAAATGTTCAAATGTTTGTATAGTCTATGGGACTTAACTACGGGGTTATCAGTCCCTAAACTTACAAACTACTTATGAACTACTTACGAACTAGGACGGCACAAATATCCATGCCCGAGGGGGGATTCGAACCCCCGACCGTAGTGGCCGTGCAGACCGTGACTGGAGCGCCTCAGTCTCCTCGGCCACCGCGGCCGGCCCAACTTTTGACCAGCGTACCGATCACGTGCTGTAATATAAGTGACACACTAAAATAACAAAGTTTTGTGAAATCATATTCTGGAAACGTTCATGTTTAAAGGGTTCATTTGCAGTAACACACTCATACCGGCAAGCTACAATGCGACGACTGCTGGTCGATGATGTTGTCAGCAACGGACATCAATATATGTCAGTAACGCAGTCTGGCAAATAATGTTGTTTACTGGCTTCGTTACTTCGCTTACGTTTCTGTAAGAATAACCTTCTGGTCACTAGGCACCGTTAGTACAAAGATTGAAAGAAGTTCCTAATTTCTAAATGCTTAATTTTGATATTGATAATTACGAGGCGCGTCCAGAAAGTAAATTCCGTTTGGTAATAAAATGAAATTGCACACAGACACAGAAGAAATGTTTATTGCACAAAATTCTACAACTCTTAAACTACTTTCCCACTTAACTGCCGAAATTTTGCAGGCATTTGTCATAGCGTGGCACCAGGTTTCGTATACCGTCTTCATAGAAATCTGCCGCCTATGTCTTCAACCAGTTGGAAATAGTTTCTTGCAGCTCGTCGTCATTGGTGAAGTGATGACCGCCAAGGAGAGACTTGAGATGTAAGAACAAATTGAAGTCGCCAGGAGCGAGGTCAGGGCTGTACGGAGGATGGTCAAACATGTCCCAGCCAAATCCCTGTAGGAGGTTTTTCGTCACATTTGCAGTGTGATCGTGAAATTTGGGGGAAGTCCATAGTGAGAGCACTAATTGTAAACCTACGGTTTTCCTGGATCTTGTCATCAATCGCGTGAACCAGTTCTTCTGTAACCAAAGGTGGACGCCCACTTCGTTCTTCATCGTGCACATCACTACGCCCGCCATTGAACTGTCGGACTCATCTTCGCACCATCGAATCATCATCGCATTTGGTTTCGTAAACATCGCAAATTTGCCGATAAATTTCACTTGGTTTCACTTTCCTCGCATTCAGAAACCAAATCACCGACCTGATTTCACAGGCGGCGGGATTTTCAATCAACGCAGACATTTCAAACAAGCACAACAAAGCGTACGTAACTGACAGCGATCTCCAAATGGCGCACGTTCTCCTTCTTGATACACATCGTCTACAGCGCATGTGCGGAACTGCAATCGCAGCGCTGCAGCGGAGATAAATTGAAACGGAACTTACTTTCTGGACACCCTCGTATTAGAACTCAAATAAACCAATATTTTTGATTGCCATAAGCGTTTCGCCTTTATTGAATTCTTGGCATATTCCCGCTGGGTTAAATGCTTAGTAGCATCTGCGATACTGACAAATTCGGAACAGCAGATATACTGTACATCTCTATTTGCGGTTTTCTCCATCTGGAAATTATTTCATGGCACATTTGCGTAACCAGATTAAAAGTTAAAACCGCCACGTTCCCGGCTTCCGCGTTCAGCCTCGGCTCATCTTGCGTGTCGCAATTAGTTTCGGCGTCGCTGGCAAGCCATTATCCTTTGAGGCGGACGTCGGTTAATGAGCAGGTATCAAGCGGAAAAGAGCCGCCTGCGTCATTTTTAAATTGTTTTTGTGTTTAGCAAACATACACGGTGTTGCTAACGAAACAAGGGTGGGACACCCCATTCCCTCTAGCTCTGAGGGAACGTATAATGTACTCAGATGTTTTTCTTTAACGAAAATGATTTCAAAATCGCCGCGGCGGAGCGGCCGAGCGCATTCAGCCACCATTTTACGATGCGCAAGGCCGTTCCCCCTCGGGCATGGATGTTTGTGCCGTCTTTAGTATAAGCTAGTTCGTAAGTAGTTTGTAAGTTTAGGGACTGATGACCCTATAGTTAAGTCCCATAAGCGGTACAAACATATGAACATTTGAATTTTGAAATAACAATAAACATTCTCAATGCAGTTTCCACGTCTTGATGTTGATGATGGTGCAGAGTAGTGCTTAGAACCTCTGATGTGTTGAATGTGTAATTTATTTACTTGTTTATTTACTCATTTATTTAAGCTGGCACGATTAGGGCGGTCGGGCTCTCTCTTGCACCTAACCAGGCGTTCTACATATTTCACATTTCCAATATTACAGAAGTTATACTGAATCCACAAAAATTAAAATTTTCAATCAGAACAGGTAACAGAAGGACATTCAAAAAGTGTATATCAGTATATGATGAATAAGAAAGGTGGCAAGTATTAGAATACGGAAAGGTTTTAATTAAGGCTGCCAGCAGCTATGGGCATGGAGGAAGGGGTTGGAAAGGAGGAGAGAAATTAGTGTAATAATACTCGTATAAGGAGATATAACGGAAGAGCAGATTATGGTGAAAGAAAGAGGAGGAAGAGAAATAACGAAGAGAAGAGAATTGATTTTACAATCACACACAGAGAGAAACTTGATTATACATAAATTTTGGCTAGAGTTTTGAGAGTGCGACATAAAGAAGTGTTTCAACTTTTTCTTAAACGTAGCAGAAGACTGAATCGCGCGAAGAGAGCAGGGCAGCTTGTTCCAGAGGCGAACAGCAGAGACAGCGAATGAGTTTGCAAATGTTTTCGTTTTATGAACGGGCACAGCTAGGGTACTAGATAAGAGGGGTGTTCTGTTAATGTTATGATGGCACGAAAGATGGATAAATTCTGAGGCGAGGTACTGTGGTGCTTGCTCACTGAGAATACAATGGAGAAGGCACAGCATGTGGTAGTTTGTCTAACTGGGTGTATAAAGCATTAATGTGGCCATATCGACTACTGTTGCATTGTATACCGTACACAGGCATTCATTGTTAACTCTAACCGTCTCGTATTTTCCCTACTTGTACCTTGCTGAATCATATCACAACAGTGAAGGTTTGCTAGAACGAGTGATTGCACTAGTTTACATTTTACATCCTGTGGAAAGATGTTACGGAACTTTTTAAGGTTCAAATGTTCAAATGTTTGTATAGTCTATGGGACTTAACTACGGGGTCATCAGTCCCTAAACTTACAAACTATTTATGAACTACTTGCGAACTAGGACGGCACAAATATCCATGCCCGAGAGGGGATTCGAACCCCCCACCGTAGTGGCCGTGCAGACCGTGACTGGAGCGCCTTAGTCCCTTCGGCCACCGCGGCCGGCATCTTTTTAAGGGCGTAGAGGCAGGCGGAGGACTTCGTGCATAAAGTGACTGTATTATCTGCCCAAATTAAATGTAGGTCGATAATGACACGCCGGCCGCGGTGGCCGAGGGGACTGAGGCGCTCCAGTCACGGTCTGCACGGTCACTACGGTCGGGGGTTCGAATCCCCCCTCGGCCATGGATATTTGTGCCGTCCTTAGTCGTAGCTAGTTCATAAGTAGTTTGTAAGTTTAGGGACTGATGACCCCGTAGTTAAGTCCCATAAGCTATACAAACATTTGAACATTTTTGATAATGACACACAGGTATGGTATTGGGATACCGTTAAGTTGTATGAGAGGTAACTGGTCACGTAATTCGGTACTTATTAATTTCTGATGGCCAACTAAGATTACTTGCGACTTTTTGGCATTTAATTTTAGTCCAGGTTTTTTGTCCATGGCTTTCTGATGAGAAGGACCTGTCCAGTGCATAACATTAAATTTGTGTGATCTGCAGCGGTTTATCTGTGCATTCATTAAAACATTGTTTTGCCCCGTGTAGGTAAATCCTGTGTTTTATTCAAAAAATGTTTGTAAAGCTTATGGGACTTAAGTACAGGGTATCAGTCCCTAAACTTACAAAGTACTTATGAACTACTTACAAACTAGGACGGCACAAATATCCATGCCCGAGGGGGGATTCGAACCCCCGACCGTAGTGGCCGTGCAGACCGTGACTGAAGCGCCTCAGTCTCCTCGGCCACCGCGGCCGGCTGTGTTTTATTCATGACGTGCAGAGCGTATAAGAAGATAAGAGTAACAAATTTTATATAAAAAGTAAATACCTTGTCGAGATATCTTCTATGAAAGTCGCACACTTCATCATATGTTTAAAAATTATTTTATACAGAAAATAGCAAGGATAAAAAAAAATAGATCACTTATTTTTCGTCACCTCTTAAAGTAACAGATGGCGCGCACTTTCTACACTGCAAACATAAATGGACGGAGGCCAATGGAAACCTCGTAACTCCATTTTCTTAAATTTTGCAGGAGAGGCAAAAATTATGTCTTAAAAATAATGCGAAGAGATACAAATATAATTACTACTTGCACACCAATATATGATAAACGTGATATTTTACTGGAATTAAAAGGTTGTCCAGACAAATGGAGTAACGAGGTTCTCATTGCTTGTAATGGAAATGCGGCTGTGATGACAGCAAGCTCAGCTAAATTTATTTCGAGTTTTCATGAAAATAACGGTAATTGCGGGACATCCAACGTATCCATGTTTAAGTTCTTTCTGTGCGTCAGAGCCACAAGTATAGGTGATATGATTTGGTGTTTATTTCAGTGGTTAAGATTACCCTGTATTTAGGTGAAAACGTCATCGTAGAATGCGTCATTTATTTCCTGAAGTTCAGTCTGAAAGAGAACCTTGAGAATCCCGTCTTCACAAGTCTTACTCTGCTACTGTCATTTTCTTACGTCTAAAAGAATAAAAGAAGGAAAATTAGGGTTTAACGTCCCGTCAACAGCGTTTACATTAGTGACGGAGCACAAGGTCGTATTGTTTTGATGAGGACGAGGAAAGAAATAGGCGCGCTATTTGAAAGTAAACATACCGGCATTTGTGTGGAGTGATTTGGAGAAATCATGGAAATGCTACATCGGAATGGCCGAAGGCGAATTTGAACCGCCGATATCCCGAATGCGAGTCGTGTGAGGCAATCAGTGCGTCACCTCGCTCGCTGTTTACGTCTCGTTCGCTACCGTTACCTGTCTGGAAAGATACATCTCTGGAAATAGGAACTCTTCGACGTCACTAGACACGCAGCACCTTCGCAGTTTGAATGATGTATATAGTAATGTAAGGCATAAAACTATGTAAAGTATAAATTTTATATGCTACGGTTACCCGCAGCTATCCACTCACGGCCCATGGGTATTGGAAAAAAGAATTTTCGAACAGCTGGTTGCGATATCGGCTTAGATTCGTCGAAATGTTGTCGGATGGATTGTCTTTGAGACCACGGTCGCAAATTCGTACGTGAAGTTTGCACAGCTTTTGTTAATTTAATGGTAGATAACATTGTCAACGCTGGATACGTGGATCGGTCGTAAATTTCCTGTAAAGAATTATAATTCAATATGTCAAGGACGCAAATAAATATATAAATTTTATATTTGATGGCTACTCTTAAAGGTACTGAGCCATCTTCTGTTCATTAAAGTATGCCATAAATATACCATATAAGCACAATACGTAGTTAACATTCAATTAATGACGACATACGTACAGAATACGTCGAACGATTATTATACATTAAATAAAAACTGATGCAATTTGTATTGTCTCGTAACAGGGAATAAGTAGGTTATTTCAACGTGGTATGAGAATAGTGTAACGGTTAATGATAACATTGAGCAAGGAGTACAATATTTGGAAATACGAGGCGCGTTTTTTAAGTAAGTTCCTTTTTGTTGTAGACACTAGTAGTTCGCGCACATACCGCAAAGAGCGCGTGCGTCGTGTACCGGCATGCCTCGGGAACAACTGTGCTCAGTTTCAGCTCTGTAGCTAACCTGTACGATCCTTTTCTGTGCTTTCAAAATGTTTAAGACTATGAACTCGCCCGCCGCATGTGAGTTCGCTCAGTGATATGGTTTTTGTCACCAAGGAACCTGTCTGCTGCAGAAATTCATCGACAGATTTGCGAAGTGTACGGTGATACTGTTACGAGTAAAGGCAAACTGCGTAAGTGGGTACGACAATTCAAAGATGACTGTGACAACGTCCACGACGATGACCGCTCCGGTCGCCCATCTTCGATTACAGACGATTTGGAGGTTTCAGCTGAAGCGAGGATTCGTGAGAACAGGAGTTTCACTATAACAGGTCTCTCAAACGAATTTCCTGACGTGTCGCGATCAGTGCTTTACAAAACGGCAGTGAACTCTTGGTTATCGGAACAGGCGGCAAGATTGTATGAAGAGGGTATTTTAAAATTGGTTGAGAAGCATGATAAGTGTTTGAACAAACTTGTCAATTACGTCGAAAAGTAGAGTAAAGTATGTACTTTAGAAAATAAATTTACTTTTTTGAAATAACCTTTCGTTGCGTACTTCTGTTCCAGCGGAACTTAGTTAAAAACGCGCCCCGTAAATCGCATAAGCATCTGTGACCACAGTGAAAATATGTTTATACGACGTATTTTCAAATAGTGCAGTTCTTGCTCGATGTAATAGTCAACTGCCACACTGTTCTCATAGCAGGTTGTAATATCGTACTGTTGTCACTGAGAACTCGACGCAAATGCACGGCCGAAAACATGATGGTGTTATAATAAACTAGCTTAAACCCGCGGCTCCGGTCGCGTGCTATTTATTTATTTCGTATGCTTATCCTTACAGAGAAAGAGCTGAAGACATTGTAGCACGCATAGACCAAAGATATGGTATGTGGCATTGAGTATCGCTGTATTTAACCTCCTTTCTATAGAGTCGCAAACATCATAGCTGGCCTTCAGTCCGAATTTTTTTATAATTCGACGACTTTCAACCACCATATCTTCCATAGCTGTCGGCATGGAACTGCTATGGTGTACAACGGGAGACTTCGGACAACAATTACACACAGACCGTTCGTTTGCGTTCTGTAGTTTTCGCTGCAGATTAACACACACACACACACACACACACACACACCACACACACACACACACACACACGTAGAATTTTATATACACCGATAACTTTCCATTCCAATATACTCCACCCTTTTATCATTATCAACCCTCAAGCAACAATGCAAACAATAAAACCATTTTGAAAGAGTAAATATAATTTTCAAAGAGTGATTAATGTTCCGCATTTTGCGTTATGTTCTTCACATTACTTAATATCTATCAGATCGATATAAAACCGTGCCCAAAACCTTCCTCGGGTATAAATTAGTAACTGTACAACTATTAAGTCTCTGCGTCTTGTCGTTCGGACGTGATAAGCGTACACCGAACAGACATTCACATTAATATATTTATATAGATAAATAGCTATCCGATCGCCACGAAACCTTGCCTAAAGCCTTCCCCGGGTAGACATTAGTAACTGTACAAATTTTTAGCTCTCTATGTCTTGTGGTTCAGACGTGATAAACGTACACCTGTAACGTCACTGCTGCGTCCAACTAATCCTCGATGGGCGAAGTTGCCGTTACATTCTATTTTATGCTTAATCATTTAATAATTGTTCCAATGATTTGACAGTATGGGATGCGGAAAAATACTAGGTTGATCCATAACAGTAAATTTTGTTAACTTCCTTTATTATGGAACGACAAATGTTAAAAACCCTTCCCTTTAAACACACTGATTTAATAACTGCGTGCCACTACGATGAATGTCTACAAGTCCACACTGAAACATTTCAATATACAACTGCAACCCGTATGCGATACGACGGAATGGCAAAAACTGTAGCCACCACTAAACGCAGGTTACGAACTCACTGCCGACATGCTACCGCCTCGCTCTGCGGTCGGCGGGAGACTGCCGCACACCGGCCAACAAACAAAGAACATTCCAACCGAAGCATTGTTGCCAGCAGCTCTCTCTGCACATCAATGATAACTATCGTTCGACCAAAAGAGGTTACTAACCTAAAACCCTGTATCCTCACACACCAAACAGACATTCAGTTTTATAGATATAGATTAACCAGCACGGTACAGTCAAATGGTGGTAATTTGATAGTAGAAAAAAAATACTGTATTACTGTGGTTCTCTACAAAAGACAGGTCATTAGCTAAAATTATGTCAACCGCATACCCAAATGTATGTGCTGCAGTGTTAAAAATTCTGGGATATAGAGCCGGCCGTGGTGGCCGAGGGGACTGAGGCGCTTCCGTCACGGTCTGCACGGCCGCTACGGTCGGGGGTTCGAATCCCCCCTCGGGCATAGATATTTGTGCCGTTCTTAGAATTAGTTAGTTCATAAGTAGTTTGTAAGTTTAGGGACTGATGACCCCGTAGCTCGACAAACATTTGAACATTTTTTGGGATATAGCGAGTGACTGAATAAAGTGGGAACCTGAACAGACCATTTCGGTAGGCCGATGTTAAACTCCCATTGTTTACGTATGTTATTGCCTTGCGTCTCACGAAACTGTGTGTCTGATAGCATTCCAGTTATTAGCTCGTGGGAACCCTGGTGGGGTTGGCTCGTGGTAACCAGGAACTGAATGACTGAACAGGCATGTGAACTATGCTTTCGTTGAACAAGAGTGCAGAGCGGTAAGCACAACGACACCTAGGCCGGCGCTTCCAAGAAGAGCGAGTACAGGACAGTGCAGTTATGGCACCGGCGGCGTGACCCCAGTGTTACGTCACGAGGAAGCGGCCGCACGCTGTCGCGCCGGTGCTCAACTGCCTCCAAGGCCACCCCCCTCCCCCCCACTACTAAACCACCAGCCATCACCGGCGGCTAGGCGGAGTATGGGCCACCGTCTGCGAGCCCTACTCGTCTCGGTAATCAGCATGGAGAGCCGCCGCGTACAGTCTGCACACCTAACAGATACGGGCAAACTCGGTCCCAATTTACATTACTGAAACAGAGCTCACCGAATACCAGAAATGATTACATACGTAGATCAGTAGTGTAAAAAGATATAAAGAAGCCAAGATCGCTGTCATCAATTTTTATTTACGGCGACCGGTTTCGCTGAACTATGTCAGCATCATCTGGTCAAATAAAATATTATACAAGACCATAATCTTGTAATGTCAATCAATGAAGATTATGGCCTTGTAAAATATTTTATTTGACCAGATGATGCTGACATAGTTCAGCGAAACCGGTCGTCGTAAATAAAAAATTGATGACAGCGATCTTGGCTTTTTTATATCTTTTTACAATATTATGAGTGGATCGCTTGCTAAAACGTAAACCAACTCAATAGATCAGTAGCTCAAACGGTACTGATGTACCCGAGGTCGATTCCTGCTGGTCTTCAAACGTTTGTAAATCTATGAGACTTAACTTCGTTGGTGCCGGCCGCGGTGGTCGAGGGGACTGAGGTGCTCCAGTCACGGTCTGCACGGCCACTACGGTCGGGGGTTCGAATCCCCTCTCGGGCATGGATATTTGTGACGTCCTTAGGATTATTTAGTTCATAAGTAGTTTGTAAGTTTAGGGACTGATGACCCCGTAGTTAAGTCCTATAAGTCCTATAAGCTATACAAACATTTGAACATTTGAACTTCGTTGGTTATTAGTCTCTAAGCTTACAAACTACTTAAACCAAGTTAAATTAACCTAAGGAGAACACACACACCCGTGCCTCAGGGAGGACTCCAACCTCCGACGGCGAGCAGTCGAGCGCTCCGCAGCAAAGCGCCTTAGACCGCTCGCCCACTCCACCGCGGCGATCCATGCTGAAAACACACATATTAGCAGTATGGGCTGTATATTCAACATTAATTGATCATTTCAGTCCATATAATTTGTTGTCAAACGTACAGTTTGGTCTTTCACACGAATTATTTACAGAAGGATGTAAAAGCTGTTAGCAGCCGACATCGGGAAAGATCAGTTTGGATTTAGGAGAAATGTAGGAACACGGGAGGCAATACTCACTTTACGGTGGTTCTGTAATTTTTACACCTGTCTGCGCCTGCTTTCTTTGGAATGGGTATTACTACATTTAAAAAAAATCTGAGGGTATTTCCCCTGTCGTATACATCTTACCCACCAGGTGAAATAGTTTTGTCATGGCTGGTTCTCCCAGAGACATCAGTAGTTCTGAGGGAATGTCATCTACTCCAGGGGCCTTGTTTCAACGTAGGTCTTTGAGTGCTCTTAATTCATCTCTCAGTATGGTATCTCCTATTTCATTCATTAGACTTCGCGACTAGATTAATAAATTCTAGAAGAACGTTAAGGTGATGCTTCAGGTGCTCTCCTCTTATTTTGGTACAACGCACAGAATGTCCATTGGATAATGTGAAACTGCCAGAAAAGTGCTTTTGGATGTTGTTCAAAACTCCCATCATATTTGTTTAATCGTCGGATATGTCGACCCATCACTGACTCTTCACGCAAATTTTTGAACTGTTTTTCTATAAGTTCGTGTTTGTAACATAGAGGCTTTCTATCCATTCGGATTTTTTTTCCAGAGAAGAAATGTCTGCATTTTGCATTTCAAAGAAGTCGTGTCAGGCAGCCACGCGTCGTTGTTTTTGTTCTGCAGTCAAGGCGTGCGGAACAAACGTTGCACACAGTTCTCTCCTCTTCACAACATTCTGAAGAAAGTCGTGAGAACTTGTTTGTAAATTCCGTTCGTGTGCGATTAGACAATAAGCTGACACAGTAAAGTGGCACGTCCCCTACCTGCTCAGTACTACGTGGTTCCTTACCCAAGTGTTGGTCAAGCTACGACAGTACTTAACTGCGTTGACGTCGAATATGAGCCATGAATAATGTATCCCTGTTGATATCATCCTTCCAATTTGTCCGTAACCTTCCTGCAACTCTTCTGATTTCAACGGACCATGAAATGCTCATTGCGATAATGTTTCGTTTTCATCTTGGAGTTCCGTTTGCATCAGTCATTTTTCCTTTTTCCACTGGATAAATCAGCTTGTTGGTTCGCCTGTTGAGGATTTTCTTTTAATATCTCGTCCGTATCAGGTATGATTTTATCATTTATTACTTCTTTACTACTAATTTTATTCGCAACACACTAAGCAGACAATAACAACATATACAGCAGAATGTACCTGAAAAATAGTATCATTGTAAGACGCAGCCAGAAACTCCATTCCTGGTGAGTCAGTAAGAGGAATTAGCCGTTCTGCTATCTGAGAGAGGAGTTGGCAAACTCGAGTATGAGATTCTGCATCTACATCCACACTTCACCAGCTGAGGGTGCTTTGCATACCACTTTCTCCTCCTATTCCTGTGACAATGATTTGTGGAAAGAAAACGATTGCCGTTATGCCTCCGTGTGGGTTCTAATGTCTCCAGTTTTATCACTGCGGTCGTTTCGCGAGATATCGATAGGAGGAAACAATATATTGGTTGATTCCTCGAGAAACGTATGCTCTCGGAACTTGAGGAATTTTGAGAGAAGCCCGTACCGCTATACACGACTTTTTCGCAGTGTGTGTCACTGAAGTTTCTCGATCACCTCTGTGACTCTTTCGCGCTGACTAAGTGAGACCGTAACGAAGCATACTGCTCTCCGTTGGACCTTCGCTGTGTCTTCTATCAACCCTACCTGACACGGATCCAACGCTGATAAGCAATACTTAAGGCATTGCTCAAAAGAATGTTTTGTAACCTACTTCCTATGTTGACGGACTGAACTTCCTGAGGATTATTCCAATGAATCACCCAGAATTTGATATGGTCGTTTCATTTCAAATCGCTCCTACTCCAAGATATTTTATGGAAGTAACTGCTGTGTTTTTCCTGCTATTGGGTGGTTGTATAATAAAGTATCTTTCTTTAAGTGTAGAGACAGCGCTTCACATTTGTTTATGTTAATAGGTAATTTCCATTCCGTGCACTATGCATCGATACGTTGCAGATTCTCTTGCATTTCACTATCCTTTTCTAGAGTTGCGACTTATCGATGTACTATATTATCAGCCCTAAAATGCCTCATGGAACTTCCGATGATACCTACGAGTTCATTTATACATACTGCGAAAAGCAGTGGTCATATACCAGACCCTTGGGGCACTTTTTGGACTGTCTAAAGACTTCTCTCCGCTGAGAATGACATGGTGCGTTCTGTAGCTAGAACCCAATCCAGTCACACAGTTTCTCGCACTTTGATGGTGCGGAAGTCAAGAATCTTGACATCTACCTGGGAGCCTACATCTGCTGCACTCTGCTGGTCTCGTGGTTGAATACCGTGAGCCGGCTTTTCACATGATCGTTGCTTTCCGAAACCATGTTAGTTGCTACAGAGGAGTTTCCGGTCTCCAGAAATGTCATAGTACTGTGACATAGAACGAGTTCCAAAATTCTGCAACTGATCGACGTCAGAGATATAGCCCTATAGTTTCGTGCATCTGATCGACGATCCTTCTTTAGAAATGGTTATGACCTGAGCAACGCTTCACCCTTTCCACTTGCTGCATCCGGTGGCTCCTCTCAGTCAATCCTGACAAGTTCAAAGTAATCATCGTAGAGTGTACGACCCCCTCCATCCGCCTCAACGACTTCTACCTGACCCTCTACGGCCATCCCATCAGTCTCACTCCGACACTCAAATACCTTGGTTTCACCCTTGATCGCTCTCTTTTCTGGAATCCTCACCGTAATATAGTCTGCCAGAAAGCGCTTAATCGCCTGAACCTCCTTAAGCTGCTCTCCCGCCGGACATGGGGCCTCAACCCCTCCACCATCCTCCACACCTACCGCACCAGCGTGCGTCCCGTCGTCTGAGGTTTCACCTCGCCTGGGTCACCGCCTCCCCTGTCTATCACAAAACCCTCCAGATCCTTGAACGCCACGCCCTCCGCCTCGCTTACCCTACCCGTCTCCGCTCCCTTACGACTTTATCCCCTTCCCGCATCTACTGCAATTCCTAGAGCATGCTCTTTACGTCTCCCGCAAAATAGATTCCCACAACACTCTGGTACATCTCATTGTAACAGATCCTGGGTCTCTGCCGCGCCTGCACCAATGCATCGCTCCTTCCCTTCACCTCTATACTCTCCATTTTTTCCCACAGGGTAACTTCCGCCACCCCCTCTCCTTGATGACACCCTCTGTTCCGATATCTATCTCTCTTACCAGCTCTGATCCTTACCCTTGTTTCCCCATCTCTCCAACCTCCTATTGTTCAAATGTTTGTTAAGTTTATGGGACTTAACTGCGGGGTCATCAGTCCCTAAACTTACAAACTACTTATCAACTACCTTATACTAAAGACAGCACAAACATCCATGCCCAAGGGGGGATTCGAACCCGCGACGGGAAATGGCCTAGTGCATCGTAACCTAGCGCCTCAATGCACTCGGCCGCTCCGCCGCGGTACATTTGAACATTTTAAGTTCCTACACTGAAGTACATATCGTTGAAGGACACTGTAACAAAAGGTCCAGAATCATTGCTTAAAGTTTATTATTTATCGCTGCAGCTGTTTCAGTAGTTTGCCATTTTCAAGCGCCGGCATGTGTATAAGAATTACATTAATTTATTTCACGTCTTATTATAAGTCTGATACGACGAAATTACACAGACGTTCCTAATTAACATCTGCCATTTCTGTTATAATAATTGCTATACTTGATTCACGTATTTTGCAATTATATACACTTTTGGTTCCAGGTTTTCCGCAGCTTGATCGGCTATAAAAAGTTTTCTATAGAGTTTAACATCATACCGGATTAAGCTGCAGGAAACCTCGCCGCAGATATGCATATAATTGCAAAATACGTAAATAATGTATTGCAATTATTATAACAGAAACTCGAGATGTTAGTTACGAACGTCAAACATAGTAGGCGTAAGTGAAAAAATTTATATGTAATTTCGTCGTATTAGACTCGTAGTAAGATGTGACATTAATTAATTAATTAATTAATTGTTATATACACGCTGCCCTTGAAAATAGCGAAATGCTGAAACGGCTGTAGCGATAAATAATAAAGTTTAAGCAGTGATTCTGGACCTTTTATTACAATGCCTTTGAACTTGTTGCAAGCGCCGTCACCGGCAGAACGAATGTTTCCTGTGTCATGTTAACAGTGCCTCTGTCGTCTTCGTGTCTAGTGCCTGTGTTAATTTGTGTGTATTTTAAAGCCGAATTTTAATATTGCCTAGATATTTTTAATATTCTTATAATATTCTATAATCTACCATGTTCGCTTTGTCAATTTTAAAATCCGTTGTGTGTAATTCCATTTTCATTGTCCTTTATCGCCATTTACCATTCGTTAATTCTGTCGGACGAAGAGCGACGTAGGATTCCGCTGTTGGCCTGCCCCCTGCAGGAGTTTTAAAGGTGCCAAAAAAAGTAATAATAATAATAATAATAATAATAATAATAATAAAGTACGCTTCGCTCCTCTAGAGACCTATAGTAGACTGAAGCTAAGACGGGGGAGTTGGGGGGGGGGCAAGTTCCTTCGCATACTCGGTGTAAAATCGAACTGTTAATCCATCAGGTCTAGCGACCTAGCCTACGAAGAGTAAGTTTATTTTCTATCCCGCTGATATTTGTTTGGAAATCAGCTATTTTGTCGTCCGTGGGACAAAACTGGTTGCTCGCCGTGGAGGCATGGGTGTGTGTGTTTGTCCTTAGGTTAGTTTACCTAGGTTTAAGTAGTTTGTAAGGTACGGACGGATGACCACGCAGTTTGGTCCGATAGATTTACAAACATTTGAACATTTGATTTGAACAAAACTGCCCCTTTTCACGTACCCTCCTTGTGGTCATTAACAGTTGCGAAATTGGAGTGTGTGGCTGCGTCGCCGGCTCCTCTGACTGCGAGTGCCCCTGAGACAGGCGGCGTTAACGGCCGCGGTGGTCGGGGCATTATCCGCCATTACTGCTGCTAATAAGCGGCCAGCCGCGGCGCGCGAAGGTTCATCGCCGGTACCGGGAGACAGGCCTTCACGCGCCGCCAATTGCTCAAAAACTGGGACGCCCGATAGTAGCGGGCTCTTCTGGCCGCCGCACTACCAACACCTCAAGGGCGCGCCCTGTTTTGACAAGTACCTAACGAAAGCTGTTGAGTAAGCTGCAGGTAGAGTTTATATCAGTCACTGAAAACACCACATTAGTGAACAAGGTGATGCCCAATAGATGAACAGCTTATTCTGAAGTCGAGGTCTTCCTTGTCATTAAATTTACAAAATCATCGCAGGGTAGCAAACAAAATTTCATTATTCTATCCGTTATGGATGTTAAGAACAGCAAAACTAGGGTAATGGAATTCCATGTTTCTAGACTTCCGGTAAGCGTATTCTAATCAAATTGCGTGCTTTTGAAATATCGCGACAGTGAACGATTGGATTCGTAACTTCCTGTCAGAAAGGACACAGTACGTTGTAATTGACGGAAAGTCGTCTAGTAAAACAGAAGTGTTATAGGGCATCATCTGTTCCTTATCTTTTTAAACGATTTAGGAGAGAATCTGAGCAGCTCCCTTCGCGGAGAAAGTTCCCTTACCGGAAGATCAAAAGCAACTGCAAAATGATTCACAAATCTGCAGAGCGCAAACATTGGCAATTGACACTGATTGCCGCGGTGGAGTGGCCGGCCGAGAGCTCCAAGGCGCCTTGCTGCGAACCGAACTGTTGTTCCGTTGGAGGTTCAAGTCCTGTGTTGTGTGTGTGTGTGTGTGTGTGTGTGTGTGTGTGTGTGTGTGTGTGTGTGTGTGTGTGTGTGTTGTCCTTGTTCGAGTTAGTTTAAATAGTTTGTAAGCCTAGGGACTGATAACCGCAGCAGTGAAATTTCTTAGATTTACAAACATTTGATATTAATTAATGAAAAGTGGGACGCCATCCATATGAGGACTAAAATGAATTCGTTAAACTTCATGTACACTATAAACCAGTGCAATCTACAGAGCGTAAATTCAATTAAATACCTAGGAGTAACAATTACGAACGACTTAAACTGGAGAGAACACATAGAAAAGACTGTAGGGAAGACGAACCAAAGGCTACGTTACATTGGCAGAACACTTAGAAGAGGCAACAGTTCTGCTGAAGAAATTGCCTATTTTGCAGTATTACTGCCCACTGTGGGATCTCCACCAAGTGGGGCTGACGGAAATTATAGAGAATGTTCACAGAACGGCAGTTCGTTTTGTATTATTGCGATATAGGGGAGAGCATGTCACCGTCATGAGTGGAAATCATTAAAAGAAATGCGTTAATCGTTGCGGCGAAATTTATTTGCGAAATTTTATCCACCAATTCTCTCTTCCGAATGCGAACATATTTTGTTGGCACCCACCTCCATAGGGACGCGTGATCATCGTAAAAAAAGTAAGAAAAATAAAACAGAACACTGGAAGATTTGGGTGTTCCTCTTTCCCGCGTGCTATTACATGAATGCGACAAACTTCAATGTGATTTGCAGAATTTTTATTTACTTGCAGATGGAATATGTTGAGAAGTCTTTTCTGAAGGTATTTCTTTGGAGTTTTGCCTTGTATAGTAATGAAAAATGACAAATAGTGCAGGCATGCAGAGAACAGAAGCTTATGAAATGAGGCGCTACAGAAGAATACTGAAGATTAGGTGGGCAGATCGAGTAACTAATAAGGAGGTACTGAACAGAATTGGAGAGAAAAGCAATTTCTGCCATACCTTGACTGAAAAGAAGGGATCGGTTGGTAGGACACATTCTTAGACATCGCGAAATCGTGAATTTGGCATTGGAGAAAAATGTGTGTGGTAACAATTGCCGAGGGAGACCGAGAGATGAATAGATTAAGAAGGTTCAAATAAATGTGGGTTGCCATTCTTATGAGCAGATAGAGTACGGTGGAAAGGTACATCAAACCAGTTTGCGGAATGAAGATCACAACAACTAAAACAACATCCATTATGGGTAAATTACGCTGTAGAAAATACTGCAACTAGTCACAGTTCTTTTTATTTATTTATTGTTCTTGTGCCATTAGAAGTTTCGGGCGTGGTCGCATTGTCAGATTGTGGTGTTGACGTCTTTGCAAGGTCTTATGTTTGTAACATGTAACAAATTTATTACAATGGCATAGTTTACAAAATTGCGATAACAAAATATTTATATTGTATTACAGATCTGACCATTACATTTATCTCACGAAAAGCTCTCCTTGGCATTACTATAAGGTAGAGGTTTCATGGATCGAAAAATAAAATCAAACCTCTGTCTTGTAGTGCGTAAAGAAGCTTTTCCGTGAAGTAAATGCAATGGCTAGAGCTGCAATACATTCTAAATATTTTGTAAACTATGTAATCACTTGTAATTGTGCACTAATATATATATATATATATATATATGTTCCTCGTTGCAGTATTTTCTACAGTGCATTGTAATCATGTAACTTAACTTGTCATACTGTGCAGGACAACTATTTGAGGATATGCATGAAGCGAAATTGAGCAGTCGGAGCTGCCACCTCTGGCAGTACCAGTGCTACCAACCAGACTGCGGATCGATAAGAACAGAGTCCAATACGGTTACGTCATTCCATGCTACAAGTTGTAGCAGATCTTATCAGTTGGTTTCATTGGTGAGTGGTCGCCTTCCGCTCTCCCAGCAACCCAAGGTATCTTAATGTGTTAACGATCTGGAGAACTTGCTAGCGAGGGCAACAACGTTCTCTGTACTGAGAGAGGCCACGATATCCCAGAACAGGTGTCTTGCGATATGTTTAACGGACAACATCACGGAGACCTGGGTTAATGTTTCACTGTTTATGAGACGTTCTTCGCTCATACCAAACAAGAAATTGCCTTTTTTAATGGAACTTTCCTTCCCCATTCGTGAAAAAACTGCTTCGCCTCTAAAGACGACGATGTTGACGGGACATTAAATCCTAATCTTCCTTCTGAGGACCATAGAGACACTTGTAACACTTGAATTTTATGGCGGTGATCAGCCAGAAATGTGCATTATGGTAGTTCTTCTTTACTGTTTTATATGTGACTGTCCATGAGCACAATATTTTATATCTGACCGTCCACTGCAACTTTTTCAAAACAGTGTGTGAAACGATTTAATAGGCAGTGAAATGAAAATTGTAGCAGAAATCAGATGACGCCCTTGAGTGTCGAAACCGGTCGCCTTGCTTGAAAAATAAACAACGAAAATTGCGATCTTGGCATATCTCTTTATATTGTAACACTTGAGACGGAGCAAATGTGAATTTCTGTCCCTTCAGTACCAAACTCTTTATGTGAGTTTTAAAAAGTGGAATTCCAATATTTTCAAAGTAATCTACGTTTTGGACCAGACGGGTCAGGGGCTAACCAATCTGAAAATTAGCGAGACACGGGAAATGTGGAGTCGGTTAGCAATCGACAAATCCCTTGTAACATGCATTAAGCAGAAAGCAGTTATCAGTATTTATTTTCTCCGATAAAACATTTCGATAATGCTGTGCGTGCTGAGTAATGTATTCCTGTGGGACACACTAATTTGTTAATATTTTATGCCGCACTGTTCGCTAAAAGTTATAGCATTAGTATCTGCATGACGTTCTAAGCATACACCCTACAAGAATGAATTAGGCTATATAAACTTAATGTTCAGCACCTAAAATCAAACAATTGGGAGATAAACGTACGTTTCAGCAAGTGAGCAAGTGAACTGATTCCTGTATCTTCATGTATCTGTTTCAGTCGTATCTGCTGCAAATATGCAGACACCTACAACCTCTAGAGCCCCCGAGTAATTGTAACCAGGGTAAGCCCCAGCACAAGAACAGTTCAAGTTGCATTAGCTTTCACGAAGGAGGGTTGCCCAGAAAAATGAAGAATGAAATATTTCATTGTTAGTGTTGTTGTTGTGGTCTTTAGTCCAGAGACTGGATTGATGCACATCTCCAGCCTACTCTATCATGAACAAGCGTTTTCATCTCCTCATAAGAGCGGCAACCCACACCCATTCGAACCTGCTTTGCTTACTGTATTCGTCTGTTGATTTCCCTCTGAAATTTTGCCATACATACTTGTATCCAATGCTTAAGTGACGATTCCTCGAGGTCTGCGTCGTACAAATCGATCCCTCCCATTAGTCAAGATATGCCAAAATTTCTATTTTCACCAATCTGTTCAGTAACTCCTCATTGGTTACGCGATCTACCCACCGAAGCTTCAGCATTCGTCTGTACCACCACATTTCTAAAGCTTCTTACCTGTTTCTGTCCGAACTGTTTATCGTCCATGTTTCACTCTCGTACAAGGCAACAGTCCACCACATGAATGCCCTCAGAAAAAGGCTTCCTAATACTGACAATTAATATTCGATGCAGTGCCGGATCTACAAATTTTCCCAGTCGGGGCACAAACTTCTTAGTGCACGCCTTCCCCCCTCGCACCCCGATCTCTCCAACTCCCCCCTCCACCCCCTCCGCTTCCAGCTCGCCACGCCCACGTGTCACCTTGCTTCCCCGGTTTGCCCTCCCCCTCCCCTGCTAGATCTGGCGCTGATTTGATGTTAACGAATTCCGCTTTTTCAGAAACGCTTTCCTTTCCATCGCCATTTAGCATTTTATATCATGTTTACTGCGACCATCGCATGTTATTTAACTGTTCAAGTAACAAAACTCATTTACCACCTTTCTTGTCTCTTTACCTAATTTAATTCCTACAGCATCGCCTGATTTTCTTAGTCTACATTCCATAACCCTTGCTTTGCTCTTGTTATGTTGACATTATACGCTAGTGAGAGCTAAATAATTTTTACTAGATATGTCTTATCGATGTTTGAGAGGCCCTATAAATTCCTCATATAGCTCTCTTCCCGTTAAATACTTATTCCTCTAAATGTTCCCCTTAGAGCGTTTTAACGCGACGTTAGCGCTGGGAATATTCTATACAACGCGTATTTGGGCCATTGGCGTCGATTTTACTACATCACAGACTCAAAATGGACACTATTCAATTAGGCTGCTCCGGTATGTATATGTGTATGTGTAATAAAAAGATAAAAGCGAGACGTTGGGGTACACACCCGATGCCTACAAGTAGACTATCAACAGGACAGTTTCATTTAATATTTTAGCAACACCGAATGTTCGAAAAGAAGTTTCTTCATTATTATCGAATGTCGGTTGCTTCTTTTGACGAACTGCTTAATGCACATGGGAACATATAGGGAAGAACGACAGAGCGATGTAAAAATGTATAGAAACTGCAGAGAGATTGGTCATTACATTGAGTAAGTGAATTTACTAATTTCTGAGTATTTTATCTCCTTTCTATTTGATTAAAATGGTAGTTTCTTTGCCCTGAGATGGAAACATTAGTTCCATAACCTTTCATGTGTGGAATCAAGAACAACAGTTCGTGAAAGTACGTTCTTTTTCCGTTTCTTTGTTGTCACTGCGATTATCTTTCAATAAGTGGAAATTGTTTCGCAGTCATTAACACTTCATCATTTATTTATCTGAAATAAAACTGTGTGTAAGAAAATTATTGCCGAAGTAGATTAGTTACTTGGTATGTACATTGCACTTTCATGTGTAAAAAAAGAAAAAGAAAAGAACTCAAATGTTTGTAAATCTATGGGACTTAACTACTTTGGTTATCAGTCCCGACGGCTTACGAACTACTTAAACTAAGTTAAACTAACCACGGACAACACACACACCCATCCCCGAGGAAGGACTCGAACTTCCAAAGGGGATCAACCGGCGAGCACAGAATTCTGTGCTCGCTGGCATGGACTGCGTGCTCCGCAGCAAGGCGCCTTAAAGCCCACGGCCATTCCGCAGAGGCCCTAAAAACAACTATTTCTTTAATTAAACGAGAAACATGCGATGTTATCTGGGACGTTCTGCATCCCCAAGAGATGCCAACTCCAAGCGAGGAAATGTGGCTTGAGAAGGTGGCGGGTATGAAGATATAACAAATTATCCTGTGTGTGGATGGTAAACATATTCTTTTAAAATGCCCGCCAAATTGGGGTTCTGAGTATTTCAACTATAAACAATATGTTTTCCTTGTATTATTGACTACAAGTGATGCTAACTTCACAGCTATTAACGTCGGTGTGTATGGTCGCAATGGTGATTAAATTATTATCAAGAAGTTGTTTTTCTACAAGAGACTCCGAGCAGAGCAACTATATATATTTTTTTTCTTTTTTATCGGACTCATCTACTGGGTTATTAGTCCGTAGCGTACAAACTTCTTAAACTAAGGTAAACTAACCTAAAGACAACACAAACACCCATGCCCGAGAGGGGACTCGAACCCCCGACGGCGAACGGCCGCGAACACCGCAGCATGGCGCCCCAATGCGCACGGATGATCCACCGCGACGCTACCTCTTCCAGAAGAAAAATAACAACTCGACTAACACAAGCTTGGTCTTTGCGTCCTCCTAGCACCCTGTGTAGTGGGCTACTGACGTTACTGAGGGCTCGTTTTTACGCCTCTGGCCGCGTCGCAAGCGCTGAAACAAAGACGTTTAAAACGCTCGTCCAGTTTGCTTCATTGTAGTTCCGTTGCTCCAGTCACCCGACATTAACAACGTCCCGATTTTAACGCTCTTATAGAATAGCCCTAAGACCTCTAAATTTTAGGGGTAGAAAATTTTCAAGTTGGCAACACGGTCCGAAGCAGCGCCTGTGTGAGGCCGGGATTGCATCCTCCGCTCCCCACTACCCCCTCTGAACTCAGCCATCCAATAGTTAACACTGTGAGCTACTTTGTGCTAACTTGCAAACTAAAATGATCACTGCTTATTTCTATTATTTTTTTAATGTGTGGTGGTGACTGTAGTGTTATCATCTTTGACGATTTTACTACATGGTTTGAGGGTGAGTGAGGGAACTTTCTCTTTATTCTTCTCGCACATAAGACAGGGCATGGGCGCTGATTTTGGCCCTTTTCGCTGCTTCACTGTGGGCGTTTAGATTCGCTGTGAGTGGGTTGAGGTGCTGGGCCTAGTTACGGTACTCATTCGGGCGTAACTTTAGTCTGCTATGATCGATGTGGGGACATGATATATATACCACCGTTGGGGCTGTACATTTCCTAAAATCTGTAATTGTCAGATAGTGTGGTGAAAATCATCTATCTTCTGAAACATTTGGGGAGCCCTGTCCTTTAATTTTTACTTGCGATATTTCTCATGGGTGACATTGTGGAGTTCTGTCATTCTGTTCCACCACCTGGCTCCGAGAGACCAGCGGAGCCACTTGTTCTGGACCACTTGGAGGAACTTGAAGTTTGTATCGTTTGTGGTTCCCCAGGAAGTACTTCCGTACAAAAGCGAAGATTCGACCGTCGCTTTGAATAGTCGCAATTTGGTTTTGACGTTGAGTTCCTTGCTCCAGAAGAGGAATGTCAGGGCGTGGACCATCTTCACTGGAAACTTTTTACTCTCCTTCACATGACGGGTGCCGAAGTGTTTTTTATCCAGGTAGATGCCCAGGTACTTGACCATATCTGACCATGGCAGCAGCTGGTTGGGTTTGAGAGATGGTTCGTCTCCGAGTGAAGAGTACCGCTACTATCTTTGTGGGATTTATTGTGATCCTGTTCATGTTGGTCCAGTGTTCCATTATGTCTAGTTTGCATCGTGATAAGTTGGTCGAGACTGTGGCCTGCCATCAGGAATGCTGTATCATCAACAAAAAGGCTGAGTGATACTAGTGATACCATTGCTATGTCTTGATGTATACGTTAAAGAGTGAAGGCGACAAGACGGATCCATGTGGTATGCCCGCTACCGTTGGTCGTAATCCAGAATTCTGACTGTCGATGCGGGTGTACATCCGCCGATCCTACAGGTAGTCCTCGACGATCTTCACGTAGGTGTCCGTCAGCAGTGTGTTTTTAGATGAGTAATTCCCGCCGTCATGGGCTTCTTACAGGTCAAGGTAAATGCCCCAGGAATTGTAGTTAGACTGAAAGAGGGTTTTGGAAGCCAAACTGCTCTGGTCTTACGGCATCGTTACTAGTAAGGTTGCCATTTTAATCTCTTCAAAACGATCCGTTCTAGAATTTTTCTCAAGGTGGGCAAAAGGCTGATGAAACGATAGTTTGTGGGTTGCGAGGGATCCTTACCAGGCTTTGGTATCGGTACTATTCATTTACAAAATGACCACTGGAGACAGACGAGACTCACCAGGGGCACTGCAGCAGAGCAAACAGCCCCGCACCAGAGGGAGCGCGAGTTCATCTGCGGTGCGGAGCCGTGCGCTCCAGAAGGCGGTGAGTCAGCGGCCTTGCGGGCCCGCACAGTTTCCAGGCCGGCTCGCTTACAAGGCCGCCCATCGCCATCGCGGTACCTGCCAGGCATTGAACATGAGACAGACTCTGTTTTTCTGCAGCCGCGCCGGCCGGTCCAGTTATAACTGTGCTCGCTGCCGCACGCAGAATACGGACACACGCCGACGCACCATCTTCCCGCCATGTTGCTGGAGCGACTGACCAAACGCATCGGCGCGCTTTACTGTGAAACGTTCAGATCAAGTAGTTCCTTCATGAACTAAATGTTCAAATGTTTGTAGGACTTATGGGACTTAACTACGGGGTCGTCAGTCCCTAAGCTTACAAACTACTTATGAACTAGCTAGGATTAAAGACGGCACAAATATCCATGCCCGAGGGGGGATTCGAACCCCCGACCGTAGTGGCCGTGCAGACCGTGACTGGAGCGCCTCAGTCCCCTCAGCCACCGCGGCCGGCCTTCATGAACTACTGAAGCTGAAAGACATTACGCGTCGTCTTTGATTTCACAAAGGCGTTTGATTGTGTTGATCACAAAACATTGTTGCAGAAGTTGGAACATTATGGAATACGAGGAGTATCTTACAACTGGTACACATCTTACTTTAATAATAGACAAGAAAAGGTAATTCTCCGCAGTGTTGAAAATGGCTATGACGTACAATCGCAATGGGGTGCAGTTATGTGTGGGGTGCCCCAGGGTTCTGTTTTGGGACCATTGCTGTTTGATTTGATTTTCTCAGGGAAGCCAGAACAGTCTTGGTCCGACCCGCCACTGCCCGCACCGAAACTAAGTGTATTGTGCGGTATCGCTCCCTGTATATCTAGTAAAGCCAACCAATGCCCTTGAATAGTGCAAGGAGTCCCTTTACCAGTTCTTTATTAGACACAATTTCTTCGGGTCTGGTTGTCCCAAATGTTCTGTGCCGTTTACTCTCCAATGCAATGCATTCGAAGATCAGATGTGATGCAGTTTCATCACCGTCATCACAGAGCCTACATTTAGGGTCTCTTCTGTTATTCCCATTGTATGTAGGTGACCATTGCTGTTTCTTATTTACATAAATGATATGCCTTCGAGTATAACAGGTGATTGTAAAATATTTTTGTTTGTTGATGATACCAGCTTGGTAGTGAAGGATGTTGTTCGTAATATTGACACAGTATCAAATAACGCAGTTCAAGAGAAGTTCATGGCTTGTAGACAACAAGTTGAAGTTACATCACAGTAAAACTCAGTTTTTACAATTTATAACACATAATTTGACGAAAGCTGACATTTTGATTAAACATAATGGGCATATGATGAGACTGAACAGTTTAAATTTCTAGATGTTCAGATAGATAGTAAACTGTCGTGGAAAGCCCATGTTCAGGAGATTGTTCCAAAACTAAATTCTGCTTTATTTACCATTAGAACAATATCTGAAATAAGTGATTGGTCAACAAGAAAAGTAGTCCACTACGCTTACTTTCTCTCACTTTTTACATACGGCGTTATTTTTGGGGGTAACTCGACTGAAACGAAACTGATATTTTTGGCTCAGAAACGGGCGGTTCGAGCAATATGTGGTGTAAGTTCACGAACTTCATGTCGAGCCTTTTTCAGTAGTCTGGGAATTTTGACACTGGCGTCACAATACGGTTTTTCTTTAATGTCGTTTGTTGTTAATAATATCAGCTTATTCCCACGAGTTAGTAGCTTTCACTCGGTACATGCTAAACAGAAATCTAATCTACATTTGCATCACACCACTTTGTCACTTGTACAGAAAGGTGTGCAGTATTCTGCAGCATCCATTTTCAATAAGAACTAAAGAATCTTAGCACTAACCCACACGCTTTCAAATCTAAATTGAAGAGTTACATCGTTGCTCACTCCTTTTATTCTGTCGAGGAACTCCTAGAAAAATTAAGCAATTAAGCTAATTCATTTTTTTTCTTTATTGATTCTTTTCACTTAGTCTTAAGTGTGTCGTGTGGATAGGACTACTTAAACATTTTCTATTACCATTCTTGTTTTAAACTTCATGTATTGACTTGTTCCATGACCATGGAGTTTTACTCCTCAATTAAGTCCTGCGGAACAGAAAACCATTTTATTATTATTAACAAAACTGTTCAGTTTACCACTGAGCGGCGCTTCGCTCACTCAATACCATAGCAGAACTATGCAACTATGAGTAGAGGCCCTGTGTAGGGAGAGAGTGGCCAACCGGCCTGTGTCCGCCATGTTTTTACCAGACTGTGCGCGGAACGTGCGTTTAAATGGCGACCCAGGCAGAAATGCAGCCACTTCATGATTGAAATAAGGCATCAGTTCGACGTATAAGAACAAAGCACATCATCTAGCTTACTAATCAGTATTTCGTTAAAACAAATGCCATTTATCTATGTTTATATACGCCTAATACATTTGTGAGCAAATAAGAGTCACATAAAGCAGTGTCTATGTCTGCTGAATGTTAATACCGTATTTTACGATGTTGTGTCCTTCCCCTCTATCTACCCTTTTGTTCACTGTCCCGTTCATTTCATATCAAACTGAGCCACACCGACGCGTGGCCTGGTTCAGCTACTTTATATAGATCATGGCTGCACAAGGACAAATAGAGAAGCCTGTCTCACACAAAGAGGGAAATACTTTCAGTTTTGCTCGTCGTTTTCGCATGATGCTCTGAACAAAACTTCTATCTGGTACGTGATTCCTTGTAATTTAGTTGTTGTTGCTGTTATTACTGACTGAATACTCAAAAGCAGACCCCATAGAGATACTATTTATTCCCAAATCCGACAGAATATGTTCATGACTGCCATAAAGTCTATATACCTACGTTAATTAATACTTTCTTGATTTTGGTGTCGATTTTTATTTTTGTAGAAATTAATAATAATTCACGTTGCAGAAGTAATATTTCGCGTTTGGGCTTTGGTACGATTTCAGGTAAATCGCTCCATATCATTGCGCAGCCGCTCCCGTCGGAGTTTCGAGTCCTTTCTCGCGCATTGATTTGTGTGTTGTCCTTAGCATAAGTTACTGAAAGTTGTTTGAGTAGTTTGCAAGACTAGAGACAGATGACCTGAGCAGTTTGGTCCCTTAGGTTTACAAACCTAACCGACGTAGAGGGAGAAGGGAACAACAGTGAATGAGTGACCCACTGGAGAATCAATTTGGGTTGTGAAAGTTAATGTTCGTGATAACTAAGTGGGCACAGGCGTGGTCGCTGATGTGAGTAACCGTAAATGGGAAATGCCTTTACGGTAACTCCCATCAGCCACATCGCACACTGTAAACTTAATTTGTGCGGGCCGGCCGGGGTGACCGATGGTACTGAGGCGCTCCAGTCACGGTCTACACGGCCACTACGGTCGGAGGTTCGAATCCCCCCTCGAGCAAGGATATTTGTGCCGTCTTTAGTATGAGGTAGGTGATAAGTAGTTTGTACGTATAGGGACTGATGACCCCGTAGTTAAGTCCCATAAGCTTAACAAACATATGAACATTTTTTTTGAACAATTTGGGCGGACGGTGTAGAGTGTGAGAACTGTGAAGTGTTTCAAGTACCAGTTCGTTAGAATTGCTTGGTTAGTTTACACTTCACAGGAGGGAGGCACTCACTGTGAACGACTCATGCACGAGCTGTCTACCACCAGAAGCAAAGAAGATAAGTGCGTACCGTCCCGTCGACAGACGGTGCTGCGATGGACAAGAGACGCGTTGAACGGCCTCAACATCCCGTCATGACTACAGACTTGGAATACTCATCAACCGAAAAAAGTTAAACCGGAGATTACGAACTCTAGAAAAAAATGTCGTTCCTCAATCCACTGCGTGCGGAGAAAGCTGCGCGCCATTACGTGCTAACCATTTCAGTTGCGAGACACCGCGGCGTGCTGTTACCAAACATTGTGTAACGCTGTTATCGATCTTCACGACGTGAATCCTTAGCGTAAACTTTTCCGTCGTACTGACTCCGACTGTTGATACCTGTTAATGAAAAATGTTCAAATGTTTGTAATTCTATCGAACCAAACTGCGTGGTCATCAGTCCGTAGCTTACAAACTACTTAAACTAAGGTAAACTATCCTAAGAACAAACACACACACACCCATGCCCCAGGGAGGACTCGAACCTCCACGGCGAGCGACCGCGCGCTCCGCAGCGAGAGGCTTTAGACCGCTCGGCTACTCCACCGCGGCCCTGTTAATGATCACTCGCGTTATTTATTAGGAGTTTGCTGATAATTTTATCATCAGCCATGTTTTTTAAACAAGTGATAGTACATGATCGCGCTGATAACACATAGACGATGTTCATAGGGATGCCAGTGGTGAAAAGTTCCACATATGATTAAGGTGGACTGGTGTGCCTGAACATACAACTTGGAGGGTCCTGAAAATGGCATGATTGGAATGCCGAAACTACTTGCATTGTAAATGTTCGCTGTTGAGTATTTTTTCTACAGTAATACTATAAAGGTGGACACTCGTCTCGGAAATTGGACACTCGAAGAATTTGAGCTGTGGTTGTACAGAGCGAGATAGGAAATTAGGTAAAATGACATGAAATAGGAAAGATTGTCTCAGAAAGACACATGTTGCTATACTATCGCTTGGGTCTGACTCATACGCTAAGGGATGCAGCCCAGTTTAATTTTATGCATCTGTTGGGTATAATGCACATTCTGTAATAATTAATTGAGAGCAAACAGTCCAAATGAATGTTACTTGGTAACTTGTTTAACTAAATAAGTGGTCATAAGGCATATTGTAGCAAATGCGTGCAGGTGCTCCATCAGGTCTGAACAATATCTATGATCATTCAAAGTTCAAATGTTTGTAAAGCTATGAGACTACTTAAACTGACCTAAGGACAGCACACACACTCATGCCCGAGGGGAGATTCGAACCTCCGACGGGAGCAACTGCGCGCTCTGCAGCGAGGTGCCTTAGAGCGCTCGGCCATTCCACCACGGCTCTATAATCATTGCTGATGTGGCAAATACTACGGCAAGGTCGGAAATACTTTAATGAGAAATTGCAGATAATGCGCCCCATTTAACCTTTCTGGTAGCACTTATAGCACTATTAATCTATCACCAAGTATGTTAATTTTCGCAATGAAGCTTCCCTCAGCCCTTCCTAAAAACACGTGTTATCTCAGAAAGAATGCGTTTGCTTACTCACGTGTAATTTTTTTCTATTTTTAACTCCCTGTTTAAGTGGTATAAGTACTTTCTCACTGCATCCATTTTTGATTTTGCTATCATTATGACTCAAGAAATAAAGCAATTTGACTGGATCAGCTCATTCAAATACCGCTTGTTTTTTGAAGGTCATAGTTGTAATGAGCAACATGAAGATCCTAAACGACGAATAGATATTAATATGCATATAGATATTTGTCCAAACTTGGTTTTGAGTCATGAGAGACGTTCATCTTACTCACCAATGCTAACCGCAAGTACTGCAAATAAACCCGTCAGCACTAATTTGTGAATAATACCCTCTACTTACATACGGCATATTTTACTGTATTTCACCTACTATGCTTTCACTTGCTCTGTACTCTAACTTTCTATGGCTGTAATTATTTCACTTATCAGTTTGGTCACATCATGTGTTTCATTTGGAATATTAAACTCGTTTGATCAATCATGTCCTTGAAAACACTCTATTTTTCTCTATTTCCTTTTTTATTGCAAACCGTCACGTAGTTGATTACTCAATGAGTCACAAATTTTATAAGACTTTAGAATGTTTAGTTCACTCTTTTGTCGAAATAACTTAGTATAGTCTCCTTTGATAGACATCAAACAGACTCTTTAAATGAACTTTAAAAAATTAACTTACTTTTCTTAACCACATATATTTATATTTGTTTCTGATAGTGGTCTAACAATCGAAAACCGTTTCTTAAAAAAAATATAACAGATATTGTAAATTACGAACAATGGGAAGTCCAGGTAGGTATACAGTAATGCAATGAAAATAGTATTCAACTCACCTAAAAGATATACGTCAAAATGCGACAGGCACATAAAAAAGATACTCGTGCATACATAACTTATCTTTCAGGCACTAGGCTTCGCCAGAGAGGAAACACATAATATCATTCATGCAATCACACGAGCACACTTCATAGTTGGATACAGTTCCCCATAGACGTTTAATGAAGAAAGTAAGAGCCTATGATCTATCAGATCGATTGTGTGATTGGATTGAAGTGACCCTAAATAACAGAACGCAGCATGTCATTCTCAATAGAGAGAAGTCTTCCGAAGTGAGAATGATGTCATGTGTGCCACAGGAGAGTGTCGTGGGACCGTTACTATTCACAATATATATATAAATAAACTTGTGGATAATATCGGAAGTTCACTGAGGCTTTTTGCGGATGATGCTGTAGTATACAGAGAGGTTGTAATAATGGAAAATTGTATTGAAATGCAGAAGGATCTGCAACGAATTGACGCATGGTGCAGGGAATGGCAATTGAAGCTCAATGTAAACAAGTGTAATGTGCTACAAATACATAGAAAGAAAGATCCTTTATCATTTAGCTACACTATCTATTCCATAAATTATCTGGGAGTTGGTATTAGGAGTGACTTAAAATGGAACGACCATATAAAATTAACCGTCGGTAAAACAGATGCCAGCCTGACATTAATTGGAAGAATCCTGAGGAAATTTAGTCCGAAAGCAAAGGAAGTGGGTTACTACAGTACACTTGTCCGCCCACTGCTTGAATACTGCTCACCGGTGTGAGATCCGTACCAGGTGGGGTTGATAGAGGAGGTAGAGAAGATCCAACGGAGAGCAGGGCGCTTCTTTACAGGATCATTTAGTAACCGTGAAAGCGTTACGGAGATGATCGATATACTCCAGTGGAAGATTCTGCAAGAGAGACGCTCTGTAGCTCGGGACGGACTTTTGTCAAAGTTTCGAGAACATTCCTTTACCGAAGAGTCAAGCACTGTATTGCTCCCCCTACGTATATCTCGCGAACAGATCATGATGAGTTTTGCCCCCCTAAAACATTCAAACAACAACAACAGATCATGAGGAAACATAAGAGACATTAGAGCCCACACAGAAGCATACCGACAATCTTTCTTTCCGCGAACAATACGAGACTGGAACAGTTGGCAGAACCGATAGTGGTACTTTGAGTACCCTCCGTCACATACCATCAGGTGCCTTGCGGAGTATGGATGTATATGTGGACAACACAACCGTCATCTTCAGCTGCTGAGTTCGTAGTCACGCTCTGTGACGATTGGTGATATCTGTGAATTTCCGTCTTGCAACAGAGTTGTCAGTTCACAAATACCATGGGTAAACGACAGTAAAATAGGACCAAATATTGATCCTCGTGGGACACATTTTTTATCTGTTTTGTAGGTGCTGTTTGGCTGTGTATTTCCTGAACTTTCTTAATGCAACATTCAGCATCATCTCGGTTATGATGTCGGTACACAATTTACAATTCACGCCACACTCCTAGCCGTGAATGAAGACGCTGATTGAGGCGGCAGATAGAGGCCGGCAGCTTGGGCCCGGGGGCACGTCGTGCCCCACATACTGCAGGCGTGCAGTTACCTCCGCTTCGCCCCTTCCCCTTCCCCAGCTCCTTCGCTAGACGCTGGCTCCTTGTTTCCTAGCCGCTCTTGTTTAATGGGGCTTGCCGTTCCTGTTCCAGCGGCAAGTGGGAGAAAAAAATCGTTGATGTGCATAGGAAATTGCTGCGGCTGCTTTCTAGGAGGTTCTGCTTCCGCTACCCTCGATAACTGCCCGTCCCCGAAACTGCCGGCCTTCTTGCAACATGTCAGGCAAGTTTTCTCGCGGTTCAGTGGCTGCTCCAACGCATGATAGCACTTTTCATTAAGAGTTCCGGCCTGTTGATAAAATTAGAAGTTAGTGAGGACGCATTGTGTCTCGCGTAGTATATACATTTACCTCTGCACTTCATAATTTGAATATCGGTCGTTTAGAGATGCCTCCTTAAACGGGCTTGTTATTGTTATTTTTTTCTCCCGCCAGCACTCCACTTCTGCCATTCCCTTCCAGCCTCAATTTCTGCCCGGCGGATGTTTTCGTAGATAGCACTCGGCTAATTATATGGATGCGCAGAAGAGAAGCCCAGAAGCTTCCAGATTTAGGTTTTCCGTGATTTACTTAAATCACTCCAGGCAAATGCTGGGATGGTACTTTTGAAAGGGCACGGCCGATTTCTTTTCCCCATCATTACCCAAAAATCCGAGCGTGAGCTCCGTCTCTAATGACCACACTGTCGGCGGGGCATTAAACCCTAAGCTTCCTTCCTTCTTCTGCACTGATTTAGAGAAGCCGCAAATGGAGTCTGCGTAATACTCTCTTCCCGTCGAGTTCTAAAATTCTTTATTTTGCGGGAAAAGTTTTAGGATGACAATAAGAAAAAAGAATGAGACATCTGCATGGTGTAAAAATTGGCAATGAAAATCGTGAACTCATCCATATGAGCAATAAAAGAAATCCGTTAAACTACGTTTACACGATAAATCAGTAAAATCTAAAGGCCGTAAAGTCAACCAAACACCTAGGAATTACAATTACGAACAACTTAAATTGAAAAGAACACATAGAAAATATTACAGGGAAGGCGAAACAAAGGCTACGTTTCACTGGCAGATCACTTACAAGATGCAACAGTTCTACTAAACAAAATGCTTATACTAGTGCGTCCTATTTTTGAGAATTGCTGCCCATTGTGAGATCCCCACCTAGTGGGACAGACGGACGATATAGAGAAAGTTCAGAGAAGGGCAGCTCGTTTTGTATTACCGCGATATTAGGGAGAGAGTATTACAGAAATGATATACGATTTGGAGTGAAAATCATTGACAGAAAGTCGTCACTCTTTGCGGCGCGATGTATTTACGAAATTCTAATTACCAACCTTCTCTTCCGAATGCGAACATATTTTGTTAGCACCCACCTACATAGGGAGACGTGATGATCATCATAATACGAGGGTAAGTCAATTATTATCCGCAATTTAGTTATATTTTTGTTTATGTTGGTAGTACTGTCGTTTTACCTTGGTGACGCATGCTTTCTTTAGTTGTTGTTATATCTTTGCAATTTTCAAGCTGCTACGTTAGTTTCGTTGTCGCTGCCGTGCTATTAATCATGGCTGCTCCGCTGTCTATTTGCACCAAAGAAGAGTAACGTTCAGTGATACGTTTTTTGTGGGCGGAAGGCGTATCAGGGGCCGAAATTCATAGAAGACTTTCAGTACAGTACGGGAGCAGTGTTTTGCCACAACGAAGTGTGTACGAGTGGATTGAAAAAATTCCGAAATGGTCGCACGATTGTTAAGCACGATGAAGGAGCCGGACGACCGTTTACCGTCACAAATGTAGAAACCATTGAGCGATCACGTGAAATGATTCTCTTAGACAGAAGATTAACTATTGATGAAGTGGCTCATCGTCTTCAAATTAGTCATGGTTCTACCTACGAAATTATTCACAACAGACTTGGGTTTCGTAAAGTTTGTGCAAAACAACTCACACAGTTGCATAAGCAAACGCGCCTCGACATCTGCAAAAAATATTTGGATCGCTATGGAAACGAAGGGGACAACTTCTTAGACGGAATAATTACTGGTGACGAAACATGGATCCATCATTACGAGCCGGAGAATAAACGGCAGAGTATGCAATGGAAAAATCCAAATTCGCCGTGCAAGAAAAAGTTCAAGACCCAACCGTCCGCAGGAAAACTGATGCTTACGGTTTTTTGGGATGCACAAGGTCCTGTACTAGAACATTATGGTGGAAGGGGCACAACAATAAACAGTGTACGTTACAGTGAGATGCTTACTGACAGGCTAAAGCCTGCAATTCGAAGCAAACGCCGAGGATTGCTGTCAGAAGATATGGTTTTGTTGCACGACAATGCTCGTCCGCATACTGCTGTCCACACTGCTGAAACACTCCAGAAACTCAAATTCGAAGTACTGGATCATCCTCCATATAGTCCCGATCTTGCCCCTTCTGACTATCACTTGTTTTGTCCACTCAAACAGGCATTAAGGGGCCGTCGATTTGACTCGGACGAAGCAGTGAAGGAAGCGGTGCATTCCTGGCTCGAAGCTCAACCAAAAACCTTCTTTTATGAGGGCATAAGGAAGCTTGTAGAGCGATGGACGAAGTGCATTGAAAAGCAAGGAGACTATGTCGAAAAATGATGTTCTTGTAAGTTTCGTATTTTATTACAATAAAATTTTATAACTACTTTGCGGATAATAATTGACTTACCCTCGTAAAATAAGAGTAATCAGATCGGAAACGGAATGTTTCGTGTTTTCCTTGTTCCCGCACGCTATTAGAGAACGGAACGGTAGAGAAAAATCGTAACAGTTGTCGATGAACTCTCTGCCATTCACTTAAATGCGATTACCACAGTATTTATGTAGATGTAGATACACTGTAACGTCGCTAATCAGCCCTCACTAGTCCGTTTCCTCAGTAATCCGACACATATCCAAAAAGTAGCACACGACAATGAATTATCGTGCTCAACATCGTTGTTATTTAACCTATACTTAGTTAAACAATATTATGCAAACCGTATTTCGAATGGTGGCTTTATTTGCAGTTCTGTATCTGAGTCGACGAATTCATGATGTTACTTTTTTCAATTTCCAGGAGTGTATATTACATTAAAAGTAGACAAATTTTGTTTTGACTTTTTTGAATATTAGAGCTTTTCAGTGTATTTCCTGTGTTGACCATTTGAGTATTATCATTGTATCAGTGTGTGGAATCTCGTTTGTATTCATCGGGGATCGCGCTCAGGCAAAGTAGCCCTACAAGGAGCGGCAGTTAATTTCCTGCGCCACGCTGCTACTACGGCTTCGATGACCTCACACTGTTTTGTCTAAACGAAACCTGCTCTGAAACACCTTTGTGTTGCAGCCGGTCTAGCGTTAAGACTTGAGAAGTTTATGGTAGTTTGCGAAGGAGTTTTTCAACTAAGACGCTTGAAGAACTAGACATTATTCATGCCGTCGTTTCTCAAGCAGCGTGACGGACAGGTGCCCTCTGGGATACTTGAGGCAGTAAACAAACACCTTCACGGTGAACATGAAGTAATTACCTCTAGAGACGTCGTTAAAACGTACGTAAAACGTTAGTCACAAGCTTCCAGCTCCGAGGTTCGCGGGAGAATTAATCTAATCTATCAATATTTTAAACATGGAATAATTTTAACCTACTCCCTCTCACTGTGTCGTGTGCGTGTGTGTAACTATGTAGGCTTCCACGGGCGCTGTCAATGGCAACTAACCTATTTTTGTGTGTTCTACACCCTCTTCATACAAAATGCTTCAGTTACAGGAATAATAAAATAAGCGACGACAATATTCGTTTCGATTTCTTTCGTTTTTACTACTAAATCTGTTTGCCAAATTTTGCAGACAGTATATACATGTATCACTATATGTACCATGGAAATTATATCGTAGTTCGGCACATGATTCAGCAGATGCTGCTGCTGTGTCTTCAGCCCGCAGACTGGTTTGATGCAGCTCTCCACGCTACCCTGTCATGTGCAAGCCTCTTCATCTGAGAATACCTACAGCAACCTACATCCTTTTGAATCTGCTAACTGTATTGGTCCCTCGGTCTCCCTCTACGAGTTTTACCCCACACACTTCCTTCTAATGCTAAGTTGACGATTCCTCGATGTCTCAGAATGTGTCCCATCAACCTATCCCCTCTCTAGTCAGGATATGCCAGAAACTCCTTTCCCAATTCAGGAGCTATGACGTCCAAAACAAGTAAGTGAACGAAAAGACACGCCTTCGCACATGATAATGTAGTGCATTTCGTTTCTACTACCAAATCTTTCGCAGCACATTTCGCATACAGTTTTCTAATATTCCACTCTAATGACCTGGAAAACTATACTATTGTATAACACATAATTCAGGAGGTATGGTGTGATAAGGAGTGAGGTGCATGGAAACGATACTGAAATGGACAGATTAGGGTAGAAGACGAGAGGGAAGAAGGAGATGGATTAACATCGGAAACGAATACATATAAAAACAAAAGCAGTCAACAATCCGAAGATTGGTTTGAACACCAATGTGCTTTACTAGGCATGGTCCTGTTTGGAGGTGGTATGCCGTTGCCTTCCTCCGACCTTCGAACTGACTTACCCAGCCAGTTATAGGGGGACCTACAGTTTAACGTGGGTTCCGAACCACGGTGCTATTCGGTAATTTTCACATGAGTAATACTGCCAGAGGTGAAAGAAGTGGAAAGTGTCAGATAAAAATCCTAGGACCTCGCGGGGATCGAACCCGCGACCTTTGTGATTCATAGTCTGGCACTCTACCACTGTGGAACCGTGGAGAAACGAATACATTTACACTTTGTCAAAACCGGGAACTAACGTTAGTGGTAGATAAATAGCATGAAAGTGTTTCAATGAACACTGTATCAGTTACTTCAGCGTGACTTTCAGAGTACCCATGCGGATGCAGACGAATCGGCAGTCACAACCAGCTCTGTGGAGTATGGCTAGTATTCTGCGGTATTATTTACGACTGTGGCTTCCATTTCTGTAATTGAACCCACAGTGTTTCAGAAAAACATTTTCGCGATCCAATGAACACAACGACTACAGAGCGGTTAAGAGCAGGCTAATATAAAAAATACCTATTATGAAACCGAAGTTATTATTATATGAGCATACCTGTGGGTAAGAATTTTGAAACCCGCGAAGAGAACCTTATTAAAGAGAACGAACAATACTTTTTTGATAAATACTTTATTTACAACTAATTGGTAATCTCAGTGATAGTTGTGAAATTGTTAAGCTGTAGTCTTAATAATACTTTACCTAACTCCATTGAAGCTTCTTGGTTTTTGGCATGAGTCGACACAAAATAATAATAATAATAATAATAATAAAAAAATAAAAAAAGGAAAAGTGTATGCTCGCATTATCAAACGTGATTTTGGAACCAAACTACTGTGGTTATCATTTCCTATACTTAAAAACCCCAGATATCACTTCCGTTTTCCTCGATGGCTTCCCGTCAATTACTATGTACTTGCGTTCTTCATGACAAGAAATTTGGAATGCAATCGCACAACTGTGGCGATATTCCATAAGCACGCTATCCGAATAGAAGACGCTTGTGAGGTAAAGTGCTAAAAGCCTTCCGGAAATCGAGAAATATGGAATCGATTTAACATCCCTTCATGTGACTAAAGAACTATCTGTGTCTCACAAGAACGACACTTTCTGATTGTTGGCTATGGGTCAATAGGTCGTTCGTTTCGAGATGGTGCATAATGCTCGAGGAAAGTATATGTTCTAAAATACTGCTGCGAATGTCAATGTCAGTGATAGCGTCCTGTAATTTTTCGCCGCGGTGTAGCGGCCGAGCGCATTGAGGCGCTATGCTCCGATTCGCGATGCCATTCCCTGTCGGGGGATCGAATCCTCCAAATGTTCAAATGTTTTTTAAGCCTATGGGACTTAACTACGGGGTCATCAGTCCAAAAAATGTTCAAATTTTTGTAGAACTTATGGGACTAAGCTACGGGGTCATCAGTCCCTAAGCTTACAAACTACTTATGAACTAGCTAATACTAAGGACGGCACAAATATCCATGCCCGAGGGGGGATTCGAACCCCGACCGTAGTGGCCGTGCAGACCGTGACTGAAGCGCCTCATTCCCCTCGGCCACCGCGGCCGGCGTCATCAGTCCCTAAACTTACAAACTACTTATCAACTACCTTATACTAAGGACGGCACAAATATCCATGCCCGAGGGGGGATTCGAACCCCCGACCGTAATGGCCGTGCAGACCGTGACTGGAGCGCCTCAGTTCTCTCGGCCACCGCGGCCGGCTCGAATCCTCCTTCGGGCATTGATGTTTCAGCTGTCTTTAGTTAGTAAGTTTAGGGACTGATGACTCCGCAGTTGAGTCCCATAAGCTGGACAAACATTTGAAGCATTGCAACGTATGTGGGAGATATTTGCGCCGCGGCCGTGGTGTTGGGCAGCGTTGCAGCGCCTTTCACCGGCTAGGCCGGGACTGGCGGGTGTCGAAGCCGGCCCCGAGCAGCAGGTAGCAGGTAACGGGACCGCGGCTAGCCGGCGCCTGGACACGACACCGCACACGGCAGGGCGGCACAGCGCCCCGCTTCCTCGGACAGGCGTCACATCTAGCTTCGTTGTGCGATACTGACCGCAGTCACAACATACTCCACTTACCGTACTGTGTTTTCATATGTAAAGAGTGAGTTAGATTAGAATAGTACTTGTTCCACAGACCATGAATACGACACTTCGTAATGATGTGGAACGTGTCAGGTTAATGAAAGGTGTCTACAAATTATTGCTTTGTACTAAATATTACATAACAATTTTTTTTAGTATTTTTTTTTTTTTAAACTTACTAATTTATATCGAAAAATTCATCTATAGTGTAGGAGGAGTTGCCATGCAGAAATTCGTTTAATTTATTTTTAAATGCTTGTTGGCTATCTGTCAGGCTTTTGATGCTGTTTGGTAAGTGACCAAAGACTTTTCTGGCAGCATAATTCACCTCTTTCTGTGCCAAAGCTAGAGTTATCTTGAATCGTGAAGATCATTCTTTCTCCTAGTGTTGTAGTTATGCACACTGTTATTGCTTTTGAATTCGGTGAGATTGGTAATAACAAATTTCATAAGTGAATATATATACACTGAGAAGCTACTGTGAAGATCCCTAGCTTTTTAAATAAGTGTCTGCAGGGTGATCTTGGATGGGCTCCGGCAATTATTCTGATCACACGCTTTTGTGCAATGAATACTTTATTACTCAATGGTGAATTACCCCAGAAAATGATGCCATACGAAAGCAGAGAATGAAAATACGCATAGTAAGCTAATTTACGGAGGCGTATGTCACCAAAATTTCTGTGTGTTCAACCCCTCATCAATGCTTACACCTAAAAATTTTGAATATTCTACTTTTGCTACAGATTTCTGACCAAAGTCTATATTTATTGATGGTGTCGTTCCATTTACTGTATGGAACTGTATGTACTGTGTTTTATCAGAATTTAATTACATTCCATTTGCTGAGAACCACTTAATAATTTTCTGGAAGACGTCGTCTACAATTTCATCAGTTAGTTCTTGTCTGTCAGGTGTGATAACTATACTTGTATCACCAGCAAGAAGAACCAGCTTTGCATCTTCATGAATATAGAATGGCAAATCATTAATATATATTAAGAACAGCAAGGGTCCCAAGACCAAACCTTGTGGCACCCCATTTTTTAATTGCTCCCCAGTTTGAGAAATCAGCTGTGAGAACTACTAAAGTCAACTTCCTGCACTCTTCCTGTTAGGTATAATTTAAACCATTTGTATACTGTCCCATTCATATCACAATACTTTATCTAGATGAATTCCATGATTTACACAATCAAAAGCCTTGGAGAGATCACAAAAAATCCCAATGGGTGATGTCCGGTTATTCAAACTTGCGTAAATGGAAAATGATACTGATGTATGGTTTTCATAGAATGGGTAGGTAGTCAGGGGCTCGTAGTGTTAACTAATAAACAGTTTATTTATTTATTATTTTTTTAATATTGCACGCTTTCTTATTTATCTACAACTTACTATCTGAATACCACAGCAGAAATACTCTTTCTCACCAAAACAAAACCATATCTATACAACTCTGGTACTCCGTTTAACAAACTAGGAAGGACTGAACCAGAAAAGAGGAAAAATTGGGTATTGTTCGTTTAAAGCTTCTTAAAATTTAATGGAGAATACAATTTTACAAATATAATTTCAGCACCAGCAAACTAAGATTCAAATACATAATTTCAACACACTTCCGATTCATTTGGGGGGAAAAACGAAGCTTTCAAGCAAGATTACAAATTTAATTGCTCAGAATTCATTTATGTTTGTACCACATAAATAGTTAACACCTTTAGTCTAAAGTTGGCCAAGCATTGCAAACAGCTTTACAAATATTTAAGTAAAAGGGCCAATCAGTAAATCTTACAAGCATAACTTCCTTTTGCTGCGGTGGCGTGGCCGAGCGCATTGAGGAGCTATGTTACGATGCGAGAGGCCACTCCCCGTCGGTGTTTCGAATCCACCCTCGGGCATTGATGTTTGTGCTGTCTTTAGTATAAGGTAGTTCATAAGTAGTTTGTAAGTTTAGGGAATTATGACCCTGCAGTTAAGTCCCATAAGCTTAACAAACATTTGACTTCCTTTTGAACAAAGTGTTGTACAATAGATTAATATTTACAATCAGAAACTATACATAACAGTTTGAACACCGATGTCGTGCGTGTAAGATTTGGCTATCAACAGTGTCTTCCGACAGGCTCAGAAACCCGGTCGGCACGTTGATAAAAAAGCAGGAGCACGCAAGATGCATTTAAGCCGCGCAGGCACACAGCAAGACATGATTGACTAAACCACGTTAAGACTCTTTAAGGCAAAAAAAAAAAAAAAAAAAAAAATAAATAAATAAATAAAATAAAATAAAATAAAATAAAAAATGAATAGCAATCGCCCCCTTATGTTATAAGGTAAAAGAAAGGGCATCTTAAGAGAAAATTAAAGTTTTAACAAACAACCAGCAATACTAAAGGGTGCTTCGCAAACGAAACATGCTGCTTAAAGTTGCAACAGGTACACTAGTCCGAACGTAAGTTGTATCAACAGGGAAACATCTCTTGGCAATGAAATACAAAAAAGGAAACAAATTGCGTCCAAGGGAGTGTCTGAGCTTAGCGTTGCTAGGTCGACATAAACACGCCAAGAAGGCAGTATTTGAGCAAAACGGACACGAATCGAAGAAAGAGCTCACCAATACAGGACAAACAGAACGCGTGTAATAGTTTTAACTGTCCTGAACTCTCCACTGGCTGGCTCTGTGGAAAACCACCAAAGCACGAGGGTAATTATGGCGCTCACCCAGTCTTTAACGAGTCAAGAGGCAGCAATACTCCGTCTTTTGGTAGAACCCGCAGCCCCAGTGAGATCTGGAGAGCAGAAGTTGTTACGGCCTCACGTCTTGTCGCGGCTCGTTGCGGCTGCAGGAACGTCCAGCTCGAAACTTCCCCGATGTTTTCCTTTTGCTCGGCCTCGGAGCTCGGAAACATGTTCGCGTACGGAGCCGCCTTGCAACCCAAACGAGCCACCAGCGCCCCTTTTTCGTCGACCATCCAATAACTTGCCCGCCAGATTCAAAACAAACCAAAGAGGACCTCTGTAATAGCACCAGAGATACTTAAAAGTTAGTCATGAGGTATCGACCTTGCAGCACGGCTCAAACCCCATAACACTGCCTTGGATTCTATATCATTTTCTGTGTGAGGATCCCGTCTCTGGAACGATCTTCCTCTAAACATAAGAGAATTAAAATCCGTTCTCAACTTCAATGTTGCACCTCCGATCGCAATAGCCATTTCTTCCATATACCAGTCCCCCTTCATCAATTCCTCCTGCTCCTCCAGCAGAGGGTTTTATATTTTCTTCGTTCCTAACAACCACCATCACTGACATTTCAATCTTCCCCTCTTTATTGAATCTTGCTGCATCAGATTAGGCTAAACATGGATTCAGATGTACTAAACTTATGTATATTCCTTGTAAATACAATTTGTTAATATTAGTATTACTGTTTATTATTATTAAAATTATTATTATTATTATGGATTGTTGTTTTCCGTTTTTGCTGTCCTTCGTCAGGTGTAGTGAGGGCCGTAAAGTCCTACTCTGCTCAGGCTAATAAATAAGTACATTCGAATGTCAGCGGCGTTTTTCTTACAAGATTCTAGTACCATTCGCATACGACATATCGCATTGTAAATAGATTCCAATCCGGCACTTCTTTTCCTCATTCAACCAGCGTATTTGCAAGGTGCGAAGTTGTTATGTTCGATTACATAGTGCTTAATGTTTTTCTTGACTACATTGCGACTTCTTAGCCAGTTAGTGTGTGAGTCTCCAAGCAGAACGTTGCGAGTCGGCGATGGGTCTTACCAATCGAGAAAGAGCCGACAAGCTCATGTTTGCAGAGTATAGGCAGAATCCAGTTCGTGCTTGTATGCGGAAAGATATCCGAATAGATGTCACCAATATCGGCAGTTATTCATTAAACTCTTCAACCAGTTAGGTGAATGATGTACTGTAACGCCTAGACGACTTAACGTAAAGAAACAAGTGACGACGGAACTGAGAGACAGGATACTCCAGATGCATCACGTATCCTACTTGCTGACCAAGCCACATGTAACAATCTTGGTCAGGTAAACCGATTAAACATTCATTATAGGTCTGTTGACAATCCTTGTTGGTTTCGTCAGGTGGAACGTCCCTTCAGTGGATCAGTGTCTATTTCCGATTCTACCTCTCTATGAATCTGTGGTAATTGGATAACTGTACGTGAAGATATTTAATGATCTTACGTGTCTGCCTCTTTTATTTAATTTGGTAAGACTATTTTGATATAGAATCGTAGGAGATATTTGATGTGACATTTATTCATTCATGATACAGTTCCTTAAAATCCTACACTCATAAACACGTATGGATGACGTTTCGTAATAGCAACTTTATTATCACTGAACGCTTCGAAGAACTAATTTTGTTTCTCAGAGAATTACGTAGCAGCTTATGATAAAGAACAACTATTTAGTGGTAACATATGCTAACAATCACATGGTCAAATACTCATAGACACCAAGCCAACGTAAGAGACTTATGGGATGAAATGCAATGAAATGGACGCACAAACGATCCAAAATTTATGTCCAGAAGATCGGGAGTTGTGTGAAGTACGTAAGAGTACTATATCTCACCAAGTCTCACTAACATCTTTTTCTGAGAGCATCAGGCCCTTCCAGATATTGCTCATTTTATGCTACAAGCAATATACACAAAAGCACACATTCAAAAAATGCTAAATGTTATTGTTTTCCACTTTAACCAAATGTTTTATCCTATTAAACACAGTAGTTTGAGTGTAGTTGCAATATTTCTTTTCTTAATTTCCTCTAGAAATGCCTACATAAGTATTTATATTTATTTTGCTGCTGGTAGTCTATGTGCACCGACTATGACCTCGCCGCGCTACAGTGTAGGTCTACATACTGTATTTTACACATAGTAAAAAGTGATATTTTAGCTACATTTTTTTGAAATATGTTTCTGAATACGCATGTCTTATCATCCTATGATTTCATTAACTTCGAGATAAATTCACAAGTACTTTAATTACACAGCATAATTACCAGTGAGCAGTTGTAGAAGGAGGAAGACTGCTTGAGAATAGCGGTTCTTAATCTCCCGAAAATTCTTATCGGTACAGTAACTGACGTCTAAATGACTAACACTTTACCTTGAACATTTTAAAATAGGATTATTAATTAATCAGTATACATTTTTGAACGTACTCGTACACCTTGACAGACGTATTCAGGTATTGTCTGCTCCATGTGGGCTGTTTTCTCAGTGAATAAAAAGCAACTCTATCTCCAGAGATCGAGACAGTAATACTGTGTATTTTTCTCACCAATTATCCAGAAGGTCAGAGAAGTTCCAGTGGGCATACAGGTAAAATCTGAATATTGTTATCTTGGGATCGTCAGTCCTCGCAGTTTACGAAATTTTTTTCACTGTCTGGATACAGACGACGTAAAGCTGTTATAAAAGCTTAACTCTTCGCCTCCCAATCTGATAGGGAATGAATCCAAGGTATTAAAATGCTCCCAGACTGTTGACTTTCGTAAAGAACTGTGTACATAATAACATTACAACTAAATTTTCGATTATAATCCGAAGGAAATTAACAGTTTAAATTAAAAAGAAGAAAAATTAAACACAGTAACTATACTGTCGAGTGTAAAGAAATGGCTGATTACTATCCGCTACTTCGCTAATACCTATGTGACTTTTCTTTTTCTTGGAATTAACTTTTATGTTGTTTCATATTAATTATCTTGTCAGCATGACACAGTGTTTCAAACGAGCCTCACCCATATAAACATGTCGCAGAGGGCGGTGCTCTGCTTCAGAGTTTACGAAATGAAGCATTTTGGACTTTGTTAGAATTTCAACACTCTGGAGTTGAGGGAGAAAGGAAGATGGCGTTTTATTGTCCTTTGTACCTTGTCTTCCATAATGGAGCACTGGTTGTATTGAACAGAGTGTCGACACGAAATCGGTATCATTTTTCAGAGGAAATTATTTAGGCCGGCCGCGGTGGCCGAGGGGACTGAGGCGCTCCAGTCACGGTCTGCACGGCCACTACGGTCGGGGGTTCGAATTCTCCCTCAGGCATGGATATTTGTGCTGTCTTTAGTATCAGGTAGTTGATAAGTAGTTTGTAAGTTTAGGGACTGATGACCCCGTAGTTAAGTCCCAAAAGCTTAACAAACATTTGAACATTTTTGAAATTATTTAGAGCAAGAGTGGATTATCTACATCTAGACCGCGAGGTATTTATTTGGTCCCATCATAAGAATCCAGTGTCTTAACCTCCGTAACCTTGCTCTCTATTCTGGTGAAGACTGACGCAAACAAAGAGATAAGTGAAAATTGGAAATATTCAAGCATCTCCGATGTTTCGGGCTACTGAAATAAATTCATTGGTGCAGTTGAAAATTAATATCGGGCCGGGACTCCAATCTGGATTTTCCACTTATGAGTAGCGATAGCCTTAAGCAATTTTTGTTTTTGTTTACTCATATGTATTCATCTTCAGGTTTGAAAAGCTCTTCAATCTCCGTGTTTGCTTACAAATAAATTTGCTTTATAGGTATGGACCGCCTTGAGAAAACACGAGGCGGATCATACCTACAAAGCAAATACGTGCATGGTATCGTGCTTGCTCTATGTTGATCGTCCAGCCCCTCTGACCAAAAGCGCTTTAACAGATTAGCCTATCCGGATATGCTACTTGCCCTTCCCAGACTCTCGCCTTATTGCACACTACGAGTGTAGTGCTCCCTGTATATTATTTCTCTTTCGCGTAGCTTTATCTGTATCTCCTAAGGAACCGAACTAGTTTGTATACCAGGACAGAAATTGTCATATGCCTGTTTGAGGCTTATCTACAATTATAAATATGGTCTCAGTTCGAAAGAAGAGTCACCATATATATATAAGAAAAAACAAATGGTTTGTCTTTTATTTGGACGCAGGCCTTACATTTTATTGTTATTGTCCTCATTCCGGAGACTCGCTCGATGCAGCTGTCTGTTCTGAGCAAGCTTCTTCATCTCCTCATAAGAACAGCAACCCTCATCCATTTGAACCTGCTTACTGTAATTCGTCTCTTTTCTTCCTCTGCGAGTTTTACTTTACACACTTCCTTCGAATACCAAACTGACGATTGCTTGATGTCTAAGAGTGTCCATCACATTTGAAAGGCTCCTATCCTCTTCTCGTCTGAAGTAATTATCGTCCATGTTTCACTCCCGCACAACACAACACTGTGCATAAATGCCTCCAGAAAAAAAACTTCTAAAAACTTGAATTAATATTCGATGTTAACAAATTTGTCTTTCTCGGAAGCACTTTTCTTCCTATGGTCATTCTGCATTTTATCACAATTGTGCGTTATTTTACGACTTTTATTGTCTCATAACATAATCTGATTGCTTAAGCATCGCATGATTTTCTCAGAATAAATTCAACTACCCTTGTTTTGCTGTTATTAATGTTCATCTTACACGCTCCTTTCATTTCCCATCCCAAATTCTCCTTTGCTTTCCTTCACAGCATGACCAATGAATAGACTGAATGACACTGGGGAAAGGATGCAACCCTTTCTTACTCCATTCACAACCAATGCTTCCCTTCGATTCTTATATCTGCTGTCTGGTACCTGTAAAAGTTGTAAATAATCTTCAGTTCCCTATGCTTTACTCCTGCTGACTTCGTAATTTAAAAGTGTGTATCTATTCACAAGGGACATCTCTGGCTTCCAAAGCTCGGAACTCCACGAAACCATGCTTAGAATAATAGGCAATTATAAACAGAACAAAAATAAATAAATAAAAAGGGCTCAAATGTCTGTAAATCTATCGCACCAAACTGCGTGGTCATCAGTCCGTAGCTTACAAACTATTTAAACCTAAGGAACACACACACACACCCATGCCCCAGGGAGTACTCTAACCTCCGACGGCGAGCAACCGCGTGCTCCGCAGCGAGGCGCCTTAGACCGCTCGGCTACTTCACCGCCGCTATAAACAGAAGAGTGGTATGCGTAATTTACATGCAAAACGTTGCATTGTACGTCAAACAACTTTTTAACAGAGCGATACAAAGTAAAAAATATCAATAGCATAGGAAGAAAATTATAAGTAATTTAACGGCATGAGTGTATCAACACATACTGAATCAACAGCGCCAAAACTCTCTGCTTAAAGTAATAGCGCAAAACACAGATACCACACACCTGAAAGTGATTTATTAGTCCTCAAAGTGCAGATGCAAGATTTCGATTAAGTGGTTAAAGCAAAGTGGGAGAGAAGAATATGCACACTTCACTAAAGTCACGTTATCACATTCTACTGTTTCTGGTGCTCTGGAGAAGAATCTCGTGTCCAGCATAACGTCGTGTATTTCTGTGTCGTCGCCATTATATTTCTGAATTATTATATATCGGTCCCCATGCCATTTTCATATCCAACACGTCGGAACTTGGTCCCTAATATTTGGACCACAAGCGTAGGGTTAATTCTGTTCATTAAATCATTTCACTGCACACAGTTTACACAGTAACTCGCTTGCGAACATCCAAGAGACAAGTAAGTAATGCAGCTACACCACTCGCGCAACTGGAGCACTGTTAGGGCAGCCACCATATAGTGGCGCCAGCAGACAAGTGCGGCGTTATTCATGGAAATGACGCGCACCACTCTTTTGTTTATGACTGCTTCTTACCCAAAGCGTGGTTTCTTGCGGCTCCGAACGTTCGGGGTCAAAGGTGTCCATTGTCAGTGAAGTCCAGGCCTTGCATATAGTCCCTTGGGTAGTATTTCGCTATTTGTAAGACCATAAGGCGTGAGGTTGGGTAGTGTGTCTTGGACAAATACACTATGTTATCTGTTGGAGGACGACAATGAGCCGGCCGCAGTGGCCGAGGGGACTGAGGCGCTCCAGTCACGGTCTGCACGGCCACTACAGTCGGCGATTCGAATCCCCCCTCGGGCATGGATTTTTTTGCCGTCCTTAGGATTAGCTAGTTCATGAGTAGTTTATAAGTTTAGGGACTGATGATCCAGTAGTTAAGTCCCATAAGATATACAAACATTTGAAAATTTGAGGACGACAATGAAACCACTGGCAGTACAGCTAATATCCTCATGTAGCATCTGACGCTATCGGGTAAAAGTCGACGTCTTATTTCCAGTTGAGCTTTTTTTTTTTACTTTTTCGACAGTTTGCCCCCCCCCCCTCGCCACCACACCCATATCTCGTCAGAGAGTCTGGTTTGAACTCTGGGGAACTGCTTATCGCGCTCGTTTGCTCGTTTGTAAATGCGAGTGCGGATTGGAGGCGGTTGCGGAGCGCTGCGGTGTTGACATGCAGGCGCTGGCAGAGGCGCGGGTGACGCAACGGCGCGCGTCCTCCAGGTCTTCTGCCCGCCGGCTAGCAGCCACTGCCAGCGGCAGCAGCCAGCGCCAGCCTTTCACTCGGTCGAGGGCGCCCGCTGCCGCCCTGTGCCACTTGCGGCGCAGACGACGCGGGGCCGTGACGTCACAGCCGGCGGCAGCGCGCGGCAGCCTGAAACTGCAGGGCGTGCGCGTCAGCGCTGCGTATGGCGCATCTCAACAGGCTATATGGCTTGCAGGGGTTTAAGTTACATTGTAAGAGACTAGCTGTAAACCCGGCTTTGCCCGGGTAGTTATTTATTCTACACTCTCATAGTCCACCTCCCTTCCTCTGCATCCATCTCTTTCTCTCTCATCTCTCTGTTCAAACGCACTCTCTGAGCAAAGTGTTTTACAAGGTACCCTCTGCCATGTACTGTACAAACATTTATGTACTCAGTGACCTTCATCTTGGTTTAAAGCTCGTGTGGGCAAAAATTCATCAAGATCGGAGCAAAACTATGCATTTTGTCGAAGTCCGTAAGTTAAGTACCGTCCACCAGTCACCGAACGAAATTTTATACAGACTGAGACGTTGCGTGGCCTGTGTGAATAGGGCTTAGGTCGTCGCTAGGGTTGCTTGTTACTAAAGCACTCCAAACCACACAACGAATCAAACTTCAAAAAAAGAAGTTCTTGGTCAAGTTAATAGCAGCACATTAAAGTCGCGAATACGTCTCGTCACGTGACGTGATGTGACGTCACTTTTACAAATTCTGTTTCAAATTAACTGCAAATTTTAAAGAAATTTATACAGTTTGATTTAGTGGTTGACAAATAATATAACTGGTTACAAAAGTTGGTAAAAAAAGGTTACAATTCATGCAATAAATTATTTAAAGGTAAGTGGTGCGTATTTCGCTACACGGCCGCTAGGTGATACAATAACCTTTGAGCTGTCAGTTCATGTAAACAAACGAGTCCGCACCTGACGTCTTATGATCAATCTTCAAATTCAAGATTTTACTAAAATTTTAAGGTAACGACAATTTACAAGCGAAAAAATGTCCATAAAGGTGTATGGTTTATCAAAACTTAATAGACGACAATTCCAGTTTTCCGTTTATATTCTCGTCAAAAAATAAAAAAAAAAATAAATGTAGTGACTGTTTTATCGCGATGTTCTTTTTTTAATTTTTTTACTTTTTAATATATTTTTTTTTACTCAAGATCTTTAATATTTCCTTTGAAACGTCACAAGACAGTGACATTCCTCTTGCTTTTAAGGTCAAGTGTGGAAAATTTCGTGAAGATCGGAATCAAACTGTAGATTTCGTCAGTCTGTAGGAAAGGCGTCCTTCCCCATGCATCTTAATTCTGTCCTATTGCAAAATACTTTCTTAGTTGACGTCTTCTACCTATAAACTACATACCGCCAAAATTTCAGCTTCATATCTGCAGTAGTTTTAGAGATTTCGTGTTTAGTCAGTGAGTGAATGAATGTTTGAGTGACCATTCGCTTATATATATATGTATATAGAGAGATATCCCCTGAATTATGTGTCCTACAAAAAAATTATTTTTATCAGGTATGTAGAGTGGGATATTAGGAAACAGTTAGTGACCATTCAAAACAAATTGTACATGAAGAGAAAATAAGAAGCAGCCACATCTGGAGCAACGTATAGAAAAAAATCATTTTGCAAGTGCGCGGCTATTAGATTCAGCGTCTACAAAGAAGGACAACATGCTGAACACGTTAAATAACTGTTGTTTTTGGAGGTCAATTCTGTACCTCCAAAGACAATGTGTTGTAACTTTTGAAATATAAACTGCTACATAGAATCTTTTTAAACGAATAAACTTGTCATGATGATATTTGTAATATATATGACGTCAACCCCTTTCCATAAAATAAATTACTTGGATTAAAGATGGATGGTTTCAAGATGGTGCCCAGGTTCGGTACCTACCGTAGAAAGTAGACCACCTTTCCCATTCCTTACTCCGAAATTAATGTTTCCTAATTCCTGTAGAGTTTTGAAATGATAGCTGCTACTTTTGATTCACTTGTACTACGAAGCGCAAAAATAAAAGAAATAAAAAAAGTACCGAACTATCTAAATTGCGTTCCGCATGATATACATGCATTCCAAATAAAGTACCTGACTCAGAAGTCCTCTAATCGCTGCGCGATACAGCCATTAGACTGCAAAATGGACACTATACCACAACAGACCACTAGAGAACACTGTTCCTTACGGCTAACATTCCAGATGTAAATTAACACCTTGGTATTGCAAATACAAGGAAACACGTTATTAGAGGTAACACAGTAATTTTCGCCACATAAACTCAAGTTTATTGCAATAAGTGGCTTTAAAAAAGCATTACCACCCTCAGAGTGAGAGACAATAAACTCGGTCAGATAAATAATTCCGTAATCCTTAGACAAAATTAAACATTGTTGTTAACAAGAGATTTACGACAAATACAAGTTTATTTGCTCAAATGTTTATAATTCTATCGGACCAAACTGCGTGGTCATCATTCCGTAGCTTACAAACTACTTAAACCTAGATAAACTAACCTAAGGATAAACATACACACCCATGCCCCAGGGAGGACTCGAACCTCCACGGCGAGCAACCGCGCGCTCCGCAGCGAGACGCTTTAGAGCGCTCGGCTACTCCACCGCGGCGGTTTATTTGCTCTCTGGATGGATTTGTCACAGCTCTTTAATGTCGTTTCTGTCGCGAATTACTGTAAAACTAGTGTGTTCGATACTATCATCAAATTTGTTCTCGATAGCAGTATTCTTTGTTGACTAAGGATTACCGAATACTTTATGTGTTAGAGGTTGTTATAGTAGACTCTAATAATAGTGGCAATGTTTTTGAAATGTCCCTGATTTTAATTCCTACAACTATGAAATCGTTACGACAGATCAGTCACACAAATGATTAGTTGACATATACTTTAATTACAATTGAAGATAATAATCGACTTTAGGTGCTGTGCTTGTGGTATGAACAGTTGATCCCTAGTTACAAAATAGTTCTGCCAAGTCAGTAGTAGTGTTTCGGCTTGGCTCGCTGTAGACGGGTCTCTTGGAACTGCAGCACTCCTAGGTTTCCTTCGTAGTGACAGGTATACTCGCTCGTAGACTGACTTCTATCACTGTCGTGGCTGTGGAGCGCCGGCTTATGTTGTCGAGTCCCTGTCTTCCGATTGGCCGGCGCGCGAAGCAATCCAAAGAGGTAACGAGACTTGAGGCGCACTCGGCGGACGAAGTCCATGGGCGATTTATCGCCTCTTCAGGAAGTGGCGCGGCGACGTGTTGTGGTGGATGGCCACGCCACAACGTCAAGGTGTTCTTTTTCTCTGAACATGGGTGTGTTTTCGTCACTTGGAGAGGAGAGGCTGTGAGCGCAAGAACAGGTGAATTAATACTAGCATCACTGATTCTGAATTCCTGCTCATGTTAAAGAAAGTAAATCCTTGTACAGCAATTAGACGACAGCTCAATTAAAATTAACGCTAATCACATTTTTAAGATGACTAGTTTCTATGTCAGAATAGTTGGTTTGCAAAGTACTGTAATTTAATAAGTAGCGTAGGGTCTATCAGACTGCAATCGGCACTGCAGTTGTCAGATTTCGCAGGCAGTGAAGAGCGCAACAGCGGCGGGGAGCCGACCAGTGGGACGGTGAGGCGTAACTGGTGCGAAGCCAAGCCTCGGAGCCCTGGCCGGCAGGAAGTGTGCCTCGGCCTGCTCTTCCATCTTCCGTCCTGTTTCTTATCAAGGCTCCGCTCTCCCGCCGGCTTAATGGTCACCGACAGCTTAATTGGCAGACCCGCTTCATAGATGAGTTCGCATCTGTGTGAACACTCGCATCTGGCCAGCAGCTACCGACGCGGCAAACCACCCGCAATTAAGACCTCTGCAACGACTGACGAGGAGAGCCGGAAATCTTCGTGCCGACTCGGAAAACCTTGCGTAATAGTTGCGATTTTACTTGCTTTCCTTGCTAATAAGAAAAAGAGTGAATGGTAAGGTGGTAAGAAAAAAAAAAAAAGAAAAACGCACTGACGTGTTTTACGGCCCTCTTTAGATTTGTAGTTTTATAAGTTTTTGCAAACATTTTGGACCAAAATAATAATCTAAATAATAATAAATTATTTAATAACAGTGTCTGAAACCCTTTTAGGGTTAAGTAGTGGCGTGTTCCGAACCACTGACTTTTCGCGTTGGAGTCTAGCACCTTGCCCACTACGCTACGGCTATAAATCGAAACAAAACTTTTTTAATCTCATTCTATTGATGGCCGTTGTTAACTGATGTTAATATGTAATTTGTAGACATTAAATTATCATTTCTCGTACGAAGAACGATGTGTTTTAGTTAATTCCTCAGTGTGCCGTTGCTTTGAAATGACAACGTGTAAGTTACAATAAGAAAATCATCAAATACGCATGGAATGTCACGTGACATCTCCGAACGGCTGGTTTTCGTTAATTCAGTGGAGGGTGTCAAATCTCCGTTATTTTTGCAAATATTCCTCAAACGATACGAGATATGAAAAAACATAAGAGAGATAGGGTGTAGAAAATTTTCTCCTCTACCAATTAGGTTATTCAATTTTCGTGTCACATGAACCGTTCGTTTGCAATTACAATTATATTACAAACGGCTTTTTTTGGTTTTACTACCGTATTTTTTGTCCGAAAAATTTGAAAAAGGGAGGTTCTGGTCTCTTGCGGCCTACAATCATGTCTGTAAAATTTGGTGTTGATCGATTGAACGGTTCGTCTGAAAAACAGGGAACACGTTACGGACAGACAGAAAGACAGACAGACATCCCAAAATCGCCGTTATTTTTGCAAATATCTTTGAAACGCTACGAGATGGGAAAAAAAAAGAGAGATAAAAGAGCAAAGTTGTAGAGAATTTTCTCCTCTACAAATTCGGTTATTCAATTTTCATGTCGGATGAATAGTTAAGCCGATATTTTCATTTAAATTTCGAGCTGTCAGAAGACTACTACTGTAAACTAAAGTGGGCCGAAAAAGAAGAACATAGGGTTCAACGCCCCGTCAACAGCGTGACGATTAGAGGCAAACCTCACGATCTGGTTGATTAACTAAGGATGTGAAAAGAAATCGGCTTGGCCTTTCAAAGTAATTATTCCGGAATTTGCCTGGAGTCACTTGTAGAAATCACAGAGAACCTGAAATTGGACTTTTTTTTTCTTTTTTTTTTTTTTTTTTTTTTTAAGCCACCGTCCTTGCGAATACGAGACCAGTGTGTTACCTCTGCGCCATCTCAAATGTTTGTAATCCTGAGGGACCAAATTTCTATGGTAATCGTTACCTACACTTGCAAACTACTTAAACTAATTTACGTAAAGAACAACACACAAATACCCTTGCCCGAGGGAGGATTCAGACCTCCGACGGGAACAGTCATATAATTGCACCATCTTGCTCTGTATATTCAAGTACAAGCTTAGACTTGTCGGCCGTTCTATCAATAAATTCTTCCGATTTTTTAATTAAAAAAAAAAATAAAAAATAAAATTGGCTTTCCCTTGACTGTTGATAATATTGATTAAAACACAAGTTTTTCTGTTAGCAATTTTTTAACGCCGCGTGTCCATCTTCACTTGCATTTTTTGTGTGTGCTCTAATATGGTTTGTCATGAAATAGAGTAACCTGTGACACTATCTACAAGGGAAAATACAAAAACTCTTTTTCAGAATGCATTTCCTGACGGTATTGTCAATATGTGAAATTCTCCAACTTTCGGAAAGTTGTTGAAACGTCGAACAATTTTATATATTGATAATACGGTCGAAAATATAGAAAGAATTACATGTGACAGAATATTTCTTCTTCTTATCTTTCTCTCTCTCTTTTCCGCGGTGGAGTGGCCCACGGTTCTAAGACGACTCACTACGGAGCGCGCGATTCCTCACCGTCGGAGGTTTGAGTCCTCCCTCGGACACGGATGTTTCTCTTGTCCTTAGCGCAAGTTTCTTTAAGTTAGTTTAAGTAGTTTGTAAGCGTAGGGACTAATGACCAACGTAGTTAAGTGCCTTAGATTTACAAACATTTGAACATTTTTAGAGTTGCTGTTTTTTTTTATGTATTTGACATCATTTGTCTTTTACATGCCTTCAACTTTGAAATTTATTACAAGTTCAGGGGCATCGCCAGAAAAATCCAAAGATATTAATATACTGTTGGAATAATTTTCAAAAATCTGAAAAGATAAGGTTTTGAACTATTTTCCTTTACATGTTACTAAGGTGAAAAAATTCATTTAAACAGTTTATAACTTTTCATGCCAATAAACAATTTTCGTGCTTTGCTCATTGTACCATTATTTCTTATATTCCTCATTCTCTTTTCATTCTGCCTCCCACCTCCCAGCCTGCTGGCAGGCAAGCCATTGAAAACTTCGCATTTCTTCCATTATTCTTCATAATAGTTATATAATTTGGGTATCATTGGACGCACACTCGTATATACTGATCTGTAATCAACCTATTTTGATACTCATGCCTGTGTAATTTTTAAACTATAAGGGGCGAACACAAATTTTCTGTTCGTTCGGTATGCCAATCAGACATATTCGTCGTGCCTATTGAAACGCTATATATGAAGGTATAACACGGTGACATGGTGCTTGAAGAAGTTCGTTACTTCCTATTCAAAAAGCACATGTTTGTAAAGCTACGAGACCAACCTGCATTGCTCATCAGTACCTAGACTTACAAATTACTTATAAAAAAGACATGTCTGAGGGAGGGCTCGAACCTCTGGCGCGAGCAACCACGCGATCCGCACGACCATTCCCGCGCGGAATCATCCTGCTGCAAATCTTTTTCTTAAAGGAAGCTGCGTCTGAAATGGGCGCACACAGACGGTGTATATTGGTCATGCGCAAATGATTTGTAAATTACAGAAAAAGTTGATTTACATTGTGTGTCGTTGAATTCACCCCTTAAAATGAAGTATTGGGTACTTACCAGGACCTCCAGCAAAATCACAAGCATTACTTTTGCTAAACAGTGTACTGCTGCAAAATGTGAGTCTTTCCTCCGCTCATTTGTGCAACAAGAAATATATTCACTAGTAATTAAGTCACTACAAGCTTCTCTAAACCTAATTTATACTTAACGTACTCTGAAAGAAAGAGATAAAGAGAAGTAACGGAGGAAGGAAATTACTAGCATAAATATGAAGCAAGTTGACACAATTAAGGAACTAAAAGTATGTTTCATTTTAAATATGCTTTTTGATATATTTAGTGACAGTAAAAGACAATTTCACTCAATAAAAGGTTCTTACATAAGTGAATTCTGTTACAACTGAAGAAACGCTAAGATACTAGCGATAATACATGTTAGCCCCTTTGCTACGTAACGCGAAATAGTAATTTTTGCACCTCATCAGAAATCGCAAGGTTTTGTAATACATACCACAATGCCGTATTCATACGCTTATTTCCGGATCACTTTGCCTCTTACCCGTTCTGAGAAGTGTTGCAAATGGGGCCAAGGGTGTCCTTGATAAAAACCCAGTCTCTTTCGACTTTCATTCGAGACTTTCACCTGGGTTACCATATTCTAGTCGTTAATGAAATCAAGGGTGAAATTTATTTGTCTAAAATGTGCCATATAAAGTGTTATCATATAACAGAGTAAAATGAAAACAACGTTAAATAAAAATTTCAGGGTGGTAACGAGCCGTAAAATTGATTTCCTGCCGAGGAAACTCTGTCCACAGTAACTTCTCTATAAGGACTAATTATTCTGCACATTTACTACTAAATTTCGTTTGTGGTTTAGTAGATCCTTGATTTGAAAACTGATTGCCAGTGTTAAACAACATTTAGTGAAAAGCATTTAAAAGAAATATTTTGTGTGTGTGTTGGTAAACAAGATACAGTTTGATTTTACACTCATCACCTATTGTGACGATATACTTTTCAAAAGCAAAGCACATTTCTCATCGATGTGTTCTAGTTAAAGTTTGCGACCTGGCTTTCCCGTCACAAACTCGTCTTCAAATAAAAAGTAACTCACTTATGGGCACATAGAGGATATAAATAATACATGTAAAACAAAGGTAACTCGAGTTTGGGAGTACGCCAGTAAGAGTGATGTCAGGTGTGCCACAGGGGAGTGTCTTGGGTCCGTTATTATTAACAATACATATAAGTTTCCTTGTGGATAACATCGTAAGTTCACTGAGGCATTTTGCGGATGATGCTGTAGTATATCCAGAGGTTGTAACAATGGAAAATTGTATTGATATGCAGGAGGATCTGGAGCGAATTGACGCATGGTGCATGGAATGGCAATTGAATCTCAATGTAGACAAGTGTAATGTGCTACAAATACATGGAAAGAAAGATCCTTTATCTTTTAGCTACACTATAGCAGGTGAGCTACTGGAAACAGTTAATTACATAAATTATCTGGAAGTATGCATTAGGAGTGATTTAAAATGGAACGACCATATAAAATCAATCGTCGGTAAAGCAGATGCCATACTTAGAATCCTAATGAAATGCTGTCCGAAAACAAAGGAAGTAGGTTACAGTACACTTGTTCGCCCACTGCTTGAATACTGCTCGCCAGTGTGGGATCCGTACCAGGTTGACAGAGGAAGTAGAGAAGATCCAACGGAGAGCAGCGCGCTTCGTTACAGGATCATTTGATAGTCGTGAAAGCGTTACGAGATGATCGATAAACTCCAGTGGAAGACTCTGCAGGACAGACACTCTGTAGCTCGGTAAGGGCTTTTGTCGAAGTTTTGACAACATACCTTAAGCGAGGAGTCAAGCAGTATATTACTCCCTCCTAGGTTTATCTCGTGAAGAGATCATGAGGATAACATAAGAGAGATTAGAGCCCACACAGAGGCATACCGACAATCTTTATTTCCGCGAACAATACGAGACTGGAATAGGAGGGAGAACCGATAGTGGTACTCATGGTACCCTCCGCCACACACCGTCAGGTGGCTTGCGGAGTATGGATGTAGATGTAGATCATCGGCATCAAGTGATACGGATGCTGAGTACCCACATGAAAAACATCAACAATATTTCATTAGTATGATATTGAAAGTTTGAACCATCATGCGCCCGAATGCGGGTTCAGTGTTTTACCACTGCGCCACTTCGCTCAGTTGTTGACGGTTAGTGCAACCGTCAACGCGTACGACGGGTATGTGGGGGACAACACCATACCAGACCATAATGTGCCATAATATGGAGTGTAGATCCAGTACGGCGATGTCTAATGCAACAGTTATGCAGTCTCACACGGCAGTGTTTTTTTGAGACACTATCCCGGCCGTCAGAGTGACGCATGCGCAAATGGAATCGTCAGGAAAAAAAAAAAAGCATTGTCGTACCATTACCGTTTTTGTCTTGCCAACTTTTGCCTTAACCATAGCCAACCATGGCCTTGCACTCGGTATTACGGTTTGATGTGGAATTGGTAATAACACTCCATACGCCCTAGTAACCATTTATGATTATTTATTTATTCCTTTGAATCCTTATGTGGACCAGAGGTCTGCAACAAACGAATGCCTCTTGTTCTGTCTTCTGCTAGTAGTTCCACTCCTCATACTATATCTTGCAGTTAGGCTTCTGCTTCAGGTGATCGTCTCCACGTCATTTTGGGCCTGCTTCGTTCCGTCATCTTTCAGGAATGCAATAAAGTGCTTCCTTCGCATTACGTTCATTTGTTCTTCAAAGTGTATGTCCCATCCTTCGATTTCCTGATAGTTGCAAAAGCGCCTTTCGGTTTGCTGTTGCGGCTGTTAATGTCCTGTTGTAATCATGCTTCCAAAGTAACAAAACTAATCCAACGTTTCAATTACCTGCCTCCCTATTTTAAGCTCTTCGATGTTATTATTATTTTCCCGCATTTATTTATGTATTTTTAGCATTAATTTTCAAGCCGACTTCCTTCGCCAAAGATTTCAAGTCTTCTAGTTTCTTTTACGTCGTTAAGGCTGTGGAATAGAAGACAAAGGTCATCTGCCAAATGCAGGTCTGCTAGATGTGTTCCAATGCTCCATTTTATTCTTGTCACTTTATCCATTACGATATCTAGTACTATGTTAAATAGTATCGGTGAGAGAATGCTGATTTTCTTAGCTCCTATTTTCACTGCTATTGAATCTGAAAGCAGACCTTGACGTTGTTGAAACTGACACGTGTAGTTTTCACACTTCCTCTTGACAAGAGCTATTATTTTCTTGGGAATTCCAAAAGTTTGCAATGAGCTCCATATTTCTGTTCTTACTGTAGCAGGCCTTTTCAAAGTCTACAAAGAGCATGTAAAGTGGTGATTGGTATTCATGTTCAGCTATTATTCTCAAGATGTTTATCTGGTCAATTCAGGAGCGACGTTCCTTGAATCCTGCTTGGTCTCTTCTTATTTTCTTGTCTTCATGTGCTTTTATCCTGTTTAGGGATTATTCGCAAGACGATCTTGCTTGGGACTGGCAGAAGAGTGGCGCCTCTACAATTATTACTAATCGATCGGTCTCCTTTCTTGAGGAGCTTGAAGAGCAAGCCTCTTCTGTTGCAATCGTTTGGTATTTTTTCATTCATCCATCAAGCTGTCAGGAGTGGATGTAAAATATCTGCTGTTGTAGAGGTATCTGCTGTCTGTAACTGTGGGCTGATGTTGGCCAGGCCCGGAGCTTATATATGACAGCTTAGCGATTTCTTCTTTGGATGGCGGCTCTAGGTTGATATATCTTCTGAGAGTCTTTTCTCTTCGACATTCGAACACCTGTAGTTCACGGTTAAGAACGTTCTCAAAATATTGATTCCACCTCTGCACTTGGTCTTCTTATTAGTTTTTCCATGTTGTCCTTGATTGGCATATCAGTTTTTCATTTGACAGTTTCCTTGTGATGTAGTGTGTCTTGTTATCGGTGGTACACTAATCTACTTCCAGGACATCTTTGAAGTGGTGCAACGCAACCTGATATTCTTCGATACCCTTGGAGCTTGCCGACGGCTACATTGAAAGAGGTAATCACAAGTTGGAGGTAATACTCTAGACATTGTCTCTCAACGGATTGCGGCGTTGACCTGCCTGTCCAAAACGTCGGTCGGTGATTGTGAAATGAGTGGTCCTGGAAGCAGAACCGCTGCTACACCAGATCACCTTTGGGGAAATGTGGAAGCAATGTGGACTGCCATACCCCATCAATATCATCTTTGAGCGTGTAGCAGCGGTTATAGCCAGCAACTGACGTTGTAACCTTCGTTACTTAGTATGGAACTGTTATTTATAGCTATGTAATCTTCCTACAAATAAACTTGGAAGTGATGTGTCCGATGATTCTTGGTGATAAATTTTGGATGGCCAAAAGTGTAGCTGCAAGCAATAGGTGATAGTTCAGATTAGAGGTCCGCAGATAAAGATAGTGGAAGATCTACATCTACGTCCATAATGACACACCTAACTGTGTGTGCAGGACTGTACTTTGTGAACCATAGTCACTTACTCCTTCTATTTCAGTCACATTAGTTCGAGGAAAACGATTGCCGGTACGCCTCCATGTGGTCTTTAGTCTCTTTCATTTTATTCTTGTGTTCTAACGCAAGATATACCTCGGAGGAAGCAATACAAGGTGTTTATAAATGAATGTCAGGGTTTTAACGCTTTAGAATATTTATTTTATTAAACTTACAGTTATAAATGATATGTAAACTGAAAGAGCAACTCAGACAGTTTTGTTTGCCACCAGAGCGCTAGACAGCGGTAGTAGCAAAGAAGGTGACTCGTCTGCGGAAAGCGTTTTGTGTTTTGCAGTTTACAAAGACCGCATCTGTTGTTACTGTGCAACGTGCATTCCAGCTGAAGTTCGGTTGTAATGATTCAATTGATAATAACATTTGTAGTTGGTATCATCAGTTTAAAGATTCCAGCTTCCTTTGTAAAGGAAGAGCCCAATGACAGGGCTTTCTTCGCAAGGCGCCCACGTTTCACCCGACCTAACGCCATGCGACTTTTTCCATTCGGGCTTCATCAAGGATCGTGTGTACGTGACTCCAATAATAGGTGACCTCCCTGAATTAAGCTGTTAAGCTGTTGTTACAATCTCTAAAGACAGACTTATCTACTTTTGGGAAGAACTCGGCTATGAACTTGATGTGTTATGTGTGACAAATGGTGCTCACATTGAACATTTATAAGGTTCTAGGTAAAACTGTTTGAGTTGCTCTTTCATTTGACATTACATTTATAATTGTAAGTTTAATATAATAAATATTATAAATATTCATTTATAAACAACCTGTATTTTGGTTGATTCATCAAGAAACGTATGTTCTTCATGCAGCGATAGATAGTGTCTCTCTTGTAGCCATCTGCCACTGGAGTTTCCCGATCATGTCTTTGACGCTTTCGCGCTTACTAAATGAGTCTGTAACGAAACGTGCCTCTCTGCATTGCATCATCTCTATGTCGTCGATCAACCGTACCTGGCGCAGATACCGCTCTCAAGTGTCAGCGGACGAGTGTTTTAGTAAGGTATTTTCTTTGTTGGTGGACTGCACTTCGTGATGATTTTTCTTAAGAATTTCAATATGGCCTTACCCACAACTGATTTTATACGGTTGTTCCACTTCAAATCGCCCCTTATTTCTACTGCCAGATATTTTATGGAAGAAGTTGCTTCCAGTGATTGTCCTGCTAATGCATAACTGTCCGAAGTAGAGGGGCAATAAGCACGTAAGAATTCAGAACTTGTGGCGTACCATGTAGAGCATTGCCCGCATAAAGCTGTCTTGGGTTCGAGTCCCGTTTCAGCATACTCTTTGGTACTTTCTTTATTGGTGGACTGCAATTCTTGAGGATTCTTCTTATGTATTTCAGTCTGGCCTTACCCACAACTGATTTTATATGGTTGTTCCATTTCAAATCGCCCTTATGTCTACTGCCAGATATTTTATATAAGAAGTGGCTTCTAGTGTTTGCCGTGCTAATGCATAACTATCCGAAGTAGAGCAGCAATACGTACTTAAGAATTCAGAATTTGTGGTGTACCGCATACAGCTGTCCTGGGTTCTTACGTGATTAAAGTCGCATCATGCCCCGAGTTGCAGGAAGTAGTTGACGTTAAGCTGTGACGGGACCGCGGCTGCAGGCCGAGAGCGGCGGATGTCAGCGGAAGGTCGCGGCGGTGACAGACACAGGCCTGCGGGTGACCTAGGACTGGCCGCGCACAGTTACTCGCGGAGGCCGCCAGCGCACTGCACGCGCTCCAGGTCGCCACCGTCCCTCCTACTCGATCCACTTTATTGTCTCTACTCACTGCTCGAGATGACTGCGTCTACAGCAGCGTGAAAATATGGCACGGAAATCAATACCGAAAATGCTGATATTTAAACGGGAGAAAACTTTGAAGATAACAGTCGACATTCGAGAAATGGAGAACGTGAAGCAGTCCAAGTACTTGGGAAGCTTTCTGACGATCAATTCCCAATGCACAAATGAAATTCGAGAAAGAATTGTCATGGCCAAAGGCGCTTTCAACAAGAAGAGGACTCTGCTGACCAGCGAGATTGGCTTGGCATTAAAAAAGGAACTGGTGAAGTGCTACGTTCGGATCACTGCACTGTATGGAGCTGAGACATGGGAAGTGAGGAAAAAAGGAGAAAAAAGTACTCGTTAAAGTTTTGAAATGTGGTGCTGGAGGAAAATAGATAAGATCAACTTGGCAGATCTGGTGACAAATGATGATATACTGAGAAGAGTAAGAGGAAAGAAAAGTATTCTGAGTAGAATAATTGAGAGACAGGCAGACAACTGTACTGGACACATCTTTAAACACGAGAGACTCATACGCGACGTCATTTAAGGGAAGATCAAAGGACATGCAGGACGAGGAAGAGAAAGAATACATCCAACACCTGGATGACGTGAAAGATGGAAGGAGATACAGCAAACTAAAGGAAGAGGGATGCATTGTCATGTTGGCCACGTGGAACACCTCGTATAAAGACGTTTTTGTGTTTTGTTCAAATGTTTGTTAAGCTTAAGGGACTTAACCGCGGGGTCATCAGTCCCTAAATTTACAATCTACTTATCAACTACCTTATACTAAAGACGCCACAAACATCCGTGCCCGAGAGGGCATTCGAACCCCCGACCGTAGCTGCCGTGCAGAAATTGACTGGCGCGCAGCAGACCGCTTGACCACTGCGGCCGGCTTTGTGTTGTGTCTCTGAACTTAAGCGTCTCCGGACCCAAGTTTATTGGGCTTATTTTGTTTTTTCTATAGTAGTACAAAGTCATTCTCTTGAAATATTGGTGCGGGAAAATAGATCAATAACTGTAGTATCTCACCACGATACTATTTGCCTCTAGTCTTTTAATGAAACAAATGCGTTTTGGAAGCTCTTCATTTATGGGTAGAAATGTACATCGCAAATGCACATAAATCGGCAGTAAAATTAATTTCGAGAAAATCTCAGTCAAAGGTAAAACGTTCTAACTCACTAATTAGTTAACAAAATCGGGGAAGAATCAGTAATAAGCCTCGACGTCAGGTAAAAAAAATAAAAAAAATAAAAAAAAAAATAAAAAAAAAATAAATAAAATAAAAAAAATAAAAATTAAGGTTTGGTTTGGGAATCGAACACGTGCAGCTCGGTTAGCAATGGGTTGCACATTTTCTTCTTTCTGGGTTAAAGATTAGTGGACAAAATCGTGCAAGAAAGAGAGTAATATGTCCTCAAATACCAAAAGGAAAGGGGGAAAATGAAAATAAATTTGTGTTGTTGTTATGGTCTTCAGTCCGGAGACTGGTTTGATGCAGCTCTCCACCCTACTCTATCCTGAGCAAGCCTTTTCATCTCCTCATAAGAACGGCAACCCACATCTATTTGAATCTGTTTACTATACGCATATCTTGGTCTCCCTCTGCGATTTTTACCCCACACACTTCCCTCCAATGCTAAATTTACGATTCCCCGATGTCTAAGAAACAGGTACTGCTCGGTTTAGTAATTGATTGTTCATTCTATTCTTTTTTTCGGCTTTTTGCATAGAAAGATTGTACGCGAAAGTTGTATCGTTCTACTCTGATTGACGAGAGCTTATCTCATTTTTATTTATTTATTTATTTATTTATTTTTTTTTTTTTTTAAATTGTAGAGGGCGAGTGGCTCTCTGACCGAAAGCGATGAATTGTAATGTCTGTAAATCTAAGGGACTTAGCTTCGTTGGCCATCAGTTCCTAGACTTACAAACTACTTAAACTATATTAAAGTTACTTATGATAAAGACAACACGAATACCCATACCCAAGGGAGGACCCGAACCCACGACGGCAAATGGCCGCAGGCACCGCACCAAGGCGCATAGTGCGCGCGGCTACTCTGCGGCGGCGAAGGAGCTGTGCCACCGCGCCGGCAGGATCAGTAAACTTCTGAATCACGCAGTCTTGGCGATAGTGCACGGAACTCTTCGTTATATGAATCGTGTCACACGTTAAACAAAACGGTTGAGCGTAGGAGCTAAAAGGGTGGCTCTTCCCCTACAAGAAGTACTTTCGTATCATATAAAATAGTCACTTGAAAAACAGCTCTTCGGGTGCGGAAGTTTTGGTAAAATTTTTACTTTACCATGGTGTCGGCTTCACTAGTGAGCCTTCATCAGAAATAAAACAGTTTTTTACTTATGAATAAAAAATTTAAAATTAGTACAAATTGCAGAGATAGTATGAAACATCATATCTTAAGATACGATCTCACGAATTACTTACATATGAATGTATAGTCATCACATGGTCTTGAGCGAAAGGACACATGTTAAAAATTAAAAAAAGGTTGCACAATGGAAAATTTTTAAAAACAAGCGAGACAACGCGCCTATAAGGGTCCCGTGTGCGACCAGTACTGCAGGTGGCATCAGACTGACAGGCGAACACGCCGTCCAAGCTATCACGTGGCCACGATGTATCGCGCCAGATGTTATTCAGTAGTAGCACTTTACATGCAAGGTGAACTGATATGGTTAGTTATTAGAATTGACAAAATCACATGGCATGTTAAACAGTATGTTACTAGATGACAAAATAGTTTGAAAACTACACAAAGTGAGTGTATAATAAGAGAAAAAAGAAAAACAATGTTTGAGGCTAACGTCTGGAACTGGGTACAATATTTCACATTACGTCATAAAAAAGTTGTTTATCACGCAACAACAATTGTTCATTGAGAATAAATTGATCTTTATGAGAAAAATGTTTATAAATTTCTAGTTGTTCAGGCATGTCAAGTCTGAAAACTTTCTTTTCTGTGTGCAAAATACCAGCATCGTGAACTTCTCTAGGTTTCTGTCCTGTGGTCAGAATGTGCTCAGCAAAGAACGAATTATATATGTTAGTTCCTTTTCTCCCTACGAGAAGCTCTTTATATCTGACAGAGAAGGGTCGTCCAGTCTGTCCTATGTAATAGGCTGGGCAGGTGTCACAGGAAATTTTATAAACGCCTGATTTTTGCAACGGCGAAGGTATCTTAAGATATGATGTTTCATACTATCTCTGTAATTTGTACTACTTTTAATTTTTTTATTCATAGGCCAAAAAACTGTTTTACTTCTGATGAAGGCTCCCCAAGTGAAGCCGAAACCATGGTAAAGTAAAAATTTTACCGGAACTTCCGCAACCGAAGAACTGTTTTCAAGTGATTATTTTATGTTTTGACGAACGGTTGCTGTCTTCAACAGCCATGTTTAAAACTGTACTTTCGTATCGTAAAAAAACCAGTGACAGCAAGTTCCGACGGCCTCCTGGTCCGTGAGGTCACGTCCACGTGTGACTGCGTCACGCGGGGACAGTTTGGGGCCAAGGCTGACGCCCCGGGCCGCACAATAAACAAATGACGCAACACGGTGGTTCCGGTACCTGTTTTCATTCTTGCGGCCAATAGAAGCAGCTACGCCGAAACTTCCGCACAGCGCCGCCGAGATTCCGGGTAGGTTTCGCAACGATCACCTGTCCTGGTCGATACGGTTTTGTTGCAGTTTGCGGTCGGAGATAGGAGCGAAACGGAGTAATGCGCAGTGGGCGTTCCCCGAGATGGGCCGTGTGTCAGGAAGAGAGCAGCAGTAGCAGCAGCTAAATGTCGGCGGAAGTGTGTCAAGGCGGCAGCGGCCGTTCACTGACCACGCCAGACGCAGACTCGCTTGCGGCGGGCTGGCGGGCGGCTGCGCGCAGCGTAGCCAGAGAATCTGGAAGCGCACCAGGCCCCCCAAGGCCGGCTTACTCTGCCCAATACCTCCACTTCAATCTGTTTAGCACAGATGCAGACACCTCAACTTTCTTGGTTGAGCGTTTAACGTTCTACATCAGGGCCGCACAAACACGGAAAACCGCACGCGTGCAAAGCGAGGTGCAGAGAGTGTTTGCACAGTGCATCGGTTCAACTCGGCATACTTCGCCTCAACTCGGCTTGCTGGGTGAGGCCGTCGCTGTACGCTGCCGAATGCGCTGTCAGACGGCTTAGTCAACATTGAATTAAGTAAGCGCAAGACAATTACTAAAATAATGGAACCATCTGCTCCAAAAAAAAAAAAAGCAAAAATTCCCGAAAGTCAATTTAAGGCCTCCAGATTTACATTTCGAACTGATTGATTTGCAAACCGATGTTCGCCGAAAGGATTTGTTTTACAACACAAAAGGTTTGCTCCAGTTCTACTAGAATTTGTCGAACGAAGAATTTTCCAAGTTACACAGAGAAGCAGCAAAGATTATTTCTGTTTGCCTCCACATGTGTACGTGAAAGGTTTTATTCTGTTTTGTCTTGTACGAAAACTAGATTGCGTTCAAGTATTTCTAATAGCAATTTAAAAAATGCCCTCAGAGTTGCTGTCAGCCGATCTCTTGTTCCAGATATTAGTAGCATAATTGCAAATAAAATAAAAGAGAAATTAGAAGAGATAAATTTGCGTTGAAACGAAATTTAAAATTGTTATTACAATTATTAGTATTATTTAAATCTCTTTTATACCTGTAATCGTGTTCCACCAAACTAAGCTCGCCGCCTACTGTACATAAGTATTTGGCAATGAAGAAGAAAACAGGGTAAAAGTTTTGAAAACGTCGAGGCGAGCGACGCAGCGTGAGGAAAGAGAGAAGCAGCGCAAAGCCGAGTAGTGGGGGGTCTGCACCGTCGTCAACACAGCGCAGCCGTCTTCTGCACTCTGCACTGTGCGATGCGCCGGTGCATGCACCTTGAGCGGCCCTGTTCTACATCATTATAATTATAAATACGGCTAACACGAAAATTTGTGGTACAGATTACTAATTTATTCGTACAAGAAGGCCAATGAAAATTACATAATTCGAAAGATTGTTTGTCGTAGATTTCACGAATATAAATATTATGTGTGCATTTAGCCATTAACCCTTTTATGCATGACCTATATTTTTTTTGCACATTTACATACCCTGGGTCCATTGGACCCATTACGTCTAATATGAGAATTTAAATGAAAATAAGTGTTTTGTGGATATTATCCTGCACGAATATTTTTATTTGAAGGTTCATGAGTATAATATAAGAGAGCTGTGGCTACTTTAATGATTTTACTGGCTTTTAAAATGTATAATCTGTGTAATTTTAACCCTGAACAATTTTTTAAATAGATTATATTATGAAAACTGACACAGACACCACCAATATTACTTTTCACAATATTCAAACAGTTGATTTTGCCACTGACAAAGCATAAATCATATCACAAAAAACATCCGTCAGTGGTCCTGGTATAAATTTCACCACATTGTGAGCAGGCGTTTTATTTTGCACTGGTGGCCTTTTATTCCATAGCATACCATGTGTAGCAATATAAACGTTAGCACTTTCACTGCTTATTTGTCCTGAGATATTATTATCTAGATCATCATCATCATCATCTTCTTCTTCTTCTTCACCACCACCACCACTACATGGTTCTTCATCCAAAGAGTCATAGGACACTGCCTGAGGAACAGCTTCCTGGTTTTCATCCGAAGCAGAACTTATATCTCAATCATCTTCAGCTACCCATTGAGTAACAACTGACTGAAAATTTGGGCTTTAAAAATATATGATATCCTCTTTCCTGCTCCTTTTTTTTTAGGTGCAGATCCTGACATTGTCTGAAAAATAATAATTTGAATAAATAACCTCAGTACTCTCTTTTTCTATGGAGTGTAGAAATATAGCGGCTGTTCATGTTATTTTTTAGTGTTACCAATAACGCTTACCTTTCTTCCGAATGAGTGTCGAATGTCAAACAATACTGCTGTGTAGCAAACTCCTAGGGCCTTTCTGTACAGTGCCACACACTAATAACCACCCACTACGATATTCTGCTTCTTACACAACACAGAAGTATGCTGTCTGGCAGTTGAACATGCCAAGTTAAAAAAATATGTTTTCTGGTATTACAACAATGCATATATGTGGCAGCAACGTATTCTCGGTACTCCAACAAAATTTAATTGATTACAACCCAGTCCAATTTAACGACACTTTAATATAAACCACAGGGACCATCGGACCCAAGTTATGTAAATGTGTAGTATAAAGAAGAAAATTAAAGTGCCACTTAAACTAATGAGACACAATTCTAGTAGTATCTGCAATGTATTACTGAATATTGTCAGAGAACATACCTGAAAGGTTGGGTCTCAATTTCTAGTCTTTAATACACAAATTAAAAATTAAAATTGTTCCCGGGTCCATTGGACCCAGGGTATGCATATTAGGGTTAAAAGTGGTAAAAGGAAGTAGAAATTTTCCTATCTACAGCTTGGATCAAGTTCTGCATTGTCCAACAATCGGGTCACTGATCGGCTATTCGCCTCTACCAAAGACGCTGTAATGCAGCGCATCTGCAGTATTAAAATAAGTGAATATCTAAACATGGAGTTCTCCCAACTCACTTTCTTGTGCCATTCAAATGCTTCATTTTCGCAGTGATTAAGAGTGGTTAAAGTAAATGGTTTTCATATGAATGCCGATATAAAGGATGATGCGCCGGGAGAGGCATCTAGCGGTGCACGGGTGGAACTATAAAGTCGACATGTTGTCAGCTCTGGAATTCTGAATATCGCAGTATCGAAATATTATTTCTTGGCGTCGTATAAATATACGAACACCAAAATTGTAGTTCCATTTCAAATATTAGGCTAATGAAAGTTATATAATTCGAAAATGGCATGAGAAGTATATACTTCCGTTTTTATTTGTTGTTATTCTGTCAGGCATTTTCTTAATACGTAAAAGATACCGTTTCATACCTCCCAGTGCCGGTTAAATTTTACCAAATATCCCATCGGCAACAGATTCTGAATAGTGAGAATCCTGTGAGTCCATTTTAGCCAATCGCTTGACAACGCTGATGTTTTCTCAAGGAATCTTCGCTTTACGAGGGCAATTATTTTTACTGAGCGGACGAAGGTACATACAAGAGCCTGTCAACCATAAAGCAGGAACAGCATTATTTGTTCACTTCATGGTCTGTACGATACACTAATCGAGTCATTCTATATAGTTCGAACAAATGGACAAAGATTTTCTATCGTGTTGTTGATGTTGCCAACATAATCACGCGAGGCCACCGACATAACACGTAAAATTTTACCCCCAGTGACAATTGTAAACACAATAAGTCGATTTTCGACCACAGGCAATACTAGTCTACGTAGATACTCGACAAATCACAAATAAGTGCCTGGCAGAGGGTTCATCAACTACTTTCATAACCTTCCTCTACCGTTCCAATCTCTAATAGCGCGCGGGAAGAAAGAACGCCTAAATCGTTCCGTTTTCGATCTGATTTCTCTTATTTTATTGGGATGGTCATGTCTCCCTAAGTAGGTGGGTGCTAGCAAAATATTTTCACATTCGGAACTAAAAGTAGGTGATTGAAACTTCGCAAACAGATCACGTCGCAATTAATAACGTCTTTCTTTTAATGATTTCCACCCCAATTCGTGCAACATCTCCGTGACGCTTTCCCCCCCCCCCCCCCCCCGTAAAGCGATAAAACAAAACGAGCTGCCCTTCTCTGAACCTTCTCAATATCTTCCGTCAGTCCCACCTAGTGAGGGTCCCACAAGGGGCAACAGTACTCCAGGAGAGGACGCACAAGTGTGATGTAGGCAGTCTCTTTGGTGGAACTAGTGCATTTTCGAAGCGTAACCTTTGATTCGCCTTCCCCACTATATTTTCTATGTGTTCTCTCCAGTCTAAGGTGTTCGTAATTGTAACTCCTAGGTATTTGGTGGAATTTACGACCTTAAGGTTTGACTGATTTATCACGTAATTGAAGTTCAGCGGATTTCTGTTAGTGTTCATGTGTATTACTTCACACTTTTCTTTATTTAGTGTCAATTGCCAATTTTCGCACCATGTATAAATTTTATCTAAATCGCTTTGCAGTTACTTTTGATCGTCTGTTGATATCAGTAACCGATAAACGATAGCATCATCCGCGAACAGTCTAAGGGAGCTAGCCATTCAGATTGTGTCCTAAATCGCTTATAAACACAAGGAACAGTAGGGGACCTATAACGCTTCCCTGGGGGACGCCAGATATCACTTCTGTTTTACTCGATGACTTACCGTCAATTACAACGAACTGTGTCCTTTCTGATAGGAAATCGTGAATCCAATCGCACAGTTGGGAAGATATTCCATAATCAAGCAAATTCATTAGAAGCCGCTTGTGGGGTACAGTGTAAAAAGCCTTCCGCAAATCCAGAAATATGGAATCGATTTGAGATCCCTTGTCGATGGCACTTAACACTTCATGTGAATGAAGGGCAAGCTGTGTTTCGCAAGAGCGATACTTTCTGAATCCGCGTTGACTATTGGTTAATAGGTCGTTCTCTTCGAGGTAGAGTATATGTTCCAAAATCGTACTGCAAATCAACGTCAGTGAGATTGGCCTGTAATTTTGGGGACCACTCCTATTGCCTTTCTTGAATATTGAAGTAACTTGGGCAACTTTCCAGTCTTTGGGTACGGATCTTTCGCTGAATGATCGGTTGTACATGATAGCTTTGTACGGAGCTATTGCATCAGCATACTCTGAGAGTTATGTTACCAGAGCTACCTTGACAGCGGATACCTACACTTAGTGGAAGATAGATGTTCCTGTAACGTATCCACTGAAGATGAGCCTGTATTGGCAGGAAACCATTTCTGGATTAATAAAAACCATCCATAAAGGCATCTGGTTACATTTATTTTAAAGAAAGTAAACCGTCAATTTCCTCTACAGATGCAGTTCGTACCCAACATGGATATTTTGAAATAGAAACTTTGTAAATTGTGTGACGAAGATTGATCACTTTGAATTAAAGTGGGGCATTTTCATACTGTTGCTTCTTAGGGTTCAGCATCGTTCGAATATGCACATAGCAGAAATAGCGTGTTTTGGGATGGAAACAGTCTTTAAATTAGATCAGATTAATACTTGTTCCATAGATTATATATACGACATTTCGTAATGATGTGGAACGTGTCAGTTTAGTAAATGTTATCTACACTTGACAATCAAAATTTTAAGGATTTTTATTACATTTTTGTTGTTTTTTATTTTTTTATTTATTTATTTTGTTTATCTAAAATTTCATCTACAATGTAGAAGGAGTTGCCATTCAGAAATTCCTTTAATTTCTTTTTAAATACTAGTTGGCTATCTGTCAGACTTTTGATGCTACTTGGTATGTGACCAAATACTTGTGTGGCAGCATAATTCACCCCTTTCTGAGCCGAAGTTAGATTTAACCTTGAATAAAGAATATCATCCTTTCTCCTAGTGTTGTAGCTATGCACACTGCTATTACTTTTGAATTGGTTCGGATTGTTAATAGCAAATTCCATGATTGAATATATATATTGTTAAGCTACAGTGAAGATCCCTAGATCCCTAAATAAATGTCTGCAGGATGCTCTTGGGTGGGCTCCAGCAATTATTCTGATTACACGCTTTTGTGCAATGACTATTTTTTTACTCAATGATGAATTGCCCCAAAATATGATCCGATATCAAAGCAACGAATGAAAATAGGCGTAGTAAGCTAATTTACTGAGATGTATATCAACAAATTTTGCAATGACTCTAATAGCATAAGTAGCTGAACTCAAACATTTCAGATCTTCAATATGTTTCTTTCAATTCAGTCCCTTGTCAATGGAAACACCTAAAAATTTTGTACATCTCCCTTAGCTACAAATTTATGTTCAAAGTCTAAATTTCATGCCATTTACTGTATGCAACTGTATATACTGGGTTTTATCAAAGTGTAATGAGTGTCCATTTGTACAGAACCACTTAATAACTTTCTGAAATATATCATTTACAATTTCATCTGTTAATTCCTGTCAGGTGTGATAGCTATACTTGTAACATCAGCAAAAGTACTAGCGTAGCATGTTCGTCAATGTAGAATGGCAAGTCATTAATATATATTTAAAAATTTTGAATATTCTACCTTAGATACAGATTTATGTTCAAAGTTTAAATTTATTAATGGTGTCATGTCATTTACTGTATGAATCTGTATATACTGGGTTTTATCAAAGTTTAATGAGAGTCCATTTGTAGAGAACCACTTAATAATTTTCTGGAAGATATCATTTCCAATTTCATCGGGTAGTTCCTGTTTGTCAGGTGTGATAGCTATACTTGTATCATCAGCAAAAAGTACTAGCTTAGCATGTTCATGAATGCAGAATGGCAAGTCATTAATATATATTAAGAACAGCAAAGGTCCCAAGACCGAACCTTGTGGGACCCCATTTTTGATAACTCCTCAGATAGAGGAATTAACTGTTTGATCTTTATATCTGAGAACGCAGTTAATGAACAACAACAATAGCGAGGCTAAGTAGTGTCATTCGTAAAGGGGTGCTGTCAAAATACAGGGTAAAGAAGAGCCTTTACTCGTCGGCCGGCCGCCTCGCAGCGAGTGCAGGTTTGTGGCAGGCGGCGCGGTCAGGGATGCTTGGCCGCCCACGCCTGCAGAGTCCCGGTTGGCCGCGAATGCCTGCACGTGTGTCACACGTGCGCCGGCCTTGCCGCCAACCTCAGCCCCAGCCTCAAGGACCGCCGGTCGCCAACCACCGCATCTCTCGTACGCGGCACAAATTAAAATGGTAGGCGCCAATCGGCCTTGGATGACACTTCTTCGTATTTACCTTGAGCTAGCTATGGAGACAGCGGCCTCCGCGAGGTATGGAACGTGCGCTGAATGCACAAGTTTCATATTACACTGACCGAGAAGCTCCACAGAAATGACATTCGATGACTCGGCTCGATATGTGCTATATACCACAGATGGAAAAAAAATATGACGTTTAAATGAATGTAATAACTGGAAAATGAAAACTCTGGGGGAATTTAGAAGAATCGTCATTCTCTCTCCGCGCGAAAATGGTCGAGCAGTCTAAGTTGCCTTGTCACGGATTGCACGGCCGCTCCCGTCGGAGGTTCAAGTCCTCTTGGGAATGGGTGTGTATGTTGTCCTCTGCATAACTTACAAGGGGAACACCAAGTAATGTACAAACGAATTTTGATGGATCACAGGTGTGTTGTGCGGGAACTCCTCCAGACCACCAAGCTGAAAGGATTTCATACTCACAGAATCAACTGTGCATGGGCAAAGCTGAAAATATGTACCCAGTAGTCTTGTGTAGTTCGCGAACGAACTAGTTCGGAAGAGCGCTCCCACAGGTGAACTGCCCGAACTAGTTCGCAGATCCCTCGCCTCTTAGTTCGTCCGCTCCTTTTGCGAAGACTGATGGGGAACAGCGAGAAGACGCGAGAGCGCGCAGAATCGCGTGATTTCCTTTTGCCAGTTGCCGTCATTTCGAGCTGAGATGCAGCTCAGCTGTAGTTTTAGTAGCGGTAGCAAAAGTCAGAACGAGCGGACGAACTAAAAAGAGCGACCTACTTCGCGGCCGAGCTTCGAACTAAAAGGAGAGCTACTGGTCGCGAACTAAAATTAGTAAATTAGTGCGATAGGTCGCAAAATAAAAGATGCGCGATAGATCGCGAACTAAAAGATGTGCCATAGGTCACGAACAGAATTGAAAATCACGTGTTTGCCTTCTGCTGATGAGAGACATTTCGAGGTTAGCGTCTGCCTGCTAGATTACATACTTCAGTGCTACAAAATTCCTGCTTTGAAGTATTCTGCACTCTGCAATATCTGACTAATAAATTCCATAATGCCAAGACATAGAGATAACTGAAAACTTAAATGCGAGAAATTATCCACAAACTGTTTCTTTTGGTTTGCGTGATATGGTTAGCGGCTAAAGCAGCAAGCGCACGAAGCAGCTAGGTGGGGGAACTTCTCCCATCACCTGCATGCGCAGACCTCGCCGTTCAGCCGTCACGGGCATCGGACGAACTGAAAGAACGAACTAGTTCGCGGCAGAGCCGCGAACTAAAGTCAGCGCTCCCGATTGCGAACTTTTATGCGCCATTCTAGTACTCAGCCGGGTACCGCTTCCTAGGCAGTTGCGCTGACCACTACACTATTGGGGACACAGTGATCACCACACCTACAAGGACTAAGCACGCCTCCCACCAGACACAAATTTCCAGCTCTACGCTGCCCACAGTACTCAAACTCGTAGTCACTCTGTACTAATTCGCGTAAGAGTAAGGGCTCTAAACTTACCCATCCCTCCCCACTAACGAAAGGATCATTGCCCGTCACTATATATACATGTGGGCAGGGTAGAGCTGGAAATTTGTGTCAGACTGGAGGCGTGCTTAGGTAGTTCTTGCAGGTGCAGTGATAACTGTGTCGCCAGTGGTGTAGTGGTCAGCGCAACTGCCTGGAAAGCGGGAGACCCGGGTTCGAATCCCGGCTCGGTACACATTTTCAGCTTCGGCCTGGCGCAGTTGATGTGATATATTCTGTGAATATGAAACATTAACAACTGCAGGATCAGAATGTGACGTCTGTTCTTTAAGAATAGACGCCACATGTATATAACTAAAAGGATTTGTCCCAATGCGCCTCGGTTTCCACGAAAATCGATATAAATGTCGAGCACGTAACAGCAGTTAGCAAGGCGCTCGACTGTCACTCTGGCGACTCGAGATCAAATCCCGCTCGGAATTTTTTTCACTTGTCCGACGATGGACTGTGTTTAATTATATTCCTTTTTCCCACTTTATCAATTCTTATTGCAAAGATAAAGCTATATCAGATAATTACAGTTACATGTGAGCGATACTCCACGAATGACTAGCCTCCTGGCCGCAGCATAATAATCCTCTGGGACGCATCAAGTAGGCAGACACTCCATTGGACAGTAGAACAACAGTGTGGACGGGGACTGTAAACGCAGCTAGCAAATGCTGCACAACTGTTATAGGCAATAGCTACAGGCGGTTTACTGATATTTCAGTCGCCGTAAAAGTATGCTTCGAAATAAGGAATAAAATAAAATAATCGTGCGCAATACATAACATATTGAGCAATTAACACAAATTATTATTATGACCAATTACTCACGCATTAACATAAAAAAACACCACACACTAGATTCTAAGCAGGATTTGAACGCGGGTTGTTTATGTGACAGTCGAGCGCCTTGCTAATTACACCACGCTGGCTCACGTACTGCTGATGACTCAGTACAGGAATAGCTGTTATGCTCTGGACTTTGATCTCGATTTTCTTTGAAGCCAAGGCGCAGTGGAACAAATCTTTCTAGCTTGTGGTCTGGAGGAGTTCCCGCACAACATACCAGCGATACATCAAAATTCGTTTATTCCCCTTGTAAGCTTACGTTACTTTACGTAGTTCGTAATTCTAAGGATCAATGACCTCAGCAGTTTGGTTCCTTACTTTTACAAAAGTTTGAACATTTTTTAATTTCTCTCCACCCACCGAGGTGGCGCAGTGGTAACTCACTGGACTCGCTTTCGGGAGGACGGCGGTTCAAACCTTTTCTGGCCATCGATGTTTAGGTTTTTCGTCATCTCCCTAAATCACTCTTGGAAAATGCCGAGATGGTTCCTTTCAAAGGCACGGTCGATTTCCCCCCCCCCCCTCCCCTGACAAAAACTATCTGAGTTTGTGCTCCTTCTCTAATGATCAGGACGTCGACGGAACATTAAACCTGAATCTTTTTCTGCCTCCATTCTTGTATTAACGTTTGCCCGTCGTAAGTGGTCCAAGGACTTTCTTAATTCGCTAACTTTATTATTTATTTATTTTTCAGCTTTGTGTTCGTCTATCCCTTGTGCTGCCACAGTCATTCGGCAAAATAAAGAAGGAAAGTGGTGTGCACCGTTTGCCTGTGAATCCTATGGACTGTTATTTTGTTTTAACTACTGGAGTATCGCATTTTCTGAATTATAGATTCTGGAACAGTCCAGAATTTGCCTGCATGAAAGTCTAGAAATGACTAAAACACTCCCACTGGCCGATATAGATGATGGTCAAAAAATAACTTTAAGTCTTCATTGTGTAATGTTTCCACAAAATAACCGTAAAATGTTAAATAGATTTTGTGTAAAATAGCTTTGTTTCACAGTTATGTTGTAGAGTAGGGATCACGAGCAGAACGTCGTTTTTCCAGGAATCTATGATACAAGGTGATCTACAATTTAAAACAAACACGTACTGTACATTTAATTCAATGTATGTTGAAAATGACATCAATGAATTTAAGTTCGTACTAGATGACCCTTGCAAATACTTCACACTGTTAGTCGTCAGTGACGAAAATCAAATAGTAGTATTTTATTATGGATTTTAGCAGTATATACATTTTTTCAATACTTCCTTCCAGACAGTGTTAGCTGTTCATCGATCTTTAGGTTTATTTTGTACTTCAGATATTTGAATGTTTTGCCCTGGGATAAGGTAACATACAATTGTCCTTGACTAAAAAGTGGATCAAGCAAGTAGATTCCAATTCTGTCAAAGTGTTTAACACTGCGCTTTGTTGATCATAGTAGTAAACGCCAATCTAATTCGAAGCTGCTATCGTTTAAGAGAGAAAGGCCTTGTAATATCGTATGGTGTCGTATCTATGCGAGGTAACAGTATTCACTCACCAATGTGCACACCAATGGTAAATCTAAGATATTCTATAACATTTTTCTGACTATTAGCCTTGTCCCATTCAGGAATCTATTAGCTGCAATCAAATTCCTGAGAAGCCTTACACCAGCTTCTTCTTTCAAAGCCAACACATGGGGAGGCAGACCGCTCATCTCTAGGCTCTTCTTCCGTTACCAATGTATTCATACTCGTGTTACATCTTAAACTTCGTGGAAGTGTAAAGGTTCAAACTGTCATAAGAGGATGAAGATAGATATTTGCCATAAATTTCACTGTATCAACCAAACTGTTTAAAAGCTCGAATGAAAGAATATGATCCGCTGAGCGTTCTTGGGCTTAAACGAAGTATGTACCTTAATTAGAACCGAGTATATACTAAAACAAACAGATTAAAATATTCACAGCAAAGACAGAAGGATAAGTTTATCATCTGTGAATATAAATAAAGGAAGGAGAGAGTTAAATGAATTCTGTTGTTTGATGATATATCTGTGGATGAATACCTTTCGTTTAAAATAGAAATGAAATAAATCGGCGAGATAGAACGACCTGGCCGACTGACTTTTGTTTTAATATATTTCAATATACAAGATGTGGTACAGTTATTGCTGTGCATTGTTGATAACCGTTTCCTCTTCAATTTTTCATCCAGTGAGAGGTTAAATACACTCCGTCATAACTTTCTCGTTAGTTTGGCAAAGAACAACGAAACGGCATTTTATGTATATAGTATATTTTTACACACACCAATGTTCTCTTCTATTGCATACAAAATAAACAAAAGCAATTCTCATTATTACGAAGTATTTACATCCACGAAACAGTTCAATCAACTGAAGAGCGTGCAGTGCGAATGTTGTCTCTCACTTCGTAAAAATACTTTCTCTTTTTGGGAGGTACTTTTCTGACCCGGGTCTGGCTCTCCTCACTAAGACGGAAGATAGTGCGTAGGGGGTTAAGATGTATGCGCTAGTCATTCAGATAACTGACTTGCCAGTTACAGGTCACGCACTTTCACATGGCCCCTCTGTGATCGGCGGAAGTCGACTGAGTTCGTCTGTCTACAGAATGTTTATGCTTTCTGCCGACTTTATTTACGCAACAGCATTTGCATTGTAGCCATCGTCAATGTGCTTCTCATTCGTGAATAGTATTGATTGTTGTCTTTCATCTTGTTATTTGCTAAAATAACTCCACGTACCCCGACGACTCCTTTTAGAGAAAGAAAAGTGGTGTGGGGATTGCAATTCTGATCGATTTTCGGTGCTACGACAATAAAGAGGCAGAAAGCTGAAAGAGTTGCTATACAGACTTAATAAGTCCCATAAAAATATTCATATTTCCTAGATGAAAGTTTCTGTTTTTGATTACTCAAACATTAAAGTGACTCTTAATTTCGTGTTCCTTCTGCGACGTTATAACCCATTAAATGTTTCTTTTAAAACCTGTAGGCCGTAAGCTGGGTGCTCTGGGAGAAAGAGGCGGGGCTTTTTCTAACAGCCAATGCACTACGCACTGATTGTAAGCTTCTGCTCCCAGGATTCTCCGCTCAGGAGCCACGCAAAAGTGCGTGATCTGTAGTGACAACAAGTGGAGGACTACGAAGTAACAGGCGGTGTCCTTCCGTGGCGCGGCTATTAACGCGATCTAAGCCACTGGAGGCCGACCCAGCGTTCTCCTTGGCCGGTCTGCATTACCACACTACCGGCAAAGGCCCACGCGCATGCGCAGAGCCAATATTTTCGCTACCACTGCGACTGATCATTGGGGACTGGTATACAATTTAGCTAATTTTTGTTCGTCCGTTGACAACAGCCAAGCAATCTGCTCGCAGCGCTGATAATCTGTACTACGAGACTACGAGGGAGGAATATTGGACGTCCCTTGACAACCTCGTCATTGGAGCACGAGCTCGGTTTTTCTGGTTAAGCAATGGGAACGAAATCAACCGTTTCATTTCAAACGAAACAACGGGAAGACACTTGGTGGAGCCATCGATGTTTTCCGCTGGGAGGCCTGAATCGAGAAAGCTAGTGACAAGAGCCGAACTGATGCCTTCGACATGTGGTGTTCACGGGAAGATATTACGTATATTACTGGTACCGTAGACAGAAAGGAGAACCAAAGCTTACACTATGGAAGATCTGACATTAAAGGAAGTTTATCATTCTGTAGATGCTTAGACAAAGATTTCGAAATAAAATACCAATAGTACACCAAAAGTATACCTATAAATGGACAGTGCCCTCAAGGAAAAACTGCAGTTATGCAGTGAAGGTTTTCACGACCTAGGGACTGATGACCCCGTAGTTAATTCCCATAGACTCTACAAACATTTGAACATTTTCACGACCGGCTGAAATAATTGCTGTTGAATCTTCCGGGTTATATGGTCGTAGTCGAAGAAACATATCTGCTGCTGACATATCGTCCAGAGCTGTGCTGGACATCTTCAGAGGTGCTACTGGTAGCTATGTCTTGCCGGTCTTGTCGAGTCGGCAAGACTCACCGCCACCAGTAGCGCCAATGAAGATGTCCAGCGTAGCTCTGGACGAAACGTCAGGAGCAGATATGTTTCTTCGACCACGACCATATAATCCGGAAGATTCAACAGCAATGAAAACTGCAGTTGCCTGCACCATCTGATACTACCGAGGTGCGCATTATTTCGTCTGAAGCAAACAGACTGCCACGAAATTCTTTCTTCAGGGCTCCAAAACTGCGGACACCGCATGGGGACACATCGGGGCTCTGCGACCGACATGTAGGGGGCTTCCCAGCGAAACTTCTGCAACCTGGTAGGAACAACGTTGGCAAGATGAAGACACATTTTATCCTGCAACGGAATGATACCGTCTTTTCTTAGCTATATTAATATTCAAACCCAACCCCTCCCTTTCTAGTTATTCCCATGATACCCACCTTTATCAAAGTCACTGGACAGATTTACACATTTACGGAATCTTTTCAACGACAAAATAATTCCCATTCGTCTGTGTTCTGCTTGTGTACTTCCCTTACTATACACTTCATAACGAAGTTTTGCATCAACTTTCTACGCCACAAATACATACCCTCTGGGCCTACATTGACATGATCCGGAAACCTTGGTGTTTTCAACTGTTATAAAACGTAAACAGTTTAACCTACAGCCGCATATGTCCAAAGCATGCCCATTTCGTAGACTGAAGTAGGGGCAGTCACATTTCTATCCTCATTCGATACAAAGTATAGGAACAGTTTAGGGCGTTCGTAGACATTCTATGAAAGACCTTTGTTAGCAAGAAGAAGATCAACGTGCGATCGCATACGGATTGTTGTTTTTTGTCAATCAGGAGAAGTTGCAAGACGAATACCGGTGAGTCACAGTGGTGTCGCAGTTACCAGGAACCGATTTCAGACAAAACGCAGCGCTCAAGGCTTGCCCCCTACTGGTCGCCCAAGGACAACTGCGACACACCAGCGGTGTCTGCTTGTTGTCCGAAGGACTTCCAGCCAGACAGCCACCATGATATCATTGTCTTCTTGAGGGCCACCGGAGTACAAAGGTCAAACCACACTGAACGTAGCAGATTGCACAACAACTGTCTGTATTGACCGCAGAGAGGTCCGACCCTTAAAACCAGACACCGTGTTGCACGGTACGACTAAGAATGAACTGTGCAAAACTGACGCAAAGTTCTCGAGTGAATGTCGCGTTTCTCTGATAAAAGACGACCATCGACAACGTTAGCGGAAGGAAACTGGTAATGCTATACCCCCAGAGACATACCGTCAATCGAGTACAGCAAGGTGGCGGATCATTCATGTACTGCTTGGCTATCATGTGGGGGTTTCGCACGTCATTGTTGCCCTTAAGGGCAAGCTTGGGAATCCACAATACAGAGATAAAATCCTCCAAGCGATTGTTGTACCATTTCATCAGCATTTCGGCGAATAATTGAAAATTATAGACGATAAGTCCAATCACAATGGCGTATATACAGGGTGTTACAAAAATTTACGGCCAAACTTTCAGGAAACATTCCTCACACACAAAGAAAGAAAATATGTTATGTGGACATGTGACCGGAAACATTTAATTTCCACGTTAGAGCTCATTTTAGTATTTCTTCCACCTACGCTCACTGGAGCACGTTATCATGATGTCATACGGGATACTCTACCTGTGCTGGTAGAACATGTGCCTTTACAAGTACAACATGTGGTTCATGCAGTCGACGTGTTCGTACGCTTCTCAACAACAGATTCGGTGACCGATGGATTGGTAGAGGCGGACCAATTCCATGGCCTCCACGCTCTCCTGACCTCAACCCTCTTGACTTTCATTTATGGGGGCATTTGAAAGCTCTTGTCTACGCAATCCCGGTACCAAACGTAGAGACTCTTCGTTCTCGTATTGTGGACGGCTGTGATACAATATGCCACTCTCTAGGGCTGCATCAGCGCATGAGGGATTGCATGCGACGGAGGGTGGATGCATGTATCCTCGCTAACGGAAGACATTTTGAACATTTCCTGTAACAAAGTGTTTGAAGTCACGCTGGTGCGTTCTGTTGCTGTATGTTTCCATTCCATGATTAATGTGATTTGAAGAGAAGTAATAAAATGAGCTCTAACATGGAAATTAAGCGTTTCCGGACACATGTCCACATAACATATTTTCTTTCTTCGTGTGTGAGGAATGTTTCCTGACAGTTTGGCCGTACCTTTTTGTAACACTCTGTATAAAGAAAAGGATAAGTATGGTACCTGATGACTTTAATAATTGATGCGTGAAGGCATCACTGTGGTAGACAGTCATACTTCCCAGTATCTCAGTAACGTATAAGGAGTTTCAGCGCAGATAATCCTCTGAACATCAGCAGCAAAACTGATACAAAATATCGTGGAGTGTCTAGTTAAAATTACTTGCCTTAACATTAGTCTCCCCCCCCCCCATCGGAAAATATTTATGCTACATTGGTTACTGAGCCATCATCAACGATTTCATCAATCTTTCCGGTATTGCACGGTTGGATTGGCCTGCAAGTTCCCTCGATGTGATGCCAAATGATACGCGGAAAAGAGTTATTCCAGCACGTGCTTGAGCAATCACGAAATCTATGCTTGTTAACCAGGATTTGCCACTGAAGCAGTGATCTAATGAACTTGTGGGCAGAACAAGCTTACAGTCATTCAAGAAGTCATGCAACTCTTTATTGAATGAGGTTGCTATGCAATCGGCTTACCTCAATAAAAGCGAATTTAGATCCTATTTGAACAGAAATAAGTGATTTTTCGGGTTCTGTTTGTTAATGAATGGGAAGATGAATTACTTCACAATTAACGGTCAAACATGGAATTGAATACCAAAGAAGTTTAGTTTGGTGAGTGACGTGCCCGCAGTTCAACTAGACGTTATTCACTATCGGAGCAGGTAGTGGTCTTAATGTTTTTGGCTCATCAGTGAACATCTTGCCACACAGAAATAATAATAATAAAATAAAATAAAATAAAAAACCATCAGAGTGCGCTTTCAGTAGGTATGGTCGTATTGCCAAAAAACGTCAAGGCAGACACCGGATAAAGCATATGGATGGGAGGAAAGTGATTGTGTAGGTTGTGGAAGCTTGTACGCTTCAGCTGCTGCGGTACGGCGTGAGCGGCAGCTGTCGGCGCGGGCAGCGGCCGCGCTGTCGCGGTGTGCCCATTACTGGCGCAAGTAGGTCTGCGGACCGCTCGGCCGCCACGAGCTACCTCCCCCTCCCCCTCCCCCCAGCGAGTGAGCCCCTCCTTCCCTCCCCATCTTCCGATCCCGCAAATAAACCTTCACGGTTTGTTGTCCCAGGTCACTGACTTCTGTCGAGCGTACCGTTCCCTGAAATGCCTTCCTTTTGGGCTTACACAGTGTTCATTCGATCTCGTACTTAGAATTTCGTATACGAGACACGTTTCCGCTATACGGGCGTACGAGTGTCTAGCTTGTGAATAACAAGTGCTCGGTTACGGGTTCGCTATTACAGACATTTAATGTCGTAACGAAAGATGTAGCTTTAGACGTAGGTCACCTACCAACAATAAACCATTTACTTTATCTAAACAGCCGAGGTATTCTTATCAACCACATCACAGTATATTGTGCAGTTGTTGTGCTATAGTTACAGCCATTTATCTATTGTTAAAAAATGTTCAAATGTTTGTATAATCTATGGGACTTAACTACGGGGTCATCAGTCCCTAAACTTACAAACTACTTATGAACTACTTACAAACTAGGACGGCACAAATATCCATGCCCGAGGAGGGATTCGAACCCCCGACCGTAGTGGCCGTGCAGACCGTGACTGGAGCGCCTTAGTCCCGTCGGCCATCGCGGTCGGCTATCTATTATAAAATGAGCATCTTACCCTTCTTACAAACCCTTCTAACTAACTGCAAGTACCTCGAAAGTACTCCTTCTGCACCGATCACCATGAATGTGTTGAAGAACCCCGTAGGTATCACGGCTATTGCAAAACCTTACTGAATTCCTTTATCATATCCTATCTGTTGTAGTTAATTGTCTTATTGGTGCACACTGGCCAATCCCACCACATCAGGCGAATTTGCTAACCAAGAAAAGAAATATAGAGTATTTGGGAGGCCACACTGTCATTTAATCAACATGTTCGCTGATAATAAATTGCATAACAAAAAATACTCTTGTGGAAAGGCACTACGACCTATCATGAGCGACGAAATCTTCCATCAGCAAATTATGTAACAACGAAGCAAAATAGAATGATCAGAAGTATCTGATACCATAAAAAGAAACTTTAAGAACACCAGTAGTGCATTAATACATAATATTTTTTATCATTTTACTGTCTGATGGTTACAGATGAGGTTGAACGTCTATTCAGTTTTATATTATACGACTTTCTACGTGTCATGAATGAAGAGTGATGAATACGACGGCGGAGTTAAATATCATGATCCGGACTGGAAAATATTGCCGAGAATGCATCTATTGGAAATGACGGGAGTTACAACTCAAATCTATTTTTTACCCTGCATTATGACAGCAAGTTACCGAGATTGTTCCTCTTCTGCCTCCTTACCACAACACATACCTGGAAAGAACGTGTCACAGAAATGTTGGGCCCCACTACAGTCTGCGTTTTTGTTTTAAATATAACATCCTCAATACATACTGCAGAGATTCAGTATGCAATACAGCAGTGTGCCCTTTCCAGTCAATTTTCCATCCCTAATACCCAGTTGTCGATATAACTACTTTGGTAACTAGTTTGCGCGACGAGGTGCGCAGTTTATTAAAGTTAAGGGAAACCATCTATGATTTCTTCCTTGTTAACTTAAATACACATATTAATAAATTAATTATTATTAATATTGATTATTTGGTACTGTAACTCAGTGGAGATTTCTTTAAAAAAACGTACTTAGCCGACCAGTCAATGTCGGCTTCTTGGACACAGGAAAGTTACCTGCCCGGTTAGTGCTTTGTGCTACCGCCCACGCAGTAATCTTCCCGTTACGAGATGCTGCAAAAAAGCCTAGCCCTCTGCCTTCTCGTTAAGTCTGCTATTCTACACCAGAAGTGGCGAATCAATTGACCGGGGTTGCGCTGTAGGAAGTCGACAGAATGCTGCGTCACGCAGTGTTCAAACTAGGTCTCTTAAATACCAGCTTTCTCTTATTATGTTTCACTAATCCAAACCAGCCTGCAGATATACCCGTTATGTAACAGCACTGCTTGACTAGAGCGCTCACTTCGCGACGAGCAGCTACTCAAGGAAGCATACACGACGCCGACCTGACAAGCTGACTAGTTTAAAAGCCTTCACCGGATTTATTTCATACTAGCTTAAACCCGCGGCTCCGCTCGCGTGTTGGTTGATTATGATAGATAAGCTATCTATCAGTAGTGTGCTATGACACTGGTTTTGAAGAATTAAATGTAATAATATCACAGGTCGATCACTTGATGTAATGCGCGAAACTTCAAATAGATTTTTTTTTTAAAGAGAGGCATTAAAAGAAATTTCTTTTTTACTCTTTATTTATTTATTCTTATATTTCCTTATTCGTATGCTTATCCTTACAGAGAAAGAGCTGAGGACATTGTAGCACGCATAGACCAAAGATATGGTCTGTGGCATCACGTTTCGCTGTATGTAACCTCCTTGCTATAGAGTCGCAGACGTTATCGCTGGCCTTCAGTCCAAATTTTTTAATAATTTGACGACTTTCAACCACTATATCTTCCACCCCCTTATAGCTAGCGGCGTGGAACTGCTATGGTGTACATGGGAGGCTTCGGACAACAATTACACACAGACCATTCGTTTGCGTTCTGTAGTTTTCGCTGCAGAGCGAAATATTAACACACACACACACACACGTAGAATTTTCTATCACCAATAACTTCTCATCCCAATATACTCCACCCTTTTATCATTATCAACCCTCAAGCAACAATGCAACTAATAAAACCATTTTCAAAAACTAAATATAATTTTCAAAGAGTAATTATTGATCCGCATTTCGCATTATTTTCTTCAGATTACTAAATATCTATCAGATCGATATAAAACCGTGCCTGAAACCTTCCTCAGGTATAAATTAGTAACTGTACAAATATTTAAGAGTCTGCGTCTTGTCGTTCAGACGTGCTAAGCGTACACCGAATAGGCATTCACATTAATATATATAGATAAATAGCTATCCGATCGCCATAAAACTGTGCCTAAGGCCTTCCCCGGGTGGACATTAGTAACTGTACAAATTTTTAGCTCTTTATGTCTTGTGGTTCAGACTTGATAAACGTACACCGAACAGACATTCACATTTATAGATACAGATTCGCTGTCGGCAAATTCAAATGCTGAAATATTTCTAAATATGTGGGTCTTAACTACTGTGGTTATCCGTCCCTAAGCTTACAAACTACTTAAACTAACTACACACACACACACACACACACACACACACACACACATACACACACACATATGCCTGAGGAATAACTCGAACCTCCGACGGGGAGCTAATTTATTCTTGGTTTCCATATTTAGTTTCTGGTCCCACTACTCCCGCATTTTTGTTATCGTTTTCAGAGAATAACAACACATCTTGAAGCTGCATTTTATCTGCTAATTTCCATACCTCATTTAATTCTGTAATGTATGACGCTCATGCACCTGATATCGACCTTTATACCATCTGTTATAAATTGCCGTAATGATTTTGTACACGAGTAATTAGAAATTAAATCTAATTTTGTTGATAGTTACGTTCATGTACCTAAACGAGATGGAAGATTTAACTCAAGGACCCGTAGTCAAAATATCAAAATGCAGCTGAACACGGCATCACAAACATTGAGGCGAAACATACTGATCGACATGCACGGCCTCGAGGAATATCCACAGGGCGGTTTCGATCCGCGATCGGGGCACTTTTCCAAATACCGGAACCAGAACGAAGGGTAGGAGATTTGTTCGGAACATAAAACTTTGTACAAAGATCACATGAATGAAAATAAAACCCGATTCGAACCGAGTAATACGGTAAAATCAGTATTGAGTGTTGCCGCCATGCTGGTTGTAACTGCTTTTACATGCTACGGCATTCAATCAAAGAGTCTCTGGATGCGTTGTTGTGGTATAGCGGTCCATGTTGTTTCCAAATAGTGTCAAAGTTGATCTTGTGTAGAAGCAGGTGGTGTATCTCGGATTAATATTTCACAGTTATCTATAGGCGAGAGATGGAAAAAACAGTGAGGCCCAGGCAACATTTTTCGACTTTCCATATAAATACATACACGAAGCTGCCCACGAGAACCTCGTTGAAGTTAGGTTTGAAGAAGCTGCCTGCAAATTTTACCAACGTGCGCAATATGTTGTTCTTGTAGTTTTCAGTCCGGAGCAGCTCTCCACCCTACTCTATCGTGAGCCTCTTCGTCTCCTCATAAGAACAACAACCTACATCCATCTGAATCTGCTTACTCTATTCATCTCTTGGTCTCCGTCCGCGATTTTTACCACACACACTTGCCTCCAACGCTAACTTCACGATTCCGTGGTGTATAAAAACGTGTCTTGCTATTCGATCTCTTCTTTTAGTCAAGGTATGCCACAAATTCCTTTTCTCTCCCATTTTGTTCAGTACTTCGTCATTACGCGATCCACCCACCTAATCTTCAGCATTCTTCTGTAGCACCACATTTTACAAGCCTCTATCCTCTTCCAGTCTGCACTGTTAATCGTCGATGTTTCACTCCCATACAAGGCAACACTCCGTACAAATGCCTTCAGAATAGACTACATTACGCTTAAATTAATATTCGATGTTACTAAATGTCTCTTTTTCAAAAACCATTTTCTTCCCTCTGCTATTTTGCATTTTATATCCTCTGTACTGCCACCATCATATGTTATTTTACTGCCCAAGTAACAAAACTCATCTACCACCTTTATTGTTTCGTTACGTATTCCAATTCCTTGAGCATCACCTGATTTTCGAAGACTGCTTTCCATTACCGTTGTTTTGATCTTTTTAATGTTCATCTTATACTCATCTCTCAACACACTGTCCATTCCGTTCAACTATTCTTCCAGGTCATTTGCTGTCTCTGACAGAATTACAATCTCATCAGCAAAACCTTAATTCCTTCTCCAAATTTCCCCTTGTTTTACTTTATAGCTTGCTCAATGTACAAATTGAATAACATTGGTGAAAGACTACAACCCTGTCTTACACCCTTTCCAACCTCTGCACCCCTTTTATGTTCTTCAACTCTGATACCTGCTGTCTGGTTTTTCTACTAATTTTCCGTTCCCTGTATTTTACTCCTGCTGATATCAGAATCTGAAAGAATGTATTACAACCAACATTGTGGATAGCTTTTTTTCAAATCAACAAAAACTAGAAATGTAGGTTTGCCTTTCCTTAATCTATCTTCTATGATACGCCGCAAAGTGAGGATTGCCTCCCGTGTTCCTACATTTCTCCTGAATCCTAATTGGTTTTCCCGAAGGTCGGCTTCTACCAGCTTTTCTATCCTTTTGTAAATAATTCGTGTTAAAATTTTGCAACCATGACTTATTAAACTGAAGGTTCTGTAATTTTCACACCTGTCTAATCTAAGTCATCCTGTATGCTATTACAATGGATTAAAGACGACACCCTCCCATACACCACAGCATCATCAGCATACAACTTCAAATTACAGGTTAATCTGTCCATCAGTCATTTATATAGATAGAAAATAATAGCGGTCTTATCACATTTTCCTGGAAAACGCCTGACGAACTCTCTCCGTCTAGAACAACGTACTGCTTTCTATTACTTAGGAAATCTTCCAGCCAGTCACAAATCTGTGAACCTATTCCATAAGCTCGTATCGTCGTTAGCAGTCTGCAGTGTGGCACCGCGTCAAACGCCTTTTTGAAATCGAGAAAAACACAATATGCCTGTTGCCCTACATCCATGGCTCGCAAGATGTCATGTGAGAGAATGGCAAGTTGAGTTTCACACGATCGATGTTTCCTAAATCCATGCTGATTCATAGGAACAAGCTTTTCCGGCTCAAGGAAATTTACTATGTTCGAGCTGAGAATATGGTCTAAAATTCTACAGGAAACTGATGTCAACGATATTGTAATTATATGGGTCAGTTTTTTACCCTTCTTATAAACGGGAGTCACCTGTGCTATTTTCCAACCTCTAGGAACTTTGCGCTGAATTAAAGATTCACGATAAATGCGAGCTAAGTAAGAGGCGAATGCCGCAGAATACTCTTTGTAAAACCGAACTGGTATTCCATCCGGATATGGCGACTTTTTGTATTCAGTTCTCTCAGCTGCTTCTCTACACCGGAAATACCTATTGCTATGTCCTCCTTTTGTAACCGCGACATCTTTGTACAAGTTGATATCTCCCAAATAAATCTGTGTGTGATATCTGCGGTCCCTGTCGGTGTTGCATTTTGGATGCGCAGCAGTGTAGTTACCTGGGCCAGCTGCAGGAAGTGGTGCGAGAAGTACAGCCGCGGCAGCGGTGGCAGACGAGCGTGCGCGTCTGCAGATAGCCGGCGGCGTAGCCATAACTGAAGTTATCGGCGTGCCGCGCAGAGACCACTTTCCACAAACAGCTGCCTCAGTGCGCAAACACCTCGCGGTGACTGCCGGCTGCATAGCTGCCGCTGGCTATACTGTATAGCGCAGCTAGCCACGAACTGCCTCACGAGTCACTACGATTCATTCAGCCAGTACACCTAGAATTCCAGTACCACTCATCCATGCCGATCTACATCACTGTGCACAGTACAGCCGCATCCGCGTAACAGGATATACGAAAGAAAACTCTCGAGAGGGCCACGTGTATTGTACACAGTAGCACGTATTTCTGTTTCATCATCCACTTTTATTTATTTTATTTTGTAAATTTATATTCATTCTCTACACAATTTGTCAAGCTGTATTACTATATAAAAATAAGTCTTCGTTCTATGATGTAGCCATAACGAGAAATTTTCGACCGATTTACTCTAAATTTTTTGAGGGTACTGTAATAAAAGTTCATATGGACATACGCTCCATATGTCACATAAACAGGTAGTAAAATTTATAGCGGAAATGTTTGTAGCAAAACTTGAAAGATATTTTGACCTATTTACGCCAAATTTCAACACGAACTCTGCACATGTCCATACCATCTTAGCCTACTTTCTTGGATCTTCTTCCCTATGGGCACCACTTTCACTAGTACCCTGATGTACTCAGTCCTTAGTCTATTATTTCGTGTCACCTTACTGATCTACTCTGTTGTTGTTGTTGTTGTTGTTGTGGTCTTCAGTCCGGAGACTGGTTTGATGCAGCTCTCCACAATACCCTATCCTGAGCAAGCCTCTTCATCTCCACATAAGAACGGCAACCTACATCTGTCTGAATCTGCTTACTGTATCCATCTCTTGGTCTTCCTCTGCGATTTTTACCCCATACACTTCCATCTAATGCTAAATTCACAATTCCGTGATGTCTAAGAATGTGTCCTACCAATCTATCCCTTCTTTTAGTCAAGGTATGCCAGAAATTCCTTTTCTCCCCAATTTTGTTCAGTACCTCCTCATTAGTTACGCGATCCACCCACCTAATCTTCAGCATTCTTCTGTAGCACCATATTTCAAAAGCCTCTATCCTCTTCCTGTCAGTACTGTTTATCGTCCATGTTTCACTTCCATACAAGGCAACACTCCATACAAATGCCTTCAGAAAGGACTTCCTTAGGCTCAAATCAAAATTCGATGTTAACAAATTTCTCTTTTTCAAAAACGCTTTTCTACCCATTGCCATTCTGCATTTTATATCGTCTGTACTGCGACCATCATTTGTTATTTTACTGCCCAAGTAACAAAACTCATCTACCTCCTTTATTGCTTCATTTCCCAATCTAATTCCTTCAGCATCACCTGATTTTCTTACACTGCACTCCATTACCCTAGTTTTGTCCTTGTTAATGTTCATCTTATATGCACCTTTCAGCACACTGTCCATTCCGTTCAATTGCTCTTCCAGGTCCTTTGCTGTATATGACATAATTACTATGTCATCGGCAAAACGCAATGTTTTTAATTCTTCACCCTGAACTTTAATTCCTTCTCCAAATTTCTCCTTGCTTTCCTTTATAGCTTGCTCAATGTACAAATTGAATAACAATGGAGAAAGACTACAACCCTGTCTTACTCCCTTTCCAACCACTGCATCCCTTTCATGCCCTTCAACTCTGACAACCGCTGTCTGGTTTTTGTACAAGTTGTAAATAACCTTACGCTCCCTATATTTTACTCCTGCTTGCTTCAGAACTTGAAAGAGTTTATTCCAATCAACATTGTCAAAAGTCTTCTCCAAATCTACAAAGGCTAGAAATGTAGGTTTGCCTTTTCTTAATCTATCTTCTAGGATAAGCCGTAAAGTGAGTATTGCCTCCCGAGTTCCTACATTTCTCCTGAACCCAAACTGATCTTCCCCAAGGTCGGCTTCTACCAGCTTTTCCATCCTTCTGTATATAATTCGTGTTAATATTTTGCAACCATGACTTATTAAACTGATGGTTCTGTAGTTTTCACAACTGTCTGCACCTGCTTTCTTTGGAATGGGGATTATAACATTTTTCTTAAAGTCTGAGGGTACTTCGCCTGTCTCATACATCTTACACACCAGGTGAAACAGGTTTGTCATGGCTGGTTCTCCCAAAGACTTCAGTAGCTCTGAGGGAATATCATCTACTCCAGGGGCCTTGTTTCGACTTAGGTCTTTCAGGGCTCTGTCACATTCTTCTCTCAGTACAGTATCTCCTATTTCATCTTCATCTACATCCTCTTCCCTTCCTACAATATCGTCTCGAAGTTCATTTCCTTTGTAGAGCCCCTCTATATACTCTTTCCACCTTTCAGCTTTCCCTTTCTTTGCTGAGAACTGGTTTTCCATCAGTGTCCTTGATATTCATAGAGCTGTTTTTCTTATCTCCAAATGTTTCTTTTATTTTCCTGTAGGCTGTATCTATTTTTCCCCTATTTATACATTCTTCTACATCCTTGCATTTGCCTTCTAGCAACTCCTGCTTAGCCATTTTGCACTTCCTGTCAATCTCATTTCTTAGTCGTCTGTACTCCATTTTGCCCGTTTCATTTACTGCATTTTTATCTCATACGAGAAAGGAGATGAAATTTAAGTTACCATAGAACTGAAAAGTTTCATTTTAAAAGTAGTTGCTGATTTTGTAAAGATATTTTTAACGGGCACTGGCGTACAAGCTTTTACAATTTATATCTCAGAAATGTCCAATTTGTTCTCCACCTGACATACAACAAACAGTGCTTCTGCAAGTATCTCAAGAGATGCTTTGAACATATTGCCGTTGTTATGGAGTGTCGCAGTTGTACCAGGATTATTGGAACGGAAAACACATGTGTTTCACAAAATTTGGAGTAAGAAAATCACACGCCGAGAGTACAGGCAACACTGACAGCCAATTCCGAAATTTATTTGAAATAACGAATTTAGGAGACAATTTTTCTTTATATGCACATGTCAAGACCACAAACGATTTTCTTATACAAGTCAGATATTAGTTTCTCATCGTCATTTGTTATACACATACGTTATCTCAACACAACGGCTGTATAAATAAATATCGGAGGTCGACAATTTCAAGCGTTTTATAATATGTTTGTCCTTCATGCACAAAAATGCACTCCTCCCTCACAAGTCGAAAAACAGACGTAAACGAAAATCCAGGTACGCGTGACATAAATTGTCTCTTTACTCGAGAGAGAAAGAAACAAAGATTCTGGCAGCCGGAACCCTATTTACAGAAGCGAATGGGGGTGTTTGCATGACCAATCAGAAGCAGTATTGGTCAATCAGTTTACGAAACTCAGTTTTGAGAGCCAAACGTAAACTAGTTGAAGCTGCGATTCGATATACGTACGCCCTCATCTCCATTACGTGGCTGAGACGGCTCATTGTAGACAATTGTTTTCAGATCCACTTGCCGATGCGGTTTCCTTTAACAAAAAGCGTAACTCGACCACATTGTGCCGGATAGACATGTTTTTGATATTTCGTTAATAATGCAGTATTTTATTATTTAAATTAAAAGAAAATAATAAATCATTAAAATATCGAATAATTAAGACTGATTGCCGGACAAGGATTCGGATGCACGACCAAATTTTTTTGCGTATCACTTTGCCCGCCACTGGCAAAGTTTCGGGCTAGACGCTGGAGCCTCAACTTATGCAAAAGTTTCATAACAGCGCACACTCCGCTACAGAATGAAAGATCGATTTGGTAGCATGAAAGCACATTCGGCATGGTTATTTGCAAGCAGTTTTTCCTGCCAATGGTGAGAGCAGCTACTGCGAATACGATGAGACTGCAAGGCGCCTCATACATTTGCTGCCTTGATGTAGCGGAATAACGTTGTCTGCACGTTCAATGAACTGCTCACAGAAGCTTCCTGAATGCAATAAAGGAATAGCTTACGTAAGTTTACATGTGATAACTTGAGGCAGTACTTTTGACATCCGCATTTTCCGTATTCTCTGTACATGTGGGGTGTTAAAAAAGAAAAAAAAAAGTGTCGAATACTTTGAGACGTGGTAGTAGTCATCAAAACAGTGGTCAGGTAAAGCATGGTTTCTGACATAAGCGCGTTGTTATAGAGGTGTTCGATGTAGCGTCCATTCATAGCAATGCATCCCTCTGGCCTTCGGCGTAAAGAATACCGGTCGTTGTTGTAGTACTTGGAGGTTACATACAGCGAAACGTGATGCCACAGACCACACCTTTGGTCTATGCGTGCAACAATGTCTTCTGCTCTTTTTCTGTAAGGATAAGCTTACGAATAAGGAAATATAAGAATGTAATATATAAAGCAGTGTGTCTGTATGTATGTACGTGTTGCATAAAAATCTACAGTTTTGATCCAATCTTTTTCAAATTTTGTACACGTAAGCTTCAGTCCATGAGGGCGGTCGCCGTAAGTGTAAGAATCACGTACGATAGATAGTTCACGAGATATGACGTCACAAACAATGAGATGCGCGAAAAACTGCTGCATTTAGCGACAATGCTGCTCATTTTCCTTCAAACCACTGGACCGACTTCCACCAAATTTGGTACACACATTCCTTACCGTGAGGTAACAATTGCTGCATGGTTAAGAATCACATACGGCACATGGTTCAAAAGATATTACGTCATAACCAATAGAATGCCATATAATGTGGCGAGACTTTCGAAATACACTGTATGAGTATGACAGTACTTAGCGATTTGCTAGAAACTTAAACATAATTTCAAATCTTTATTAAACTTTTTCTCGCTGGTAACCATAGTAAAATCATGAAAGTAAAAAAGTTTCTCGCTTACTACTTTTCCGCTGTTTATGGAGTAAAACTACGGTATGACGTTACAATTTATAATTTGAACACTACAAATTGTAGCGACAGGAAATTTTAAAGACAGTATACACACATATAGTTGAATGTACCTTCTAAATTGTATCATAGTACGACACGTAGTTCATCAGATATGAGCACATAAACAGTAACGTTCATGGAAAACCGTCCCATCATGCACCAAGTTTTAATCTATTACGTCTTTACTACTAATTGTACTTCCAAGACATTTTACAGACATACAGCCTTTATACAAATGAATATATACCTGAAAAGTGGCGGGAATAAATACATAAATACCCTGGCAAAGCCAGGTTTTCAGACAGTAAAATATAAAACATATATTAGCCTACGTTTGTCTTTAGAATAAATGGAAAACACGAGCCTTTGTAAATTTCTGTTTAACCATTCTTGACCCCGACTTTGACAATATCCTGGCTACGTCACTGTACAAACAAATATCTGCACATTAGAAGGAGGAACTTGTGACGCGGAACGTGGTAAGCGGCTGCGCGCGAGGACCACACTGCCGGCAGAGGGAAAGGTCATGTCGTCAGCTGTGGCTCCGCCTCCGCCTCCGCCTCGGCAGCTGACAGTGGGCTCGCTCGGCTGCAGCTGCAGTGGCGCGGCGCCGCGTAGAAAGTGGGCGGCAAGCTACTGGTTACTGGCGACTGGCGCGCCAGTAGCAGCGAAGGCAGCGCTGGCGCCAGTGCCCGGTGCGCGGCCGGCCCGCGAGCAGCGCTGCGCTCTGCTGCCGCGAGCCTCGATCTGCTCCCACTGCGAGCCGTGCACGAATCCAACTGTGGACATCCCCGGCGAGCCTGTTCCCTCCCAGGTCCAGTTTCTCTGCCAAAACGGCATTTAACTCGACTCCCTAGTCCGGTTTTCTTGTCATTCGATTTCGTAACGGAGCTTCTGTTTCGTTATGCAAACACTCCGATATAGTCTCTGTAAATAATGGTCTGGGATGTCCGAATCTGCTGCTTCAGTCGACATGCACCCGATGTAATTGTTCTAATAAGGAATATCTTTGAAATTATCGATCCCGAAATATGGAATAGTCTGTGTAGATAATGGTTTGGATGTCTGAATCTGATGTTTCAGTCGATGTGCACCCGATGTAATTGTTCTAATAACGAATATATTTGAAATTAACCGAGCCCGAAACATTGAATAACACTCAATCTTTTTTTTTCTTTTTTTTTTTTTTAATCAGGTGGTTTGTATCAATTCCACGCAAAACGCTGCTACCATGACTTAAGCTACGTTTATTAATTAAAAATCGCTTTTCGTGTTGCTCTCTTCCACTTCATTTTAACCATGTCACTTCTACTGTTATGAACCGGCCGCGCTGGCCGAGGGGACTGCGGTCTGCACGGCCACTACGATCGGGGTTCGAACCCCCTCCCTCGAGCATGGATATTTGTGCCGTCCTTAGGATTAGCTAGTTCATAAGTAGTTTCTAAATTTAGGGACATGACCTCGTAGTAAAGTCCCATTTGAACATTTGAACATTGAATTATACTGTTATGACATTTACACTGCCGAAAAATAAAATAAACATTTGACCGTTAAAATTAATAGCGTGTGTAAATATAGACGTGAAGTTTTGTTCCGGCTTATTTTGACACTGTAGAAAATCCGGTATCCAGGAAGACGAACAAGTCTTAAATTGACGCCCAAAGATATCTCTCTTACGTTGAAAGAAGTTCATGTAAGTGTCATTTAGATCAGGACAGCGTACATTTCAAATGTTACCAATTATTTCAGTAATATCAGCACCGCGCAACGTAGTGCTAGAGAAGAATTTTGTATTCAGTATAAAGTCTGATAGACGCAAACAAGGGTGTAGATCGGGGTCGGTGTAGCTGGAAGGCAACCGGTTTCCCCAGATGACGTGAATTTCCCGAGATACTAAAACCAGTCACGAGTTTAAGCGCTGTGCTTACAGCTCTGCAGAATGGAGGTTCTCGGTAGTTGGTTAAGATCTCTTAGATGCTTCTATCACCGTATCTTCCATTTTAAGAGATACTAAACAAACGAGAAAGTGGTGCGCTCGACGATTACTTAATGTTTTCCAGCTTGATTCCATTTGCATGTTCAACAACAGTGACGTCCTTCACTAAATGAGACTGCCTAAAACCTCATCACGCGATTGCTTAAAAAGTACCGAACGTCACACAACACCCACATTTTTCATCCGTTGCCAACTTCAACACGCTAGGCGAGCAACATCGTAAGTAAAATTTAATCTTCTTTTTGTGGTCAATGCGTCCTCTAAAACTCGCCTTCGCTCTCCTAATCTCAGCTGTAATGAATCATCATAAAAAATGATGAAGGAAGGACCAGGTTATTGAATGAAAAGTGCTGATTGAAAATTTAAAGAATCTTCATTCAAATCTAACGTTTGTAAAGCTATGGGACCGAACTGCAGTGGTCATCGGTCTCTAGACTTACAACTACTTAAATCAACTTATTCTAAGAACAACACACATACCTGTGCCTGAGGGATTATTCGAACCTCGACGGGGAGCGGCAGCGAACTCCGAAGTAAGGGGCCTGAGAACTCACGGCTATTCCAGCGCGGCCAAACTTCATTAACTGAAATAAATAAATAAATAAATAAAATAGAGTCAGGAACGAGACTTACATGTACGTTCGACTGCTATCAAAGCAGAAGGAGAGAGTGACGACCGTGTCGCTTCCCCCCCCCCCCCCCCCCAAAAAAAAAAAAAAAAAAAAAAAAAACAGGAATGTTTCAATTCTCGTTCAAGTGTTTATTTTACATGTAACTACTGGCTATATAGAGCCTTCCTATGTATTTTGCGTCACATAATGCAACTGACACAAGGATAAAACTTCAATAAAATAGTTTCTCACAAAATTATAAGCTGACATACATGAAATGAAGGGAAAATGTATTAAACATCATCGTAATTATGCATTTTTCCTGCTGGATACAGAGGCGCCGACTTTTGAAAACCAGTGTGGGTGCTCTATATCACGGTTCACAAATGTTCGAAACCAACCCTCCTGAAAATCATGTTCATGCATTTTTTAATGAGCAATACTTGATAAAAGTAAATAGGCAGTTGTCTGGCCTTCTAAAGATAGAAGGAAGAAGGAGGAGGAAGAAAAGGAAAGCATGGCTGCATTAGGACACTACAATAAAGCGATCTAATTGGCCGAAGTGGCTATTTCGATATAAGTAACACCCCAAAACATCTACACGACCAATGTTCAAATGTTTGTATAGTCTATGGGACTTAACTACGGGGTCATCAGTCCCTACACCTACAAACTACTTATGAACTACTTACGAACTAGGACGGCACAAATATCCATGCCCGAGGGGGGGATTCGAACCCCCGACCGTAGTCGCCGTGCAGAACGTGACTGGAGCGCCTCAGTCTCCTCGGCCACCGCGGCCGGCTACACGACCAATGAAATAATTTTTCACTGTACACTAATCTTAACACTTTTTGTGCGAAGCTATACTTTCTGCCAAAAGCGTTTGGTAGAACACCGTCACCAAGGTTGAAAGAAATCTTTGAAATATTTTGAGATTTTGAAGCCCGACGTCAATTTTTTTGTCAGTTCCATAAAAACCTTTATCTCTTCGGGATAACTTCATGACGTCTACTGACAGCATTAATATAGTCCAAGGTATTTTTTAAGCCTGAGAGAAAAGCATTACAAATTTCAACTGAATCTATAATTTTAATAATAAGGGAAGTGACAAAGATAAATAAAAAACAATTAACTTTAGCATCAGCATCAAATTCTTCTACATCTACATCTACATGGGATACTCTGCAAATCACATTTAAGTGCCTGGCGGAGGGTTCATCGAACCACCTTTATACTATTTATCTCCCATTCCATTCTCGAATAGCGCGCGGGAAGGAAGAACACCCGAATCTCTCTGTTCGAGCTCTGATTTCTCGTATTTTATTCTGATCATTTCTACCTATGTAAGTGAGAGTCAACAATATATTTTCGCATTCGGAGGAGAATGTTGGCGATTGGAGTTTCGCAAGTAGCCCACGCCACAGCGATAAGCGCCGTTGTTGCAATGATTCCCATCCCAGATCCTGTATCATTTCCATAACGCTTCTTCAAGCTAAATTCCTGAAAGAACACAATTGAATGTTCATAAATACGTACAGCAGAAAGGTCAAAAGGACCGACTTGCTTCATGATGAATAAACCTAACATAGTGGGTAAAACAGCCGGCCGCGGTGGCTGAGGGAACTGCGGCGCTCCAGTCACGGTCTACACGACCACTACGGTCGGGGGTTCGAATCCCCCTCGGGCATGGATATTTGTGCCGTCCTTAGGATAAGCTAGTTGATAACTAGTTTGTAAGTTTAGGGACTGATGACCCCGTAGTTAAGTCCCATAAGCTATACAAACATTTGAAACAAACATTTAGTGGGTAAAACACGGACACTCATTACTACTCGCTTGGGGATCCGTGTACGAAACTGATCATTTATTTCGCGTATGAAATATCGTCTCTCGCTAGGGTCACGTTTTGCATAGCCTCTTGAGTCACAAGGTAGGTTTTGATTTTTCCCGATTTTAATTTATACAATTTTATTTTTCACCTCAATTTTATGTGGGTGCTCAGCACCCCCAAAAAATTCTTGGGGTGGCAACGAGCCCCAGAGCACCCACGGAGTCGGTGCCCCCGGCTAGCTATAAAGTAACACTACAGTCTGACGATGATGTAACTCAGTGTGTTTTGATACAGAGAGGTGGCCATGAGAGGTTTTCTGGATTAAAAGACGTTGTTCACAGGTTTTTGGAAACAGTACCTTCACTTCTCGCTGGCGGTGTCACGCCGTATTCAACATCAATTGTTTTTCTTGTTGTTGTTCTTTGCAGCTGTTTTTGTTCGGAGTGGGAACCGCGTAGACGATGGATGAATGGAGTGACGGAAACCCGTCGGCGCGTTATCGCTCCTGTGGAATCCGTGGCGAATCAGCGGCCAATTGGCGGTGGGAATTGGGCGGAACGCGTGTATGTGGGTCAGAGGTCAGCAACCGCGGTCCGACAGGCCGCCTCTGAGCGCGGCGCGGAGAACAATGGCCATTGTCACTGCTCTGCTAATGGGCTGGAACGCCATTCCGGCAAATACTCTGCCTTCCGTCCAGGCGTGCTTTCTCTGCTGCGCAGTGGCGTGAACTGTCATGATGTACTCCATATGATGAATGTCCTACGGGAATGACCGCATAACGTGCCACGGCTTTTTAGTACGAGGTAGCTGATGAGATATGTCAGTGGGATGGTACAAATATTTTGTTTGCAACTTGGGCTGTGAATAATATACTTCGTCAGACGCTGCTAAAATGCGTTTGAATTTGCTGAAACCCCACAACACAGCACTCACGTCCCGCAAGAATAAAAAGTAATTATGGCTATTTACTTGCGATTTTCTGCGTATTTTGCATAATATGGGGCGCACCAAGACAGTAAGTTTGCGTATTCAAAAAAAAAAAAAAAAAATAAAAATAAATAAATAAATAAAAAATAAAAATAAAAGTAAAAAATAAAAAGCCAATGTAGGCACATGAAAAAAAATTGTTGGTACAGCAGTGTTTGAACTGTTTTTCGATGTACTCACCAAATGAACTGTGATACTTGTCATATTCTGGAACAGAGGCATATGTAAGGAGGAGGGAGACGAGGCGGTGAATTAATTTAATGATTTGATGCGTGAAGGCATCGCCGTGGTAGTCAGTCACACTTCCCTGTATTAATGACGGGAGTGGGGTTTTACTGGTGTGATTCCGTGCCAGCTTTTTTTTAAATAGCTATAATCTTTATGATTTAATGTCAACAATAAAACAGCTTGATCTCAGTAAAGTAAAAGGGGCTTCAGCGCAAATTCTTCTCTGAATACTGATACAAAATGTAAGTCTGAAGGAGAAGCATTGAATTAAAATTTGTGCTGCGGCCGGGATTCGAACTCGAAATTTTTTGCTTACTAGGCAGGCACTAAAAGCATTTTTTTTTAATTTTATTTATTTATTTATTTATTTATTTATTTATTTATTTTGCGATCGTTTGCTCATGGTCGTTCTTGGTTGTTTGTGGTGTATTTGGCTCAGCTTTTTTATTACAAACGGCGTTCAGCTCTGTGACCGGGCGCGCTGAGCCACGGCGGCCGGCAAACCACTAGGCCACCGTGACTCAGTGAATGCGGTGACTGCACGGATTATCACAACGCACGTCTCCCTCCACAACAGAGACCTCAATTCTGTCTCATGTTCTCCTATACACATACGTGTCAACGTTGCCGACGCTGTCGTACGGCTGAATAGCGCCCCAGCAGTAAATGTTAACGGGAACTTTCCTGCCTTCTATCTCAGGCACAGATGATATAAATATCACATCATAAATCAATGTCCAGAGACATATTTTGTTTGGATATATATCAAAGATATTAATCTGAAAGAGAGGCTTTGAATTAAAATTTGTGATGTGGCCTGAATTCGACCTTTTTTTAGCGTATAAATTAAAATAAAACAAAGTAAAATAAAACACCATATTTAAACGTACTGTCTGCAACCAGTATTAGAACAGCCGAATCACACCAGGTTTTTTTAATGTGTTTTTTAAAAAATTTTTTTAGGCAGACGTTTTAACCATTTTTTGTAGGAAAGGAAAAAAGGTAACATTCTTTATTTAATTATGATAATAAACAAGAACATCACTCTGTACATTAAATTTATTTTCAAACGGGCCGACGACCTTGCCCCAAATATGATCAGGTCTCATACACAAAAATGAATTGCTGTATATAATTTTTTTTACCTTAACCATTTTGTTAATGGAAACGCAACTGAAAATGCAAACAAAACATCTTCTATATCATAATGAATATGTGAAAAATGGGCAACAATGCGCAACGAAAACACTTCTACATGGTAAATGAGTAAAAAACGAAAAAAGAAATGCTTTTAGCCAGTTGTAATATATTCCTTTTCTACAAAACAAAAAAAGTTGTTAAAACGTAGGCCTAAAAGAATAAAAATAGAAGAAAAAACTGGTGAGAGTCGGCAGTTCTAATCCTGGTATGGTGTATCACTTTTCTTTTTTTACTTTACTTTATACGCTAAAAAAGAAAAAAAAAAGCCAGAAGGTACTAATTTCGGCCACAGCATAAATTTTAATGCAAAGCCTCTCCTTCAGATTTATATCTTTGATATATATTGAGGCAAAATAAGTCTCTGGACATTGATGATACAAAATATTAAGGGGTGTCTTCTTAAAATTACTTATGTTGATCAATCTTGCCCTCCACCCTCCCCGAAATATATGTTATATTGGCCACTGTTGTGGGATCAACTTCTGTACTGCTGTGTCGCAGAAGTTGTCAGCTGGTCTTCGTCGTTGTCAAAACACTGGCCGGATGACAGGATTTTCCTGAGGTGCAAGACGGAAATCATTTAGACCAAGAGCAGGACTGTATGACCAAACAGCTACCGGCCGAGCTTCTGCAAAACAGTTGCTGTGTGCCGAGCCGTACGGGGACGAGCATTGTCATGGAGAGGCGCAACACCTGCAGTAGGCACCCCAGGGCTCTTTCTCTGAAAGGCACGTCCTCTGGCCAGCGTTTTGTCAGCCACGATGATCTGAAGACGACTGACACACACATTCACTGGCGACGCCTTCTGGAACTATGTCGGAAAGTAGCTCACACATTGCTGTACCTGTAGCCAATAAACATTGTCATGTAACTGCGTTGTCTGTGTTTTTAAAAATAGGGAAACGTACTTGTACCCTTGTCAGAACATGATTTTCATTGGCGACGTGACTGCTTTAATTGTAGGAATATATTTAACGATCAACACTAGGACGCCCAGATTAGATCTATCCTCTGGAACGCCCCATGAAGGTCAATTGACCATTACGCTTTTTATCAAATTTTAAAATTCTTTATTTTAGAAAATCTAAAGATATTTCAAATTTATTGTCATTAATGATTTTACTATTTTTACATGGGTTATAATAATAATGTAGGCTCATTCTTATTCGAAGCTGATAAAATTTATTTTTAATCTATACTGTGGAAAAATAAGTGACACCATATTATTGATACATAAAATTTCTTACATTTTCAATGTTTCTGTTTTACATGATATAAGAATAGGTGACAAATGTTGTTTACAAAGGATTGCCTAATTATTCATAAATTATACTTTTTTCTGTAACAAATAAATACTGCTTTAATAGACTATTCACGTGCACATTTCGCATTTCCGCTAACTTAAACACGGATCACATTCAGATTTGTTACATATGAAGCAAATGTCTCTGGTTCTGATTTAAACAACTAGGCAAGTTCTACGTTCCGTTCCGTTTGATGTTCCTTCTTCTCTGTCAGCAGTCAAAATAGACGGAGTCTGGAGTTGCTGAGAGTGAGAACTTCTGACTGGTACCACGACACAACCGCGTAATAGCCACTAAGGCAACAATGTATGAAACTGGTCGTTGTTGACTAATAAATGCGCCAAATAATCCGGATAAATTGCATAGTTGTGACAAGCGGTCAATTGACAGCCGTCGGTAACCAATGGTAAATGTGTAAAAATCTTAAAAAATTGCAGTTAGAAATAAAAGTTATGAAGATAAATGAAATATCGTCTAAAACTATTAAAAGCCAGATAATCACAGGAACACAGTATTTTAAACACCTAAGATATTCCCATCTTAAAATAAAAAAAGTCGCACTGACGTGTTTTACGGCCCACTTTAGATTTGTAGTTTTATAAGTTTTTGCAAACATTTTGGACAAAAATAATAATCTAAATAATAAAAAATCAATTAATATGAGTGTCTAAAACCCTTTTAGGAAAAAAAAAGGCAGTGGCAGGTGCCGACCTACTGACCTTCAGCGTCACAGTCCAACACATTGCCCACTACACTACAGCTAACAATTAGAAATTGCGTTCTTTAATTTCATACTATTCATGGCTGTTGTCAACTGATGCTAATATGGCATTTGTAGAGACTAGATTATCATTTATCGTACGAAGAACGACATGTTTTTGTTAATTCTCCAGTGCGCCATTGCTTTGAAATGACAACGTGTAAGTTACAATAAGAAAATCATCCAATACGCAACGCAAGATGGCGTATGCCAGTGAGAGTTATGCGCGAGGAATGTCACGTGACATCTGCGACGGCTGGTTTTCGTTAATTCAATTGAGGGTGCCAAAACTCAGTTATTTTTGTAAATATCTCTCAAGCGATACGAGATATGATAAAAAACATAAGGGAACAAAGTAGTACAGAATTTTCTCGTCTACAAATTCGGTTATTCAATTTTCACGTCAGATGAACGGTTTATTTGCAATTAAAACTACATTACAAACAGCTTGTTTTGGTATTACTAACGTATTTCTTGTCCGAAATATTTGAAAAAGCGAGGTTCTGGTCTCTGGTAGACAACAATTATGTCTGTAAAATTTGGTGCCGATCGTTTGAACGGTTGGACGTAAATAGTGGGAACACGTTACAGCCAGACAGACATCGTCAAATCGCCTTTATTTTTGCAAATATCTCTGCAACGATGCAAGATATGAAAAATACATAACAGAGTGAAGTTGTAGAGAATTTTCCCCTCTACCAATTAGGTTATTCAATTTTCGTGTCAGATGAACGGTTCGTTTGCAATTACAGTTATATTACAAACGGATTTTTTTAGTATTACTACCGAATTTTTTGTCCTAAAAATTTGAAAAAGGGAGTTTCTAGTCTCTGGCGACCTACAATCATGTCTGTAAAATTTAATGCTGATCGGTTGAACGGTGCGTCTTAAAAACAGGGAACACGTTACGGACAGACAGACAGACAGACATCCCAAAATCGCTGTTATTTTTGCAAATTTCTCTGAAACGATACGAGATATGAAAAAAAAAAAAAAAAAAAAAAAAAAAAAAAAAAAAAAAAAAAAAAAAAAAAACACATAAGAAAGCAAGTTGTAAAGAATTTTCTCCTCTACAAATTTGGTTATTCAATTTTCGTATCAGATGAATGGTTAAGCCGTCATTTTCATTTACATTTCGATCTGTCAAAAGACGATCGCAAAGGCTCACTTTTAGTGTTACTGCCGTAACCTAAAGTGGGTCAAAGTGGTCATTTGACACCCAACGGGCGTTCTAGTGTTAACGGACTCAAAGTAAGTCATTTGAAATTTGCTTAAAAGTTAATGTGTTACTCAATAACTGAACGTTATCAATTAAAGATTAACGTGTTAACTGCTCTTCTGCCCAGCAGAAGACCCACACAGAACGTTGCGACCACAGGAGCCAAGTGCTCAGTGGCGGCTCGTACAAAATTTGACCAGTGTGCTACAATATTACAAAAATAAACAGGAAACAAAATATACTAAAATAAAAAGTCAACCTTTGTATGATTGTCTTTAATTAAATATCAATTAATACTGTATTGACAGTAAGACCTTCAGGGGAATCTATAAACAGCGCTGCCAACTGCATGTATTCACTGCAGGTAGTAAATATAACGTTTAAAGATATTAATTTTATTTACAGAAATTAAAAATTTAGACTCAGAGGTATTTGAATACGAGTCTCACACAGGAATTGAGAGACAACGCGTGAGACGCCTGAGTCAGCGCACTATTTGACTCTGTAAGCTGCAATATTTGTCATATACTATTCTTCCGCAGCCGTCACATGCAGCGCGAAGAGAAATATTGATGTAGTGCTGCAGTCGGTCTCAGCACATATGAGTCGCCGGGCCTGACGTCACGTCTGCGTATGCGCACTAGCGAGCAGACGACTGCGCCGCCTCTCTGAGCACGTACCAGCGCGGCTGAATCCCACTTCAGCACACGGAGCTGGTTTCCAGCTATCGCGCCGACAGCTCCAAAATGCGTTTTCATCCTTATTACCAGCATTCTAATACGCATTGGAAGGGAATTAGCATAATTTTATTGTGATATCTGGCTCGTATTCCAAGAGAAAGAATGTAATTTTATTTCAGCGATTTCTCGCTTGCATTCGAAGAGAAATGGCATAATTTTAGTAATATATTTACAGTGTGCTGCAGCACATTAGCACATTATCACCGGCCGCCACTGCAAGTGCTAGGGAGCGGATGCGTGAACCGCGGCAGTCGGCCCCGCCGTGTACAGAGGCGCGCACGCTTCGTCGCCTTGTGCGGTTTACGACGCCGCCGCCAAGAATCTCCGCAGCGTAACGGCTGGCCGACCGTTAACCCGCCGCCATTAATATCTTTACTGTTCCCGCGCGCCGAGCGATTATCTCAGGCGCGGCCGCGCAATCGCTTATAATTTCTCCGTATCCCGCCCGTGAAGAATTTTCTTTTATCGCAGCATACGTTCACGTTCCTATACGATAAATACTGATGTGCTATCTGTACAGAAGGAGATGCTGTGTAGGGTTACGATATGAACATCATCAAAAAAGAGGACAGCTCATATAAAAAAGAGGACACTTTACTGTTAATGTAATTTACAACTTTATTAATGACCCGCGTAAAACTACTACGAACTAAAACAGTAACCCTGTATGGTTATTGTAAAACGAAATATTATGAACCTCGACAATTTATACATTACCGCTACGCTCAATTGTCTCATTCTTGTATTTTTCACTTTTGAACCAACTATATTTGTAAGACGACGAAATCTCTCTCAAGAGCTTTCTGTTTTTCAACAAATATTGATAAAAGCTGAGGCATTTCAAATGTTTGAAATTATACTATACCTATACAATAGCTTTTATATTTTCTATTTTAAATCTATTCCAGTCTTTTGTCCACTGTGTGTCCACACGAGAAAACACGCGTTCTGTGTTGCCGTCATGAGTAGGTACAGAAAAAAAATTCTACAAATTTCAGCAGTTCAGAATAACTATCAACACAAAATGGCTGATTTAAATATGCACACCACACTTCAGCTGCTGGTATGTTCTGTTTCCTTTAATAATCTTTCAAAAATTTTATAAAATTACAAAACTAGTCAAAGTACAATGTGTCATTAATGTTTACATTTGTTTGATCATTGAGATACATTATGCGGTTTTCCAAATCCCCCCCAGATAGGGATTCCTAACAGCTGCATCCACATGACTGGTATGAATCGTTTGCAACTGTCAGACGCATGCGGAGAGCGAAATTGTGAACAGCAGTTTCCCTCTGTGTACGCGCGTGATAGTTGCGAACAGTTTGGCACTGCAGTGCGAACGAACCCGTTGTCGCCAATAACAGAAAAATAAATTTTCTTCCTCGGAACCCAAAAAGAGGACATTTTGTAGAATTTTTTAAATTCGGGCCGGACACATTTTCTTGCCTCAAAAAGAGGACGTGTCCGGGAAAAAGAGGACTATTGGTAACCCTAATGCTGTGGCAGTACCAACTGGTAAATCACCAGAAGGTTAGCCCTCAGTTACTATCGTGCGGTCATCTTTGACCCTAGAATAAACCTTATCTTATTTATCTCTGGAATGAAGCCACTCTTACGCCAAAGATTTTATGTATTTTCTTATAAGTCTTCAAGGAAATGTGGTGTTGCAAATTGTGATGACGTTTGTTATGGAGTATTTGAATTTTGGGGTCACTGAAGACCCCAGGATAGTACTTACGTGGACATTATTTCTCCATATGCCATTGTATTTACTGAGTTGCCTTTGTATTCTAACAATGAGTAGCGAATCTATTGGCATCGACGGAAGAAGTTATGTACAATTTAATAATATAGAAAATTGCAGAATGAAACTTTCTCTCTGGAGCGGAATGTGCACTGATATGAAACTTCCTGGCAGATTAAAATTGTGTGCCGGAACCGGGACTCGAACCTGGGACATTTGCCTTTCGCGGGCAAGCGCATTACCGACCAGTGAAAGTTTCATTCTGGAAACATCCCTTAGGCTGTGGCTAAGCCATATCTCCACCATATCATTTCTTCCAGGAGTGCTAGTCTTGCATGGTTCGCAGGAGAGCTTCTGTGATGTTTGGATAGTAGGAGGCGAGGTACTGGCGGAAGTAAAGTTGTGAGGCGGCATCGTGAGTCGTGTCTGGATAGCACAGTCGGTAGTACGCTTGCCCGCGAAAGGCAAAGGACCCAGGTTCGAGTCCCGGTTCCGGCACACAATTTTAATCTGCCAGGAAGTTTCATACAGAAAATTAATCTGCCAGAGAAGAACGAAGGGAGGAACACGATTCAGATACAAGAGATAGTGAAATTCAATACTGTGTCTACTAGAGACCCAGCAATTTTTTATTTGATGTCTCAGAAGACGAAATCTCGGAAAATTATTCTTGTAGTTACTACTATGGGAAAAACAATTTCAAATGGTCGCAGAACCCGCCCAGTACTTCTAGAATGAGACAATATAATATTATTGTCCATAGCTGTTAATTTCTTTATTATTCTTTAAAATATTACACTACCTCTTTCAGAGATTAATGTGAACCTTAATCAACAAGACAGATGAAGCATAAAAGTAGAGTTACTACTAAAATGAAAATTTTGTTACTTTAAATTTACCTATGAGTTGAGGACTGAAAAAATGTAGATATTAAAATAAAGATGTTTTGTGTAACTGTCTGGCTTTCTTATACCTCATATTTGGATTAAAGCAATTGCAAACAAATTGAAATTAATGCGTATAATACACTTAGCACAAAAAATTGAGTTCAAATAAATGGAAATACTAATAATTTTTTGAGTCACAAATGACAACACGATAGTTGTTGTGATAATGAAAAATGTCGATAGTAGCTCAGGGTTAAACCACCTCGCAAATACACTCACGCTAGGAAAATAAATAAATAAACGTTCAATTGCTACAGGTAGGAAGTTCATATTTACAGGACGTGCACATTAGAAATTTCTGAAGGAATGATTAGCATTTGAGTCACCACGCCACAGGGTGTGCCATGGGGCCTGTAACTTGTTCCCTGTGTGTTGGCATCGGCGCGGGGCCTGTGGTATACCCATCCTAGCGGCATTCACCTGGTTCCAGTCATTCATGGTTGGAGTCTGGTCGCACACTGTGCGCTATCATTTCGCCACATCCGGCATATTTCGATCGGCAACAAAGTCTGGTAATCTGGTAGACCGGGGCAAAAGGTTGACGTCCCATCGGTAGCTTTTGTTCCATCGTGAGAATATACAGCTGGTTTTGTTACACAAGAGCGATATTTGCGAACGTGTTTTCTAGAGGTTCATTTATAAGTTAAGGTATACAAGAAATCATTCATTACTTGGAATCTACTATATTGTACATACTGTATGCAACATGGGACTAGGTATGCACATTAAGGAGTATGGCCGTGGAGGAGTAGCCGAGCGGTCTAAAGCACTTCGCTGCGGAGCGCGCGGTTGCTTGCCGTGGAGGTTCGAGTCCTCCCTGGGGCATGGGTGTGTGTGTTTCTCCGTAGGTTAGTTTACCTAGGTTTAAGTAGTTTGTAAGCTACGGACTGCTGACCACGTAGTTTGGTCCGATAGATTTACAGAATTTTTTTAAGGAGTAATTCAAGCCCAGTCTCTTGATTCAAGTGGAACTGTTTTGAGTTATTCCGCCTGTGACCTGCACGTACAGCGTGAGTGTGGCTAATTCGGATTTAGCGTGGTTAGTTTGAGTGGCCAAAAGCCCTTTCTGCCGCCACATAAGACTTTACTCCTAATTAAAATGAATTTAGGAAGAGATTCTAGATTTCTTGGACATGAGTTTTGATGTACATAAACACACAGATAAATGAACGCCTTCGACACTATTACGTGCCTTCTGGCGACCACAGACCGCTTTCTCTCTGTAAGACACTTACGTCTTGCGGCACAGAAAATCAACGCTAGCGTAAAGGCCTCCGGAACTAACTTCAGTTCCACTCAAACTATTTCCTTGAGTCTGTGTAAGGAAACTAGAAAACTCTAACTGTTGCTAGTGTTTCAGTAGTTGCACAACAAAGTTGACTGATTAACGTAGGTGATTCAATGGAAAAGCTGCTTTTTTTTATTTATTTTTTTCCCGGTAGTCCGTAGTATTGTTGTGCTTACACGGCGTGTCAACCAGTGAAATATTATGCACTGATTCCGAATCGGATTTGTGCCTGATGAATCATTATCATTATTTGAAACAATAACATGAGAAATAGAAAAAAGTGGTATATGTAATGTAGTAATTTTACATAAAACGATACAAAATTTTTGGCTTAGTTTGAAAAAAGATACTATAAAAATTATTTGTGTAGTGATAGATGAGAAAAATTTAGAATTAGTGGACTCTTTGATAGACATTGAAAACTCCTTTGTGACGCAGTGGTTTTACAGAGAAACCACCTCTGTTTATTTCTTTATAATATATATATATATATGGTTTTATCCTTCTTTATTGTTTTACTGGACCAAATTTATATATATATATATATATATATATATATATATATATATATATAATGTGGTCCAGTAAAACAATAAAGAAAGATAAAACCAAATTTCAATTCCTATCATATCCAAAAGTATTTGTGTGACTCAGAGGGATAAATTGGAAAGATTACATAGATTATATAGTGTACAGGCGAACCAAAGACTGCGCTTTCGCCGGCCGCGGTGGCCGAGGTGACTGAGGCGCTCCAGTCACGGTCAGCACGGCCACTACGGTCGGGGGTTCGAATCCCCCCTCGGGCATGGATATTTGTGCCGTCCTAGTTCGTAAGTAGTTCATAAGTAGTTTGTAAGTTTAGGGACTGATGACCCCGTAGTTAAGTCCCATAATATTAAAAAAAAAAAAAAAAACTGCGCTTTATTGCCAGGTCAGAAAATGCAACAGATTCGCTGAAGAGACTGCGTACATTACGTTTGCCCATCCTTTTCTGGATTACTGCTGCACCATATGGAGTCCATGAGAGAATCAGACTTCGAGATGGTACTAAGAATGGCAGCTCGTTTTGCATTATAGGGAAGAGTGGCACGGATGCGATACGCGATTTGAGATGGCATTAAATCGCAATTTCTGACTGTAACATATGTATGAATTACAAATGTCAATACCTCATCCAGTAAAAGGATTTCAAATGTATGGTACACTTGTCTTGATTTGGCGTATAGGGAACTTTTTCAAGAATTCAAGCTGCTGGACTTCGTCTTTGTTAACCTGACACTCTTATCGTACTACTAAAAGGATCCACTAGCTTCCATACGGGATTTTAAGTGACGAAATTCCCATCCGAAAGTGCTTTTCGGTCAAAATGTTACGAAATATATCTTCAGCTTAATTTATAGCTTGAATCGAAGTGACCGAGAAAGTGATTCAGTGGCAGAGTGCGAACTCGTGTTGGTTCTCGACAATAGCTTCGTGAGAGAGCTTCTGTCTCGCCGCTTTCTTACCGTGAACACAAAAAAGAAAACTTGAGTGCTATTGGTGTGTTGCCCATTCTCAATGTCAGCGAGGAGAGATCTTTCCAATGCCACTGGAAATGAAACTAACACGAAAGAAACATCAAAAGTTTCCGCTCTTACCGATACAAGGCGAATGATAAGACGGCGTCTTGCCTAAAGAGAAATACCTCTGATTTTTTTCTTACAGTTACGGATAAAAACATGAGCATCAGCTACTAAATAGACGATTATGTAGAATGGGAGCTCAGTTACTGCCTTTGCTATAGTATACGGAGGAATGCACGGCGTCCTGTATGATGTGACGATCCACGGATTTGGCAACCATATTTCTCACACGACAGAAGGAGGCTGTTTGCTTCCATGGGAAACGAATACAAGAGTGTATTCCGTGCCCATCCCTATCCTTCTCCTACTCGGACACGGATACATTTGTTAGTATCAACGGCCGTCGGATTACTTCACCTCATGTTTAAGTTCTTGATGGACACAATTTCCGAACCTAATGGTAATTTAATTAATACCCGCTGTGTGATGAAGCTTTCCACACATACTGATAAATGCCGGGCTGACGCCACACGTTGTAATGTTTGCCATTTCCGTTATTAATTCCGTAATTTTCCGATGAGCTCCTTTTGTTCAAACGGCACTTGCTAAGAGACAGCTGAAACACATTTTTACGGTTGTACCATGTTCTAATGCATACTTCGCGACGTTCTGCTGTGAAACGAGCTATCGTGTGAACACCGAAGCGACACTAGCGCTCCAAGCGGTGAGGAAACACACTTACGTAGGTTTCTTAAGAATAAAGTTTGTTATAATTACTTTTCGACTTAATTTACGAAGTAATATACGTATTTCAGCGTTCCGTGCGTTACTAAATTCCCCTAGAGACATGGATTGTCGTGAAAATAGTCGAATTTCACTGATTCAGTGACATAAAATAGAACTAAATCGTTAAGAAATACTTTAAAATTTGTGTATAATTGCAGCTTACTCGGCTGGAAGCAATCCTCACCACCGCCTCCTTCCCCGCCGTTTTTCCTCTTCCCTGCGCTCCCCGCCCCCCCCCCTCCCCTTCTCGGGGTCCTGGACCGACAGTTTTAACAGTGCTACGTCAAGTGTTGTGTACTGTGCTCCAGTGAAGTGTATGTTTCTTAACTGCGTCCACCACAATCAGACAAGCGTCGCACCGTGTGTTTTAATTAGTGTCTCCGTGTACTCGCCGTTCTGTGTTATTGTCGTTCTACATGTTGTCGTTGTACATCTTGTCTATGTCATTGTTCCTCCGTTGTTTTTCTTTTTTGCCTGTCTTGTATTTTAATTTTCATCTCATACATGTATTTTATTCTCTCGGCTGAAGAGTAGCCTCTGGAGCTCCTGCCAGCCTACTGGTGTAATAGCTGGCGTGAAAACACAATAAAGGAAAAAAAATTGGAAGCAATAGAGTATATACACCATGCCTCAGAAGCATGTAGTCTTGTACAACGTGCGGTGTACGTGTTTAAGGACGTAAACAGTGCCAATCTCATTCAGAGATGCATGCTGTGTGAAGCAACGGACGCTGCGACGTTCACAGCTGTCACAATAAAGTTGTATAGCCGATGCTGTATCATATTCGCAATTGCGAATACATTTCTTGTACAGTATTACGTTTGACAGCTGTAGCCGCAGTGTCGTTTCTTTAGACCTGCGTGCATGTTTGAAAGGTATTCGCTATGGTTCCATTGATAAACACGGTCAGTGCACACCGTACTTAATCAATGTAGGCATTGCATTTCATATACGTTTTCTACATTCCAAAAACCGCCGGAAGAGTAGCGAATATTACGTCGCGTTGTTGGGAAGATACACGACGCCTTTCTGTAAAATGGTTTACTGGATGTTTTTGTTTCTAAAAGGAAATACGATTCATGGGTAAATTCTGTACGTCTCAAGAGAATCGTCAGTAAACTGATCTATAACGTAACTTTCATACTTCCTAAAGTCCGTTGGACATTAAAGGAAGACAAACCTGGTGTAAGTCTTTTACATTAACCGCAAAAACACACAGGTTGCCTAAGATCACTTCAAAAAACTTTTATTTCGATGGTTTCAGCAGATATCAGCTGCGATCATCATATGTTGCATACTACTAAAAGATCATAATTATGTCAGCCACTAGTATTGCGCCTCTTACAATAGCAGGATGCAGAGAACGTCAGCGACTCAACACTAAAGCAGTACCAAAATCATAAAATCAATATATGGACGTGTGTCCGTGTGTTTCAGTTTCTAGCAAAAACTATTCACTGTGCAACAATGGCGTTTATGTGTGGGAGTATCCTTGGGTCTCGCATTGTTCACTAGGCTGGTTTGGTCGTGGTGCTTGGAACCGAGCGTGTGTGCGAGCAAAAATCAGCGAAATATGACGCAATAAATACTTCCAGGAAAAGCTATGAACTCTGCGTCTTACGAGGAAAGCCGGGCACTCTAGCCTTGAGTCACGCTTTGTGTACTATCATGTTTTCTTTAGTAATGAACGTAAGTGAAGGAAAGCTAGCCGTTCGTCACTATTTGTTATTGTCAGTTAGCGTCAGTAACAGTATTACTGCCTAGCGCATCTCATATTGATCAGCTGCAACGACTTATATTTGACACAGATATACATTAGTTTGGCGATTATGGGTTACAAAAGTATAGAGGTAGGTAACTTCAAGTGCTCTAAAATTAGTGGCAAGGAATACGACATTTTCTTGTTTACCTTCTTCACAATGGCAATACAGTAGGGCAAGCGTTACGCCACTGGTATTGGCTGCGATGTAATAAAGATGACTCGCGGATAGTTTCCGCACCAAATGTGATAGTTACAGTCTAACATAGACAATCACGACATTCACTGCTATGAAAGTTGTTACCATCTGACAGTTACAACGATACTAACGCCCCTTGCGGTGAGGCAGGCTTGCGTTCTGTTATTATAATAGGCACTTTGATTGACACGTAACAATTTTATATGGATTCGCAAATTCTTACACTACACGCGGCTTTCTTATACTCGAATATTTTTGTAATTACAGTTACTTTGTTTCGTAACAGAATTTACCGGAAATTCTTTCTCTTTTGTAGCTGACAAGTAGCAAAAAAAGCGGAATTGGTTTCGACTATGTTAGGAAACAGTTTTATTACTCTTGACATCTGTGTGGTTTTATTTCGGCTACAGTTGTGATGGATTGTTTGTCGCGTTAAATTACGTAGGCATTGCATTTCATAAAGGCTTCTTTCGTTCCTCAATCTCTAATTTCACTGGAATTATTGTAACATAACGTTCGCTTAATACAGCTGTGTACGTAATGTTTTGACTTGTGAATAAGAAGTGATTTTAACAGCACAAGCCATCATTCATTATAGTGTTAATGGATCCGAACCATTTCCTACAGTGCATATGATCTTTCTGGCCTTGTGGCGTCAATTTTCCTTTACGTTGCGGACGCAAACATCAGAATACCTGACTTCCTCCATATCGAAGTCCTTATCTACTCAGGAATCAGACTCACATTTCGTTTCTGGCGACACCTCATATGGTTCACACGTTAAATTGTAGGTCCCCTTTTTCCCATTAGATGAATGGTGTAGCTTAGGGACATGTTAAAAGCTTTCAATCTAAGTTCTTGCACCCGGTCACTGAGCAACAAGAAATTATTATATTTGATTTAGGACATTTCCTTGGTACTACAACATTTTGGCGTATATTATCTATAAACACTGAACTCAATTGCTCTGCATTAGTCTTAATGGCTTGACAGATTTTTCCCGTCTCTCTCTCTCTTTTATTTTTATTTTATTTTTTTTTTCGCTTTAATACTGCGGTGGTTTAGAAACTAAAATTAGGGAAATCCCCAAGCAACAGGTGAAAAATCGAAATTGCTTATTTTGTTAGGGGGTATCGCGACTTCTGATTACATTTTTTTTATGCGCTGCATGCCGTTCATCCGATTATGGCAAAATTTTACACACTTTATCTTCATTACAACAGGAACAGCACATAACGATTCACAGATGTATGGCAGAGGGAACTTCGATATCACTCTGCAGTGGTATTCCTATTTGATGAAATTTTGTACACTTCATTTTCAAAGTAAGAGAAACATCAAGATAATATTTCGTACGGTGCATAATGGAGGGAACCTTAATCGGTACTTGGATATCGTTTGATTGAGCACCATGAATAATTTGGCTGTTACTGTAACTTGTCATATACAGGGGAGGGAGGGAGGGAGGGGATGAACAGAGAGGGACAAGAGGAGAGCGGCAGGGAACGGGGGAGGCAATGACGGTGGTAGGGGGGATGGATAGGTGGAGAGAGGAGGAAGGAGGAGGACGACGTTGAGGGAGTGGTAGGTAGACAAGGGAGGAGGAGATGGACAGAGAAGTGAAGGAGGTGTACATGTACTAACGTATTATTAGAATAAATAAATACCCGGGCAACGGGGGCTTCCAGGCAGCTAATACAGTGATAAGCTTAAGAGGATTAAGGATAGGAATGTACGGCGTATATTTAATTCCCGTGCATATTTGGCTATTGCGAAGCATTACTGCGTTCGGTAGTAAAATATATATTTTCTTTCTGCTGCACATAATGAAACAAGGGCGAGGGCCACCTTGTTAGGAATCAATATGGGCGATACTAATCACACTCATTTGATATCGTATTCAGAAATGTAGCTTGCTGGTCGCTTGGACCGCTGTTATCGCCGTGGGTAACAGAAGCGAGAAGGGGGTGTCGCTACTGTTATGTTGGTGTGAGGTTGTAGGTTTGAGTAACGGTACGGTAAGGCCGGCAGGGACAGCGCCGTCCATCTAAAGCGACCGCTGGGACACGATCTGCAGCAGCAGGTGTCCACGACGCGCCGCCTCACCTTGCTCCGTGACGTGACGCATCGCCGCTGGTATCGGCACGTCGACGATAGCGCCAGCATCGCTGCTCCTCTACGCCGTTGTGGAGCTCCAGCAAACGGCGTCCATTGTTTCATCTTGACCACCAACACAAGCGTCGCCTCGTTTTAATCACGACAATCTTAACATTTCGAGTAACAGCCTTATACAGGGTGTTTCAGAAGGAGTAGAAAACACTTTAGGAGGCGCTAGTATAGACTAGTTGCAAAAAATGACATATAACACCACATTGTATTGAGTACAGAGATACAACTCTTAGTATGTAGCCCGAACAAACTGAAAGCAGACGCCAATGAGGATGTTAATAAATTCCACCATCTTTTTCGATGCACTTTTGACTTCTCTTGATAACATCGCGTGAATTATTTAGAAGTAAGATTTAATAATACAGTTTCGATGGTCAAGATCGCAACATTTTATTAAATTGTTACTAGTTACCTCTTACTTTTAAGCCATCTTCAGGTCTGGAATAACACAAAAAATGCTCAAAGGGGGCGTCAATTAATTACGTCATGTAATTTTGACGTTTTTGAGATACACGCTCCCCTCTGGTGAGACGTCGTGAGATTTTTAAAACTGCATATTTTAGTGAATATACGTTCATTTATGCTTTATCACGTTGCATCTATTACAAAAAATTGCTGTTCTGCCTGGCGTGTTGCATTCGAAGTCCGACAAAATAGCGCTTGTTAAAAAAAAAAAAAAAAAAAAAAAAAAGGACGTATATCCTTCGAAACACAATCGAAAAGGCTACTGTGGTACTCTATAACGTATGTTGTCGTGGCGTTGCTATTCTGCACAATGGCAGCGGTCTGCACACGTCGCCGCCCCACTCCATGAAGAGACGATAAATCGCCCCATGGTACTTCGTCTGCCGACAGCGCCTCAAGTCGCGATACCTCTTTGCCTTGCTTCGCACGCCGGCCAATCGGAAGACAGGGGCTCGACGACATAATCCGGCGCACCACAGCCACGACAGTCAGAGAAGTCAGTTTAGTGGAGGACTACCAGTCTGTACGAAGCAGAGCTAGGGGTGCTACAGTTGCAGGGGATCCGTCTACGTTACCACAAGTCGGAACACTACTATTGTCTGATATAGAAGAGATCATTGCAAAACTGTTCAATACTTCGGAAGAATCTGTACTACCACAAGAAACTAAGTTGAGTATTTTTGCAATTGTAATCAAAGTATATGTGCACTAATTACTTCTTTTAGTTGCAGACCCCTGTCTACATCCTTTGATAGACTACTGCCGCATCCCGGAGATTCGAAAGTCTGATAACCGCGATCAATGTTATTGTGTACGATTCAGCTATATTTTACACGTGAAACACGTTTTACTTCATTTAACTCAGTTATCTCGCAGTTTAAACTGTTTCGATTAATGATGGAAATTCTCCACAGAGATGATAAATTATTTTTCAAAAGAGATAGATTGCCTGGCCAGTATTTACCTTTTTGCTGTACCGCCGATAGTAACACACAGTCCCTAAACTTACAAACTACCTTATAGTAAAGACAACACAAACATCCATACCAGAGGGAGGATTCAAACCATCGATAGGGAACAAAATGTTCAAATGTTTGTAAATCTATCAGACCAAACTGCGTGGTCGTCAGTCCGTAGCTTACAAACTACTTAAACCTAGGTAAACTAACCTCCACGGCGAGCAACCGCGCGCTCCGCAGCGAGTCGCTTTAGACCGCTCGGCTACTCCACCGCTGCTCGACAGGGAACGGCCTCGCGCACCGGAGCATAGCGCCTCAATGCGCTCGGCCAGTGTGCCGCCGCTATTTTATTTATGCTTGTTGTTTATGAAAGAAAGTGGCATGTAGTCACTCATTTCTGAATTTTCTAACTAAATTTTATTTATGGTGGAACTTCGTGTTCTGTAAGTGTCCAGAATGTAGGAATACACATAAAATCATGTATCTGAATTATTTACAAATTTAGTAAATGCTCGTTGAAACAGTGAGTTTACCAGTTTGCTTTAACTTTTTATGGCTCATTGGAGCACCCTTTGTGGCATTAGTTTACGAGTTCCTCCAATAAAGCTTCAGCAATACCACAGTTTCATTTATTGCCACAGAGGTGAAGGAAGTGGCACTGAAATAACATGAAACTATCGTATGTTTACAAACAGCGGCAGCCAGGTGATAGCTGTAGCGGCATAGGTGATGTCATGATGTGCCCGTCAGTTTTTACGACTTCCACTTCACGTATCTAGTACGTGTTGGCAGTGAAACTGTGGCGACTCCGGGAGGGGAAAGCAACGTAGTTTGAGGCGACGAGAAAGGGAGGGAGGGAAGGAGAGAGAGAAAGAGAGAGGGTCAGACAGAGAGAGTAGACTCAGTGACAGGTCGGTGTTGTGGAACTGGTTTACCTGGGTGATGTGTGGGGTCAGGCGGGCTGACTCACATCAGCCGCAGCTGCCACCTGAAGACAAAGTGGCAGCCAGCCATTCAGACGCCACGGACCCCTCCGCAGCCGCTAACAATTCCATAAGTCTCTATTAGCCGGCGTGCACCAGCCAGCACGCCATCTGCTAGTGGCCACTGTGGAGTTGCCACGCGCACAGCTGCCTAGATGAACATTTCTGATGTTCTGACTCTGCCCTACCAAGCCTATATGACACGACTGCAGTTTTGCTCAAATAACGGTTACTGTGGAAATATGTTTCTAAAGCTATGGGAGCAAACTGCAGTGAACATCTGTCCCTAGACTTACAAACTACCTAAACTAACCTAAGCCGCGGTGGAGTAGCCGAGCGGTCTAAAGCGTCTCGCTGCGGAGCGCGCGGTTGCTCGCCATGGAGGTTAGAGTCCTCCCTGGTGCATGGGTGAGTGTGTTGTCCTTAGGTTAGTTTACCTAGGTTTAAGTAGTTTGTAAGCTACGGACTGATGACCGCCGGCCGCGGTGGCCGAGGGGACTCAGGCGCTCCAGTCACGGTCTGCACGGCCACTACGGTCGGGGGTTCGAATCCCCCCCCCACCTCGGGCATGGATATTTGTGCCGTCCTAGTTCGTAAGTAGTTCATAAGTAGTTTGTAAGTTTAGGGACTGATGACCCCGTAGTTAAGTCCCATAGACTATACAAACATTTAACTGATGACCACGCAGTTTGGTCCGATAGATTTACAATCACTTGATTTGAACTAACTTATGCTAAGGATAACGCTCAGGGTAACTTCCGCCACCTCCCCCTCCCAGATGACGCCCTCCGCCCTGAAATATACCCGTCCGACGCGGGAGGCAGCGCGATCCATAACGTGGCGCTCCAGTCCGCTCGGCTACTCCCGCGAGGCGGGGACCGATGACCCTGCAGTTAAGTCCCATAAGCTTAAGAAACATTTCAATATTTTTTAATTTCGACATATACTGTATCTTCTATCTGACGATGTAAACAGCAAGCTAAATCTGCACATACTGCCGGAGTTGGCAACAATCGCACTTATGAGATTGCCCATGCGCAATGCTATGTTCTTGGACTTTGAAATTATTCGTGCCGGTAATCTTTTTGTCTCACATTAAGCATGCCACTTAATAGCCTGCCTTCGAAGTCGCTAAATATCTACATATCCAATATGCTCACCAGTGAAAACCAAACCTGCGTAGCAAAATGCTTATGAAATATGCGCCCTAGTCGTTTCGTTCCATAAAATTTTCAGAAATCTGACTACTATTCCAAGCTCCCGCTTACGAGTTCCATTTAATTTATTAACTAACAATCAACATACTTCTCTAATATTCGCCGCGGCGGAGTGGCCAAGCGCATTGATGCGCTATGGTGGATGTGCTAGGCCGCTCCCCGTAGGAGGTTCGTATCCTCCCTTGGGCATGGATGTTTTAGTATAAGTTAGTTCATAAGTAGTTTGTAAGTTTATGGATTCGTGACTCCGCAGTTAAGTCCCATAAGCTTAACAAACATGTGAACAAACGTTTCTCAAATATTCGTCGTTCAATTGTTTCAATGTGGTAATCATTTACTTGTTGTTCCCTATCCGTTTTTTAATGTTTACTTATTAATTATGCCCATATTAAAGACAGACATAACTCGCCTCATACTCTGTGCTCCTCCTTCATGTACCTGTGTTGCGCGACAGAAACGTTTCTCGCTATGATACCCGCAGTCTGCACGTCGCCTATAGCGCCTTGTTGTCAGTAATGCTGTACATGACCTGCTTTTCGTCTCTTAGCTGGATGCCATACATCAAGACTGAAGACATCGGTCTCACATTACATTAGCTCATAACGGCTATCGTGTTCACCAGCTTGTTGCGCTCGTTAACGCTCGGAATTCTGCAGCTCTTAAGAAATACGGGAATGGATGACATGTTTGCGTTTTTCCCGCTGCCGTCGATGTGCATGGCAGTCCTGTAGCTGAAGATCAGTCGCTGTATTTCTAACCCTTCCCTAACCTGCCTACGCCGCACTGGAATGACCGTGCGGTTTCGAGTGCCACACAGCGGATTGCGCAGCCGCTCCCGTCGGAGGTTAGAGTCCTCCCTCGGTCAGTGGTATTAGTGTTGTCCTTACCTTAAGTTAGTGTAAGTAGTTCTTACGTCTAGGGACCGATGAGCGTAGCAGTTTGATCCCTCAGGATTACAGTCGTTTGATTTTAACCTGCTTTCATAAACGTGACGAGGATGAAAGTAAGACACACGTAATGCATCAAAGCCTATGTTCATGCAGTAGTAGACTGCAAGAGGAGACAGTTAATTGATATTAGCATATTTCCTTAAATTATCAGTGTACTAAAGAGGTCTTTTTAATCTGCACTTAAGCTACAGCAATTATAAGTGTGAGAAACTGAAAAGAAGTCATCACCGAAAATCCTTTCTCCAAATATTGCCAGCGAGTTCCCAAATCGTGTACTTAAAAAGGCAATGTCATACTCCTCGTACATATGGGGGGGGGGGGAGGGGGCGGGATCTGTCAGCGGCACATTGAACCCACTATTCAGCCAACAACTCACTGTTTAAATTAATTCAGATAAAATACTGACAAAATAATTTTATAGGTCAAAGTAATGCGTGCATTTATACATAAGGAAAACATAGCTATCTTCAATTTACTTTAAAAGTTTTTTTTTTCCTAAATTCGGTACCATTCAGCAAGATTGATGTTGAGGAAGCTCTCATTACAATTCGAGCATAATAAATTGTGGATTCTATGTACAGTGCATGTTAAAATACAAAATACAACATATTAACATATGCCGTCTTTTTTAAAGACTTTCTATTTCGTAATATTCAAATGAGTGCAACTGTGGACAAATAGGGATAGTATATTAATATATTATCACAGAAGTTACAAAAATTGATGTAGTATTACTAAGGAGAACTTTCAATAAGATTCTCTTAGCTGTCGTCTGCTATCCAACACTAACATGCCAACGCGTTTTTTGGAATGAAAAATATAAGACACTTTATGATTTGTAGGATAAAAAAGTTAAAAAATTCCTTTACTTGACACAAATATTTAAAACTGCTATCGCAATTGAAATGATTAATACCAAAGCACATTGTTGAGCTATAAAAAAAGGTCTTAATTTACAAATCAAAATTATATTTGTGCACTTCAGTTTGAAAATCATTACATTTTTTCCATGAAGACGATTTTATGGTAAAGGAATGAAGTTTGTTATTTTGAGGGGACTAAATAGCTAGGTCACAGTGCCCTAGGAATGAAGGTGCAGTTGGATAAATATAATAGTTCGACAAGTGTATTATAGAAAAAGAAAGTGTTTTATTGAAACTCTAAGGAGTAATGAACGTAGGCATTACAGCTGTCTCTATTAAGCAAAAAATGCAAACATCAACTGTAAGCAATATGTATCGCTATATTAGGTTTTACTAGTATAAAAGATCAAGTGCTTACAAAGAGCAAATGAAGTAATCCAAACATATATCTATAGTTAAATCCTACGAATCATGTTTAAGTGCATGGCAGAGCGTTCATCGAACCACTTTTATGTTATTTTTCTACCCTTCCATTCTGTAATAGCGCGCTAAAAAAGGAACGCCTAAATAGTTCCGTTTTTGATCTGATTTCTGTTATTTTATTGTGATGATAATGTCTCCATGTGTAGGAGTGTCCTAACAAAATATGTTCGCATTCGGAGGAGAAAGTTGGTGAAAGATATTTTTGCAAATAGACCTCGCTGCAACTAATACCGACTTCCTTTTAATGATTTCCACCCTAACTTGTGCATCATATCTGTGACACTCTCCCCTGCCTCGCGGTAATACAAAAACGAGCTGCCCTTCTCTGAACTTTCTCTATATCTTCCGTCAGTCCCATCCGGAGGGGACTCCGCAATGCGCAGCAATGCTCCAAAATAGGACGCTAATGAAACTTAGCCTTTGTTTCGCCTTCCCTGCGATATTTTCTGTGTTTTCTTTTCAATTAAAGTTGGTCCAACTGTAATTACTTGGTATGTAATTGAATTTACAGCATGTGACAGATTTGTAGTGGAAATGAAGTTTCACTGATTTCTTTTAGAGCTCAGTTGGATGACTACGCACTTCTCATACTTTAGAGGCCATTTCCGATTTTCGCACCATGAGGATATCCTACCTAATTCGTTTTGAAGTTGCTTTCGATATTCTGGTGACTTTAATGACAGATAAATGTCATCATCATACGCGGTCTAAGAGAGCTCCTCAAATAATCGATCGAGAATAGTAGGAGCCCTATAACAGTTCCCTGTGGAGCGCCAGATATCACTTTTGTCTTGCTCGATGTCTTTCCATCAATGACTATGTACTGTGTCCTTTCTGATAGGAAATCGCGAATTGAATCGCACAACTGTAGCGATATTCAAAAAGCACGACATTTGATTAGAAGCTTCTGAGGTACTGTGTCAAAAGCTTTCCGGAAATCTAGAAATATGGAGTTGTTTGAAACACCTTGTCTAAGGCGCCTCGCTGCAGAGCGCGTGGTTGCTCGCCGTCGGAGGTTCGAGTCCTCCCTTGGGTATGGGTGTGTGTGTTGTCTTTAGGTTAGTTTACCTTAGTTTAAGTAGTTTGTAAGTTACGGACTGATGACCACGCAGTTTGGCCTGATAGATTTACAAACATTTGAACATTTGAGACACCTTGTCGATAGCGCTCATCACTTCATGTGAGTAAAGAGCCTAGCTCTGTTTAAAAGTAACGATACTTTTAGAATCCGTGTTCACTATGGGACAATAGCTCGTTGTCTTCGCGGTAGTTCATGATGTTTGAGAATAGAGTACATACTCCAAATTCTGCTATAAACCGGCATCAATGATATATGCCTGCTTTTTCGCGGATCACTGCTATTACCTTTCTTAAATGCCAAGTAATAGCGAAGTAAAAGATACGGTATATAATTTGTTGACGTTACGAGATGGAAACAAAAATTTCCCAAAATGCTGCTACTCCCAGAAATAGTGGGAAAAAATGGTTTGCGGAAGCTACATTAGACGTCGAATATACGGGCATATGTGGAAATTTGGTAACCCTTAGGACAGTGAATTATTTAGTACCAGTGTTTTGTAGAGCCGGCGGCTATGACATGGATTCTGCGTTCGGCAACAAGTCATTCCACAAGCCTCGCTACGTGCGAGTCGGCGCTGCTGGGCTGTGGAGGCGTGTCGTCAGAGTGATGTGCAGAGCCATCTGTTGTGCACGGCGGGAGCCTCGCGTGGGAAGGTGACCGAGAGCACTCATTCCGCCGACAGGCGCTGCCTGCGGTCGCGGCCGCGTGTCTGGTGTGGCGACGCCGCTCCTAACTACAGGCCGCCTCAGCTGTGTCAAGCCGACACACAATTCATACGTGAAGCACTTACCACTTTCTGACGTTAATGTGCTCCCATCACACCACGTAACACTCTAAAATCTCACAGCCGCGTATAAGTAATGGAACTGTTTAACGGTGGAAAAAAGGATTTGCAGCTCTCCTTTACAGTGAAAAAACTGTAGAATTTACGACTGCGTTATTCTCTCTTTAAGTACCTTCACCCAGAGTCCTGTTACAGTAAAAGTCGACCAATCGCTCCAAATTTTCGAACACCATACTCTGCTATTCAATGTCAGTTTTCCAGTATCACAAAATTCTCGATCTCCCCACCAGTGGCGGAGCGTCCTGTGTGTTCACTGGTTCAGTGAACTCCGGAAAAAATTTCGTCGTGATAAAAATTAAATAAACGGAACAAAACTATCATTCTTCCTTTCCTTCTTCTATCAGATCATTTTGTGTCCACATTCAAAGTATTCTTTTCGCATGAGAAACGTTTTAAGTCGCGGAGACAACGCGTATACGAGTCGTAGCGCGGTCGCTTAATATAGGCGGCAGTGGCCGCAACGTTGCAATGCGCATGCGCGGCTGAGGTTCAATTTTTCTTCTGAACCCCCAGGAGGCAGCATTAGGGCACTCCCGCAGCAGGGAGGGGCAAGGGGAAAGCTTACACTCGAAGTAGCTCATCCTGAAATGATATATACCGAATGTACAACTGTAAATCCGTTGAGTGTTTCTGAAGCGGAGATTAGAACGCCACGCGCTCTCACTTACTTAAAAAACAACAAAAAAAAAAACACCATCTTAACCTGTACCTAATCTTTCACTTTAAAAAGAAGTTATCTATAGCGTAGCCTTAAGAATGTTAGGTGTAGGTTAAACAATATATATATATTAAACCCACTATTGTACTTAAACATCACCTGTTCGATACATATCGTTTCGATACTTAACCGCTACGATATATAGTGTTTGGAGGTCGAAGTCTCGCTTTAACCGCGCTATACTGGACATCTGCGAAATTACCGGAAACGCCGCTTTTATCACTGGCGTTGGAGCTGGTAGAGACACCAGCCCCGAGCTCTGGCGGTTACGTACGAATAATCACGAAGCAAGACAACGGAGCTACTGCGCACCTCGCTTTCCCATGCGCAAATTCTCCATAAAAGTAACATCAGCCATTCATATTTGTTTTTGGCGCATTGAAGAATCATCAAAAACACGTAATGTGTGGTCAAATATCTTGTAACTATCAATTAAAGACGCATCAAGTGCAAAAGAAGATCCGATGAATAATATTGAAGTTACTACTCTCCACCTAGCAAGAAGAGCCACGTGGTTAGCGGCATCGCGCTGCGTCGTTAAAGGTAGTGGGTTCGAGATCAACTGCAAGCAATTTTTTTAAACCCAGTCTTCTTTTTAGCAGATACGGGGACAACAATGACTTATGTATTACACCTTGCCACATATCGTTGGACGTTCAGCAAATGTGTCGCGATTTTGAGGGTAAATCACATTTATTCTCTTTGTTGTAACAAATATTTAACTGTTTGAAAAGATGTGAGGGAGAGCAACCTTTGCGTATGCGTATGGTTAGGAGGGGTGTTGCTTACAGAGTCGAGAGAACCGAAGGTAGTTTGTCTCTGCATCGTAACAGTATAATATACGAGAAAAATTCGGAATAACGTAAACAATACAACAATAGTTGTTTTAGGGAGAAGAGTGAATTGCTAAGTAGACTACGTTACCATTTTCCATAGAAAGTGATTGATTCAAATGATACTATCATTAACAGGTCGAATATTTGAGAAAATAAACACAGTTAAACGGCTCTGAATATGTATATTATATTTTAATTGGTTAAGTGAAACTATACGAGCCGACATAAATGTACAATATTGTCGAAAAATGATATACAGCTGTAGAATATTACACAACTGTACGTTTCTTTCATGAAGTATCAATATTCTACCACGAATCGATGGGTCAGCCAGTGAGTGCGAACTAGCAATTATTCTGAGTAAAACACCACCGCGGGCTGCCTCTTACCGCTGTATACAGGCGAGGTCTCCGCCTGATATTGCCGTGGCAACCTTCGTTTGAACATGACTGTGCTTTTGTTAGGCATGGTCCTATTGCGAGTGATACGCCCTTGTCTTTCTCTGGCATTTCAACGGTCTCGCCCAGCCAGTTATGGGAGAGCGTACAGTTAAGTTTTGTCTCCCTTTTTCCATATTAGCTGGTGAAAGAAGCGGTAAGGACCGACTGAAGGCTGAACCCTGAACCTTTCGATTTTCTACCTGGCGGTTATACGCTGAGACACCGAGTCGATAAATTGGAGGTATTATAAAGTCTCTTTTCTATTCTAAACTGCAACTCTGTTTTACAAGTACAGCGGCGTAATTACCACGGCTGAACTTCTGTTCGCCTTGTACGTCTCCTTCAGTGTTCCGACCATTACTTTCTCCACTGCTACTGCCAAATGGAAATGAAATGAAATCGAATGCTAAGGTTGAGAGATCGTGGTGCCATTGACATGCGACGAGCTGTGGTTACTACTGACATAAAACCTGTCACTGAATTCAGCAACCAATACGTCTCCCAAATGGATCTATGTAAATTATTCGATAGACAGAATGAGTTGCAGTCTGTGACTGTTTACTTATGATGTCTTGATATTCAGGAAGGTATTGTCATAGCATAATTATAGTAGAAAACGGTGAACAGGACAAAATTTATAGTTTCTTATAGACAGACCAACACCCACCTACAGCAGTTGTTACAAATATTTATTACTATTTTCCGAGACTTCTTATTACCTTCTTCAGACCCCGTATAGGACAACAATAATGACAGATTATAACAACATAAGTGCACAAAACAGAAGATTAAACCACATACACAGTATACATGGTAACTATGGTGAATTGAAGTTAATGTCAGCTTATAAAAAAAATGTTTATAGAGCTTATGGGACTTCGGGGTTATCAGTCCCTAAACGTACAAACTACTTATGATCTACCTAATACTAAGGACGGCACAAATATCCATGCCCGAGGGGGGAATCGAGCCCCCGACCGTAGTGGCCGTGCAGACTGTGACTGACGCGCCTCAGTCCCCTCGGCCATCGCGGCCGGCTCAGCTTATATGTATGGTAATAATAAATCGGGGAATGATAACGAAGATGGCTATAAATAAGCATTTATACTATAAATGCATGTATTTAGAAATAATGTGGGAGGCTAAATCTCACTTGTTATAGTTTTTCAATTAATCAGATATTATTAAGAAGAAGCAGAGATATTATTAATAACAATCACAGTGAATGTCTACATAAAGCTATTGTGCAAGTGCCATGTCTGTAGTACAATCGAAGTGGACCCATGCATCACACGATACAATTGCGATCATTTCGGGGAAATGTTACTGTAACTGGAAATATTGCACTTGTCTTGGATATTGAATGAATATGAAACACAGATATTAGACAATTACAAACGTTGGTATAAACAGAGAAAAAGGTTACAAAATTGAAAAAAAATCGATCGAAAATGTACCACTATAGGTACAATTGCGATCACTTCCTGGTACATAAAAAGCACTTTTTCCCTCGGGCACCAACGCATACTCCTTGGTACCAAACATTGCATATTTGGCAGCGAATGCAGTCATCCTTAAGTAGAAAATTTATAAGAGCGCGTTGGACTAAGTAGATTCGCTTACCTCTTAACAGGAAAAAAATTATATCTACTTAGCACAAAGTGGTGTATTCTTGGAAAAGACAGGAGGACCTGTAGAAACCTGCTGCACTACAACGCCATACAAAGGTAAGTGCTACCAACACTGCTAGAGTGATAAATGGCATTTAAATTTATGTTGATCGGAATTGTACCTGTATCGAATTTGTACCACTTTACCCTACGTATAGCTCTTACATGAAGCGTGAAACGTGGTTTGAAAGCAGTCAGTGGCAAATTGGCATGAAGCGAAAAGCTATACGTATAGCAGCGCGATGAAAGAGTTTCTGTGCGACACCAAACATGTCCTTTTTTAAAATAACGTATCAGCGAAGTATTACTATTTTCAAGTTTCAACAGTTTATATTAACTTGTTTAGGTTGTTCATGGATCAGTTGGTGACGTAATATATCTAAGTAACTAAATTAACATCTGAGCAGTGTATCTAAAGGCAAAATAAATTATCTAGTAATATTACGACACACAAAAAGTAAATGGGGGAGCAAATTTGTAGTTGATGTGATGAATGTCAATTAGCTCTAAATGTAGAAAAATGTAAGGTGATGCAGGTGAATTGGGAAAACAATCCGATGATAAAACGTTTATATGATGCGATAAATCAGTCAAACCTTAAGGTCGTGAATTCTACCAAATACCTAGGAATTACGATTACGAACAACTTTGACTGGTGAGAACACATGGAAAACATTGTGGGGAAGGCGAACCAAAGGTTACGTTTCATTGGCAGAACGCTTCGAAGATGCACCAGCTCCACCAAAGAGACTGCCTACATCACACTTGTGCGTCCTCTCCTGGAGTACTGTTGCCCCTTGTGGGACCCCCACCAGGTGGGACTAACGAAAGACATTGAGAAGGTTCAGAGAAGGGCAGCTCGTTTTGATTTATCACGTTACGGGGGGGGGGGGGGGGGGGGGAAGCGTCACGGAAATGTTGCACGAATTGGGGTGGAAATCATTAAAAGAAATACGTTATTCATTGCGGCGTGATCTGTTTGCGAAGTTTCAATCACCGACTTTTACTTCTAAATGTGAAAATATTTTGCTAGCTTCCACCTACTTAGGGAGACAGGACCATCCCAATATAATAAGAAATCAGATCGAAAACGGAACGATTTAGGTGTTCTTTCTTCCCGCGCGCTATTAGAGAATGGAACGGTAGTGAAAAGTTATGAAAGTGGTTAATGAACCCTCTGCCAGGCACTTAAATGTGATTTGAGAGTATTTATGTAGATGTGTGTTGTTCAATTTTTGCGGTCCCTCCGAGATTGACTTAAAGGAAGACGTAGAAGCAAGGCTTGAGCGTTACAGAGATGTTTCGGGTTCTCATATAGGAATCGCTGGAGGGAATGCGGTTTTTTTTTCCTCGAGAAATAGTTTTGGAGAAATCAAGAGGGCCGGGACTTGAAACTGACTGCAGAACGATTCTAATGCCACCAACTTACATTTCGCGTAAAACCACAGAGAGAAGGAAAATTGGAGCATGTACGGTGGCATTCAGGCATTCGTTTTTCCTTCGTTCTATTACGGAGTCGAAGAGAAAAGGAAAAGGCTGGTAGTGGTACTACCGGCACGCAACTTACGGCGGATACCGGAGCAAGTATGTAGATGCAAGCTGCCGGATTTCACCCTTTTGATGACACGATATTTTGACGATCAAAATGTTCACATATTTGTAAATCTATCGGACCAAACTACGTAGACATCAGTCCGTGGCTTACAAACTACTTAAACCTAAATAAACTAATCTAAGGACAAACACACACATCCATGCCCCAGGGAGGACTCGAACCTCCACGGCGAGCAACCGCGCGCTCCGCAGCGAGACGCTTTAGATCACTCGGCTACTCCACCGCGGCTTTCGACATCCATCTGGCCGGCACATTAATGTGGCACTATGTAACGAAGCATGTTGAGATTTATTTCCAGTCTGCTTGATTACTGAACCTCCCTATACCAGTGTTGCATAATGATAGGTACGAATGTAATTAGTATCATTTTCTTTTCAAAACTGTTGTTATTCTTTTTTCTAACATGAATAGCTAGAGTTATTTTCTATTATTTGACGTCGTAGAGGTTTATTTAATTAGAAAAACATTAATTAGTTCAATCCAGAGGCGTACTATTCTGGTCATATGTTAATTAGTATTTCTAATGAAGCTAATTAAATTCTTTTCTCATAATATTAAAATAGGTATTATTATGTTTCACAATGTTAGGAAAGTTTTTCCCTCATTAGTTTCTATATAATTACCGTTTATTCCGAAATAATTGTTTAAAAAACTATTTAAATACATTTGAAGGTGAACTAATGTTAATATAACAGAGATCTACATATAAATTTACTCAGTATTATTTATGCTACTCTTTACTGTAGCCAGTTCCAGGCAATTGTTTACTATTCCATTGTAATGAGTTTAATTTACCTAATTAACAATACGTTCTTTTCAGAGTCATTGTTAAACTATTGTAAATATGCTTTTGTTCCATGTAAACGAGTCTGGTTTAATGTTTGATCGGAAGCTCAATCCACACCAGTAGGGATATTGTTTCGAGACGTGTAACGTGATGTGTGTGAGGCACAATCGATGTCACTCTGACCTCAAATTTGTTCCATAGACTATACAAACATTTGTACATTTTGAATGTGCGTACTGGGTTGTAGTTACTGTTATTAATGACACTTGTACGCTGGCCATAAATGGGGACAATTGGGCGCTAATAATTCATTAAACTGTCAATGAACTGCAATACTACTTGTAGCTTACATTATTTGTAGTAGACTAGTTTTGCCCCGTGATATTTCAGCCAGTCGTGACTGAAAGCGCCGATCTACGAGCATTTTAAGAGTCAACGTATTATGACCCGATGATACAGATGCAGAATCACGTTCCATCTTGACCGTGCACCTGCAATCTCACCTCACCAGTTGGAGCGTCGAAATATCGCGTCACAAAGACGATGGAATCGGGCTACATAGCTGCGGAGTGCATCAACATTTATTAAGCCGGCAAAATCAGCGTAATCACAATCCACCTCCCATATGAGAATAGTCCTATTTATTTATTATACAGCAGATAGCAGTTAACCCGCCTTCTGGGGAAAATCCGTTACGGGGCAGTTTGCATGTAACGCAACGAGCGGGTATATTGAGTGGGCAGCAAAGTGGCTAAGCTCTTCTGAAAGGTCGGCTCAGTGAATGAAACGCTTCTCTCCGCCTGAGGCGCCGTACTGTGGTGGTTCCTCACCAGTCGTGCCAGAGTGACAAGGCTGAACTGCGGCGGGGGAAGCAGCACAATGCGTCTCCGTTAAAGGTGCGCCGTAACTCACCTGCTTGTCCTCGAAGCAGAGAGCTCATCTCCCTCGCATAAGTACGAGCACGTTGACGTGCGTAACCTCATATTTAATCTCGACATGGTCTATGCCTGTAAAGACTTCATTTTTTTTTTTTTTTTTTTTTTTTTTTTTTTTTTTTTTATTGAATTCATTTCGTAGCTGTTAGCTTCAGTTTCATTCGTTTTATCTTTGAAAGATAGACTAGCACCATTATTTATCAAAATTACCATTGGTGATTGCTAATAAACATGACGTGCGTTGTAGAAAGCTAAACCTGGGAGCTATTTGTGTGTTCCTTTGCAGTAACCAACGGGCGGCACAGAGTTTGTACTTTGTCATTGCTGTGGTACAGGAAAAGATGTGGCTGTAAAGTGGCTAGATTGTGTTGCATGAAATACAAAACAAGTTTTAAACACATTGATTAATGACGTAATTGAATAAATCAGACCGCATGAACGAAATTAAAACGCAAGGAAAGCGACCAGTGCACAGATCAGCATAACTGCTTTAACTCGTATCGTAACCTTATAAAATGGTAAAACGATATGGAGTGTCCATGTTAACGACGTAACCAATGCAAATTTTCACGGGTTACATCATTAACATGGACACCGGACATCGTATTCAGGCCAAAGAAAATTTTTCAACATTTGTAATAAACGTCTCTCCGTGTGTGGGAATGACGAAATGGAAACTATGAACACTTGCGGATAGTAAACAACTAATGTCATATGTAAGTTTGGATCGGTACGGGAAGCCTGTACAGATAAAGGTGAAAAGAAGTGCTTCTTGAAAAGCAAGAAATCCATCTTAATAAAACTTCCGGGCTTAGAGGCTGTAGTCGAAGAATAAAAATTCTCCCTGACGTTTCGTCTCCATCTTTGGGAGACATCATCTGATGTCTTTTGTAGTCTACCGGCTATCCGAACCACAGAAGACCTCAGAATCTGCCTCAGATAGAGACGAAACGTCAGAGAGAAGAATTGTTCATCGACCACAGCCTCTCAGCCCGGAAAGTTTACCTGAAGACAACGCTGGTCGTGGAAGCTTACACACACTTTCATATCTCACCAATAAATGCTGGTTGATATTCTTAATTGCGAAAACATTTGTTGTAAATGGTGAAATTCCTCCGCCTGAAATAAATGCAGCATCACAGAAAGAAGGACGTCACAAACCCAAGGGCAATCGTACCACTAATAGTTTTATTGGCTAGAAGAAGAGACCAAAACTGGTGGAGGGGAGTAGCTTTTTTCGGTATATAGCTGAAGACCTCATATTGGCCTTAAGTAGAAGCTCGTATTTTTTGGGATTAGTATATATAACTTAGGTCTTACGAACGTATGTCATTTCAAAGCAAGTCAGAGTAACTGGGTAAATTAAGGATTTTTCGAAAAGCGATCATTATAGCTACTACTTGTTGTAATAAAATGACTAGAAACTTCTTATATGTGTTAAAGAGTTTCCGTACTATGATAATTTGCCTTTTCAAGGACACGGGGCACTAAGTAACCGACAAATCGAACTGTTCTTTATATGATTTGTTGTAATTAAGTGTCAGTAAATGACGTGATTTACGAGTACTGCATTCATTACTCGTATCATGTATGTCGGAGACTCGTAACACTCATGAGTGGCGTAGCGCAGGCATTAGAATTGTAGGCTGCAATAGTCTGTGGCGCTGGTTCGAGATTCACCCTGAGCAAATATTTTTTTTTTCATATTAGGGTTTTCTGGTATGCTTAAAGACTTTATTATTAATTTGTACTGTATAATATTCGATGCTATATAAATATACATAAGCATCATCTGCGAAGTGATTTTGTTCGATTGATTTTGTAAACAGGACAGTTCGCAACTTACATGGGAGTAAATTATGCAACTCATTGTTTCAGGACTTGCATTTTACATGTTCTAAAGATTCTACTGCTGAATAGTAACAGTGATCGAAGACAAAAAGACCTTTAAGTTTTACTACAAAGCGAGACTGATGATACAATGTTTCTGTTATATGAAGGTTCATTCTAATGTTATATCGCGCAGTTGGCCATGAAACTTTTATTAGTCGCTGCCCTTATTGACTTAAGATGCAACTTTGCTGATAGCGGTATGTTCATAGATATTAGCATATGCCCAAGAGTGGACATGTGCCGTTTAATTGAGCTGAAGCAGGATTTTCAATCCTTTCATTTGGTAAACAGTTTGATTCCAAAATCTGATGCAACCGACAATTGCCACTGGAGCGCGCTGCAATCTCATGTAGCACGTTGAGGCACGCGTCTCGTATGCACAAGTCCCACCGTCTCCGAGCGTTCAACACGTGGCCACACACGCTCAGAAACACGCTCCGTGTGCCGACGACTTAATACTGCGCCGCTGGGTCACGGAGATCACCGCGGTCGCGGCGAAGACAGCCAATGATCCTTTCGTCAGGGCGATTGCACATCAGGTCCGAACTCAAGGGAATCAGCGAAATGTTTCAAGTAATTAGCCACAATGGGCAATGGCACTTTGTCAGTAGTGTATCGATAAGTTGAGAATTTTTGTCTACCGCGGCGGATTAGCCGCGCGTGCTGGAGCACCGTGCTGCGGTGCGCGCGGCTGTCCGCCGTCGGGGGTTCGAATCCCCCCTCGGGCATGGATGTTTGTGTCGTCTTTAGTATAAGATAGTTCATAAGTAGTTTGTAAGTTTAGGGACTGATGACTCCGCAGTTAAGTCCCTTAAGCGTTACAAACTTTTTAACATTTTGATTTAGAATTTGTATCTGGGTGGAGGCCGCTGTTATCCAGTGACGCAGTGATAACTGTGACAGCTTAAAAAGCAGTGCGACCCGGGATCGAATCCAGTCTGGGCACAAATTTTCGGCTTTCCGCACTGATATAATTCAATGCCACTGACAACGTCGTAAATTTCCGTGCATGTTGGGAAAATACTCAGTCAACAATTGCATAGAAATGCACGACTTCCTTTAATAAAAGGTATTCGGTGATGCGAACAACTGAAATAAATGGAATCATACTTCTGTTCAAAAGGAACAGGATTGCCGATGGTCCGCAGCTATAAATATTAATTATGCAAATATTAATTCGCAATTAGCGAGAATTTCCGACTATAGCTGCTATTCTTTAGTTGATCTATGCTTTTGCAACACATGACAATTTGTGCCGGACCGGGAATCGAACCCGGGTCTCCCACTTATCGCGATCGGTCGCCTTAACCACATGGCCACTCGAACATGTGTTGCAAAAGCATAGACCAACTAAAGAATAACATCTATAGTCGGAAATTCTCGCAAATTGCGAATTAATATTTGCATAATTGAAATAAAGGGAATGTATTTCATATACGGAAAGAAATAGCTCGTTTATGTGCCGAATCCTTACCCTGTAGTTCATAGTAGACATAAGTGCGGACCGAGCGAGGTGGCGCAGTGGTAACACACTGGACTCGTAATTGGGGGGGTTCAAATCCACCTCCGGCCATCCAGATTTAGGTTTTCCGGGATTTCCCTAAATCACTCCGGGCAAATGCTGGGATGGTTGCTTTCAAAGGGCACGGCCGATTTGCTTCCCCATCCTTACCCAAACAACCCGAGCGTAAGCTCCGCCTGCAATGGCCACGCTGTCGACGGTGTGTTGAACACTAATTTCTCCCTTCCGTAAGTGGCGGCTGCATGTATAAGAAAGGAGATTTTGCTCTACCAGTCACGACCTGCGTTGCAAATCAGCGATGTGGGGCATACTTTCTGAGGAACGAAGCACGAAGCACGAAGCACGAAGCACGCCTCAATAGCTGCTGAGTGTTGGCGCGTCTCGGAGTAGCAAATAGGAGCAGTGTGGGCGTTGGGGCGAGCACCGCAGAGCGCGGCCGGGCCGGACAGCACGCGTGGCTAACGACTTCCGCGATGCCGCACGCGCCGCTCAGCGTAATAAGTTGGCCGAGGCCGGCGGCTGCCGCACCACGAGCACCTAGTATCTCTGGTTCACTTATCTAAGGCTCTCTTCCAGCGCATCCGACACTTTCAGAGGTGGCTTTCAAGACCAGACAGTAACTAAAGCGCTTTTTAAAAAAACAAATGTTTGAAAACCTAGGAACCAAACTGTTAAGGTTAGCGGTCACTACGTTGAAAAAATACTACTTAAAATAATTAACTCTTTGGGAAACACACACACATACACACACGCACACACACACGTCCTGTGGAGGACTAGAACCTCAGCCGAGAGCGGCCGCGCTCCCTGACGGTGCCTTAGACCAAGCGACCTTCCCCGCGCGGCAACAGCGTTTCAAGGAAAGCTAAGATATTGTCGGACATCATCGTCGTTCTCGCACTACATTTCTATAGTGTTTACTCAGTGGTTCCAAATCTTGTACGTATGGGACAAACTTTCACGACCCACTACAGCGTTTACACAGATGTTCATGAGTGTAGACCTTAAGGGACTTAACTGCGTGGTCATCAGTTCTTAAACTTACAAATTACGAATCAACTACCTTATACTAAAGACGACAAAAACATCCATGCCCGAGGGGGATTCGAACCCCTGACGGGGAACGACCTCGCTCATCGTAACCTCAATGCGCTTGGCCGCTTCGCCGCGGCTATTACACAGAAATTAATAGTAATAAAAAACTGTAAATAACATGTTGAAATAAATTTTTTGCAAATGTATGGGACGTAACTATTCTGGTCATCACTCTCTATGCTTTCAAAATGCTTAAAATAACTTATGCTAAGTACAACAAATACATCCATGCTCGAGGGAGGACTCCAAACTCCGACGGGTAGCAGCGGAATAGCAGTGCGCACTAAGGAGTCGTGCTGCAGTACGTGCGACCGTTCGCCGTCGGGGGTTCGAGTGCTCCCTCGGGCATGGATATTTGTGCCGTCCTAGTTCGTAAGTAGCTCATAAGCAGTTTGTAAGTTTAGGGACTGATGACCCCGTAGTTAAGTCCCATAAGCTGTACAAACACTTGAACAATTTTTTTGCTCCCTCGGACATGTATGTATGTATGTGTGTGTGTGTGTGTGTGTGTGTGTGTGTGTGTGTGTGTGTGTGTGTACGTGGCGTGTGTGTGTGTGTGTGTGTGTGTGTTGTCTGTGTGTCTGTGTGTGTGTTGTCTTTACGTTAGCATCAAAACGTTCAAATGTTTGTAATCTATCGGACTCAATTGCGTGACCATTAGTCGGTAGCTTATAAACTACTTAAACTAACCTAAAGAGAACACACACACCCATGCCTGAGGGGAACTCGAACCCCCGACGGCGAACGGCCGCACGCACCGCAGTATGTCGCTCCAGTACTCACGGCTAATACGCAACGGCTAGGTTAGTTTAACTTAGTGTAAGTAGTTTGTAAGCTACGGACTGATGACCACGCAGTTTGGTCCGATAGATTTACAAACATTTGAGCAATTTTTAGTTAAGTCCCATAGATTTGAATTCCGACGGCGAGCAGCGGCGCGCTACGCAGCAAGGCGCCTTAAAAGCTCGGCCACTCCACCGCGGCTATAAATAATATGAAACACGAAATTATACCAAGTGCAAATGCTTTGCTAAACAATAATTTAGAAAATTATAAAGAAGCATTTATCTTATAAAAGTTAAATGGTAAACTCAACGAGATTCGTGGTATTGCTTAGTCTTAGTATTAATGATACTTTCTATATCTGGAATGAGACTTGCTAGTTTTAGGTGCAAGTCATTTTCGATGCGAAGTTTGGCTTTACTTTTACATTTTAATGCACATTCTTATAAGAAATTAGTTGAGTAGTAGTGTAACGCATTAATTAGTTCAGTGTTCTTCATTTACTGTGATCCAAGATTAGATTGCACTTGTGGCTTTTAAGAAAAGTTTTCAAAGAATACATACCTTGAGTTACTGGCTGAAGTAAAGCTGTGAGGACGGACCGTGAAGCGTGCCGGGATAGCTCAGTCGGCCCGGGCGCCGTGGCCCAGCGCGCCATCTGTAATAAAAAATAAAAATAAAATAATAAATAAATAAATAAATAAAGCTGACTCAAGAACACATCGAACGACAACGAATAAACACGATCAACGTTCGAAGGGAACAGAACTTTCCATAGGGCAAAAAAAGAAGGAAAGGAAAGTCGGTATAGCGCTTGCGCGCGAAAGGAAAAGGTCCCGGGTTCGAATCCCGGTCTCGGAACACAGTTTTAATCCGCCAGGAAGTTTCATTTCAGTGCACACACTGCTGCTTGTAAAACGGGCTTAACGCGTCAGCGAGAAAACGCAGGTGCTTCCTGCGTCTTGATCCACTACAATTGTTACTACCAACTTCGCAACAGGGCGGAGACATCAGAAATGCACTCTTTTGGGCGTTTTACACATTAGACAGTCATGTAAATCTAATCATTTATTCACACATCAGTGGTATGCATGTATAAGTAAATGGGATAGTATTCCGCACACTCTTTCTGAATGTATAGCTTTTTTGTCGGGCAATGTATATGTATGTAATCAATTTTGTCTGTAAGTTCTCGAAGTTCGAAACGGGAATTTCAGAACAGCCTGTATATGTATTCAGAAAACATATTTCTGCTATTCTGTCAACATGTAAACGTATCTAGTGGAATCGAAGCGGTAATCGCGAAGAAGCTTTCGCGGAAATGTGAAAAGGTCGTTACTTTCAACCCCTGGGCATTTCTCGTGAAGCTCAGTTGTAGCGGTGTGAACGGAAGTTTCTCTCTAGCGGTTTCCTGTTTCTAATTGAAACCGACAGATACTGTAGTCCCCTCACACCTTTCTGTTCGTGCTTTTTTCTCGCAAATTGCTCGCTTTCTCCGCTAATACTTGGTCACCACGACGTGAGAGTGTTTGTGGTCTTATCTCGGTCATGTATTAACGGCGCAGGAATGAGATTCATCATACGATCATGTTTTTCGCGGTCTCTTCTCGATAAGAACAACCTTACTGAGTCCAGTATGTATGCATACTGCTGGTTTCGATAGAATTTTAGAACTGATGCGTTTCATACTCATTTTGTACTCAATATGTTCATATGTTTCTTCACATCTGACGTGCCTGCCTTTCCAACGCGATCAATCGTCTGTAAATAGATGAGCGTGACGTCTTGTTATTATAATAAAGGAAGACATCACCCAAGTCACTTCGTAAGTTTCATAAAAATATTAAAACATAGTGGTTGATACAGACGGTGTAATAAGATTACGAGACAAGTTATGTTATCTCACCTACATGATACCTTGAGATTATGCAATTATATGCATCCATTTTCATAGTACAATAGTACAACACTGAGTATACTGAAAAATAAGGCTTTTTTGCGGACTAAATTAATTAATTTTGTAGTACCAATTGTTGTACTAAATAAATTGATCGTTCAATTACTACATCGCAAAATAACAACTACTACTTTCAGTTATACAGAGGAATACAAGTAACCCACAATTTCCGTGTTCCTTGAAGTTCGTAAACTGCTGCGCAGTGCAACTCGCTTCTTAATATTTTTATAGTGATCTTCCGCAGGTGGCAGTAATTGTGCATGATGAAGTGATTGAACACTCATGTGTCGTATACATGTTCTTTCCATTGAGAAAAAATGCTTCTGAACCATCTTAGACACCGTAGAAGTTATGTACACATTTGTAGCCGGTGGGTCCGAAAGGGTTAATTTCCATGTTAGAGCTCAATTTAGTGTTTCTCTTTAAATGTAAATTGAAGTAGTTCGTGCAGAAAATTGGCAAAATACCCAATTGTTTCGTTAGTATTTACTGTACTTCCTCGATTCACCGCCAGTTAGCCCAATTGAAGGAAGGTAATGTTGACTTCAGTGCTTGTGTTGACATGCGACTCATTGCTCTATAGTACGAGCATCAAGCCCATCAGTACGTTGCATCAACTGGTTAGTGTTCATCTCGAACGTGGTTTTGCAGTCATTGCAATGTTTACAAATGTAGAGATGGCAGATGCCCATTTGACAATTATCTGCACGAATTATTTCAATTTACATTTAAAAAGAAATACTAAAATGAGCTCTAACATGGAAATTAAACGATTCCGGACGCATGTCCACATAACATATTTTCTTTCTTTGTGTGTGAGGAAGGTATCCTGAAAGTTTGGCCGTACTTTTTTGTAACACCCTGTATAGTGTTGATGAGTAATAGGCTTAGTTCTTGTTAATAAATAAACTTCAATTAGTGTTGCATGGAGTATTAGGAAAAATAACGTTACAATTACGTCTACCAGTGAGATTGTTGTCAGTGTAAATTCACGCAAACTCAACAGGAAAAGCTGTCTACCATATGATCAATGTTTCCTAAACCAGTACTGATTATTAAAGAAGCCCCTCGCTTTCAATAAATCACAACAATACAACATTTCAAAATAACAACATAACCCGTTTCATTACAGTGCTGAATAAAGTGAATTGTTAGAAATTGAGTACAAGAATATTGTAATAGCATACGTTTGCTTTATATTGTGATTAACAACAATACACAATTTTTACGCAGACTGAGTTTATCGTGAACGCTACCTGACTTCATCCGGAAGTTCACGAAAGTTAGTTTCGGCCAAGCCGAAAATTGGGCTGATTTGTGGCCGAAATTGAATCAATATTTTGGCTGCAACCGAATGTGCGGCCGATCCTTATTACCGAGGATACAGTCGCTAGTAAAACGTTAAACAGACCAGCCGTTCTCGTCACATTCGCCACCACTAACTGCGTGCCGTCGAATTGGATTCTTTGGAAATCTAAGAAATCACGCATTTCGCGGATCTTTTATGTTGACCTTCGCAGAACAAAACGTATAATATACTGCAGCTACATCTACATCTACATGGGATACTCGGCAAATCACATTTAAGTGCCTGGCAGAGGGTTTATTTCCCATTCCATTCTCGAATAGCGCGCGGGAAGAAAGAACACCTGAATCTCTCCGTTCGAACTCTAATTTCTCGTATTTTATTCTGATGATCATTTCTACTTATGGAAGTGGGAGTCAACAATATATTTTTGCATTCGGAGGAGAATGATGGCGATTGGAGTTTCGCAAGTAGACCTCGCCGCAGCGATAAACGCCGTTGTTGTAATGATTTCAATCCCAATATAAAACGAGCTGCCCTTCTTTGGACTTTTTCGATGTCCTCCGTCTAACCCACCTGATAAGGATCCCACACTGGGCAGCAATACTCCAAAAAAGGACGGACAAGCGTAGTGTATGCAGTTTCTTTAGTAGTTCTGTTGCATCTTTTAAGGATTCTGCCAATAAAACAAAGTCTCTGGTTCGCCTTTCCTCTACGTGTTCTTTCCAGTTTAAGTCTGAAGTAATTGTAATTCCTAGGTATTCAGTGGAGTTTACGGCCTTCACATTTGCTTGATTTATCTTGTAAACAAAGTTTAGCGGATTTATTTTCGTACTCATGTGGACGACTTCACACTTTCCATTATTTAGAGTCAATTGCCAGTTTTTACACCATACTGATATCTTATGTAGATCTTTCTGCAGTTGGTTTTGATCTTCAGATGACTTAACTAGACGATAAATGACGGCGTCATCTGCAAACAACCTAAGAGAGCTGCTCAGATTTTCTCCCAAATCGTTTATGTAGATAGGGAACAACAGAGGACCAATAACACTACCCTGTGGAACGTCGGATATCACCACGGTTTTAGTCGATGCCTTACCGTCGATTACTACAAACTGCAAGCTAACGTCGAAGACTTTGTACTCTGCGTTTGCGTCACGTTGTTAAGGCATACGCAGTAGTGCCATCTTGCAAGACGATGGACTATATTGAATTGTATTTGTATTTTCACCATCCCCTGTAGGTAGTCATCGTTTAGTTTCGCAAGACGCTTTAAGCACAAATATCGTAAGGGACTCACGGACACATTGCAGGGAGAGTCCCGATCGCCAGGGGCCTTGGAGTTCCTCAGCGGCGCTTTGCTGGAAAACACATTAGGATGGCTGTGAGGTGAGGGTGCTCACGCCGAGGTATTTATTTCGAGAAGTAGCGGTCCTGCTGTCCCAGGCGACGAATTACGCGCCGTGACGAGGCGCTATCCTAACGGTCTGCACCGGCGCCAAAGACACCTTCGCTTTCGTTTAGTACGTCGTTATGCTCGCCGAGAGAAAAATTAGCGGGACACAGTATTCACATTCCCACGCAGTAGGCAGGCGACGTACCCGTAAAGTTACGAAAGTTCGTTTGACATTGTTTCAACTATTGCAAACAAACAATATCTACTCTTGCTGTGGTACATTTTCTCTGAGATCGTTGAACTGTAACGTTGTCACGGGCAAGAACCTACGAGGGATGCCCGGGAAAGCGTGACGAACCGCTGCTAGCTGTGTTTTCTATTAAACAGGTTATGTTGTCAAATTGGGGTATACACAAATGATGCGTTCATAACCGAGAAGAAATTATCGACGTAAATTTGTGTAGATATCTAGACGGTTCTGGGTTTTTAAACAAATAAATGAAAGCAGATTTCCATTTACTCAAAACGTAGCGGCATTCAGTATTCACCAAAGTAAATGTTAACGATACCAACAAATTTCTCAATAAAAAAAATAATAAAAAAAGAGAAGTTTGAATTAGCCTGTTGCTCGTTTACTATCAGTTCCGCATTATGCTCGAATAATTAGGAAACAATGAGCATATAAAAGGAGGGTCAGACTTACTGATGCTAGTATTATAAAGGAAGTATTTCGGAGCCGTTGAAATGAATATACTAAATACTAATGTATGTAATACTTATATTTGGTTTCAATGTAATTATTCAAATGGGTCTCACATGTAGATCCCAATTAGACTATAAATATGAGATTAATTTCGTGCAGAAGGATATAAACGATTTTTCACGCCTTCTCGTACGTAATGGCAACAGAAGAATGTTTGAAATGTGTGGGCAATAGAGAAAAGTCAACGACGCACATTTGAGTGTGTATAGCTATGTGTGTGTTCGTATGACGCATCGTTTACTGAAGTTCGGTAAACATGGCTACGGGTCTAAATATTCAATAAAGCCATTTCATGACTTTCAATCTACCCAACGTCTGACATGTGGATGTCACTTTTCTATACACTGTCATTAATGGTAAATTATTTCTTTAAAAGCTTTCTAATTTAGTCTACCGGCCTTATGGAATTGAGATACTGCAGCAACACCTAGCTGCCAACATTGCATTCAAAATATGAGAACTTAATCAAGTGGCTTGATGTGATAGTTATACGGGATTGTTACAAAAATGTAACCTTTTTAATAAAATTGATTCCTAATTTGTTGAAAATTATTTTATTTAGTTATGGTGGTAATTTTCTTTCACTACATGATGTAATGACCTAAACACTAGTCATTCAGATACGATATAAAGGACATACATCTATAAATTTAGTTCCATTCAATTCTTAATCGTTGTCAGTTGTATGCATTGAATGATGCTGCACATCATAATGAAACGAAGGGGAACGTAGGTCCAGCTATTTTAAAATTCTCAAATCTTTTTAGCCCTAAGGAACAAAACTGCTGATACAATCTGTCCCCAGATTTACAAATTACTTAAAATAACTTACACTAAGGACAACACAAACAGCCATGCCCGAGGGAGGAATCGAACTTCCAACGTGAGCGGCCGCGCGATCCGCACGGCCATTCCCGCTCGGCTAGCAGTTTTCATTGCACAGTAAATTGAGAGGGATGTTGTTTTCCGGTATTTTAAGAACGATATCAAACTTTAATTGAGTGATTGCATGCAAACAACACTTGGTTAACGTCCTATAATCGATGAAGTACTTTGGGAGGAAGTATAAACTAGAATATCGAAAGAATGGGTAAACATGAAAACCAATGAAAAATTGAAGGTACAATGTTAAAAAAATCTGTAACACACATACAACTCTATGCATTAACATGTGACATTGAAAAATTGAACGATTCGTATACATAAATGTATCAACATGTTCGATCATATACATTATGCTCAGTTGCTAGACACACAAACATTTGTTCAATGGCAAGTTGGAGGTATTTGCTGTCTGTACTGTTCTAAACATCACTTCTTAGTACGTATGACGACAGACTGGGGAATTGTTTTCACCAGATAATGTAGATATTAATGCTGGAGTAGTTCTTTACATTCATCTCAGCCGATGACATGTTTTACGGAAAATTTCTGCTTTTTGTGGAGGTTAACTGAATTTAAATATTTTGAAATACCAAAAGCGCAAGGTACTTTGTCTATCGTAGTACGGGATATTAAATTATTTAAATCCATGTCAACCCATAGATACTTGTTTAACATTTCCCTGAATACATGTGGGTTAAGCCTACGACTGAGATTAGCGGGAGTTACTTTCAAGATTTGCATTAGGACTGTTTTTCCTAAATGCATCGGACGATTCTATTAACATCAATTTTACTTGTTTAGGTCGCAAGTTATTAAATGATATGATCTGTTTCGATAGTGCTATCAATTCCTTCAAATCATAAAACAGAGACTGTAACACTTCACATACTGTACAGTAAATTACTGATCTGTTTGTTGTGTTTTCATGACGCAATATTTTGAATACGTGAAATTATATGATGTTTAGATGACTGCTGTCACAATCGAAACCGATCGCGTAATTTTAGAAACTCGCGCTCTACAATTTGTTGGCAACGTGAAGCATCCAAGAATTACACGAATGTAGAGTTGTCCATCACACACTCAGATCACATTTACACTATTTTCTCAGATACATCACACTGTTAATGTCAACTAATCACTGCGTTTAAAAGATAAATGAACCGTCAGTTCCTGGAAATTTGACACGAACAAGGTAGAGTGCGGAGGTGCTTTCTTGGTACATGCCGCAACTTTGCCGTGCATAGTTCCTCATATCAAAATGTTGAGATAATTTCAGCAACAAATTAATGTGGGAACGTTCTCCACCATATTATTTCTTTGTATAACTACATTGTTCTCATTACTCGACCTTCACGAAAGTCATCGCTCGTAATTTGCTAAGCCGAATGTAATATTTGAAATTAAACGAGACCGTCTAATCAAGTCGTGCAATAGTTAGACAACCTCTGCTACTATTTCTGCGAGTTTCCAAAGGATGATACCTATTCAGTGTTTGGCGTAACTGATGGCACCAACCTAATTTTGAAAATGATTTTAATTATTTAGGATCATTGGTATTCCCTTCAGAATTTCCACTTGAGTGGTATTTTAAGTTAATTTCTGAAAATATATATGTTAGATTCAATTTAAATAAAAGTTTTAAAAACACTTTGCGGTTGTAAAAGCTCAGTCCCCGGACATTATCGACTGGAAACCTCTGGAAAATAGAGTTAACACGCTGTCGTAACATCGCCGTGGCTATTTTTATTCGGCAACAGTTAGGGGCAGGACACTAATAGAATGCTAAGTGGAAGATGTGTCGCGCGTAGTCACTGACAGAACAGATTGGCAGACAGTGGGGGAACTGACGACACAGGGAGATGAGTAGGTGGATAGAGGGTAGTAGGAGGAGGAGGGGGAACGGAGAGGTGGAGAAGGCAGAGGTAGGCAGACAGAGAGAAAAAGGAGGACTACATTTACTAATTGGACATTGGAATAAATAAACACCTGAGCAACGCTGAGTACCAGGTAGCTGATACAGTGAGAAGCCTAAGAGGATGAAGAGGTAAGAATAGGTAAGAAGCAGGCATAAAGATAGGATAAGTGATGGGAAGAGATATTAAGAAAAGGGCTGTAAGGTGCATATGCAATTCCCATGAAAATTTAGCAATTGTGAAGCATTGCCAGGTTCGCTAGTAATAATAATGATTAAACTACAACAATAGATAATACTGCACTAAATAAATACTGCAACCAGCCACGAGACTTTTGTAAATCAATTTATTTCACCGTTACTAGTTTTCGGGCCTGAACCCATCATCAGACGGAAGTATAGATTTCAGGTCTGCTTTGGTGTCCTACAATAACAAAGTTATGTGAATCCACAGGTTACAAATCTTATATATTTGGGTCCTATATATAAGTGTTATTTCATCGTTATTAGTTTCGGGTGCGAGTTTATATATTTGTATCCTAAATATATTTGTTATATTGAGGTTAGAAATATATAAACTTTCCAACCTATGGATTCACATAACTTTGTTATTTTAGGACACCAATGTAAACGTGAAATCAGTACTACCGTCTGATGATGGACTCAGGCCCGAAACTTGTAACGGTGAAATAAATTATTCATAGAATATATGACATCAACTGCGATTGGGCAAAGCTGAAAATGTGTACCCAGCCGGGATTCGAACCCGGGTCTCCTGCTTTCTAGGCAGTTGCGCTGACCCCTACACCACTGGGGACACAGTGATCACCGCACCTGCAAGGACTACCCATGCACGCCTCCCGTCAGATACAAATTCCCAGCTTCGCCCTGCCCACAGTACTCAAACTCGTAGTTTAACTAATTCCCGTAAGAGTAAGGGCTTCAAACTTGCCCACCCCTCCCCACTAACGATAGGATCATTGCCCGTCACCGGCATATTATATACAGACGCCACATGTATGTATATAATATGCCGGTGACGGGCAATGATCCTATCGTTAGTGGGGAGGGGTGGGCAAGTTTGAAGCCCTTACTCTTACGGGAATTAGTTAAACTACGAGTTTGAGTACTGTGGGCAGGGCGAAGCTGGGAATTTGTATCTGACGGGAGGCGTGCATGGGTAGTCCTTGCAGGTGCGGTGATCACTGTGTCCCCAGTGGTGTAGGGGTCAGCGCAACTGCCTAGAAAGCAGGAGACCCGGGTTCGAATCCCAGCTGGGTACACATTTTCAGCTTTGCCCAATCGCAGTTGATGTCATATATTCTATGAATAATAAATAATAACAACTGCTGGATCAGAAGTGACGTCTGGTCTTTCGGAACAGACGCCACATGTATGTGAAATAAATTGATTTACAAAAATCTTGTGGCTTGTTGCAGTATTCATTTACTACAGTTTCATTACGAAAACCAAAAATTGGATAAAATAATACAACAATAGAAATTTAGAAATATAGCATGACTTTCCAAAACCGGGAAGCCAATGTTTACAAGTAAAATACGAAATTTCATCAAACAGGCGAAGAACAGGTTGAAAGGAGAAACACAGTAATTAACAGCGACTGGAAGCCCCTTTTCGTTATACCACACTTCAGCTTCACCTTGTTTCCTTCCTGTCAAACATATGTAAAAAGCACTGGAAGCCTCTGTTTGTAGTAATTCCAGCTTTGCCCTTTTCCCTTCCCGTTCAAAATTCAAATATTTGTAATTCTATGGGACTTAACGGTATTAGGCGGTAAATATCGGCAACTGTTTCGCAAAATTAGTGCACTGTATGACAGGCATGCCCCTAAACGCTCTGTTAACGTAAAGAGAACTCCAGCTCCTTGGCTCGCCACTTAATTACGCCAATTAATGAATAAACGCGATCCAGAATGAAACTTTCACTCAGCAGCGGAGTGTGCGCTGATATGAAACTTCTTGGTAGATTAAAATTGTGTGCGGAACCTGCAGAGTGAAACTTCCATTCTGAACATCCCTTAGGCAGTGGCTAAGCCATGTCTCCACCATATCCTTTCTTCCAGGAGTGCTAGTTCTGCAAGTATCGCAGGAGAACTTCTGTGAAGTTTGGAAAGTAGGAGGCGAGGTACTGGCAGAAGTAAAGTTGTGAGAACGACCGTGAGTCGTGTCGGGATAGCTCAGTGGTAGAGAGACTGCCCTCGAAAGGCAAAGGTCCCAGGTTCGAGTCCCGGTTCCGGCACACAATTTTAATCTGCCAGGAAGTTTCAATAAACGCGACATATCGAATCCTGCTGCACTACGGAGAAAGCTGCGCAGCTTGGGTATATGGAAACGAAAATGAGCCGCTGTTTTTCAAGCCTCTGCATACAAATCAAATAATTTATTCTCAACAGCAGTAAACTGCCAAGTATGAAAGAATTATCAGCCCGAACCTATCACTCTCTCGACAAACAAGTTCTTCCTAAACCGCGTATCTAGACACAGTACGCAAAGCAATTTTGAGACTCTTTTCTGAGGCAGTATAAAATGACGGAGTGAGCATAGACATGATTAAAAATGGCGTAGACACTATTATTCCAGTTCTCGCAGACATCTTCAACTTGTCTCTTGTCAGTAGTTTCTATCCTACTGAGTGGAAGCAAAGTTTAATTCAACCTATACCCGAGACCGATAACACGAAGTCGCCAGGTGACTACAAGCCGATCGGCATGTCCAAAGCCTTAGAATACATTGCTTATGAATATCTGACGGATTACCTCCAAACTTATAACATCCATTAAAATATCAATCATGCTTCCGAAAGCAGAAAGTACAGCAACTGTGTTAATCAAAGTAACCGATGACATTAAACGTGGTATGGACAGATGTGAAGCTACCATCTTAACACCGACTTTAGCAAGGCTTTTGATACGGTTAACCTTGGTATAAAATGAAACGGCTGAATTTCTCAAACAGCGCAATACATTGGCTCGACAGCTACCTCGACAACAGAAGTCAACAAGTTAATTGTGGGTCGGAAAAGTCATCATGGGAAAACGTGAAAACGTGTTTCCTGGAGTTCCTCACGGCTCTGTCCTTGGTCCATTACTCTTGTCACTGTACGTCAATGACATTTATTTAGAGATTCACTCCTGAACAACCATCTGTATGCCGACGACATGCAAGTGTACATCAGTGCCAGCCCTAAGAACATTGCTGATGCAGTAGCCGGTATGAATGCAGATCATTGGTCTGTTTCACGATGGGTACAAAACCTAAGTCTTAAACTAAACCACAAGAAATCCCAGGTCATCCTCATATCTTATCCATAGTTAATCAGCCGGTATTTTCCTGAAACAGTCCCTCAAATACTTCTCAATGGTACCCAATTATCATATCAAAAGACAGTAAAAGACCTTAGAATAACCTTGGATGAACACTTAAACTAGGAAGAAGAAACAGTTGCAGCTCATCAATATATGCAATCCAAAAATTTAGAAAAAAAAATTCCAACCAGGTTAAACAAAAATTGGTCCAAACACATGTCTTTCCAAATTTGTACTACTGTGAAGTAGATGAACACGGCACAAACAGCGAAAATATACGGTCATATCAGTCCTTCATATACACAGTATATATGCGCTCACATAAGTGGTGCGACTTTCAAACGCTGTGCTTACTTCGTCGATTTCTTAGCCACCAGTGCCCCAAATACTTATCTTCTCATATCAAACATCTATCATCATTCCACAACCGCAATACCAGATCGGATACGTCTAGTATCTTGGATGCACCTTTGCACAATGCAGAATCTTTCCCCGCGTCGTTCTCCATCTCAGCCATACGAATATGAAACACATAGCCCTATGATCTACGTCTTACCCTAAACCACTCGACATTCAAGAGGAAACTGAAAATATACTTATTAACGACGGCATAGCCATCATTGTTATGCTACTCTTATTTCTTTCTCTGTTCTATCCATCATAGCTTTGAATCTTACCATTCTATTTCTCTTCCTCTAACCAGTCTACCTCTTCTATATCTCCTTCATGACATTCTATCGTCTTATGTCTACGCTCGACGTAAATAACTCACAATCTGCAACAACATAACGAGGCAGTTCCTAAACGGTAATAGGACTTAGGTTCACAAAATGAAACGTGCATACTGTCTTTTACAAAGTCATTATTATTATTATTATTATTATTATTATTATTATTACTGTCATTATTATTATCATTATTTTTGATTCTCGTCATTATCTTTTAACGGTAAGACGTCTGCCTAGTAAGCATAGAGGTTCGGGTTCGATTCCCGGCCGCATCACAAATTTTAATTCTATGCTTCAGATTTATCATTATTATCTTTATATTATTGTTACAATTATATTCTGGTAGTAATCTTTATTTTTTAACTTTAATACTTGTATTATACATGGTATGTTTGTAACGTACTACACTAATTGTTCAATCTGAGTAAACCTGGTTAGGTGTAAGAGAGGGCCTGAAGGCCCTAATCTTGCTGTGTAAAATAAATAAATTACTACTGCGGTTATTAGTCCATAGGCTTACCAACTAATTGAACCAACTTAAACTAACCCAAAGAGAACAACACACACCCGTGCACTAGGGGAGGTTCGACCCTCAGAGCAACCACGCGCACTGTAGCAAGACTGCTTAAAGCGCTCGGGCATTCCACCGCGGCTCCTTCCTATTGAACGTGTACAGAAATCATTTGCATCAATACGTCATTCTGTCCTCATGAGAATTAGATCTATTTTTTCGTTTCACGATACCTCTTGCTACGTTCGCTACCCTTCCAAGTTTACTTGTTTTTAAATTTATGCAGTTTTCTTTGTCAGTGACTGGTATTACTCGTGTGACTTCATTTATTTGAATCTATGAAGGATATGTTTAAAGTGAGCACGTGGAGTTGTGGTTATGGTCTTCAGTCCGGAGACTGGTTTGATGCAGCTCTCCACCCTACTCTATCCTGAGCAAGCCTTTTCATCTCCTCATAAGAACGGCAACCCACATCCACTTGAATCTGCTTACTATACGCGTCTCTTGGTCTCCCTCTGCGATTTTTACTCCATACACTTCCCTCCAATGCTAAATTTACGATTCCGCGATGTCTAAGAATGTGTCCCACCAAGCGGTCCCTTCTTTTAGTCAGGGTATGCCAAAAATTCCTTTTCTCATCAATTCTGTTCAGTACCTCTTCATTAGTTATGCGATCCACCCACCAAATCTTCAGCATTCTTCTGTAGAACCACATTTCAAAAGCCTCTATTCTCTTCCTGTCCGCACTGCTTATCGTCCATGTTTCACTTCCGTACAAGGCAACACTCCACACAAATGCCTTCAGAAAATACTTCCTTACACTTTAATTAATATTCGATGTTAGCAAATTTCTCTTTTTCAAAAATGCTTTTTTTCCCATTGCCATTCTGCATTTTATATCCTCTGTACTGCGACCATCGCATGTTATTTTACTACCCAAGTAACAAAACTCATCTACCACCTTCATTGTTTCGTTACCTAATCTAATTCCTTCATCATTGCCTGATTTTCTAAGACACACAGAATACGTCGCAACTGGTATTCAAAATAGCTATGTTTAATGTATACCCAAAAGGACTCCAGTGATTTGATTATTCAGATGACGCAAGTGTACTAGAAAAATACCAAATAATTCTGTCTAATAGACTGGAACAAGGACCAGTTTCGACAAGCAAATCTGTCTACGAGTCATTTAATAACCGGTTTTCAGTGGATAAATACGCGCAATAATCTAAGAAATCATTAGTGCGTAATTAAGACGTTATCATGAGCTACAAGGTGCACTGAAACGTGACGACAGACCTTCGCTGTGTAAAAAAAGAAATTATAAATGGCGTTGCATCGTGAAATGCACAGTGATTGTCGGTTTGGTAACGCTGTGATTTCAGGGTTGACCGACGCAGGAGAGACCTGTTTAACTGGCCGTGCAAGAAACTCCGCGGTTACCACATGTGGGAGACTGCGAAAAACTCGAACCGAGTGAATCAGAAGCGACTTATCACTAAGCCTGTCGGCGGCTCTTTTACGCCATTCTGCACACTTCCCTGATTAGATATATTGGATCCATAATTAATGTGGACTGAGGTTGATCAAGATATGTTAAATTTAATGGAAGCAATAACCGTAATTTTTTTACAAATTATTTAGTGACCGGTTTCGGCTTCAGCGATCTTCAAACCCCTAAACCAAATGCGTGAATGACTTGTGTGAATCCACGACACCATTTGTACGCTCCTAGTACTGTAAAAGGGCATGGAATGTCTATTTATTTTAGGGCCCTGAAGATGGCCTCATTATGAAGCTGAAACTGGTACCGAAATAAACAATTTATAAAAAAAAACTAGATGACCCGGTGAACTTCGTATCATTTACTTCTTAATATAAACCATATTAATTGAAATCATATGTATTTTAGACCCAGTAGCATCATCATATAGTTTAAGTATCGGTGAACGTCAAATGCGCAAAATTTTACTGCAATCGTACGAATTATATTGATATCCTAAAGAAAACAGCTCTTTCAGTTTTCCCCACATTTTCCTATATTCTGGCCAACTATTACAAACTTTTACTTCACTCAAACCTTCATCACTCTTTGAACGTCGAATCTGCAAAATTTTATCGCAATCAGATGAATGGTACTGATATTTCATGGAAAAATCTCTTTCTATTTTTCTGAATTTACAGTTTTCCAGGAAACTTTTCCAAAATTTTATTTCATAAGAACGTTACTCCTGCTTTGAACGTCAAATATGCAAAATTTTATCGCAATCAGACGAATGATATAGATGTCCCATTGAAAAAAGCTCTTTCATTTTCTCACGAATTTTCAAATTTTTCGTGTAATTTATACAAACTTTTACTTCACAAGAACGTTCTTTTTCGTTGAACGTCAAATGATCAAAATTTTACGTCAGTCGGATGAACGGTTCTCAACTTACAGTGTTGGGTACATTTAGGAACATAACAAAAAAGGAACTTGGTTCGAATTTTGCGACTTTACTTTTTAAGTGTCCCTACTTTTTTTATTGAAAACTTATCCAAGACCATAATAATAATAAGAAAAAACATTTACGTCGTGCATATAGTCAGTTACTGCTGAATTCAATCGAAAACACATTGGAAAACGCACTTTCAGTTTTTCTCAAATATTCCAATTTTCCAAAAATAAAATAAAATGAAATAAAATAAAATAAAATAAAATAAAATTATATCATACAAAACTTGTCTCGTCAAACCGTACTCGAGTGATGTTCTTACAACCGTGTAGCAATTGATTTTTAGTCATAGAAACAAAAATCGCTTTCGGTTTTTCCTATATTTTCCTACTTTCCGGGCGACTTTTCCAAATTTTTATTTGATGCGAACCTTCCTCTTGCTTTCAACATGAAATGTACAAAATTTTATCGGAATTGGACGAATGGTATTGATAGCTCACTGGAAAAATCTGTTTCAGTTTTTCTAGATTCTCCTCTTTTCCGAACAAGTTTTCCATATTTTATCACCGTTTAAACCTTCCCTGGACTTATACGAATATTTCAAGACTAAAGTTAGCCAAATCGGTTCAGCCATTCTCAAGTTTTAGCGAGACTAACGAACAACAATTCATTTATATAGATTATCGCTGTTGGTTCCATTCAATTCACCATACATCTGATTAATTGCTGTTGTGCCCACCATCCACTTTGTCTGCGGTCTGATTTCTTCCACGCCATAACCCTATCACTCTTGATAAACTGGTCTTGCGAAACAGGAGAGTTTCTGTGAAGTTTGGAAAGTAGGAGGCGAGGTGCTGGCGGAAGCACAGCTGTGAGAACGGGCCGTGAAGCGTGCCGACGTAGCTTAGTCGGTAGAAAGGCAAAGGTTCTAGGCTCCAATCTCAGGGCACAACCTAGAACGAACACTCGCAAACACAGGTAGAGATGGTGGCAGTATCTCGTAGACAAGGTAGAAAAGAGCTGCTGTGCATTGGTAGAGCTGTCATTTGTTCTCCTGTGATTCACGTAACAATGTTTTCCACGAGATTATGGCCGCACAATAGTAATCAAAATTCTCAGTTCGGCTTGTGCATAGCTTATGACGCGAAACGTTTTGTATGGATTTATGGCACAAGTTTTGATATTCTGTCCATGATATATTCGAAACGATATAGAAAAGGAATACGAAACATTTAAGCATTTCGACCGTTTCAGGGTACTGAAATAAGTCCAATGGCAAAGATGAAAACTTGTGCTGGATCGGGATTCGAACCCGGATTTCCCGCTTTGGGCCAACGGTCGCCTTGTGCGAAAAGAACAGACACCATATAAATAATAAAACATGAAAATAAAAGTCTAGTTCGCAAAATTTTACGATTTACTAGCCCGGGTGTTTATTTATCCCACACTCTCGTAGTCCATATCCCCTTCCCCCCCTCTCTGTATCCACCTCATTCTCTCCTAACTCTGTTCGTTTCCACGTTTCCCTCTCTTGGCAAAGTTTTTTTGCATACAAACATTTATGTACCCAGTGATCTTCCGCTTGGTTTAAAGGTCATGTGTCCAAAAATTCATAAAGATTGGAGCAAAACTATGCATTTTGCAAAATATCGTAAGTTAAGTACCCTCCACCAATCACCAAACGAAATTTTATACAGACATTGACATTTCTCTTGTTTTTAAGGTAGAGTGTGCAAAATTTCATCAACGTCGGAACAAAATATAGATTTCAATGCAATAGAAACGCAGGGTCACTTTGAAAAACGCACTTTGTTGTTCTCGAATATTCCAGTTGTATTTCATACAACCCTTGTTCTGAGAAAAACGAAAACAACAAAAAAGAAAGGATCTGTTAAATCGGCCGAGCCGGTCTCAAGTTATGGCGTTAGCAAGGTATTTAGGGATCCATTTTTATGTTGGAAAGTACCCTTCCCCACGCACCGTATGAAACTTAAGGTAGACGGTGACCTTCCTCTTGTTTTGAAGGTCAAGTGGGCGACATTTCGTGAAGATCGGAATGAAACTGTAGATTTCGTGAGTCTGTAGGAGAATTATCTCCGCCATGCACCTATCACAAAATAATTTCTTGGCTGACGTTTTTTACCTGTAAACTACATCCTGCCAAATTTCAGCTTCATAGGTGAAGTAGTTTTCGATATTTCGTCTTTAGTCAGTGAGCGAGTGAGTGTTCTTTCGCTTTTATATCGATAGAGATTAAGAAAACAGATTGCTTAATTTTGGATGCAAGAGAATAAAGGAAAAAATGCAGACAAAAATAAATAGTAACATGCAAATGTGTAATGCTAATTTTATTTGATACAAGGTCATGCCTGATGCGCCAGTATTACGGCATCTACCGCGAAGCTATTGCGAGCGGTTGACTTGTTTTCATTTCATCATTGTGTGTGTGTGTGTGTGTGTGTGTGTGTGTGTGTGTGTGTGTGTGGAGAGGGGGGGTGCCAGTTACAAAACGCTTCATAAACGTCCGAAATTACATGCAAACTTTGTTGCAAGTCCCTAACTACTCCCATTTTTCAATAATTGTCTCGTAAATCTGGGTATTCTCAGGCGGTGGCCTCTCATTATTTACGACGTCAAATCTCCTGAGCTATGTGTTGTGCTCTTTTGTTTTTGGAATAGAAACCTTCGTGGGCGTACGGTGAACAGTTCACCAAAGTTTCATTGTAATCGAATGAATGTTTTATGAACACATAGAGGACATACAAACATTCTCAGGTAACCGGTTTCGATCTCAGGTGAGATCATCTTCAGACCTAGTGGTGTCGCTGTAGATGTTCAGGCTATGAGCGGGCGTCACCACATTTTGCGAAGTAGAGTGGTATTTTCATCTTTAATACATTATCAGTTCGCTGTTTTTCCAAATAAGGAAACCATGTTTTCCAAACTCATTATATAAATAATTGCATATCTGCCCAAACAGGCAATTTACAATTTCAATGCGGACGCATTAATTCGCTCGATTCCTTGCGGGAACCCGGTATAGTCTGCGAGTTAGTGGAATGAAATGGGCAGGGGACACTACAATCATAGTGTGCTACAAGGAGAAAATTTGGGTTGGAAGGGAAGCGTGCCTGGATAGCCTATTTGGTTAAGGCGACCGCTAGCCCAGTCCGGGAAATCCGCGTTCGAATCCCGGTCCAACAGAAATTTTCATCTTTGCCATTGGATTTATTTCAGTGCCCTGAAATGGTCGAAATGTTTAAATATTTCGAATTCGTAAAATTACGGCCGTTAATGTCAATAAATGGTGTCTGTTCTTTCGGGCATGTCCGAAAAGAACAGACACCATACAAATAATTGATTTAGAAAAGATCTTACCTGTGGCTGTTACATTCGGTTTGCGGCGTCCTTAGCAGAACTATTTAGCGATATAAAGGTCACGAAAATGGAAGCACGCCTTTCGCATTACTATATACCAAAATATACTTCAACAAAAAGCGACATTTTGGTTATACAGATTAGACATATATGTGAGACTGAACAGTTCAAATTTCTAGGTGTGCAGATAGATACGAAGTAAGACGTCGTGGAAAGCCCATGTTCATGATCTTGTTCAAAAACTAAATGCTGCGTTTCAGAATGATATTTTCGCTGTGCAGTGGAATGTGCACTGATATCGAACTTTCTGTGTGCCGGAACCGGGATTGGAACCTGGGACTTTTGACTTTCGCGGGTATCCGCTCTACCGTCTGAGCTGCCCGGGCAAGCTCTACGGCCCGTACTTCTCCTGCGCAACATCAGAACTTGTCTGAAATTTGGAAAGTAGGAGGCGAGGAACTGTCGGAAGTAAAGCTGTGAGGACGAGCCGTGAAGCGTGCCCGGATAGCTCAGCCGGTAGAATTGTTGCCTGCGAAAGGAAGAGGTTCGAGGTTCGAATCACAAGATCTCTCATGGAACAACCTAGAACAAACACGAACGAATACTCGCAAACAACCAATCTACCTGAAAAAAATAAAATAAAATAAAATAAAATAAAAATAAAAATAAAAAAATAAAATCCCGATTCGATTACAAAGTTTTAACCTGCCAGGAAGTTAAAAATGTTACGGTATTTACCATTACAACTGTAATTGCAATAAGTAATAGTTGAATACGAAATGTAGTCCACTTTGCTTATTTTCATTCACTCATAAAGGAAGGTGTTATTTTTTGGGTGCAGCTCTTCTGATTCAGAAAGTATGTTTATGGCGCAGAAAAGGGCAGTTCTAGCAAAACGTAGTGAAAGCTTGCGAACGTCTCAGTAGCCTAGGAATTCTGACACCGGCGTCTTAAGACACATTTTAATGTCATTTGTTGTTAACGATATCAATATATTCCCAAGAATAAGCAGCTTTCACTCCGTTAATATTACACAGAAATCGAAACTGGTCATCTAATTAGTCCTTGTGCAAAAAGGATTGCAATATTCTTCTGCTATTCTTCTGCATCTAGTTCCAGCTCATTTCAGTTTTATGAAGGGCAGAAACCATGATTCTGGTGATGTTTCTTTTATTATTACTATACGCTTTTAGATTTCATCTGCTGTATTTAACATCTAGTTTTTAACTTAACTTTTAATGATTTCCCTAAAATGTAATAGAAGCGTGTTCAAATAAATAAATTTTTTCCCTTTCCACTCGGGCCGATACGTGACACTTACGTGGCAGCGATTTTTTAAGTTTGTTTCTTTGTGCTGCCTACTTGTTAGTTGTGGGTGATATCGATTTCGAAAGATGTAGGCTTCGGGAATGTAGTGTTTACTTTTGATATCAGAAATTATTGTTCTGAAGTAGCCCATATAAATCAACTACTAAGTTTCTAACTATTTTGATTAGATATTATTGGATATCTAGCTGAAAACCCTGAGTTGCCCGGGTATTTATTTATTTATTCCGGTCCTGAGTTAGTTAGTACATCTCCTATTGGTTCTCTCTCTGTCCATCTCCTTTTTTCCAAATTCATGTTATATTTATTGGAGAATATATAAGAAATAACGCCGTCTTGCATAATGCACAAAATTATAAGTGCAATATCCAAAGACAGATAGTAGTAAAAAAACAAATGACATATAAAATTCGTGCGATCTCATATTTATTGAATTATATGTTGTACAATTGTATAATTTTTCAGGTATTTATTCATTTGTATAAGTGCTGTATGTCTGTAAAATCTATTGCGAATACTATTAGTAGTAAAGAAGTAATAGATTAAAACTTCGTGCGTGATGGGACGATTTTCCGTAAACTTTACTGTTTATGTGCTCATATCTCGTGTCGCACTGTGATACAATTACGAAAGTACATTCAGCTGTATGTATGTATCCTGTCTGTAATATTTCCTGCGGCTACAATTTTTAGCGTAGAAATTATAAATTGTAACGTCACACCCAACGGCGTAGTTTTAGTCCATGAACAGCGGAAAAGTAGTAAGCGAGAAACTTTTTTCCTTTCATAATTTTGCTATGGTTGTCAGCGAAAAATAGTTCAATAAAGGTTTGAAATTATGTTTAAAGTTTGTCGCAAGTGGCTAAGTAATCTCGTTCTCATACATTGTATTCATAAAGTCCCGCTTCATTATGTGGCAGTTTCTTACAACTCCTATCGTTAATGACGTTATATCTCCTGAAACATGTGTCGTGTGTGTTTCTTACCATTGCAGAATTGGTACCTCACCTACCAAATTTGGTTGAAATCGGTCCAGTGGTTTAAGAGGAAATGTGCAACATTGTCGCGTAATGCAACAGTTTTCTTCGCATCTCATTGTTTATAACGACATATCTCGTAAAATATGAGTTGTAGGTGATCCTTACACTTACGGTGACCGTACTCATAGATTGAAGTTTTCGTGTGCAAAATTTCATAAAGATTGGAACAATACTATAGATATGTACGCATTACGTACATACAAATACACGGACACTTTGCTTCATATATGAAGATAATTGGATAAAAAAGGAACGGCGAACGAGTAGAAAGGGACGGTTCCCTATGATTATCAGTGAAGTAGTTCCCAGAAATGGTTTGCCCATCTCTATAGCGAGCCTTCTACGTCTTATGGTACATCAGACTTCTATTGAAAGATATTCCATGGATGATACACTTATCAGAGGCCCTAGGTAACGTGGAATCAGGAAAATTCGTATCGTTGGCAGGAGTCACTTCTCCTGACGTGGGTGTTCTACAATGAAGGTCTCTAAAGGACACTAGATTCAGTCTTCCATGAAATCACTCTCCGTTATGTCAAGGTCAGCTCGCTTTCGACCTGACCAGGAGATCGACGGAAGAAGACAGGAGCCGACAGGCTATTCCCATTAAAGAACTTTAGGAACAAGACCGACAACGCAGTACAAGATACCGAAAGTGGTTTACCATTGCTACCGTGACACGAGTGACAACGCGTGTCCATTAGGAAAGAAACTCTGACCTCGAATGCCGGTAACCGCGCCAAGCCATGGTTAGAACAATACTCGATCGTAATAAAAACTGAGCCCTCTGTCATTTATATTCAAAATGATTCTTATTTTCATATAGAGAAAGACAATAACAAAAAGTCAGTATCATAGGAAGACAATTAGAAAAACTGAAAATAATTCAATGACGTCAGAGCATCAGTATATTTTCAGTCTACAGCATTAAAAAAAATCCTTCTCCTTAAATTAATTGAAATACATAAAAACACTTATGCTGGATACCTAATAATGCTTATATTAGTCGTAAAATGCAAATGCGGAATTTTTATGAATTGTTTTGCTGGCTTTGTAATGAGGTCGCCGGCCGCGGTGGCCGAAGGGACTGAGGCGCTTCAGTCACGGTCTGCACGACCACTACTTTCGGGGGTTCGAATCTCCCCTCGGGCATGGATATTTGTGCCGTCCTAGTTCGTAATTAGTTCATAAGTAGTTCGTAAGTTTAGGGACTGATGACCCCGTAGTTAAGTCCCATAAGATTTACAAACATTTAAACATTTGTAATGAGGTATCTTTATTTCTCACCAAATAAATTCTCTACCTTATAAATGTTTGTGGTGTACATCAAATCCTTAATGCAATTTCTCTTTTGAAGAATTGTAATAATTACCTTCTTGATTGTCAGCACACACACCTTATACCGAACAAACTGAAAATTTACTTCCAGCATCTAACTGGCTCGAAAACTGTAAGTTTTTCCTTACTTGAATGCCTCTGAGCTAGTATCTTCACTTCTGTTGTGTGGTTGGAGCTGCTTTGATCTGATGGAACAGGGTCTAGAAAGTCATTCTCACTTTGTTAGGGCTATTCCGCTCCGCGTCACCCTTTGTGCTAAAATCATTTGCAATATTTTCTAAGATAAAGACTTCGGTTTACTTCATACAAGTTTTCGATCAAAGATTCTAACCTTGAGTGTAATCTGTTCAGAAATCACCAAAACGCAGCCGTGTTACACGTAACTCGTTCCTGTATGGCTAAGTCGGTCACTGAAACTGCGGACAAAGAAAGCTAATTTGCTCTTATCTACCCTTGGGTATGTCTGTACCAGAATACAGATTTAGTAATTTCTTTGTTTATCTGCATTTTTAAAAACATTTCTCGGAGACTTGTCACAGACTTAATCGTCTCCATTCTGAAACGTGGCCTCAATCGTAAGCGTATTCACATAATTTCAACAGTACCAAACAACAACCACAAAAATCTCACTCTTGATTACATTGGATTAGATGTACTTTTCGTTCCAGTTGATCCAAATTGAGGGAATCCTCTTGGATGCAGAACTTGTCAGAAAACAAGATACACAATAAATACTTACAAAATGAGAGCAGATGTGATAATGGACCTTCCACAGATCCTAAATGTAATTGCCCCTTGTAGATGTTAAATCAGTCAGTAAAACTATATCTTAAGAACATTTACATTTTAAATGACAACTTATTACTGCATACTAAATGTTGAATATACGAGGGACAAATAATAATTCTTAGGCTTTTTTCTTTTTTTACGATACTTATTTATAGCCGGCCGCGGTGGCCGAGGGGACTGAGGCGCTTCAGTCACGGTCTGCACGGCCACTACGGTCGGGGGTTCGAATCCCCCCTCGGGCATGGATATTTGTGCCGTCCTAGTTCGTAAGTAGTTCATAAGTAGTTTGTAAGTTTAGGGACTGATGACCCCGTAGTTAAGTCCCATAAGCTTTACAAACATTTGAACATTTGAACTTATTTATAATGATCACATTGCTGCGTAAGATTAGAACTGAAGTCAGACTGAACACAATATTCACATTTTTTAATATTACATACAATAAAATTCATCAATAACTTCTGCTAAAAAATTCATCAGTGGAGCAGAGGGAGTTGGCCATCAAAAAATCCTTTAGACTTTTTTCAAAATTAACGTATTTGTGAGTTAAATTTTTTATGAACTGCTGGCATGTCATTGAAAATGTGTATTGCTTAAAAGTGGACATTCTTCTGAGCCAAAGTAAGTGACCTTAAACCTATGTGACAGCTCTTCTTGTTTCTACTGCTGATCCCATGAACTAAGATAATGGTTTGAGAAAAGAATATATTGTTGAAGACAAATTGCATTAGAGAATAAATATATTTGGAAGCAGTAGTTAGTGTCCGCAGTTCCTTAAATAGTCCTCTTATTACAAAGGGTGGAAAGAAAATAATGAGAACTATTCATCATTTTGGATTTGAAGCTGCTATTTTTCGTTTTCAAGAAAGAAATCTTGTATGAGTTCCGTCTGTATGCAAAACACTTTATTGTGGCCATTACACGAGTCAGCACCTCTGTGCCGTCATCAGTGGTTTTTTTTATTTGTTTCAGGCTCAGATTTACATTGTACGGCCATGTAGGGACATTTTACATCATACCTTTGTTATAGTTGGTTTGGGCATACACCCACAATACACATATTCCTCAGACTACTTGCTGTCACAATCCCTATACGCTTTGGTAAAAACCAACTGGGTACGTGTACATGTTTGTAAGAGTAACCAATCTTGAGAAAAAAAATCGTACTGCCGTGTTTTACAGCACACATTAGGATTTCTTGCAGTTCTAAAACGAAATAATAATAATATACAACATATTTTTATTTATTATTTTTATTATTTATGTATTTATTATTTTTAGTCCGAAATATTTGCAAAAGTAGGTCGTAAAACAAGCGAGTCCGATTTTTATCTTTTTTTTTTTTTTTTTTTTTTTTTTTTTACTTTTCTGCCTTTTTGGGAGATCTGTTCAAAGAAATTCAGTTACGAGAAAAATTTATGTATTTGGTGTCGCGTCCGAAAATAACGAAACCAGTACCAATAAGGATGAATCATGATTATTAATTATGATTTTTATTTCTTTATAAAATGTAATATTCTATAATACATTCTGTAATCACTATGTGAAAATAGCAAACTTAAAGAAATTATCTAACCTCCACTAAATGACGTACAAAAAAAAAAAAAAAAAAAAAAATTCAAAACAGAATTTACTCGATATTAAATCGTGAACAACTTTTTATTGAAGTTTTTTTCGATCCAACGTGTTAAATAGCGGAGACAGGACATAGTGGCGCCCTATAGCTGCGTCCGGTTGCGCAACCAGACGGAGTTTCTGGTCACTGGTGGCCAACAGACAAATCTGTAAAATTTGGTGCCGATCAGTTGAACGGTGCGATCTAAGAAGTGGGAACTCGTTATATGTAAAGGCGACTGTTGCCCAATATTAGTGGCAAAAGTCAAGTAAATCGACAATTTGTGTCTTATATGTACATTCACGGTTTTGAAACCTTACAACTCTATTTTCACTAATGCCTGTATCTGTTTTGATGCTCTTTACTAGCTCAGGATTATTTGTTGCCAGGTGATGAAGGGTATTTTCGCAACCATTTACTATTCTAGTGGATTAATGAACTAACTGTTCGAAGTAGTTTTCAGAAAAAACATTCAGAACTGGTTCGGACGATGTTTTATATTTGCCTCCGGTTTTGAATACGTATTTATGCCAATATATCGAGGGTAAATTAAAGTCGCCACCGATTATAACAGTATACATCAGGCACCTGTTTGAAATGTGATTCAAGCTTTCTTTGAACATTAAGGCAACTGCATCGTCTGCGTCAGGAGGCCGATAAAAAGATCCAATTATTAATTTATTCCGGATGTCAGGTATAACCTCTATCCATACCAACTCACAGAAAGTATCTGCCTCAATTTCGCTGCAGGATAAACCGTTTGTAACAGCAATAAACACCCCCTGTTTTATTTAATCTATTCTTTGTGAAGACCATTTGGCCCTTTGTAAAAATTTGGGTCGAACTTATCTCTGGCGTCAGCCAGGTTTCAGAACCTATAGCGATTTGGGCCTCAGTACTTTCTATCAGCGCTTGGAGTTCTGGAACTTCCCCAACACAGCTACGACGATTTACAACTGTTACACCAATTCGTCCTGTGTCTGACCTGCACCCTTTGAATCCCATTTTGTGAGTTCCCGAGGCCCTCTAACCTAAAAAAAAAAAAAGCCGCCCAGTCCACGCCACACAGCCCTCGCTACCCGTGTAGCCGCTTCCTGAGTATAGTGGACTCCTGATCTATTTAGCGGAACCCGAAACCCACCACCCTAAGGCGCAAGTCGAGGAATCTGCAGCCTATACGGTCACAGAACCGTCTGATTCAGACCCTCCACTCGGCTCTGAACCAGAGTTCCGCAGTCAGTCCTGTCGACTATGCTGCAGATGGTGAGTTCTGCCTTCAGTCTCGCAAGCAAGAGTGTCAGTCTTTACCATCTCTGATAGCCGCTCAAGACAAGGGAGACTCTCTTCTGATCCAAAGCACAGGGCGTCTAAAGCATCCCCGCGGGCGACATACTACAGCGGCGCCCACACAACGCAATCTCAAGCGTTGCCAGCGAAGCCAGCGCCGCCGGAAGCTGCGAGCGAAGAGTCACCAACTCGGCCTGCACCCCTTCATTTCTGTTGGGATTTAAACCGTGGGAGAATACACAAAAGTGTAACTTTGACGTGAATCTAAGCATACGCACGAGGACACTAAACTGTTACTTTGATGCGAATCTGAGTAAATATACGATCGAGGATACAAAAGTTTGATAAACAGTGAGCTTCGAAAAATATGTACCTAACAATCAACTGTTTATTAACGCGAGCTAATAAATCAAAATATAAACACTGATTTGTCAACTAAACGCGATTCTGAATAAATAAATACGCGAGCACACGAAAGTTTGATGAACTGTCAGAGAAATCAAGCACGAAATGAAAATAAGTCGCTTCTAGAAGAAGCCGATAACTTACAGTGGGTAGCTGCTGATGCGCAACAAGTGGGTATAAGCCGGCGGTCACTGAGCAAATCAATCATTTAATCATTAAAATAACGACGTTATTCGTTACGGCGAGTTCTATTTGCGAAATTTCAATCACCGACTTTTAGTTCTGAAAGTGAAAATAATTTGCTAGCACCCACCTACATAGGGAGACATGACCATCCCAATAAAATTAATCAGATCGAAAACGGGACGATTTAGGTGTTCTTTCTTCCCCCGCGCTATTAGAGAATGGAACGCTAGAGAAAGGTTATTAAAATGGTTAATGAACCCTCTGCCAGGCACTTTAATGTGATTTGCAGAGTATCTATGTAGATGGTTGATAAAGTGGCACGAAAGGTCTGTCTCTAAATGAAATTGAAATAAATACTTACACAGCTCTGTGGTTTTCTAGAGAACACGTAGCAATTAATGGAAGTTATCATGTTTGTATCATGTCAGCAATCTTTGTCATAATATTAGAAAAATGTTTGAAACACATTAATTTATGTTCGGAATCAACTTCACTCAACCACCACAGCCAAGCGACTGCTCTTTTGACCGGTAAAATTCCGGCTTGTCTTATGGATTTATTACTCAAACCCAACGTTTCGTTCCCGACCGTGGAGGACATTTTGAAGGGGAATCGAGGCACTTCTGTATGTCCGATGCACGCCCTGGCTCGCTACTGATTGCAGCCGAACAATGTGTACGAGGGCTCGAGCGCAGAGGTGTGACGTCAGATGTTATGGATATGCGCGAGGTCAAATCTAGTTTCCAATAGCGCTTTGACCGATGACGTCATGTTTTACGTCATTATGTCCCGCGCGTGGCTTCAGTACTCACTGTTTGCGTTTCTAGGTGGCGTTGTATAATCCTTTTGGTGTTATTCTATTTTTGTAAGATTTAGGTCTTGTTTGACCTATAGCTAACCTTACTTTCAATTTAAAAAAGTTATCTGTAGCGTAGCCCTGAGAAGGTTAGTATTTTGTATTTTATTTTTATTTTTATTATTATTATTATTATTTTTTTTTTGTTTTTTGGTTTTAATACGTGAGAGCGCTTAGCGCCCGAATCTCTTGTTCAGAAACACTCAGTCGATTTACAGTTGTATGTTCGACATAAAGATTTTAGGCCATACAACTTCGAATGCAAGCTTTTCTTTAAAATTACCTAATTATTAAATGTATTTTGAAGGGGTGGTGTCATTAAATAGATTTGACCAGTTAGGGGATATCTATCTACCAATAACGTGTTGTGGTAAATACGCGTCCGTATTATAATCTCTCGATTATGTATGACGTCATATGTGACGTCATTGGTCAAAGCGGTATCGGACACTAGGGTTAATCCACATGCGCGCGCAATTCGTCGTTGCCTATTGCCGTTGTTCGTCGTTAATATCATCCCATGATGGAAGTCTGTTACATTTCTTCTTCAACACCGGAATCCAGATTTCATTTAATTTAACGCCCTAAATTTTACAAGCAGCGCTCCACCTGTAAAATACCGGCCGTCCAAAATCGGTGTGTGAGCGACCAGCGTTAAGTGTGTGGAGGGTCGTCGAGGTAGCGCGGGTGGAGGCGGCGTGGCACAGTGTCCAGGGGAAGCGCCTTGAGCGAGCGGTGCGGCAAGTGTGTCAGCGCGAGGCCCGCGTGTGGCGGTCGCGGCTCGGCGCGGCCGCCTTGACCCTATTGCTGGGTATCGCCCTCAGAGCTGACCACAATTAAGGCTGCCGCCGCTATCCTTGGCCACCGGCGCACGCAGTCTGAAAGCCTGCCGACAGATTTGCGCCGATCTGGGTTAATCGAATGCGGGCGACAGCGCGTCGACGCCCGGCGACAACACGATGGCGAAACGCCCACCGATTCGCTCGGAAACGTACACTGCTCAACAAAATTGAAAGGGCCATTTTTTTCGCAATCTCGTAATCCTCTCCCACTGCTACGCAGAGGTTTTAAATTTGGCTCGGAGGAGACCCGTGGCTTCGGCGAAGCTTCGAACAGCAGAATTTCTTGTTTTGTAGGAGGTGCGGTAGCCTGAAGTCACTATCCCACAGAATTTCTTCACAGTTCTGTCCAACGACACTATGGATGTGCCAGGTGCATTCATGTTACAAGACATCCGATTTCGGCCCACTTTAGTAACACAAACAGTGGGTTGTTTGGCATGGTATTTTGACAGTTCAATTGCAATTTATCTATACTTGTGGCGTCTGTTCCGAAAGAACAGACGTCACTCCTGATTCTGAAGTTGTTATTCACAAAATGTATGACATCAGCTGCGAATGGGAAAAGCTGAAAATGTGTACCCAGCCGGGATTCGAGCCCGGGTCTCCTGTTTGCTAGGCAGTTGCGCTGCGGACACAATGATAACCGCACCTGCAAGGACTACCTAAGCACGCCTCCCGTCAGATACAAATTGCCAGCTCTACCCTGCTCACACTACTCAAACTCGTAGTTTTGAAACTAATTCCCGTAAGAGTAAGGGTTCCAAACTTGTCCACCCCCCCCCCCCCCCCCCCCCCCCACTAACGAAAGGATCATTGCCCAACACCGGCATATTATATATACACGATGAATCACCTAAACCTTTCAGCGCAAATATTGCGTAAACGGAAAATGCGATTGATGTGCGGTTATCACAGAATGGATTGCTAGACAATAACTCATATTGTTAGCCAATAAACAGATTGTAAAAATATCTAGAAAGTGTATTTTTTATGCAAACATACAATTTTTCAAATGGAACAATGGTTGTTTCTATCATGCACTTGAATTTTTGACACCAGCCGTGTACAAAGAATTTTGAACGCCTTTTTTATCACGTTTAGTTTGGCAGATACAACCATTCAAAGTTTTTTTTTTTTTTTTTTGGGGGGGGGGGGGGGTGGAGGCTACGACAGCGTACCTGACTGGCTGGTGGTCATGAGACAGTGGGCCGTGCCCGAAGGGCTAGCCACTCGGCCAGTTAGCTACGCTATCACAGCCTCCGCCTCCGAAACTTTGAACGGTTGTAGCTGCCAAACTAAACGTGTTAAAAATGTCATTCAAAATTCTTTATACACAGCTGGCGTCAAAAATTCCAGTGCATGATAGAAACAACCATTCTTCCATTTAAAAAACTGTATGTTTGCATAAAAAATACACTTTCTAAGTAATATTACAATATGTTTGTTGGCTTAAAAAACGAACCCCTGACTACCAATTCATTCTATGAAAACCGAACATCAATCGCAATTTCCGTTTCCGCAATATTTGCGATGCAAGTTAAACAACAAAAAAAATGTTTGTATAGTCTGTGGGACTTAACTACGGGGTTATCAGTCCCTAAACTTACAAACTACTTATGAACTACTTACGAACTAGGACGGCACAAATATCCAAGCCCGAGGGGGGATTCGAACCCCCGACCGTAGTGGCCGTGCAGACCGTGACTGGACCGCCTTAGTCTCCTCGGCCACCGCGGCCGGTGCGATGCAATGTTTGGTGATTTACCCTGTATACATGTGGCGTCTGTTCCGAAAGAACAGGCGTCACTTCTGAGCCTGCAGTTGTTATTTCTTTATATTCACAGAATATATGACATCAACTGCGAAAGGGCAATTGTAATTGCTAATTACGCCTTAACCGTTCATCTGAGAGAAAAATATAATAAATGGATTCGTCGAGGAGAAACTTCTCCACAGATTTGCTCTCTAATCTTTTTTCCATATACCTCGCTGTTTAGGAAATTTGACACTGCGCGTCTGTCTGTAACGTTTTCTCACTGGTTTGGTCGCGCCGCGATTTCCAGATTTATGTGTTGGCCGCCAGCGACCAAATGCCGGCGGCATAACCAGACGCACCCAGAGGGCGGCATTGTCCCCTGTCTCGGCTATTAATACTTTGGTTAGAAAAAAAAGTTCTCTAGTAAATTTTATTTGGATATTTTTCCATAATTTGACTCTGTAATTTGGTAATACACGTGTAAAGATATGATTACTCATATGCGTCAACCGTTTTTTGATCTAAGTTACTTAAAGGAGGTTCGAAGAATGGTTTGAGACTGCTTTTTCACATGTGGATGAAAACATCGCAGGAAAATACATTTTATAGATAAATAAAAAATATTATAAAACATCAACCTTGATTAATAATCCTGATACTACAGGCTTACTGGTACTGGTTTCGTTGTTTCCGAACAAAATGATCACTTATGTCGCTTCTCCGTGTAATTCCCCTGAAATGACGCCGACATCATTGCTTTGCCACCGAAAGCACTTTTTCAGGTTTCTGCTGTGACCGTTGGAAAATAGCTGATGCAATTTCAGCTCGGCTAGTGAATGTGCGACAATAAAGAGAACGAGATATCACTTCTAAGTTGTCACGAAGAAAATGTTGCGTCGTGTCCGTCCGACATGTTGGAGCGTTTTCTGTAGGAAAGAGTACCCGTGCAGTACCCGACCTTCTTCATGAAATGCTGGAAGTAATTTTTCTCTGCCAAAGATCGTGGTAGGAGGCATCTGTCACCGGTGTGCCCTTTGGAATGTAATGAGTAGGGATTTCGCCATCGCTATCCCAGAACATGTCCACTATCATAGTTTCAGCGCTGGCGCTTACTCGAATTTATTTATTTTTATGGCGGTGAGTACGTGTGTTTCTATTGAGGTCACTGGCGCTTCGCTTCAGGATTGAAAAGCGGCATCAATGCCTCATATATTATAACAATTAAGGAAACGAAAGTCCCATTAGATACCGTCACCACGTGCCAACATGGCACGCGCGCAGCCTTGCCATCCGTCAGCATTCGCTACATCTAGAGGATTGTCGGACTTCCCGGTCCTCATGTAGGATAGTGTGAACGCAACCCACGGAAACGCCAACTTTGTAGCGATGCTCCAAAAGAATTTTCTCCACCCTCTCGATCATGTTGTTTGATTTGATGGGACGAGGCCGTGAGAGTCTTGGTGTGCTGTCCTAGGCGCCGATATGGTAGGCATCCCTTTCGACACCTTTGAATTTCACGTGCCTTCACCAGGCGCACAAGACGCAGCTCTCATTTCAAATGTTCAAATGTTTGTACAGCTTATGGGACTTAACTACTGGGCATCAGTCCCTAAACTTACAAACTACTTATGAACTAGCTAGTACTAAGGACGGCACAAATATCCATGCACGAAGGGGGATTCAAACCCCCGACCGTAGTGGTCGTGCAGACCGTGACTGGCGCGCCGCCGTCCCCTCGGCCACCGCGGCCGGCAGCACTAATTTCAGTGGTGTCCAAACACTAAATCGTTGCGTTTCACACTGGCAATTAGGATTCAATGTCAGGTGAAATGTTACCTTTTTATTTTCCTCTGTAACAAAATGTTACTGGGCGTTAATTTAATGTTAACATTCATTCCTTTTCCGCGTACAATTATGTTTATGTATTTTAAAACAATGGAAGAATCGTTCAGTTTCCTCATCACCACCTTTGCGTGACGTAAGAAACTTGTGGTAACATTTCTTCAAGACGACGCTAATGATCAGATTCCAGAGATGTTTCATCGGTGGTTCAGAGTTCTTATTTCACACCGTCGAGTACTAAAAACATTTTCATGGCCATTGTTTCCCCGAAGAGTACAAACATTGTGTCCACTGTGTTCGCATCGTTAACCGGAGATTTTTGTGTCCGATCTTCAAACTAAATTTACATTCAAACGATACTGCCATCGGTTCCTTGCAATAGGAATTCTGAATCACCTCTTATGGAATCTTCACACGTGGATGAGAGTTTGCACTACTTATTGGCAGATAATGTAAACGTACATATCGTTTCAGCAAGAAGAACCTTTAGTTACAGAAAAGTGTGTCGGACCAGATGGAGCGTATTACATTTAACAATGTAAAATAATAGGGCTATCTTCCTTGCCCAAGTTGTTTAGTATAAGAAGTTGTTGATTGCATAAAACATTGACTAATGAATAGGTTTGTGAGGTTTTGAACTTCCCACCTACTCGTATTTAAAAACGAAGAGAGATATCTAAGCAACAGATTAAATAGGGACCACCACTACTGTATTTTGTGCTGCAGATTGCAGCATTAAGATGGGATAGAAATGATAGTTTAAACGAATGATTAGACGCGGGGCAGAGAGAATATTGTTTTAATTCATGGTAGAGTGATCAAGGTAATGTGAACAGGAATTGTAATGAGATGTAAATGTCAAACAAATTCGTAATGGTCGAATAGGAGAGTGACTGAACCTTTGCTGTAGTAAGTGTACACTACATCCTCTGAAGTTGAATACTTCATCATCTGTTCTCCACCGTAACGAATGGAAAATATACCTATGAAACTCTAATTAGCGCTGCTGAGACTGACGCCACATGCTCTGCATTGTAATTAGATAATTAACTGGCCATCCAGAAAACAATTTTCCTCATCTCTTGACGTGGCATTTTAGAAACGTTGTCCATTAAAACGAGGATAACCGACCTGCTACTCATTTATTAAATATCACATTACTGAACATGCCAAGGCTAATGTGCTCGTGTATTTCAGGGGACATACAATCTTGTACAAGGAAGACTTGTTGTTACTCGATTTAACAGCATGTCCAATAGGCGCAATGAATGTCGTCAGCTGTTCAACGTTATAGCTTCTCACTGAAATTTACTGGCGGATTAGTGAGCACCTGTTGGTAATTTTCTCGCTGTATACTGGAAAAGTAACACAGGTTCAGACTTATAATAGTCGTAGCAAAATGAAGCTATTTCATCGCAACCTATAAATCAAACAGTATTGTAGAATAAATAAATTTTTATAACTCTTTTTTTGATGTAATATTGGCCAATAAGGAACATCTGGCGCAGTAAGACCGGCAGCGTACCAAAGTGTATTAAAAGAACAAAAGGAAACGGATAAAATGATGAAGAATGGGATTGTCTGTGACTTTCGTAGCTTTGAATAAAGAGGAATGCCTAGCGACCAGGGCGACTGCAGTAGTTATTTCCTATAGAACTTGATGATGGTTTACTAAGCAACAACATCGGCATTCTCCTGAATCATTGCTGCATCTTTATAATTACTAGTCCCGATTCGCATTGTAGGTTCTGCCATAAGGTCAATGCAATTGCGATACAATTTTGAGCAGTTGATCTTAAAAGAGTAATGACACTGCCTACACAATAATTCGTACGGTACATGGTGGAGGATATTGTGAGACAGAATTCTACACCAATCTACAGTTTTATTCTGATATTGTTGCAATTTTGCACACCTGATGTTTAAAACCAGAAGAACGTTGCTGTCTACGTAAGATTCCGTAAGGCGCATGGAGGAGGGTATTCCCAACAGACGTTGAAACCAACCGACAGTTTTATCTCGATGTTCATGAAATTTTGCACACTCGACCTTCAAAACAAGAGAAGCATGTGTCTCCATATGATTTAGATCGGATCATGGTCAAGGTTACCTTACTCCAGATCATCATGAAATGTGTCAGATGTATGTTATTTTTCGTAAACAGGGGAGAGAAGAGATGAACAAAGACTAGGGATAGGAGCAGATTAGCAGAGGGCAGAGGGATGGATGGATGGATAGAGATCGCAGGAGGAGGACGGTGAAAAGGAGGAGGAGGGGGAAGAGGAGGAGGAGGAGGAGAAGGAAGACTTGGCGAGGGAGGAGGAGGCATAGGGCGATAGAGGGGGACGGGGATATATATGAACAGAGATAGGAGCACTTTGACTAACAGAATATTGGGATAGGTAAATACCTGAGTAACGCCAGGTTTTGAGCTAGCTTATACAGAAAGATGCGTAAGAGGACAAACCGAAGGGCAGTAAATAGGCATAGAGATACTGGAGGAGATGGACAGAGACAGATTGGGGGATGCAGCGTAGCAGGTATATCGAATTGCCATCCTTATCTAACAATTGCGAAGTACTGCTAATGATGTACGAATCACATTAGGTGGGTGCCCAGAAATCACCATGTTGCATACAGAAAAATACCTGAAAATGATATGATAAATTCCAACATATAACATGATATGTAATGTATTTATATTACACAAACAGAAACTAAAATAACAGTGTTAAAAATTAGGTATTTTGCAACTTTACACAAATTTTTAATTATTGTCAAGTTTGACGTACTATAGCGCATTAGACATTGGGAGTAGAAAGAATGGTAATAATCAAATTTGTAGAGACTTCTGTGCTCTTTAAAAAAAGACCGAAGACATAAAAGAGTTAGGAGCACAAAAAACTGAGATATTTTGAAAAAAGTCCGAAATTTTGGATGTTTTTTGACTGCAGAAAGATTTCCCAAGTTTAGATTCGATAAATACTTGTTCCATAGATCATATATACGACATTTCGTAATGATGTGGAACGTGTCAGTTTAGTAAAAGGTGTCTATACATGACAATACATTAGGGATTTTAATTTCCATTTATTTTAACTTTTTCTATAATTTTTTAAGTTTTTTCTAAATATTCATCTAAAGTGTAGAAGGAGTTGCCGTTCTGAAATTCCTTTAATTATTTGTTAAATACCAGTTTGCTTTCTGTCAGATTTTTGACGCTACTTGGTAAGAGACCGAAGACTTTTGTGGCAGCATAATTCACCCCTTTCTGTGCCAAAGTTAGATTTAACCTTGAATCGTGAATATCACCCTTTTTCCTAGTGTTATAGCTGTGCACACTGCTGTTACTTTTGAATTGGGTCGGTTTTTATGAGTGAATATATATATATATATATATATATATATATATATATATATATATATATATATATATATATATAGTGAACATCCCTAGATCTTGGGTGGGCTCCAGCAATTATTCTGATTACACTCTTTGTGCAAAAAATACTTTTTTTACTAAATGTTGAATTGCCCCAGAATATGATCCCATATGAAAGCAGTGAATGAAAATAGGCATAGTAAACTAATTTACTGAGATGTATATCACCAAATTTTGCAATGGCCCTGATAGCATAAGTAGCAGATCTTTAATGTGTTTCTTCCAATTCAATCCCTCGTCAATGGCAAACACCTAAAATTTTTGAAAATTTCATCTTAGCTACAGATTTATGTTAAAATTCTAAATTTATTAATGGTGTCATTCCGTTTACTGTGTGCGACTGTATATACTGGGTTTTTATCAAAATTTAATGACAATCCATTTGTAGAGAACCACTTAATAATGTTCTGAAATACATCATTTACAATTTCATCATTTAATTGCTGGTACTTATATTGTCAGCAAAAAGAACTAGATAAGCATCTTCATGAATATAGAATAGCAAGTCATCAACATATATTAAGAACAGCAAAGGACCCAAGACCGAAGCTTGTGGGACCCACTTTTTCTTAGAGGTATTACTTGTTTCTTCTGTATCATTTGATCTGCTTATTTCAACTTTCTGCACTCTTCCAATTAAGCATGATTTAAACCATTTGTGCAATGTCCCACTCATACCACAATACTTAAGCTGGCAAAACTAAAATTGGCAAAACTTAAGTTGCGAAAACTTTAAGTTGGCAAAACTTGGTTTTCTAATCTTTCCAACCAGATGAACGAGTTCTACCCCATCTTGAAAGCTTCCCGTCTGTAAGACACAACTAAACGATATATGTGAATAAACAAATCCTATGCTTACTCGTTGTCTTCATACTTTTGCATCGTGTAAATTAGAATGCTCACGGTTGTAACACCTGACTTCACACACACTGTATAGATGTAAGGCTCACACGCAAAGAAAAAAAATTACAAATAAGCATTTGCACAAGCAGTAACGTTACCTCCAGGAATCCTTCCCCTGTGGCGGCAGCTCAAAAACTCTCTCTCCTACCACTACTGCCGGTATTACCACTGGCGTCGCAGCGCCAGCAGCGTAGCTGCTCTCAGATGTTACTGCGTACTTGTTACATCCAAGTGTAATAAATATCGACTTTCTCAGTGAAACGTCAAATGAAGAACAATGTTTACAAAGGGCATCTTATGTAGAATTTCTTATAATACATTAAAACAGGAACCTCAGAATCTATTCGAAAGTATAGGTTTTTTTCTGACAGTTTGACTGGGCGTACTTATACCAGTTTCTTCAGACAGACAGAGAGAGAGAGAGAGAGAGAGAGAGAGAGAGAGAGAGAGAGGCTCTCGGAGTGAACGAACCCATGAGAGTCAGGATAAAAGTTGGTGTGAGTCGGTGAAGTACATCTACATCTACATAGATACTCTGCAAATCACATTTAAGTGCCTGGCAGAGGGTTCATTAACCACTTTCATAACTTTTCTCTACAGTTCCATTCTCTAATAGCGCGCGGGAAGAAAGAACACCTAAATCGTTCCGTTTTCGATCTGATTTCTCTTATTTTATTGGGATGGTCATGTCTCCCTAAGTAGGTGGGTGCTAGCAAAATATTTTTTGACATTCAGAAGTAAAAGTCAGTGATTGAAACTTCGCAAACAGATCACGCCGCAATGAATAACGTCTTTCTTTTAATCATTTCCACCCCAATTCGTGCAACATTTCCGTGACGCTTTCCCCCCTGTAACGTGATAGAACAAAACGAGCTGCCCTTCTCTGAACCTTCTCAATGTCTTCCGTCAGTCCCACCAGGTGAGGGTCCCATAAGGGGCAACAGTACTCCAGGAGAGGACGCACAAGTGTGATATAGGCAGTCTCTTTGGTGGAGATGGTGCATCTTCGAAGCGTTCTGCCGATGAAACGCAACCTTTGGTTCGCCTTCCCCACAATATTTTCTATGTGTTCTCTCCAGTCAAAGTTGTTCGTAATTGTTACTCCTAGGTATTTGGTAGAATCTACGACCTTAAGGTTTGACTGATCTATCGCGTAATTAAAGTTCAGCGGATTTCTTTTAGTGGTCATGTGTATTACTTCACACTTTTCTTTATTTAGTGTCAATTGCCAATTTTCGCACCTTGCAGAAATTTGGTCTAAATAGCTTTGCAGTTGCTTTTGATCCTCTGTTGACTTCACTAACCGATAAACGACAGCATTATCCTCAAACAGTCTAAGGGAGCTATTCAGATTGTCTCCTAAATCGTTTATAAACACGAGGAAGAGTAGGGGACCTATAACGCTTCCCTGTGGAACGCCAGATATCGCTTCTGTTTTACTCGATGACTTGCCGTCAATTACAACGAACAGTGTCCGTCCTTTCTGATAGGAAATCGTGAATCCAATCGCACAATTGGGAAGATATTCCATAAGCACGCAATTTCATTAGAAGCCGCTTGTGGGGTAAAGAGAGAGAGAGAGAGAGAGAGAGAGAGAGAGAGAGAGAGAGAGAGAGAGAGGCTCTCGGAGTGAACGAACCCATCAGAGACAGGATAAAAGTTGATGTGACGTCGGTGAAGTACGGGTGTGACTGGAGTGGAGATGTCTGCTGCGGCAGCTTTTGGCTCGTCCACACGCCGTCTCTGGCTCCTCATCGGCGCGTCGTATAATGGCGCGGCAGAGCCGGCGGCGGTGGTCCGTGTCGCCGCCAAGGCCGCCCCTGGCCGTGCAGAGGCAGGACTTCCGCGCAGTTGCGCAACCGCAGCCGCGGCCGCAGCCGCGGCCGGCGTGTGCAATCGCTGCCAGCGCCCTCTCCCACGCCGCGTGTGTGTGCGTCTGGCCGCATACGCGACACACCACCACTGCTCGCCGTGTCTGCTTATCCCGCACCACCGGAATCACAGGGTGTCCTGCCACGTCAGTTTCTACATGCAGAAGAAGCTGTCGCTTCAAGGCTGGACTCTGGCACATTCGTGTTGGGCTGGGAAAACTCTCAGCGCCGGCCGCGGTGGGCGAGGGGACTAAGGCGTTCCAGTTAGGGTCTGCACGGCCACTACGGTCGGGGATTCGAATCCCCCCTCGGGCATGGATATTTGTGCCGTCCTAGTTCGTAAGTAGTTCATAAGTAGTTTGTAAGTTTAGGGACTGATGACCCCGTAGTTAAGTCCCATAGACTATACAAACATTTTTTGAAAAGTCTCAGCTCTACAGAGATGGAGGTCAACAAAACATGTAATCGTAGGTCAGGACAGTTGTGAGTAGGGCGGACAGCCGACTTCGGTTTATTGGGAGAATTTTGGGAAGATGTACTTCACCTGTAAAGGAGACCGCGTATAAAACGCTTGTACTACCACGTCTTGAGTATTGCTCAAGTGTTTGGGACCCGCAGCAGATCAGTTTAAAGGAAGACATAGAGGCGGTTCAGAGACGAGCAGCTAGATTTGTTACCGGTAGGTTCGACCAATGCGCGAGTGTCTCGGAAATGCTCCGGCAACTCAATTGGGGATCGCTGGAAGAAAGACGACGTTCTTTTCGTGAATTTCTGTTGAGTAAATTTAGAGGGCCGAAATTTGAAGCTGAGTGTAGTACGATCTTGCTGCCGCCTACTTACATTTCGTGTAAAGATCACAAAGACAAGATAAGAGAAATTAGGTCTTGTACGGAGGCATATAGGCATTCTTTTTTTCCTCGTTCAATTTGAGAGTGGAATAGGAAAGGAAATGCCTAGTATTGGTGCAGTGTACCCTCCGCCATGCACCTTACGGTGAATTGCGGAGTATGTATGTAGATGTAGAAGCATTTTCGAAGGTGTAAGACATGCTGAGGGTGGTCTAGACCAGACAACCTGCTAGAGCGAGCTGGCTCGCGCTCGCGCCACAGCAGTAGACTTTCGGATAATAGTTCACGATCGGGAGCGCTCAATTTTGTGCAGGGCTGTGCCGCGAACTAGTTCGCGGCGGCCGCGGTGGCCGAGGGGACTGAGGCGCTCCAGTCACGGTCTGCACGGCCACTACGGCCAGGAGTTCGAATCCCCCTTCGGGCATGGATATTTGTGCCGTCCTTAGTGTTAGCTAGTTCATAGCTTAGGGACTGATGACCCCGTAGTTAAGTCCCATAACCTATACAAACATTTGATTTTGAACTAGTTCGCTCTTTTAGTTCGTCCGCTCCCAGTGACGGCTGAGCGGCGTGGTCTGCGGGTGCGCGGTCTGCGCTTGCTGTTTGAGCCGCTAACGATATCACGCAAACCAAAAGAAACAGTTTCTCGATAATTTCTCACGTTTAAGTTTAGAGTTATATCTATATATTGGCATTATGGAATTTATTAGTCAGATATTGCCCAGTGCAAAACACATGAAAACAGAAATTTTGTAGCACTGAACTATGTAATCTAGCAGGCAGACGCTCACCTCGAAATGACTCATTAGCAGAAGGCCCTCTCGCTATTGCCCGTCGGTCTTCGGAAAAGAATCCAACGAACTATGAAGCGAGATACGTTTGGCATAATCGTCAGGCTATTCCTAGTTCGTCCGCTGCTCCTAGTTCGTCCGCTCTTTTTGGTTTTTGCTATCGCTACTAAAAGAGCTCTTTTTTATGACAGATTTTTATATAATGAATCAGTGTTGCCAAAGCGTGTGTTATTACCCATATTTTGGGGCAATTTGACATCAAATACTTAGGCAAATAAACCAGTTATTTACACGAATGGATGATACAATGGTATTCAACTACTTTGCATACAGAGTACTCGTAGTACTTTATTGTTAAAATAGATTTCTTGTTGCAGTAAACTATGAAATTACAGCTGAGCTGTATGTCAGCTCGAAATGACGGCAACTGGCAGAAGGGAATCACGCGATTCTGTGCGCTCTCGCGTCCTCTCGCTGTTTCCCGTCAGTCTTCGGAAAAGGAGCGGACGAACTAAGAGGCGAGGGATCTGCGAACTAGTTCGCGTAGTTCGCCTGTGCGAGAGATCTTCTGAACTAGTTCGTTCGCGAACTACACAAGACTACACAGCAGTGAGCTGTCGACCGGCTCGCGTTGGCTAATGGTAGCGGACGAGTCGTGAGGGGGCAGTGAGTGAGGTAAAAATTCCAACATAGTAACTTCGCAACGGAGAATTGTCTGGCAGTTTAATCGTACGGCCACTGATATATTCTATGGAGACGTAACATTTCTCGATGGTTGAATAATCTATTCTGTGGCAAATTAACTGTTTGAAACTAGTGTATGAAAGAGAAAATACAATTTATCATGTCGGCAACAACAAGGCATCCTTCCCCAGCTACCTCTTCTGGAGGTAAAGTGCTAGTACGCTAACAGTTTTTAATCTTCTTTTATCCCCTTATGCGCATTTTATGCTGAATACCTGTCTCAGTGTAATGTTTTATATCAGATATAGGTCAATGGCAGATGAAAATTTACTGTTTTAGGTTGTTGTTGTTATGGTCTTCAGTCCGGAGACTGGTTTGATGCAGCTCTCCACCCTACTCTATCCTGAGCAAGCCTTTTCATCTCCTCATAAGAACGGCAACCCACATCCACTTGAATCTGCTTACTATACGCGTCTCTTGGTCTCCCTCTGCGATTTTTACCCCACACACTTCCCTCCAATGCTAAATTTACGATTCCTCGATGTCTAAGAATGTGTCCTACCAAGCGATCCCTCCTTTTAGCCAGGGTATGCCAAAAATTCCTTTTCTCACCAATTCTGTTCAGTACTTCTTCATTAGTTATGCGATCTACCCACCTAATCTTCAGCATTCTTCTGTAGCACCACATTTCAAAAGCCTCTATTCTCTTCCTGTCCGCACTGCTTATCGTCCATGTTTCACTCCCGTACAAGGCAACACTCCACACAAATGCCTTCAGAAAAGATTTCCTTACACTTAAATTAATGTTCGATGTTAGCAAATTTCTCTTTTTCAAAAATGCTTTTCTTCCCATTGCCATTCTGCATTTTATATCCTCTGTACTGCGACCATCACGTGTTATTTTACTACCCAAGCAACAAAACTCATTTACCACCTTCATTGTTTCGTTACCTAATCTAATTCCTTCAGCATCGCCCGATTTTATAAGACCGCATTCCATTATTTTTGTTTTTCTCTTGTTAATGTTCATTTTATACGCTCTCTTCAACACACTGTCCATTCCATTCAACTGCTCTTCCAGGTCCTTTGCTGTCTCTGACAGAATTACAATGTCATCAGCAAAACGCAATGTTTTTATTTCTTCCCCCTGAACTTTAATCCTTATTCCAAATTTTTCCTTGCTTTCCTTCACCGCCTGCTCGATGTACAAATTGAATAACATCGGAGAAAGGCTACAACCCTGTCTTACTCCCTTCCCAACTGATGCTTCCCTTTCATGCCCTTCTAGTCTAATAACTGCGGTCTGGCTTTTGTACAAGTTATAAATAACTCTCCTTTCCCTATATTTTACCCCTGCTGACTTCAGAATTTGAAACAGTGTATTCCAGTCAACATTGTCAAATGCTTTCTCCAAATCTACAAAAGCTAAAAATGTAGGTTTGCCTTTCCTTAATCTATCTTCTAAGATAAGACGTAAAGTGAGTATTGCCTCCCTGGTTCCTACGTTCCTCCTGAATCCAAACTGATCTTCCCCAAGGTCAGCTTCTACCAGCTTTTCCATTCTCCTGTAGATAATTCGTGTTAAAATTTTGCAACCATGACTTATCAAACTAATGGTTCTGTAATTTTCACACCTGTCTGCGCCTGATTTCTTTGGAATGGGGATTATTATATTTTTCTTAAAGTCTGAGGGTATTTCGCCTGTCTCATAAATCCTACACACCAGTTCAAATAGTCTTGTCGTGGCTGGCTCTCCCAGAGACTTTAGTAGCTCTGAAGGTATGTCATCTACTCCTGGGGCCTTGTTCCGACCTAGGTCTTTCAAGGCTCTGTCAAATTCATCTCTCAGTATAGCATCTCCTATTTCATCTTGATCTACGACCTCTTCCCTTCCTACCACATTGTCTGTAAGTTCATTTCCTTTGTAGAGCTGCTCTATGTACTCTTTCCACCTTTCAGCTTTCCCTTCTTTGCTGAGAACCGGCTTCCCATCTGAGTTCTTGATATTCGTAGAGTTGCTTTTCTTGTCCCCAAATGTCTCTTTTATTTTCCTGTAGGCGGTATCTACTTTTCCCCTTCTTATACATTCTTCTACAGATTTGCATTTGGCTTCTAGCCACTCCTGCTTAGCCATTTTGCACTTCCTGTCAATCTCATTTTTTAATCGTCTGTATTCCATTTTGCCTGTTTCATTTACTGCATTTTTATATTTTCTCCTTTCATCGATTAAATCTAGTATTTCCTGCGATATCCAAGGATTTTTTGTAGGTCTTGCCTTTCTACCTATTTTGTCCTCTGCTGCCTTCACTATTTCATTCCTCTTCTACTGTTTTATTTCCGCCTGTTTCTGTCAATTGTTGCCTAAATCTCCCTCTGAAATTCTCCAGAACTTCACTTTCCTTCAATTTATCTAAGTCCCATCTCTGTATTTTCCTACGTTTCTGCAATTTTTTCAGTTTCAGCCTACAGTTCATGACTAACAAGTTATGGTCAGAGTCTATATCTGCCCCTGGGTACGTCTTGCAGTTTATAACCTGGTTCCGGAATCTATGTCTTACCATTATAAAATCTATCTGATACCTTCCGGTGTCTCCTGGTCTCTTCCATGTATACAACCTTCTTTTGTGATTCTTAAACCAGGTGTTTGTTACGATTAAATCATGTTCCGTGCAAAATTCTACCAGGCGACTTCCTCTTTCATTCCTCCTGCCCAGTCCATATTCACCTACTATTTTTCCTTCTCTTCCTTTTCCTACAACCGAATTCCAGTCTCCCATCACAATTAAGTTTTCCTCTCCCTTAACTGTCTGAATAATTTCCTTTAGCTCCTCATATATTTCTTCGATCTCCTCATCATCAGCAGAGCTAGTTGGCATATAAACCTGTACTACTGTTGTCGGTGTTGGCTTCGTATCTATCTTGACAATGATAATGCGATCACTGTGCTGCTCATAGTAGTTTACCCGCATTCCTATTTTCTTATTCATTATCAGTCCTACTCCTGTGATACCCCCAACTGATTTTGTTTTTATAATCCTGTACTCACCTGACCAGAAATCCTGTTCATCCTGCCACTGAATTTCACTAATCCCCACTATATCTAACCTCAACCTATCCATTTCCCTTTTTAAATTTTCTAATTTTCCTACCCGATTAAGGGATCTAACATTCCACGCTCCGATCCGTAGAATGCCAGTATTGTCTTTCCTGATGACAACATCCTCCTGAGTAGTCCCCGCCCGGAGATCCGAATGGGGGACTATTTTACCTCAGGAATATTTTACCCGAGAGGATGCCATCATCATATGTTCATACAGTAGAGCTGCATGTCCTCGGGAAAAGTAACGGCTGTAGTTTCCCCTTGCTTTCAGCCGTTCGCAGTAGCTGTGTGGCAAAGCCACATGAGCTAATGTTACAAGGCCAGCTCAGTCAATCATCCAGACTGTTGCCCCTGTAAGTACTGAAAAGGCTGCTGCCCCTCTTCAGGAACCACACGTTTGTCTGGCCTCTCCACAGATACCCCTCCGCTGTGGTTGCACCTACGGTACGGCTATCTGTATCGTTGAGGCACGCAAGCCACCCCACCTCGGCAATGTCTGTGGTTCATGGGGGTGGACTGTTTTAGGTATAGGATTTTATTCGGTTTTTAATACATGTTTGACGGAACCCCACTTTTTCTACAAAAGGGATTTTATAGATGGTTTTATAGGCAAGTTGATTACAACTTGAGAATAATGATGGGGATCAGCTAGTTTAAAGTCAATCTAGGATATGGTTATGACTTGAATGAAATAAGCACGTGATGATGCAAATTTAATTTGCGAAACCGGTCGTGAGTTCTTAGTAAAGAACTTTTAACAGTCGTAGTGATGTGTTGTCAAGAAAATGAGTCAATTAGACTGTGGTTGGCCGATAAATAAAGTATTGAAAAAACGATTATTTATTGTTTATATTGCTTTCGTACTGTGTATCAAAAATGAAAAAGCTACACTTAATTGCATGTAAATAACTCTTCTCGAAGCTCTACTTCGAAATAAGGTACGAAAAGGAATTACAATGTGAGAATATTATAAAATACATCTATAAAATTCTATGATGGAAGTTCGAACCTGGATCCACGGATCGACAGTCGAAGCTCTAGATCGCTCAACCGGCGATGGCGCTCGGAATGTCGTTCATGTTTACGAGAGCCCAAACTACAGCATGAAAACACGAAAAATGTTAATTACTCTAACGTCATTAACTTTTCGCACCATAAATAGTAGTAAAAGAATGATCATCTCTACACGATAGTTCGATGTGTAGCATTGAAAATGCGGTTTTCCAACTTTCACCTTGATGTTGCAGAAACTACTGTCTAGTAATAAGCCGAAACACGTGTCTCTTTATATTCATTATAGAACGTCACACCGTCTTCTTGTCAGCAGTATGTTCTTTAATCTTAGGACCCGCGCTTTCCGCTCTTCATCTTGCAAGTGTCCATAATCTTTCGCAAGGAAGATATTGTAATGCCGTTGTAAATTAACGCGATATAGGACAGAGAGTGTAACGGAAATCATGCGTGATTTGGGGTGGAATTCGTTACAAGAAAGCCGTTACTCATTGCGATGATATCTATTTGCGAAATTTCTTACACTAACTTTCTCCTCCGAATGCATACATATTTTGTTACCACCAACCTACATAGGAAGACATGATCATCAAAATAAGATAGGAGAAATCAGATCGAAAACAGAGAGATTTAAGTTCTTTCTGACGCGAGCTATTAGTGAATGGAAATGTAGAGAAACATCATAAAAGCGGTTCGATGAACTCTCTGGCATGCATTTCAGTGTGACTTGCAGAGTATTCATGTAGATGTAGAAATTGGTTAAGAGAGTAGATTTATTATAAGCTCGATGTCGTACATCTCAGTTGGTCGTCGTTCCATCAAGAGTTGTTCGCAGTACGTTGCTGTGAAGATAGAGAGTAGGGAAGCAATTCATCTCTTTCGCCCTTTCCGCCTCACCAATGCTCATGGTTTGTCTTACTGGCCGTCCAGAAAACATTGCCTTAAAACTTTTTTTTGTAAAAAACAGTCTTGATTGCATAAACTTGACGTTTTATTTATTTGAACATGACGCGTTTCGCCTCTTCTGGACACCATCAGACGTTGAAAGGGGGGGGGGAGACTTACGAACTTGTTTAAAACCCAACTAAAAATATGTTAAATCTTTCCTAAGACATATTACAATAGCGAGGGTGAAGACTGAAAAAACAGTAGGCCACATAACCACATTCACGTGTTTGACGTGGGGGGGGGGGATGAAAATTGAAGTAATAAAATACCGCTAAATGGCATAGCTTAATAAATAAAATTAATTAACTCTGAAGTTGCAAGGGGCGTCAAATTATTAAAAGTCAATACGGGGGACAACGAAGTCAAAGGTGCGCAAATGCCTCGTAGAAGGCGCGCTTGTGTGCGACAGTAGCTACAGATTTGCATATCTGTTTTTTACCAAAAATATCAATTACAGTTGCTGTGCCAGCGCCACAAAAATATAGAGTGGAGTGATTTTAGTTGCCTTAAACTTGTGTTTCAGTGCCCGCCAGACGTACTCTCCCGGACTGGTTTTTATTTGCAGCATCGGTGCGAAAGAAGAAAGCGTGTTACACCTGTGGTATTACTACAGCAATGTAAAAAAGAAGAACATTTAAAATCCTACAATTTTTAACTTCTATCTTGATGAAAGTGAGAGATTTCATTAGAGAACTAATATCATTAAGGCGTTGATACAGTAGCATCTGATACCAAATGTACACAAATGGAGGATTTAATCGATCTTATTGGGACTATGAGTGTAGTGAATGTCACTCACGGTCGCAAAGTTGATGTAATTTTATTTATGAAAATGCTTTTATAATTGTACTCGCTATGCTATTAGAGTACGTCACAATACTAACCACCGCATGACTTTCAGGTACATTTTTCTCAGCTTCGGACAGTACGCAGTACGTTTCCATCGCTAACAGTCTATCTAAACGTCACTAATATCCTGGCACAATCACACACACTTGTTCCAATTATCCTCGCTGCAAAAATTTTCCCTCGTACTTATTGTATACGTCCAGGCTATTCCTTACAAGGGTAGATAAATAGTTCACCAATGGATGTATGGTACATATCTTTCTTTATACCAACAACGAACTACAATCACATTGTGCGTGTAACCGAAAAATAATATTTCGACCTCTTTCTCAGGCACCTGCGGGAACAATCATATCTTTTCGTTACCCTGGCTTGTGTTATGAAAAGTGTCCTTCCCTCCGCTGCCTGCCGAACTGTGGCAGGCGCCGCATTGTCCCTGGCGCCCATTCCCCGCTGACCAGAGCGTATTCAGCGTCCTTCAGGCCTCCGGGGAGCGGCTGTCCCGCGCGTGACCTTGAATAATTCACCGAGCGTTATTGCCTCTTAACGCCTCACGGCCAATGCCGGCAACTTTTTTCGATGTTCTGCATCTATAGTTCTACCCTCCGTTTCGACTCTGTAAGTTCTTTAGTTCACACGGCAAAGGTAGAACGTAACGTAGCGCTTGGCAGCGTGTTAACTGCGGCTGAGATTCTAATGACCGCCCGAGTATATTTGAAGAAGAAGATATAGATTTTCAATTAATTAAAACTTGGTACAAATTAACCATCACATTTAATGGCTGCTATCAGCAACTGCATTTGTTGTATAATAATCAGTGATTATAATGTTGATGGTGCTGGTGATACTACTGCCTATAGAGTATGAAAAGGTTTCTCACCGACCACTAAAGATCGTAAAACTGGTTCACAGTCTAATTATTTGAGGGATTTCGAAATAACTATGTCACATTCAAACAGTCCAACAAAGTATAGATACATTTTAAAGTTGTTTTGTAATGTCTCATTATATACCGTGCTCATATTGCGGAGAAGTGGCACATGACCCAGGGCAAACCAATATGTCGACGTTTGCGTAAAAACCGCAAAAATTTAAAGTTCATGGGCAGGAGGTGGTCAAAAATAAAATGAACACTAGATAAAGCCGCAATATTTATTTTTTAGTAGGGAGCCCACTATTGGCTTCCATGAAAAAATTCGTGAAGAGTCTTATAATCTATAACATTCTATTGGAATAATTATTGTATCAAAACACCCGTTAATTGTTTCAGTGATGATCGACCTGTTAATTTGATCCGCACCCCCAACTCTAAAATTCCCCATATTTATGGGCAGACGTGGCGATCTTGCTGTCCAGGGAAGAAGTTTGGTAATTTTATGCTGCTGTAGATAGAACAACTGAACATTTTCGGCTGTGTGTATGGGCGAATTATCGTATTATTTTTAATCCGTGAGCTTGGGGATTGATATCCCCCAAGGGTGCTGTGGTTTCATTGACGCCCATAATGTCAACAATGTGAGGCCTTTCCGTATCGATTTCGGACAGTTGAAAGGTCTGAAATATTTTCTTGTCACCCATTAAAATTACAGAGATACGTTCCCACAGACACGAAACGCTGTTGTTTGATATTTCGATACAGACGCTGGTAGACTAGCAACGCCAGTCAGTCTCAATGAAGAAAGACACTGACACATACAATATAAACAACTTACCCAGTGGGAAATAGTTCACACCATGGACATGTATTAGGAGGAATTTACCTGTTATCTAGACAACTAAAGTATTCACATAAGAGAAGGGAATAAAAAACTAATTTACATACATATTACTTGCTCAAAGAACAAGCTAAAAAAGCAGACTTACAAATCTCCTTTCAGAAAACCAAATTTATGACAAACATTAACACAACTCCAAACTTAATGGTAACTAAATAAGGAAAAATTGAGAAAAGAAATAAGTTCAGCTATCTAGGAAAAGTAACTGAACGAGATATTTCAGAGAAAGAAGCCATTCAAGCAAGAGTTAGTAAGATGAAAACAGCATATTACCTCACTAAGGACGTATATAATAAGAAGTCGATATCCATCAATGCTAAACTGGCTCACTACTCTACAGTAATTCGATCAGAAGCTCTCTATGTACTAGAATATTCGACTCTGAACAAAAAGCCAATGATGAAATCACTGAAAATTACTGAAAGAAAAATATTAAGGAAAATCCTGGGACTAGTTAAAGAGCAGACACAATACAGACTGGGTCATAATAGTGAAATCTATACACATATTGAAAAAATCACTGATGTAATTAGGGAAAGAAGAATAGCTATCTACGCTCACATACAAAGGATGGATCCCAACAAACAAAAAGACTGATCTGTTACTTCAGTAAACTAAAAATGGACAGTACATGGTGCAAAGAAGTTGGAAGGGACATGGACGAGCTCCAAATGAGCCAACAAGATATTGAGAAAAGACTACTACTCAGAAAGAAATTAAAGGATGCGAAATGTTTCCAGGAAAAACCGAAGAAAAAGGCTGGAGCCAAGTGGACCGAAGAAAGAAAAGAGAAACATCGGAAAATCATGAGAGAAATATGGAGGAAAAGAAAAGAGAAACAGTTGAAATAACCGTTGTCCATAGTGGCTCACACGTAAAAGAAGAATTACTTATTGCCCATTAATTATCTGGTACTCATACCCTGAGGTGATATAAATGTTGATTGGCGTTATTTGCGGAGATTTGTAATATGACGTGACCTGGAAAAACTGCGTCAGTGCATGTTTTCCTTTCTTTTTTCTTTCTTTCATTTTTTTTCTGCCATCGAGACTGAGGGCTCATTGTTCAGTTCGAGGTTAAATGTTTCAGGCATGAAGTCGATCAACTGTACTTAACACACTCCACAAATCAATAATTATGTACCCTCCGAGAACGATCGGTTTCAGATGAGTAATGGGCAATAAGTACCATGTGTGTAAATTAGTTTCCTTATTGCCTTCTCCTATATGAATACATTAACTGATATTGGATCTTCCTCCCCATATCGAATAGATAAGCGTTTTTACTGTAATTGCACTCCATAGGCCGTATTCAAACCGTATGCAATCACATACAGAACAAGTGAATCCAAACGAGTTGTTATAGAAACGCTTAGTGAACTCTAAGTTGGCAGAGATAGTATCGGACTTGGTAATTTTGCTTACTGGTTCTGAGGTCTCGTCAGGTAAGATGTCTTCTTATTCCTCTAGACATGTTAGCTGATCAGTATTCATCTTCCGTTTTAGTTAGTACTTCTTGTTCTCTTCAGTCACAGTATTCCTTTTCTTTTTCTCTTTCATTGCTCTGCAGGCAAGCATCTTCTCACCTTCGCTTGCACTGGAGTAAACGAGTTGTTCATCGAGTACTCTGCATATTCTTGGCGCTCTTTCTCCTCTCGCTGACGTTGATGTAAACATCGCATTCGTTCTCTAGACGATAACATGGCACTTACTAATGGTTGCACTCTCAGAGCACCTTGCTCACAAAAAGCAATCAGGCCACAAAACGCATTCAACAAAATTTCAAGGCTAAATACTTCAATTTTTCTGTTACGTGATCGATGACGTAGATCGTTTTAAACGTAAGCTGTCGCATACGGAACAAGCGAAACGAAGGGAGTTGTCATGGAATTGATATTTCCATTTTCAGGTCATGTGACCTATAACGTCACTTCCGTCACGTTTTTCGGGTTTGGTCTCCAGAGCATAGAAGTCTGCATATCAAAAGATCTGGTACGAATACCGCGCATCGTTTTTTTTTTTTTTTTTTTTTTTTTTTTTTTTTTTTTTTTTTTTTTTTTTTTTTTTTTTTTTAACCAAAATCGCAGGGGCGCCAAAAGAAGCAGTGAAATGTCGTAAAAGGCGTGTGATGACCTCTCCATCGTGTGACACGTTCACGGTGACATTGGCTAGGACTGTGGTGAAATTTGATGACAGTATGGTGACAATATCCCATCTTAAATTTCTTAAATTTGTCCTTTTTTTTCTTTTCTTTTTTGCAAGTGTTAACATACTGCTGATTGTAGTGTCCTCAAATCCAAGGATGACTAAGAGGCTCCACGATTTTTCAACATTACAGAGCAAATTTGCAGGAAGCTTTGTGCCAAATTTCAAACTTCTGCATCTCAAATGTGAATAATTTTGTAGCGGAGTGCAGTGTCCTAGCAAAAAATGGAAATTTACCAATTACTTTTGTGAAGGAAGAATCGACGATCAAGATAAAAAAAAAATGTTCAAATGTTTGTAAATATATCGGGAAAACTGCGTGGTCATCAGTCTGTAGCTTACCAACTACTTAAACTAAATTAAACTAACCTACAGTACACCACACACACCCATGCCCCAGGGAGGACTCGAACCTCTGACGGCAAGCAACCGTGCGCTCCGCGGCGAAGCGCCTTAGACCGCTCGGCTACTCCACCGCGGCGATCAAGATCTATTACCCTTCCGTAAAATTCCGGCAGTCTGTGATTTAAGGGTTTCGTTATACATTACTAATTATGCCGATGTATCAAAATCAAAAAGCGATCATAAAGTCGCGTGTAATTGTTGGCCGTGGTCTTGGTATTCCTTTGCTGCCGATAGTTTTCGGGAAAACCACCTTGAATTTGAAAATTCATTACTGACCCAATGCGTCCGTACTTATATAAAAGAAAGCATTAATTCAAAATACATGATAATAATAATGGAGACTGCTTCCAACGTAACCACCATGTGCCATCCGAATGATCAGAATTTTCAGTTACGTGTACGAAAATGCATTACTAATTTCAGCTGTTGTTGTAGTCTTCAGTCCAAAGACTGGCATGATGCATCTCTCCAAGGTAGTGCGTCCTGCGCAAGCCTCTTAATCTCTGAATAAGAACGGCAACCTGCGTCCTTTTGAAGCTGCTTACTGTATTCATCTCTCGGTCTCTCTCCAGATTTTATCCCCCCCCCCCTCCCCCGTCTGCCATACGATCCTCCAATACTAAATATTATGTCTCAGAATATGTCCTCAAAATATCCCTTATGTTACTCAAGACGTGTCAGAAATTTCTTCTTAAATATTTTCAGTGACTCCTCATTAGTTACGGGATCCACCCATAGGTCGTTCTAAGATATTTTCTGAATACTTTGGAATGAGTGGCCCTTTGTTTCCCAGTTGAGTTTCATTTCTTTCCCTCTTTTACCTTTGCATCAATATTGCACTAAAATCATTCGCGCGACAGTGCAAAACTGGACGGTACGCACTGTGTCTTGAACTTGTTTGGAAACGGTACTCGCTGTTGCCCCCAGTGATGGCTACGCCCACTTAGTCCTCACACTTGCAGTCAGTACCGGTCGGTTTTGTCTCGGAATTGTTTTTCCAGTAATGTGGTCCTTCGTTATAAGTGATACACAGCATTATGTATACGTTTACTGATGAAAGTGAGGCTGATATTACTACATGCGTGGGTATACTAAAATTGAAGGATCATTGCAGGGTCAACCATCCGTTTTCGCGACGACGACAACTATTTCACAGTACTTTCGCATCTTTTGCAATTTTTGCCGCGTGGGAGTGGCCGTGCGCACTAATCAGTCTTGCTGCAGAGTACGCGTCTGTTCCCCGTCGGATATTCGAGTCCTCTCTCGGGCATGGGTATGTGTGTTGTGCTTAGCATAAATTAGTTCAAGTATTTTGTAAGTCTAGAGACTGATGACTACTGCAGTTTGGTCCCATAGCTTTACAGACATTTGAATATTTTATTTCCATTCTTCCTCAGTAAACGTGTCCATGCTAATGGGTATCACCGTTACTAGTACTACCGGAAAACCATAGAAATATTCAATACAAAGTTGACGACGAATAGTAAAGAAATCATAACTGTTATAGGAGCAAGTTAATGTTTGCAGTTAATTTCTAAATAATGTGCGTACGGTATAATTGTGCAGGTATTTATGGTGCAATATATACTACCGCTCATAAATTTCAATACACCGAATAATTGGCATCTAGTTCTCCGTAGATAAGATCTAATACTGTGGGTACCGTTGAGGAAGCAAAGGAATAGTACAACAGTTGTCCACATGTCATGATTTTTGTATGTGGTCATCGAGATACAATAGTAGCCAACAAACACTGTTGTGTACATAAACGTTATGTAGCTATCTGATACATTTGTTTACCTATTTGCCGAGGGATGCCGCATCTGCTGCACCTGTGTTGATCCTTGTAGTGGTGTGGTGTTCGCAGCGAACATCAAGCCCTGCCACGATACATGACATCTGGTTCCTGCATGTTAGTTCCTTAGTGACAGTTGAAGTGTAGACATCGATAGTATGGCTCCACGAGTGGAGATATCCATAGAAAACGTGCTGCAATTGTAGCACTTAGCCAAGCAGGTTTATCTATTCGACAAATTGCGAAACAGTGTAGTGTGTCTATATGGGGAGTTCAATACACCCTTCGCCGCCAGAAGACAACAGGTAGCAATACGGACATACCGCGATCAGGACGACCTCGTAAAACAACTAAAAGTGATGATAAATATATCAGAATTACCAGTAAAAGAAATAGATTTAAAACAGCGCCCCAAATTCGTGCAGAATAGGTAGAAATGAACGCGACAACAATATATTTTGCACCAGTAAAAATGAAACTAACTGAAGCCGGCTTGAAAGGTTGTATCACAGCAAGAAAACCCTTTCTCAGGTCTTTAAATAAACAGAAGAGATTTGAATGGACTAGAAAACATCGTAACTGGACATCGGAAGAGTGGACAAAGATGTTATTCACCGACAAATCGAAGTTTGAGATTTATGGAACCAGAAGGAGAACATTCGTTTGCCGATTTGAAGGGGAAAGGGTAGCCCAGGAGTGTGTTCTGCCTACAGTTAAACACGGTGGAGGTTCCGTTATGGTTTGGAGATGTTTGGCCGGAGATAGAGTTAGCGATATTATGAAAATAGAAGGATGTATGAATCAGAAGCAGTACCACCGCATACTTCAAAATCATGCAATACCAAGTGGATTGAGCTTAATAGGAAAAAGGTTCACCTTACAACGAGATAATGATGCAAAACATCGGTCGGAATACTGTAGGAACTACATTGCATCACAGGAAAAACAGAATGTACTTAAAGATATGTTGTGGCCGTCCCAAAGCCTCAACAGTAATCTCATTCAAATGGTGTGGCTTGATGCGGACAGACGTATAAAGGAGGTTGATATATCCACCAAGGAACATCTTTGGAATATTGTTAAAGATGTGTGGAAACATATAGATTCATCATACCTACAAAAACTGATTGACCGCATGCCTCGAGTTTGTAAGACAGTCATTAAATCCAAAGGAGGATACTTTGATGAAAGTAAAATATAATGATTGTGATTGTATTATATATGTGTAAGTTAATATAATTATATTTTGTGAGAAATAACGTTTGATTTGTATTGTAAATCTGAAATGCCAGGGTGTATTGAAATTAATGAACGGTAGTGTATTTACAAAGATAAATGGACGTGTGAAGTCAATTGTTACGTAATTTGTAACGGCCCGCCGGAGACTACAACACATTTAGAAAATATATAGTTCTACATCTATATTCTGCATTCAACCTCACTGGTGTGTGGTGGAGGCTACTTAATGTATCACTCTCACTTTCTCCTTTCGCTGTTCCAGTCACGTATTGTCCGCGTGAAAGAGACTGCAGGTAAGGCTCCGTGTTGGCTCTGATCTCTCAGATTTTATCCTCGCGAATATTTACATAAGAGGAAGCATTATGCTGGTTGGATCTTTCAGAAACGCATGCTCTCTAAACTTTGACTGGAGCCCAAACTGTTAGTCTTGCAACGCCTGCCACTGGAGTTAGCCGGTCGTCACTGTGACGCTTTCACACCAGCTTAATAAACTTGTAACGAACTGTTATCCTCCTCTCTGCAACGAACTGCGATCTTCCTTTCTGTTACGAAGTGTGATGCTCCACTCTGGGCCTTCTGTAACACCTCTAACATTCCCAACCTGGTACAGACTCCACACTGACGATCAATATTCAAATATTGGTCTAATGGGTGTTTCGTGAGCTACTTCGTGCTTGTATTGAACACACTTCCTCAGAGTTCTTCAGTCTGTCATCTGCCTTACACACGGTTACTTTTATGTGGTACTTATAACTGAAACCACTCCTTATAACTGCAACCTGATTTTATGTGGACAAACTGTTTCTGGTGGTTGTTCATGAATTTTGTAAAGGATCTTTCTGTGAATGTTTTCACAATACATAAGCCTTATTTATGTTGAGGGACAACTGACACTTTCTGAACCAAACGTCGATATGTTACAGATCCTGATGCATTTCGCCACAATTTTCCAGCGTTGGGCCATCGTTGTGTAGTACAGCATCATCCGCAAAAAGCTTTGCTAGATATTGTGAAAAGCAATGGTCCTATAACTCTCCGAGTGGGAACGGCAGAAATTACTTTCACTTCGACATACTTCCTTTCGTTGAGAACGACAGGTTGTGTTCTGCTTGCTGGAAGCTTTAATCACGCAGTTAATCTCATATTACATAAGCTCGCTTTTTTCAGTTGTTGGCAGTGAGGAACCGTATCGAATGTCTTTCAAAAGTCAAGAAACATGTCTTCTAGTTGGAAGCATGTATCTCCTTTTAACCCTTTAATGAATGACCTTTTCATTGAAGCTATAAAAAGGACCACGATAAAAGGATATTCATTACTAGCAACAAAAGATTCATAACTGGTCAGCTATATAGTGCTTCCATGATGTACCCTATGTGTACCCTATGCAGTAAATGTCACTATTGTGCCGCTAATATTTCCAGAAAGTAACTCATAATGCAACAGTAGTACGTGATTGACTACTTTTCCATGACAAAGGAGGAATACTAATGTAAATAAACACATCTGTTAGGAGTTACTCAATGCAGCTAACTGTCTGACTGCTTCAGAAGCACTCTGCAATTTATAATTTCTAGGACGAGCTACTTGCAAATCTAACACTATGTGTAGAACCAGCTACAAATGAATTTGTGGTAAAATGTTAATCAGTTTGAGATAATCGAGAAAGTAAAAGGGTTAAATCACTGCCATTAGATCCCGGTAGCGCTTTTATTATAGCATACTTTTTTTTTTAAACTTTCGTAGTTCTGGTGTCTAATTTTATTGCTCATTTCATATGAATACTGGTGTTAATAGTCGACGTTATCTCTGTATTCCATTGTTATAATCGTCCATTTCCTCCTTCCCCAATAGCCTTACCATATGTCCATATCACGACTATATGTAGCTAATTTCCGCTTGTAGTTTCATTTTCAAGTATCTCACTCCGAGACCGATGGGTACGAGTCGTCAGCCACGGACTTATTCGTCATGGCAACATGTCTCCTAAACAGTGTCTCCAACAAAAATATAATTTTGCTGCTATGTGCAGTGGAGTAATAGAAAAGATTACGAAATATCTAACGTCTGGAGTTAGTAGTAATGGCACAATAAATTGAAACGTCATGCGTGATGATGCGGTATTTCAAGCATGTTTTCTTTTGTGACGTCATATGTCCTGAACTGCTTTCTGGGTCTTGTGGAGCTGGGTGTCACGTGTTTGTTGCTTTCGAAAACAATGTTCATTCCTTACAGGGGAGATTTGATCTCCCGAAAAGCCATAATACACAGGCTTAAAACATCCAACGCCGTTGCTAAGCCGTCTGGCATGGGTATATTTGTTGCCCTTAGCATTAGTTACTTTAAGTAAATAAGAGAGACATTTGGAGACAAGGAAATCAGCTGTATGAATAACAACAGCTCAGCCTGGAAACCAGAACTAAGCAAAGAGGGAAACGCTGAAATGAGGAAGGAATATATAGAGGCCCTATACAAAGGAAATAACTTCAGTATTCGAGAAATGGAAGATGAAGTGGAGGCATATGATATAGAAGATAAGATAGCGCTAGAAGAATTTGACAGAGCGCTGAAAGATTTGAGTCGAAACAAGGCCTCTGGAGTAGATGATATTCCGTATGATCTGCTGATATCGTTAGGAGAGCCAGTCATGAAGAAATTGGTCCACTTGGTATGTACGATGAATGAGACAGTGGAAATACCCTCCGACATCAAGATAAAATATAATGATTCCAATTCCAAAGAAATCAAGTGCAGACAAATGTGAAAATTTCAGAACCATCAGTTTAATAAGTCATGGTTGCAAAATACTAACACGAATTATTTACAGACGAATGGAAAAAAGTGTGTGGAATCCGACCTTGGGGAAGATCAGTTTGGATGTAGGAGAAATGTAGGAACACGGGAGGCAATACTCACATTACGACTTATCTTAGAAGACAGGCTAACGAAATGCAAACCTAAGTTTTTAGCATTTTCAGATTTGGAGAAAGCTTTTGACAATGTCGACTGGAATACACTCTTTCACATTCTGAAGTTAGCAGGGGTAAAATATAGGGAGTGAAGAGTTATATTCAGCTTATACAAAAACCAGACAGTGGTTATTAGAGTCTAAGGGCATGAAAGAGTCTCAGTGGTTCGGAAGGGAGTAAGACAGGGTTGTAGCCTTTCCCCCAATGTTCTTCAATATATACATTCAGCAAGCAGTGAAGGAATGCAAGGAGTAATTTGAAGAGGGAATTAAAGTTCAGGGAGAAGAAATACAAACTTTGCGGTTTGCCAATGACGGACAGTGTCTTGAAAGGAGGGCATAAGATGAACATCAACAATGGAATGTAGTGTCAGAAAATCAGGTGATGCTGAAGGAATTAGATCTGGTAATGAAACAATAAAAGTAGTAGATGAACTTGTTAATTTGGGTAGCAAAATAACTTCTGATGGTCAAAGTAAAGAAGATATAAAATGCAGAATGGCTATGGGAAGAAAAGCATTTATGAAGAAGCGAAATTTGTTAAAATCCAATATTAGTTTAAATGTTAGAAAGTCCTTTCTGAAAGCATTTGTCTGGAGTGTAGCATTGTATGGGAGTGAAATGTGGACGATAAGGAGTTCAGACAAAAGGATGATATAAGCCTTTGAAATGTGGTGCTACAGACGAATGATGAAAGTTTAGATGGGTAGATCATATAACTTAACCGAATTGAGGAGAAAAGGATTTTCTGGCATATCCTGACTAAGAAAAGGGATAGGTTTGTGGGATACATTATGAGACATCAAGGAGACGTCAACTTCGCATTAGAGGAAAGTGTTTGGGGTAAAAATCGTAGAGGGAGACGGAGGGACGAATACAGTAAGCAGATTCAAAAGGATGTAGGTTGCCGAACTTATTCTCAGATGAAGAGACTTGCACAGGACGGGATAGCATGGAGAGCTGAATAAAATCGGTCTGCGGAGTGAAGATCACAACAACAATCCTATGGACTGATAGATAGAGTAGTGAAGTCACATATATTTACAAACATGTAAACATTTCGGAAACGTCCAAAATGTACAAGATCTTCTGTTCTTCTGACGACAATGATGTCAACATCTTCAAAAACATGTACACGGATGCCAGGACTGGACAAGCTGGTGACTGCAAGACACGTGAGATACGTCATTGACAAACGTGTTGGCATCGTAGGCTACATTCAGGGGCCACCGCAAAGTGGTGCTCGGTGAGAACGTAATGACAAACGAGCGTCCCACTTACAGACCCTGTCGTCGTGCGGCATGGGATGGGAAAAGGCGAAGCGTGTGTCAGTATATTTTGGCGGAATTTTTTAAAATGTCACAACGTGTTTATCTTGTTATGCAGTCACCGCTTCTCTTACGTAATGCGCGACACTTCATGAACGACCTTCAAGTTTAAAGGGTATATCGTGGCCGGTGGAAAGAAATATGTACTCAAACGTCATTGCAGCCCATACTTAGCGCATATGAGCTGTCATCACGCAGTTAATAATACTTTACAGACCGGCGAAATACCAGTATAAAGAGCCCCCTCTGTGGTTTGTTGTAGAATTACAAATTGAAAGGTAGAAAAGCTGGGAGTGAAATGGTTGGACAAGTCTGGATGATGGCTATAAAGACGAAATAGACTGCACGTAATTATTACAATAACTTAAAAAACAGTGTAATGAACTTAAAATGTTGTACACGTGAAAGTTCATTGGCGAGAGGTAAAGCACCTATTGAGTTGTTTTTCGACATAGTCACCAAACGATGTGAAACTTTTGTATAGCGTTATATACAAGAGAACTGAGTCTAGTGGCACTGACGAACAGCGTCAATGTATCGTTTCAGGAATCTCTCCCAATTTGCTCTACATAAAGGTCCTTGAATGTAGTACAATATATTTTCTTTATGCCTAGTGCTGTGTCTTTCTATGTTTACATGCTTATGTTATGCTTCAGTCTGTGTTGGAGCTTGTTATATGTTGCAAAAGAGGTGCTAGTGTTATAATGGTCTGAATGTATTTACTATTATGTAGGAAAATCGCTTGTGATGCCTTGGAAGCAGTGGGCTACTTTTTTATTTTCTAAAAATTGCTCTGCAGACATTCCATGAACGGACTAGCATATTCTTTTTGTATACCCTGAATCATTTCTTCTGAAATATCGTCATCTCCCAGACAGCAAACTGATCGGTCAGTGATGCCTTAGATTACCTTCTTAAAAGATAGCATTTTTTTATGTATCGTGAATCACGAATAATTAATAAAATACGCAGGAATAATTTCTGCAGCATTTAATTGAAAAAAAAAACCAAGGTCTAATCAAAGAAATTTTCTCTTTTCAGGTACGTACTCGACTCTCAAAATTTTGTCGGTTTCGGCGCTTTCATAACAGCTACCAATGAAAGACGTGGGAAAAATTCCTGAAAAATGAATGTGAGTCGACGGAGGTATGTTACAGCTGTCTCTACATTTGTGTTAAATTTATTAGTTTAAGTAGTTTATAAATAGTGACTCATTAATTAAAGACTGACGTTAACTTTCATTCATGTAATGTAATCTTTTTGCGTGGTTCTACAGTTGATACGTTAAGATGTAGTGATTCTTTTCTACAATAGTGTGACAAACATAGGAAGTTCACAGTTACAACACATGTAAGTTAGTGTGTTCTGCAGAAGTGATCAGCAATTGAACCATGTCGGTCCGCGGGTTCAAGCTCTGCAATGGTTATCGCGGCGCAACGCCACCTATGTGCCTGCTGCTTTCGTTGCCGTTATAAATCGAAGGTAGTGGATCAGGGTGGAAGAACAGACGTTCAGGATGCCTCGCAGACGTACAAGTGAACAGGACTGTCGCGGAGTATTATTGGCATGCTAAAATTTGATTCATTCATCCAAAAGATTGTTACTCGTACAGGCCGAAGTGTTTGTGCAGAGCAACGGGTGTGCGCAGAATGGTTCACGGAAAGACGTGCGACACGTCGGGATGGGCGAGGCTGCACCACGCAAATACCCCCTCCCCCACCCACACACACAGAGGATATTGCCCCTGCAGGACAAATTTTGTTCAATGTCGGCTATGAGGCAGCTGTAAAGCGGTGTAATACATCGGAGAAACGTCTTTACCATTAGTTATAGCATGCGTTACGTGTACGTCGACCACTTCTCGGCTTACCTTTGACTAATATGCAGAAACGTTCTAAACGGCTGTGGCGAATTGAACGACGCCACTACGGAAAGGGATGGCGTCAGAGAGTGTTTTAGGACGAATCGACATTCTCTTTGTCAGAAAGTGATCAGCATTATAGAAACTGCATATGCACGAGGCATACAGCGCCAACTCATGGAATTATGGTGTGGGGTGCTATTGGGTATACCTATAAATCACAGCTGGTACGTGTCAGGGATAGTGTCGCCAGTTTCACCTAGGTGAATGACATTCTGCGACCCGTAGCCACGCTCTTTTTGCACGACACTCCAGACGCCATTTTTCAGCAAGACAATGCGCGACCAGCGTTGCTGCACGAACACGTGGCTCCATGGTGTCGCAGGATATCAGCCTTTTGTCCTGTCCCAGCAAACCACTAGACTTGTCATCAATCGGAAATCGGAATACGGTGAAATGACGTGTGGAGAGTTGTGGGATAATACTAACCACCACATATGAAGTTTGGAAGCAAGTCAATGTAGCATGGATGGCTATACGACAGGGCGCCATTCGCACCTCAAATGCGTCGACATCACATACGGAACAATTTATCACGGCCCACTGTAGGCTCCGTGCTTACTAGGCAACAGGACAGTGATGAACTGAGCTGTCTGAAATACTAATCGTTACTTCACAAGATACTAATGAATATGTCATGTGAATATGAACGTCCTGTCGTTATTGTTTGAAAGTGTTGTATTTTCTCTGAAAACGAGTTGTAACGATACATAATTAAATTAATATTTTTTATCGATCAGCGACGCTTGTCGCCGTGTTTCGCTCTTTCTCGTAATATTTTATCTGTGAAAAGGTTTTTTCACTCGTCTTTCGTTTCTTACGGCTTGTCTAGAGGACGGAACCGCGATCAGACACTCACTTATTTGAGGCTATTAAGTGTGGACGTGTACGCAGACTGCTTTGTGATGTGATTGCTGTTACATTTTACTTTAAAATATAACCTCTTTTTGTTAAGATCAATGTATCCACCCTGTTTCCATTTAATATTGTCCCGTCATTTCTTAATTATTCATTTTTTTTGAGGTTTTCAGCTCCTCGATATTCCGTCGTAACATGATGTTCAGACGCCATCACTTTCGCTTCGCGTATTGCCGTGATTATATCCCGATCAGTTACTTTAAATCATAACTTCTTTTTCCTTTTAGAACCTGTATTCGTATTAACAGTTTCGTGAAGTCCTATAGATTTTTCTGTTTGTTATTTGCCTTATCAAATGTTCAAATGTTTGTTAAGCTCAAGACACTTAACTACGTGGTCACCAGTCCCTAAACTTACAAACTACTTATGAACTACCTTTTACTAAGGACGGCACAAACATCCATGCCCGAGAGTGGATTCGAACCCCCGACGGTGGAGGGCATCGCGCATCGTAGCATAGTGCCTCAGTGCTCTCGGCCGTTCCGCCGCGGCGCATTATCAAACTTTAGTACACGGTCCGTCAACAATGACTTGCGGGGTGTACAGTCTGAACATTAATTTACTGCGGAAAGTATCATAAAGTTTATCTAAACCAATCAACAGCTTAACAGTTTCAGCTGCTGTGATCATCATTTCCAGAAAAAAGGTACATTACTTCTTCTAAATTTTCACTGTAACGTTATTTCTGTGTGTTAACTCAACCTCAATCTGTATTCCGCCATTTCATTCTATTCAATCATTTTGTGTATTCATTTCATCCACCCTTGTCTACAGTATTTAATCAGATTTTTATCCGATTTTTCTATGATCGAAATTTTAACAAAAATCCATGATATTTTAATCGCGGAGTTTAGGTTTAATGCGTACAAGAAGCAAGGCATAAGTAATGTTACAAAGTATATATTTCATACAGAGACTTGATTGTACCTCTACTTCATCTCCTAGAAAATCAACGATACTTTTGTCTTAATTTTTCTGTCCCTTTTTTCTATATTTTGCGTTCGAGAAAGGAAACTAACGTTTTGTACGTATCTTATGACCATGATGTCTACAGGAGGTTAAACCTTAATCTTCCTTTATTTAACGTTCTGTGTGCAGTGCATATCCGTTTCAGGCCCTGCACGCACAATTGTGAGGTTCTGGTTTTGCTCGCTTTGTTTCTTTGTGATTCACGATAGGAAGTTCGGACCTGCATCACACAACCGTGGATGGACTGCGGTAACGTGCGCAACGTGTTATAGTTCCGTGTTTCGACAATGAGGTGGTACCAGCAGTCGTGAACCTTCCGGTACACTTACAATGCCGGCAAGAAAGATTGTTGACATGGTGTTGATATCCTTGTTTTGACTTATGAAGCTATCTTATCTGACGGCCAGTTGATTTTTTATGATCATGTGATGTTATTATGTCATTTCTTTCAAAGGCGTGTTACTGTTAGATGGTGCACAGTATAAAAATTTGTAGTGAAGGCCCAAAACATACAATTGTGTGGGTACAAAATTTTTGAACATAAATTTATTTTCTCTTTATTTAATGATTTACTGTATGCATTTTGTATCTTAAACGTCCGTCTCTATATTAATGTCACGTCATCTACAACCTTGGGTCTGAAAGCAATTATCATCTTTATCCTACCCGAGATTACGATAAACGCAATTTTCAGCTCACAGATGTCACTACTGACGGGTACTGAATTTCGTAACACGAGCCTTACAAAATTGAGACCCAAAGCGTATGGAAATGAGGATCGTCACTTTTACTGATGCAGTAATATCGTCGACAAGCAGACGTTTTGAGCAGCCTTGACAGCGGGAGCAGTAGTGTGGGGGTTACGTAAACTCTTTGTTTGCGCACTTCAAGTCCTGGCTCCCTGTCGGCCGTGGGGACTACCGCGGCGGTTTCCCGAGTCCGTGCGATAATTCCACCAAGGCCAGGGGCGGCTGCACAGTCAGTGCAGGGAGCCTAAACACTGTAATGAATGGCGAGCGGCAACAGCATCAGCTCACGGCGCAAAACCTCATTCACGAACAGTAGGCATCACGATAAAACAGTGTATCACAGGTCCTCTAGTCTTAACACTCCACAACTGCCACTCACCGATTCCGCTACACTACGCATTATGCAATAGAACGAAACACCGTTCTATACAGGCATAGAGGACCCAGCAGGTACCGACCGGCAGCCGTGTCACCCCCGTCCGAAGGCGTCATTGGATGCGGTATGGAGGGGGACGTGGTCAGCGCCCCGCACTCCCGGCCGTTGCGTCGGTTTTCCAGACCGGAGCCGCTACTCCTCAATCAAGTAGCTCCTCAGTTGGCCTCACAAGGACTGAATGCACCCCGCTTGCCAACAGCGCTTGGCAGACCCGGACGATGACCCACACTAAAGCTTAACTTTGGTGATCGAACGGGAAGCGGGGTACCCACTGCGGCACGGTCGTTGGCCTGCATAAGCAGGAGTCTATGTCAAAATATGAGACATATATATATTTATATCAGCCCACACGGCTGTTGAAGTGGTGAAAATCGTCCCGAAAAAACCGCGCCACTTGATGTTTATACATGCAGACCGCGGAAGAATTTTCCAAACAGTTCTCTGATGTAATCCTACTGTAGGGCTATGATGTAAATCTGCACCTGAGGAATAATATCCTGAAAAAGCAATCCTTGATTTATAATCAGTTTTCAAAAAATGTTCAAATGTTTGTATAGTCTATGGGACTTAACTACGGGGTCATCAGTCCCTAAACTTACAAACTACTTATGAACTACTTACGAACTAGGACGGCACAAATATCCATGCCCGAGGGGGGATTCCAACCCCCGACCGTAGTGGCCGTGCAGACCGTGACTGGAGCGCCTTAGTCCTCTCGGCCACCGCGGCCGGCAATCAGTTTTCATTCCCAAAGATTGCGTGGTTCAGTCACAGGAGAAGCTTATAAATCTGGACGACCTGATAATTATTTCTTTAAAAATAGTGATATATACTGTTAATTGAGCGGTAATATTGCAATAAAAAGATGTGCGTGTTGCACAATGTGTACATACACTGCCCTCCATAAGTTTGGAAACACCATGCTGCGTATTACAACGGTGCAAGATGGAAGTGATCTCTGTGAGTTATTGGGTAGAATACGGACTAGCAATAGCTCAAATAAAGGTTAATAATGACACAGTATTGTACACTTAATTATTGTAAATATACTTACATATTGGAACATACTAGGATTTCTCCGTTTTACGTAAACCGATGTTACCTGTCCAAGTAGTTCTACTAAACACAGCAGGTGGCGTGAGTAGACCGCATGGCTATGTAGAGGTACGTTGTTTACAGTTCTGTTCATCTGTAGTTGCGTTTGCATAACGGTATAACACGCCGCGAAAGTAATTTAAAATGGCCCCAAAGTGCCAGATTCTTTATGAATCACGGGTAATGATAATCACTTTGCACCATGAAGGCAATACTGTCCCACAAATAGCAAATAAACTTAAATTTCCATCTGCGGAGTTGTCAAAACCATACACCGGCATCGAGAAACAGGCTCCTATGAAGATCGTCCTCAATCAGAAGCACCCAGGAAAGTATCAGAATCGGGAAAAGTATTTGGTAGGGACCTGTAAACGTAACAGATTAAAAACTATCCGTGAATTGACTGCTGAACTAAACGCAACAAGGGATACATCGGTGAGTGAGTCAACAGTGAGACGACGCCTGGCAGACAACAACCCCCGAGGCTGCGTAGTAACAAGGAAACCACTATTGCGCCCTGTTAACACGAAGAAAAGTTTTCAGCAGGCTAAGAGACACCAACATTGGACAGCGTGGAATTGGGAAAGGGTCTTATTCACTGATGAGTCCAAGTTCAAAGTGTTTGGAAGTAAACGCCGTAAATTTGTACGCCGTTTACCCCATGAACGCTTGAATCCTCAGTGCGTAATTCCAACTGTAAGGCATTGAGGGGGTTCTGTGATTGTAAGGGGATCCTTTGGAGGGAATGAAGTCGGAGATTTGGCTATTCTCCAGCGACATGCTAAGACATCTGGTTTGCACCTGATTGGGAAGGGTTTGTCTTGCAGCAAGACAACGACCCGAAACATACGTCTCGTTTGTGTCAGAACTATGTGAAGTCTCTAGAGGTTCGTAAAATATAGAAAAACATGGAATGGCCTGCCCCGATCCCCTAATTGTAAAGCAATCGAGCTGCTATGGGATGAATTGGGCAAGAGGATCCGAAAACAGGAACTCATGGGTGGTACACAATTATGGGAGTTTCTGCAGCAAGAATGGAAATTAATTCCAACTGAAACCTGGGCAATACTGACGCAGAGTGACTTGTGCAAGAGCAGTGCAAGAGCAGTGATGACAGCAAAGGGCGGCGATTTTGAGGAACTGAAAATGTAATTTTTTCATCTTCGTGTTTATTATTTGAGCTTAATAAACATTAGGTAATTTATATTCTTACTCTTGTATGTATTTTGCGACTTGGCCTACAGTGAGTCTATTCCACGCCCCGTGACTGCATTCAGTGTGTGAGGGTTTATGGAAATTTGTGACAGGGCTACCTGTCCTCAATGTGCTTTGATTTTAATATACAGGATGAAACTAAATTCGCACACTCGGTCTTCGCAGCGCGATTCTTCGATTCTTCACATGCTAGGAAAAAAAAAAGCCTCTCACAAATTTTCGTCCTGCACATGTTTCCGGCAGTAAACGGACGTCGAAGATTGAGATGGGTGTATGTCTCATACATCAGTGTGTTTCAGAATTACACGACTACACCAACAAACATCTAGGAGATGTGGGAGGTGTCTTGAGGAACAAAGTGAGCATACAAACCCAAGCCCGGAAACGTTATCCAATGACGCTACAGAACGTCTAAGTTGCTGGAGGGGATGTCTAGCGGCAGGAGCTGGTGCCTGTAACTTAGACATTCCGTAGCGCCATTGAATGGCGTTTCCGGGGATGGGTTTCCATGCTCATTTTATTCCTCAAGATGCGTAATACATCTCTTACAACTTTGTTGGCGTAATTATGAAACACAGTGACGTATGGAACACACAGCCATCTCAGTCTTTGACGTCCATTTACTGGCGGAAATATGCGCCGGATGAAATTTTGTGGGAGACATTTTTCATTGTTGGCAGGTGAGTTATCGCGTCGCGGACCCCGAGTGTGCGAATTTAGATTCCCCCTGTATATTTCGACTGGCTGTCTCGACTTTCATTGTCTGCAGCGTCCCTTAATGTCCCTTTTTGTAAAACTTTCCCCCCTGCTGTATAAGACGAAGTCCGACCACCTGGACAGGAGATATGCAGGCGAGTTGCCTGTCAGATAACAGTAATAGTCGGAGACTCTTTGAAGGGTTATTTTCCCATCTTTTCTTTATTCAATCACAGCTACAGTTTCACCCAACATTCCCTACGCTACACGGACGTAAGTTCATTACAGCTTTTTTTCCGTATCATCTCCTAGATCAACAGCTAGAGTTCGTACGGGGTGCGAAAAATCGCACTGTGTAGTGTACTAACAAGGAAAGTACTTGGGCTCGAACAAACACATCAAACACGTCAAAATCGTATGAGAGATAATGTAAAGATCCCTTATTGCACTAGTAATACTCCCGCATCTGCAAAACTCTGCAGTCATCCGTTAGAGGCCTCTGCGTGTGCCATGCCGCATTGCACTTTGACCTGTCGGTTCGCCAGTAGGGTCGGTGCAGTGTGCCTCCGAAGTTGCGTTTTGTGACGTTATTTGTGTGGTGAAGCGTCAGATGGGGCGGCGATTGGTAATCAATCCTGTAAATGCATTGCGATTGATTGAGATGAAGTTACGAACAACCCTTCTTCCTTAAGATGGTTTTAGTGTAGAAGATGAATCATTCGCATGCTTTCTCGTATCTGTTATGGTACAGAAATATGAGCATAAGTTAGATACTGTTGTTACATCTCATAATAATGATAATAGGGATGATAATGACGACCAACTCATTGCAAGCGGTAGTGCTACGGTAAGTGCGGGAAGAGGCGATGGAAGCAGTGGCAGTGAATACCAACAGTCTTTCGGGAAGAATGTTAAAGTTTCAACTATCATCACGGCTTTTGATGACAATTCGCTAGAGAACATGTACGATGATTATTACATAAGTTATAGCTAAGATATCTGCATTACGTATGGCGTCTACAATTACATCTACAGTGCTATCTAGAGCATGGTTGCAGAGCTTTGCATAAAAACGACACCCTCCAGCACATTGAAGTGTACGTAGAGATTCTATAACCAAACATTCATACAGATATGTTTGTTCGAGCCCATGTACTTTCCTTGTAAGTTACCCTCTGTGGGAGCGGCAAATGTCTCTGTCCCTGGCAACAGGTGGCAGCAGCTCTACGGACTGGAAGTAATTGTGTGTGGGTGGCGGCAGAACTAGTTGTGGGCGAGTGCGGTTTCGTCACCGCCCTCCTACCTGTCGGGCGTGTAGCATTCCGCTTGCAGTCCCCGCCTTGGAATTTCCCTGGCTGCTCTTTACTGGCTACTGATAACCGACAAGGTCACGGTCAAGTCATGAGACAACGCACCTGCTTGCTATGAAAGTCAACGCGTAGGGCGTTCGCCAAGTTGCAATTCCTGGCAACCGGTCTGTAGAAAAAGAAAAAGCCTGGAGTCTCTCGACTTCATCGCAGCTCGCACGCGCCACAATGCAGAAAAGATTGGGCGGCTGTGTTTGCTGTTGAGCTTTCATTTCGTGTTATCAAATAATCCGCCAGACGTCTAGCTGACACCGACTCGCGGCGTGCGGAGCCTCTCACTTTTAACTTGATTACAGCATTCTACTTGTCGTCCTGCTTCTCCGAGCTCTCGCTTGAGCAGTGGAAAGAGATCCCAAGCGTTCAAAGCCGATATTCATTCTTTAAAGAACATCATGTATCAGGGTCGTTCCGAAAGTAATGCCTCCTATTTTTTGTGGTGACTTCGGATGTCCGTGCCAGATGTCATTGGTGTAGTGGTAATGCTTGAGCCTTCCTCTTTCGTTTGCTGGTGGTTCCGATGTTTTGCGGTAGTTGGTGCCAGCAAAGGAATGTACCATAACTGATAAAGACGCGCGTATTAAACAGTGATGCGTGTTTGAATCCCCAACGCCTTAATAAATCCATCGACACTTGCCAAAGATATATGGAGACGATACAATAGACTTGGCCAATATGAAGCGATGGGTACGGCATTTTCAAGCTGATGAAAAGGGTGTGCATGTCAAGCCACGGTCCGGTCGACATTGCACAGCTGTCATACTTTGTAATAAAAAGCGTCATGAACAACTCATCCCTACTGATCGTTGGATAACGATTTGATAATTGTATGCAAACTTGAACGTCGTCTGTAATGTCTTGGAAACAATGTTTCAGCATCTTGGTTATCGCAAAGCCCGTGCTCTATGTCCCCTGCGAATGCTTACAGAAGAACAAAGAACTCATCGAGTGTAAATTTGTCAGGACCTGCAGTAAAGTGAAGTGCACAATTTTCTCGGGTAGCCAGGGTGTGATTCTTTTTGGTATTCTGGATCCCGCAGAAACTGTCAGTTCAGCACACTGCAAGACGATAATGGCTAAGCTGAAAGCCCGAATTTCCAGGGCAAGGCCAGAGAAGAAGACCAACTTTCACTTTCAACATGGAAATGTCAAACCCTAAACTAGACTTTCGACCATGCGAGTCAATGTAATATTCAGTTTGACTGTCTTACCACATGCACCGTAGATTTCCGATTTAGCGCCTTCCGACTTCCACCTCTTTGGGCCTTTGAAAGATGGACTACATGGCAAACATTTTCAAGAATCGCATGCTGTTGTCAAAAGTGAAAGGAAATGATTAGCCTCAGCTGGTTCCGATGCTTACAATCGCGTCATGTAAGCCTTGGTTCCTCGTTGGCAAAAGTGCACTGTAGAGGTGACTATATGGAAAATGACGGTTTGTAGCTGTTGTGATTTACGTATCTGATGTAGTTCCCATACATAAAAACAGGAGGCACTTCTTTCGGAAGGACCCTTGTAGTAGTTGTGTTAGTCTTCAGTCCAAAGTCCTGCTTGATGCATCTCTTTATACTACTCATACTATATACTTTATACTACTCATCTCCGAATAACAACATAATCCCACATCCATTGAACATGTTTAATGAACTCGTCTCTTGGTCTACCTCTGAAATTTTTACACACACACTTCACTCCAATGATAAAATGACGATTACTTGTTGTCTCATAATGGAATTGTCTACCAATGGAAGCCTTCTTTTAGTCAAGAAATGCCACACATTTCTTCCCCCCCCCCCCCCCCAATACTATTCAGTACCCCCTCAATAAGCATGCGATGCACCCATCTAATCTCCGGCATTACTCTGTAACAATACATTTCAAAGCTTCTGTTCTTTTTTGGCTTGAACTAGTCCACATTTCACTCCCGTACAAGGCTATGATCCATATAGATACCTTAAGAAAAAACTTCCTAACAAATTAATCTTACATTTTATCGTATTTCTCTTCTTCGGACACGCTTTCTTTGCATAGTCATTCTACCGCGGACGTCATATTACTGCCCGAATAATAAAACTCATTTATTACCTTTATTGTCTAGTTCCTTCAGCATCACCAGATTTTATTTGTATATTCCATTACACTTACTTTGCTCTTGTCAATGTCCAACTTATACCATCCTTGCAGGTCCTTTGCTGTTTGTGACAGAATTACAATGTCATCAGAAAACAGCAAAGTTTTATTTTCTTCTCCCTGAACTTTAATTCTCTTTCCAAATTTCTCCTTGCCTTCCTTCACAGCTTGCTCAATGTTCAGACAGAATAACATTATGGATAGGCTACAACCCTGCATCACTTCCTTCCCAACCACCGCGACACTTTCTTGTCCCTAGACTCTTATAGGAAATACCGTATGCTACTAAATCGTAGAAGTATTAAAAAATTAAGGTGCTTCACAAATGTCTAGTAGTTCCAGTCTCTTTAAATTAATTGAATTGTCTTCAAGGTGTAATTACAGTTCTGATAAATATTTATGTTAATTTATGTGAGTAAAAAACAGACGAAGAAGAAGTGCAATAGCCACAGAATGGAAATCGCCTACTATAGATTTCATCAGAACGGAAAAGAAACTCGTTGCAGTGACGCAAAACTACTGCACGTAATTGCAAGATCTGCGTAATGCAGCATGTGACATGAAATATGACACTTTCATAAACTGCAGCACTGGTCAAATGTCTCGGAGGGGAACTAAATTGAACACCTGCATCTTTGATACGTTTCACGTTTTGATAAATGACGTAGTGAGTGATTTCACAAAACAATGCTTATGTGAAATAGTGCGTGGTTTTTAAGATAAATATACTTCTTAAGTCGACTCACCTTTACCATGTTTAGAAAAACAGAAGAAACTGTTTAGGTAATCGCATTGAGTACCCTTCAGTTTTAATCTTTCCAACATTACGAATGGTTACTGAAGACGCAATGACGAAACTTTTGGCAAGCTGCTACTGAACATTTCACGGTGTACTTTTGTTACAGTTTCAACGGCCTACAGGATTACTATATACTCACTGAACCTTCTCACCTATCACTTCTTAATGAAATAATAAACCAGTAAGATTACGGATAGTACCATTCCATATCTTCATAATGAATACATGGATGTGACGGATACGTAATTTTCTATTACGATGACCTGTTAATAACTACAGGGATTATTGACGTGGATGGTCAGGTGTATTTTCGAAATGCGTTACTCTCGGAACATTCGAACGTTGCACACAAACAAGCACGTGTACAAGATGCGACTGGAAACGTCGGTGAAACATCACAAAATAAAGGACGGAAGAATTACTGGGCTTCAGAGTCATCACCATTAGTTACAACACACTTCTGACATCGGTTATGGAGCTGTTGGAAGCTGTGTGAAAACGCTTGTTGTGTGGTTGCTTGAAAGCACCGTGTTCATGCGTTGTCGGACGTGCGCAGCGACTGCGAAAGTTTGTGAACACTAGCTGATGTAACCGCATGAATTTAACCATCAAACATGTAATATTACTATGTAATGGGGCATGTCAAATAATAAATTAAAAAAAAAACTGGTTGTTGCACCGTTTATGCTTACCTTCCAGTCTTCTGTTCTTGTTCTCAAAGGTAGGCACCTGCCATCTGGAAGCATCTGTCGTACTATTATCATTTCAAAATGGAGCAAGGCGTTCACGTAGCGTTTTCTTTCAAATGAGGGGAATTGCGATGGAGAGATTCACGGAGTGTTAATACAAATGTCCAGTCAATAATCACTTTACCTGCTTATTGAATTACATTTAGTGAGGCAGTTGAAGCGTCCGAGTTGAAGCGCTTCGCTTTGTGTTTATTTATTTATTATTTTTTTAGCGGACCATTTGGCCAGTACACTTTGTGTGACCCTGGGGACGTGTGGATGCGCGTTATCGGGGAGCCTAGGCAGTTTGCTATTTATGGACTTGGGTAGACTACGGAGTGTCTCATAGTACTCGTCACTGTTAATGGTTTTTCCTTGCACAGGAATGCGAAGAGTATCGGACGTCGGACGTGGAAAAGGACGGTGAGCGTCACCTTGCCTCCTGTGGGCACAGCCTTGAACTTTTTTAGCGTGTGGTGGCGACACATGCTTCGCGTCCATAGATGTCGTATATATCCTACACTGCTATCGTAGTGTCCCTTGCCCATTATTCTAGATTTCGTTAGCCGACTCCAGTAAAGAAATAGAGCCTCGAGTGCATTCCCACTATAATTTTTTTCGGACATGTGTGGGATATTTGAGAATTTGGGTCTGGCTGTAATCGTGCAAGGGTACGTCCTGCATCTGTGATATCAGATAAGTTTGGATTAGATCAGTTGTTCGTTCCATAGATTCATGATGAGGAAATCATCACGGATGTGGAAAATGTCAAAATATAATTTTTTTACGAAGTGATATAATACTAATACTAGGTGTAAATAGACATAATTATATCATTTGGTTCTGTTCAAAAATTCGCCAGTGGTGTAGCTGTTTGCCACTATTAAGTCTTTCAGGCTTCTCTTAAACTGATCTTCATTTGTAGCTAAATTGTTGGCAAATTATTGAAAATCTGTGTTCCTGAGTAGTGGAACACAGTCCCATTTAGTACTAGAGTAACTGCTTCTAAGTCACTGTGTAGTTCGTTTTTGTTCCTAATATTGTATTGTGAACTCAGCTGTTTGTTGTAAAAAGGGATATATTATATATGACAAATTTCATTAAGGAATAAATATACTGAGAGGCAGTAATTAGTACACCCAGTTCTTTGAAGAGGCGTCTTCAGGATGTCCGTGAACTTACTCTACAAATAATACGTGTTTGGACTCTGAAAACTTTTCCTTGACTTGAAGAGTTACTCCAAAATAGTATACCATAACAGTATGGAATGAAAGTTAGCAAAGTATGCAATCCTTTTTATTTTTATGTCTCCTACGCCTGATAACACTCGAATTGTAAATACAGATTTGCTGAGTCGTTTCTGTAGTTCTGTGGTGTCCTCCTCCTAACTGAATTTATTATCAATTTGTTATCCGAGGAGTTTAATACTGTCATCCTCTACTATCTGCTCTTCTTCATACTTTATGAATATGCTGGATGGAAACCTCTTACATGTTCTGAATTGCTTGCAGTGAGTCTTTACAATGTTTGTCTGTGATTTGACTTTGAACCATTTATTAATATTCGTGAAGATATAATTAGCAGATCTTTCTAGACCTAAGCTCGACATGCTATTCATTGTAATATTTGTATGAGCTGGAAACAAAACGCACTCTGCTTTTATCTGTGTGACTTATGAGAGGTCATTAATGCACCAAGAAAAAGCAATGGCCCTAATATTGATCCTTGTGGAGCACTACATGTAATTTCTCCACAACATGATGATGACTGATGGCTGACATGCACTGAAACCCTATGTTTCCTTTTAGCGAGATATAACTTGAACAATTTTGCAGCATTGCCTGTGACACCATAGAATTATAATTTACCTATTGCAGTTTGTATCGTGAATAGAGCATCTGAAGACTGGGGTTTGATACCTGGTCTGGGAAAATGTTCAAGTGCCTCACTGAATTTGATTCTATGTCCCAATGAGCAGTTAAAAGGCTCTGACATCCTTATTACCTACAAAATATTTTGGTGTCCGTTGTTTTGGACATAACCAAAGACACAGTAAACAGTATTGTTACAATCATACACATTCGTTTCGTGTTTTCAACAACGCGTGACCACAGTACTTTGAGAGATTCCACAAGACGTGTTTGCCGGCTCTTACAACAGCTCTTCAGCCGTAGTAAGCGTTTGCATTCGTGCCGTGTATCGTCCTTCCGCCTGAAATATCATTTGACTGTATTAGAATACTCTTCAATGACGAGTCTCGCATCGAAATGAACCCCGATTACAAGCAAAGGTGTGTGTGTGCGGACGCCCCGCACTGCAGTGGCATACCAATCTGTCGCTCGCCATGCGGTCTCCAAAAGCACAATTCAACCAGTTCGGGATTCTGAAGATTTAAACGGCCAATTGAATGTAATTTGTATCCCTCAGGGTGACATCCAACAACTCCGTCAATCAATGCCAAGTCAAACAACTGCTTGTAGAACAGCCAGAGGTTGGTCAGTGTCCTATTGATAATTTCTGTAAGATTAAAACTGTGTACTAGAATGAGATTCGAACCCAGTACCTTTCTATTCCGCGGAGAAGGTCCTGGGTTCGAATCTCTGTCATTTTACACTACAGAAAAGTTTCATATCAGCGCACACTTCGCTGCAGTGTGAATGTGTAATTCTGGCAGCGTCTTATTGTATGAATAAATTATCAATTTTAACCATCTCTTTTAACCATCAATTTTAACTCTTCTTTCAGAGTGTGAAACGTGACAACACACTTTTCTGGTGCATACCCGTGATTACTTTTATATCTGTCGGTGACTTGTTCAAGATAACAAGCTGCATCCTCCGTGCCAAAATCTCTTTTGTCTTCTCCTGGGATTACGCCACATGGTCTAATACGGTCTTATCTCCAGTGTGAGACTTATTTTGAGACTTGCCACTTTTAAATTACGAGGTTTGGAACGTAAATAGTGGCAACCATTTATTCACAACCGATAAAAAAGCGTCACATGTTTGCGCCTTTTATTGTCCTTGAAAGTAGTTGTGTAGACCCGTTACCAGCGATGTGGAAGTCGTAGTGTACCGTTAGCAGAGCCTGTTCTGTTGATGGTGTGAATGGAGCGGTCTACTGCCTGTCGAATCTCTGGAACATTTCTGAAGCGAGTGCCACAAAGCGGTTCCTTCATCTTCGGAATCAAATCAAAGTCGCAAGGACTTAAGTTCGGTGAGTATAGTGGATGCTACAGTACTTCCCAGTCCAATCGACAGAACAGAGCAGCCACAGCTTGCGCTGTATGCATCCGCGCATTGTCGTGCAAAATGATGGATGGGTTGCACAGAAAGTGTTGCCGCTTCTTTCGAAAAGCAAGTCGCAGATGATGCTCCAAAAGCGAACATTATTACTGTGCACTGCCGGTCTCCGTTGTTCCTGTTTCGAAAACACAGTGACAACGTTACGTTAGATCGCTCGCTCACATGTGTTTCCCTCGATTGTGCGCACACCGGTGACGTTGGACGGGCGAGTCCATTTGCTCGGTCACGTAGGTATGTTAACAATGTGTGCTAACAGCGACAATGGTAGATTCCATTGCATTGTGTCTCCACAGCAGTGTTGCCACTATTTAAGTTCCAACCCTAGATTACTAGTCTTATCAAATAAACCCGAACCTAGGAGATAAGGCTCTGTCTTACAGGTTTGGTTCTCTAGAAAGAATGGTGGCTTCACCTTGAGAGGTAAAGTTAGAAAATGTAAATGAAAGACAACCTCGTGTCTCGCAACCTAAAACCGTCGGGGTCGAAAGACCTAGGGAGATCGACTGGAAAGTAAGCAGCAGAAGCCTACCACAGATAAGTGGTAGCAATGTCAGACTTAGCTAAGGGCCCATGCGGTTGCCACACACATACCGGTACTCCCGAGGAGAAAGTCCCCTATACTGGACTACTCTTCATCTGGACTCCCACCAGCACACCAGTCTAGCATGGGTAATGACACCAGGACAGTGAGCATAGCTTAGTGAGTCAATGAAACACACAAACCTCCACACCAAAGTTGTACGCCTTTAGACAATAAGTGTAGATCTAATGCTGGGACAAGAGGCTATCTCTTGAGAGTGATTAAGGAAATTATTTATTTATTTACCCTTGTTGTGGACCAGCCTTTGGGTATATAGCTGGTCGTGATTACAAAAGCTATTTGATACATTATTTTCTTTATACATTTGCAATAATTACATAAAAATACAAAGAAAAACATAAAAACTTATCATAAGGAAAATGGAAAGGCAACTTCAAACATCAGCTATTTTGGGAAGAGAATAATAGAAGATAGGAAAGATTGATTTAAGTGATGGTCTGAAGAATAAGACGGGAAAGTCCAGGGTGGGAGACCTCGGAATTGACTGAGCCCTGCCATCCTGGAGTTTTCTCATTTGGAGACTCCTATGATGACCTATATCTGCAAGTTACATATGACAAGTGTTTATATCGCCCTCTGTGTCGGGGCTGTCATCTGTGGTGTAATTTGCAGTGTTTGCGCTTTCAGTGTCAGATTCATCATAAGTGTTTTGTCTTCTGTTGTGGGCGTTTCGTGTTGCATTACGTTAAAAAAAAAAGTTTGTAGAGCTTATGGGACTTGACTACGGGTTCATCAGTCCCTAAACTTACAAACTACTTATGAACTAGCTACAACTAAGGACGGCACAAATATCCATGCCCGAGGGGGCATTCGAACCCCCGACCGTAGTGGCCGTGCAGACTGTAACTGAAGCGCCTCAGTCCCCTCGGCCACCGCGGCCGCCTTGCATTTCGTCTTACGTTCTGTGTGTACTCGTTTTTTCCGTAGTGAGACTTCGTTCGTCTGCCTGTTCATTATGTCCAATCCGTTCTTATCTCGTATTAGTTCGTTTAGGTCTTTAGTCGTGTCAAACATAGTGTGAGAGTGTGTTTTGTAGAGCTGACAGTGTATGACAGTGTGTTCTCCACACGTACAGCATGGATTGTCACTGACAAGGAAAGTACATGGGCTCGAACAAACATATCTGTATAAAAGTTTGGTTACATTATCTTTACGTACACCTCAATGTGCTGGTGGATGTCGTTTTTCTGCAAAGCTCTGCTACCATGCTCTTGATAGAACTGTAGATGTAATTGCAGACGCCATACGTAATGCAGATATCTTAACTATAACTTATGTAAAAATCATCGTACATGTTATATAGCGAATTGTCATCAAAAGCCGTGATGATAGTGGCAACTTTAACCTTCTTCCCGAAAGACTGTTGGTATTCACTGTCACTGCTTCCATCGCCTCTTCCCGTACTTACCGTAGCACTACCGCTTGCAATGAGTTGTTCGTCATTATCATCGCTATTATCATTATTATGAGTTTGTAACAACAGTATCTAACTTATGCTCATATTTCTGTACCATAACAGATACGAGAAGGCATGCAAATGATTCATCGTCTACACTAATACCATCTTCACGAAGAAGGGTTCTTCGTAACTTCATCTCAACAAATCGCAATACATTAGCAGGATTGATTAGCAATCGCCACCCCATCTGACGGTTCAGCACACAAATAACATCACAAAACGCAACTTCGGAGGCACACTGCACCGTCCCTACTGGCAAACCGACAGGTCAAAGTGCAATGCGGCATGGCACACGCAGAGTCCTCTAACGGGCGACTGCAGAGTTTTGCAGATGCGGGAGTATCACTAGTGCGATAAGGGATCTTTACATTATCTCTCATACGATTTTGGTGTATATGTGTTTGTTCGAACACAAGCACTTTCCTTGTGAGACCCACACGTGTGAGGTGGTGGGGTAGGGGCCGTGTTCCGTTAGGAAGTAGATCATTCCACGGCTGGAATTGATATGAACCATTCGAAGACGTTCCCTTATATTCGGCAAAAAGTCTGAGATACGTTGTCCTTTCTCGCAGTTATCCCATTCCCTTTGCCATGTGTTCCACTCTCCATTTAATCAGTTGGCTCCAATTAAATGGAAACCACGCGTAGCCCAAATCGGAACGGCCTGGCCAGTAGTGGTGCGATCTTTTACAACGGCGGGCATCGTCGCGGGTGCGTGGCGGGGCCCGGTTCCCGCCGTCTTGCAGGTCATCGCCCCTTTGCGTTGGAATAACCTTCCGCAGTCGCCACTGCAGCCAACATTCCGCGTTTATCGCGACCCTGAATGCGGAAGCCTACTCGTGGATGGACAATGGGGAGGGCAATGGCGATTGCCCTCTACGGTGTGCACTGCTGATTGTCCTGTCACCTTATCTCATGTTCTGCGCTACCCTTTACTTGTCGTCCTCAAATGAGGAAAATCAAAAAGCGTGCGGAATGCGGAACGCCCAGATTAACTGGACTCTTCGCAGTAAACGCACAAACAAACAATTACCTTTCTACGCCGGCCGCGGTGGCCGCGGGGACTGAGGCGCTCCAGTCACGGTCTGCACGGCCACTACGGTCAGGGGTTCGAGTCCCCCCTCGGGCATGGATATTTGTGCTGTCCTTAGTATAAGGTAGTTCGTAAGTAGTTTGTAAGTTTAGGGACTGATGACCCCGTATTAAGTCCCATAAGCTTAACAAACATTTGAACATTTTTTGAACCTTTCTACGCTCATCTGTTCCCTGCGCAAATTTTTTCTGACTGGAAATTAGTACTTTTCGGATGAACACAGAGACACATTGGGCTGGTCGTAGCCTTCTTCAAAATATGTTCAAAACACAGAAAATGAGAGGAAGGTTATATTTTTATCCGATTACACCAGGAAAACTAAACTCTTGGTAAAACAAGAAATTGCATGCTTATGGAATATCGCCCCAATTGCGCGATTGGAATCGCGATTTACTATCAGAAAGGACACAGTTCGTAGTAATTGGCGGTAAATCATCGAGTAAAACAGAAGTGATAACTGGTGTTCCTCAGGGAAGCGTTATAGGTCTCCTACTCTTGCTTGTGCTTATAAGCGATTTAGGAGACAATCTGAATAGATCCCTTAGATTGTTCGCGGATGATGCTGTCGTTTATCGGTTAGTGAAGTCAACAGAGGAACAAAAGCAACTGCAAAGCGATTTAGACAAAATTTCTACATGGTGCGAAAATTGTCAACTAATACTACATAATGAAAAGTGTGAAGTAATACACATGACCACTAAAAGAAATCCGCTGAACTTCAATTACGCGATAAATCAGTCAACCCTTAAGGTCGTAAGTTATACCAAATACCTAGGAGTTACAATTACGAACAACTTAGACTGGAGAGAACACATAGAAAGTATTGTGAGGAAGGCAAACCAAAGGTTACGTTTCATTGGCAGAACGCTTCGCAGATTCAAGAGCTCCACCAAACAGACTGGCTACATCACACTTGTGCGTCCTCTCCTGGAGTCCTGTTTCCCAGTGTGGAACCGTAACCAGGTGGGACAGACGGAAGACATTGAGAAGGTTCAGAGAAGGGCAACTCGTTTTGTTTTATCACGTTACAGGGGGGAAAGCGTCACGGAAGTGTTGCACGATTTGAGGTGGAAACCATTAAGCGAGAGTCGTTATTCGTTGCGGCGAGTTCTATTTGCGAAATTTCAATCACCGACTTTTATTTCTGAATGTCAAAATATTTTGATATCACCCACCTGCATAGCGAGACATGACCACACCCAATAAAATAAGAGAAATCAGATCGAAAACGGAATGACTGAGGTGTTCTTTCTTCCCGCGCGCTATTAGAGAATGGAACGGTAGAGACAGGTTATGAAAGTGGTTAATGCTCCCTCTAACAGGCACTTAAATGTCATGTGCAGAGTATCTACGTACATGTAGATATTCACAGTTGTTAATTTGAATTAGCGTCAGCTGTACGATACATTGCTGACCTGAAAATATGTGCCACATTCTGATTCGAACCTTGAATTTCCGGTTTTTGCCAACGGTGGCGTTAACCATTTAACCTCCATACGGCACACATTATTCGCTATCTATGATTCTTTGTACGTACCACTATAACTAATTCCGAACATAATGAAGTGAACGAGCTCTCATGGTAGCAGACAATTTGTGACATGGAAGTTTTGGTCGGCCCAGGGGGCGTGCACATTCGGCGTAATGGTTAACGCGATTGCTTGCGAAAATCAAGAAGTCCTGGTTCGATTCCCGGCCAGGCTCATGTTTTCATGTCACCAATACTTGAATGACTAAAAGAGATTTCAGTTGGTTTCATCGATAACTGTACATCGTCTTTTTAAGAGAATAAAGTTTTGAAAGAGGAAATGAAATGCGTATATGTTGTGGAGCATATTTATTATTTCAAAGTGCAAGAGGAAGATATGAAGAAGGAAAAGAGCGATTTGATGAAGCACGGTTACACTCAGGCTACACTCAGAAGGGTCAAGAGGAATTACTTCAAAAACATAATAGTTGAAGCACAGGAAGACTTTCTTGGCATCAAATCTAAGGAATTATTTAGGAAAGTGAAAGCGATCAAAGGGAAAAAAGCCACGGGTTTATAAAAGATAGACATGGACGAGTTTTTACAAACAATGATGACATAGCAATTAAGTGGATGGAGTATTTTGAGGAACTCCTAAACTGTGAGGAACCTAACGAAATCTTGGAATTTGAGGAAACTGTAACTGTGGATCTGGAGTACCCCCCTTCAACATTAGAAGAAATTAACAATACAAAAACATAAAATAACTAAAGATTGGCAAAAATGTTGGAGAATATGGTACCGCTACAGAAATGCTAAAAGCTGGAGGTGACTCTTGTCTACAGAACATCCACAAGTTATTCAGAACGATATGGCGAGAAGAAGTGATACCTGAAGATTGGAAAGTGGCTCTTATTTGCCCAATCTATAAAAATAATGACATAATACTATGTGATAAGTATAGGGGGTTAGCATTACTAAATATTTCTTACAAAGTGTTTACAAAATGCGTGCTCTCACCAATTAAACCACTGGCAGAAGAGCTAATTGGCGAATACCAAGGTGGGTTTCAATCAGGGAAGTCAACAACTAACCATGTATTTTTTATTAAGCAAGTCTGTCAAAAAAGTATGAATATGCTAAAGAAATACACTTTCTGTTTGTTGACTTCCAAAAGGCATCATTACAGTATCCGCAGGGCAAGTTTGTTTAAGGCCTTGATCGAATTTGGTGTGTCCAAGAAGCTGGTAAGACTTGTATCACTATGTCTGGATGACACAAGAGCAAAGATTAAACTAGGGAATAGAACCACAGGTAATTTTAGGGTAACCACAGGACTAAGGCAATATTATTAAACCTAGTGCTTGAGAAGATCTTTAGAGAAATGGATAGTTTCAACCATAAGGTTATCCAGGTAGCAAATAGGAACGTCACCCATCTAGCATACGTAGATGATATAGTCTCAATGACACACACAAAAGAAAATTTGAAGATGCTAATGATGACCATGGAAAGCATAGCAAGCAAATTTGGACTGAAGTGAACCCCACCAAAACCAAATACATGATAGTTGGAAAAGCCCTACACCCAGAAATCTAGGAATTAACTGTGGAGAATAACAGCTAGAAAAGAGTAAAGGATTCTAAATATCTTGGAAGCATAATTTCAGAAAATTCATCGTCTGAAAAGGAAATAAAGGCAAGAATTCAAGCGGGTAGAAGATGCTTGTACTCAATACACAACTTTTGACTTCCCGGAGCATATAATGAGCCCTCAAACTAAAGATGTATAAAACATTAATTGTGCCTGTTCTTCTATACGGGTGTCAATACTGGAACACTAGAAAACAGGAACTAAACAGGCTCGCAGTTTTCAAAAGGAGATGCTCGAGGAAAATATTTGGACCGGTTTAAGAGAACATAACAGGAGAATGGTGGAGAGGGCATAATACAGAATTGGAACAACTCTGTAGTGAACCGAACGTTGTGGGCTTGTTGATAAGTAGAAGTTTAAAATTGGCAGGGCATGTGGTACGTATGAATGAGGAGCGATGGTGTAGGATGGCCATGGAGATGATACCAACAGTCAAAAGACCACTGGGACGACCAAGGAAGAAATGGATGGACGGGATAAGGAAAGACCTGCAAAACCTTGAATCCTGGAAGAACTGGAAACGGACAGCGAAGAATCGCAATGAATGGGGAGCCTTGTTTATATCATCGCGCTGTCCACTGCGCCTGATCGCGTAAACTTAAGTATATTTATTGTTTTACACAGACGCGAGATTTTTACAAGTATTTACTCATCACTTTCCTTTCTTTCCACTACTGTCTATAAAGCTACGAACTCTATAAACTTACTAATTCTTGTCAACTTGCCATATAATAACAAGAGTGTAAACTGCGACACAATGTTCAAAAAATGTGGAAATTACTGCAAAAATGAGACCACCAGATGCATCTTTCTTTGGAAACAAGTAAACAATATATATAAATCTCCTAGACCACCATTACGATGCCTGTCTTGGATACAAGAATTTGTGTTTGGTTTGCTAGCTTAACAAGAGAGATGCATTGAATGATCTTGTAGATCAAAACTTGGTACGAAGTAAAGCAGAAAAATATTTTGCGTTCCAGGTTTCATAAAAAATCTTTACAATTAATTGAGAATGATTAAATTTGGGTGATTAATAGTGAATTTAATATTTCTATTCGTCCTTTATTTCAGTGCTTTACAGAGCTCACTCAGGCCAAGCAATAAAACAGAAGAATCGGCTACAGCTCGCGCAATAAAAGATTATGATTTTCTCGGCTTCCACAGCCTTTCTAAAATATCGTAGATTCCGTTCTCTTCAATGTATTAGGTGACTAAGTCATTATAAATATTATATGAGGCAAAGGAAGCGAAACTGTTACCCTCTCTTACTCTTTACACAAGGGTGGTCGATTTAGTAAAAAGCAGAGATACGGTTAATTTTTTCATTCTCAAATAATAGCATCATCTTGTCTTCGTGGGCTTAATCTTAGTGATTTCGAACGTCGTACATAATTTTGACAGTTTGTCCTTCAGTAGCTGAGAGACTGTTTTCCCAACGTGTGCTAATTTCCGATGAATGAACTGTACTAACCACGGTAACGTAAATTTGCATAGCATGCACTACTGCGCAGCCGAAAATCCACATTACGTAGGAAGTAGGTTACTAACAGTAAAATGTTTAACAGAAACATTTATTCCTAAACTACCAGTTTTGGAATTCCATTATGCCACCTTCAGGTCCCAATATCGGAGTATTATATCCATTAAATAGGGATCGAAACTGGCTGCGTGGATTTCTAGATCTCAATAAGACTGCCGTCTTGAACTCTCCGTCGTTGTCAAAACGCTGGCCAGAGGATGTGCCACTCAGAACAAGTGACGTGGACGATTTACTGCAGGTGGTGTGCTACACCATGAAAAAGCTCACCTCCACACGGCCACCATATAGCAACTGTTTTGCAAAAGTTCGCCCTGGAGCTGTTTGACCATCCAGCATATAGTCTGATCTTACTTGAAGTCGATTTCCATGTTTTCTCGCCCCCTCAAGAAATTCCTGCCCTCTGGCCAGTATTTCGACTACGACGGAGAGTTGAACTGTTACGCGAAAGTTCAGTCCACAGGCGGTAGACGTCTACTACACAGGAATACAAAAGTTGATCCCACAATATGACAAGTGTCTCAATTCTTTTTGCAACTTTGTGTAAAAAAATAACTCAAGCATTGATGTGACTGTTGCCAATAAAGTTTTCCTGTAACAATATTGTTTTGTTTCTTAAAAAATGGAGAAACTTACTTTCTGGATGCGCCTCGTATTATCTCCTGACTCTGGCATAGAACTTTACGCCGAAGCTTGTCTCACGCATGTTCTATCGGAGACCGGCCGAAGTTTCTGCTACCGACTGGAGTGTCTCAATATCACGTAGAATGTTGATAGGCACGTAGCATATGTGGACGATAAATTTCCTTTGAAAAATGGTACCACAATAGAGTCGTGCGACAGGTGACACTTGAGTTCGTAGGAAGATCGTCAGAGTTCTCTCACTCAAATGTAAGCACAAGATTCCACGGCTCTGTCACTGCCAGTAAAATTTCTCTGCGTGTGAGAGCGCATTGTTAATCTCCAAAAGTGTCCGACATTTCTGCCACTGTTGCAAGTAGCCATCCTCTGAGTGTTTGTGAGGTTTGGGTGTTACAGTTATGGTAGATCGTATTCACCTGTGTAATATTCAAATATTATGAATGCCTCAAACAGAATGATCTATTGATCCCGACGTCAACACGGATTTAGAAAATATCGTTCCTGCGAAACACAACTAGCTCTTTACTCACACGAAATGATGGGTGCTATCGGCTAGGCATCTCAAATTTATTCGGTATTTCTTTTTTCCAGAAGGCTTTTGACACCGTACCACACAAACGGCTTTTAATCAAATTAAGTGGTTATGGTGTATTGCGACTGGATAGGGGATTTCCTGTCAGAGAGGATATAGTTTGTAGTCGAGGGTAGGGCATCGACTAGAACAGAGATGATATCGGGCGTTCCGCAGGGTAGTGTTATTGGTCCTCTGCTGTTTCTTATTTACATAAACGATTTGGGAGAAAATCTGAGCAGCTCTCTTAGGTTGTTTGCAGATGACGCCGTCATTTACCGTCTAGTAAAATCATCTGAAGATCAAAACCAACTGCAGAACGATCTGAATAAGATATCAGTATGGTGTAAAAATTGGCAATTGACTCTAAATAATGAGAAGTGTGAAATCGTCCACATGAGTACGAAAAGAAATAGGTTAAACTTTGTTTACAAGATAAATCAGTCAAAAGTGAATGCCGTAAACTCCACAAAATACCTAATAATTACTATCACTTCAGACTTAAAATGGAAAGAACATGAAGATAATGTCGTGGGAAAGGCGAACCAGAGACTGCGTTTTATTGGCAGAACCCTTAAAAGATGCAACAGAACTACTAAAGAAACTGCATAAACTACGCTTGTCCGTCCATCTTTGGAGTATTGCTGCCCAGTATATGATCCTTATCAGGGGGTTTGACGGAGGACATTAAAAGAGTCCAAAGAAGGGCAGCTCTTTTTGTATTGTCACGATACAGGGGAGACAGCATTACGGAAATGATACAGGATCTGGAATGGGAATCATTACAACAACGGCGCTTATCGCTGCGGCGTGGGCTACTTACGAAAATCCAATCGCCAATATTCTTCTCCGAATGCGAAAATATATTGTTGACTACCACTTACATAGGTATAAAGAAATCATCAGAATAAAATACGAGCAATCATAGCTCGAACGGAGAGATTCATGTGTTCTTTCTTCCCGCGCGCTATTCGAGAATGGAAGAGTAGATAAATAGTATTAAAGTGGTTCGATTAAACCTCTGCCAGGCACTTACACACGATTTGAAAAGTATCCCATGTAGATGTACATTAGTCGTTTACATTTGATAGTGTAAAACGGCGTACAACGGCGTTTCTCAACAAGTTTTTTGCGACCTCCAGTCTTGTTCGGAAGGGCTTGCGGTGAAAAGAGGAAGTATTTTCACCATAAAACAACCAGTGCACTTTTGGGTTCTTGGGCTTCCTCAATACCAAAATTGCTTAATAAATGGGAAATTTAGTTGATGCTAAAATTATGTAGTTCCTTGTCATCATCGACTCTGATTTGAATAGCACTTTTTTATAATAAATACGCCAAGTTAACGACGAATAACCGAAAAGCCTGAAAACTGTTTTCAGCAACCAATCGATTGCTAAATTAACGAGAGACAATATGAAATTTTGAGAAATTTAGAAATTGCTTATAAGGTGTGACTTAACAAGCATAATTAACTTCCGACTTTTACCTGCAACGCAAAACATTCGTCAAGCAACAAATATCTTTGTTGAAATTAATGTAAAAATAGGATAATGTGTTCCATATAGGAAAATAGACTAAGAAATTGCCGGCCGCGGTGGCCGAGGAGACTGAGGTGCTTCAGTCACGGTCTGCACGGCCACTACGGTCGGGGGTTCGAATCCCCCCTCGGGCATGGATATTTGTGCCGTCTTTAGTATAAGGTACTTCATAAGTAGTTAGTAAGTTTAGGGACTGATGACCCCGTAGTTAAGTCCCATAAGCTTAACAAACATTTGAACTAAGAAATTAACTCTATAACATAGAATGTTGTACCCTTTTTTTACAATAATGTTTTATGAACATAAACATGCAAAACATGCAAAATTCGCTGGCTTAGAATTCACACACATAGTTCTGTTACAGTACAGAGAGGGGGGGGGGAACTTCGTCGCCAGAGTATTTTTACTTGACAGGATGCTCGCGAAATCAAAAAGGTTGGAAAACACTGATTTACAAGATAAGTCCTACTTTTCTGACGAATAATATTCCTTAAAACATAGATGCGATTTTATTCCTTTTTACAGCAAGAAGAAATTATAGCCGTTTTGAAGAACTGGGAGATTGTATTTTACATTCTTACATTGCTGACTCTAAGGTACAAAGGAGGCACAGAAAATCCCGCACCCTCTTTCTTTCCAATGGTCATGAAGATGTTGAAAGTTGTGCTACGAATTACATTACATTTAATATTGTGCAAGTGTGAGACCCGCAGTGTATCAGAATGGGCCGACACCTTGTACCCCCTTCCCGCCCTCCACACCAAATCGGACGCAAGCTGCAGTTTGAAGGTAAGATGCTGCAACCGCATTGCTGCAATCGTTTGCCATGCGGAGTCGCAAATGTCTAGGGGACTTTTCTATGGCATAGCAATCAGCTGCACCTCCTAATGGGGAAGCCGGAACTAGCATAGTAATAGGCTCATCCAATTGTGGGCGAACTACAAGGCCAGATTAAGATTAGATTAAGTAGTTGGTTCGTTCCATAGATCCGTGTTGAGGAGATCCTCGTATATATGGAACATGCCATAAAGGTTCATCTGATTGTTAAGATGGTTCTACAGTTCTACGAAAATACATTGAATTCGAAATTTTACTGTCTTGCCCTCACACGTTCGTTTAAGACTTCCAAATAATTACTGACACTGTCAAGTAGAAAGTGGGACTATCATAAAAATTCCATTTGCACGAACAGAAATAAAATGTATGGCTTAAAAATTACATTGAATGTTTCAGGTATGTCTTCGATTTAAATGTTTCACGTGAAAAAATTCGCGCTCATACATCTTTTCTTGATCCAGCGCCTGATGTCCTGCAATCATGACAGTAAATTTAGCATCAGAATGTTTTCTGTACTTGGTCATTCATTTTTTATTATATACTCTCTACATTTACATCTGCAAATCACATTTAAGTGCCTGGCTTATCTACTTATCTCCCATTCCATTCTCGAATAGCGCGCGGGAAGAAAAAACACCTGAATCTCGCTGTTCGAGCTCTGGTTTCTCGCATTTTATTACGATGATCTTTTCTATCAATCTATTTATTTCTTTATATGTAAGCGGCAGTCAACAATATATTTTCGCATTCGGAGGAGAATGTTGGCGATTGGAGTTTCGTAAGTAGCCCACGCTGCAGCGATAAGCGCCGTCGTTTTAATGATTCCCATCCCAGATCCTGTATCATTTCCGTAAAGCTGTTTCCCCTGTATCGTGACAATACGAAACGAGCTGCCCTTCTTTGGACTCTTTGGATGTCCTCCGTCAAACCCACCTGATAAGGATCCCACACTGGGCGGCAATACTGCAAAAAAGGACGTACACGCGTAGTGTACGCAGTCTCTTTAGTACCTAATATTGAAAATTGTATTAACAAATATAGGAGGAAATTAAAAGGCTTCCGTTAGAAAGCCATACAATCTAGAATGGGTATGAAAATGAAGCAACATAGCCATGAGCCCTGGCAATGATCTCACCGTCGTTTCGAGCTGAAAATACCCGTTTGCTAAAACTCTGGCGTTCTGCGTGAAGAACACCACGACTATTTACATCTACATCTGCACCTATAGTCCTCAAGCCAGCTGACGTTGTCTGGTGGAGTGGTTCCGGTCACGTAGGGGTCGCGGGAAAGAAGATGCCTCAGTGTAGGCTCCAATCATTCTAACTCTATCCTCATTATCAAAAATTTTCAAATCTTTGTAAATCTATCGGACCAAACTGCGTGGTTATCAGTCCATAGCTTACAAAGTACTTAAACTAAGGTAAACTAACTTACGGACAATACACATACCCATGCTCCAGGGAGGACTCGAACCTCCGACGATGAGCAACCACGCGCTCCGCAGCGAAGCGCCTTAGACCGCTCGGCTACTCCACCGCGGCTCCTCATTATCTCTTCGCGATGTGTACGTAGGGTGAAGCGATATTTCGGTCGAATCTTCGAGAAACTTTGACAATATCTCGCACCGTGATGTCGAACGCCTCTCTTGCAATATTTGCCACTGAAGTTGACCGATCATGTCAATGAAGATTTCGCGCTTGCTAAATGAACCTCTAACGAAGCGTGAATCTCTTCTTTGGATCTTGGCTATCTCCTTCATCTATCCCACGAACATCTGTATAACGAGCGTGTTGTAAGCTACTTTCTCTCTTCATGAAGATTCCTTTCTACACATTCAGAGTACGTAACAATTTTTCTTATGTTGAGTCTTTGCCAGTGTGAATGGCTGCTGGATGTACCAGAACCCTGCATATACAGTGATTAGCGAAAATATCGTGATCAACTTAGCTACTGTCGATATAAACTAGTCAATATGATAACAGCGTCACATGTAGTATACTGGGCATGCTGTCCGTGTATGAAATGGGAAAGAAGCGCGATATCAGTTTTTGACACGCGGAAATACGAGGCGTGTTTTTTAAGTAAGTGCCGTTTTGAAATTATAAAAAGACGTGCTTCGATATCTCAATAATTTTATGCGCTCTGGGTACCTACACCTGTTGTCTACGCACTGACGCCATTACAGTCTGATTCTTCCTTGTTTACGTTGTGTACCGAGTGTTTATGATGCCTCGGATAATCGTGAGTCCCGCCGACTGTGAAGTACGGGCTGTTATAAGATTTCTTAGTGCTAAAGGCCTAAAAGCGATCGATATTCATCGCGAGATGTCTGCAGTATACGTAGAAAACATTATGGGTGTTAGAATGGTAAGAAACTGGGTGAGAGCATTTAAAGAAGGCCGCACAAATGTGCATGATGAACAACGGAGTGGGCGTTCTTTCGTTAATGAAAGTTTGGTGCAGGAAGTGGACAATAAGGCGAGAGAAAAGAGACACTTTTTGATATCGTCCTTTCGGGATGACTTTCCTAATGTTTCTCGTAGTGTTTCGTATGGCATTGTGACCGAGAGGGACGATGACGAAATCAAAACAGTTGGTTATGCAGTGGTTAACAAGTCAGGCGACAGACTTCTGTGAGAGTATTCAAAAACTGGTACAACGTTATGATAAGTGCCCTAGTATTATGTAGAAAAGTAGATAAAGGTACAGGCTTTCATGTAAAAATAAAATTCTTGAGATGTCTTAGCACGTCTTTTTTTAAATGTCAAAACGCTACTTACCTAAAAAAAAAAAAAAAAAAAAAAAAAAAAAGAAAGAAAATAAAACAAGCCTCGTAGCAGTCGGCTCTACGGCGCCTTGCTGCGGAGTGTGCGGTCGTTTCCTCTGTCGAGTGTTTGTGTTGTTCCTAACATAAGTTGGTTGAAGGAGTTTGTAAGTTATGATGTCCGCTGCAATTAAGTCCCACAGCTTTACAGACATTTTAACACCAAGTTTCACCGTGATAACTCCGTCATACTGGAGAGCTCGACGAGTATTTCGGGACTGAATGGGGTGCCAGGTGTTGGATAATTATTGCGGTGGGTCTCTTCAACGACTGGTGGATCCAAGGTAAGACCACATCCAAACATTAAGAGGTTGCGTGGCCACTGCTCACTGAATATATCGGACGTCTTAATCTTGGCAGTCTGGTCAAACAGGACAGTTAGAGACCTGTGGCGGAACTAACATCAGACTTTAATACCGAACAGACGCATTGCAACCACGGCCAAATATTCCTCATACTGCCCATGCCACTTTTTTGGCCGTTCGAGGTGATGACACAAAATTTTAAAGGGCTACTAGAACGATTTTTTCACTACTATGGTAGCCCCATGGTACCTCGGTATAAGTAAATGTCATGTAATCGTCTAGTACAGAGGAGAGACAGCAAAATATCGTACTGTATCACGCGATTGTAACCAATATGTGAGTAAAATACGTTACCGTATGTATATTGAGTACTAGCTTAAACCCGCGGCTCCGCTCGCCAACTTGATGTAATGCGCGAAACGTCAAATCGATTTTTTTTAAAGAAATGTATTAAAAGAAATATCTTTTTTACTGTTTTATTAATTTATTCTTATATTTCCTTATTCGTATGCTTATCCCTACAGAGAAAGAGCTGAAGACAATGTAGCACACATAGACCAAAGATATGGCCTTTGGCGTCACGTTTCGCTGTATGTAACCTCCTTGCTACAGAGTCGCAAACGTCGTCGCTGGCCTTAAGTCCCATTTTTTTAATAATTTGATGACTTTCAACCATCATATCTCCCACCCCCTTATAGCTATCGGCATGGAACTGCTATGGTGTACAACAGGAGACTTCGGACAACAATTACACACAGACCATTCGTTTGCGTTCCGTAGTTTTCGCTGCAGAGCGAAATATTAAGACATACCCACGTAGAATTTTATATACACCGGTAACTTTCCATCCCAATATACTCCACCCTTTTATCATTATCAACCCTCAAGCAACATGCAACCAATAAAACCATTTTCAAAGAGTAAATATAATTTTGAAAGAATAATTATTGTTCCGGAATTCGCGTTATATTCTTCAAATTACTAAATATCTATCAGATCGCTATAAAACCGTGCCTAAAACCTTCCTCAGGTATAAATTAGTAACTGTACAAATATTTAAGTCTCTCCGTCCTGTCGTTCGGACGTGATAAGCGTACACCGAACAGACATTCACACACACACACACACACACACACAATCGTCATAACCCGGCCGCGGTGGCCGAGGGCCGAGGAGACTAAGGCGCTCCAGTCACGGTCTGCACGGCCACTACGATCGGGGGTTCGAATCCCCCCTCGGGCATGGATATTTGTGCCGTTCTAGTTCGTAAGTAGTTTGTAAGTTTAGGGACTGATGACCCCGTAGTTAAGTCCCATAGACTTTACAAACATATGAACATTTTTTGAATTTGATCGTCATAAAACCGTGCCTAAAGCCTTACCCGGGTAGACATTAGTAACTGTACAAATTTTTAGCTCTTTATGTCTTGTGGTTCAGACATGATAAACCTACACCGCCGCGGTGGAGTAGCCGAGCAGTCTAAAGCGTCTCGCTGCGGAGCGCGCATGTGCTCGCCGTGGAGGTTCGAGTCCTCCCTGGGGCATGGGTGTGTGTGTTTGTCCGTAGGTTAGTTTTCCTAGGTTTAAGTAGTTTGTAAGCTACGGACTGATGACCACGCAGTTTGGTCCGATAGATTTACAAACAAAAACCTACACCGAACAAACATTCACCTTTATAGATACAGATAAGACTGTTCGCGATTGTACCTTGTCGGTGCGCGGCGTGGCGCGACCACCGCTGCTCAGCTGTAGCCTAGTGCAGTGGGGGCCTGCTAAGTGGGCAGACACGCCGCCGTGTTGTCCCGGCCATTACAGCGACTGGGCTAATGGCCGCTGCCCTGCCCTGTCCTCCGGTCACAAGGGGACCTCGTCACTGCCAGGGCCAAGGCGCCGACTCCTGCGTCACGGCTGCACACGCGCACAGTGGCGTCTGATGGCCCTACCGGCCACCGCGTGAACCACTGTATGTTCGTCTCAACCAAATGTTCAAATGTCTGTAAATCTATCGGACAAAACTGCGTGGTCATCAAAAAATGTTCAAATGTTTGTATAGCTTATGGGACTCGACTACGGGGCCATCAGTCCCTAAACTTACAAACTACCTATGAACTACTTAATACTAAGGACGTCACAAATATCCATGCCCGAGGGGGGATTTGAACCCCCGACCGTAGTGGCCGTGACGACCGTGACTGGAGCGCCTCAGTCCCCTCGGCCACCGCGGCCGGATGCGTGGTCATCAATCCGTACCTTACAAACTACTTAAACCTAGGTAAACTAACCTTAGGACAAACACACACACCCATGACCCAGGGAGGACTCGAACCTCCACGGCGAGGAACCGAGCGCTCCGCAGCGAGGCGCCTTAGACCGCTCGGCTACTCCACCGCGGCTCGTCTCAATCAATACATTTTTTATTTGTCATACCCCGTTACATAGTACTATTACACGTTTGATGGTTAAATTCAGGCGGTTACATCTGCTATTTTAGCAAACATTAATGCAGTACATAAGTTGCCAGGATTTACAAAAGAAAGCGTTTTTGCTACACATTATTTGTCGCTTTACATAAAGAAACAAACGATTTTACACATCAGGAAATCTTATTCAATTACAGAAATTGCAAAAGTCTGTAGTACATTTATGTACCAAATCAAATTTGCTGACGGGCCATCCTCCTCCTTTGCCAGCTATATTTTTCCTCAGATGGTCCTGCCCTTTGAGTAAGTTAAAACAGTCGAAAAGCACGTGGTCAATAATTTGGACAGCTCTGTTACATGTGCACGATCCGTGTTCAGTTATTCTCAGCCGCGGCGGAGCGGCAGAGGGCATTGAGGCTCTATGCTATGATGCGCGCCGGCCGCGGTGGCCGAGGGAACTCAGGCGCTCCAGTCACGGTCTGCACGGCCACTACGGTTGGGGGTTCGAATCCCTCCTCGGGTATGGATAGTATTAGCTAGTTCTTAAGTAGTTTGTAAGTTTAGGAACTGATGACCCCGTAGAAAAATCCCATAAGCTATACAAACATTTGAAACATTACGCGTTTGATGGTTAAGGTCAAGAAGTTACATCTACATCTACATCTACATGGGATACTCTGCAAATCACATTTAAGTGCCTGGCACAGGGATCATCGAAGCACCATTATACTATTTATCTCCCATTCCATTCTCGAATAGCGCGTGGGAAGAATGAACACCTGAATCTCTCTGTTCGAGCTCTGATTTCTCGTATTTTATTCTGATGATCATTTCTACCTATGTAAGTGGGAGTCAACAATATATTTTCGCATACGGAGGAGAATGTTGGCGATTGGAGTTTCGCAAGTAGCCCACGCCGCAGCGATAAGCGCCGTTGTTGTAATGATTCACATCCCAGATCCTGCATCATTTCCGTAACGCTGTCTCCCCTGTATCGTGACAATACGAAACGAGCTGCCCTTCTTTGGACTCTTTCGATGTCCTCCGTCAAACCCACCTGATAAGGATCCCACACTGGGCTGCAATACTCCAAAAATGGACGGGCAAGCGTAGTGTATGCAGTTTCTTTTGTAGTTCTGTTGTTTGTAGTTCTCGAACAGAACGATCTATTGACCCAAGGCCAACACGGATTTAGAAAATATCGTTCATGCGAAACACAACTAGCTCTATATTCACACGAAGTGATGGGTGCTATCGACAAAGGTTCGCAAATCGATTCCGTATTTCTTGATTTCCAGAAAGCTTTTGACACCGTACCTCACAAACGGCTTTTAATCAAATTGCGTGGTTATGGTATATCGCCCCAAATTTGCAATTGGATAGGGGATTTCTTGTCAGAGAGGACACAGTTCGTAGTAATCGATGGTAAGGCATCGGGCGTTCCACAGGGTAGTGTTATTGGTCCTCTGCTATTCGTTATTTACATCCGTTAAACTTTGTTTACAACCTAAATCAATCAAATGTGAAGGCCGTAAACTCCACAAAATAACTAGGAATCACTATTACTACAGACTTAAACTGGAAAGAACACGTAGATAATATCGTGGGAAAGGCGAACCAGAGACTGCGTTTTATTGGCAGAACCCTTAAAGGATGCAACAGAACTACTAAAGAAACTGCATACACTGCGCTTGTCCGTCCATTTTTGGAGTATTGCAGCCCAGTGTGGGATCCTTATCAGGTGGGTTTGACGGAGGACATCGAAAGAGTCCAAAGAAGGGCAGCTCGTTTCGTATTGTCACGATACAGGGGAGACAGCGTTACGGAAATGATACAGGATCTGGGATGGGAATCATTACAACAACGGCGCTTATCGCTGAGGCGTAGGTTACTTGCGAAACTCCAATCGCCAACATTCTCCTCCGAATGCGAAAATATATTGTTGACTCCCACTTACATAGGTAGAAATGATCATCAGAATAAAATAAGAGAAATCAGAGCTCGAACAGAGAGATTTAGGTGTTCATTCTTCCCGCACGCTATTCGAGAATGGAATGGGAGATAAATAGTATAATTGTGGTTCGATGAACCCTCTGCCAGGCACTTAAATGTGATTTACAGAGTATCCCATGTAGATGTAGATGTAGATGTTGCATGTTTTAAAATGCGGTCTCTGGTTCGCCTTTCTCACGATATTATCTACGTGTTCTTTCCAATTTAAGTCTGAAGTAATAGTAATTCCTAGGTATTTTGTGGAGTTTACGGCCTTCACATTTGATTGATTTATCTTGTAAACAAAGTTTAACGGATTTCCTTTCGTACTCATGTGGAAGACTTCACACTTCTCATTATTTAGAGTCAATTGCCAATTTTTACACCATACTGATATCTTATTCAGATCGTTCTGCAGTTGGTTTTGATCTTCAGATGATTTTACTAGACGGTAAATGACGGCGTCATCTGCAAACAATCTAAGAGAGCTACTTAGATTTTCCCCTAAATCGTTTATGTAAATAAGGAACAGCATAGGGCCAATAACACTACCCTGTGGAACGCCCGATATCACCTCTGTTTTAGTCGATGCCTTACAACACGTATTTTAGCAAATATTAATACAGTACATAAGTTAACAGGACTTACAAAAGAAAGCGTTTTTGCTACATATTATTTGTCGACTTACATAAAGAAACCAAGCGATTATACACAACAGGAAACCTTATTGAATTACAGAAACTGTAAAAGTCTGTAGTGAATTTATGTACCAAATCATATTTGCTGACGGGCCATCCTCCTCCTTTGTCAGCTATTTTTTTCCTTAGATGGTTCTTCCCTTTCAGTAAGTTACAACAGTCGAAAAGCACGTGGTCAATAATTTGGACAGCTCTGTTACATGTGCACGTTCTGTGTTCAGTTATTCTGAGCCTCGGCGGAGCGCATTGAGGTGCTACGCTACGATGCGCGAGGCCGTCGGGGATTCGAATCCCCCCTCGGGCATGGATTTTTGGTCGTCTTTAGTATAAGATAGTTCATAAGTAGTTTGTAAATTTAGGGACTGATGACCCCGCAGAGAAGTCCCTTAAGTCTGACAAACGTTTGAACATTTTGAATTATTCTGAACCGTTGATAATAGACTTTCAGTTTCCCATGACCTGTTAACATTGCTGTAAAATTCGGAGAAATTAGGAGTTTAATCATTAAATGTTGTCAGTTCGTAGGAAAATACGGTTTAGTGCTTTCCCCATTTTTTGTTCTTTGACACTCATTGTCCCGTTTCTTCCTAACTCTTCTTCTTTACGGCACTTGTGTTTTCTTGTAGCGTATCGATTTTCGATTATCGAGCTGCTCTTTTAGCAAGATTGTCAGCTACTTCATTTCCCCATATCCCTCGATGTGCTTTAACCCATTCGAAATGCACCAGCCAGTTGTGTGTCTGCAACCTTCTGATTTTACTTCGTGTATTTTCAATCAAGAAGTTGTGGTTCTTCGGATTTCGTAACGAGTCCAAAGTAATCCTGCTGTCCGTGTGAATTACCGAAGTTCTAACAATATTTGAGAGACTGGTTATTACCTCAAGGGCACTGATATTCATTAGACAGTTTAAGCTGTATCTGGTAAATATGCTTGTTGTTAACAAATATTGCTATTCCCGAACCCACTCCGTCGTCTGACTTGCTTCCATCTGTGTATACTTCAACTGGGTAGCTTTTGCTTGAGTCTTTCTCAGTTATCCTCGTAAAGTCTGCCGGGTGTGCCCAGCATCTATACTCTAGGACGATGTTGAGTGTCTGTCTGGCGTCTTTAGTTTTAACCAGGTTATAATATTTGGCTATTTCCTGTATTTCAACTACAGGAACCTTGCCGGCCGCGGTGGCCAAGCGGTCTGCAGCGCGCCAGCCACTGTCTGCACGGCCACTACGGTCGGGGGTTCGAATCCCCCCTCGGGCATGGATATTTGTGCCGTCCTTAGTATTAGCTAGTTCTTACGTAGTTTGTAAGTTTAGGGACTGATGACCCCGTAGTTAAGTCCCATAAACTCTACAAACATTTGAACATTTGAACAGGAACCTTCACCATGATCAATATAATTAGCATTGTGGGAAAAACCTTCTCAGCTATTGTTGGAAGGAGAGTAAGAGTATTGGTTGAAGACAAGTACAGTGAAAATCAATTTAAGTCCAGCCCTCTTAGAGGTATTTACCTTGCGCTAGATAGGGTAGAAGTGCTATGAGTAGGACAGGGAACTGTATCGATGTTTTATAGATCTAAAAAAGGCTTATGATCGTGTTCCTAGGAGGAATTTATTGCCGGTTGTAGTACGTAATTGAAGAGGAGGTAAGCTTCTGTAGGCAGTGAAACGCTTTCACGTAGTCAGGCGGCAGTGAGAGAGGACGATAAACTGAGTTCATCGTTCAACTTAGTTTCAGAGGTAACACAACGCTGCAACATGTCAAGCACTGTCGTTCATATTATTTATCGCTCATATGTTGGAAACAACAGAGTGGCAAGGTGAGTTTAAAATAGGTGAAAACAAAATAAGCAGTCTCGCATATGCGGACGACTTAGTTGTGACGGCATATTCGATTGAAAAGTTGAAAGGTTGTAGCTAGATCAAAGATGTTAAGGGCACCTCGAAAACGAAAGTTATTTTATGCGGAAAAGATATTTAGATTAAGTACGAAATGGGATGAAGGAAGTAATAACAGCTGGACAATTTGAAGTACTTACGATTTATTTCCCCAAAGTATGGAAACCTAGAGAAAGAACTAGAAGCAAGGTGTAGTAAAGATAATGTAGTGAGAGCTCAGGTATGATCTAATCTTTTCTGAAAGAATAAATCAGTACCAAGACTATGTTAATAGTGTACTGTTTAATCTTTCACCCAATTTTATTGTATGTTGGAGAAAGGTCGGTTGGAGGTTGGAAATATAAAAGCAGCCAGGACAGTTGCTGATACTAGTATATGGGAACAGTGGCAAAAGGATGTCCATAATGAGGAAAATCTGCAAATAGACGACAGAGATGAAACAATAACAAGTACTTGGATTCAATCAAGAATGATTTTGATAACAGACGAGGAGTAAACGTTAGCAATGAAAAAAAAGGTGATCGTGGTTGGTTGGTTGTTTGGGATAGGGGGTGGCGGTGCGGCGGAGCGGCCGAGCGTATTGAGGAGCTATGCTACGATGCGCGAGGCCGTTCTCCGTCGGAGGTTCGAATCCCCTCTCGGGCATGGATGTTTGTGCCGTCTTTAGTATAAGGTAGTTCATAAGTAGTTCGTAAGTATAGGGACTGATGACCCCGCAGTTAAGTTCCATAACCTTTACAAACATTTGAGATTGTTTGGGATAGGGGGACCAGACTGCTTAGGTTATCGGTCCCCCAGTGGGGAAGGGAAGGAGTCAGGAGAGGAAATGAGGGGAAAGGGAAGTAAATGTAGTCCAGGGAGGAAAGAAGGAAGAAAGACTGCATTAGCTCGGGGCCCTGTACTCACGAAAGAACCGTGAGCTCCCTAGAGGGGGGGGATGAGTGATAGTGAAGGAGTTTCGTAAGGGGGACTATGCCCCAGACTGAACACTGAAAGGCATGATCAATCATAAGTGATGACCTACATATACATCTAAATCCATACTCTGTCTAGCGGAGTCTACTTAGTGTCTTTGTGAAGCACAATCGCTTCCCCCTCCTGTTCCAGTCGCGTATGTCTGGCGGAAAAAAACTATTGCCGGTGTGTCTCCGTGTGCGGCCTAATCTCTCTATTTTTATCCTTGTGGACTTTCGCGGGATGTACCCAGAAGGAAGCAATGTATTGGTTGACTCTTCGAGAAATGTATGCTCTCGAAACATCTCTCTTGCAACGTTTGTCAGAGTTTCCTGATTATCTCCGTTGCGACACTTTCGCGCTTACTAAACGAGTCCGTAACGAAGCTTCATGCCCTCCGTTGGATCTTCGCTATGTCGTCTATCAATCCTACCTGGTACCGTTCCTACACTTATGAGCAATACTGTTGGCCAAACAAGTGTTTTGTAACGTTCTTCCCTAACTGACAGACTGCAGATTCTTCCACTGAATCTTAGTCTGTGGTCTGCCTTACCCATGATGATAATGATGATGATGATGTACATCTACATCTACATGGGATACTCTGCAAATCACATTTAAGAGCCTGGCAGAGGGTTCATCGAACCACCGATACACTATTTTATCTCCCATTCCATTCTCGAATAGCGTGCGGGAAGAATGAACACCTGAATCTCTCCGTACAAGCTCTGATTGCCCGTATTTTATTCTGATGATCATTTCTACCTATGTAAGTGAGAGTCAACAATATATTTTCGCATCCTGAGGACAATGTTGGCTATTGGAGTTTCGTAAGTAGCCCACGGCGCAGCGATAAGCGCCGTTGTTGTAATGATTCCCATCCCACATCTTGTATCATTTCCGTAACGCTGTCTCCCCTGTATCGTGACAATACTAAACGAGCTGCCCTTCTTTGGACTCTTTCGATGTCCTCCGTCAAACCCACCTGATAACGTTCCCATACTGGGCAGCAAGACTCCATAAAAGGACGGACAAGCGTAGTGAATTCAGTTTCTTTAGTAGTTCTGTTGCATCTTTTAAGGGTTCTGCCAATAAAACGCAGTCTCTGGTTCGCCTTTCCCACGACATTATCTACGTGTTCTTTCCAATTTAAGTCAGAAGTAATTGCAATTACTAGGTATTTTGTGGATTTTACGGCCTTCACATTTGATTGTTTTATCACGTAAACAACATTTAACGGATTTCTTTTCGTACTCATGTGGACGACTTCACACTTCTCATTATTTAGAGTTAACTGTCAATTTTTACACCATACTGATATCTTATTCAAATCGTTCTGCAGTTGCTTTTGATCTTCAGATGATTTTACTAGGCGGTAAATGACGGCGTCATCTGCAAACAACCTAAGAGAGCTACTTAGATTTTCCCCTAAATCGTTTATGTAAATAAGGAACAGCAGAGGACCAATAACACTACCCTGCGGAACGCCCGATATCACCTCTGTTTTAGTCGATGCCTTACCATCGATTATTACGAACTGTGTGCTCTCTTAGAGGAAATCCCCTATCCAGTCGCAAATTTGGGGCGATATACCGTAACCACGCAATTGTACTTGAATTCCTTAGTTCTGGGGTCGTGGGAATTTCACAAACAGATGCCAGGTGCAATGCGTGAATGGTGGCGACCTAGAATGGAGTGGCTGAGCCATTGGGCTGAGAGGGGCACGCCCGGCTGTGGTCGAACGCAGCGACGAAAGCATTCGACCGGCGACCCTGGCCGTTTAATCGACTGTGGGCCGCACGGCGGTCTAGATTCTGGGCTACGACTGTCGCAGCGTGCGCGGCCGCACGTCGCCCTCTATGGCAATGGCCTCTACAAGTTTAGGCGTGACGCACGCGCTGATCAACTCTGATGAAACCATATTGCTGATCTCCCAACCCCCTCTCTTCAGCCTCAGCTTACATTATATTTGTTGAGTGTAAGTTAAACTACAGGTATTCCATTATTCAAGATAGAGAAGATAGTCTGAAATTGCTAAGCAGGAGTGGCTCGAAGGCAAATGCAACTCTGTAGAAGAATGTATAACTAGGGGAAAAAAATACGCGTCCTTGGTGGCGCAGTGGTCAAAGCGTCTGCCTGGTAAGTAGGATATTCCGGGTTCGAATCCCGGCCGGGCACAGATTTTTGCCGGCCGAGGGGACTGAGGCGCTCCAGTCACGGTCTGCACGGCCACTGCGGTCGGGGGTTCGAATCCCCCCTCGGGCATGGATATTTGTGCCGTCCTTAGTCTTAGCTAGTTCATAAGTAGTTTGTAAGCTTAGGGACTAATGACCCCGTAGTTAAGTCCCTTAAGTTCTGCAAACATTTTGGCAAAAAATACTGCCTACAGGAAAATAAAAGAGACATTTGGAGACAAGAAAAGTAGCCCTATGAATGTCAAGAACTCAGATGGAAAATCAGTTCTCATCAAGGAAGAGAAAGCTGAAAGGTGGAAAGAATACATAGAGGGGCTCTACAAAGGAAATAAATTTAGACAATACTGTAGGAAGAAAAAAGGAAGTAGATCAAGATGAAATAGGAGATACTATACTGAGAGATGAATTTGACAGATCCCAGAAAGATCTAAGTCGGAACAAGGGCACTGGGATAGTTGTCACAAGGACTTTACAGCGGGGAGTGTGGTGGATGGTACAGTACTTCCCAGTCCCACAGACCGAACAGAAGCAGCCACAGCTTACGCTCTAAGCGACCGCGCATTGTCCTGCAATATGATGGGTGGGTTGCTCAGGAAGTGTTGCCGCTTCTTTCACAAAGCTGGTCGCAGGTGATGCTCCAAAAACGAACAGTAATACTGGGCATTGACGGTCTGCCGTGGAGAAACGTAGTGCGTTAGGATAACACCATCAAAAAATGTTCAAATGTTTGTAAATCTATCGGACCAAACTGCGTGGTCATCAGTCCGTAGTTTACAAACTACTTAAACCTAGGTAAACTAACCTAAGGACAAACATACGCACCCATGCCCCAGGGAGGACTCGAACCTCCACGGCGAGGAACCGCGCACTCCGCAGGGAGACGCTTTGGACCGCTCGGCTACTCCACCGCGGCTAACACTACCACAGTCGAACTCGAGAGTCACCATAACTTTCAGCATACTGGGACTCTGACGCACTTTCGACTTTCGCAGCGACTCATAATGACGCCATTCGTTGGATTGGCGTTTCAGTTACGATACGGCGTAAGAAAGCGTCTCCTTCGCGCTCATAGCGCTCCAAGTGCGTCTGAGCAGCGTCGTAACGCATCCATTTCTGCATTGCTGTCGTGCTGTGCGACTTTTGGTACATTCAGCGTTAATCCAACTCCATTGTTCCAGTTTTAGGAAAGTAGTGGCACCGTTGCTTTAGACCGCTCGCTCACAAGTGACTGTGTTTCCCTCTGTTGTGCGCTCGCCGGTGACGTGGGACGGGCGAGTCCATTTGCTCGGAGGTAAGGCAGGTATGTCAACAACGTGTGCTATCTGCGACAATAGTAGATTCCACGGCACAGTGTCTCCATAGCAGTATTACCACTATTTTAAGTTCCAACCCACGTATATATGATGCTTCTTTTAATCGCCTCTTACGAAAGCCAAGGAAAAACCGCGGCTTAGGGACTGATAACCGTAGTCTTTTAGTCCCTTTAAAAATCAAAGCAAACCAAACCGCGGCTTACTTCCAGACCGTGACCCGTCAAACAAAAGGGAGGTTAGGGGCAACAGTGCATAGTAAAGACCTGAAAAATTCACACCGTCGCGGTGCGGTTGTGCCCGAACCAGGTGGTCGCTTTTTTGCCTTTGGTGGCTGTTCCTCAGGGGAACCCCACAAGAAGTGCGGGAGTGTAGCAACCGCGGCTGCCCGCTGATATATGGCGGTTGTCGCTGGAGGCCGCGGCTGGCGGCGTATTTCACGGCTCCCGAAAAACAGCGCCACACCTCGCGGGGTCTGCCGCAGCGGTCGCCGCCAGCGGCCGGCAACCGCGCGCCGTCGCTGCCTCAGGGAACCCCTCAGCCTCACTGGGGATGCGTGCGTGGCCACACTGCCCTATCACTTGTATTTCTTCACATTCACGGAATGTATGACATTAACTGCCGACTTCGGTTTATTGGAAGAATTTTGGGAAGATGTACTTCACCTGGAAAGGAGACCGCGTATAAAACGCTTGTACGACCACGTCTTGAGTATTGCTCAAGTGTTTGGGGCCCGCAGCAGATCGGTTTGAAGGAAGACCCATAGAGGCGCTTCAGAGGCGAGCAGCTAGATTTGTTACCGGTAGGTTCGACCAATGCGCGAGTGTCACGGAAATGCTCCCGCAACTCAATTGAGGATCGCTGGAAGATAGACGACGTTCTTTTCGTGAATTTCTGTTAAGTAAATTTAGAGGGCCGAAATTTGAAGCTGAGTGTAGTACGATCTTGCTGCCGCCTACTTACATTTCGCGTAAAGATCACAAAGACAAGATAAGAGAAATTAGGGCTCGTACGGAGGCATATAGGCATTCTTTTTTTCCTCGTTCTATTTGGGAGTGGAATAGGAAAAGAAATTCCTAGTAGTGGTACAGTGTACCCTCCGCCACGCACCTTACGGTGAATTGCGGAGTATGTATGTACATGTAGATGAACTTCGAATGGCTAAAAATGAAAATGTATACCCAGCCTGGATTCGAACCCGGGTATCCCGCATTCTAGGTAGTTGCGTGACCCCTACACCACAGGGGACACAGCGATCACCACACCTGCACGGAATTACTCCAGTACGTCTCCCGTCAGATACAAATTCTCAACTTTACCCTGGCAACTAGAACTCAAACTCGTAGTGGCGCCTGTTTTTTTCGGACATCCTCAAAGAACAGACAACACATACATAAAACGTAATGCCGATGACAGCAGGCAATGATCCTCTCTTCACGGGAATCAGTTTAAAAAACTACTAATTTGAGTTGTAGTGGCCAGGGTAAAGTTGAGAATTTGTATCTGGCGCGGGGCGTAATTGAGTAATTCCGTGCAGAGGTGGTGGTCACTATGTCCCCAGCCGTGTAGGGGTCACGCAACTTCCAAGGAAGCAGGAGACCCGGGTTCGGATCCAGACTGGGTACATATTTTCAACTTTACCCATTTGCAGCTAATGTCATACATTCCTTGAATATTAGTAGACAATAATTGCAGGACCGAAAGTGGCATTCGGACATGTCCAAATGAACAGACATCACATATATAAAATTTCTTTGTATTTGTGTTGGTAGCAAGGACGAGGAAGGACGAAGTGAAGGTGTCACTCGGGAATGGCTGTGCGTTCTGAGGCGCTACGTCGCAGAGTGCCCGGACGCTCCCTGCTGAGGTTCAAATCCTCCCTTGGGTATGGGCGTGTGTGTGTTGTCCTTAGCGTAAGTCAGTTTCAGCAGTTTGTAAGTCTAGAGACCGATGACGTACCTCAAAAAGTAATTGAACTTACATACAAAATTGAATGAAGGGAAGACGAAGTAGGTGAAGATGAAATAGGAGATAATATACTGAGAGATGAATTTGACAGAGCACTGAAAGGCCTTAGTCAAAACAAGGCCCCTCGATTAGATGACATTCCCTCAGAGCTACTGAAGTGTCTGGGAGAACCTACCATGACAAAACTATTTCACCTGGTCAATTGCTGATTAAGATGTATGAACAGGTGAAATACCTTCAGACTTTAAGAAAAAAATGTAATAATTTCCATTTTAAAGAAAGCAGGCGAGCCGGCCGCAGTGGCCGAGTGGTCTGCGGTGCGCCAGTCACAGTGTGCACGGCCGCTACGGTCGGGGTGTTCGAATCCTCCGTCGGGCATGGATGTTTGTGTCGTCTTTAGTATAAGGTAGTTCATAAGTAGTTGGTAAGTTTAAGGACTGACGACCCCTCAGTTAAGTCCCTTAAGCTTAACAAACATTTGAACATTTGAAAGCAGGCGTAGACAGGTGTAAAAATTACAGAAACGTCAAAAAAGCCATGGTTGCAAATTTTTACACGAGTTAGCGAGTTATTTACAGAAGTATGGAAAGGCTGGTAGATGCTGACCACGGGGAGGATCAGTTCGGATTCAGGAGAAATGCAGGAACACCGGAAGCAATACTCACGACTTATCCTAGAAGATAGATTAAGGAAAGAATGTTGATCGAAATCAGCAGGAGTAAAATATACAGAGAAAGACAAAACAGAGAATTATTTGAAAAATAAAAGACATTGTCACAGTTATGTGAAAGAGATGAATGCTATTCTTTGGACATCTTGAGAGGATGATGGCTTATCGATGGATCACCCACCAAATCTATTCAAGAATATTTCAAAACGATGGTACGCGAAACTGTGTGATCACGTCAAGAAAGACCCAGGTTTCAAATGGAACGATGTTTAAGATACGGATAATTCAGATAGTTAGGCACGAAAATTCTTCTCCCTCTGACGTCAGTGTCACAACGACTAGCCAGTAAATGGACGGGAAGAAGAAAACAGCTTCACTTTTACCAGTACCTCGCCTCTTTCCAAACTTCACAGAAGTCCTCGTGCACTCCTAGAAGAAAGGACACGGTTGAGACATGGCATGACCGCAGCGTAGGAGATGTCCCCAGAACGGTATTTTGACTCTGCGGCGGTTTGTGCACTGGTATGAAACTTCCTAGCAGATTAAAACTACGTTCCACAACTATTTGAAAATTTGATCACTAAAACACACACGACACTGGTATAATAATCTACAATATTTATTAGTTTATACAAACTAATTTTCGGCTCTTTACGGCATCATGAAGTAAAATGAAGCGACATTATTAAAGAATTAATTACATGAGAACAGTTACAAAAGTAAGTGACTAGTCGACAAAAAAATTAATTACAGTGTTTGTTTGCGGAAAAGGAGGTCACGTGAAATAATTATAGTGTCCTGTGTAAAAATTTGGAATTATATTTTCCTATGTAGCGGAGTGTGCGCTGATATGAAACTTCCAGGCAGATTAAAACAGCGTGCCGTACCGGGATTCGAACCTAGGACATTCGCCTGTGCTGAGCAAGGTCACTTCCTGAATAGCGGACCTTCATCCCACGCGTCCGACAGGGTAGTTACCACTCTGCAAACCCGCTTGCCCGAGATGAATAATGTAGTACGCTCTGCAAATGACGCCGTATCCCAGTTTCCGCAGCACGCCGTTCGTACGAGATTTACGGCGCAATTATTAAAATGTAACCTGGAAACGCGTTTCGAAACGTGTCTGACAGCCCACCGAGAGCTTAAGGTGAAAGGGAGGAACCTAACTATCGGCTGTCATTCCACACGTCCAGCTGTCTTACGGTTGCATGTTAATAATACCGCCTGTGCGTTTACAACGTGTTCTCACGCTTAGAGGTGCTGTGAAAAACATTCATATATGACATCGCACAGTTAAACACACAAGCCGGTCTTAGTGCTGGAGGAGGCCGAAAAGTGTACACAGTTGCTAACACAGGTAACAAACTTCTAAACAAAGTTCGTTTCTGTTTAGTCCATTGTCTTGAATCTACTGTATCTGACACATCAGTATGGAGCGATACCAAAAATCATGTCTCTCTCCAATAATATGCGAAGGAGAACATTCCTTGACGACACCTGTGTAAATCGCACGAAATGTCTGCGGATGAGCTCAGATGCGAAACTACTAATGGTTTTATAAAAACGGATGACTTCTGATACATTATTCATTTACTACAGTAAGTAAGTTAAAAAAAGTGAACAAGCCTTAATCCCAAACTTCTGGAAGACATTCGATACGGTTCTCCACTGCCGCCTAATGAATGAAATCCGGGCGCATGGAGTACCATAACAACTGCGTCATTGAATGCTACAGTATCCAGAACACAGATCACAGTATGACATTGTAAAATGGGATAGTTATTCCGACTTGGTAGTTATATCAACTGTGCCCCAAGGAAGTGTTACCATTAATTTTGCAATATACAGAGTGAAGCGATTTCTTAAATACCAGCTATAGAAAAATGTCTGTCACAAAATTTCGCCCTGCGCATATTTCCGGCACTAAATGGACGTCGAAGACTGAGATGGATGAGTGGTCCATACGTCAAGGTGTTTCAGAATTACACCAACAAATTTCTAAGGAATGTAAAAAGCATATTGAGGAACAAGATGAGCATCGCAACCTGTGTCCTGAAACGCCATTCAACGACGCTACGGAGACTCCAAGTTACAGGCACCAGCTCCTGCCGCTAGACATCCCCTCCAGCAACTTCGACGTTGTGTAGCGTCGTTGGATGACATTTTCAGGGTTGCGTGTCTACGCTCAATTTTTACCTCAAAATGCCTTCTACATCGTGTAATTGTGAAACACACTGGCGTGTAGAACAAACACCCACCTGTCTTCGACTTCCATTTGCTGCCAGAAATATGCGCAGGACGAAATTTTGTGACATACGTCTTTTTATATTGCTCGCACGTGAGGAATCATGCTGCGAAGCTCGAGTGCACGAATTTCAAATGTTTGTAGAACTTATGGGACTTAACTACGGGGTCATCAGTCCCTAAGCTTACAAACTACTTATGAACTAGCTAAGACTAAGGACGGCACAAATATCCATGCCCGAGGGGGGATTCGAACCCCCGACCGTAGTGGCCGTGCAGACCGTGACTGGAGTGCGCGGATTTATGCCGAGAAGTTACATAGATGGAAAACTGTAGCGGAGAGCTTGAGAATCTGCAGCGGATGGACGTGTGTTACTGGGAGTGTCGTGCATTATGTAACGTATTTTTCGATTGCGGTTGCAAGAGAATCACTAGAAGCACTGATTTACGTGAAATATCTGGGAGGAAGCACAACGAGCCATCTGAAGAAGAACTACCACATAATCGTGGGTAAAGCAGATGCCAGACAGATTCAGCGGAGGAATTCTCAATAACTGTAGTTCGCCATCAATGGAAGTAGCCAAAAAAACACTCGCTCGCCCTATTCCTGAATGTCTCTCTTCAGTGTATGATCCGTAGGATTGGTAGAGAGTATAGGTAGATCCAGAGAAGAACAGCACACTTCATAACAGGCCTTTTGACAGATACGAAAGGTTGAAGGACATTATCGGCGAACTCCACTAACAGACATTGTAAGAGAGGCGTTCGACATCATAGTATAGCATACTTTCTTGAAGGGTTAATCAATATAGTGCTTTCTCATATGTATACTTCACGATAAGACCAAAAGGAATGAAATTCCAGAGATTAGAACCCACCAGGAGGTGTAATGGCTACCGTAAGCTACTGGAACAACAAAAGGAGGAAGTGACAGCTTTTACACAATGTATCCTAACCACAGAGCGTGGGGTTGCTTGCAAAATATGGGTGTAGCTGTAGATAAAACGTAGCAAGCAACATCCGTGAAGTTTGATAGCTATCCGGGATATAATAACCATCTGTAAATGGCATGCATGTAGAAAATTGTGGGCGCTCTTTTTCACTGTACTGAAGCCGTTTCGGGGTTTTAGGCGGTGTTACACGGCATTAACGTTTTCTTGGATTGATTAATTTGTTGTCAGTTTTTATTTTCTACTAAAATGTAATATTTAGTAGTCATCCTGTTGCTTCGGTACGTTGTACGTGGTACGTTGTACCACTACCAGTCATTCCTCTTTCTCTCCCGCTCCCAATCAAATTATATATATAATAAACTTCAATAGTTTGTGTTGCCGTTCCACAATACTTGTTTGTTATGAACCGGCTTTCGGCTTCTTAGGTCATCATCAGATAACTTAGTACTGAAAACGGTCTAAGTTCTTAGTTGTACAATGATTGTATTCCAATGATACTTGAAACTTTTTGACCATATATTGATACAAAAAACAGGCATAATATAAAACATGATTCCAATCTGAATGAATCCATCATAGCGTCTTTTTAATTTGAATCTTATAACTGTGGATACTATTAATATTTAAAGAATAGCCTGGTGTATAATAGTAAAAGCATATTGTAAATCCCAAAGACGCAATTAATAGTATACATTTTTAAGTAATGAAAAGACTATCAATGTGTGATAAAGAGACTATTGTAAACACGAGTAGTGGAATAAAGTTGATAATGTGTTGAAGGTTACAAAAGTGATTTGGGAAGGGTGAGGGGTGGGGGAGAAGCGAGTGAGAGGGGATTATATGGAATGTGGATACATTTGAGTACAATTAAGAACTCAAACCGTTGTATGGACTATCTGTTCAGTACTAAGGTATCTACTGATGGCCCAAGAAGCCGAAAGCCGGTGTATAACAAAGCAATAAACAAATATTGTGGAACAGATATACAAAATGTTGATGATTTTAATAAGTCTGTGTTGCTCCAAGTACAGACGGACATTCTACTACTCTTTGTTTTGTGGTCTTTAGTAATGTAAGTTGCTGTCAATGGTATCTTTATCCTCTCAGCTTGAAGTGCTGAAACTCTAAATGTTCTCATCACAACTCCTCGGACAGAACGTCATCATCCCATTTGAGTTCTTGGACCATATCCGTAACACTCACATACTGATCGAACCTACCAATAACATATCTAGCTGCCCGACTCTGAATTTATTCTGTGTCTTCCTTTAAAGCGATCTGCTGGAGAGCCCAGTCACTCGAGCAGTACTTCGAATGGATCGCACCAGCGTGTTGTACGCGTTCTCCTTTACAGGTGAAACACATCCTCCCAAAACTACCCCAACGAACCGAAGTCGACCATCCGCTTTCCTCACAACTGCACTTACATGTTCGTTCCATTTCATATAGCTCTTCAGCGTTACGCATATATATTTGATCGAGGCTACTGTTTCAGGCAGCACACTACTGTGCTGTATTCGAATATTACGGGATTTTGTCCTACTCGTCTTTATCACCTTATACATTTTTTCTACATTTTGAGCTAAAAATTTGCAGTATTGCATCCCACTACTGTCATTTGACGACGATAGCTTCCGGTACACCACAGAATCATCAGAAACAGCCGTACATTGCTGCTCACTCTGGCGGTAAGATCATTTATGTTCAAATGTTTGTAAATTGATGGGACCAAATTACTTTGGGTATATGACGATAGGCTTACGAACTACTTCAACGGACTTAAAAATATCCTAAGGTCAAAACACACACACACACACACACGCCCGATGGAAGACTCGAACCTCCAGCTGGAGCGTCCGCGCATTTCCTGACATAGCGCCTAGAACCGCATGGCCAATCCCGCGTGGCTATCCTTTATGTAGATACAAAATAATAGTGTTCGTATCGCATATCCTTGGCTCACTCTGAGAATAAAGTTGCCCTGTTGTTCACTAAGATAATTGAAATATGACCATTTCCAATAGGATACGGCTCCCAGACGTTCAGGGACTGTATTATCATAGAAAGTTTCTGCGTAGTTGGATTTCTTACCGAGAATTCATCAGCCCCTGCTTGAAGCAACGAGCAAACAACCGAAAGCAGCCAACAGTAAATTCTGAGCTACACGGGCGACGCTGCTGTGTCGACGGTCGCAAAAAAAAAAAAAAACACGACCTCTTCTCTCGGGACATTGTCTTGTGGACGGCATCTTTTATGTCGTGACGTGGGCTTTTAACAAATTTTATGACGAGTCGTGTCATAGCTGTGACCCCCGAAGAAAAGAGCAATTAAAGAAGCAGAAATAGAAGAGCAGGACCGATGTTTATGGCACGCTATGACGCCTCTCGCCTTTATGACTAGTACCGACGAATGTGATGTGTCTGATAATTTCGGCACTGGTCTGGTGCTGCGTCATTGGGTGGGCTATAGGGTTCAGCGCTTGCTGGCACGAATTAATTGCCAGGTTTAAACTTTGAACTCTTTCTATTCTTTATTCTTCCTCCGTTATTGCACATCGGTTGAATCTCGATGGTGTTCACAAGACACTATCTTCACTTTAATTTTAGAAACATTATATGCACTTCATCACCACTGTCTATGTCTCGTAAACAGAAATTAGACATAAATTTCTGGGGAAACGTCTAGACTTGGTCGTAAATGGTGAACGTAAACAATTGCACTCTAACCATACCGCGAAGGAAAAAGGCACGTTCCACTTAATTAAGAAGCTGCTCGACAGGGCCTGAAGAGTGATTGAGCATTACATGTCGATGGTAGAGGTTTCGTGTGTCATTTAGGGATGAGCTCTGTAGCGTAGTAGATATTTGTTTGCTCTTCAGTTTCTAGCTGATGCCCGTGATAACAGTTATTGACCGTAGGGGAAAGAAAGACTTAAAATTGTAAAAAGTAATAATTTTTAGAAATTTGTTATTCACTTTATCACGAACAACTAGTTTCAATCACTGAAATGTATACTGTTTGGTGACAGCATTGGTAAATTCTCCAAATATGCAGAAGAAAGTGTGTGCTCAGGTACATCTAACATTTCTTTTAGGCAATAAATGACCAATGGAAAGGGATCACAGATGCTCTCTTTGTCAGCCACTATCACGTTCCACGCATCTGTTCGTGAAGAAGAGACGTGTTCTTATGATGAAATAAGTATTGTTATTGTTCGAATTTTGAAGGAAACGAAATTGCTAGGTCATGAGTCCCACTAAATAATAGTGCACACTACCAACTAAAGAATTCGTGGTCAGGTATAATTTTTGTGACATACTTGCTCATTTCAGCTGACATCCCACAACGATGTACTTGTGGATATACTAATTCACTTTAAAAGGATGTTAGAAGAGTTATATGGTTTTACTCTTCTAGTATCAACGACGAAATAAAATACGTTTGCTACATCTGCATCGATGCATTTCGAATATTTTTCATCTATATTAACATTCTGAAGAGAAATGGAACTCCATATAAGTGTAGCAATATTAATTTTCTCCAATAGAAACATATATTTGCAGCATTTTTTTTAAATTCTATTTCAACAGACACACTTTCCGAGCCACTTCCATGTCACAAGGTCAGATTTTTACATTTTTATATGACACCTAATAAGCTTTCGTTTTTGATCACCGGTTACTGTTGCTGTTTCATGCAGACCACGACGTTTTGAAGAGAGACATCCAATGTATTCTAAAGCCTCACACCACTAATATTCCAGATATATGAGACTCATAGTTTTGAATTTGGCTACCCTATCGTACGATATAGTCACATCGATGGAGTATTAACCTTTATTTTTAAGATAATTAGCCTGTCACTCAGACATGCTACTATCGCTTTATTAATGCTAATGTTTAAACAAATTATTTCCTTGTAACTCGGTCTGAGTGTGGAATTTAGTATCAAAATACATTGCAATGTTCATGTTCATATTCAATTATCAGACTGTGAGAATCCGTCCTAGACAACTGAAAACTTTTACGGAGCTAGAGAAAGAAACTAAACCCTATGCATACAAAAATCCACAGGTTGCCTCGAAAATAAGCTGTTTAGTGCTGTGGACCTGAACGCCAGATCTTCTGTCTTCCACAACTACATAAATACTCCGCTAATCACTTTTAAGTACATGGCCGAGGGTTCATCAAACAGATTCTGTGATATGAAGGGGTTTTTCGAACCTTAGTGCATAGGGCTCACGTCATTTCTGATCCGGAAAGTTTGCCCACTGAGCTGTCCCATCTGGAGGTCACTTTTTGTCAGAATGAGTATAGTGAAGGGCAGATTAAAAGAGCGTTGCGCTATCTACCTCATGTGCAACGGGCTAGTGATGATAGCACAGAGTTGGTACCCAAGTCAGTGGCCTTCCTGCCATACGTTGGCAGCACTTCCAACAAAATTGGCCGCATTTTGCGTTAAAACAATGTGAAATGTGTGTTTCGTCCACCATCTAAAATTAAGGCACCGTTGCGATCTGTTAAGGATGATCTCGATTTGCGCAAGGCGGTTGTTTATCGTATCCCATGCAGCTGTGACATGTCATATGTTGGTCAAACTTTAGGACTGTTGAGGACCGTTGTATAAAGCATAAACGACACACCCGTTTACAACAGCGAAGCAAATCTGCTGTGGCCGAACACTGTCTTGACACAGGTCACCCTATGGAATACAACAAAACTGAAATTTTGGCACGCACTTCTAGCTACTGGGACTGTGTTATCAAGGAAGCCATTGAAATAAAACTAGCAGACAACCTTAGGAATAGGGACGGAGGATTTTACTTAACTTCCGCATGGGATCCTGCTCTCTCACTTCTCAAAAAACAGAGGAACAAAACTAATCCGACCTCGTCCATTGAGAACTGGTGGTTATTATCGATATCCTGATCGTTTTCATCTTTTGTTGTGTTGACGCAGTGCGCTTGCTTGCGCGGTGTGTGTTGCCTTTCCTGTTTACTCATTGAAAAACCGAGATTTTAAAGATCTTTGCACAGGGCTTCCTCATTGCAGTTTCGCCTTGAAAATGACAGGGTGGTCTCCTGACGAAATATCGGCCCATAAGTTTTTCGAAGTTGTTATACGCTAGGATAAATTGTTCATCATCGTTGTTCTAGGTATTTAGTAGAATTTGCGGCCTTTAGATCTGACTGATTTATCGTGTAAGTGAAGTTGAACTGATTTCTTTTAGTGCTCACATGGATGACTTTACACTTTTCCTTTTTTAGAGTCAATTGCCAATTTTGTCACCATGCAGATGTATAATCATTTTGCCGTTGCTTTTGATCTTCTGGTGACTTTACTAACGGATAAACGACAGCATCATCCGCAAACAGTTTAAGAGAGCTATTCACATTGTCTCCTAAGTCGTTTATAATATTAGGGACAGCTATGTACAAATACTACACTACGTCCGCACTGGTGATCTGTACCTCCATTACTCGTATAATACATGGCACCTCGACTTCCTAGGGCACATGTATAGATTTTTTTTTTACTATAATTAACATTATCGATTTGAAAGTGTTAACAACTATACTACCATTTAAAAAGTTTAGTATCTGTTATTGTACGTTAACTCTTGTAAATGATTTCATTACATGTTTCGCTCCGTTTCTCTTATCTTCAGAATCTAAAACAAAATTAAAACTAGTAGTTACGTCTGGACCGCGTTATGACAACGCAGTCGAGGTGGGTTGCGCCCGCAATTAAAAGTTTTTGTTTTGTTCTAGATTCGGAAATGAATCAAACGCATCGGAACATGTAATGGGAACAGAAAATATCAATTAATAGAAATAAAGAATCTCTGAGACGGATTTACGTCTCAAATATGTCAAAGACATTATTGATAGATCTGAAGCATTGAATTGGCAATTATCTTTAGCACAAAGAAGCTGAATTAAAGTTTGTGTTGTGGAGGGAAATCGTACATAGACTATTCCGAGTCGCCTTAATCATTAGTGGTGTGGTAGTCTAACGGTTAAGACGTCTGCCTAGTAAGCATGGAGGTCCGGGTTCGATTCCCGGCCGCACCACAAATTTTAATTCAATGCTTCAGATCTATCAGGAACAGAAAATATTCACAACTGTTGACGGACAATATAAGATAATAATTTGCTATACGTTTATAGCTGCTGCAGGCAGCGTGTCAACCCGGAAGATTAAATACGCTGGTTAGACAAGCGAGCCAGTTACGTATTCATTGCTAATGCCACACACTACCCGCTGCCCATCGTACTGTGGGGATTAGCACCTGTACACGTGTTAGTGTTACGTAAGTTCCATTCGAATATGACCTCGTTGCTACACGAAGTCAAAACACAAAGCCAACGACTTCAGTGTCAGTCTAGTTGTGGCCACGTTTGGAGAACCAGCAGCAGACTTCAACTCGCGTGTTATAATAAGGCATAAAAAATTTCCTGTACCCTTTTGAGGGTTAATCTAAAATAATTACACTCAAAAGAATATGTGCGTATAAGACAGACGAGTGAGGTGTGAAAACATGCGAATCACTAGACTCCCCACTGAAGTGATACGCCTAAAAAACTGCCTTCGTACCGAACAGACCATAATTGAAATTTATGTTTCTCTTAAGTTTTTATTCTTGTTACTTTCAGCGGAATAAGCTGCAAGTATACAAATAATCGTATTTTTTCTGACGAAGTTGTTCATCATGCCAATGAATCAGTTAAATTCGGCTGTTTTTACATTTATTTCCGTATTATGTACGTCTCTTGGTTTTTTACTAATGCTTGTAACGCAAAAAATATATACTATTTCGTGAATTACTTAGAAAAATAATTATAAACAAACATCACTTCTTCGTCTGCATGTCCACTGGTAAGAACGCTAGTTGTTGTTTGGATTTTTTATTTATTAAAAAAATAAATAAAAATAAGAACTTTATTGTATTATGCTACATAATGATCCAATACCTAAGATTAAAAGGATCGTATTGTGATACATTGTTATTGGAGTGTACATTGTTTGTTACAGTTTACATTTTACAATCTTAACATTTTTCTTAGTCTACCTTATGTCTACTAAGAAAATGTTTAAGGGGGACAAAACTGCAGAGGTCATCAGTCCTAGTGTCGTTGGAACTGTCAGAAGATTACAACTTCCAGAGCAGTTAAAATGTTCAAATGTTTGTATACCTTGTGGGACTTAACTACGGGTTCATCAGTCCCTAAACTTACAAACTACTTATGAACTAGCTAATACTAAGGACGGCACAAATATGCATGCCCGAGGGGGGATTCGAACCCCCGACCGTAGTGGTCGTGCAGACCGTGACTGGAGCGCCTCAGTCCCCTCGGCCACTGCGGCCGGCCCAGAGCAGTTAAGTGGCGCGACTGTATACGTTAGGCTGTGGGCCGACGTTTAGTGTTAAGTGAGTCAAAAGTAGCTCCTGAATTGGATTGACAAAGGCTGAGTACAACCCGTTAACTAACAGTGCTCAGCAGACCGGGACGGAGGCCTATGCAAGTGGTAGCCTATCTTAACAGTGCTTAGCTTTGGTGACCCGGCGTAGCCACGGCGACAGGGCGCTGGCCAGTGGTAACAGAGTGCGTGCGGCGACTTACCGCGGAGGATGCTGGAGCAGTGCAGAGGGCAGCGTTGACTCAGCCGCGGCCAGCTGTCTGCAGTCAAGGAGAACTGGTGCGGCGTGGCGTCCCAGAGCAAACAGCTGGCTGACGGCTGCCTCTGGTAGCCGGCGTCCGGCGGCGTCACGTTACGTCAGGACGCGGCGCGGCGGTCATCGGAAGCGGCGCGGCCAATGGCGACAGGTGCGGCGGGCCGCGCGGCCAATCAGAGGCGAGCGCTGCGGCCGTATCCCGGCGCCGCCGCCACTCGGCGCGCACTCTGCACCGGACGCCGTCCCGGCGAGCACCGCCTCGCGCGCTACCCGCCAGTGCCCGCGCTACCTGCCACCTGCTACCTGCTACCTGCCGCCGCCCCCGCGCGCCATGCGCAGCCTGTCGGACGCGGCCTGCTCGCGGCGTGCCGCCCGCTGAGGCGCCGCCCCCGCGCCGGTGACTGTGACGCGCGACTGTGACTGTGCGCGACTGTGCCGCGTGTGTTTGTGCGTCGGAGCCTCGTAGCTCTCCTGCTCTGCGGATACGCCGGAAAGCGCGGCACGCCGACTGCACACTCCACGTGACAGGTCAGTGCTCTGCCGACGGCCTCCTGCCGCTGCGGCGCTACCGGACGCTGGTGACAGTCGTACCGGAGTCGGCGATCGCTCTAATGTGCCGCATTACGTTCAGTCGCTGCGTGACCAACATGCCGGTGATATACGACGAAGCTAGGTGAAGCTGTAGTGCCTGAAGCTCTGCATTACTTTGCACAGATGAAGCTGAATGGGCTTGAAGCGCACACTTTTGACAGTCGTACCCGAGTCTGAGATCGCTCTAATCACACCGGATTACGTTCAGTCGCTTCGTGACCAACATGCCGGTGATATGCGACGAAGCTAGGTGGAGCTGTAGGGTCTGAAGCTCTGCATTACTTTTCACTGTGTGGGGTGAAGCGTACACTGTTGGCAGTCGTACCTGAGTCGGCGATCGTTCTAATCGTGCCGCATTACGTTCAGTCGCTATGTGACCAACATGCCAGCGATATACGACAAAGCTAGCTGTAGGGGCTGAAGCTCTGCTTTACTTTACACAGATGAAGATGAATGGGCTGAAGCGCACACTTTTGACAGTCGTACCTGAGTCGGTGATCGTTCTAATCGTGCCGCATTACGTTCAGTCGCTATGTGACCAACATACCAGCGATATACGACAAAACTAGCTGTAGGGGCTGAAGCTCTGCATCAGTTTTCACAGGTAAGGCTTAATGGGCTGAAACTTCAGCCAGTGCCCAAGATCAGCATGTCTGTCATATTCCGTACAGAGCACAGTGACAGCAGCATCTGTTTCTTCTGTTCATCACAAAACTGGAGGACCTACCCGAATCGGCAATTTACGTTTATTTGCAACACGAGGAATCTGCTGGTGATATACGTCAAAGCAAGACTGAAGAGCTGAAGTTTCTGTTTCTTAGGCTACTACGTACGAAGAGCAAATCTGTTATATTACTTACAGAGCACAGTGACACACGAACTTGTCCTTCTGTTAAAAACTGCGTTCGTCACCAAACTAGAGGACCCAACCGAATAGGCCGCTTACGTTTATTCGCTACACGACGTACTGGCTCGTGATATACGGCAAAGCAAGGTGGTTCTACTTTGCATATATGAGACTGGTGAGCTGAAGTTTGTGTTTGTTGGACTACTGCCTACGAAGAGCAAATCTGTTACATTCCTCACACAGCACCGTGACACAGGATCTGGTCCTTCCGTTGTAAACTTCGTTTGTCACCAAACTAGAGGACGCATCCGAACGTTCATTTGCTACAGGACGAACTTTCTGAGTATTTACGGCAAAGCAAGGTCGTCTTTTACTTTTCATACGTAAGACTGATAGCCCGAAGCTTGTGTCCACTGCCTAGGAAGAGCACAGTGATAGCAGCGCCTGGCCAATCTGTGAAAATCTCCGTTAATCACCAAACTACAAGGTGACGACGCTGGAATTGCTTTCTGAAACAGTAATGTGCAGTCTCCCCACAGATAATATCCAATAAAGTTTTCTATTGGTGTACACCCCTTCAGAAAAACGCTCCTTTCCCAATGTAAACCGCTATTGACACTGACAGCGATGTCGATATCCATTATCTGTTCTTAATTTATCCATAATTACGGCAGATTCAATGTGAGTCTCCAACGTATTGAAATACGCCAATTTCGGTGCAACCATGAAAACTTAAGTAGCAAATCCAAACTAGACGACTTCTAGAAAAGCAGGATCCACTTCGATCGCCGATTATTGTCAATAAAGTTACTCTGGTACACGTTTCAGGCAAATAGTACGTCCTATACGTCAACTGTTGTCCACACCGACGTCGATGTCCATGACCCATTCCATGTCCGCAATTTGTCCCTAACTGATGAGGATCTATGTGCATCACTAAGACGCCTATATCCTAGACGTTAAAGGTCCGATAATCCCCTCCCCCTCCCCCCCCCCCCCAAAAAATTAAAGTATTAAAGTACAAAAAGCTTCTTGCCAAAAAGCGTCTTAAATATCCTGTCACCTGCATTACAACACGACAACCACTCGTACCTATCTCATTTTTAAGGAAAAAAACTAACAGTAACTAAAGTTAGAAATCTGTGTTCCAGTACGCGGTCTACACATGTTGCAATAATACATTAGCGCGTTGACTGATCTCTTGCGTTTCGTTGTATGCTTTAATTAAGTGAACCCTGTAGATGTTAACTTCATGTAGTTACGTAAGCAAAATACGATGCTCAGTGGCATGGTAGACCAACAACGGACCATACAAGTTTTCAGATATCTTACAAGTAATGTGTCTGCGATATTTCGTATGAATCTCTGTAACAACGAAAACTGACAAAGATATGTGCACTCAGGAGGCTAGTAACTAGCCGATTCACCTAGGCGGCGTTACGCAGTGAATGTCACAGAACCAAAAATCCGTCGAAGAATCACTGGGAAGTGTTAAAAACCAGAATGGAAACTGACAAAGAAATGTATTTGCACATTGGAGTCTACAAACTATCAGATTCCCTGAAATAGCTGTACACAATATATGTCACAGAACCAGAAATCCGTCAAAGCCTGGCTCTGAAATGAGAAATAGGAAAACCATCATGGAAAAGAACCCACATATTAAAAAATACGCACGATAATTACCTCACTGTTTCCATATTCAGGTCTAAAATCGAAAGCGGCGAAACTGAATTCCGGACACATGGAATTATTTTGTAGAGAAACAACCTGCTCGTTATGGTTCTCATAAATAGTTTAAAGGTAACCTTAGTGGACAATGCCGATTTTTTTCCTCTTCTTAGTCCTATACAAGAATGAGATTCGTCCGTAATGCTGTACCAAGCTTTGTGGAATTTTGAATAACATTTTCGTGAGATGTTGTACACTTTTGTTGTGCAGGTCGCACATTAACATCACCAGCAGCAAAGAAACTGCCGCGGACTTCTCACACTGAGTTGTTTATCGCGTCTCTGTGCCACAACGTCGCACCGTCACCTCGCTTCTAAGATAAGGGCCACCTCTGAAAAATATTAATCCTGGCCTTTCTAGGCCACCGGCACAAGACTGCGCTACAATCGCAGAGCATTTCGTGAATCCACCATTTGTTTCATGACATTTGCACAGGTTTCTTCAACGACATCACGTCGCTTCTGGTACTGTTTTGAACATGTGTCCGGTATACTTTGTCATCAGAAGAAAAACTGGCAGTGAATTGCGTATTCAGGATCTGCATGTAACGTACTTTGACATACATCAAAACATTCCTCTTCTTGGAACACGGACAAATAAGCAGTGTTAACTGGTAAATAATTACCTGTTTCACACACACGTTATCCTTTCAGGAACGGCAGCTCTGGGAAGACGCTGCTTCATGTTTCACGCTGATTAATTTAAATCCGGTTTGGGAACCAGGGGAATATCTAATTGCTTCACTGAAATTACTTCTGAAAGGAACCGTAGCCAGTCAAAAATAATATGAAAAACAATTTATCTCTCGTAGAGGTATTCTTTGAGTCCTCCCGCATGAAGCATTTCGTGTCTTTACTTCATATTTCCGTAGAAAACCGCTTTCATTGATATTATTCTTGTAATAGATCTCAGTTTTCTTAGCGGAACAGTTACTATTCAGTTAACTAAAGTGGTATCTCCCTTTTCCGCAAGATATAAACGGTTGCTGGAATAAGGTATGATGCCCAAAACCGTTTACGGCTATACAGAGTAATTGCCTGTCACCGTCATAATAACTCATGAGGTATAGTTTAGCACCTACAAGAAAACAGTTCACTTATAAATTGCAAAGTGTTAACCTAAAGAGAACTGAAATGAGTTATGTTCCTCTTTAGAAGATCATAACAGGCGGACTTTCATTAATAATAATAATATTGTACAGCTGTAGCTACTCGAAGTTACGTTAAATACAAAGCCATCTGTGACCGCTGACTAAACGTCATGGTTATGTCTAAAGGCGCAACTAAGGAGTCAATTAAACTGGAAGATGGCTAAAAATTGCTCTAAAATGCTGAGTGGAAATATCACCATCCAAAAAATCCGTCTCTAGGAACTGAATATTCTAATTTATCCTTTAGTGTAAATCGGCGTTAATACTTCCACAGAACAGCTTTCGTTAGAACTACTACATGTACGTTACCTTTAAAGTTTTCCCCTCATTACAACCACTTTAGCCATGCCAAGTTGCATCTTTCAATTAGTAAAACATTAGCAATAACATGCAGTAGCTTACTAGGCATCACTCGTATGGTGAGGACAGATCAGTCTGTTAATGTTTGACGATTATACATCGACAACTAGAATAAATCGATTGCAATATATGTACTAACGCACGGGGGAGAGGTTTCCGACGTGATATGAGCCCACGGGATGGTCATATAAGTAGTAGTATGCGTGTTTTCTCGACTACTTGTTAATAAAGAGCTCAAAATACTAACATACTTTCATGCTCCAGTACCATGATTAATAATTTCGGATCGAAATAGGATTGCTCATCGTGTGTACAATATGTTACTAGCTAAAAACCCGGCATTGCCCGGGTATTTATTTATTTATTCCTGCCTTGAGTTAGTACTTCTCCTATACCTTCTCTCTATCTGTCCATCTCCTTTCTTTTAATAACATGTTATATTTATCGGATAATATAGAAGAAACAAGGTTGTCTTGAATGATGTACAAAATTATACGTGCAGTATCCAAACAAAGAAAGATAGCAATTAAAACACAAATGGCATATAAAATTCGCTCGATCTCGTATTATTGAGTTATATGTTGTACAACTGCATAATTTTTTTAGGTATATATTCATTTGTATAAGTGCTGTATGTCTGTAAAATCTGTTGCGAATACAGTTAGTAGTAAAGAAGTAATAGATTAAAACTTGGTGCGCGACAGGGCGGTTTTCTATGAACGTTACTGTTTATGTGCTCATATCTCATGAATTACGCGTCGTACTGTGATACAATTTCGAAGATACATTCAGCTACATGTGTGTATACTGCCTGTACAATTTCCTGTGGCTACAATAATAGCATAGAAATTATAAATTATAACATCATATCGAATGCCGTTGGTTTAGTCCATGAACAGTGGAAAAGTAGTAAGCGAGAACCTTTTTTCTTTCATAATTTTGCTATGGTTGTCAGCGAGAAAAAGTTCAATAAAGGTTTGAAATTATGTTTAAAGTTTGTTTCAAGTGGCTAAGTAATCTCGTTCTCATATACTGTATTCATAAAGCATTATGTGGCAGTTTCATGCAACTCCTATTGTTTATGACCTTATATCTCCTGAACCATATGTCGTATGTGGTTCTTACCATTCAAGAATTGGTGTACAAAATTTTGTTGAAATCGGTCCAGTGGTTTAGGAGGCAATGTGCAACAATGTCGCGTAATGCAGCAGTTTTTCGCGCATCTCGTAGTTTATGACGTCATATCTCGTGAACTATGTGTTGTACGTCATACTACCACTTACGGCGACCGTCTTCGTAGATTGAAGCTTACGTGTTCAAAATTATTGGAATAAAACTGTAGATTTGTGTACAATAAGTACACACAAACATATGAACCCATTGCTTTAGATATAAAGATGAACAGACACACACACACACACACACACACACACACACAGATAGAGAGAGAGAGAGAGAGAGAGAGAGAGAGAGAAGAAAAAGCCGTGTGGCACGTTGTTAGGGCTGTGCAGATCTTCTGGAGGGCTTTTTCCGTCACGCAGCTCGAACGCCCCTTCGGCAAAAGCCGTGTTAACGCGTGAGTTCTTGTTTGCTGCGAGTTATAATTAATGTCGCAACGGTGCTGTCACTTTCACAGGCATGTGTAACTCCACGATGGCAGCCATAATCCCCTAATGCGTCACCACTTTTCGTAACTCTCGCCCCTGGCGGGGTACAAGAAACGGTTCCTTCTTTTCTGAAACACCTCACTGACTTCTTGTCGCCTCCAGTGTCAAATATCACCTGCACTGAATTAGTCTTTTCCTCATCCTCCGTCTCTGCTCACTGGTTGTGTTGTGCATGTGTGTGTGTGTGTGTGTGTGTGTGTGTGAGTGTCGCGAAAAGCTCTTTAAAGTAATTGTATAAGAAATGATGAATTCTGAAAAGGTAGGAGAACTTTTCATGACAGTTATCAAGCCGTTAAATCAACGAACACATGTAAATAAATAGCTTGTAGTCGCGAGGCTCCAAAAAATACCACTTGTTGAATCCTCAGCTATTCTTAATTATTCGTGTTACCATACCTTTTTTGAAATATGTAGTATGGTGAATAACTAACTCACAGTGTTAGGATTTGATTTTTTTTTATAAAGAAAGAATTATCAGTATCTGGCACCGATTTATTCACCATACTACATGTTTCTGAAGAGGATATTTCATCATCAGATATGGTAAGGCGAATAAATATTTATTTGTCAAATGGCAATGACCTAGTAAGTCGAAAACCGTGCACAGATAAATATTATTTTTTTATAACTTTATGAATGTATTTCCCTTATCACAGATGTTCAGCGACTTGATAGGCGAAGAAGTTAACATAGGGAAGGAAATACTCACAACGTAACTAGTTATCTCTACTCGACAATTACGATACAATACCTCCAACACTTTATGGGATTCTATGTTGGTCACCAGGCGAGGACATAATTGAGACTTCAGCATACGCTAAACAGAAAATAAAAAGCAATTACGTTAACAAATTGGGTAAAGAAGCACTAACCGTGATATAGTGGCTTCAGAATGATACTAAGAAAGTAGCAAACGTTTATTATTAGACAAAAGGAAACACAACAGCCAGCTACTGTTGTCAATGCTATTTATTAAACCAAGCATTAGTGTTACCGATCTGGAGCTGACAGTTTAATGCTCAGACAGCTGTTCGAGTGGCAAACAACATCAGGTGTTCAGCATAACTTTAATCTTAAACCTGAATTTAAGGCTGAATCAGGCTGAAAGTGGCGCAATTTGGTTTCAGAAATTGCATTATCTAGAGTAGCTAGTTGCTATTTTCCTTTTTTTTTCTTTGTATCATTTAAGACATACTATTTAACATCCAGTATTTTAGCATGTTCGTTTTCAACTAAACATCCGTATGTGGCGTTCTAGCGACTAGCGTCGCTGTCTCCAAAAATGTTCAAATATTTGTATATCTAGGGACTCAACCGCTTCGTTGTTAGCCCGTAGCTTACAAACTACTTAAACCTAGGTAAAGTAACCAAAGGACAACACACATACCCATGCCCGAGGAAGGACTCGCTGTCTGCGATGTCGGATTTTACCCGGGCGTTCAGTATTTCCATACCCAGTAGGACAAAGAAAAAACTAAATTGTTTGTAAATCTATCGGACCAAACTGCGTGGTCATCAGTGCGTAGCTTACAAACTACTTAAACTAAGTAAATTAACCAAAGGACAACACATACACCCATGCCCCAGGAACAACTTCGTGCTCCGCAGCGAGGCGCCTTAGACTGCTCCGCTACTCCACCACGACAGCTAGGACGAATATTTTCTTCGCTTGATGACTGACAAGGAAAGTACTTGGGCTCGAACAAACACATATACATCAAAATCGTACGAGGGATAATGTAAAGATCCCTTATTGCTCTAGTGACACTCCCGCATCTGCAAAACTCTGCAGTCGCCCGCTAGAGGCGTCTGCGTGTGCCTTGCCACATTGCACTTTGACCTGTCGGTTCGCCAGTAGGGCCGGTGCAGTGTGCCTCCGAAGTTGAATTTTGTGGCATTTGTGCGGTGAAGCGTCAGATGGAACGGCGATTGATAATCAATCCTGCTAAAGTATTGCGATTGGTTGAGATGACGTTACGAAGAACCCGTCTTCGCGAAGATGGTATTAGTGTAGAAGTTGAATCATTCGCATGTTTTCTCGTATCTGTTATGGTACAGAAATATGGGCGTAAGTTAGATACTGTTGTAACACTAACACGTAATGATGATAATAGTGATGATAATGACGAAGAAATCATTGCTAGCGGTAGTGGTACGGTAAGTGCGGGAAAAGGCTATGGAAGCAGTGGCAGTTAATACCAACAGTCTTCCTAGAAGAAGGTTAAAGTTTCAACTGTCATCACGGCTTTTAATGACGATACGCTAGCGAACATGTACGACGATTATTACATAAGTTATAGTTCAGATATTTGCATTACGTATGGCAACTCCAATTACATCTACAGTGCTATCTGGAGCACGATTGCAGAGTTTTGCATAAAAACGACACCCACCAGCACATTGAGGTGTACGCAGAGATACTGTAACCAAACGTTCAGATATGTTTGTTCGAGCCCGAGTACTTTCCTTGTGAGTAGTTCTGTTTGTCCGACCCATCCTGTTCAGGCGGATTCTCCCGAATAATAATGCCACACGATGGATCCATGTAGGATCCGCAGCATTGACGTGTTGGTGCTGCTGTCCTCGGCAGACAGCTGTTTGTTTACGCGGCTGGCCCGTGGCGGCAGCCACCTGTTTGCCGCGCGGCCTCCAGTGCTCGGCCAGTGTGGAGCGCTCGGCGCGGCGGCACGAGTTGCGGCGGTCAGGGGTCAGGCGAAACCGCGCCTGCAAGGTCACCGTTGCCTGGCTACGGCGAAGCCAGCGCGCGCCCGGCGGCCGTGCGCGGGTCGGGAGGCGCGCTACAAGCCCACTGCCCAGCGATGGACTTCTGCTGGACCAGCCGCCGGGAAGACCCGCAAATGAAGTCCCCCTTGCTTACGCCGTCCTCTCACGGGACGTCGAAGCGCACCTGAGCGAGTAATTGAAGACGTCACATCGTGGGATTCCACATTCCACTACCCTCCGAAGTGTGAAATGAGATATGAAAATAATAATAATTTTCTGTCTTTGAGGTATACTTAGAGTCCTCCAACAGGAGCCATTCGGTGTCTTTACTTCATATTTCCGTAGAAAACCATATTCATTGATGATGTGTTGTGGTCTTCAGTCCGCAAACCGGTTTGATGTAACTCTCCATGCTACCCTGTCCTGTGCAAGCCTCTTCATCTGAGAATACGTACGGCAACCTAAACTTCGTTCACCGAAACGATAGACAGACTGCCGGCCGCGGTGGCCGAGGGGACTGAGGCGCTTCAGTCACGGTCTGCACGGCCTCTACGGTCGGGGGTTCGAATCCCCACTCGGGCATGGATATTTGTGCCGTCCTAGTTCGTAAGTATTTCATAAGTAGTTTGTAAGTTTAGGGACTGATGACCCCGTAGTTAAGTCCCATAGACTATACAAACATACAAACATTTGATAGACAGAGTGTATACAGACCGGGCCGCGTGACCAGGGGTGCCCAAAAACGGGGAGTTCGCTCAATGTCAACACCTACGTATCAATTGATGTTGTTGCATGTTGTAATGGAATAGGGACTGCGGCTGTTGGTCGAGTTTTATTAACTTACCCACCAACAGCCGTAAAGTTTATGTTGTTTTATTTAACGACTAGTTTCGGTATTACATTAAGTCGTCTTTATATTTTGTATGACTTACGTACAGCATGACGTAACACTGATTTGAAACTTAATTTTTATAGGGCTTGAAAGATGGTATTAATGCAACACCGAAATCGGTCGTTAAATAAAAGAACATAAACTTTACGGCTGTTGGTGGAAAGTTGATAATTTTAAACTAAACCCTCTGTATCGGGTGTAGAGCGGTTGTGTGTTTTGTTATATAGCAGTGATGTTAGATGCCACAGATATTCAAAATTCATTTCTTTTAATAATTAATAGAATCTCTGAAAATTGCCGAAATCTGAATTTTCGTATCCGACAATAAGAACTTTGTCAACAAAACAAAGAATCATGTGCAGTACTTTCGTTCGTATCACATTTCTGTGAAAGTTATCAACACCTTCTGTAAGCTTCCGTCTTCTTTTTTATTATTTTATTTTATTTCATTTTCTTTATTTTTTATTTATTTATTTATTTTTTTTTCAGACCTCAAAGATTGTGTGGCCCTGTAATCAATTACCAAATGATAAATGAGGATCGACCAACACCTGTAGATGCAGATGTTTTTTTAATAATATCTGTCATTTATTGTTCTAGACACAACAGCTTCATTTTACACACATTAAGAACTTAATGATTCCTTTTTTGATCGCTTCTTGAGGTAATTCAAAATGTAGGATGACATAATGAGATTACACTTGCGCTATACAGACGAGTAAAAGAAAATACGAAAGCTTAATTCTTATGCTACTGTTCAGCAACTGCTTCAAATGTTCAAATGTTCGTAGAGCCTATGGGACCCAACTACGGGGTCATCAGTCACAAAACTTACAAACTACTTATGAACTACTTAACACTAAGGACGGCACAAATATCCATGCCCGAGGGGGTATTCGAACCCCCGACCGTAGTGGCCGTGCAGACCGTGACTGGAGCGCCTCAGTCCCCTCGGCCACCGCGGCCGGCAGCAACTGGTCCTTTAAGATGAAATGCCGTCCTCTCACGGGATGTCAAGTGAAATGAAATATAAAAACAATTTATCTCTCCCTGAGGTATTCTTTGAGTCCTCCAGCAAGAAGCATTTTGTATCTTTACTTCACATTTCCGTAGGAAACCATATTCATTGGTGATGTGTTGTTGTGGTCTTCAGTCCGCAGACTAGTTTGATGTAGCTCTCCGTGCTACCCTGCCTTGTGCAAGCCTTTTCGTCTGAGAATACGTACGGCAACCTATACTCCGTTCACCGAAACGGGAGACAGACTGTAAACAGACCGGGCCGCGTGACCAGGGGTGCACAAAAACAGGGAGCTCGCTCTATGTCGTCACCTATGTATCAATCGATATGGTTCCTTGTCGTAATGGAATAGGGACTGCGACTGTTGGTCGAGTTTTAATTCCAAATTAAAACGGCTTGAACGGGCAGTTGGCTCGTAATTGGCTTGTGTGAGAGGTAAGAACAGAGTTCGTTGCATGCTAGGAAGTCACGGAACACCTGCTGATGAGAACGAGATACTCTGATGAAATATTGCGCTAAGACGACGCAGCTATCAGACTGTATACAAGCTAGACCATTACACAGCAGAAAAGTCAACAGAACATGACGCCATAATCGATTTTACTGTTAAAAAAAAAACTCTCGTTATAGACGCAAGATCTATTCATTCTACTTCCATTGAGAAAAAAAAAATTCTTTATTAAATCATAAATATCTAGTTTGCCGTTCGAAAGTATGAAACTTGCTCAATAAGACACACACCTGCGTCTATATCTGTTATGTTTGTGGCTGACATCACGTCAATTAAGTGATTTCACAGCTTGTGATGAAATAATTCTTCAGTCAGCAGCGGCTATGTCCGTTGCTGTAGCTTTGCATCGTTCTGCTCACGACAGCAAGTACAGCTTCACTTGGGCCGTTCTTTATAGGTGATCAAGTTACATTAAAAACGTTTTAGTTTTACACCCTACAAAGCCTCATATTATCGACTTCTTGGTTTGTTTTATAGACCATCACAAATTTTAATTCTATGCTTCAGACTTATAGTTATTGTCTTTGACATATTCGAGACAAAAATCCATCTCAGGGATTGTTTATTTGTATTAAATTGAATTTTTGACTTTATTTTCCCTTCTCCTCTTAGTTTACCTCGCTACATTTATTAAAATTCAAATGTTCAAATGTTTCTATAACTTATGGGACTTAACTACGGGGTCATCAGTCCCTAAACTTACAAACTATTTATGAACTAGCTAATACTAAGGACGGCACAAATATCCATGCCCGAGGGGGGGATTCGAACCCCCAACCGTAGTGGCCGTGCAGACCGTGACTGGAGCGCCTCAGTCCCCTCGGCCACCGCGGCCGGCCATTAATGCCTGTAAATTGTAACTACTAATAAGAAGGAACATCTTCGGCTTAGTTTTCATTTTGGAAATACACAGTGACTTCTGGTACCATTTACTCGCGGATGAAATTTATGTCTCGTCGAAGGACTCGTACACTACAAAATGGAAAACTTAACGTCAGCGAAACTGACAGTCCCACGCGACAGATAAGCATTATCTGTGACGTTCCCGCCAAGGCCGGCTGCCGAGTTCGCTGATACGTGTGAATGTCTGAACAATTGTCTCAGCAGACAACGGCGTGTCGTCCTGAACAGACGGCCGGAGCTCTAAACGCGCGGCTGTTAACTTGAGAGGCAATGCTCAGCACCACTATACTGTCATCCCCGTTTAACTTAATTCTCCTCCTTGCCTCTACAACCCACTGTTGCTTTATATCATGAAATGAAAATGCACGCAAAACGTTGGTAAAACTCCAGAATAGCTGATACAGCAGTATCAGTGAATGTTGGTAACAATGACAAAATGGCGGGAATGAACATGACGAATCGCGGTAAGTTTCAAATAGCCAATAAGATGATAAGCAGCGACAACATATTTCTGTTCATATTAAGTAACCAATCGTAGCTAATTTTGAGGAAGCCAATTAAATTGTGGACGGCGTCGAATATTTTGTTATCAGAGTAAACGACAGTAATTTGAAAGTACCTGAACGAAATCAATGTAAGACGCATTACAGGTTCGCAAAAAAAAAAAAAAAAAAAAAAAAAAAAAAAAAAAAAAAAAAAAAAAAAAATAAATAAATAAATAAATAAATAAATAAATAAATAAAATAAAAATAAAAATAAAAAAAATATCTACAAAGTTATATGCATAAATCGGCAGAGAAAAGGTTTAAAAAACTACATGAAGAAATAGTCGCTACATTACATCGTTTAATTGAGAATGAATGAAATTTCTTAGTGAATAAGTCGGACAAATTTACATTTACGTAAAAGAATCAATTATGTAGTGAGTAATTAACTGTATCTAGTAGGAGAGTCTGTTTTCAAAGAGATTCCATACATGTTTGTAGCGACATTGTGTTTCTGCATGTTAAGAAAATAAACTCACGGGATGCAGACAGATCTCCATTAAGATGAGGTCTGTAAATGTAATTATGGAATCCTCCATCTCGCAACCAATCTTCCATAATATATCGTTAGGGACAATCACGAAAAAAAACGACAACCTTTTTCACACATTTAGATATTCCGCGAAAACAACTCTGCAAATATGATTGGATTATGGATTCTATCACCCACTTGCCTAACAAAATTCCCGGGAAAAACTGCTGTTGCCAAGATTAGTCGAGCATGAACTACGTATGTATCGGCTATTCTGGAGTTAAGCCAAAAAGTTATTGGCAGTACACGCAAAGCTTAACAAGTGTATTGATTAATTTAATGTCTACAGGGAGACTTCATAAAATAAGTTACAATTAGAGGAAAACTTCGTATCTGACACTGTTTCACCATTTTGACATGTAACGGTGTCTGACATTCGTATCAGGTCGAGTACGCAGAAGACTGTTGCATATTCGACGAAATTATTACTACCTTTAAGTCTCCTGAGCCAGGAAAGGTGTTGGTAAATCTGTGGAATGAGTTTAATTGGCCATCGACCGTCGCGAGTCTCTTTTCATCAGAGTCAGTGAATGCTGGGCGGTTTCTTTCGTTAAATAATTTGATTTTTATTTCTAAGTGGCAGTTTCTCTACGAACAGAGCAGCTAAAGTGTTATTCACGAGAAGCTTGATGTCGGTGTTAGTGAAGCTGCGATTTCGAGTCGTTCAGTCGGTAGAGCAGTTGCGCTTGAAAGCTTCGAGTCTCTCGTCCTGCAGGTAGTTGTATCGGTCAGGAAGTTCAAAATCAGCTCACACTCTCGTGCAGAGTGGAAATTCATTCTGGCTGCTTAACATTAGTTTTGAAATCTAAGCCAGCTTAGGTAACGTTGGAGATTATGTGGTCAGATGATCAAACGCATCTGAAAAACGATTTGGATAAGACATCTGTATTGTGCGAAAATTAGCAATTGACCATAAATTATTAAACATGTGAGGTCATCCACTGAAAGTTTAAACTTTGTTTACACGATAAATGAATTAAATCTAAAGGTCGCAAATCCAACTAAATTTTTATAAATGGATTCTTCCGTCACTTCTTGGTAGAACGCTTCCATATATAAGGTTGAAAACAAACAAACTGTTTCTGTTCTACAATTTTTATGTTTATTTCCGAACTAGTTTTCGGCTTATTAGGCCATCATCAGGTAAACTAAATTCCTTGGAATTCTAATCACGTTCGACGTAAATGGAAAATAAACCAAAGAAAATACTGTGGGGAAGGCGAACCAAACACCGTGTTTTTCGACAAAACAGAAGTTGCGACAGAACTATAAAAGAGACTGCGTTTTCTATGCTTATCCGTTCTCTTTCTTGTAGTATGCTGTGAGGTAAGGGATCTTTCCCAGGTACGATTGACGCAAGAAATCGCAGGAGTACAACGAAGGGAAAACCGTTCTGTAGCATCGAGATAATTATATGGCAGAGAGCGTCACGGAAATAATAGACGATCTGGAGTGGGAATCATTACAACAACGGCGTTTTTAGTTGCGACGAGACCTGGCGAAATTTAGATCACTACCTCTCTATTCCAAACGCAAAAATACTTTGTTGACTTTCACCTACATAAGGAGAACCGATCATCATAATATAAGTGAAATCGGAGAGATTTAGGTGTTCTTTCTTCCAGTGCGCTATTGGAGAATGGAATGGTAGAGCCGGCCGCGGTGGCCGAGGAGACTGAGGCGCTCCAGTCACGGTCTGCACGGCCACTACGGTCGGGGGTTCGAATCCCCCCTCGGGCATGGATATTTGTGCCGTCCTAGTTCGTACGTAGTTCATAAGTAGTTCGTAAGTTTAGGGACTGATGACCCCGTAGTTAAGTCCCATAGACTATACAAACATTTTTGGAATGGTAGACAAATAGTATAAAAAGTGGTTCTACGAAACCTTTGCCTGGCAGTTAAGTGTGAACTCGAAATATTGATATATCTCGACTGTTACAGGCTATTGAAGTGGCAAAGTAGAAATTTGTGATGGATGGAGATTCGAACCCGGATTTTCCGCTACGGGCCGGGGTTGCCTTAACCTATTGGGCTATCTAGACGTACTTCCCGTCCTGCTCAAATTCTGTGCTTACCCCACACTACGATTCTAGTGCTCTCTGTCCATTAGTCCCCTTCGCTCGTCGATCTTTAACTACTGTATTTCCGCAAGGGATCGGGCGTATTTGTGCAACTGCACATAAATTGTCTTTTGGCTGGAACCATACATGCGATTATAAAATGTTCAAATGTTTGTATAGTTTATGGGACTTAACTACGGGGTCATCAGTCCCTAAACTTACAAACTACTTATGAACTAGCTAATCCTAAGGACGGCACAAATATCCATGCCCGAGGGGGGATTCGAAACCCCGACCGTAGTGGCCGTGCAGACCGTGACTGGAGCGCCTCAGTCCCCTCGGCCACCGCGGCCGGCTGCCATTATAGTTACGGTGTCTGTTCTTTCGAACATGTCCGAAAGAATAGACACCATATCCGTAATGTAAAGTGAGAACTGTGGATGAAGTTGCTTTCCACTGGTTTTTGAAATTCGATAACTAGTCCAGTTATAGGATGCAACTATAGTTTATCAACTGATTAATTTTTTATCGCCACTTTTTGTTCCCAGATTCCCAGGCACTTCGTATCATCTTTCGAAGTTTGCAAAGCAATTTTCTTGTGCGCTCATTTCTGTATAGGCGTACACTTCAGCAAGCTCAGAGTATGTTCTTGCGAGTTCTAACCTTCGTCTGCTCGAGGTCGAGAAGTGGATGACCCTCCGTCCAGTCCACACACTACGCGTAAGGAATGGTTCTACAGCACAGGCCTCAGCGCTGCGGTGTACGTACGCCTCCGCACAAACTGTTAACAAAGAAACCACCTCTCTTAAATAAACACACGGGGCTTCCCACGAAACGGACGCATTCGCTTCGCATTACACAAGCCCGCCGCCGCGAAGGCTTAATTTGCTGGTAGGCCAACAACGTGGTGACTCAGCGGGCAGGAGTCGGTTGCTAGGCAACGGGCGTCGCGGCGTGACCCCGGCCGCGGAACCTGTCCCGCTCGCGACCGCGGCCACCTGGCGAACCCAGCGGGGGCCGGCGGCAGGCGGCCGTCACGCCATATGCCGCGACCAGCGGTCACGTGGCGCAGCAGCCTCACGTGCAAGACCGAGCCCAACGGTAGGTGCGACCGATCAGCCAGTTTGTATGCGCCAGCTGCTGCCCGCAGTCAATCATACAGAGTGCAAAACTAAATATTATACACGACTGATATACGCTTTCCCAACACTTACACCAGCCGAGTGGGGACTGGTCTCCTGTCCTCTAGCCACATCGAGGTCGTGGTTTCGAACTTTCCAAGCTATATGTTTGAACCTTCTAAAGGCAGTTTTCATCTCGGTTTCCCTATTTTATTACCAGTGATTGTCTGAATGGTTCCTTAACCAAGGAAGTGGCCGATTACTTGGTCGAGGGTTCAAAAAAATGTTCAAATGTTTGTAGAACGTATGGGACTTAACTACGGGGTCATCGGTCCCTAAGCTTACAAACTACTTATGAACTAGCTAAGACTAAGGACGGCACAAATATCCATGCCAGAGGGGGGATTCGAACCCCCGACCGTAGTGGCCGTGCAGACCGTGACTGACGCGCCTCAGTCCCCTCGGCCACTGCGGCCGGCCAGTTGAGTTCCATAAGCTTTACAAACATTTGAACATTTTGATTTTGATTTTCGTAGAAAGTGATGAGTGTTGCACGAGACGACGTTGGTCTACAAAACACAACAGAGTAGCGCTGTCATTCTCTTAAGTTACATCCATTACACTATGCTATAGCGTACAGCAGACAATGTGTTTGAGGTTTTGAGAGGCAATAAACCACGGGGAGAAGCCCAATTACGTCACTATCAGCCATCACGGCAAGAGAGCATTTTATTCATAGGAAAAAGCGCCTGCCCATACAGCTGCTAGCTCCGTCTTCTCCACCGACGACCGTTGTAATCATTTTCAAACTTCGAATATGAGAAACCACATATTACAGACCTGCCCGCGGTCTTTGGGTGCCACCGAGGGGTGGCCTAGCGGCAGGAGCCAGCACCTGTAATTTTGACTCTCGGTAGCGCCGTTGGGTAACGTTTTCGGACACGGTTTCTCTACCTCATTTTGTTCCTCAAGCCATCCTCTACCATCCTAAGCAGTTTGTCGGTATCATTTAGAAACACGCTGTATATACAGTATCTGTCTCTGCGACCGAGTGACTGTCACGGCATAGACCGAAGCAGACGAAATTATTGCAATTTCTGTTCATCTACATCCAATGCCGAAGCTGAAGAATTTGTAAGGTATTTGTGCTGAGACTCTGCGTTTGGGGGGTTCGAATTCCCCCTCGGGCATGGATATTTGTGCCGTCCTTAATATTAGCTAGTTCATAAGTAGTTTGTAAGTTTAGGGACTGATGACGCCGTAGTTAAGTCCCATAAGCTCTAAAAACATTTCTACATTTTATGCTGAGACTTACCTCTGACGTCAATGATATCGTCGTAGACAATACCGTGCATGCCACGTTGAGGATCGCGCGGCCTCCCGCGTCGGAGGTTCGAATCCTCCCTCGGGCAACGATGTTTGTGTCGTCTTCAGTATAAGTTAGTTCATAAGTAGTTTGTAAGTTTAGCGACTGATGACCCTGCAGTTAAGTCCCATAAGCTTTACAAACACTTGAATTTTCGCCTATTGTTCACCACTGCTAATGAGAAATGTCTGCACACACTCGTAACTAATAGCAACGAAATATGTCATTGCCTTATTCACGAGAAAAAAAAACTAATAAATAATACTTACATTTCCTTGTCAAGCGGAAAACAACATCCGAAATCGCCGCCGCGACAATCACTTGTTCGATACTTATCGGTCGCAGTTAGAACGATGAAATCGTTCCCACTTCGATTCCAAAGGGTATTTGAGAACTACCCTTTCCTCTATTCCTCTCCGGTCTGATGTAGCTTTGTCTCTCCAATATCTCGACATTGACAGTATTTTAAGCACGCGTTTTCTTTACTTCCAACTGAGCTTTGGTTAAAAAACACTTGGACTAGTGCACTTCGAATACATATCTAACTAAAAAACTATTCAATTGTGGGTAGTAGTAGCAAAACTGCTCGCGATTCATCATAAATTGAAAGTTAGGCTATACCATTCGACTGTTTCTATTCTTCAATGGATGAAACAGCTGAGAGTACTAAGCGAATGATAAGGTATCCCGTCGCTCATGTATATCCGATAAACATGTCTCGCTGCCTTGTGGATACGTCAGCTAAAGATCAGACTGTAAGAACCACAGTGACGTAAGACTTTAATATCGAAGTCCTCCAAAGCTTCCTTCTCTGTCGCACTCCCACTATTTGTTTCATTCGTCGCCACAATGGCGAGAGCCATGAGGATCCAGTAGAACAATGGCCCATTATTCTTTCCAGAGTTTTTGCTATGGTCACACAGATGTCCTCCGATTGTAAACATCTAAAATTAAGTTATTCGTTGATTGCAAGGTCGTTATAATCGAATTACAAATGCTGCATATCGTTGTTAAAGGAACACTGTAATTTCAAGTGCAACATAATGAATGAACATTGTATTCAAACAGGCCACAATATGGATTACGAGAGTGTTCAGAAATTATCGTCTGTATCGTCCTTGTGGGATTCGGTTTATAGAGAATCTATTGAAATACGGCTGGCGAGTTATTTAATTAATCGGGATAATGGCGTTATTGTTGACTAAATTTGGAAGGCACTGAGAATCGTATACAATCAAAGACATCGGCACTGTAATCCTGACAAGCAAGAGTGTGATTACATATACCCTCTATAATTTATTCTCATTTCGGCTTCGTAATTCTCTGCCATCAACGTTAACCACAGATTATGATTATATAATGAAGGTCACTACAGCTTTATACAACTTTGCCGTCATTTTGTTACGCTTGCACACTACAGAAGATGGACGGGAACACTCTGAAGACAATCTACTAGTCTTCAGATACGCTCCGATGATGGCTGAATGATATACGGCCGAAATATTAGCAAAAGAAACTTCCGTAATTCATTAAAAATTTCTGTGTTTTTACATTAGACAATAAGTCACTAGTTTTTGCATATTTTTCAAGACCCCCTCCGTGCACTAAGCCTTTGTGAGTGTGTGGGAGCCTAACTAGGAGTCCATAGAGGATGACATGGGAGGCGAACATGTTTAGACAAATCGACGGTACTTTTTTTTTAAGTACTACCAAAGTGGATTCTTTTCACTTCTTTGTGACATTTTCTACCTAAAGGAAGAAAAATTAAAATAAGTTAGACAATAAGTAAACTGAACTAGATACAGCGGAGTCCCGATATTTCCAGTCTCCGAATTACGAGTTTCCTATAAATACGAGCGTGGTAAAACAGAACAACTGAGGGAACATTTTATCTATACAGAAAAAGGCACTCCATCATTATAACGCGAAGTAAATAGTGCAAAGAGTTTAAAACCTTTAGACTGTCATTGTAAATGATTGTTTAAAAACTTTTTTTTAAAAAGAAGATCATATTTTTACATGTGTATTCTTTCCATGGTCGATTTTCTTCTTTGTCACACGTTCATCTCTATACTTCGATGTAATCCCTGCCACGTTCACCTCGAACTAACGAGGCTCTACTGTATAGCTACCACAAATTCAACAGTCCTCCATACCTTCTTGTAGAAAGATAGTCTTTAGGTGCGCAACAAACATGCCGAATAGATAGTACGAAATGCCAGAGCCTCAATATGACTACCGCGATAAGAAATACGCAGAAAGTAATCATTTGTTTGCTTCCATGAGTACCCTTTATGAATTTGTTCTTCAGTGCGCTAGCTTTACATTGCTATCTTCAGTTCCGTAATTTTTTTCTTTTTTTTTGTGATATCGTTTTTAGCATTGCTGAGTACATAGCAGCTTCAATTAGTGCTGCAGAAAGAATTTGGAAAACTATAGTCACAGTTCCAACTAACTGTAGGATTGTTGTCAGTATTAATTTACGCAAACTGAACAGGATAAGGCGGGCACAACATGATCAATGTTTCCCAAAGTCATATTAGTTATTAAAGAAAGCTCCTCGCTTTCAAGGAAGCTCGTTAACAAAACTTTACAACATAAAATATGATAACCCGTTCCATTACGTACAATACTGAATAAGTTAAATTGTTACTAACATATTACGTCACTATAAGATACGATTGCTTTATGTTGTGCTCGGCTACGTCGGCCGCGGTGGCCGAGGGTACTGAGGCGCTCCAGTCACGGTCTGCACGGCCTCTATGGTCGGGGGTTCGAATCCCCCCCTCGGGCATGGATATTTGTGCCGTCCTTAGGATTAGGTAGTTCATAAGTAGTTTGTAAGTTTAGGGACTGATGACCCCGTAGTTAAGTGCCATAAGCTATAGAAACATTTGAATTTTGTGCTCGGCTACAAAATACCCAAAATTTTTACGAGGGAGGAGAGACTCTTAGCAGTTAAATGGCGTACCGTCAACTTAAGTAAAGCGTTATCGTTGACTGAATCCATCCAGAACATGACCGAACTTCATCAGTAAGTTCAAGAAAGCTAATTTCTGCCAAACTGAAGATTCGGCTGATTTCTGATCAAACGAAACCGAAAATTCGGTCGGTCCTTATTAATCATTTTGGAAGTCTGTTGTAACCTATAGTCCCCCCTCCTCCCTTTGCCACGCCATTCACTGTGCGGTGGCTTACAAGACGTATGCTTTGTGTCAATAGAATCTATACGGATGCGGGGATCGCCTGAGCGGTTGAAGGATCCATGTTAGGGACTGCGAGGCCTCTCCCGCCGGAGGTTCAATTCCTCCCTCGGGCTTGGGTGTGTGTGCGTTCTCTTTAGTTTAAGTTAGTTTAAGTAGTTCGTAAGCCTAGGGACGATGACCACAGCAGTTTGGTCCCGTAGACTGACAAACACTTGGACATTCTGAGGGAGCGCCCGGAGCGGTGTAGTGCAGAGCGTCGCGGGCGCGAACCTCCGCTGGCAGCGAGCAGCAGCAGAGAACTCCCCCGGCGGCGACGGCTGGAGGAGGAGCGGCGCTGTGTGTCAAGTTCAAGAGCAGCGGCGAAAGTGCGCCGCGCCAAGTGTGCCGGCCGCAGCGGCTGCGGCTGGCCAGGCCGTTCCCCTCGGCTGCGCGCGGACACCCCGGCACTCCACGAACACCGCGACACTAGCCACTGACGCGGCCGCCCGCCGTAACACGTGTCTGTCCAGGGCCCCGTGCTGCCACTGTGCGGCGCCACCTCACGACGCATACCTACACACTTACTGCCACCTGTAGTTCGTTCACCATAGCAATAAACATATGTAAACAAACGCACATCAAATGTTCAAATGTTTGTAAATCTATCGGACCAAACTGCGTGGTCATCAGTCCGTAGCTTACAAACTACTTAAACTAAGGTAAACTAACCTACGGACAAACACACACACCCATGCCCCAGGGAGGACTCGAACCTCCACGGCAAGCAACCGCGCGCTCCGCAGCGAGACGCTTTAGACCGCTCAGCTACTCCACCGCGGCAAACAAACGCAGTGTGTATCATCAGGCGTGCCCCAGGGGAGTGTGATAGGACCGCTACTATATAAATGATCTGATGGACAGAGTAAGTTGTAATTTGCGGCTGTTTGCTGATGATGCTGTGGTGTATGGGAGGGTGTCGTCTGTAACTGACTGTAATAGCATACAGGTTGACTTAGACAAAATTTCTAGTTGGTGCGAAGAATGGCAGCTAGCTCTCAATGTAGAAAAATGTAAGGTGATGCGCATGAGTAGAAAAAACAATCCTATAATGTTCGAATACAGCATCACTAGTGAGCTTCTTGATGCGGTCGCGTCGTTCAAATATCTAGGCGTAACATTGCAGAGCGATATGAAATGGAACGAGCATGTAAGGACAGTTGTGAGTAAGGCAGACAGCCGACTTCGGTGTATTGGGAGAATTTTGGGAAGATGTACTTCACCTGTAAAGGAGACCGCGTATAAAACGCTTGTACGACCACGTCTTGAGTATTGCTCAAGTATTTGGGACCCGCAGCAGATCGGTTTGAAGGAAGACATAGAGGCGGTTCAGAAGCGAGCAGCTAGATTTGTTACCGGTAGGTTCGACCAATGCGCGAGTGTCACGGAAATGCTCCGGCAACTCAATTGGGGATCGCTGGAAGAAAGACGACGTTCTTTTCGTGAATTTCTGTTAAGTAAATTTAGAGGGCCGGAATTTGAAGCTGAGTGTAGTACGATCTTGCTGCCGCCTAGTTACATTTCGCGTAAAGATCACAAAGACAAGATAAGAGAAATTAGGGCTCGTACGGAGGCATATAGGCATTCTTTTTTTCCTCGTTCAATTTGGGAGTGGAATAGGAAAGGAAATGCCTAGTAGTGGTACAGTGTACCCTCCGCCACGCACCTTACGGTGAATTGCGGAGTATGTATGTAGATGTAGATGTAGATTGCTACAGGAAAAGTTCAAATGTTTGTAAACCTATGGGACCAACCTGCTAAGGTAGTGGTTCCCGAAATATCCCGTTTGGTGGGTCGCGAGGGGAATGTAAAACATTAAGGTAAAATAAAATCTTCAACTTGGCTGCATACAGCAACGGTAGTCCACAGCAGTGGAAGTAACAGCCAACCAGTTGCAAATTAAAGTTTAATAAACTTTTTTTGAAAGCTTGTTTTTGGACCAGCGATTTTAATAATTAAAATAAGACAGTCTACAACGCAATTTGTTGCGTTTATTACTGGCAACCGGTTTCGGTTCTATAGAACCATCTTCAGGCCTTTGGCACCTTGTTGGTGGACAGTGGCTCCGGCCACCGCCACCTCCGCCAACAAGGTGCCAAAGGCCTGAAGAAGGTTCTATAGAACCAAAACCGGTTGCCAGTAATAAATGCAAGAAATTGCAATCCAGACTGTTTTATTTTAATTATTAATAAACTTTATCGCGGTTTACATTGATATGTTCAAATCAAATGTTCAAATGTTTGTATAGCTTATGGGTCTTAACTACGGGTCATCAGTCGCTAAACTTACTAACTACTTATGAACTAGCTAACACTAAGGACGGCACAAATATCCATGCCCGAGGGGGGATTCGAACCCCCGAGTGCAGACCGTGACTGACGCGCCTCAGCCCCCTCGGCCACCGCGGCCGGCTCCATTGATATAAATCAATCTTCTTCAGAAGATACCTGGACATATAATGAATAACACAGTTCCAATCAATCTATGTGCAAATCGTATTAAAAGCCATAGAATGTTTACCCAGATAATTACGAAAAAAAATTAGTCTACGGGAAAAAAAGTACTTACATTATTACTGTGGAAAATTTATACTCGTCAATCTGTGTACACATAACGTAGCCCTTTAAACCAAAGGCACGCCCAACATGTAAAATGATAAAATATGCTGTGTAACATGGTAGACAGACAGTCTGAGTAAGATGTGGACGCCAGGTAAACACAACAAGTGGCGCATGCGACCAGTGACGTTGATGCGGCCTCAGTAGGCAATACATGTTCATTGAAATTATAAAATGGGAAACCCATGGAAGCTTAAAGTGAAATAAAATAGAATTTTCAGGAAATGACACTGCGCCGCGTCGGAGTGACCAAGCGCATTGAGGCGCTATGCTCCGGTGCCGCTGCCCGTCTGGGGTTCGAATCACCACTCGGGCATGGATGTGTATTGTCTTTAGTATAAGGTAGTTAATAAGTAGTTTGTAAGTTTAGAGACTGATGACTCCGCAGTTAAGTCCCGTAAGCTTAACAAAAATTTGAGCATTTGAAATGACACCGCAGACGTTACCGCTGACTGTTAAATTTTTTTTTTTACAATATTGCTTTTAAAGCCTTCGTACAACTGTCTGTAGGCGAGATGGAGCTGATCATTTAATACGTTACCATCTCTAGATTGTAAATGTTTAAACAAAAATCTCCAACTCCTCCCAAAGATAGAGCTTTCGATCCATGTCTTCTCTACGTAAAACCAAAGTGTCTTCTTGCTTTATCGGCGTATGGTTGGCAATAAAAATGTGTTCAGCGAATGTGCAGTTGCGTATATTTTCTCCATTCTTTCCCAATAGATGTTCTCCATATCTTACCCTCACTGCCCTTCCTTCATATCTGTAGAAAATGAAACATTGCTGTTGAAATTCTTTATTAGAAGACGTCTGAACCTATAGTCTATGTTTTTTTATTCGTTTGTTGCTTACTAGATGCTCGCCCCCCTCCTGCCCCCCCCCCACTCCACACTTGTTTTTGGGCTGCCGTTTGATGACTACTGATGCCGAGCGTTCTTTATTTTTAATCACTCTGGTGATTGCCTCGATGCGTTCAGCTCGATTTAATTTTTTGCGCCAAGTAAACTTCTCAGAGACGCACTCCCCCTCTCCCCCAGTTATTGGTCACAATCTTTGCTACCAGTTAAGCAATGTTACGATGGTAGGCGTGCAACGAAAGACAGTCTGACATGACGTGCACTACACACTTCCGTATGTAAACAATTAGCATTCCAGCGAAGTCGCGGAAAGCTAGTAGCAGCAACGCTGTTTACAATTTATACGCAAAGAAACATTACGTAGCAGATTTGTCGCTCAGAAATCTCACCACAATGTCTGTTGTGAGAAGATCGTGCAGGAAGGAGAATTAATGACTACCAGCGCGTGTCGCTATTCGTCACCAGCAGGCTGGCTGCAACTGAGACAGCCGTTTCTGGTATCCCAGTATTGCTTTTCACGTTGCTCAGAATGTCTCGACTACCATGAAAATGTGGGACTGGAGGTTTCAGGAGGGCAATTCCCCGCACCACGCAGGCTGTCAAACAGCCCCAAGCGTCTAGCGCCCGAAAAAGGACAGACATGTTTCGCTCGACAGTGAACGTACTCTTCAGTCCTTTAACAGCAGCTGTTTCTCTGTAAGTGCACCATATTCTGGCCTGCAGAGGTGGCCTGCTGTGGAAATCGGTTGAGAAAGACACACGAACTCCACCAGTTCGCCAGGGGAGGGGGGGGGGGGGGGGGGCACAAAACTCTCCCTGCTGACTTTTCAACAGTCCACCGTCTGAAAGGCCCAATTACAGTAGAATTCTATAGAAACCCACCGTAGTCAAAGGGTTAATAAACTGTGCTTGTGAAGAGATAAAAGTTAGTTTCAATTAATACTAAGTTTACAGTTTTGAAACTCGTTCTCCCTTTAACTTTTTACCGGCTTACAACAAATGGCTGTGACAATATCTAGTCCTTTTACTATGTCCTTCATTTCGTCGTCTGAGTTGAAGCGCTTCCCTTTCATATTATTATTATTATTATTATTTTTTACCGGACCAGACAGATGGAAGTCACAGGGCGACATGTCCGGGCTGTAAGGCGTATGCTCAAGCTGCTCCCACTTGACTTGGTCAGTACACGTTGTGTGACCCTGGATACGTGTGGACGCGCGATGTCATGGAGCAGAATCACTCCCTACGTGAGCAGACCAGGCCGTTTGCTCTTGATGGACTCGCGTAGGCTATAGAGTTCAAAAATGTCTGTAGAACTTATGGGACTTAACTACGGGGTCATCAGTTCCTAAACTTACAAACTACTTATGAACTAGCTAAGACTAAGGACGACACAAATATCGATGCCCGAGGGGGGATTCGAACCCCCGACCGTAGTGGCCGTGCAGACCGTGACTGGAGCGCCCCAGTGGCTCACTGGCTACGGAGTGTCTCACAGTACTCGTCACTGTTAATGGTTTTTCCGTGCTCGAGGAATTCGATGAGCGTCGGACCTCGGAAGCTAGAAAAGACGGTGAGCATCACCTTGCCCTCTGAGGGCACAGCCTTGAGGTTTTTAGGGGGAGATGACGATGCATGTTTCGCACAACGTTATCCCAAAGCGGCGTATTCAATTTTTAACCGGTTTGATTGTTAAGACGTTTCGTACCTTTTCATTTGAACACCGCCCATAAATTAGTTTTTTATTATTTCCTAACCTATATAATCACATTGTCGCGCGGTGGGAGGCCCCATGCACGTATTGTATTGCCTCTCCCATAGAAGGTGTGAGTCTACCCTTGGGCATTTGTGTGTGTGTGTTACCCTGGCATAAATTAGTTTAATTATTTTTAATAATTTCATCCTCAACAGTTGTTAATTTAAACATTTTATTTCTATGCATACCGGAGTTTCGAGACTTACGTTTCATCATCAGGTATCAGGTAAAAAGTATGTTTCACATTACTATAGAAGGACAAGTAATCTTTTATTTACGTAAGAAAGGAGGATTAGTATTTAAACTCCTGTGGAAATCGTGGTCATTGGACACGGAGCACACACTGGGATAATTTTGTCAGGGATAGCGGAGGAAATCGGACGTGCTATTTCGAAGAAACCATTCCGACATTTGCCTGGAGTGATTTACGGAAATAGCGAATAACGTAAATCTGGATGGCCGGAGATGGGTTTTAATCACCGTTCTTCCGAATGAGAGTACAGTGGGTTACCACTGTGATTTTTTTCTCTGATGTTGCTCACTGCTTATCGAATTACTAAACTAATACATTATTTTGAAACTCAGTTGTAATTAAAGACTGATATAAATATTAACCTCCCTCGCTCACGGTTCTTTTGTGAGTACGTGCGTGGCGGCCGGCCGCAGTGGCCGAGCGGTCTGCGGCGCGCCAGTCACAGTCTGCACGGCCGCTACGGTCGGGTTTCGGACACTCCCCCTCGGGGCCGGCCGCGGTTGCCGAGGTGGCTGAGGCGCTCCAGTCACGGTGAGCACGGCCACTACGGTCGGGGGTTCGAATCCCCCCCTCGGGCATGGATATTTGTGCCGTCTTTAGTCTTAGCTAGTTCATAAGTAGTTTGTAAGCTTAGGGACTGATGACCCCGTAGTTAAGTCCCATAAGTTGTACAAACATTTTCCCCCTCGGGCATGGATGCTTGTGTCGTCTTTAGTATAAGGTAGTTAATAAGTAGTTTGCAAGTTTAGGGACTGATGACCCCGCAATTATGTCCCTTAAGCTTAACAAACAATTTTTACGTGCGTGGCGAGCACGGGGCCCCGAGATAATGCAGTCTTCCTTCCTTCTTTACTTCCCGGACTTGATTTCCTTCCGCACCCCCCCCCCCACTCCCCTCTTTTCCTATCCTCACTCCTTCCCCTCCCCACCAGGAGAGTGATAACCGTGGCAGTTTAGTCGCCCTATTCCAACCAACCAACCCAACCCAATAAATATTAAAAAGATGAGGGTCGTTGTATCTTCATTTTGACCATGACACAGGTAATCTTTGCTATCGATCACAGTCGTCTTTGGACCGATACAATGACGTGACAGTCCGATAAGCAGAACTGTTGGATCAACACTATCGATATACATATCACGACATGTTATAAGGCGTGCTCCTTCTTTTTTTCCAGCCTTTTTCACGCTCCGACAAACACACACACACACACCTCCACGTCGTTACCGCGGAATTACCTCCGAAATGAAGAGCACGATAGCTCGATCGGGGCGAGTTAGCAGGATGTCGGTCAAAGTCGAGGTAGGGCAGACGCGTAATAAGCCCGCGGTCCCCATTTATCGGCTATTCTCGACGAAGGCCACGACTTCGCCCGAGCGCCCAGAGCTCCGGTCGTGATCGCTATTGAGCGGCGTTATGGAGCGTGGCGTGCGGAAGCCGGCGATTGGCTGGCGAGATGGGGCGACCAGTAGGGTGCTCGCGCGATTGGCTGCCGGCACCACCTGTTGGCGCAAACACCCGGGCGCAGGATCCATTCCTCCCGCGGTCAGAAAAATAGGACTGAATCCTCCCGAGCCTGCAAGGGTGTGGAAAAGGACGGGACTGAATCCTCCCATAACATCTTCAAGCAGGTAGTTGGTGGCGGCCCGAGACCAGAGTGTGTGGCCAGACCTTTATGAATATTCCAGGCAAGCAAAGCTATCTATCATATGTTCCAGTGTATGTTCCTACATTGTACAGTAAAGTAAGAGTGAGAATTAAGCCCTAGTTAACTTTAGAGTCAGAGTAAACGTACAGTAATATCACTTTGGTTCTTACAATCTAAAGATCTGTGCAACATTTTCAGCAGTTGGTATACAAGTTTATTTGATACAGCGTCGAATTATAAACAGAGGACAAGGCAGGCTAATTTTTTCCTAAGGAAGAAGAAATTCTGCTTTTAATGGGAGGGCGGGACATGAGTCTCATTGAACTGGCTTGACTTAACGTGAATAGAAGCAAGCTAATAAAACTTACCTTAATAGGAAATACGTTCGCGGATATTGTATGCATTATGAGCAATACTGTTAAATGTGGTGCTGGGGCATAGTAGGTAAGCGAACAGACTGCTATTTTTGCGACTCCGGTTCGATTCCCACTAGAAGCTTAATTTCATTTATTAAATTTCTTGCAAAATTAAACTTTTAATTATAAAATTATAAAAAAGACTATCTTCAAATTTGGAGGTAATAAGTAGAAAAAGGTAACACGAGAAAAAAAATTCCATTAATCAACGCTGAAACGTGAAAGAGATAAGGAAAGCATGAGGCCGTTATAAACAAGTACAACGAAAACATAACAACAATGGAGAATGACAGTTGTATTCGTGTATTTTTCACAAAAATTTGTTTATTGCTAGTGGTATCTGGGTAAAAAGCTACCAACGTAAACATTCCATAAGACAACAACAAAACTGACCAAATTCGTCTGCACGAATGATGTTGCAACTCTGGAAGAAGCGGTAGGAGCAGTAGAGAACTTACGCATGGAGTCGGAGACGAGATTTATAATGCCAAACTTGAACACTTGTTATGTGATCAACACTGACCATACCGTATGACAGTATGAATGAACGCTGAACACTGGTTTGTGGGGGGTGGGGGCTGGTTCCTGCAGGAGGTGCCACTGTGCTAGAATAGTTCGGGAGGATTCAGTCCTGTCCCCTGTTCGCCTACCTGCCGTTGGGAGGATTCCGACCTGCGCCCAAACAGCCGGCCGGGAGTCGAGGTCGGAGAATCTCGCGGCTATCGCGCTCCGAGAAGCAGCTTTTCCGACACATGGCGCGGCGGCTGGCATCGGTTTCGCGACTCGCCAGGGGTCCACGACCGCCCCCAGGGCTGTTCGCGTCGCTGGATTCATGGCCAGAGTCAGGGACGGCCGTGTTCGGCCCCGGTGCCTGAGATACGAGCCCGCAAATGGCGGCGTAAATCTCCCAGAGGGGGCCTTAGAGCCACCAGGTGGCGTCGCGTTGCTGCTGCCGGAACAGCCGCGCTCCAGAGCGCGATTTAACTGTCTGCGACTAACGGTGGTGCACACTAACATCATTTTTCACACAGAGCAACTTCCAGACTTCACATTCATGTTGCAAAGGCTTGTGAAATATTCTTACAGCAATTTTCCGGTTTTGCAATGAATTTTAAAATGAAAAAAAAAAAAAAAAGAGAGACAGAGTGAGAAATAAAAATAAATAAAAAAAATAAATAAAAGAAAAGGTAATAAGAACGATTATATCTTTCTATATTTTTGACGACCTTACAGTCTATAGCAGTCAGCCACTGTGACAATAACTTGAGCAATGACAACGAATACTTGTGTTATAACTTAGTATTTTTATTAAAAAAAAAAAAAAAAAAAAAAAAAAAAAAAAAAAAAAAAAAAAAAAAAAAAAAAATTCTAATGTTTGTAAATCTGTCGGACCAATCTGCGTAGTCATCAGTCCGTAGCTTACAAACTACTTAAACCTAGGTAAACTAACCTAAGGACAAATACACACACCCATGCCCCAGGGAGGACTCGAACCTCCACGGCGAGCAACCGCGCGCTCTGCAGCGAGACGCTTTAGACCGCTCGGCTATTCCACCGCGACGTTTTTTTAAAATATATATTCCGACATGTTAAGCTATTAGCTAATCTCTGCTAACGCTTGACAATGGTACATAACTGAAACCGGTAGCATTGAGAATTAATAAACAGCTATGATCAACATGTCCTTCTGCAACTTACAGCGTTCATTTGTAATCTATATCTATAAATATGAATGTCTGTTCGGTGTACGTTTATCACGTCTGAACTACAAGATATAAAGAGCTAAAAATTTGTACAGTTACTAATCTCTACCCGGGGAAGGCTTTAGGCACGGTTTCATGGCGATCGGATAGCTATTTATCTATATATATTAATGTGAATGTCTGTTCGGTGTACGCTTATCTCGTCCGAACGACAAGACGCAGAGACTTAAATATTTGTACAGTTACTAATTTATGCCTGAGGAGGATTTTAGGCAGGTTCTATAGCGATCTGATAGATATTTAGTAATTTGAATAATATAACGCGAAATACGGAACAATAATGATTCTTTGAAGATTATATTTACTCTTTGAAAATGGTTTTATTGGTTGCATTGTTGCTTGAGGGTAGATAATGATAAAACGATGGAGTATATTGTTTTGGAACGTTATCGGTGTATATAAAATTCTGTGTGTGTGTGTGTGTGTGTGTTAATATTTCGATTTGCAGCGAAAACTACAGAACGCAAACGAATGGTCTGTGTGTAATTGTTGTCCGAAGTCTCCTGTTGTACACCATAGCAGTTCCGTGCCGATAGCTATACTGAAAGATACCTTATCTATCATAATCAACCAACACGCGAGTGGAGCCGCTAGTATGAAATAAATCGCAATTTGCGATCACTTATGGCATCCCTGTACTAGGTTTAGATGCAATACCAAACCGACGACAATTAATTGTCTCTCGAAACCTCATGGTCTGTTCTCCCTGATGCTGTGATACAGTATTGTGGCTGCGAGCATTGCATAACAAATAGGCTGTGGTAATAGGAAGGAGACAGCGTGGCGAATGGAGATTTGGGTGTGGCGGGAGACGTGCAGAGAAGAGTCCTCCTCTGCAGTCAGGCTGGTCACTGTGTCCTCGGTGGCGTAGTGGTCAACGCGTCTGCCTAGTAAGCAGGAGATCCCGGATTCGAATCCCGGCCGGGCACAAATATTCATTCGCCGCGGTTTTGTATTCCACCTAAACCTAGTACAGTGATGCCATAAGTGATCGCAAATTGCGATTTATTTCATTGATTACATCTCTGATGACAGGTGTACTTACAGTTACACATCTCCAGTACAATCGCCTCCGTTATTTACGACCTTTTGCCAAATATCCGGAAGTCATCGTATACCATTTGTCCGTCTGTTCTTGTCGACTAGGGTTGTTTGCGGTCTAAATTCGACCAGTTTACAAAGTAACGAAACTCAGTATCGCATGGTGTAAGTTCTAGGGACTGGGTGGCCGTTCCCGCCGGAAGTTCGACTTTTCCCTCCAGCATTGCTGTGTTTTCTGTATTGTATGTAAGTTACATTAAGTAGTTTGTAAGTGTAGGGACTGAGGACCATAGCAGTTTGGTCCAATGGGTTTACAAACATTTGAACATTTTCTTGTACTGCAAAAACTGACGAAATAACGCTATTAGGAAATAATATACCCCAAACTCTGGCAATAAGCTTATTTGGAAACGAGATGGAACACATTATATGCCCTTGTACTGAGCTAACAAGCTATTACAATTATAAACTAGAGACACCAAACAGTTAAATAGAGGATAATTTTTTTTTTCAATATCCGTATCCGAAGAATACATTGCAGTACTGTAATGTAACTGCGGCTGCAATCAGCAATACCGGATCGAAGACATTTTCCTACCGGGTTTTTAACCCGATAGTGGCGTCCCCAACGCACTCGGTGTCCGAATTTTAGCGCCCCCCCCCCTTCCTCCGCTCGGCGCCACTCTTTATGTCGCCCTCAACCCCCGTCTTCCCCCATCCTTTCTCTCTTCCCCTGCTCGTCAGGCGCACGTCACCTTGTCTTAAAACGAGACAACATTAGTATCGGTTTTTGTAATTTTTAATAACATTTAGGTTATGTAAAGTTGAAACCTCAAATAGTAATCAGACAAAGCCATGCCTTGTAACTCGAAAAATCGACTTTGAAGTTTAGCGAGCGTATCTAAATACCTGTTATGGTTCCACCTATTTCAATTATTGGCGATGCTTATTTCGTAGCGTTGTGGATAGTGGAGCAAGGATAAATATGTTCTGTTTTTCGAATTTCCGCCGTAATTATTATTTTATTTCATTTCATTTTTCGTTGTGTGCCTAACTGATCGAGCCTGGACGAGAAATTAGTGCTTGAGAGGGTTGCATACATCTACATTCAGCTATTCATCTCCAATCTTCGGTGAAATGCTTACGTATGTATCGTTCCCTTCTTAACTTCGCGAAAAAATAAAAATCTTGATGAACTTAAATGAAGTTCGCTTTCCAGCTCATATATCTAAGAAAATTGTGATTGTGAAAATGTACCAGTTGTTCGATGTGCTCGATGCCTTAAAAGTTTATTGTTTTCCTTGTTTTTGCGATGCTCATCATCCTAGCGTGATGTAAAACAATGAGAAAAGTCCAAATAAACGGTTTCTAATTCTAAAGAATTGCCCAAAAATGTAGTTTGCAATATTGTTCAATTTTTTAACTTGCAGCCGTAGTAATTAAAATAAACAAAAAATGTACGAATTGTCATAAAAATAACGATTGCATGTGTTAGTTACCAAATTTAAGTGCTTGAAGTATTCTAACACGACAAAAAACCGAAAGGAAAAATTAAATTACTTTGGGAATAAATCACCGAACGAAAGTTAACATGATCGCCAATCTACAATGCTAAACATCTCTCTTTTTTTTTTTTTTTTTTTTTTTTTTTTTTTTTAATTTGGTAGCATTTGAGCTATGCCTACAGTTACAAAATTTTTCTCCATAACAGGTATTTAAATGTGTTTGCAAAATATCAAAGTCGATCTTCTCGAGCTTTTTTCGAAAGTTGTATCCAAAGGTCTTGGCTGATTACTATTTCAAGTCTGAACTTCACGTACGAACAATATAAGAAAATTTAGAAAAAAAACCTATATCTACCTGGTCTCGTTGTTAGAGACCAAATGACGCCCCTTGATTTGCTCCCTCCCTCCCTCCCTCCTCCCTCCCCCTTTTATCTCGTGCTCAGAGAATTCAAATATGTTTCCAATTTTTAGTACTTTGAATAGCTACGATTTCGAACTGCCATTATTATATAGAAATGTAGGGTCCAGTCTACATAACAATATATTCAAATTACATTAAAAGTTGAGTTTCGTTATTTTCGGAATGTACAGATATGGCACGAAGGGGAAAAGGCTATGGGCGTTTTCCGGACGGGGTTTGACAGGACCAGCAAATCATACTCTGATGCGAGTGTTACTGTGTAATGAAATGGCTGTATTTCAGAAAAGGGGATACAATTTCTGAGGTTACGGCCTGAGGAGAGCCACCAATGGTTCAACAGAAGTAATCATTATGATTTAAGTAGGAGAGCGAGCCCAGGGGGCTGCAGAGCGGGGCGCGTGCTATCGGGGCGAGAGCCGGCGGCAGACAGGCCTTTACCGTCTGTAACGATCTCGCAGCTAGCCAGTAGTGCTGAATCTACGTAATTGCGCTCATGCTCCGATTGGTTGCGATCCGCCTTGTGGACTTTGACACAGGTGCTCTGATCAACGGGTTCCGCGCGCGCAGTTGCAGGCGTCGGCGACACGTGCCGGTTGCCGAGCACAGATCGAATCGGGCCAGGGGATTCGGAATGCGCGCTGTAGTGGAAATGTGGCGCGCGTGACGTAAACGTATGGCAGGGACCATCGGCCTCCCTCTGTCCTAAGGCAGGTGCGGCAAGACATGGAAAATGATGTCGAAAGTCACGGAAAAAAAAAAAAAAAATGTTCAAATGTTTGTAAATCTATCGGACCAAACTGCGTAATCAACAGTCCGTAGCTTACGAACTACTTAAACCTAGGTAAACTAACTTACGGACAAACACACACACCCATGCCCCAGGGAGGACTCGAACCTCCACGGCGAGCAACCGCGCGCTCCGCAGCGAAGTGCTTTAGACCGCTCGGCTATTCCACCGCGGCTAAAAAATATAATACTGCTGTTCTCCACTGGTGTACAGGAACTCATTCGGTCGAATTTCTACGGCAGGCTATAATTAATATATATTCTCAGACGGCTGTCTCGGCAAGAAGTTTCATTCGGTATCAAGGACGGAAACAAAGCGGATTCCAAGGCTGGGAAGCTGTCTACGGTCAGGCGCCCTCCAGCCGTTCACACACGACACGCCGTCTCCTTTCTCGGCGCTGTGCCGCCGGTATCACACGCCACACACGGCCGCCGCACAACGGCCTGCACAAAAGACGCCGCGTCCCTCGCGTTTCCATGGCAACGGCCGCTTTGTCTCCGCCGCGGCGCTATTCTCATGTGCCGACCGACCTCGATTTCTTCCAGGGTCGGCAGAAAATAGCTCCGCTACTTTTGTGATCTCCGTGTGTGGCAACAGACCAGCTCTCTCTGACGCACCTATCGCACCCGGAAAGGCTTTGTACTGCCGCACAACCAAAAAGAGAAAGTAACGGTACGTCGCCGACCTAACTGCAATGGACGTGTTCCTAAGGGGAGGTGGGAAAATGGGATGCAGTCGTACGGGCTAGCTTAGGGATTCTGTCAGGTAGGTCATTCACAGACCCGTTTGTTCGTCAGCTGAACTGATCCACCTATCTGGTACGGATCATTCAGGATTAGGTAAGGAAACGCTTGGAGACCTGAAGCGGACTTCTTCTTCCTGATTACCTACTTTCAGTTTCTTTGAACGTTTACTTCCTTTTCCACATATTTTCAAACAACGTCATTTTTTGGGAAAAAGAAAAAAGTTTACGGAAATCATAAAGTTTTTACATCATGCTTGTTGCAGTAGAAAAGCTTCTATTTCACTTTCAATAATAAAACACTGATAAAAACACTTATTACATATATACACGCATTATTTTCACACAGTGTAATTTTCTTTATTTTTTTATTTCGTATGATACAATATAAAACAGGGTTCTTTTCACAATGCGATTTTGCACTCACTGCACTGGTATGATGTGTCTTTTCTTACTGCCTTTCCAGTTTGCTTTTTTCCTCTGGTTGAGCATGCTTTGCACATCCTTTGAATTCTACTTTTACCTGTGGGAGGTGGAATTTTTTCTAGAAAATGCTTTCCTGCAGATAACCTGCTTAGGTGGCCTCTATCGGAAGTTGGTTTGGGAGTACCGTCTTCACTCATTGGCAATTCTGCACACAACACCTTTATGAACTTGGATAGAGACATCTCTTCAGCTTTTAGTTTGTTATGGAGAATACATGCATATACCATGCCCCATAAGAAGACAGTGAAATGCAAGTTTCTTCCACCATTTCACTGTTCTATGTTCGAAATCCCTGTATGACATCCTTTGATTGGACAGATCAACCCCGACCTTCTTTTTGTTGTACTCCAAAACATAAGCAGGTTTTTGTTTTTTGTTTACATCTTCCAGCACACAGCCAAAAGATTTCCACTCCTCCAGAATATCTGTTCCCTTCTTTGTATCTTGAGTGATTTTAAAGCCTAAGGCATTCCCTTCCTGTTTTTCATTACAGTTCGATCAAGACCTGTCTTCTCCATTTCTAACATTCTACTTAACCCTTTCGGCACAATGAAAAGATGCTGAGACCGTCAATGGACGGGATTTCGTATTTACAAACATGAAAAATCGAATTCCGTCAGTTGACGGTATCGGCAGTCTATGGAAATTTTTGTATCCCGTCAATTGACGGGATTGGCAGTTAAATTGTTAATATTACGAAGTTATTCCAAATTGTCATTTTGTTGTGTAATTAATTGTGTGGGAAAAATCTCTTGGGACAAATATTTCTCGATTTTCTGCTCCATAAGACTTGTGTCTATGCTAGGGTTGCCATATCCCACAAGGGGAAGGCTTCAGACTCGGCCAACCGATTCGACTCAGATTTGGCAGGTCGCTTGTGTACAAACTAAAACTAAGGACTCTTGAGATACTTTGGCTCAACACCCCATTTCAGTACTGGAGCCAAGCTCAAAACAGATTTTGAGAAAATCCCCATAAAGGTTACGACGAGCAATCGAGTGGAAATGACGGGATCGGTAGATCATGATGTATGGGGTCACCGAACGCGTACGTTTCCAGAAACCGAGGAAAGAAACTTTACAACTTTCGATTACGTACCTAGCCTACATTGCAAACGCTTTGAGAACGCCGATAGAGCAACGGCCAAGGTGACTGGCTGCGAAGTGCAGAACCCGCAAATCTCGAGTAAATGTATGGTTTTAATTTTTTTTAAACTGCAGTATTACGTATCAGAATTCATAGGAATAGGACGATTAATAAGGTACGTAAGACAATAAGGAATTATAATAAGGTAGGCAAGTAAATTTCTCAAACTGTTCGTGATAGTAAAAACTAAAATGTTATTGCTGGTCACTATAAATGGCGCTTCCATTCACTTTACATCTCGCCAATTTTCTACGAACAACTAGATAGATGGTGCTTGTCATATAAACATTCGAAAGAAATATACTCGCGACACGAGTCTGAAACTTACACTGTTCCTTCTGAAGAGTCAGCGGAAAATAAACTTTGCTTACACATAAAATATATCTCTTGCGGGTACGAGTTTTGATGCGTACCACGCTTAGGTACGGGATTCTCCGATTCGTAGCCCGTTGCCTTGGCAGTTGTGCTCCCGGTGCTCTCGCGGCAGTTGTAAAAGTTTCTTTCCTCGATTTAAGGAAAAGTATGCGTTTGCGGACCACATACCTCATGATGAAAACTGCTCTATTTAAATTATCTACTCATCGCGTCATTTTGATTAGATTTCTCGTCTTAGCCTTTAGGGGTGACTTTCTCAAAAATGGAGGTGTGCTGAGTCAAAATATCTTAGGGTCCTTCGTTTTAAGTTACTCTCAAGCGACCTGCCATATTCGAGCCATATTGATTGGTCGTGTCTGAGACATTCCGCTTGTTAGCTGTGCCCTCGACAGGACACTGAGATGGTTCTGTAAAAATAAAGTAAAAAAATATGTAATGTAATTGCTTTTTCTTTACAACACTATTACATGGAACTTGCTGCGACAGAAATAGTTGGTACGCCGTATATTTCGGAAGATTTCACCTTATTCAGCTAGCCTTTCTTTCTTTTTAGGTATTTATAAAATTCCATGCAGGTTATCTTGTAGTTAAACTAGAACGGAAAAATATAATCCACAGTCCTTGGCAACATTTCCATCAACAGTCCAGTTTACCGACATAATCGAAAACACTCTTTCCATGACGGCGTTATTTCAGTACTTAAGCCAAGCTCAAAACAGTATTTTGCAAAATCGGGAAAAATTGGGCCTTGTCAATGTTTCGGAACAAAAACGTTCATAATGGCGTCGGTCCCTCAGTATCCAGACGGATGGCAGCACTGGTCTGTGCTCATCCTTCCAACTGAAGACCTAGCTGTCGAGCGCCCAAAACCCCGATATCCTATCCTATCCTTAACGATTTCCTGTATCATCGTCAACAGAAGTCAACTATAGCATTTCGTCTTCTTTTCCCTGATGTTTCACCCTTTCAGTATTAGTTCGCTTATCCAACATTGGGTACATCCTATTTTCCTTCACCTTGTGTCTAGATGCTCTTCTTGCCTGGGAAACCTAAGAGAGCAAAGTCGTATGCACCATCAACCTGAGGTAAAATTTGGGGGTTAGCTAAGTAACTGACAAAATGACCTTCAGAAACTGTCCAAAAATGACAGTCGACCTTATAAGTGCACCATACCGGAGAAGGCGTTCAATACGGGTCTGCCCCACCTCCATGACTAGCAAGATAGCTCGGTGCGCGTTACGCTAACCACCAGTTCAGTTTACAGTCGAAAGTAGTTGGCTGAGTTGCGTCATACTGGTGATACAAAGTCACGGAATTTAAATATACAACTACCGGTTATACGTTATCACTCATGAAGGAACATCCGTTACAGTTAGTGATTCCCTAAACGGTCGTTAAGCTCTTAGCATCTCATCAATGAGTACCCATTCCGTCATTTACTTTTTTAAACCCGTAATTATTTTTGAGAACGACAAAATAGCAACAACTGAAACTACAGACGACTTTAGAAGCATTCTCAAAACATATATATAAAAGCAGTAACGTAAGCATATGCTGTAGCATGATGCCATCTCGAAAAAGAGTTGTATATCTTTCACGAAAGGTAGTCTATGACCATGTTCGACGTGTGAAACCAGTGGGAGTAGCCGCACATCGAGCTATCTCTACGTTCCCAGAATGAAACTTTACACTCTGCACCGGAGTGTGCGCTGATATGAAACTTCCTGGCAGATTAAAATTGTGTGTCGAAACTGGGACTCTAACCTGGGACCTTTTCCTTTCGCGGGCAAGCGCTCTACCACTGAGCTATCCCGACCCGACTCACGATCCGTCCTCACAACTTCAATTCTGCCAGTATCTCGCCTCCTACTTTCCAAACGTCACAGAAGCTCTCCTGCGAACCATGCAAGACTAGCATTCCTGGAAGAAAGGATATGGTGGAGACATGACTTAGCCACAGCCTAAGGGATGTTTCCAGAATGACACTTGAACTCTGCAACGGAGTGTGCGCTGATATTAAACTTCCTGGCAGATTAAAATTGTGTGCCGAAACTGGGACTCTACCCTGGGACCTTTGCCTTTCGCGAACAAGCGCTCTACCACTGAGCTATCCCGACCCGACTCACAATCCGTCCTCACAACTTCAATTCTGCCAGTACCTCTCCTCCCACTTTCCAAACTTCACAGAAGTTCTCCTGCGAACCTTGCTGGACTAGCACACTTGGAAGAAAGGATGTGGTGGAGACATGGCTTAGCCACAGCCTAAGGTCCCAGGTCCCAGGCAAAGGTCCCAGGTTCGAGTCCCGGTTCCGGAACACAAATTTAATCTGCCAGGAAGTTTTTTTTATCTCTACATTGATTTACAAACAATTTTCTGAATGTGCGGTTCAGTTTTCTTAGCTACCATTTATTCAGATAGCTCTGAAACATCGATATAATGTCAAAATGCGTCGAGTTTTTGAAGAAGATCTGCAGGAAAGTTACCTTAACTAAGCTCCGAAATGTATTGCACACTGCATGTGTTCAAACTGTGGCAGTAACTGATCAGTTTGACAGACTGTCTTTTTTATTCGTAATAGTGCAGTGGTGAGGGTAAGTGTGAAGTGTGACACGCTACAATAGGTGCTTGCTAATGCACAGATACCTGTAAGTGTGAATCATCGTGCTATAAGCGGTACTGAATATGTACCTACAACGGTAGTCTGTTACCTCTGGCAAGCTGTCTTCAAAGTGAGGGGCGCTGAGACGCCTGAGGCGTGGCGTGAGGGAACCGTGAATAGGGCGGATCTGTGGTGCTCCCGGCCTGGCCTTGACGACTGGATGACTAGGCGGAGTGAGGCGCCCGCCAACCGATTGTAATCCAGCGCCGCTCCGCCCGAACGTGGGGAATCGTGCAGCCTTTGCCAGCATTACAGTCGTCGCGTAGACGGAGACAAGTTAGATACTGGAACAATGCTTCTTCTTCACCCACAATGATCAGTTAAACGTTGTCTTCAGTCCGGAGACTGGTTTGTTGCAGCTCTCCACCCTACTCTATCCTGAGCAAGCCTCTTCATCTCCTCATATGAACGGATAACTACATCCATTTGAATTTTCTTTATTCATCTAATGGTCTCCCTCTGCGATTTTTACCCCACACACTTCCCTCCAAAGCTAAATTTAGCCGGCCGCGGTTGCCGAGGGGACTGAGGCGCTCCAGTCACGGTCTGCACGGCCACTACGGTCGGGGGTTCGAATGCCCCCTCGGGCATGGTTATTTGTGCCGTCCTTAGGATTAGCTAGTTCATAAGTAGTTAACTGATGACCCCGTAGTTAAGTACCGTAAAAAAAAAGCTAAATTTATGATTCCTTGATATCTAAGAATGTGTACTACCAATCGATCCCTTCTTTTAGTCAAGGTATTCCAGAAATTCCTTTCTCCCCAATTCTGTTCAGTACCTCCTCATTAGTTGCGTGATCCAACCACCTACACTTCAGCATTCTTCTGTACTGCCACATTTCAAAAGCCTCTATCCTCTTCCTGTCCGCACCGTTCATCGTCCATGTTTCACTACCATACAAGGCAACACTCTACGCAATTGCCTTCAGAAAGGACTTCCTTAGGCTTAAATCAATATTAGATGTTAACAAATTTCTCTTTTTCAACAACGTTTTTCTACCCATTGCCATTCTGCATTTTATATCCTCTGTACTGCGACCATCATACCTTTTTTTATTGCCCAAGTAACAAAACTAATCTACCTCCTTTATTGTTTCGTTACCTAATCTAATTCCTTCAGCATCATCTGATTTTGTTATACTGCACTCCATTACCTTAGTTTTGCTCTTGTTAATGTTCATTTCATATGCACCTTTCAGCACGCCCATTTCGTTCAACTGCTCTCCCAGGTCCTTTGTTGTCTCTGACAGAATTACTATTTCTTCGGCAAAACGCAATGTTTTTAATTTTTCACCCTGAACTTTAATTCCTTCTCGAAATTTCTCCCTGCTTTCCTTTATAGCTTGCTCAATGTATAAACTGAACAACATTGAAGAAAAGGCTACAACCCTCTCTTACACCCTTCCCAACCTCTACATCCCTTTCATGCCCTTCAATTCTAACAAGTGCCGTCTCGTTTTTGTACAAGTTGTAAATAATATTCCGTTCCCTATATTTTACTCCTGTTGATTTCAGAATTTGAAAGAGTCTATTCCATTCGACATTGTCAAAAGCTTTCTCCAAATCTACAAAAGCTAGAAATTTAGGTTTGTCTTACCTTAATCTATCATCTCTATCATCTAAGATCAGCCGTTAGGTATTGTCTCCCGTGTTCCTACATTTCTCCTGAGTCCAAACGAGTCTTCCCCAAGTTCGACTTCTACCAGTTTTTCAATCTTATGTAAATAATTCGCGCTAAAAGTTTGCAACCTTGACTTATTAAACTGATGGTTATGTAATTTTCACACCTGTCAGTAAATACTTTCTTTTGAAGGGTATTTCTTAAAGGGTATTTCACCTGTCTCATACATCTTACGCTCCAGGTGAAATAGTTTTATCATGGCTGGCTCTCCCAGTAATTGTTGAGTATCATTCGGTGTCACTCCTCACCCAAGAAAAAAACGCTGTTTCTTGAGCAATTAATAGCCTGCCACTTCATGTTTTAAATACCCCTCTCGAACGGACACACAATACCTACGGTAAGCTGTTTGAGTTCAGTTTATTTTTCCACGCCTTCAAGTTCGCCCGCACAGTCCAAATAGTTTAAACGCCCCCACAAACCGATATAAACGCGAGTTTATTGCTCCAGCTGTTGCTCCGGCCGTGTATCTCGCAACCATTGACGTTATCGAGAGTATCTGCGCGTAAATAGAACAGATATCTTCGTAGGCGGGCATCACTCGTGTACGACTAATATAGTGCGGCGCGTTGAGTTGGGAGCTATTTCCAGAACGACAACCGTTTGCAATAGCTTCGCTACACCCTCCCCGCCCCCTCTCCGCCGCCACCACGCCTCCTCTACAAAGCTCGCCGCCATCGGCATCCAACATTAGGTCCTCAACAGTTGGCTTCATCACGGAACATAAAACCGTCTACGACGCACATGCGTCTGGCCAGAATAACAGCGAGCAGAAGGCACACGTGTTGATCCCTAGTTTCAGTTATGCAATGTTTATTGCCGCGACGAGGCTAATAATAGCTATTGTGTGAGATCGTAGATAGTTATCTACGTATTTTATCTTACGTAAAGAAGCAGACGCTTTTTATACCTGCAGACGTGTTTATGTTACTTGTAATTTACTTATTTGAAGTCTATTAGTTATTATTGGTGGTTGGGGGTAGTTGGGAGAGGGTGGGGGGTTAGTTGGCAATGTTCACACACAGACATTGTAAGAACCACGATATAAAAGTTGTGGTGTACTTGAAATGGATTGTTGTATAAGATTTACAGGGAAAGTAGCTCTAAAATATACCTGTTAAACGGAGAGCGGCATACCGGGCGATCAAGAAGTCAGTATAAATTTGAAAACTTCATAAATCACGGAATAATGTAGCTAGAGAGGTAAAAATTTGACACACATGATTGGAATGACATGGGGTTTTATTAGAACCAAAAATAAAAACTTAAAAAAAAAAAAAAAAGTTCAAAAAATTTCCGACAGACGGCGCAGGGCAGCAAAACGTCAGTGACTGCTACCGTGACGGGAGAGAGGTATGCCGATATGTTACAGAATCGCCTCATCCCCAGCCTGACTGATAAAAACCTGCTGGAACGTACGATTTTTATGCAGAATGGCGCTCCACCCCATATTGCTAGACGCGGGAAAGATCTCTGCACCGAATCTAAGTACTTTCTTCTTGGTCTACCTCGACTCCTCTTACCCTCCGTTGCCGAGCTCATGAGTCTCTTAAGTAACCTTGCTTCTCCCATGCGTGTAACATGACCCCACCATCTCAGTCTGTTCGCTCTAACTGCTTCATCTATGGGGTTCATACCCAGTTTTTCTTCGATTTACTCATTAGGGACACCCTCCTACCATTGTTCCCACCTATTAGTACCTGCAATCATTCTTGCTACTTTCATATCTGTAACCTCTACCTTATGAATAAGGTAACCTGTATCCACCCAGCTCTCACTCCCATACAACAAAGTTGGTCGAAAGATAGAGCGGTGAACTGCTAACTTAGTCTTGGTACTTACTTCCTTCTTGCAGAAGAGAGTAGATCTTAGCTGAGCACTCACTGCATTAGCTTTGTTGCACCTCGATTCCAGTTCTTTCACTATGTTGTCATCCTGTGAGAAAATACATCCCAGGTCGGGGGGTTCGAATCACCCCTCGGGCATGGATATTTGTGCCGTCCTAGTTCGTAAGTAGTTCATAAGTAGTTTGTAAGTTTAGAGACTGATGACCCCGTAGTTAAGTCTCATAAACTATACAAACATTCGAACATTTTTGAATACATCCCAGGTACCTGAAACTGTCTACCTGTTCTAACGTTGTTCCTCCTATTTGGCACTCAGTCTGTTTAAATCTCTTTCCCACAGACATTACTTTTGTTTTGGAGATGCTGATCTTCATATCATAATCCCTGCATCTCTGATCGAGCTCTGAAATATTAGTTTGCAACCTTTCAATCGAATCGGCCATTACAGCTAAGTCATCCGCATATGCGAGACTGCTTATTTTGTTTTGGCCTATTTTAATCCCGCCCTGCCAGTCTACTGTTTTCAACATATTATCCATGAATAGTATGAACAACAGTGGTGACAGGTTACAGCCTTGTCTTACCCTCAACCATGAGCTTAATTTGCCATCTACTCTAACTGCTGCCTGACAGTCTACGTAAAGCCCTTTAATAGCTTGCAGAAGTTTTCCTCCTATACCATAATCTAGTAGAGCTGACGGTAGCTTCCTCCTAGAAACACGGTCATAAGCCTTTTCTAGATCTATGAAACATAGATACAATTCCCTGTTCCACTCATAGCACTTTTCCATTACCTGCCGTAAGCTAAAGATCTGGTCCTGATAGCCTCTAAGAGGCCTAAATCATCTCAAAATTTAATTCATATAAAGGAGAATAGTGGTCTTTTGAACAAGTAATGTGTTCCGTAATATGTGTCCGCCATTCATATATACTGGGTCGCCTCACTATAAATAAGATCGGTAACCACAGCTCTACACTACTATTTTCGTTATCAGGAATCGGATTTCGTTGTAGATTAGATTAGATTAATACTTGTTACATAGATCATATATACGACATTTCGTAATGATGTGGAACGTGTCAGTCCAGTACATGTTGTCTACAATTGAGAATCAATATTTTAAGGATTTTTATTACATTTTTATTGTTTTTTACTTTTTTTAAGTTTATCTAAAATTCATGTACATTGTAGAAGGAGTTGCCATTCAGAAATTCCTTTAATTTCGTTTTAAATACTAGTTGGCTATCTGTCAGACTTTTGATATTACTTGGTAAGTGACCAAAGACTTTTGTGGCAGCATAATTCACCCATTTCTGAGCCAAAGTTAGATTTAACCTTGAATAGTAAATATCATCCTTTCTCCTAGTTTTGCAGCTTTGCACGCTGCTATTACTTTTGAATTGGCTCGGATTGTTAATAACAAATTTCATGAGTGAATATATATATTGTGAAGCTACAGTGAAGATCCCTAGATCCCTAAATAAATGTCTGCAGGATGTTCTTGGGTGGGCTCCAGCAATTATTCTGATTACACGCTTTTGTGCAATGACTACTTTTTTACTCAATGTTGAATTGCCTCAGAATATGATATGAAAGTAATGAATGAAAATAGGCGTAGTAAGCTAATTTACTGAGATGTATATCAGCAAATTTTGCAATGACTCTGATAGCATAAGTAGCTGAACTCAAACGTTTCAGGAGATCTTCAATATGTGTCTTCCAATTCAGTCCCCCGTCAATGCAAACACCTAAAAATTTTGAACATTCTACCTTAGCTACAGATTTATGTTCAAAGTCTAAATTTTATTAATGGTGTCATGCCATTTATTGTATGAAACTGTATATATATAATGAGAGTCGATTTGCAGAGAAGCACTTAATAACTTTCTGAAAGATATCATTTAAAATTTCATCAGTTAATTCCTGTTTGTCAGGTGTGATAGCTATACTTGTATCATCAGCAAAAAGTACTAGCTTAGCATCTTCGTGAATGTAGAATGGCAAGTCATGAATATATATTAAGAACAGCAAGGGACCCAAGACTGAACCTTGTGGGACCCCATATTTTGATAACTCCCCAATTAGAGAAATTAATTGTTTCATCTATATCATATATCATTGCTTATTTCAACTTTCTGCACTCTTCCGGTTAAGAATGATTTAAACCATTTGTGCACTGTTCCACTCATACCAGAATACTTAAGCTTATCTAGAAGAATCCCATGATTTACACAATCGAAAGCCTATGAGAGATCAGGTTTTAGGGCGAGGTTGACAGCTAGCAGTGTAGTAGAAGGCTGGTGGAGACATGGCAGATAGGTTCACAGATTTGTGACTGGCTGAAAGACTTCCTAAGTAATAGAACGCAGTATGTTGTTCTCGACGGCGAGTGTTCATCAGGGACGAGTGTATCGTCAGACGTGCCCTAGGGGAATGTGATAGGACCGCTATTATTTCCTATCTATATAAATGATCTGATGGACAGAGTAAGTTGTAATTTGCGGCTGTTTGCTGATGATGCTGTGGTGTATGGGAGGGTGTCGTCTGTAACTGACTGTAATAGTATACAGGATGACTTAGACAAAATTTCTAGTTGGTGCGAAGAATGGCAGCTAGCTCTCAATGTAGAAAAATGTAAGGTGATGCGCATGAATAGGAAAAACAATCCCACAATGTTCGAATACAGCATTAGTAGTGAGCTTCTTGATGCTGTCACGTCGTTCAAATATCTAGGCGTAACATTGCAGAGCGATATGAAATGGAACGAGCATGTAAGGACTGTTGTGAGTAAGGCGGATAGCCGACTTCGGTTTATTGGGAGAAATTTGGGAAGATGTACTTCAACTGTAAAGGAGACCGCGTATAAAACGCTTGTACGGTCACGTCTTGAGTATTTCTCAAGTGTTTGGGACCCGCAGCAGATCAGTTTAAAGGAAGACATAGAGGCGGTTCAGAGACGAGCAACTAGATTTGTTACCGGTAGGTTCGACCAATGCGCGAGTGTCACGGAAATGCTCCGGCAACTCAATTGGCGATCGCTGGAGGAAAGGCGACGTTCTTTTTCGTGAATTTCTGTTGAGGAAATTTGAAGGTAAGTGTAGTACGATCTTGCTGCCGTCTACTTACATTTCGCGTAAAGATCACAAAGACATGATAAGAGAAATTAGGGTTCGAACGGAGGTCTATGGGCATTTTTTTTTATCCTCGTTCAATTTGGGAGTGGAATAGGAAAGGAAATTCCTAATAGTGGTACAGTGTACCCTCCACCACGCACCTTACAGTGAATTGAGGAGTGTGTATGTAGATGTAGATGTATATCACCGCCGCCCGGGATACGGGACGTCTGTTGTGGCAGGCTTGGCTCTCTGGTAACGTGGCTCACTCCTAAGTCTGGTCGAACTGTCGGCACGAGCTGTCGGCGTTCACGCTGCGTCGCGCCGCCAACCGGACGAGACCAAGTGGAACCACCGCGTCCTTCTGCGACTCTGTTTCACCGCCTCAGGGCTGCACCAGAGACGTTGTTCTCGATTCATTCCGTGGGCACAAACGATTTAAAAAACACCGATCTCTGCCTTAAACTGGGTCGACTGTGTTCTGCTCAATAGTGTTTGTCATCCTTCTTTTATTTCATTGTAACAGGAGGACCTCAAAATATTGCCTTGAGGTTTTGAATAAGTCTACCGATTGAAGATTTTTCTGGCTGTAGTATTAAGACATCTTAAAAAAAAATCAAACTCCCATCAATTTCATTATACAGGAGACGTTTAAAAGATAAATCAATCAAGTGTGAAGGCCGTAAACTCCACAAAATACCTAGGACTTACTATTACTTCAGACTTGAACTGGAAAGAATACGTAGATAATGTCGTGGGAAAGGCGAACCAGAGACTGCGTTTTATTGGCAGAACCCTTAAAACATGCAACAGAAGTACTAAAGAAAATGCATACACTACGCTTGTCCGTCCATTTTTGGAGTATTGCTGCCCAGTGTGGCATCCTTAGCAGGTGGGTTTGACGGAGGACATCGAAAGAGTCCAGAGAAGGGCAGCTCGTTTCGTATTGGCACGATGCAGGGGAGACAACTTCACGGAAATGATACAGGATCTGGGATGGGAATCATTACAACAACGGCGCTTATCGCTGCGGCGTGGGCTACTTACGAAACTACAATCGCCAAGATTCTCCTCCGAATGCGAAAATATATTGTTGACTCCCACTTACATAGGTAGAAATGACCATCAGAATAAAATGCGGGAAATCAGAGCTCGAACGGAGAGATTCAGGTGTTCATTCTTCTCGCGCGCTATTCGAGAATGGAATGGGAGATAAATAGTATAACGGTGGTTCGATGAACCCTCCGTCAGGCACTTAATGTGATTTGCAGAGTATCCCATGTAGAATGTAGATATATACTATGGTCGTGATGTGCAGTTACTGAAGCTTACACTTCCCCAAGTACGTGCTGTATCAGCCCGCCGAAGCAGAACGACAAGTAAAGGTGGGTGCGCTGGCAACTGCTCGAATTCGTCACAGTTCCTCCTTCACTTAGCAAATCCACCATTACGACGACTTCACACCATGACCTTGTTACCATGCTGCATTTTCCTCTCAAGCTGCAATCCTTTTATTTTGAGTTTTTAACACCTTCCTGGGAATTCCTGCGGGTACTACGTTAAGAAAGTTCTCTGAAACGATACTAAGAGTGTCGGCTACTCGAGTTCGCTAATGAAATTAGTGGCGGACAGGTTACGAGCAGCACGTTGCATCGAAGTCCTAAGAGGCACCTGTAAAAAAAAAACCAAATGAACTCTTTATTATTTCAAAAGTAGTCGCCATAATTATTTTACGTTTATCACACCGTGAAATTAATTGCAGATGCCTAAAAAAATTAAGGCAAACCTACGTTTTCAGATTTTGTAGATTTTGAGACATCTTTTGACAATGTTGAGTGGAGTACACTCTTTTAGATTCTGAAGCTAGCAGGCGCAAAATACAGGGAACGGGATGTTATGTTCAAATTGTACAAAAACTAGAAAGCACTTATAAGAGTCGGAGAGCATGAAAGAGGCGCTGTGGTTGGAAAGAGAGCAAGACAGAATTGCAGCCTTTCGCCAGTGTTATTCAATCTGTACACTGAGCAAGCTGTGAAAGAAAGCAAGGAGAAATTAGGAAAGGTAATTAAAGGCAAGCAGAAGAAATACAAAAAATGCGTTTTTTCAATGACACTGTAATTACTGTAATTCTGTCAGAGACAGAAAAGTATCTAGACTGGACACTTTCTTGAAAGGAGAAGGTAAGTTGAACATAAAATCAAAACAAAGGTAACGGAATATAGTCCAACAAAATTAGCCAATGTTGAAGAACTTATATTAGGTAAAGAGATAATAAAATAATAGCTGAGGATTATTATTTGGACAGTAAAGTAACTACTGATGATCGAAGTAAGTAAGGTATAAAATGCAGGTGGCTATGGGAAGGAAACCAATCCCGAAAAAGACATATTTGTTGACACCCAAATTTAAATGTTAGGAAATTCTTTCTGAAAGCAATTGTCTGGAACGCAGCATTATATGTGAGTGAATCGTGGACGATAAGAAGTTCAGACAAAAAAATGATAGTTTTAAAATGTAGTGCTACAGAAGATTAGATGTTTGCATCGCCTAACTAGTAAGGCGGAAAGTAAGTTTTTGGTTTATCTTGAATAATAGAAGGGATCTGTTGTTTAGACACATTTTGAGACCAAAAGGAATCGTCAATTATGTACTGTAGAGGAGCGTGCGTGGTAAAAATCTTTGAGGGAAACGAATTCAGTAAGCAGGTTCCAAAGGACGTACGTTGCCGCGCTGCCGCTCGGAAATATCAGCTCGGTTTGCGTCGTCGCCTCCCTCGGACGTTCGAGTCCCCCTTGGGCATGGGTGTGTGTTGTCATTACAATAAGTTAAAGTTAATTTAAGTAGTTTACAAGTCTAGGGGCCGGAGAGCACAGTAGTTTTGTCTCTTAGGCTTTCAAACATTTGAACAATTTGATCCTAGATAAAGTTCCTTACAAACTTTGGTGCTGTTCTTATTCAGAGACGAAGAGGCTTGCACGGGACAGGGTAGTGTGGAGAGCTGCATCAAACCATCTTTGCACTAGAGACCACAACAACATCAACGGCCTAAGAAACTTTGATTGAATCTAGACGAATGTGTTTCTTCGTGGCTTCAAAACGAAGGAAGTCGCATGTGGAGAGGCCGGGAGAAAATCTTAATGGTTTCGCAACAAAACGTCTTCAGCGTAGTCGTAGCACGTACAACCCCGTTAATCTATAGCCAAGTATGCTAATATCCACAACCAAGCGTCTCATCAGTAATCCAAGTAGTTGCACATCTGAAATGAAGATTTTCCTAATGGCTCACACTTTCTATTCTGTCGAGGAATTCTTGGAAATTTTTTTTTTTTTTTTTTTATTTTTTTTATTTATTTATTTTTTTTTAATTAAGCTAATCCCTTTCTTATGTTTTTGATGATGTTCTGTTAAAGTTTGTCGGCTGCATAGAATGTGTATACGTTTCATTTGATTTATAATTACGGTACTGTTACAGTTTCTTGTCTATGTATGTCCCACCTCTTTTTATAAACTATTGGACCGATTTCAACCGAACTTGGTACAAGTGCTCGTTACTATCAACCAACAATCGCTGTCGGGATAAGAACCAACTACGAGACATACATCAGGAGATATGACGTCATAAACAATTATATTCGTGCTTCTAAACTAATCGATCAATTTGAACCAAATTTGGTACAAATATTCTTTAAAGTCCGGAATCATTTTCGATGGTAGCAAAAAAAAAAAAAAAAAAAAAAAAAAACACCTACGGTATATAGTTCATACGATATCGCGCCATAAACAATGAAACTGCCCCATCTTGCGGCGCGTGGTAGCGTGATTTAATTTAACTATTTAAGAACGAGAGCACATAGCGACTTGCAATAAACTTTAAATATAATTTCAAATCTTTACGAAACTTTTTGTCGTTGATAACCGCAACAAAATGATGAAAAGAAAATTGTTTATAGCTTACTACTATTCCGACGTTCATGATGTATATCTACGGCATTTGGCATGACGTTACAAGTTATTACTTTTACACTGTAAATTGTATTCGGGAGATATTTCACAGACAGTACACATGCATAGCACTGAATGTTCCTTTGATATTGTATCACAGTTCGACGTATAGTTCATGAGATATGAAGTCATACACAATTTCGTTCATGAAAAACCGCATCATCGCGCATGAGTTTTCCATTTGTTACGTCTTTAGTAACACCATTCACGTCATATTTTGAAGATATTGGTAACATATACCACTGAATGTAACTTCAAATATACATCATAGTACGACACATATTTCAGGAGATATGACATCATAAACAATGATATTTCCGAATCACTGCTACAACATGTGATATTTTTCCACAATTATTTCTAAAATAATAAACCCATTTCCACTAATCTTGGTACACATACTGCTAACTATCAGATAACAATCGCCGTCGGGATGAAACTACCTATGACAGTTCAGGAGATATGACGTAAACAATGGGTCACAACGACTTTCTAATCACACGACGCGTGATACGCGAGACTTCATTCATCCACTATTTACTCATCGCAGATAATTCCCTAATATCACACTCCACAAACCTGAAAAATTATATCATTGTATGACACATAGTCAAGGGTATATGATGTCACAAAGATTTAGCTGCATGAAAACCAAACTTAAATGGATAGATAGTAAGGCAGAAGCTGATGGACAGAAAGGGAAGACATATAGAGAGGGGGATTAGGAGATAGAAAGAGTAGGAAAAAAGGGATAGATATAAAGGAGATGGAACAGAGAGATTGGGAGGAGGAGGACATAGGGAAACATAGAGTTGGCTGGAAGAGGCATGTGAAGAAGAGAGTGACAGGAAGGGGTGTTGGCATGAGACATTATGGAGGAGAAGATGCAGGCAGAGAGGAGGGAGGGAGGGAGAGGGAAGAGAAGGTTGGAAAGAGAGAGACGGGAGATGGACAGGAGGGTTGGGAATGAAGGAGTCATTTATTAACGGAGGTTGAGGTAGATGAAGAGAATAGAAATAGGAATGCTTTTCAACCTTTTCAAATATGCGACCCACTTTGAAACAAAAATATTCTGCCGACCCCTTGCCACATCACGAACCGTAACAAATCTATGTTATTTCAAAGGAAACCAATTTAATCATTCTCTTGCTACAGCTTTCTTTTAAATTATAGAACGTAGTTGAATTTTTCGGATTGGAACACATTATCCTGTTTTGAAATAATTTGTGACAGAGAAATATATTTTGCCGAGTGAGTGTGCCGCGCGAGAATGGCCGTGCGCTCTAAGGCGCCTTGCTGCAGGGTGCTGGACTGCTCCTCGTCGAAGGTTCGAGTCCTGGTATGTGTGTGTGTGTGTGTGTGTGTTGTCCTTAACCTAAGTTGAAGTAATTTTCGTTCTTTGGGGCCCGCAGTGTAAAATATGTCTTGTAATGACATGATTATTATAATGATACACCAACAGCACTGCTTTATACTTGCTGTTATTATTTATAAATCACAATGAGCTCATTTCGGCCTTTAACCATCATCAGGTGCTCTTACATGGAATATCGTATTTGTCACTGCTGTCTTTATTTTTCACCTAGATATCGATTGGTGCCTCGTTTGTATCTATGCTGTCTTTATTTTTTACACCTGGATGTCAATTGGTGCCTGTTAGCTTCTTACGTTATTTCGATCTTGACAGCTTGGTTGACAGTGTATTTGCGATATACACTGTCAACCAAGCTGTCAAGATCTAAATAACGTAGGAAGGTAACAGGCACCAATTGACAACCAGGTGTATAAAATAAATACACATAGACACAAACGAGGCACCAATCGACATCTAGGTGAAAAATAAAGACAGCAGTGACAAATACGATATTCCATGTAAGAGCACCTGTGATGGCTGAAGGCCGAAATGAGCTCATTGTGATTTATAAATAATAACAGCAAGTATAAAGCAGTGCTGTTGGTGTATCATTAGAATAAGTTGAAGTAGTTTGTAAGTCTAGAGAGCGATGAACACTAGAGTTTGCTCCTTTTTTAAAACATTTGAACAGTTTCTTAACGAGTGTTTCGAATTTCAGGCAAAAGTCAGAAGTGAATTGTATTCGTTAAGAGAGGTCCCTGTGTAGACAATTTGTAAACAAGTAGATCTTTTTCCGAACTTTTCAGAATTACTTTACCTATCGATTGGTTCCTGAATACAGCTTTTAGTGTTTCTTCTTATCAATTATTAACTCACTGTATTACAGTCTATGACCTATTGAGTTCAAAAGTAATGTTACAAGAGGAGCTCAGTAATTTTAGTATTAAATAAATTTCACTTAGGCATACGTATTTGTGTTACTGATTAGACTTGCCCCTAATAGTTCGCAATCGGGAGTGCTCACTTTAGTTCGCGGCTCTGCCGCGAACTAGTTCGCTCTTTTAGTTCGTCCGCTCCCAGTGACGGCTGAGCGGCGTGGTCTGCGCGTGCAGGTGGAGGGGGAAGTTCCCCCACCTAGCTGCTTCATGCGCTTGCTGCTTGAGCCGCTAACGATATCACACAAACCAAAAGAAACAGTTTGTGGATAATTTCTCGCGCTTAAGTTTAGAGTTATCTCTATATCTTGGTATTATGGAATTTATTAGTCAGATATTGCAGAGTGCAGAACACATCAAAACAGAAATTTTGTAGCACTGAACTATGTAATCTAGCAGGCAGACGCTCACCACGAAATGACTCATCAGCAGAAGGCAAACACGTGATTTTTAATTCTGCTACGCGCCCTCTCGCTATTGCCCGTCTCCAACGAACTATGCAGCGAAATACGTTTGGCATAATCGTCCGCTGCTCCTAGTTCGTCCGCTGTTTTTGGATTTTGCTACCGCTATTAAAAGAGTTTTTTTTTATGGCAGCTTTTTTATATAATGAATCATTGTTGCCAAAGCGTGCGCTATTACCCGTATTTTTGGGCAATTTGACATCAAATACTTAGGCAAATAAACCAGTTATTTACACGAATGGATGATATAATGGTATTCAACTACTTTGCATACAGAGTACGCATAGAACTTTATTTTTAAAACAAATTTTTGTGGCAGTGAACTATGAAACTACAGCTGAAACTACGATAGTTCGCGTAGTTCGCCTCTGGGAGCGCACTTCCGAACTAGTTCGTTCGCGAACTACACAAGACTATTACTGATCGCCTAGTCATTTTATTTTGCAAGTACTTCCTTCTGTGACGGCGACCCCATGGGCAAGAATTTGCCCCCCCCCCCCCCGGAGATCGCGACCCACAGGAAGAAAAACACTGGTGCATGGAATAGTTCTATGTCTTTTCTAATATGAAACTGGGTAAATCATACTCCCGGGAAATGCTGGGTTGCACAGCTAGAATAGAATAAAAATAGCTGACGTGTGGTAGGGCACCAGTACGTGATTCACTCGACCGCAGCGGAAAGTCGGTGTGCGCCGGGGGCCTTGGGACGGCAGAATTCCCCGCGTGTTGTGTTGCGGCTGTGGCAGTCCGCGGGACCACCTGTGGCTCTGGCCAGCTGTCGCCCCGGTTTCTCCGTGACATTTCACACCGCTGCACTGCGCCGTCCTCCGTGTCACCGCGCCCCAAATTAATGGCCGCCCTGCCTCCAGGAACACCGGAGGCCTGCCGAGGCCTCTACAAAATAGCCGAGTGGCAATGAGGCTGTGCAGGCAGCGCGCTGCGCTTGCTTCCATACTTGGCGACTCGGCGCGCTACGGCCAACAGGCCGCACAGTGGCGCAACGGCTGACCGCTGCCCTCGCACTCCACAGGGACACTCCAGTAAACACTGCTGATGCTGCCTTTTTCCCCCGTCAAAAAATGTTCAAATGTTTGTAGAGCTTATGGGTCTTAACTACGGGGTCATAAGTCGCTAAACTGACAAACTACTTACGAACTAGCTAACACTAAGGACGGCACAAATATCCATGCCCGAGGGGGGGATTCGAACCCCCGACCGTAGTGGCCGTGCAGAACGTGATTCTAGTAGAATCGTTCGTTCGTAAATCTATCGGACCAAACTGCGTAGTCATCAGTCCGTAGCTTACAAACTACTTAAACTAAGGTAAACTAACCTAAGGACAAACACATACACACTCATGCCCTAGGGAGGACTCGAACCCCCAGCGGCGAGCAACCGTGCGCTCTGCAGCGAGGCGCCTTAGACCGCTCGGCTACTCCACCGCGGCTAGTAGAATCAGCTCAGCATTCCAAGTGATGTCTTGAATAACAGGATTGACAACACTATACGAATTACGGAGACATCTACTGAATGTTTCCGTCGCAATGTTCTCTCGCTATCCGATTGGGCTCGACTTTCATTTACTACTTGCAGCGCTTTCTGTTAGCTTTTTAAGTGATTTCTGCATCAGGATATTTTTCACAATACATGTGTTACACTGGTTATTGATACTTTGTAGAAGTGAATCGTACTTTGGTAATGTGCCTTTCTCCATGAATCCATGAATACAGTGACGTAGGCATTCCATTCCAAATCGCTTCACCCTGATACTGCTAGATGCTGTACAGTATGACCGTGCAATCAAACGACATACGCTCCATTTATAATTATGTTTAGGTTCACCTAGTAGGATTTTCAGCAATTGTTTATTATTTTACACAATCCAATTATGGCCATCGGGTGTGCCACATTTTTAACCCTGCGTTACGAACACTTGGTTTTAACGCTCCCTACTTTTGTTAGTAACACCCGTCAATTCGGCTAGTGTGATTCCAAACCTTACACTCTACCCATGTACACTTGTTGATTAATTGTTCGTCAAAACGTCACAGCTTACTGACAATTTGAACCTAACTGTCATTTTGACGGATGTTACTAAGCTAGGGTTAAAAATGATATGTGTAGGGAGCCTTCAAATTTTAGGGTTAAATTCCAAATCGCAGCTGACTATCTCATAGGCAAAGTGTGTGAAACGTTTATCCGTTGGTCAGATGATGACATTATTCTCAGCGGCCTGCTGTTCCAACTCTGTAATGTACACCACTACGGACAGCTCGAAGACTCCTGTATGCGGTTATTGTTGTTACTAAGGTTCCAGAGATGCTTGGTTGAATTCCATTAAACCTGCCGACCACACCATAGGCCTCTGAGCTCACTCAGACCTGTCTAATCCCGCTCCAACACAGCTGGAGTGGACGTGACTCGCATGTAAGCCTCCTCTAGTTAGTTGACTCTGAGGTAGTGTACAGTGCACAACACTTCCGCCCCTGCCAGCCCGTTCAGGTAAACAACTAGGCGTCCGAGACCTCCATAACTTTACAAAAACCAAGGTAAAGGGAGACACAACGATCAAACAAAACCATTGTCCCGATAGTAGTTTATGCTGACGCTTTCTGAACACCTTACAGCACCTTGGATGAAGGCTAGGCTTGACACATCAATTCCCCGTGACCTACGGGACAGTATTTATAGATGCCTAAACATGACTCCACCTGCAGAGGCAGCTCGTGAGCAAGTAGCTATTCCCCTAAAGAACTTATTGTATGTTTTGTGATTACAAAAAACAAAGGAAATCAAAACTGCAGTGTGGTCAGCACCACAAAACAATTTGTCCAAACTGTACCGGAAAAAAATTAGAAACTTCCGCTGAATTTTGTGATACCGATTTTAGTTTTAAACATTATTAATTGTAGTTGGTTTTTGAATATTACGGATTTTTTGCGTTATATGAATTTTAGAATACTACTGTTTAATTTATGAGAGTTTGGTTATTTTCCTTTGTGGTTTCTTGAGGAAATATATGTTTCTTTTATGTTATTTAATTATTATAATGATTATTTAATTTATTATATCCTCATCCTTATCGTGACATTTAATTTCCTAAAGAGTTTTTCATTATTATATATGTGTGGGCCTCTGAGGCCTATGGTGTGGCCCAGACGTAGGAGCTTGGTGCTGTGGCCCACAGGGTTAACCAACAGAAGAGTGTTCTGTAGTAGAAAACTGTCTAATGGTGTGCCCTAAGATTGGCAAATGGAGATCTGCCAACTTAAATAAGCAAACTGATACTCCAGTCTCCGAATTGGCGTCAAATAGGAAGGCTAGTAGCATATTTGGCGGCACACAATATTCTTTTACAGATTGCTCAACGATCAGTATGTAACTGAGTGCCGGTATTGATTATCCATTAATTACAAGAGACATGTTAGTAGTGCGTTAAGAGTTGAACTATCACGGCTGCCTGACCCTGATTTGAATAATTTTCAACATAAGCAGTGTGATAGTTACTTTTGTAGATGCTTTGTAATTCACCAGTTAATGAATTCCAAGCTGACAGTTCTTATTTATGAAGAGTGAAATGCTACTAGTAAATCTTCCTTTCAGGTTCAAAATATGAAAGTCTTCAAACAATGAGGTCCAGCAATAACTGTACCTCTAAGTGCTTTTAGTCATTCATTAATTACCAAATGAATTTGTCATTTCTCATTTATCTATGTACTTTGTAGAATAAACCACTCATTTATACATTTAGCATATTTATATATATTCAAGGAGTTATTCTATCAATTAGTACATAGGAATATGACACAAATATCTTGACAGACGTCAGACACAGAGTACAAATGAATTGTTCAATGGTTTGTAGAGCTTACGGGACTTAACTACGGGGTCATCAGTCCCTAAACTTACAAACTACTTATGAACTACTTACGAACTAGGACGGCACAAATATCCATGCCCGAGGGGGGATTCGACCGTAGTGACCGTGCAGACCGTGACTGGAGCGCCTCAGTCCCCTCAGCCACCGCGGCCGGCGCGCTTTAGTCACCTCGGCCACAGCGGCCAGCAATAAAAATGAAAATCAACAACTTTTTCTTTTCAGCAAACGTCTAAGCATACACTTTCTCCAAGGAACTCCAATATATATATCCTTAACTGGACAGACATAATAAATATCTGAGGCCACTTGTTGCTGCCACTACCTCTAGAATCTGAAACAAACAGATTCTGGCGGCAGCTGCTGTTCCTATCATGCCTAATCAATTCACTAAAATAAACTGATAACTATTTGGGTATCTCAAGGTATTGGAGACGTGGGGGAAGTGGCTTGTACCACTAAAGAGTGTTGCTGAATGAACCAGAGGCGAGACAAATTCAAGGAGCACAGAACGATAGCTGACTTGTCGGTTAATGGCAAATGTCGTTTTCGCACGGCCTGGCGCATGTTATTTCGCTACAGAACCGTGACCTAGTGGCAGAGCGACTAAACGGCGTGGTCGGGTCTCGCTGGTGGCGGGCGTCAGAGCGGCGGCTGGAAACCTCCCAGCCTGCCCCGCGGTCCGCGGTCCGAGCCCAGCGGCGCGGAACGCCTGCCTGCGGTCCCGTGGCCTTGACACAGCGCACGCCACGGCCGCAGCCGGCTCTGCTGCGCGCTCGCTGTTTCCCAACCAGGTGCTGGCAGGTGGTCGATAAGTGTCGTACAATAGCCCCAGACCTGGTGTCGCCAAAGGTTCAAATGTCTGTAAAGCTAAGGGCTTGCGGTTATCAGTCCCCAGGCATGCAAATTTTTGTGTCCCATCCTCGTCGCCACTTTTCTGTCTCGTTTCCGCCGGTTGTTTTTATCTCCTAACATGCCCCATTACATAGTAATATTACATGTTTGATGGTTAGATTCAGGCGATTACATCAAATATTTTTGCAAACACAAGTACAGTAAAAAAAGTTGACAGGGTTTACAAGGGAACAAACAATTTTATACATCAGGAAATCTTATTCAATTACAAAAATTTTGAAAGTCTGTAGTGAATTTATGTACTAAGTCATATTTACTGACGGGCCATCCTCCTCCTTTGGCAGCTATTTTTTTCCCTCTCTTTCAATAAATTGCAGCAGTCAAAAAGCACGTGGTCGATAGTTTGGACAGCACTGTTACATGTGCACGTTCCGTCTTCAATTATTTTGAACCGCTGATAGTAGGCTTTCAGTTTCCCATGACCTGTTAACATAGCTGTAAAATTCTGAGATATTGGAAGTTTAATCTGTAAACGTTGTCGGATCGTAGGTAAATACGGTTTAATATTTTTTTTTTTTTTTTGTCTATGGGACTCAACTACGGGGTCATCAGTCCCTAAACTTACAAACTACTTAAGAACTACTTACAACTAAGGACGGCACAAATATCCATACCCGAGGGGGGATTCGAACCCCCGACCGTAGTGGCTGTGCGGACCGTGAGTGGAGCGCCTCAATCCCCTCGGCCACCGCGGCCGGCTACGGTTCAGTGCTTCCCCCGTTTTTTGTTCTGTGCCACTCAATGTCCCATTTGTTCCTAAACTCTTCTCGAAGTTTCTTCTTTACGGCACTTGTAGTTATTTTGTTGTAGCGTATTGATTGTCGTGATCGAGCTGCTCTTTCAGCAAGGTTGTCAGCTACTTCATTTCCCCATATCCCTTGGTGTGCCTTAACCCATTCGAAATGCACCAGCCAGTTGTGTGTCTGCAACCTTCTGATTTTACATCTTATTTCTTCAATCAACAAGTTGTGGTTCTTCGGATTTCGCAAACAGTCCAAAGTAATCCCGCTCTCGGTGTGAATTACTGCAGTTGTATCAGTATTCGAGAGATTATTTATCAACTCAAGAGCATTGAAGATGGCAAATTGTTCCGCTTGATTGTTGGAGCATTCATTAGACAGTTTTAGCTGTATCTGGTAAGTAAGCCTCTTATTAACAAATATTTCTATCCCCGAACCCACTCCGTCGTCCGACTTGCTTCCATCTGTGTATATTTCAACAGCGTAGCTTTTTATGGCGTCCTTCTTAGTTATCCTTGTAAAGTCTGCCGGGTGTGCCCAGCTTCTGTACTCTAGGGCGATGGGCGATGTCGATTGTCTGTTTGGCGTCTTTGGTTTTGACCAGGTTATAACATTTGGCTGTTTCCTGTATCTTAAGTGTTATGGGCATGAGACCTGATAAAACACAAAGTGTTTCGCTGGATGTCGTTCTGTAACCTTTGACCATTTTTAAATTGATTAACCGTTTGACTCTATTAATTTTGGTACGGTTGTATTGTCGCTCCAGTGCTTCTATCCACATCGGTGAGCGGTACGATAATATAGGCAGTATTGCTCCTTTATAAATAGTCTGCAGTGCTGTAGCCCGCAGACCCCAGTTGAGTCTAGCTGATCTGGAAAGAGCGTTAATCAAGACCGTGCATTTATCTGTAAGATGTTGAACGTGTTTGTTGAATGTAAACTTACTGTCGATTATAACGCCCAGATATTTTAGATGGTCTACTTGTTGAAGCACTTTATTATTAAGGTATATTGCGATTGTCGATGAGGCAAATTTCCTTTTCCTGGTGATAAGTATAGCTTTTGTCGGTAGCCGAGTAGAGAGAGACCGACACAGGAAAATAGGATGCACGCGTGTGCGGGTACAGAGTCTGAGGTGACCAGCCACTGGGACAGCAGAATCTAGAAACACTAAGCTAGATTAGAACAAGATATGTATTTCGTATCAATATGATAATACTTAACTTTTACAAGTATCATGACTGCAGAATGCTGATACATAGTGAAACTAGGTAATGGCCTGCCTACTGATGTGAGACTTTACTAGTGCCTGTCCTTATGCCAAGTGACCGATGCAGTTCAGGTGGTGGCCACGAGCGGAGTTGCAGCAGAGGACGCTCGTGGCTGTCGTCGTAAGAACGCCGCGCCGTGCTTGCATGACGGCGCGCGGCGAAAGTACGTGGCGCGCACTTCAGACTTGTGCGACACCACACAAATTACTTAAACTAACACACACACGTATGCCCGAGGAAGGACTCGTACCTCCGACGGCGAGTAACCGTGCACTCCGGAGCAAGGTGCCTTAGTGCGTTCGGCCACTTCACCGCAGCCCGGTGTCGCCCGTATATGTTTTTGTTTCATTATTGTGCTAGTCCAACTCCTGCCTACCTGCTGCCCACTGCCTTGTTATAAATCTGAAAAGTTTATCGATTTACTTAACTAATTAAATATTTATTCATTGTTAAACTTGCATCTTGATTTTTCCTTCAAGGATGAGGTTCACGTACAAAAGAGTATAAATTATTCTCATTTCCAGTATAACGAACTATGTTGTCACGTCAAAAGAGTCAGAAAATTTTACAATACATTCAGCGAAATTGACCAAAAGCAGGTAAATTCACAATAAATAAATAAATAAATTTAAAAAAATCGAATTTGATGAGAAATTACAAACTATATTGCCGAAATTGGCAAAAACACGGAATTTGACAAAAAAAAACATCGAAATTGCCAAAAAACATGTAAAGTGCCAAAAATATCTGAAAATGGAAAAAATCTCTGAATTTGATGGTAAATAGTAGTAAATCCTATACATATTATAAATACGAAAGTTTGTATGTTTGTTACCGCATCACGCTAAAACTGCAGCATTGATTTAGATGAAATTTCATATAGAGATTTCTTCTGTCTCGGATTAGGACATAGGCTACTTTTCAAAATGTTTATTAAAAGTTATTTATTTGAAATATATCCATAGAAATACGTAACAGTTGCAAGAAGCTTCTAATATAACAGCAGAGGTGCCATGTAGTATATGTGATGTTTAGTCGCGAGGGTTAACGCGTTGTGTCACGAACATCCGTTATTTTGGACAATGTTTCTTGTCCTGCTATAGTGAAATTTTTTTCTTTGTTATTTTTGTCTTTTTTACTTTCGAATATACAAAATGATTCTACGATACTGCCAAAACGGCTTAACTGACATAGAATTACATACACAAGAAATCTGAATGTTGGCGTTTATTCCGCATTCATTTTCATTTGTTGTAACAAATGAAGGAAGTATGTATATAAATTGAAGACTTTAAATAAAATATGCTCTAAGTACCATGGCAAGAAAAAATTATTGACGTTTTGTGCAGAATGGGATCTAGATACCAAGCTCTATTTTGTGTACAAAGCGCGAACTGCCACGTATAAATAGCGTACGTAAACTGCAACGAAAGTAGTAGTAAATGCACTCAACAGATGGCAGGCGGTACGCTGCAGTTAACATATGAAACGTAGTGTGTTCCGGCCAACTGCAACGAAAGTAGTAGCAAATGCACTCAACAGATGGCAGGCAGTATAACACTCATGAAAATATTTCTGAGGACGTATAATGTGTATTCAATTGTGATATCTCCATTACTATAAACAAAGTCAAGGACAAACATTAAAAGTGGCAGGTATTCATCTGGCCACCCCATGTTTCTCGCACTGATAGCTCTGCGTAGGCTTCTCCCGTGTATCGAGAGCTAGAAATCTCTACGTATACTCGGAGAACAAGAAGTCTGGAAGCTTCGCTTACAGGGACGTATTGCAATAGATTTTTGGCTCTCCATCCGATCCAAGACAATTATATATTCCGTGCTAACAATGTCGCAAACAGTCATGTAGTTATTTATGCCGTTTCTTGGCACTTTAATGTCTGAATATTGAACCGCGGCTAACACCACGGGGAGAAGCTAGTGTAAAAATAAACGACAGAAAGGAAAGAACGTAGAAAAATTAACCGAATTTGGTTACTCTGATAAAAAAGCACCGAATTTGCAACAACTTCTGCGGAATACCGCATGAAAATGACTCCAAAATGTGGCATCAAAATTGGAGAAAACGGCGCTGAAATTAGAAAAAGAGTTGCATTATTATACAGAAAGGAAAGAACCTGAAAACAATAACACCGAAACCATTGAAAAAATAAGACCGAAATTCAGTGAAAAATAGCGCGGAAATTAGGCATAAAACAAATCGATTTTTTCCTGTCCCTAAACGTCGCTCATTTATCGGTGTCGATACAGCTGATGTTATTGTCACTCTGTATCTATACGTACAGAGAAGGTGTTCGTTTATGCACGAACTAAATGCCTGATCTGTCAAGGAAATTTCTCGCATTTACAGCATGATTAAGCACTAGCTGTGCTCGGTGCCTCGTGCTGTGTAAGTCGCAAGTGCAGCAGCGGGCAGATAAGCTAATGAGCGTGCATAATTCCCTGGGCGCGGTGTCGCGGTGACTCGCCGTGGATTAATGCGCGGCCTCTCACGACGCCCCCGGCCTAATCCTCCGCGGCATCGCCTTCCCTGCTGCTCTTCCTCTGCGCAGCCGTCGGTGCCGGTTGCCTGGCGCTGTCGGGAGTTACACAACCACCGCCCGGCTACGCCAACGGCGTGCGAACCGAGGGCCGGCCAGAGGACCGCGCGGTTGAGCGGGTGGAGGGGCTGCTTTGTCGCCCAGTACCAGCGCGGCCTCAACCTTGAGAAGGTACCCGCCGCTGCAGACACATTAAGATATCCATCGGGCCGCGCCCGCTTGCACACGGATCGTGTGTTTTCTAGAAGCGCACGACCGCGCAGCCGGAACAGAAGCCGCGCCTCCAGGCCCACAGGAGCCTCCACTGGTCCCTTAATATATATTAAGGACTTGCCCTTCTACATTCACGAAGATCCTAAGCTAGTTCTTTTTGCTGACATTACAAGTATGACTATTGACTTAAAATAGGACAAAATATGGAAGATACGTACCTTTTGGTGAATTGCGGCGTATGTATGTAAATACGTAGAAAGAATAGTACAGATATGGCCAAAAAATAATAAATTATTAAAAATAAGAGCGCCGAAATTGGTAAAATGCAATACCGAATCAGAAAAAAACTCTAAATTTGGGAAAGAAATAACTCCGACTCTAGCATAGAAAGGAAACGAATTTGGAAAAAAAAAGTACAGAATTCGGCATGAAAATGACACCAAAATTGACAAAATATGGCAAAAAAATTGGAGAAAAAGAAGGCGCTGAAATTGAAAAAAAAGTTGCATGAATATTGGCAAATTAATTATACTGAAAGGAAAGATCCTAGAAACAATGACACAGAAACCACTGAAAAAATAAGACTTTCATGAAGTTATTAAGTGGTTCTCTACAAATGGACTCTTATTAAATTTTGATAAAACCCAGTATATACAGTTTCATACAGTAAATGGCATTGACACCATTAATAAATTTAGACTTTGAACATAAATCTGTAACTAAGGTAGAATATTCAAAAATTTCAGGTGTTTGCATTGACGAGGGATTGAATTGGAAGAAACATATTGAAGATTTCTTGAAATGTTTGAGTTCAGCTACGTATGCTGTCAGAGTCATTGCAAAATTTGGTGATATACATCTCAGTAAATTAGCTTACTATGCCTTTTTTCATTCACTGCTTATATATGGGATCATAGTCTGGGGCATTTCACCATTGAGTAAAAGAGTATTCATTGCACAAAAGCGTATAATCAGAATAATTGCTGGAGCCCACCCAAGATCATCCTGCAGACATTTATTTATGGATCTAGGGATCTTCACTGTAACTTCATGAAATCTGTTATTAACATTCCGACCCAGTTCAAAAATAATAGCAGTGTGCACAGTTACAACTCTAGGAGAAGGGGTGATATTCACTATTCAAGGTTAAATCTAACTTTGGCACAGAAAGGAGTGAATTATCCTGCCACAAAAGTCTTAGGTCACTTACCAAGTAGCATCAAAAGTCTGACAGATAGCCAACTAGTATTTAAAAAGAAATTAAAGGAATTTCTGAATGGTACCTCCTTCTAAAATGTAGATGAATTTTTAGATAAAACTTTTTTAAAAATCTTTAACATATTGATTGTCATGTATAGACAACATTTACTAAACTGACACATCCCACATCATTACGAAATGTAGTATATATGATCTATGGAACAAGTTTTAATCTAATCTAATCTAATGCCGAGACTGAGGGCTACTTTTGCGACTAAAAGCAAATATTTATCTATAAAAAGGGATGTGTGTATGTATGTTCCCTATAGACTCCAAGGCGGCTGGAACAACGTTGATGACATCTTCAGAAAATCTTCAGATTAGTCCCACGGCTGATGCTTTGAAATTTGTAGCGAGCGAATTCGAATACGTAAAAGTTTACAAATGGCACTTAGGACGAGAGTAGCGCCACTAGTGCAAAATAGCCAACCGTTTTTATCATGATATTTCTTTGTAACCGCAGTGCTTTCGCTTGGGGCGTAACGTCGCTTCCCTGACTGATCGTGTTGGTAGTGCCGCTACGGTTTACTCTTTCTCCACTAAACTGAGCGAGCTGGCACAGTGGTAACACAAGGGACTCGCATTCTGCAGGACGGTGGTTCAAATCCACCTTCGGCCATCCAGATTTAGGTTTTCCGTGCTTTCCATAAATCAGTCTAGGCAAATGCTGGAAGGCTTCCTTTCAAAGGGCACGGCCTACTTCCTCCCCAATCCTTACCCAAACACTCCAGGCGTGAGGTCCATCTCTAATGACCACGCTGGCTCTACTGGCCTAAGCTACCTACCTACCTAACTAACTACTTTTCTCCACTATGATCGCGCCTGTCTTTCCAAGTATCGGACGTAAAGTTTTAAATATACGTTATATTTGTATGTAAATCTGAATTAAACGATCTGGGGATCGTAACAGGGGGAGTTGGAAAATAAGTTTCCTCTGTCGACTGTGGTCAGAGCTGCGTATGAAAAAAAATTGAATAAGATATTAAAGACAAGACATATCATAATTTTTCTAAATGATTTCCAAGTACATTGAGACATTTGTCATACCGCTTTATACGCTTCAAAAAGCCTGCCAGGAAAAACTCAGGGCGTTGCCTACGGAAGAGTGTTGAGCAGCCTGTTTGATGTCAGCATTGCTTCCAAAGTGCCTTCCGCCGAAAGTCTTCTTCAAAGCTGGAAACAGATGGAATTCACTTTGCGCCAGATCAGAATTCTATGGCGGATGATGTAGGCGCTCCCAACCAAGAGTTGCAATATGGTTTTGCGTTGCCGTCGCTGAGTGTGGTCTCGCATTGTCATCCAACAGCAAAACGCAAAATCTGAGAAGGCCAGGCTACTTTTCCCGTATCACCTCTTTCAATTTCGACAGAGTGGCACAGTACCGCGCATCTTAGATGGATGCATCCTACAAAACGTCATGCAAGAAAACTCCTTGTGCTTCCCTGAAAACGGTGAGTAGCACTTTACCTGCAGACGGAGTGCTCTGAACTTCTTTCGGACAGGTGATGACGGATTTTTCCGCTCCATAGCCGTTTAACTCTTCTTCTTACGCAACGCCCTGATTTTTTCCTGGACGGCTTTTTGAAGCTTATAAAGCGGCATGACAAAAGTCTCATGTACTTGGAAATTATGTAGAAAAATAAAGATATTTGTTATCTTTATTGTCTCTAATTTAATTTTTCCGTTTCATTCACAAATCTGCCCACAGTCGACAGGGGAAACTTATTTTCCAACTCAACTTCGTATAAGAACGGTATTCAGCGTGTTTATCATGTTCCCTAGAAGTAGTAACCAATAAAATACATACATACATAGGTATTTATAGATGTAGAACATAAATTCCTCCCGTGCGAAGCTGGCCGGGTGGCTATTAGCTAACAAGGATAATAGCGGGAACTCTTCCCTAAAAAGTGCGGCACCGCTCCCAAGCAGCTCCTAGAGGCTTGAGTTGAAACCTATAACTGGGAGTTTCAACACTACTCTTAAGTGAACAGAACCTCATTAGTTACATGATCCTCCTGAGTATCCCCGCCCAGACTTTCGACATACACAGCTGTATGTCCTCGGGGAACGTAACGACTGTGGTGTATTCCTTCCTTTTAGCCGTTCGCAGTTACCGTATGGCAAAGCCACATCAGCTGATGAATCATCCAGACTGTTGCTCTTCTTGCAACTGCTGAAAGGCTACTGCCCCTCTTCAGGAACCACACGATCTCTCGACAGGATTCTCTCCTCTGTGGTTGCACGTACGTTACGGCTATGTGCATCGTTGAGCCACGCAAGCCACCTCACCTCGAAAATATCTGTCTCATATGGGTGTGTAATTACGATTTAAATGTTAGAATTAGGTTATACAAACATGTAAAGTAGTTTTAATTACGGAGCATGTGGGTTTCTGCGTCAGTGCACTTACGATTCAAGAGAAAATATAAACGAAAATTCAAATGCAGTATGTAGAGAGAGGAGAAGCCAAAATTTTCGTGAACTTGAACCATTCTGTGCTGTAGTTCAATGTACACACTAGACTTCCAGTTTCGTATGTCGGCGTCACCATTCATGAGTCGGAGGAGCTCATTTAACGTATTAACTGGTACAGTAAATATAAGTTAACGTTGTGGGGTATAGACTCGAAACGTCCGCGCGCGGGGATGACCGCCTCGTCTGACGCACTATATCACAGATTGCGCGGACGCTCCCGCCGGAAGTTCGAGTCCTCCCCTGAGCAGAGGAAGTGTGAGTTGTCCTTCTGTGTGTTTGAATAAACTAACTTGACAATAACATAGAAAATGCGTTCGACGCGGTGCCACACTGCAGACTGCTAACGAAGATACGAGCTTATTGAATAGGTTCAGAGTTTTGTGACTGGCTGGAAGACTTCCTAAGTAATCGAACGCAGTACGTTGTTCTCGACGGCGACTGTTCATCAGAGACGAGTGTATCGTCAGGCGTGCCCCAGGGGAGTGTAACAGGACCGCTATTATTTTCTATCTATATAAATGATCTGATGGACAGAGTAAGTTATAATTTGCGGCTGTTTGCTGATGATGCTGTGGTGTATGGGAGGGTGTCATCTTTAATTGACTGGAATAGCATACATGATGACTTAGAGAAAATTTCTAGTTGGTGCGAAGAAGGCAGCAAGCTCTCAATGTAGAAAAATGTAAGGTGATGCGCATGAGTAGGAAAAACAATCCCATAATGTTCGAATACAGCATTAGTAGTGAGCTTCTTGATGCTGTCGCGTCGTTCAAATATCTAGGCGTAACATTACAGAGCGGTATGAAATGGAACGAACATGTAAGGACAGTTGTGAGTAAGGCGGACAGCCGACTTCGGTTTATTGGGAGAATTTTGGGAAGATGTACTTCAACTGTAAAGGAGACCGCGTATAAAACACTTGTACGACAACGTCTTGAGTATTGCTCAAGTGTTTGGGACCAGCAGCAGATCAGTTGAAAGGAAGACATAGAAGCAGTTCAGAAGTGAGCAGCTAGGTTTGTTACTGGTAGGTTCGACCAACGCGCGAGTGTCACGGAAATGCTCCGGCAACTCAATTGGGGATCGCTGGAAGAAAGACGACGATCTTTTCTTGAATTTCTGTTGATGAAATTTAGAGGGCCGGAATTTGAAGCTGAGTGTTGAACGATCTTGCTGCCGCCTACTTACATTTCGTGTAGTGATCACAAAGACAAAATAAGAGAAATTAGGGCTCGTACGGAGGCATACAGGCATTCTTTTTCTCCTCGTTCTATTTGGGAGTGGAATAGGAAAGGAAATGCCTAGTAGTGGTACAGTGCACCCTCCGCCACGCACCTTACGGTGGATTGCGGAGTATGTATGTAGATGTACATAGTGTGTAAGTTATTTACCGATAACCTGATTGGTCTGGTCCCTTAGGTCTTACTCAAAACAGACCCGAAACTGACAACACAACAGCGAGTAGAGGAGATTTCTCGTGACAGTTTCCTGAATGTCGTCACGGTTTTTGTATCCCATCCTCATCGCCACTTTTGTATCCCAGCCTTCAGTAGGCAGACCTCTATCTAAACTATGTATCAACTTTCTACTAGTCTGCTGCTCTCGAAGTATTGTACCATCTCTGTGAAATATATATCTCGTTCTAATTTACTATAGTGTTTCTAGTTTCTGCTGTCCCACTGGCTGGTCACCTCCGTACCTGCACACACGTGCATCCTATTTTCCTGTGTCGGTCTCTCTCTCTCTACTCGGCCATCGACATCCAGGACAACCGGGGGTAACGAGACACAAAAGTGGCGACGAGGATGGGATACAAAAGTGGCGACGAGGATGGGATACAAAAGTGGCGACGAGGATGGGATACAAAAACGGTGGCTGGATGAAACTTCTTACTTTTTACTGTGTGCGGGTGACGTGACAGTAGCCAAGCACGCGTCCTCAATGACAAGTGGAGTACTGTTATTAGAGTGTGGGGAAGACGGGTGCCGGTGCCAGGGACCTGCAGCTGTCTGCGGCCTTCAGCTGCTGGCGGTGAATCACGCTGGATGGCGCTCTTCCTGCGCGCTGCCAGCCGCCACGTTCCCACGTGATACGCGGCAAGGACGCACGCAGACACGGGCGTCGAACGCGCGCCGCCGCCGACACCACAAGTCCCCACCGACCACACTCGCTTCTTCCGCACCTGCGCAGCCGCCGTGTACGGCGCAACTTAATAGACCGTCTGCTCGTTTCTCCCAGTACGGCCACTGTGACCCTGCGCGCTATACTATACAAGGCATTGTGGTTTCCTTTCCCTGTCGCGCTGATTCAAGCGCCGGTCTGCGTAGTGCAGATAAATCGCACGATTGACTGTCTAGTGCATTGCTATATTTATAAAGAATTACGGAAGTGAAAACACGGAAGAGAAGGAAGGCATGTCTGTGTCGGGACTCGTAACGTCGAGGCAAAGAAAGCGAGCCAGCATAGTTTCGCGTTTTGTGAACCAACGTGCCACCAAAGGCTACATCTCACTAAGCCCTGTACAGACTGAGACACTTCTTGCGCCACAAATGGTGCAATGAGGTGGAACAACGTCTTGCTCCGAGAGATGGCATGCCACCTGGCAGCTGTGTTTGAACACACGATGTCTGCAGGCGGCGCGACATTATTTTAGAAAATTGCTGACGACGAACTAAAAGTGGTAGCTGCTGTTTATGCAGTCATCGCTGCGGCTATATGTAGGTGACGTCGAAGAAGAAATTTACGCTGGCAAAATATAAGGTGGTGCAGTAGACCATGGATTTTAAGACGAGATGACGGCGGTCGGGAATTACACAGTCTATTATGTCGTGAACTCAGGTTAGAGGACAAAGAACCCCATAGACGTTTTTTGAGGACGGGCGAGACAGAATTCATGACTTTTATTCGTGTAGTAGGACCAATAATAACAAAGAAAAAGTCGCGGCGGAGCGCACTGAGGCACTATGCTACTATGTACGAGACCGCTCCCCGTCGGGGGTTCGAATCACCTCCTCGGGTATGGATGTTTGTGTTGTCTTTACTATAATGTAGTAGTTCATAATTAGTTTGTAAGTTTAGGGACTGCTGACCCGCACTTGAGTCCATTAAGCTTAACAAACATTTGAACAAAGAAAAACACAGTTATGTTCTGTGAATGGATACTTATGGCAAATACATTACATACTGCACGGCCTCCCCAACTCCAAGTCTCATTTTATTATTAAAAAAAAATTATATTTAATCACCAGCCGTACTCGAACACACATTCTTACTAATGAAAACTAGACGTACCAACCAACTGAGCTATCAAGACACTTGATGTAAGCAATAATGTTGTGTAACTTGTTAATTACGTCATGACAAACACTAGGTACCAGCTTAATCTTTCCACATACTGTGTTAATCGCAGAAGAAAACTGAGCGACGTGGGGTTTACGTAGAAGTGAACAACGTATTGGTTGATTCGAGAAACTTACGCTCTCGGAACTTCGTAACAGAAGCCCATATGGTGACGCAGATTGCCTCTCTTGTCATGTCCATGATCATTTCGTGTTTACTAAATAAGCTTGCTCTCCTTTGTATCCTTTCTATCTATCTACCCTGTCTGGAACGGATCCTACACTGTTTACCAATATTCAAGTATTAGTTGAAAGAAAGTTTTGTACGCTACTTCCTTTCTTGATGGTGTATAAATACTCCCAGATATTTTATTGAAGTGAGTACTTCCAATTAACGCTCCTCAACCGCGTAATCATATAATGAACGATATTTATTTCTGTGTGTTCGGTATACGTTACCTTTTCTCCTGTTGAGAGTCAATTCCGCTGCCTGCACCAAGCATTATACGTTGCAGATCATCATGCATTTTAGCTACAATTTTCCAGCGTTGAGACTACTCGATATACTACAGCATCATCCGCGAGATGCCTTATTGAACTTCTGATGTTAACTAAGAGGTTCAAAAATGTTCAAATGTTTGTAAAGCTTATGGGACTAAACTACGGGGTCATCAGTCCCTAAACCTACAAACTTCTTATCTACTACCTTACACTAAGGACGGCACAAATATCCATGCCCGAGGGGGGATTCGAACCCCCGACCGTAGTGGCCATGCAGACCGTGACTGGAGCGCCTCAGTCCCCTCGGCCACCGCGGCCGGCTAACTAAGAGGTCATTTATATATGTTGTAAAAAGTAATGGTCCTATAACATATCCTTGGGGAACGCTAACAATTATTTTCATGTCGGAAGACTTCTTCCTGTTGATAATTACATGTTGTATTCTGTTTGCTAGAAACACTTTACCTCAATCACACATTTGTTCATTAGCTGACAGTAGGGGATTCTATGGAATGCCTTCTGGAAGTTGCGGACCACGTGATCTACTTGCGAGACCGTATCTACAGCTTTCTGGTTCTTGAAGACTATAGCGCGGTCTGGGTCATTACAAGAAATGTTCAAATGTTTGTAAATCTATCGGACCAAACTACGTGGTCATCAGTCCGTAGCTTACAAACTACTTAAACTAAGGTAAATTAACCTAAGGAAAACACACGCACCCATGCCCCAGGGAGGACTCGTACCTCCGACGGCGAGCAACCGCGCGCTCCTCAGCGAGGCGCCTTAGACCGCTCGGCTACTCCACCGCGGCATTACATGACCATGCTTTCGGAATATATGTTGATTTTCAGTCTCCAGAAATGTCATAATATACGGACATAAAATATGTTTCAAAATTGTACAACAGAACTACGGAAGAGATATAAGCCTACAGTTTTTTTTTTATCTGTTAGACGACCCTTCTTCGAAACTGGAATAAGCTGCACTTCTTTTACAATGATTAGGAACGCTTTGCTCCACTGCCTCTTTACCTGGCGCAAGATAGTTCGCATACTTTCTATAAAATCGATTAGGTTTCCTCTCAGGTCCAGGAATCGACGTAACTTCACCTCCATCCCCACCATTCCTACGAAGGTCATTGCCAGCCTCCTACCGCACGCCAACGGCTTGTCAATAAATGCGCTCACTTTTTTAGTTACTTAACATTTCTTGGAACATTTCTTGCGCGCAGAATTGCTGTTCTTTTCCGCTCAGTTCGGTGATGAAATATTTCCAGCTGAAACGTTAACCGGTCGGCTAAACAGTTGACGTCAAGGAAGTCTTGCAGCTTGTAACGATGCAAGCAGAACGATTAGGGAATACATGCCATATAATCTCGACGCTTCCTCTCCCAACTGGTCTGCAGATCGTTAAAGATAAAAATTACCATCGTACAGACATTTAAGATAATGCGATATAAGAGAAGTAAAAGAAGTAAATAAATATCTGGCATACATGCCTTATGTAGATTTTTGTAAATGTCCTTGCAGATCTTTTGGTTATCCAATGGTTATTCTTTACTTTCTCAGTTCAGTTAAAGCGTATTAGTATTCATATCACAGTGCTAAGAACGATTTAAAGCAGTAGCTCACAGATACAAGGCTTATCACCACGGATTTATCGGTATATAGTTATTAAATGAAATGCATTATGACTTGTAAGCCTATAATTCAGGACGTCGTTATTATTCAAAACACGTGGCCCTCGTAGGTAACTGGCCTTAACACTGCTTCTTATAAATGATATTCTTCCGCTCGGGAATAGCCGAGCGGTTCTAAGTGTCTTGTCAGGGACTGCGAGGCTGCTCACGCCGGATGTTCGAGTCCCCCCTCGGACAAGTGTGCGTGTTGGGGGAGGGGGGGGGGGTGTTGTCCTTGGGTTACTTTAGGTTCGTTTAAGTAGTTTGTAAGCCTAGGGACCGATCACCAAAGTAGTTAGTGTAGATTGAATTTTTTAAATGTGATTCTCGTTAGTACCGTATCATTTCACACTTACGAAACACACATACCTGCTAACGAGTTACGTTTCTTTCGCTGCTTCAGAAACCCTCGGCTGGACCTTTATACAAAATTAAAGAAACAAAAATATTATTGTACTGTAGACAAGTAGGCAAGGAAGAGCCCGTACATTGTAGATGGTTGTTGCAGAATCAGGTTTCCATCACGTTTTTCTTTTGGAATATCACAGTTATAAATGACAATATAGACGTCGCGAAATTATATCAAGCATCATCAGAATGGAAGTGTGATGCAAGTAACGTAATGTGTGATCGGGATTTTGAAGTTATATAGGACTTCAAAGATATATGCAAAATGCAAAGAGCAACTTATGGGGTATATATATATATATCGAAATACTCAGGATAGAAGCATAGTGAAATTGTCAACAACCAGAATTTAAAATTATAACAAATAAATAAATATAAACATACTGCACCATCAGAATTATATTTCACTACTTGTTGCCCATGCTGTCTTCTTCGTCGATACCTTCAACGGGGACTAAATTTTAAAAAAATCAAGCGATTTACTTATTGGCTTCTGCAGTACCTATAATTTTGTATGGGCTGCCTCTGTATCTCAGCCTTGACTGGTCCCGCCGTGAAGGCGTTGGTTGTAATAATTCAGTGACTCAGCGCAGTCCTTCAGACGGACGCCTCCAGATTTCGGCATTTTGTGTGCGACCTGGAGGTGACATCCAGGGACCAGCTCGACACGCCGCTCGGCACGCGACATCAGGTGAAAGGAGCAGCCGAGAGCGTCCTTATAGGGAGCAAGGTCGCGTGTCACCTCTGGGCGCCATCCCGATGACGCATTGCCCGCTGGAAGTCGTAACTTCGCTCGTAACGACATTCTACCCTATGCAGTCAAAAAGCGAGAAGTTTTACTGCCTAGTGAATTTGCAGCCCAGACGACAACATTAACAGCCTGCAGAGTAATTGAACTTCTAAAAGCACAGAGCCAAGTGGCGCAGCGCTGGGAATGCGCACTCGGGTTACCTAGAAAGAGGTTTTCCGTGATTTCCTTAAATAGCTTTACGCGAGTTCCGGATGATTCTTCTGAGAGGACACGGCCGGTTTTCTTTCTACATCTACATCTACATACATACTCCGCAATTCACCGTAAGGTGCGTGGCGGAGGGTAAACTGTACCACTACTAGCCATTTTCTTTCCTATTCCACTCCCAAATTGAACGAGGAAAAAAAAAGAATGCCTATATGCCTCCGTACGAGCCCTATATTATGAATCAGTTGGCACAATGAGGGAGACTGTTGTATAGCTACCACCAACAAACAAGTGGATGAATACATCAAAGACATTTCTTCTTTGACAGACTGCTGAAAGAAAGAAAAAATAGGTCTGTGAATGCAGTACGGTCCGGACTATAGTTTTTCTTGATAACATCGTGGAAAAATCATAAAAGTGTGCCGTATTGTTTTGAATTAAATATCTTACAATATTTTTATTATTTTTAACGAGTATTTTTTCGGTTATTACACCTCATCATCGGGTACTGACTATAGAGACATAAAAATATAATTTAGGAAGTTTACTTTTCAGACATCTTAACTCTTTATTTGGCAATGTTGCTCTCAAGCAAAATCAAAATTGCGCGTGGTTTTCTGAAACATGTTTCATCCTAGGATGGGCAATAGTGCTTGAAACTAACATTTAACTTCTCCAATAAAGTGATGTTTCGTTGTCTTTTGTGAAAAGCTTAGCAATAAACTGAATCTTTAGCAGACACCCCAAGCATACATTACCGAGCTGCATGTTTGGTTCAATTTTGTGACAATATTTTTCGTGATACAGGGAAAATTGCTTATAAAAGTTGAATCATTATGGAAAATTGTTAACGAGTTGTTATATGGGAGCTGAAAATAAACTTATATTTATTGGGAAGAGGAGCCCTGGTAGACCACTACAAAATGGGCAATGAGACCAAAAGAAGAATGAAACAACATCTCCTGTACCAGTCAAAGATGTACGGTATGACTGATATGACAATATGTTGTCACTTGACAGATTACAGGTCGAAAGGAATCTGCAACTTTTGTCTTCAAGGATACTTGACTGTAAAATGTGGAAATCATAGGACTGTTCTGAACTTTGCACCAAAAACGACCTGTTTTCACACGTATCACATGAAGTAGTCCAAAATACAATAATTTCTACAGTCATAAGAACAACACTGTAGTATTGATACTGTACCACCATGCGAAGTTGTTGGGAAATGTTACAAACCAGAAACTCTATTAAAAAAAAAAAAAAAAAAAAAAAAAAAATAAAAAAATAAAATAAAAATTGTATAAATCTGTTCACATGGCCCTACACATTTAATTTAAGTAACATAATACTTTTTCTTCCCATGATTTATGTGTGGGCCAAATAAAGGGTTAAATGGTGAATAAAGAGTGTATCAGTTCATTTTTAAAGATCATAGTGGTTAAAGGCTTAGAACTAAATTGAGATGTAATATTCATAGAATATATGACTTCAACTGCTATTGGGCAAAGCTGAAAATGTGTACCCAGCCGGGATTCGAACCCGGGTCTCCTGCTTTCTAGGCAGTTGCGCTGACCCCTACACCACTGGGGACACAGTGATCACCGCACCTGCAAGGATTACCCATGCACGCCTCTCGTCAGATACAAATTTCCAGCTTCGCCCTGCCCATAGTACTCAAACTCGTAGTTTAACTAATTCCCGTAAGAGTAAGGACTTCAAACTTGCCCACCCCTCCCCACTAACGATAGGATCATTGCCCGTCACCGGCATATTATATATATACATGTGGCGTCCCAATAGCAGTTGAAGTCATATATTCTATGAATATTAAATAATAACAGCTGCAGGATCAGAATGTGACGTCTGTTCTTTCCGAACAGACGCCACATGTATATATATAATATGCCGGTGACGGGCAATGATCCTATCGTTAGTGGGGAGGGGTGGGCAAGTTTGAAGCCCTTACTCTTACGGGAATTAGTTAAACTACGAGTTTGAGTACTATGGGCAGGGCGAAGCTGGGAATTTGTATCTGACGAGAGGCGTGCATGGGTAATCCTTGCAGGGGCGGTGATCACTATGTCCCCAGTGGTGTAGGGGTCAGCGCAACTGCCTAGAAAGCAGGAGCCCCGGGTTCGAATCCCGGCTGGGTACACATTTTCAGCTTTGCCCAATAGCAGTTGAAGTCATATATTCTATGAATATTAAATAATAACAGCTGCAGGATCAGAATGTGACGTCTGTTCTTTCCGAACAGACGCCACATGTATATATATAATATGCCGGTGACGGGCAATGATCCTATCGTTAGTGGGGAGGGGTGGGCAAGTTTGAAGCCCTTACTCTTACGGGAATTAGTTAAACTACGAGTTTGAGTACTATGGGCAGGGCGAAGCTGGGAATTTGTATCTGACGAGAGGCGTGCATGGGTAATCCTTGCAGGTGCGGTGATCACTGTGTCCCCAGTGGTGTAGGGGTCAGCGCAACTGCCTAGAAAGCAGGAGACCCGGGTTCGAATCCCGGCTGGGTACACATTTTCAGCTTTGCCCAATAGCAGTTGAAGTCATATATTCTATGAATATTAAATAATAACAGCTGCAGGATCAGAATGTGACGTCTGTTCTTTCCGAACAGACGCCACATGTATATATAAATTGAGATGGCCGCGGTGGAGTAGCCGAGCAGTCTGAGGCGCCTCGCTACGGAACACGCGGTTGCTCGCCGTCAGAGGTTCGAGTCGTCCCTGGGGCATGGATGTGTGGGTGTGTGGGTATGGTTGTGTGATTGTCCTTAGGTTAGTTTACCTTAGTTTAAGTAGTCTGTAAGCTACGGATCGATGACCACGCAGTTTGGTCCGAGAGAATTACAAGCATTTGAACATTTTTGAAATTGAGATGAATGATTCCATTTAAATTGCTGCGTAAATTTACTGAACCCGGGGTGGGGGATGGGAAGGCTTTGGACTCCCAGAGATGGAAAAATAAGGGAGAGCCAAGCGTGGGTGGGAGGGTGGAGGAGGGGGAGAGGGGACTCACATATTCGGGGAGGGACTGGGTTTGGTAGAAAGGGTAGATGTCAGGACGAAGGGCGTCATCCGGGAAAGATGATTCCAGAATAATCCTATACATATTATAAATGCGAAAGTTTGTTTGTTTGTTACCGCATCACACTAAAACTACAGCACTGATTTAGATGGAATTTCATATAGAGATTTCTTATGTCTTGGATTAGGACATAGGCTACTTTTCAAAATGTTTATTACAAGTTATTTGTTTGAAATATATCCATAGAAATACGTAACGGTTGTAAGAAGATCTAATACAACACCAGAAGGGCGCTGAAGAATATGTCATGTTTAGCCGCAAGGTTTAACGCGTCACGTCATAGGCTTCCGTTATATTGGGCAATAGTTCGGGTCCTGCTATAGTGAAATTTTTTTTCTTTGTTATTGTTATCTTTTTTACTTTCGAATATACAAAAAGATTCTTGGATACTGCCAAAACGGCTTAACTGATATATAATTACATACACAATAAATCTGAATGTTGGCGTTTATGCCGCATTCATTTTCATTTGTTGTAACAAATGAAGGAAGTATGTACATAAATTGAAGACTTTAAATAAAATATGCTCTAAGTACCATGGCAAGAAAAAACATTGACTTTTGTGTAGAATGGGATCTAGATACCAAGCCCTATTTTGTGTACAAAGCGCGAACTGCCACGTATAAATAGCGTACGTAAACTGCAACGAAAGTAGTAGCAAATGCACTCAACAGATGGCAAGCAGTATAACACTCATGAAAATATTTCTCAGGACGTAAAATGTGTATTCAATTGTCATATTATCCAGGTTCTTAAATATTGTTTTCTCCTTGGTTTTCGATGACGTGTATTGGACTGTCACCTTCAACTATAGATGTTCGAACATTGTGATGTCATCGTAATTCTTTAAAATTGTATTCTCTTTGGATTTCAATGAATAATAATTTCTTTGGTGATTTCGATTATTTATAGCATTCGAACGTTTGCATTTATTTCTTTTGTTGGTTCGCTTTGCATTTGTAGGATCTCAACAGTTAGATGTCTTTTTTATCTCGTTACTTTTTTCCTTTAGGTTTGTTGTTTATTTCGTTACTTTTCTCCGTTAGGTTTGCTGTTTATTTTGTTCCTTTACTTGGCATTTGTTTTCGATTACTGTATTGTTGTTATTGTAGTTACTTACCGTCAGGGGTGCCATCCCACAAGTTGGAGCTGAAGGTGGGTGTGCCTGTTTTATTGATGCGTAACTTGGATGCATCACGATTATGCAATGGCACCAGGTTATACATCACTGACCTGAGAAGGCATATCGTGCAGGCCACCATCATCACCGGTGGAGCCAAGAGAGAGAGACTGTATTAATACCACGAAGTCCCATCGTCCCAACAAACTTGCCATTTCAGTTTAAACGGTTACAGTTCCCATTGAAAGTGGCCTTCTCGATTACTATAAACAAGAGTCAAGGACGAACATTAAAAGTGGCAGGTATTCATCGGGCCACCCCATGTTTCTCGCACGGACAGCTCTAAGTAGGCTGCTCCCGTGTATCGAGAGCTAGAAATCTCTACGTATACTCTGAAGTCTCGAAACGCCGTTTACAGGGACATATTGCAATAGATTTTTGGCTCTCCATCCGTTCCAAGACAATTATATATTCCGTGCTAACAATGTCGCAAACAGTCATGTAGTTATTTATGCCCCTTCTTGGCACTTTCATGTCTGACTATTGAACCGCGGGTAACACCGCGGGGAGCAGCTAGTGTTAAATAAATACTTCCGTTGCTTCTGTTGAAAGTTAAGATAAAACAGCGCTTCAATAGGCTGCAGTAAGTTATTAACATGTTGACGCAGTGGATAAAGTAGAGCGTTGGATTTCAAGTAGATAACTTCGCTAGAAACTACGTTAGAACCACTTCTTTATAATGCAGTGCTTATGCCTCACGCTGCGGCGTTCAGAGAAGTCAGTTTCACACGTCTGTCTAGTTAGAGATGTGGCGCGGTTAGAACTGCACCTGGCGTGGCCAGGCCGCTGCGCTGGTGTCTGTGACGCAGCCGCGGTCGGGGAAATCCCGCCAGTCTCTCGGGCTGGATTCCACAGGCCCCGCCGCGCGCACAACGTCCCTACCATTTTCCTGTCCGCCTCTTACTGTTGAACGCAATGTGCAAAACACCTCTCTGCTCGTCTGCGCCCTTCAAGTAGAGCAATGTTTCTCAACCTGCGGGTCGCGACCCCCCCGGGGTCGCAAAGTCTTACTCTGGGGTCACCGTCACAGCAAGAACTACTTGCCCCGTAAAATAGCCAGGGGTCCAGTAATAAAAACCTATGCCCAAGTTAAGCATATTTACTCTTAAAATAACGTAGTTCATTGTGTAACATTCATAATGGATCTATTATATAAAGCAGAGTGTCCGTATGTTTGTACGTGTTGCATACAAATCTACAGTTTTGTTCCAATCTTTATGAAATTTTGTACACGTAAACTTCAATCCATGAGGACGGTCGCCGTAAGTGTAAGAATCACATACGATATGCAGTTCACGATATATGACGTCATAAACAATGCGATGCGCGAAAAACTGCTGCATTTTCCGTCAATGCTGCTCATTTTCTCCTAAACCATTGGACCGATTTCAACCAAAATTGGTACACACATTCCTTACCGTGAGGTAACATTTGCTGCTTGGTTAAGAATCACATACGCCACATGGTTCAAAAGATATTACGTCATAACCAATAGAAATAGCAAAAAATGCCATATAATGCGGCGAGACTTTCGAAATACACTGTATGAGAATGACAGTACTGAGCGACTTGCAACAAACTTTAAACAAAATTTCAAACCTTTCTTAAACTTTTTCTCGCTGACAAACATTGCAAAATGATGAAAGGAAAAAAGTTTCTCGCTTACTACTTTTCCGCTATTTATGGAGTAAAACTACGACAATCCGTATGACGTTACAATTTGTAATTTCTACACTACAAATTGTAGCCGTGGGAAATTTTACAAACAGTATACGTGCGTATAATCGACTGCATCTTCTAAATTGTATCACAGTACGACACTTAAATCATGAGATATGAGCACATAAACAGTAACGTTCATGGAAAACCGCTCCATCACGCACCAAATTTTAATCTATAACTTCTTTACTACTAATTGTATTCCCAAGAGATTTCATCTACATACAGCCCCTATACAAATTAATATATACCCGAAAAAATGGCAGGAATAAATAAATACCCGGGCAACGCCGGGTTTGCAGCTAGTTATTTTATAAAACAGTGTGTTTAATGAATAAGCGCGAAGTCTGAAAACGGTTTTCAGGAACCAATCTATAGGTAAAGGAACTCGTACAATTATTAATTCAGAAAAAGTCGATAAAAGATCTACTTCTTCACAAATTACAATTATATATTTTTGACGACGTTACAGCGTTCATTTTAATAAAATAAATCGCAATTTGCGGCAGTAACGGCTTCACTGTACTAGGTTTAAATGGAATACCAATGTGCGGTAAATGAAAATTCGTGCCCGGTCGGGATTCCAACCCGCGATCTCCTGCTTACTAGGCAAACGCGTTGACCACTCTGCCACCGAGGACACACTGACCAGCCCGCCTGCAGAGGAATCTTCCCTGCACGTCTCCCGCCACACCCAAATCTCCATTCGCCACACTTTTCCCTATTACCACAGCCTATTTGTTCTGTAATGCACGTAGCCACAATACTCCGCATCACGGAGAACAGGCCAGGATGCATCGAGACACAATTAATTGTCGTCAGGAGCCCAGCCTCGGCTCCTATACATTTATATATTTTTGACGACGTTACAGCGTTCATTTTAATGAAATAATAGGATGTGGTAATAGGAAAGAGACAGCGTGGCGAATGGAGATTTGGGTTGTCGGGAGACGTGCAGGGAAGATTCCTCTGCAGGCGGGCTGGTCACTGTGTCTTCGGTGGCGGAGTGGTCAACGCGTCTGCCTTGTAAGCAGGAGATCCCGGGTACGAATCCCGGCCAGGCACGAATTTTCATTCGCCGCACATTGGTATTCCATCTAAACCTAGTACAGTGAAGCCATAACTGACCGCAAGTTTCGATTTATTTCTTTACAAATTGTCTACACAGTGGGACATTTCTTAATGAACATAATTCGCTTCTGGCTCTTGCCTGAAATGCGAAACTGTCGTTAAGCAAAATACATATTTCTGTCGGAAATCATGTATAGGATAATTTGTTCCATTCCGAAAATACAAAAAACTTCGTCCAAAAATTTAAAAGGAATCACCGGTTGAGGTGGCGCAGTGGTAAAGCACTGGACTCGCATTCGGAAGGACGGTGGTTCAAATCCACCTCCGGCCGTCCATATTTAGGTTTTCTGTGATTTCCCTAAATCACTCCAGGCAACTGCCGGGACGATTCCTTTCAAAGGGTACGGCCGATTTCCTTCCCCATCCTTACCCAAACAACCCGAGCATAAGCACCGTCTCTAATGACCATGTTGTCGATGGGGGCGTTAAGCACTAATCTTTCTTCCTTTAAAAGGAAGCTGAGCAAAAGAACGAAGATAACATTTGGTTTCTGTTGAAATAATATAGTTTTCTTACTGTTCTTGACGTGGGGGGGGAGGTCACCAGAATATTTTTACTTGGAAGGGGTTAGCATATTCGAAAACGTTGAAAAACACTAAGTTAGAGGGACCGTCCTACTATCAGTACCAGAGACCTACATCTCAATTAGGAGCGTATTTATTCCGCAGTGCCCTATGTCCTTTCTGGTCAACTCGTCGGACGACGTATGAATTTATACTTTGTTTACGCTATCAGCTACTTCAGTTGGTTCTATTGAGGTTTCCAGAAATTCTAGCAAACACTTCACGCGCAACGGCCTTCCATGGTCGATTACTACACCGGCTACTAACAAGCGTATGAATACCAGTAAAATGGAATCAATACTCTACAGCTGAAACGTACATTCGTATATCAAAAAACGTTTTGCACAACGCAGCAAATAAAAGTTGTACAGTCTTCTATACCAAGGTAAATAGGTATTTATGAAGTAATGCACAATCCGATTTATAGACAAACAGAAACCAACAAACCACTTCGTATGTAATCAGACAAAACCGAGAAACATTTTTCTTGACGTAAGTCCATTTTGTAACAACTTTATTCAATAATGACTAGCTCTACGCCTTTCCTGAATGTAAATGTGCACCTAATGAGGCCACAAGTAAATTTAACCGTGCCGAACTAATTAATCGCATTCTTCAGTGGCAACCCTACTAACTCCTGTTGATTTCGTGATTGGTCAGGACGTTAGTCTCAGTTTCTTCCACGCATTTTCCATTGGATTCTTATCGGGGAAATATGCACGCAAATTCAATCTCGCAGTATCGGAATAATTGGTGAAATTGTTGAAGATGCCTGCACGATGTTCAAAAAATGTTCAAATGTTTGTATAGCTTATGGGACTTAACTACTGGGTCATCAGTCCCTAAACTTACAAACTAGCTAGTACTAAGGACGGCACAAATATCCATGCCCGAGGGGGGATTCGAACCCCCGACCGTAGTGGCCGTGCAGACCGTGACTGGAGCGCCTCAGTCCCCTCGGCCGGCCCTGTACGATGGTCTAAGGATTTATCGTTCATAACCTTGATCTTTGCCCAAAAAGGTGATGAAACGCTTCAGCGATGGGTGGGAGTCGTGATCGTGCCCTTGAACAGTGGCGCCAGAAAGTCGCACATGATATCCACCCACATCACTGATTCTCAACCTTCCTGTACTCAATATACGGTATGACTATGTTGTGTACCCTTACCAGTTTTTCTGCACACACCTTGTCGAAGGTCATCTGATTTGCAGAATTTCCAGGCTCCCTGCACATACTTTCACCGACGGTCGTCTGATATCAGACATACGCAGCATTCATCCGTGAAGAGAACTTCTCCGGCTGTACCTTGCAGCATGCTGTCTGCATTTAAGGGCCGAGCCTCTTCTTGGTAGTCTCTATTATAGGGAGCTACAGTAGAGTCTTTGGTGAAGCCTGATTTGACACCCTGCGGTGGCACTCAGAAAATCGTTGTTTATCATAGTGGCAGTCGGTTTGAGGGTCCTTTACCGCCAGAAGTCTCATACAACGGTTGTTTGCCCCCGTTGTTGTCCTAGAGCGACCAGTACGAGCCAGAGTGGTAAACACTACCGGTAGTTTGAAAACGATTCTCCGTCTTTGCTACACCACTCTGAGTCACAAATATTCGCCTTACAACTTCTCTTGATGGAAGTTAATGCTGACGTAAAAATTTATATTCTTCTTGAGGTGGTTCTTCTTGTCTGTGTTTGCTTTGCCGGCCGCGGTGGCCGAGGGGACTGAGGCGCTCCAGTCACGGTCTGCACGGCCACTAAGGTCGGGGGTTAGAATCCCCCCTCGGGCATGGATATTTGTGCCGTCCTTAGTGTTAGCTAGTTCATAAGTAGTTTGTAAGTTTAGGGACTGATGACCCCGTAGTTAAGTCCCATAAGCTACACAAACATTTGAACTTTTTTTTTTGTGTTTGCTTAACGGAGTGTGACATGTTTTTAGTAGGTTGGTCTGTCTTTAGCAAAAAACTGTGTTTCCTCTTTGTTTCGCCGCATTTTCAGCACCTTCACCAATTTCTACTAAAAAACAGGAAATATTTTTACATTTTCACAAATTAGAGAACACACAAGATTTTATATAGACCTGCAAGTGTACCTTGATTTATATCTTGAAAATCAATAGAAATTAATAAAAGCCCACTGAAGATCATCTTTGGCTAGTAATAAGAAAAAACACAGGACCTTATTATATGCAGACCAACCAAAATAATAATAATAATAAATTAAATTGAAATAAAATCTTCTTGGAATCAGAGATCATTCAGAAGTTTCCTGCACTGTGTATTTCATGAAAGAAGCACAGTGGTAGAGTGTCAGACTATGAATCTAAAGGTCCTAGGATTGTTATCTGTCACTTTCCACTTCCTTCTCCTCAGGCAACGTCGCTGATTTCTTACTGAGAATTCATCTGTCCCTGCTTGAAGCAACGGGCAGACAACCGAAAGCAGCCAACAGTAAATTCTGAGCTACACGGGCGATTCAGCTGTGTGACAGTCGCAGAAAACCATGACCTCTTCTCTCGTGGCTTTGTCTTGTAGACGGCATCTTTTATGTCGTGACTTGGGCTTTTAACAAATTTTATGACGAGTAGTGTCATAGCGGTGACCCCCGAAGAAAAGAGCAATTAAAGAAGCAGAAATAGAAGAGCAGGACCGATGTTTATGGCACGCTGTGACGCCTCTCGCTTTTATGACTACTACCGACGAATGTGGTGTCTCTGATAATTTCAGCATCGGTCTAGTGCTACTTGCTGGCATGAATTAATTACCAGGTTTCAATTCTGAACTCTTTCGATTTCTTTTTCTTCCCCCGTTATTGAACATCGGTTGAATCTCGATGGTGTTCACAAGACACTATCTTTGCTTTAATTTTAATAACATTATATGCACTTTGTGTGGCTCCATAGCACAATGGTAGAGTGCCAGACTAGAAATCGAAAGGTCCCGGGTTCGATCCCCGCCAGTTCCTTGGATTTTCATCTGACACTTTCCACTTCTTTCACCTCTGGCAGTGTTGCCAATGTGAAAAATACCGAGTAGCACTTTGGTTCGGAACCCACGTTAAACTGTAAGACCCCCTATAATACGAGGCGCGCTCAGAAAGTAAGTTCCGTTTGGTTATATAAAACGAACGGGTACAGATACAGAAAAAATATTGATTTTACAAAAATCTACAACTGTTAAACTACTTTTCTACATAGCTTCCGAAATTTTGTAGACAATTGTCATAGCATGGCACAAGGTTTTGTGTGCCTTTTTATAGGATGTTGCCGCCTGTGTATTCAACCATGTGGTAACATGTTCTTCCAGCTCGTCATCATCGTTGAAGTGTTGTCCACCAAGGACAGATTTTAGGTGTAAGAAGAGGATTACTGTCAAAAGATTTTTTTTTCCACGATAATGCCTGACCTCATACACCGAATGTGACCAAACAATTCTTACGTAAATTTCATTGGGACCTGTTTGATCATCCTCCATACGACTTTAATCTCTTCTTACACCTAAAATCTGTCCTTGGTGGTCAACACTTCAACGATGATGACGAGCTGGAAGAACATATTACCACATGGTTGAATACACAGGCGGCAACCTTCTGTGAAGGATGCATGCAAAAACGTGTGGCACGCTATGACAAGTACCTACAAAATTTCGGCAGTTACATGGAAAAGTAGTTTAAGAGCTGTAGAATTTTGTACAATAAAAATTTCTTCTGTATCTCTGTACAATTTCATTTTATTACCAAACGGAACTTACTTTCTGGACGCGCCACGTAAGTTAGTTCGAACGTCGGAGGAAGGAAACGGCATACCACCTCCAGACAGGATCAGGCCTAGTAAAACATTGTTGACTGTTTTACTTTATATTCATGTGACGACAGTTCCGAAAGAAGAGACGTCACTTCTGATCCTTCAGTTGTTATTATTTAATATTAAACAGAATATATGACATCAACTGCAATTGGGCAAAGCTGAAAATGTGTACTCAGCCGGGATTCGAACCCGGGCCTCCTATTTCTAGGCAGTTGCGCTGACCCCTACACCACTGGGGACACAGTCATCCCGTTTACATGGGCTCCCAAAACCGGATTTCGTAAACCGATTTCCCAATTCCGCTTTTGGTTGGTCATGTAAACACTCCAAAATCGATTCTGGAAATCCGCTTCTCTAAAGCGGTTTTCCAGTTCCACAATCGATTTTCGTGCCCATGTAAAGGCAACCGTTTTTGAAGCGTTCTTGGCTTGTCAGATTGTGTTTTCTTGTTAAGAATTTTCGGCACATATGGAAAGAGTGATATTTTCTAATGTGAAATAAAAGCATAAATATTAGAGTGAACATATATCTGTGTATTTAAATAAACAAAAATAGCGATTGTGCAGACTAAATAAGGAACTGAATCAGCTGTTTTCCAGCCGCCATTTTAAGTGAACTACCAAATCCGATTCAGGCTATGCCATGTAAACGCGACAGCGACAAACGGTTTACGAAAATCGGTTTTCGTCTTCCGGAAGATGTGTTGCATGTAAACGTAGTGAGTGATCACCGCACCTGCAAGGACTTCCTAAGCACGCCTCCCGTCAGATACAAATTCGCAGCTTCGCCCTGCCCACAGTACTCAAACTCGTAGTTATGAAACTAATTCCCGTAAGAGTAAGGGCTTCAAACTTGCCCACCCCTCCCCACTAACGATAGGATCATTGCCCGTTCCCGGCATATTTTATATATATATATATATATATATATATATATATATATATATATATATATATATATATATACACATGTGGCGTCTGTTCCGAAAGAATAGACGTCACTTCTGATCCTGCAGTTGTTATTATTTAATATTCACAGAATATATGACATCAACTGCGATTGGGCAAAGATGAAAATGTGTACTCAGCCGGGATTCGAACCCGGGTTAGAATCCCGGCTGAGTACAAATTTTCAGCTTTGCCCAATCGCAGTTGATGTCATATTTTCTGTGAATATGTTTTACTTTACTTACAAAAGTTACGTTCAACGAAATGGGTATGCTTTCCATGCATGGGGCTATAGATTAGTTTGTTTACTTTTATGACAGTTCGAAGGACTACGTTTTTCGTATCAAGTGGGTGTAGGTCCAAGAGGGATGTCTTGATGGCATACACAGGTGAAGCCAAACGTTTTTTGGAGTCTGTATTTATTTCCGAAAATCAGTGTTTACAATGAACGGGAGCTCAGAGTGACTTTGGCGCGTCCTGCGCGTGTGAGTGTATGGAGAAGGGACTGTTTCGACCTCGAGGTGACCTCAGTCCCGGCTGACTCCAGCCTGGAGAGGGAATTGGTGGAGATGCTCTCCAAACACGGGGAATGAGGCCACGCTGGCCGGGCGTCCTCCGCCTGCCGAACAATGGCCGATATAATCTGCATTGCGCCGCCCGCCGCTCACGGAAGGCGCGTGTCCTTAATGCCGCACGCTCGGCGGACCGCGGCACTAGACTGCGGGGACCCGTTGTGGCGTTATCTCACTGATAACTTTTGTCACAAACTATTTACCGACGACCTTGAGTTCTCCCACGTCTTTCAGCCACCGCTGGTAATTTTCCAGATAAAAGACTGATGACGTGGTTGTTCCGCTATTAAATGAAGGTTTTTACAGCATTTTCTGTTGAAATATTATGACTTATCTGTAAAATGATTAACTCTGAATGATATAGCAAAATTGTTTAGGCCTCGGCAAGGGTAAATGTACTGGGCACTTGACTGTCAGGATACGCAATATGTTCGTGGTAATTGACGGTAAGTCATCGAGTAAAACGGAAGTGATATCTGGCGTTCCACAGGGATCGTTATAGGTCCCCTACTCTTCCTTGTGTTTATAAACGATTTAGGAGACTTCCTGAATAGCTCCCTTGGACTGTTCGCGGATGATGCTGACGTTTATCGGTTAGTGAAGTCAACAGAGGATCGAAAGCAACTGCAAAGCGATTTAGACAAAATTTCTACATGGTGCGAAAATTGACAATTGACACTAAATAAAGAAAAGTGTGAAGTAATACACATGACCACTAAAAAAATCCGCTGAACTTCAATTACGCGATAAATCAGTCAAAGCTTAAGGTCGTAAATTCTACCAAATACCTAGGAGTTACAATTACGAACAACTTTGACTGGAGAGAACACACAGAAAATATTGTGGCGAAGGCGAACTAAAGGTTACGTTTCATTGGCAGAACGCTTCGAAGATGCACCAGCTCCACCAAAGAGACTGCCTACATTACACTTGTGCGTCCTCTTCTGGAGTTCTGTTGCCCCTTGTGGGACCCTCATCAGGTGGGACTGACGGAAGACATTGAGAAGATTCAAAGAAGGGCAGGTCGTTTTGTTTTATCACGTTACGGGGAGAGAAAGCGTCATGGGAATGTTGCACGAATTGGGGTGGAAATCATTAAAAGAAAGACGTTAATTCATTGCGGCGTGATCTGTTTGCGAAGTTTCAATCACCGACTTTTACTTCTGAACGTGAAAATATTTTGCTAGTACCCACCTACTTAGGGAGACGTGACCATCCCAATAAAATCAGAGAAATCAGGTCGAAAACGGAACGATTTAGGTGTGATGGGTGCTATTGACAAGAGTTCGCAAATCGATTCCGCATTTCTTGATTTCCAGAAAGCTTTTGACACCGTATGTCACAAACGGCTTTTAATCAAATTGCGTGGTTATGGTATATCGCCCCAAATTTGCGATTGGATAGGGGATTTCTTGTCAGAGAGGACACAGTTTGTAGTAATCGATGGTAAGACATCGACTAAAACAGAGGTGATATCGGGCGTTCCACAGAGTAGTGTTATTGGTCCTCTGATGTTCCTTATTTAGATAAACGATTTAGGGGAAAATCTTAGTAGCTCTCTTAGGTTGTTTGCAGATGACGCCGTCATTTACCGTCTAGTAAAATCATCTGTAGATCAAAACCAACTGCAGAATGATTTGAATAATATATCAGTACGGTGTAGAAATTGGCAATTGACTCTAAATAATGAGAAGTGTGAAGAGGTCCACATGAGTACGAAAAGGAATCCTTTAAACTTTGTTTACCAGATAAATCAATCTAAAGTGAACTTCGTAAACTCCACAAAATACATAGCAATTACTATTACTTCAGACTTAAACTGGGAAGAACACGTAGATAATGTTGTGCGAAAGGCGAACCAGAGACTGCGTTTTATTGGCAGAACTCTTAAAACATGTAACAGAAGTACAAATGAAACTGCGTACACTACGCTTGTCCGTGAATTTTTGGAGTATTGCAGCCCAGTGTGGGATCCTTATCTGGTGGGTTTGAGGGAGGACATCGAAAGAGTCCAAGGAAGGGCAGCTCGTTTCGTATTGTCACGATACAGGGGAGACAGCGTTGCGGAAATGATACAGGATCTGGGATGGGAATCATTACAACAACGCTGCGGCGTGGGCTACTTGCAAAACTCCAATAGCCAACATTCTCCTCCGAATTCGAAAACATATTGTTGACTGCCTCTTACAGATGTAGAAAAGATCATGAGAATTAAATACGAGAAATCAGAGCTCGAACAGAGATATTCAAGTGTCCCTTCATTCCCGCGCGCTATTCGAGAATGGAATGGGAGATAAATAGTACAATGGTGGTTCGATGAACCCTCTACCAGGCATTTAAATGTGATTTGCAGAGTATCCCATGTAGATGCAGATGTAGAGGAACGCCACAATGCTAAATATGATTTTCGTACAGCCACAGGACGTCGTGTTTCGACTCAAACTGCGCGTAATAGACTGCATGACTTGCAACCTCATTCCCGACTTCCATGGCGAGGGCCAGCTTTGAGACGTACTTTGCAGCGCGGTGCGGATGCGCGCAACACGCTGAATAAACTGTAATCGAGTGCTGCTCTCAAAGGACACTCTGCAGTGAACCAGACAATCGTTGCAGCCTGGTCAGCCTGAACGTGTTACACACGGCGCGCAGTGAGTGCAGCAAGGTGGCGGTTCCCTGAAGTTCTGCGCCCGCCCTACGTCTCTGGTGATCGTATGAGGCAGTCAAACGGCTACACCGTACAGGGACGACATCCTCCGACGTATGGAGCAACCGTATCGGCAGCATTTCTGCGAGTGATTCGTCTTAATGGACGACAGTTCTCCCGCTAATAGTGCACATCTTGTGAATGCGTTTTTCAAGATAACGACATCGCAAGATTATAAAGAGATTGGTTTGATTTGATTTTCTCAGGGAAGCCAAAACAGTCTTGGTCCAACCCGCCACTGTCCGCACCGAAACTAAGTTTTTTCTGCGGTATCTAGTAATGCCAACTAATGCCCTTCAACAGTGCAAGGAGTCCCTTTACCAGTTCTTTATTAGACACTATTTCTTCGGGTCTGGTTTTCCCAAATGTTCTGTGTCTTTTGCTCTCCAATTCAATGCATTCGAAGATTAGATGTGATGCAGTTTCATCACCATCATCACAGATCCTACATTTAGGGTCCTCTTCTGTTATTCCCATTGTATGTAGGTGTTGTTTGAAATTCCCATGGCCTGTCGGCAATCTTACCATGAGTCTAATCTCTCCTGTTCAAGCCCAGGATTACAGAGCTTCTTTTAAAATATCGCTTTGGCATCATTAGCTTGCCATGTTTTTGTTTATAGACCTTGGTCCAATATTCTACGTGCTGTCTTCTGAGCCAGTTACGTAGATCCAATTTGATCATTGCCTTGGTGATTCTCAGGACAGGTTCCGGTCCAATAAATGGAGTCTTGGCCCCCATTCTGACTAATCTGTCGGCATGTTCATTGCCACTGATCCCCGAGTGGCCAGGGACCCACAATATGTTTACCCTATTGCTTTACCCTAGCTCCAACAGAACCCTGTGACATTCTGCAACAATTTTAGATCTTGTTGCAGGAGCTGCCAGTGATCTCAGGGCTGCCTAGCTGTCTGAATAGATATAGATGCTATGGTCGTTGTAGCACCTACGCAAATTCTCCTCCACACACCCCCTGATGGCAGTGATTTATAAAGAGATACTTTCGAAAGGACATTTTAGACAAGACGAGGCCACCAACCAATCTGAGGGACACGCCGAGTCGCCGTTGAGGTATGGGACACTCTTGACTAACAGTCCCTCGGTGTTCTAGCGGACAGTATGTCACAACGAATACAGGCATTCATCAGTGCAAGAGGCCGTGGTACCGGTTATTAGGGGTACAGGTGTACGCTGAAATCTGGAACACAAATTCAGAATGCCAGGGTTATTGTCGTACAATTTGTCATTTTCTGCTTTCATTAGCAAAAAAATGTTCAAATGTTTGTTAAGCTTAAGGGACTTAACTGCGGAGTCATCAGTCCCTATACTTACATACTACTTATAAGCTACCTTACACTAAAAACGATACAAACGTCCATGCCCGAGGTGGGATTCGAACCCCCGACCGTAGCGGCCGTGCAGACTGTGACTGGCGCGCCGCAGACCGCTCGGACACTGCGGCTGGCCCTTTGTTAGCAATAGAAAAATATGACACGTTGTTTTTGTATAGCTCTATTCCGTTTTTAAGAGATGAATACCTAGAATTCTAGTGTGCAACACACTCTATGATCTGTGCATTATTCAGTGCCAATCTGTAGTTTCTCGATTCCGATTCTTATATTTTATTGTAGTAAAATCAACTCGCACCAAAATGTGGGCGAACAATTGAGGGATAGAGGCAGGTGTGACACGTAGACGTTTGGGTCTGGCCGGAAAGCGTGCTCGGGTGGCCGAGAGGCTAAGGCGGCCGCTCGCGAAACAGGAGACCCGGCTTCGAGTCCCGGTCTGGCCCAAATTTTCAAGTGTCAGACAACGATGGTCCTTCCTTGGATGTTAGCCTTAAGAAGAAAGCAGAATATCGGTTTTTGCAAAACAGTGATACTATTCAAGTGGGTGTTAGCTCTGCAGTCTCTTTTACAGTTCAATTTGATGTTGTTCAGCTACAATAATTATGTGTTCTTTCGTCACCGTCAGTAAACTTCAAGTTTCGCCCACTATTTGTTTTGGCCTATGATGTTTGCCGGCCGCGGCGGAGCGGCCGAGCACATTGAGGCGCTGTGCTACGATGCGCGAGGCCGTTCCCCGTAGGGGATTCGAGTCCACCCTAGGGCATGGATGTTTGTGCCGTCTTTAGTTAAAGCTATTTCATAAGTAATTTGTACGTTTAGGGGCTGATGACCCCGCAGTTAAGTCCCTTAAGATATACACACATTTGAACATGGATGTTTGCCCCTGTTTTGTATTTGCCGTCATTACCAGTGTTGCTGTCGGTGTTGAAACGCTAAGAAAATCGGCCGTTTTAGTCACAGATGAAAACGTTAACCGTGCAGCAACAAGTTCTCCTACTTGAAAGTGAGATCACGCATTTTACCGATCGATTGTATGACCCGCCGCAGAACAAAGCGCAGGACACAATGCAAGGTAAACCGCAAGACTCGGCACGCCAACTGTACAATGCTTGCCTTGCTTTACATGTACAAAGTGTTGCCAACTGGCAGCAAGGTGTACTACGCTGCTCAAAAAGGAAAAACAAAATGTTGAAATGTTTGTCAAGCTTATGAGACTTAACTGCGGGGTCATCAGTCCCTAAACGTACAAACTACTTATGAACTACCTTATATTAAAGACAGCACGAACATCCATGCCCGAGGAAGGATTCGAACCTCCGATGGGGAGCGACCTCGCGCATCGTAGTATAGTGCCTCAATGCACTTGGGCACTCCGCCGCGGCCAGTACGCTGCATTTAAATGTCTGTAAGCCTATGGAACCAAACTGCTAAGGTCACCGGTCTCTTAGAATCTACTTTAACTTAAGCCCAATGACTTGCTCACCTAATGTTGTGCACCGTCTGTAGGAGCCGTGCAACAGTCGGGGAACGTATCGTGGTTAGACTTTTAGTAATGAGATAGCAAAACTGAAGTTATTGAGAAGAAATACGAAGAAAACAGAAGCAGTTTAGAGAGACTAGGGGAAAGAGTAGAAAAATTGGAACGTAAAGTAACCATTCTCATATAAATTCCGTAAATAACGACAAGAATGACTGTTTTAGTAGAGACTGAATTCACAGGAATGTACACCAAGAAACATGTTGGAGGCACTTTATGCACTCCATTTAACATTATACATATGTAGTTACTGTTCTTCCGGACACGTCCGAAAAAAGATATATATATATATATATATATATATATATATATATATATATATATATATGTGTGTGTGTGTGTGTGTGTGTGTGTGTGTGTGGTGTGTTTAAGACGTTTGGTGAATGTTGTCATATCTGAATAGCAACGTGGCGTATGTGTGGTGGCGTGTGGAGAGGTCTAAACAGACTGCGACCTGTTGAACGTAGTCAGTGTGAGAGCAAGTGCCACAGAACGAAACGATGTTGATATTATACCTATCCAAAGCCCCCCCCGAAGAGCTTCAACTTGCAGTGTTTTATTCATTTTTCGAATATCTACATCTACATACATACTCCGCAATTCACCGTAAGGTGCGTTGCGGAGGGTACACTGTACCACAACTAGGCATTTCCTTTCCTATTCCACTCCCAATATTCGCAATGATGTTTTTGCTTATGTTTAGATTTGTAGCACTTGTATCAAATACTTAGTTAATTGAGACAACCGGGCCAAATAGGCAAGAAACGTGGATAATATTTCTGCCGATTGACGTCGTACTGTTATCCCCGACAAATACAACGAATTGGCCTTTTACACTCATGATTGGAGACATTAGACGAACTTCAGTCAGAAGGTTATCACTACCACACAGAAAAATAACGGCAAACGAAATAAAGAAAGGAACAACATCAAAGAATCAGAAATAGCAGAGAGAAACCGTTTAAAAAATAAAATACTAAATTTGTAAAGCTTTCAAAGCAGAAGACATAAAAAAATCAGGAAGAACATGGGTAGAAGAAATGAAGAGAGCTTATGGGAAGGAAATGAGGGAATACTGGGAAAATAGGAAATAACAACGAAGGAAGAAGAGGACGTAAGTTGTTAACGTGATTCTAGTAGGTCAATAATTGTATAATAATAATAATAGCGTCTGCGATCATAAGACGATAAAAGACAATAACACGGTATAGCAATCACACAGGACAACAAGCCTCCTTAAACTACATCTACATGGGATACTCTGCAAATCACATTTAAGTGCCTGACAGAGGGTTCATCGAACCACCGTTGTAATATTTATCTCCCATTCCATTCTCGAATAGCGCGCGGAAAGAAAGAACACCTGAATCTCTCCGTTCGAGCTCTGATTCCTCGTATTTTATTCTTATGATTATTTCTATCTATGTAAGTGGGAGTCAACAATATATTTTCGTATTCGGAGGAGAATGTTAGCGATTGTAGTTTCGTAAGTAACCCACGCCGGAGCGATAAGCGCCGTTGTTGTAATGATTCCCATCCCAGAACCTGTATCATTTCCGTAACGCTGTCTCCCGTGTATCGTGACAATACGAAACGAGCTGCCCTTCTTTGGACTCTTTGATGTCCTGCGCAAACCCACCTGATAAGGATCCCACACTGGGCAGCAATACTCCAAAAATGGACGGACAAGCGTAGTGTATGCAGTCTCTTTAGTAGTTCTGTTGCATCTTTTCAGGGTTCTGCCAATAAAACGCAGTCTTTGATTCGCCTTTCCCACGAAATTATCTACGTGCAAGCTGTAAGTGTTGTCCCCTCGTGTGAAGGTCTGGCAATTTGGGGCGTTGGTTGCGGTTGCAGGTTCAAATTGTTGGAAATGTTTGTAGAGCTTATGGGACTTAACTACGGGGTTTTCAGTCCCTAAACTTACAAACTACTTATGAACTAACTACTAAAGGCTACACAAATACCCATACCCGAGGGGGGTTTCGAACCCCCCGACCGCAACGGCCATGCAGATCGTGACTGGACCGCCGCAGACCGCTCGGCCACCGCGGCTGACAAGGCTGCAGGTGCCGTGGTATTGGTGGCTGTGGTCCGTGTGATTCCCCTCCGCCGCTTCCGTCATAGCTGTCACTGCTAGAGTAATTCTGAACAGACTACAGCCGCCACAGCGCCAACCACCTGCCGCCGACAGTGATCCACGACCACCGCTACGAGGGAAACCCGGCGCGCAAAAACCAGAACCACTTGCGGGGGTGAGCCCGACGGGGTCTTCGGGAGGCGGTCCACTTACCGCGGCCGGCAGTTTATGGTTTCAATAAGGATTTCATTCCGCTTTATGGCGCCTAACGACCGTCGTCCCCGTAATGAGTGGGGCGGGACGACCGGTCGTAAAGAAGCCGACCAGCCACAAGTCTCCTCACCCCACCCCACCCCACCTCACGTCACGCACGGCCGAACCGTTCGGCGCAGGAGGAGGGGTCACCTCTGCGAAACACGCGTCATTAGGTTCCCGCGAGAGCTGCAGCCAGTACTGGTATTGCGGTCCGTGCCAGACAGCTGAGCGCTGTAAATCGCGAGGCCTCTCGAAACCAAGTCTCGTTCCTGACTATTCTTTTGCATTTAAATTGACTGCATTATTACTGAATGGGTATGTACCGCTTTCGGCGAAAGGCGATTGACCCCCGCGTGAGATAAAATTGTCCTCTTCAATATTTCGCTAGTAGTTAATTTGTCGTGCATGCACAAAATGATCTCGAGTCCACGGGAAATTTTTCTCGGATGAATTCACAAGTTACTTTTTTTTTATAAATAAAAATTTAAAATATCTGTATTGTAATTTCATACAACATAACCCATCACCTGTGACTAAATGGGTCTTAATAGTTGCCGGCCGCGGTGGCCGAGGAAACTGAGGCGCTTCAGTCACGGTCTGCACAGCCACTACTGTCGGGGGTTCGAATCCCCCCTCGGGCATGGATATTTGTGCCGTCCTTAGTTGTAGCTAGTTCATGAGTAGTTTGTAAGTTTAGGGCTGATGACCCCGTAGTTAAGTCCCATAGACTCTACAAACATTTGAACATTCTTAATAGTTTAGAAAAATGTTCAAATGCTCGTAAAGCTTATGGGATTTAACTACGGGGTCATCAGTCCCTTAACTTGCAAACTACTTATGAACTATCTTATACTAAAGACAGCACAAACATCCATGCCCGAGAGAGGATTCGAACTTCCGACGCGGGAGGCCGCGAGATCCGCATCGTGGCGCTCCAGACCGCTCGGCCACTCCCTCGCGGCTACAAAAATGTTAGTGACTTATTATTTTTAATTCTTCATTTTCATAATCACCCATACAACCCATCACCTAATACAATAATGAGCCTATTTATGCTACTACTTGTGGTGAGTTGTTAAGCCCATTTTTATGATGAGTGTTTACATTTAATGTTAACGTGACTTCCATGTACTACTGTTGCTAATAGCCACAGAGAGGATGGGAAGATGTATACTAATGTCTGCAGTGTTACAAATGCGCCAGAGTTGCATAAAACTATTTTGCGGCCATGTGTCTGCCGAGTGAATATGTTCAAATGTTTGTAATCCTGTGGAACAAACTACGTTGATCATCATTCCCTAGTCTTACAAACTGCTTAAACTAAGTTAAAATAACCTAAGGACAACACACACATTCATGCCCGATGGAGGATTCGAACCTAAGTGAATATGAATATAAGCGAAACAACTCTTAAGCATATACCATGGAATCTCAGTCTTTCTCACAGTCAGGTCAAATATTCAAATGTTTGTAGAGCTTATGGCATTTAACTACGGGGTCATCAGTCCCTAAGCTTACAAACTACTTATGAAGTAGCTAATACTAAGGACGGCACAAATATCCATGCCCTAGCGGAGATTCGAACCCCCGACCGTATTGGCTGTACAGGCTGTGACTGACGCGCCGCAGAACGCTCGGCCACCGCGACCGGCCTCACAGTCAGGTATATACAATACTTTCTGTAACGTCGTGTTAGTTAGGAGAAATCAGACAATTTTTGAAATCAATGCAAGTTTATTGTAAGTCGGTATAAGCGATGAATGAGTACAGATTACATAATTTCTGGTCAGTTTTTAACGCATCTCTTTGTTTAAGTTGTTATATTTCCAATATCATATATTGTACAGTGAAGTGACGGTACAGGTACTTTTTCTACATTATGTGAACACTGACCACATTATGTCTTGTGAATAATTATCCAGGGCCATAAATAACTGGTAAGGACACGTGGAGGGACAAGGAATCCAATCCTCCCCCACCCCCCACCCCCACTACTCGCACCAAAGCGTCATATCCATGAAGATTTTTGTTTCAATGTTATTATTATTATTATGTCTGTCACAATGCAAATAGCCTGACAACAGTCTAGTTGCACATATATTTTTATACTGACCTGAATGAACTTGATAAGTTTAAATTATCTACGCCCCTGCAGGTAGCACTAAACAAGAAATAAATTATAACTTCATGCCGGATACAGCGTCATCAGCGAAAATGTAGTAAGCGATAACCTTTTTCTTTAGTTCCTATCATTTTGTGGCAGTGGAAGCGACAATAAATTTCACAAATCATTTGAAATTATGTGCAAATTTTTTCAAGTTCGAAAGAGTTCTAATTTTCAAATAATGGATGAATATATTCTGTGATGTATACTGTTTTTATCTCTAATAACTACTTTGTTGTGTCGAACGTTTCACGTTAGATTGTATCTCTCAAAGACTCGGACAGCATTTCAGATTTTTCATTCGGTCACTGTTAACATGAAATTTTTAAAATAAACCTTTTGTTGGCCTCGGATGGCGTTAGACAGTCGGGTTGGAAATCCTTACCTATACTTAGTAATAAAGCTATTCCCTCAATTGGTGAAAAATATACTTTAGGTTTGTATCGCAAAGAGGTTTACTATTAATGTTTCCACAATGTTTGCAGTTCTAGATAATGGAATTGGCTGTACTTGTGGATCCAGTTACAAAACTCATCTTACATTCGGATTATGGTTCTTGAAGTAATACAGTAGAAGAAAGGAGTATGAGTACAAGTTTTGCAACGTTCGAAAATTGATACCACAACCTGCTACGGGAAAATGTGTGCTTCAGAAACAGGATTTATATCTGTATGAATGTTCGTTAAACAAGCTCAAGGAAATCCTCCCGATTTTTTTCATCGTATCTGGCACTTCTTAGAACGAAGCGGTGGAGGACTTTGCACGAAAGGTGAAGGTAAGACGTCGAGCGTGCAGATATTTACTTCCAACACGATGTGGCCACAGTCGTGACTATTACCTGCAGGAATACACGTTCTCATTGAAGTTATTTCGTTAACTGTCAATACAAAAAAAGACCCAACGACAAGTACTGGCAGGAACTCTTGATTATTGCGAAAATGCTAAGGCGAGCAGGGTATTGTTACTGAAGAAACCACCTGTCGTACTTTACGAACTTAATGAGCAGTGACTAACACACTGGAGAAGTATTGTGGAAGAGCGAGGCCAGAGCAGTATCTGATAATTACTGTACAAGTTTTCCGCAGTTACCTTAAAACAGTGAAACAAAATGATCATGTATTTGCACAAAACCGGCCACAGTAAGACTTGCGTCCATCCTTCCGTCCAACCTACGTAATGTACAAGGAAGGAAGGGAGCTTAGGGTTTAAAGTCTCGTCGATATCGTGGTCATTAGAGTCGCAGCATACGCTCTGACAGTTTTTGACAAGGAGATGGAAAGAAATCGGCCGTGCCCTTTGAAAGGAACAAATCCGGCGTTTGCCTGGCGTGATTTAGGGAAATCACCTGAAACCTAAATCTGGATGGCCGGGAGCGCGTTTGAACCATCGTCCTTCAAAATGTTCAAATGTTCAAATGTTTGTAGAACGTATGGGACTTAACTACGGGGTCATCAGTCCCTAAGCTTACAAACTACTTATGACCTAGCTAAGACTAAGGACGGCACAAATATCTATGCCCGAGGGGGGATTCGAACCCCCGACCGTAGTGGCCGTGCAGACCGTGACTGGAGCGCCTCAATCCCCTCGGCCACCACGACCGGCACCGTCCTTCATTTTTAACATAGCACATCTCTGAATGAATTTAAGAAAAATCACCTAAACATGAATGCCGTGATGTTCGAATGAATAAATTTTACCGCTTGCCACTTTTTCGCAAGCGTCCCTGACCGAAAACGCCATTGGACATTTAAAGAATGCTTATTCTTACGATGTGCAGTCCTGTCGTGAGAAAGTGGCATGTACTGCGTTTGAACGATATCCAGAAGAGTCATCACTACATCCAAAATTAACGGCTCAATAAAATCTTCTTATAACCTTCAGTGGAGTATCCTTTTTCTGTCTTCTCCGTTTCAATATTTGTTGTCATAATTGTATTTTTCTTCTTGCTATTCCTTATCGTCTTCTCCTGGCGTTACCCATTGGAATACGGCTGCGGTGCGCGAGTCCTACCTCGGGCGTGGGTGTTGTCCTTAGCGTAAGTTACTTTAAGTTGGTGTAAGTAGTTTGTAAGCTTAGGGACTGATGACCTACGTAGTTTAAGTCCCTTAGATTTACAAACATTTAAACATTTTTTTTTTCTTTTCTTCATTAGCAAGATTTCAGACACCTAGATCCTTATCGGAAAGTAGTGATTTCGGTATAACACTCCTTTGCTTTTCTGTGATACGCCCTTACTCCACACTAAACTCCTAACGCTTCTTAGAAATACTTCTGTCTGCTACGTTCTGTAATCTCCTATGAAGCTTTCCACCTTATTGAGCTGTTCACCTCCGAGTGTTCTTCCCCTCACTGGTCTTTCTTTTTTCCTGGTTATTAAGTACATAATGCAAACAGAATTTACGAGTATTTTCCGCTTAGATTCATTGGTGGCATTGCCTGTTATCCAGTGCAGTTTTCTCGAAAATTTAAGCGGCGAATCATTACGATATAGCGTACCGTGAACTTTTTAAACAACGCCCTACATGTGAATGCGGACTTCTATCGACAGATTTCTAAAATTAAGGGTTGTTCTAAATTCGATGGTGATCGGTCAAACGAAATATGTTGCCTCTGTAGTCAGCTATACAAAAATTACCATTTGTGTACTTTGTTCGAATCTACAGATTTTCATTTGTAACGGCACCGAATTTTTCTCAGGGAATCTTTTTCAAAAATAAATAAAAAATAAAATAAAAAGCAAAACAAAAAGAGAGAGACAGTCACCCCTCTGCATCTTCCGAATTGCGAGTTATAGTGCTTGACTTCATTCAAAAACACTTCGGAAAACGCACTTTGTTTTTCTTTTTTTTTTTTTTTTTTTGTTGTTTTTTTTTTTCAAATTTTCCATTTTTCCGCTAGGTTTTCTAAAAATTTTTTTTTCATACACGCTTTATTCTGAGAATTACGAACATTATCGAAAATGTCGGTCAAACAAATCGGCCGAGCCGTTTCCCAGCGATTTTTTATAGATACATGTCGACAATTTGCATAATTGCGAAGAATTTGTATTTCTTATCATTTCGCAATCACAGGGTTATCAAAGTAGGAATGCGCCGCTGTGACATTGACGGATGCCTCGTCAGGCGTGGCTACAATCATCAGTTTCTCCTTTGGCGAAAAACGCGTGCGTGCAATTAGCGGCTTTCACCGTAACGAGACGCCTTTCCCTGGGAACGGCCAGCCGGCAGACGCGGGTTCGCGCATGCGCCGTCGCCGCCCTGCGCAGTGACGCGCGACCGGTTCCTGCGCAGCCCGCCGAGTGGTTGACCTGCGCCGCCGCCGCCGCCGCCGCGGCAGCCTGCACTGGCGAAGGGCAGTTTATCACCGCGCCGCCATCTCTGCGCTCCTCCTGACGGTCTGGACGCCAAAGTCCTCTGCCGAATCGTGGCAGGGTTTGTCAGTCACACTGACCGAAACGTCACTGGCCTCTAATTCAACAGGAGGGTACCATAAACATCTCTATTTTGACTATGAAGCAGAGTGTGCCCTGACACGAAACTCCCTGGCAGATTAAAGACGTGTGCCAGACTGGGATTCGAACCCGGTACTTTTGACTTTCGTGGATAAGCGCTCTACCGACTAAGCTACCCCGGCACGCTTAACGGCCAGCCTTCACAGATTTACTTGCGCCAATACCTCGCCTCCTACTTTGCAAGAAAATGTTCAAATGTTTGTAAAGCTTAAGGGACTTAACTGCGGGGTCATCAGTCCCTAAACTTACAAACTACTTATGAACTACCTTATACTAAAGACAGCAGAAACATCCAGGCCCGAGGGGGGTTCGAACCCCCGACAGGGAACGGCCTCGCGCATCGTAGCATAGCTTCTCAATGCGCTCGGCCGCTCCGCCGCGACTTACTTTGCAAACTTCCCAGAATTTCTTACGCGAACTTTGCAGGACTAGCACTCCGGGAAGAAATGATATGGCGGAGAGTTGCTTTAGCCACATTGTAGGGGATGTTTCCAGAATGGTATTTTCACTCTGCAGCGGAGTGTGCGAAGATGTGAAACTTCCTGGCGGATTAAAACTGTGGGCAGGAGTTGGATTCGAATCTGGGACTTTTGTCTTTGCCGCGGCGGAGCGGCCGAGCGTATTGAGGCGCTATGCTATGCTATGCGGGCCGGTTGCGGTGGCCGAGGGGACTGAGGCGCTCTTGTCACGGTCTGCACGGCTACTACGGTCGGGGGTTCGAATGCCCCCTCGGGCATGGATATTTGTGCCGTCCTTAGGATTACCTAGTTCATAAGTAGTTTGTAAGTTTAAGGACTGATGACCCCGTAGTTAAGTCCCATAAGCTATACAGACATTTGAACATTTTTTTGTGCTATGCGTATTGAGGCCGTTCCCCATCTGCAGTTCGAATCCGCTCACGGGCATGGATGTTTTTGCTGTCTTTAGTATAAGTTAGTTTATAAGTCGTTTGTAAGTTTAGGGACTGATGACCCCGCAGTCAAGTCCCATAAGCCTTACGAATATTTGAACATTTGCCTTTCTCGGGAAGCGCTCTACTGACTGGCCTATCTCGCCACACTTCATGGTCCGCCCTCACAGCTTTATAACTGACGCCATGTAAGAAGTCGCTTCCGCGCATAGAGGCGTAGCGACAGGGGAAGCGTGGAGGAGAGGAGCTACGGCCGAGCGCCAACAGTGCAGCATGAGGGAGAAACATTTCCTAACTCGCGGACAGCCAACGCCTAGGGAATGAAAATTATTGGTTCCAGTGCACTAATGGAGGAGATGCGCAGAACTACTGAAAACTGGACCGCCTTCCTACGTGACGCGGACTATAGTGCCGGCAGTACATCGCCTCCTTCTTTCCAAACATCTCGTGTCTACATTCCACTGCGGACTGAAAATATCATTCTAAAATGCTTAAATGTTTCTGAATCTATGGGACTTAACAACTATTGTTATCAGTCCCTAGTCTTAAAAGTACCTAAACTAGGTGTAACTAACCTAGCGACAACATACACAGCCAGGCCCGAGAGAAGACTCGAACCTCTGACAGGTAGCAACTGCGCGCTCCGCAGCAAGACGCTTTAGAGCGCCCGTACACTCCACAGCGCCAAGAGGGCTTGGCCGTTCCACCTCGTCTAATATCATTATGGATGTCTATTTAGACTATCATCACAAACTTTGGTTTGTGTACTACCTGTTTTGGTAAGTAATGACTGTTTTTGGATATGGTTAGAACATGTTCTAAATTAATGATTTGATTATGATACAGGTTGATTCCTGCAAAGAAGAAACAGCAACCAGTCACTATTAATAATGCTGTTTATTTTTTTTAATTAGCTCCTTACCATCAAACGGTTGTTAATGTCCTAATACATATGTTGTTATTTACATCTGAAGTCTAGCCCCTTAAACAGAAATAATCTTGGGCTGTTGATACTCAACAGTTCAGAAAAGAAGATTGAAGTAACTATTTCAATGTAACTAGCACTAATAACGATGTAACACATCTTCAGAATTGAGTTGTTGGTGTTGTTGTTAGTTTTTACTTCAAAGTCAAATGTTCAAATGACTGTAAATCTGTAGGACTCAACTTCTTCGGTTATTAGTCCCTAGGCTCACAAACTACTTAAGTTAAACTAACAAAAGGACATACACACACCCATGCCCGAGGGAGTACTCGAACCTCCGGCTGCTAGCAACTGCGAGCTCCGCAGCAAAGCGCCTTATAACGCTCGGTCACTCCACCAAGACAGTTTTTACTTACATCGAAAATTCTATGCCTTATTTTTAATTTGCAATGTTGTTTGCAAACATGTTGGCACTCTTGTACTGAGAATATCGTCATCTTTGTATACAAATCTACCATGTGGAAAAAGGTTTTGTTTTTTGTGTCTTGCTTCAGCATTGTTATCCTGTAAGCGTTTCACATTGTGCACATTATTTTGTCATCACTAACATACGAAAGTGTGGGGTTTTTAGTGTGTCTGCCTGACTTAACACTATGGCTTGAAAAGTCGTACGATATCTCTTAATGTCGTATAAGATTTCCTTTTGGTCTGGGAACTGCAACAGCTTGACGTGGCTTGGACTCAGCAATAGTTGGAAGTCCTTTGCAGGAATATTGAGCTACAGCTGTCTCTACAGACATCCATAAATATTAAATACTATGTCTACGAGCTGGCCTCTTCGACTGTACACTATAAATTTCCAACGGAATTCACGTGTCGAGGTCTGGATAGTTAAATCATTTGCTGCAACTTTCCAGAATGTTCTTCAAACCAATGGCGAACAACTGTGAATATTGCATAGAGTCCACTGTCATCCATAAAAATTCAGTCTGTATGGAAACAGGAGGTTCTCGAATGGCTGTAAATTTTTTTCAAACTGGCCGAACACAGCCATTTCCAATCAATGATAGGTTCAATTGAACCAGAATCCAGTACATTCGACTCGAAAATAGTTTAGACAATTATGGAGCCACCAACAGCTCTCCATTTCGAAAATCTTTAAGGCATTCAATATTCTGACATCTACAGTGTCAATAATGTGCCGACAGTACCAAATTACCTTTCACCAAAGACGACACTGTCTCCTGCGATAAAATATTTTATCTTTGTTCAAATGTTTGTAGAGCTTATGGGACTTAACTACGGGGTCATCAGTCCCTAAACTTACAAACTACTTATGAACTAGCTAATACTAAGGACGGCACAAATATCCATGCCCGTGGGGAGATACAAATCCCCGATAGTTGTGGCCGTGTAGAACGTGACTGACGCGCCGCAGACCGCTCGGCCACTGCGACCGGCTATCTTTGTCAGTAACATGAATTTATAATGAGGATAGATTGCGCTAAACATTTCGTTAAGGTCGGCTATCTCTGTGGTTAGTGAAACTTCTAGTTTTAATTGCAACAACAGAAATATGCCCTTACAAATTTAGATCGAGTGCGACATCATATTCAACAGAGGACCATAGTTATATCACGGTCGCTTACGAAAATTTACTGAAACGTTCAACACGTGCTTAATTCGCTCCATATTGTATGGGAAGGGATGACAGCTCTATATAGCATCAGACTGAAAAAATTTCCAACAGCCATGTTTTATTATCTTTTTATTACTACGGTATATAAAAAGATAAAAGAACATAATTGCTGGAAATTTTTTAAAATGTGATTCATCAAATGCATTCCTCACTCATCTGCGTCCTATTTCAACAGTAATCTGATTATTGTGAGATTGATCAATTCGCATGTTTCACGTGTTATGACATCTGTCTTTACAACAAGCATTCCGCTTCAGCCACTCTAAAAAAATAATCAGTTTCTGCACGTTTATTACTGGTACGTATTAGCTTGTCCCTTCTAGTTCTACGTGGTCGTGTAACATAATATGTATGTCATGATAAAATCTCTGGAGGAACGTGGGTAGACACGATTGCGTAGTATCTGTGAGTCAGGCTGTTTTCTCGGTCAAGGAGGAATCCGAACATGGCAGTGGCAACAATTACGAGATAAACATGTCAGGATTGCAGGTTACACTTACTATTTCAAATGTTCAAATGTTTGTTAAGCTTAAGGGACTTAACTGCGTGGTCATCAGTCGCTAAACTTACAAACTACTTATGAACTACCTTCTACTAAAGACAACACAAGCATCCATGCCCGAGGGGGATTCTAAGCTCCGACCGTAGCGGCCGTGCAGACTGTGACTGGCACGCCGCAGACCGCTCGTCCACTGCGCCCGGCCCACGAACTATTTCCGTGGTCCTCTGCAGAACAGAGCTTTTGTTAAGACTGATTTTGTCACTTTTTATAATTTAAAAATAAACAACTTTATACTTTGCTAACATTTTTTATTAGTGATACTTGCAATGTATATCCACCTTTGACTACTATTTCGTTTTAACTATCCATAAGTCAGGGACGGGATTATGTTCTTTATCTCCGTATTGTTTTTATATACATTTAATGCAGATTTGATTTTTTTCCTGTTTCAAGTATTAACTTTCCTGCTCACCTGGCAGCAAAAATTCTAAAGGAGATTTAAAAAATTGAAAATAGTAATTTAACTAACGTATAAAAGACACAGGTTTTTAGTTGCTTATCGAGCAAAGTTAATCATTGAATTACAGGTTGCCTTGATGTGCATAACAAGAATGCTTAAATCGAAAACTTACCAGATTATAGATAGTCTGTAACTAGTTAATCTCGCTAACTAAATTTTGTTATATTTTATGACTTGCTTTTGGAAGTGGATCGCATTGTGTGTAAGAGGCGAAGCATAGCACTACACTAATCTTTGGCGATGTTTCTGACTGCACCATGGTATAATAGTGGCGGTTTTATAAATTTTTGCAAACAGTGAATATTGCATATTGAAAATTTGGTTACGTTGGAATCTTGTGACATTACTTTCCAATTACGTCGGAAGCACACGAAATGCTGCGAACAAGTTATACACTGAATCTTAATGTTCTATGGGACCAAACTGCGTGGTCATCAGTCCGTAGCTTACAAACTACTTAAACCTAGGTAAACTAACCTATGGACAAACACACACACCCATGCCCCAGGGAGGACTCGAACCTCCACGGCGAGCAACCGCGCGCTCCGCAGCGAGACGCTTTAGACCGCTCGGCAATTCCACCGCGGCGAGCCTTGTCAGGGACTGTGAGGCTGCACCCACCCCACCCACCCTGTAGGTTCGAGTCCTCCTTCGAGGAAGGGTATGCGTGTTGTCCTTATGTTAGTTTAAGTAGTTTTTAAACCTATGGACGATCGCAGCGGTCGTGCAGACCATGACTGGCGCGCCGCAGACCGCTCGGCTACTGCGGCCGGCTGACAATTGTGACGATAAGCAAATGACCGTTCACCTCTACAGAATGGTTCAATGTGCTTCGTCCATAAATGATCTGAAGATGACAATTTAAATTGTCGAAACATATCATAATATTGTAGAAATTTCCTTCCGACCGTGGCAGTGTTTCAGTAAGAAGACTACAGTTATAAAGGAAATTCAAATTCCCCTCAAATGAGGCAAACAGGTTACATCACCTAATATAATATAAAATAACTACTTTCATTTACTCGTGAAAATGCTAGGCATCGAAACAAATTGTAAGAACTATATACGGTAGAGTCTCGATTATCCGATTTTCGTTTATCCGACCTTCCGTATTATCCGATGCTTTCGCAACACCGGGACTGTAACGGTATCTGTGTGCCAGCCGATAGGTCATTGACCATACGTGTTGTATGTTTTGGCGCGCGTCATTGTCACTGGGTCCATTCTCGCCGTCTGCTACCCCTCACTCCTCAGTGCTAATCTAGATCTGTAGTGGAGAACGTGTTGCGCTTTGTTTATAAAAATGTAGTCGTTTCAATGGAAGAAAAACTTAAATCTTTAAAAAGAAAAGACAATGGTGAAACTTTATTAAAAGTGGCGCAAGATTATAACGCCGGAAAAACAACAGCTGGAGAGTGGAAAAGGAACCGCAATGAAATTGAGAAGTCGTGTTCTCAATGAGCAATCTCGACTATATGGGAAGATCGTAAAACCATTAAAAATGTGATTTTCAATAAGTAAGTGAAGCTTTGTTCTAATGGTTTACTCAACGTGGAGATGAAAGTGTATCCATGTCGAGACATATTTTGCAGTAAAAGCCTTAAAGTTTCGTAACGAACTAAACGAAGTTGAACCTGATATCGCCGGCCGCGGTGGCGGAGGGGACTTCAGTCACGGTCTGCACGGCCTCTACGGTCTGGAGTTCGAATTCCCCCTCTGGCAATGGATATTTGTGCCGTCCTTAGTTGTACCTAGTTCATAAGTAGTTTGTAAGTTTAGGGACTGATGACCCCATAGTTAAGTCCCATAAATTATACAAACATTTGAACATTTTGAACGTGATATCTTATCACTTTTCTTTCGGTGTCGTCTAATGTATTTGAACGTTATATTCAGTTCTTGTTTGCGTATATAATAAGTTTTCTGTGTTTAAATAAATTATTCAAAGTTTTTATGTTTTTTGTATATTATTTTCCGTGTTATCGGACCTACCCGCTTATCTGACCTTGCCGCGGTCGGTTTAAGTCGGATAATAGAGACTCTACTGTAGTAAGCAAATTAAAAGAGAACTGATACTCGTAGCCGTCTCTGAAAAACGTGTGGTTTTAAATTGTTCTAACAGAAACAGTTGCACACGTGAGTGTAAAATTAAAATTGCCGTGAAAAAGTTATTTACTGTGAGTTCCGGAAGAAACAGATAGCACATGTTGTTGATTTTTTTTTTCCTTCGCGCTTCACAGAGTTTCGCAATGAAGCTGCAAACCGTGTCGGAGCCGGTTTCGCAAACGTAGAACCTCACACCTGCAAAAAAGGAAAACCGCAGCTCATTCGTAAAACGAAACGAGAAGAGCGGGGCCATTAGGCGAGCCAGTATTGGGGCCGACTCTGAGCGCTGCCCACGGTGCCTCAGCCGGGCCCGTCCACTGTCCAGCCTGGGGGAAACCGCGTGCTAATTGCTGCTCACACGGAGGGCGACACGCGAACGCCCTCGGGTGGCGCGGCGGCAGGAACTGCCGAACCCTCGCAAAACCCGCAAACACGCGTGGCACTTTCTCAACGTCTTAAGGCTAGTCTACCCGACGAAACTAGGTTGCAAAACTCATTGCATGAAATGAATTTTGCGCAACTGGTTTCGTGTATGTCTGTACACACGGCGCCAATACTACACACTTCAGTTTCGTTGTTTTGTGAGTGCCGTATCGCCGTAAAATGAAAGTTTTGGTAGCTGTAAGAGGTGTGGCGAATCTATTGCTTGTCTATTTGAAGTCGCTGCATAAGACTAAACATAAAAAGAATAAGAAACGTGTTTGGGTTCGTGAATGGATTTCAAAAAGACGTCAGCTCTGTTGCTCAGCGACCTTGCTGAAAGAAATTGTGATTGAAGACCCTACAAGTTATTTTAATCAACTTTGAATGTCACCAGAGAAGTTCACGTTCCTTATAAACAGAGTTAATAATTCAATAATGAAACAAGTTGCCATTATGCGCGAAGCATTGAAATTACAAATTGCATTACGTTTCTTGTCAAGTAGATATTCGTCTCTGCAGTACTTCTACCGTGTTCCGAAATCCACAATTGGCATACTTCGTTTGTATAGGTATTTTGAATTGGATGTATTTTAGTCTGCAATTCACTAATCGTCAACAGATCAATATTTAATTTCACAAATAACTGCTAGAAGAGCACTAACACGCCGTTAAAATCGCACAAACACCTACGAAACCCCCTGTATATTATATTTTGTTCTGTATTGGTCATAACCTAACCTCAAAACACGCGCAATCAGTGTCTCCAAAGTTGGAAGGTGCCGAAACTGTTTAGTTTCGCCAACGAGTTGCGCGGACGACTGCCGCGCATGCATGCGCATTGGCCAGTAGCGCAGTTTCATGAAACGTAGTGTCGTCGTGTAAACTAGCCGTTAGGCAACAGGCACGACCCACCTTAGTGACGCCACCTGCGTTTGGTGTGACGATTTGCCTAGGATTTTGCGTACTGTGACAAAACATTAGCATAAACAATTCTCATATTCACAGAATATATGACTTCAACTGCGAATGGGCAAAGCGGAAAATGTTTACCCAGCCGGGATTCTAAATCGGGTCTCCCGCTTTCTAGGCAGTAGCGCTGACCCCTACACCACTGTGAACACAGTGATCACCGCTCCTGCAATGACTACCTAAGCACACCTTCCGTCAGACACAAATTAGAAGTCCTTGCACTTGCTGTTATCACTATGTCCCCAGCAATGTAGGGGTCAGCGCATCTGCCTAGAAAGTGGGAGACCCGGGTTCGAATCCCGGCTGAGTATACATTTTCAACTTTTCCCATTCGCAGTTGAAGTCATAAATTCTGTGAATATGAAAACGATAACAACTGCAGGATCAGAAATGACGTCTGTTCTTTCGGAATAGACGCCACACACACACACACACACACACACCGCTCCCTTCGTTAGCGGGGAGGGGTGGGCAAGTTTGGAGCCCTTACTCTTATGGGAAGTAGTACATAGTGACTAAGAATATGAGTACTGTGGGCAGGGTAAGGCTGGAAATTTGTGTTGACGAGAGGCGTGCTTAGGTAGTCCTTGCAGGTGCGGTAATCACTGTGTCCCCAGTGGTGTAGGGGTCAGCGCAACTGCCTAGAATGCAGGAGACCCGATTTTGAATCTCGGCTGGGTACACATTTTCAGCTTTGTCCATTCGCAGTTGAAGTCCTATATTCTGTGAATATGAAAACAATAATAACTGCAGGATCAGAAGTGACGTCTGTTCTTTCAGAATAGACACCACATATATATAAACAATTCTTCTATGTTATATGCTAACTATTACAAAACAAATTAATATGCACTAAAAAAATCGTATTCTTCTACAAAGTTATAATCAACTTATTTATTCTACTCATCAATCTGTAGGTACGATCTTTGTGTTTACCAAGCAAGAAGAAAGGTACGTACCTACTAGTTTTGTGTAGTTCGCGAACGAACTAGTTCGGAAGAGCGCTCCCACAGTCGAACTACGCGAACTACTACTTCGTAGATCCCTCGTCTCTTAGTTCATCCGCTCCTTTTCCGAAGACTGACGGGGAACTGCAAGAGGACGCGAGTGCGCGCAGAATCGAGTGATTTGTAGGTAATGTTCCTTCAATGAACTATTTAATAAGGAAATCAATTTTAAAAATAAAATACTACGAGTTCTCTATATGCACAGTAGTTGAATATCATTGTATCACCCATTCGTGTAAATAACTGGTTTATTCGTTTAAGTATTTGATGTCTAATTGCCTAAAAATACGGATAATAGCACACGCTTAGGCAACACTGATCATTATATAAAAAAGCTGTCATAACAAAAGAAAGAGCTCTTTTAGTAGCGGTAGCAAAAGTCAAAAAGAGCGAACGAACAAAAACGAGCAACCTACTTCGCGGCCGAGCTGCGAACTAAAAGGAGACCTACCGGTCGCCAACTAAGATATGCGCGATCGGTCGCGAACTAAAATGTGTGCAATCGGTCGCGAACTAAAACATGCGTTACCGGTCTCGAACTATTATGCCAAACGTATCTCGCTTCTTAGTTCGTTGGATTCTTTTCCGAAAATCGACGGGCAATAGCGAGAGGGCGCGCAGCAGAATTAAAAATCACGTGTTTGCCTTCTGCTGATGAGAGCCATTTCGAGGTGAGCGTCTGCCTGCTAGATTACACAGTTCAGTGCTACAAAATTTCTGTTTTGAACTATTCTGTAATCTACAATATCTGACTAATAAATTTTATAATGCCAAGATATAGAGATAACTATACACTTAAACGCGAGAAATTATCCACAAACTGTTTCTTTTGCTTTGCGTGATATCGTTAGCGGCTCACGCAGCAAGCTCATGAAGCAGCTAGGTGGGGGGAACTTCTCCCTGTACATGCATGCGCAGACCACGTCGCTCAGCCGTCACTGGGAGCGGACGAACTAAAAGAACGAACTAGTTCGCGGCACAACCGCGAGCTAAAGTGAGCGCTCCCCATCGCGTTCGATTTAAAATATAGTACCTACCCACTTTAAATTAACTCAAAAGATACCTATGAATAACAAACAATGATCAAAATATTTTTTATACCTACGAATAACAAACAATGATCAAAATATTTTTAGAGTTCTCCTAATTAAAATGAAATAAAATCATATTAGACTACTTAAAAGTCTATCAAGTTTTGCGATAATACAATGTAGTTACAATTACTGTTATTTTTGTAGTCGGTGTCAGCTAAGGAAACATCCGATCCTACTTAGATCTCAATACTCTCGTATTATTTTTGCTAGGTTTGTTGTAGTGTTGGCCGAGGTGACTGAGGCGCTCCAGTCACGGTCAGCACGGCTACTACGGTCGGGGGTTCGAATCCCCCCTCGGGCATGTATATTTCTGCCGTCCTAGTTCGTAAGTAGTTCATAAGTAGTTTGTAAGTTTAGGGACTGGTAACTCCGTGGTTAAGTCCCATAAGCTTAACAAACATTTGAACATTTTTTGTTGTAGTGTTTCCTTGGCTTACACCAACTCCAAAAACAACAAAAATTGTAAATACATTATATTATCGTAATAACGCGATTGACTTTTAAGTAGCCTAACATTTGTCATTTAATTTTACTTAGGATAACTCTAAAATATTTTGATCATTGTTTGTTATTCATGGGTATTTTTTGAGTTAGGTACGTACCTACCAAAGTTCTCTATCTGCGTGCAGTAAGTAGCAAGAGTTTGTAGTATTTCTTTTATTTTGTTTTATGGCACATTACAGACACAATGCAAGCACAACTGAAGAACTGAAGAATGACGCGACAGGCACTGGGGTTTAGCCTTATCCCAGAAATCACCTTGAGACTGTAAATGTTGCGTGTTAGCTTGCGTTGAAATAAAACAACAGCGATATAATGAAACATACTGGAGAATCGCCAGGTATACTAGTGCTCTCTCTGTCTCGTTTTCCTTCGATTTCCTTCAGCCAAAACAGTTTTTCCTGGAGTCATCTACCTCTGTAGCAACACATTTATAAAGTCCGTGTTGCGGCACTTTAGAAAAAAGTTTGCACTGTTTACTTTAATAAGCGTATTTGACTGTTTTACGTGCCTAGCAATTACGGTGGTCTGACCGTGTTACTCTCCTTGAGTCAATCAATACACGAGCTCCCGTTACAACGCATTGGTTGCTTTCCCTACCGAGCGTTGAAGTCTCCTGTATGAAAACTTCTAAATAACCGAGGATCTGATGTTAAGTGAGAGAAAGTAAAGTTTTTATGCACGTGCAGTGCCTTTAACCGTTGATTTGATACCTTGTAAGAACCCCCTAACCTGTTAAAAAGTTTAATTGTGCAATGCGTTACACATTAGATGGACCTGGGAGAAAGAAGAAAATACTGGCTAGCACTCTGAAACACAGAGAAGTTGTTCTTATTTTTTATTCCTGTTTTGGATATATAGTACTGCAATACAGTAACTGAAGACAAAATGAGTAAATCACATGATTAAAATAATTGTCGTACTGATGTGATCTCCTGATGTTTCCAATAACTGCTTTAATCTGTTGGAGTGACCTATACAGATTTCGTGTTATAAAGGCATCAGATGTATATGAAAGAATTACATACTAGCAACAGTCCACGTACATAAGTTTATTAAATGTTGAGTGGAACTAACTGACATGAAGGAAAAAAGATTATGACTTAACAACAAGTCGAAAGTGTGGTAATTAAAACGGAGCACAAGCTCTGATTTTGAAGCTGGGGAAGAAATCTGCCGTATCCTATCTAAGGAAGCTTCCCAGCATTTAGAAAAATCACGGAAAAAATAAACCTAATGGACGGAGCTGATTTTAACCATTGTCCTCGAAAAAGTGAGTCGATTCTGGTAACAACTGCGTCACCTCGTACTGGATGCGTAGTGGATACGAGGACATGAAGAAACAATAGTTGTTATTAATAGCAAGAGAGCCGTTATTTTGCAACAAATAGTGATGTGTGTTCCATTTTTCCTTTAGTATTAACTTTGAGTAATAAAGTCGAACATTCGATAGTTTAGTTGCGGAACTGAAAGTTAGACAGTCAAAGTTTGCAAGAGAGACCATTTTCAGTTACTGAAACGCCTTCTCAGAATCACAGCCTCATCGATTCAAAAATTCAAAGACTACTTTTTGTAAGGGTTCCAGATGTCTGTGATGCACACGATACTTGCAGACTACAGGCGATGCTTCACGAGAAGCTAATTTGCAGCCATATGTTGTCAGCCTTCTGAAAGTTTTAGTCCATAGCTATTATTTTTGAGCAACGAAAAAAAACTACGGGGTCATCAGTCCCTAAACCTAGAAACTACTTATGAACTACCTTATACTAAAGACGTCACAAACATCCATGCCCAAGGGGGGATTCGAAACCCCGACCGCAGCGGCCGTGCAAACCGTGACTGGCACGCCGCAGACCGCTCGGCCACCGCGGCCGGCTTTCAGCCACACTCCCCATGAAATTATTTGAAAGGATAATTTCACCGCTGCTTGCAACCTTCATCGCATAAGTCGGTGAACGTCTGGATTTTTCAGAGGTATGAACAAATGCTCTAAATTTATTTCAGTAGTCATTGGCTTTGCATTGGTAGTTGTGCTGTAGATATAGAGGGAGGAGTCAGTTTTTCTTCTTTTTTTTTCACTCATAATGAAACGTAGTCCAGATGCAGATATTTTTTTCGAAATTTTGGACACTTCTGAATGAAGTGGAACTTCTCCCCTCCACCAAGGAAGACTACTGAAACCTCCCAGGGATAGAATTTGAAATTTATGTCTACTAAGACGAGTAACTTACAAATTCCACTTAAAATAGAGACTGGGGATGATAGAGAAACGTAGTCGAATGGATGTGACTTTATTAGCACAAGAAATTTGTTTATTTTCTTCTCTACAAGAGCGAAGGAAAATACTGCGACTTTGACTTTAGCTTTTGAATACTAAACGACGTATTATGCATTCAAAAAGTCATTAGAAGTACAGTGCAAGAATATTGAGTTATTATGGAAGTGTTGCCCATGTTCGCTTTTGTGAGGAACTGACCTTTCGGTTATGTCCCATAAATTTTCGATTGTATCGTGACAGGCGATCTGAGTGGGCAAATCATTATTTGCAACTGTGAAGCATGTTATTCAAACCAGTCGCGAACAAGTATGGTCCGATGAGTGATGCATGAGAATTTCACCTTTGTTTGAGAATGTGAAGTCCACGACTGGCTTCAAATTGTCTTCCAGTACCAGAAAATAACCCATTTCCTGTCATTTACATGTAAATAACAGCCCACACCATCATGAAGCCACTTGCAGCTTGCTGAGTGCCTTGTTGACAACTTGTGTTCACGGCTTCCTGGGATCTCTGTGCCACAGTCGAACTGTACCATTTGCTCTAACCAACATAAATCGAGGCTCAATTCAGCATTGGTCGGTTTTCCAGTAATGGAAGCCAAAAGGTATGGCCAGGAGCCCGGGGCAGTCGCTGCCGTGTCGTTAACTAAGGCACTAGGGTAGGTCGTATGCTGCCACATGCCATTAACGACAAACTGTACCGTACTTTCGTAAAGGATACTTTTTCGTGCGTCCACGTTGATTTCTGCGGCCACTTGAGGAAGTGTTTTTCGTTTATTAGCACTGAAAACTCTAAGCAAATGCCACTGATCTCGGACATTAAAACCAGAACGTCGGTCACAGCGTTGTCTGTGGTGAGGAGTGACGCCTGAAACCGGTATTCTAAGCACAGTTTTGACTCTGTGGATCTGGCAATATCGAATCCCCTAACGGTTTCCTAAATGGGATGGTACACACATCTACACTCCTAAAAATTGCTACACCGCGAAGATGACAAGCTGCAGACACGAAATTTAACCGACAGGAAGAAGATGCTGTAATATGCACATTATTAGCTTTACAGAGCATTCACACAAGGTTGGCGTCGGTGGCAACACCTACAACGTACTGACATGAGGAAAGTTTGAAACCGATTTCTCATAAACAAACAGCAGTTGACCGGCGTTGCCTGGTAAAACGTTGTTATGCCTCGTGTAAGGAGGAGAAATGCTTACCACAACTTTGATAAAGGTCGGATTGTAGCCAATCGCGATTGCGGTTTATAGTATCGCGACATTGCTGCTCGCGTTGGTCGCGATCCAATGACTGTTAGCAGAATATGGAATCTGTGAGTTCAGGAGAGCAATACGGAACGCGTTGCTGGATCCCAACGGCCTCGTATCACTAGCAGTCGAGATGACAGGCATCTTATCCGCATGGCTGTAAAGGCCACGTCTCGATCCCTGAATCAACAGATGGGGACGTTTGCAAGACAACAGCCATCTGCACGAAAAGTTCGACGACATTTGCAGCAGCATGGACTATCAGCTCTGAGACCGTGGCTGCGGTCACCCTTGACGCTGCATCACAGACAGAAGCGCCTGCGATGGTGTATGCAACGGCGAACCTGAGTGCACGAATGGCAAAACGTCATTATTTCGGATGAATCCAGCATCATGATGGTCTCATCCGTGTTTGGCGACATCGCGGTGAACGCATATTGGAAGCGTGTATTCGTCATCGCCATACTGGCGTATCACCCGGCGTGATGGTATTGGGGTGTCATTGGTTACACGTCTCGGTCAACTCTTTTTCACATCGACGGCACTTTGAACAGTGGCCGTTACATTTCAGATGTGTTACGACCCGTGGCTTTACCCTTCATTCTACCCCTGCAAAATCCTACATTTCAATAGGATAATGCACTACCGCATGTTGCAGGTCCTGTACGGGCCTTTCTGGATACGGAAAATGTTCAACTACTGCCCTGGCCAGCACATTCTCCAGATCTCACACCAACTGAAAACGCCTGGTCAATGGTGGCCGAGCAACTGTCTCATCAGAATACGCCAGTCACTACTCTTGATGAACTGTGGTATCGTGTTAAAGCTGCATGGGCATCTGTATCTGTACACGCCATCCAAGCTCTGTTTAACTCAATGCCCAGGCGTATATCAAGGCCGTTATTACGGTCAGAGGTGGTTGTTTTGGGTACTGATTTCCCAGGATCTGTGCAACCAAATTGTTTGAAAATGTAATCACATGTCAGTTCTAGTATAATATATTTGTCCGATGATTACCCGTTTATCATCTGCATTTCTTCTTGGTGTAGCTATGTTAATGGCCAGTAGTGTAGTTGCAGTTACCATTCCTCGTTCAAAGTCTGTTACTTGCTGTCGTGCGTGTATAATCATGCCGGAAACGTCTTCAGATGAACCAGGGAAATTCAAATGACAACCCTACCAATGCACGGACCTATATACATTGCGTACGCCAACTTTTATGTACGTATAGCTATCCAGTGAGTTTTGATGCATTAGGGTGTATACTCCGAGAATTCGGTTTGGCTGCGTAGTGGACCGCGGTCAAGGCTAACGTATTCTTGGAAGTTGGCGCAACTGCTGCCGGCACTACATGGCATTCCAATAAGGAAGCAGACGCTTTGAGCATGAAGAGCCTCTCCTGTGCAGTGATTTCAGTCCAGATTTTTATTTATTTATTTTTTTTTTTTTTCGTTACGTAAGACATAGTAGCAGCACTGTGCAGCGATAGCTAGCGAGATGGCAACAGGAGCTGGTAATACCTGGCCGTGGGAGAGCGTGTGCGGGGCCTTGTTAGGAGGATCCCCGGCAGCTAAGTATAGCCCAGAGTAGCAGCCGGCGTGACGCGCTCTCAATGCCAGCACCGAGGATTCGCAGCCGCCGGCCCTGGCCGTTAAACACGCTCTTCTGCAAACGGTGCTCCTCTTCTCGCAGCCAAAACCGGCTTCCAACATCCGGAGAAGCTGAAATTGGTGACTGCGCTGCAATTCACCATGTCAAATTACACTGTGGTGACAGTAGGCGTGGATCAGTGATAGCTGTAGCTGGAGGTGATGGAACATCGCGTGTTGTTGTTCTGGTCCTCAGTCCGCAGACTGGTTTGATGCGGCTCTCCATGATACCGTGTCCTGTGCGAGTCTCTTCATTGCCGGCCGCGGTGGCCGAGGGGACTGAGGCGCGCCAGTCATGGTCTGCGCGGCCACTACGGTCGGGGGTTCGAATCCCCCCTCGGGCATGGATATTTGTGCCGTCCTTAGTCGTAGCTAGTTCATAAGTAGTTTGTAAGCTTAGGGACTGATGACCACGTAGTTAAGTCCCATAAGCTCTATGAACATTTGAAGCCTCTTCATCTGAGAATACGAACGGCGACCTACATCCTTTTGAATCTGCTTACTGTATTCCTCTCTCGGTCTCCCTCTACAGTTTTTATCCCACAAACTTCCGTCTAATACTAAGTTGGCGATTTCTTGATGTCTCACAATGTGTCCCAAGAACCTATCCCTTCTCTTACTCAGTATATGCCAGAAACTCAAAAAAATGTTCAAATGTTTGATAAGCTTAAGGGACTTAACTGCGGGGCCATCAGTCCCTAAACTTACAAACTACTTATGAACTAACTTATACTAAAGACGACACAAACATCCATGGCCGAGGGGGGATTCGAACCCCCGAGCGTATCGGCCATGCAGACTGTGACTGGCGCCAGAAACTCCTTTTCTCCCCAATTCTGTTGAGCACTTCTTCATTAGTTACGTGATCTACCCATCTAATCTTTATCTTTCGTCTGTAGCACCACATTTCGAAAGCTTCTATTATCTTTTTGTCTGAGCTCCTTATCGTCCACGCTTTACTCCCATACAGTGTTACACTCCAGACAAATGCTTTCAGAAAAAAAACTTCCTAACATTTAAACTAATATTGGATTTCAACAAATTTCGTTTCTTCGGAGAGGCTTTCCTTTCCATAGCCCTGCATTTTATATCTTCTTTACTTCGGCCATCAGAAGTTATCTTGCTACCCAAACAACAAAACTCATATACTACTTCTGTTGTCTCATTACCTAATATAATTATTTCAGCATCGGCTGATTTTCTAACGCTACATTCCATTACCTTTGTTTTATTCTTATTATTAATCTTTCTTCCAAGACACTGTCCATTTCGTATAATTGCTCTTCCAGGTCATTTGCTGTCTCTGATAGAATTACTATGCCATCAGGAAATCGCAAGGTCTCTATTCCCTCTCCCTGGACTTTAATTCCCTCTCCAAATTTCTCCTTGCATTCCTTAACTGTCTGTACAGATCTAATATCAATGGGGAAAGGCTACAACCCTGTCTTACTCCTTTCCCAGCCAATGCGATCCTTTCATGCCCTTCGACTTTTATAATTGCTGTCTGGTTTTTGTACATGTTGAATATAACTGTTCACTCTGCATAGTTTACCCTTGCTACCTTAAGAATTTGAAAGAGTGTATTCCAGTCAACATTGTCAAAAGCTTTCCCCAGATCCGCAAATGCTAAAAACGTAGGTTTCATCTTCCTTAAGCTATCTTTTAAGTCGTAGTGTATTGTCTCGCGTGTTCCTACATTTCTTCTAAATCCAAACTGATATTCCCCAAGCACAGGTGCCATCAGTTTTTTTTCCATACGTCTGTAAATAATTCGTGTTAGTATTCTGCAACCATGACTTGTTAAAGTAATACTTCTATCCCCGTTGCGCTTCCTCTCTCTCTCTCTCTCTCTCTCTCTCTCTCTCTCTCTCTCTCTCTCTCTCTTGTTTGTTTGTTTGTTTGTGTGTGTGTGTGTGTGTGTGTGTGTGTGTGTGTGTGTGTGTGTGTGTGTGTGTGTGTGTGTGTTGTCTTTAGGTTAGATTAAGTTGGTTTAACTATTTAAGTCCCTCAGATTTACGAACATTTGAACATTTTGTCTTCTGTGAAAAGTTTTACAAGTGTTTACGGTGGGCTGAACGTGGAAATGATGTTAGAGCTGGAGGCATTTTGGAACTAACAACGTAATATTACATACGGATGGTGATTGGTCGCAGGTATATTGTGACGAAATTCCTCCAGACCACCAAGCTAAAATGATTTGTTCAAATGGCCTTGGTTTTCATGAAAAGCGAGATCAAATTCACTGCGTGGTTCACCTGGCATGGTGACACAGAGGACTCGAGTTCAACCCATGGTGGGAACTTTTGTTTTTCGCAGGTATACAGGTAATACAAGTTACGAGTATTAATTTGCTCTCTTTTTCCTGGAACTGAAGACTCACTGGTACAAATACTTTTAGCATGGTGGTCTGGAGAAATCCCCTCTCAACATACCTGTCAGCAACCTTCAAAATCCGTCTGTCCTACACTTCGTAGTCAACAACACCCGTCGCCTTTGAACCCTGACGTCAATGTATTGTGTTGTATGACTCGAAACCTTGCTCATTTTGTTTTTGGTATGAACACGTCATTGCTTTTTTAGAATACATCCTGATGAATATATGGATATACGTTCTCCAATTCCCGTAACAGAACCCCATGTATTAATTTAAAAACGCCATTCACTTGAAATTTCGATCCCTCATAACGACCATTGCTTGGCAAAGCACTGTGGTGAAGCAAATTTTCTTTGTGTGTGATGAGAGGTTTTATTTTACGAGTTTTTTTTTCTATGTTTTTTTTTCAGACTGTAGTTTTCTAAGATATTTCTTTTCTTTCAAAATCAAAGTGTTCAAATGTGTGTGACGTCTTACGCGACCAAACCACGTGGTCATCAGTCGCTAGACTTACACACTAATTATTTAACTGACTTAGGCTAATGACAACAAACACTCGTGCCCAAGGGAGGACTCGAACACCCGACCACGGCGGTCTTGCACACCGTGACTGGCTCTTTTCTTTCTTTCTTTCTTTCTTTTCTTTCGTTTATGAAGTCCTCGCCCATGACTCCATGCGTCAAAGCAAAGGGGTGGTATTGGATCCATCAGTATTATGTAAGAGAATTATGTGCCGTGGATGCGCAACTTCGGTATGACTAGTATGAATGTGGGCCTGGCGAAAGGCACACGCGGATAGCCATTGGCCCGTAGCGAAGAAATCAGATTCCAAATCCGGAGGGGCAAAAATCTTCTCTTGTCGCCGATGAATTATTACAATGCTCTGACACAGCCAAAGACAATAAAATGTTTCTCTCACGAAGGGGTCATGGATTCCTAGACTTACACATTACTTACAATAACTTATGCTGAAGACAACAGAAACACCCACACCCAAGAAGGACTCGAACCTCCGGTGGGAGTGGAGCTAGACCACGCAGCCATTCCCGTACGGCCGCTGTTCCTTCCCTGGCAGAAAATACAGGTACTGATCAGTGAGACTACTCAGCACCTGCGGAGAAAGGGCATGCCGCAAAGTGGACGGGCGAATCGCAGAGCGCGCGGTCTCGGCGCAGCAGAAAGAGGCGCCGGTGGCGCGGCAGGCGTCTGCAGAGCGGCGAGCGCACGGTCAAGGCCGCGCTGGCCCCAGCACCAGGTTGCACTGCGGCGAGGCGCTGACACCTGTCTGCTGTGCTGACATAGCGAGGAAACGGTGCACCGTCCTCATAAATGCGTGAGCCGTAAGACGAGAGGACCAATGGACAACACCCAATATACTAACACATAAAATCTAGACATATGACGAATACAAACGAAACAGAAAGGTATGCAGCGAGCAAACACAGTGCATAGACTTAGGGGCGCCGACTCCATGGGTGCTCCGGGGCTCGTGCACCCCCCAAGAATTATTTGGGGGTGCTGAGCACCCACATAAAATTGAGGTGAAAAAAAAATTGTACAAATTTAAAAAAAATCGGGAAAAATCAAAACCTACCTTATGACTCAAGAGGCAATGAAAAACGTGACCATAGCGAGAGACGATATTTCATACGTGAAAGAAATTATCAGTTTTGTACGCGGATTCCCAAGCGAGTAGTAATGAGTGTCCGTGTTTTACCCACTAAAGTACGTCGGACCTTTTGACCTTTCAGGTGTATGTATTTATGAACATTCAATCGTGTTCTTTCAGGAATTTAGCTTGAAGAATCTGATGCTAAAGCTAACCGTTTTTCATTTATCTTTGTCACTTCCCTTGTTATTAAAATTATAGATTCAGTTGAAATTTGTAATGCTTTTCTCTCAGGCTTAAAAAGACCATGGTCTATATTAATACTGTCAGAGATGTCATGAAGTTATCTCGAAGTGATAAAAATTTCCATGAAGTATACAGCTCTTGCTGGGAACTGACCAAAATAAAAAAAATAAAAAATAAAAAAAAAGTTGTCAGACTTCAAAATCTCAAAATATTTCAAAGATTTCTTTAAACCTTGGTGACGGTGTTCTACCATACGCTTTTGTCAGAATGAATAGCTTCGCTCAAAAAGTGTTAGATTAGTGTACAGGGAAAAATTATTTCATTGGTCGTGTAGACGTTTTGGGGTGTTACTTATATCAAAATATCCGCTTCGGCCAATTAGATCGCTTTATTGTACTGTCCTAATGCCGCCATGCTTTCCTTTCCTTCCTCATCCTTCTTCCTTCTATCTTTAAAAGGTCAGACAACTGCCTATTTACTTTTATTAAGTATTGCTCATTCCAAAAATGCAAAACATTATTTTCAGGAGGATTGGTTTCGAACATTTGTGAACCGTGATATAGAGCACCCACACTGATCTTCAGAAGTCCGCGCCTCTGCATAGAGTGTACCAGCAAAGGACCCGAAATCGGAAACACAACAGGGAGAACAATACGGACCCCAACACAGGCACCAACAGGGTCACCGACGCGGACAATGATCATCATTTAATAGACAATAATTAGTGTAAACATAGTAGTAAGAATAAATATGAAAGTGTCAGCGAATTGTCGTTTGTTGTCACCGGCAAAACAGTACTTTAAAACTGTTAATAGATCATAACAAAACAAGAGACCACTATAATTTGAATTAGTTGTTAGTGTAACAATACTAACGATGGTTTAGAGTTGACAACTTGATGCAAATGCCAAGTCTTCGACCCTCAAGCATCACAAGGTGTCGGACTCCATCTTCTAACAATATGTCTCTCCTATCATCTTCTTCTATTAAATATAAATTCATGTTATTCTTTCACTATCTTTTTCAACATAAACGTCTGAATTTACCTTTATTCTTTACTTCTTCTTAAATGGATATATATAATTTAATTAATTTTTCTTATTGTTATTTATAGTTTTATTTCATAAGTTAGTTAAGCTGTATACTATTACACGTAACTAGATACAAGAAGAAACTATTCAGGATAAAATAAAATAAAATAAATTAGAAGTGCAAAATACGAATTGTCTTAGCATCCAATCGAGAGGTAAATGACAGCAAAATAAATAAATAAATGTATTTATGGGTGTAATAGTTCGTCAATTTAGAGAAAACACTCAAAATGAAAGGAATACAATAATTCTGAATATGAATCACCATCAGCTATATGATGTAATGGTGACACATGAAGGTTTTGTGCCAGACCGGGACTCGAACCCGCGTTACCATTACGCTATCCGCTCACGTCCCAAACGTCCACAGGCCACACACTGCCTGCAGCTCACGGGTGCCCCAAAGTTCTATGATATAATTCCCGCACAGGGAATATATTTGTCGCAAGCTTTGCTGTATGTGATTGAAACACTCTGGATCAAATTTTCTGTATGAAAAATGCTTGAGAAGACGTGTAAGGAGTGGGTTCCTTTATTTATTTTCTGACTGCCAGTTGATTTGCAGAGATTCCATAAATAACGTTGAATAATTACTTTTGAAATATCGTTATCCTCTGTACAGCAAAACTTTCAGGCGCCTTGCTGCGATGCGCGCGACCGTTCTCCGTCGGAGGTTCGAGTCGTCCCTCTGTGTATGTGTGTAGTTCTTAGGATTAGTTACTTTAAGTAGTTCGTAAGTTTAGGTACCGATGAAAAATGCAGTTAGGCCCCATAACTTCACAAGCTTTTGAACATTTTTTTAGATCAGGCAGTGATTCCGTAGGTTACCTTTTTGAAAGATAGCTTCTTTTTATGTATCATCTGTTCTAGAATGATTAGTTAAATATGTAAAAATACGTTATGCTGCATGTAACTTAAAAATCTAACGTCTCAACGAAGGAAATCTTCTCTTTTCAGGTATGTACTCTACCCACAAAGTTCCGCCGGTTCGGGTGTTTCCATAGCAGCGATCAGTGAAAGACGTGGAAAAATGCTTGAAACATGACTGTAAGTAAGTGGAGATACTTTTGGGCTGTTGGTATATTTCTGTTAAATTCATTACTTTAAGTAGTTCATAAAGAGTGACTCCTTACCAAAATTCACTATAAAATTGTGCATCTAATTAATCTTTCTGGTATATTTATGCAGTTAATACGTAGTAAGATGCGCTGATTCTTTTGTACACATACATCCGAAAAAAAGGCACACCTTCAAAGGTAACAAAATGGAAGTTAATATTCACAAGACTTATTCATTAGTATTTTCTGCAGAAATGATTATAATTAGAACCATGTCGTGCCAGGGGTTCAGAGTCAACATAAATACAGCGGAACTGCAGCACCTACCGGTAAGATGTACCTGCAGTCAGTGTGGCTTCAGCAGATGTGCAGGATGCCTCTCACAGTTTTGTGTATGTTCCACAGTTTTGTTTTAATTCCTTTACCGGTGTTCTGGTTACAAGGAAATATTCAGACTTAACTGTTTTATCAAAGACGTTACAATGTTTACATACAGACTTGAAAAAAATATGTTACACGTTTACAGTTAGATTCGAACACATCTGAAATTTTTCTTACTTTGGTCATACAATTAAAATGTTGGAAATTATCACTGATAAATATACTGGAGTGGGGATCAGGAGTAAACTTAATTTTAAGCTGGAATATCTATGTGTATAACATTTTAAACAATAAAACATTCTAATAAATAAATTACTTGGCAGACCGCTGAAGAATATTTTAAGTAACTTTTTTTTCCATTACCTTCCACAATGTAAGATCGTATGTAGAAGTTTCTAAAATATTCTTGAGCAATCTGCCAAGTAATTTATTTATCGGAATATTAATTGTTTAAAATATTATACACATTCATCTGCAGCTTAAAATTAAGTTTATGCCTGCCCCTCCCCCTCTTGTATATTTATCAGTAATTGTTCAATTTTTCACATTTAAATTGAATTACCACAGTAGAGCCAAAGATGACATTTCCAATGTGCTTGAATCTAAGTGTAAACAAGTAACATATCGTTCAATTCTGTATGTAACTTCTTTAATAAAACAGTTGAGTCTGAATGTGTCGTTGTAAGCAGAACACCGGTTGACGAATTAGAATAAACTCTTGAATCATACACAAAACTCTGATTATTAAATCAGAATATCAACTTCCTATTTCCAGACTGTCAAGATATTGAGTTTTTTTCTGATCATGAGTATAGAACCTGGACATAATTTCAGAACCCTTCTCTGGTTTCGCTCTTCCTCCATAGACATACAGATACTACCAGTACCGGCGGAAGGGCCGGGCGAGCCGGGCGACCGCCTTGGACGCCAAATTTTAGGGGAGTTTGGGGGGGGGGCGCCAAAATTCTTCCTAAATTTATATTATTGTAAACAGTGAACTAAAAATTAACTTTTTCATAAATTATGTAGCAACATTGGTTACTACCTCATGCCATAGGCCTCACACTTTATAACAACTCCGGTTTCTTCTTGAATCTCCTATAAAGGAAATCATTTCATTGAATGTGATGTTCTGTGTGAGCTTGACACGGATACTTTAATTAAAGACTTTGAGAGAAAAAGGCACGAAAACGTAACTTTACTCAGCATTGTAAACAAGTCAAAGGACAATTTGCATTAAAACTGTATAAAGATATAAAATTATATTACTGGTTGTATTATTTGTGTTACGAAATCTTTGTACAATGCTGTTACAAAATATATATGTTCTTTTGTTCATATATGTGTTCTCTTTCGCAGTTAACAAGGTTGTTTATGTATATATCTGTAAATAAAAGCTGTATCGCATCATCAATCTTAATTTTATATAAATCGTTCTTCCTTGAATCGTTCTGTAAATTTCTAATCAGTGACGTAGAATATTCTGCATGCTCATGTGTAAATAATTGTTTCGTATATCGTTAACCAAAACATACTCTGCGTATTTAACTGACAAAAGTTAAGATTTTACTCAGTTTGATAATTGATTATTATAGTTATATATTTCAAGGAGTTATCCTTTAAAAGCAGCTATCTGTAAGGTAGCATAGCAAATTTAAAGTCAGTAATACCATTGGGTTGTAGGGGGGAGCCATATGGATTCTTTGCCCCGGTGATATTTTCCCCTTCCGCCGGCCCTGGATACTACATTGAAAATTTCCACGGAATAGTTCAAAGCGTCATTTAAGCCAAAGATTCACCCACCCCATATCAATGCCTTCTAATAAATACGAATAACTGTGATCAAATGGTGTATGTGCACTTATTACCTTCAACTCAACAATCAACGTCTTAAATTTTTGTGTCTTGGTGTGAGGGGTATGGTAAATGTGAGACTTGAATGTGTGAGTGGAACGCAGTTAATGACGAAACCGTGCCGCAGTTATTGTGAAGGTCTTAGGGACGGCAGGTCAGGACGGTAAACATGGTGAATCACTCGGCGCTGACTCAAACTGGTTGCTGGCCGGTCATGGCGGGCATCTAGTCTGCCCCGTGTGCAGTCAACAGCAAACACACAGCCGCGGCGGAGTGGCCGAGCGCGCTGAGGCGCCTTGCCGCGGAGCGCGCTGATGCTCGCCGTCGGAGGTTCGAGTCCTCCCTCGGACATGTGTGTGTGTGTGTGTGTGTGTGTGTGTGTGTGTGTGTGTGTGTGTGTGTGGGTGGGTGTGTGTGTGTGTCTGTCTGTCGTTCGTAGCATAAGTTAGTTCAAGTAGTTTGTAAGCCTAGGGACAGATAACCGCAGCAGTTAAGTTCCTTATATTTACAAACATTTGGAGCAAACACACGCGACAAACTGGGAGGAAACAACAAACTTTAGGTGCCCGTAATGTAATTATTTAGTCATTTGGTATTTATTTGTTCACAGTCTTTTGCATTCTTATTGGTTGAATTAATCAGACGACAGCAGCACCGAAAGTGCCATTTGCCTGAAATGATACAAAGTAAATTAAACTCTATCTAGATAACACACCGCTGCGACTGTTAAAATTCTTTGCTAAGGACTCACGATCGGTTTCGCAAATTACATTTGCATCATCAGGTGCTTATTTCATTCAGGTCTAAACCATATGTTACTTTGACTATAAACTATCTGATCCCCATCGTTATTCTAGAGTTGTAACCAACTTGCCCATAAAACCATCTATAAAATCCCTTTTGTCCACAAAGTGGGGCTCCGTCAAACATGTATTAAAAATCGTGTAAAAACCATACCTAACAGCTATTGGAAAACGACTTTCACTGGTATCAATATACGGCTGGGGACCATGAATGTGCATATTTGGAAACATTCTAAAGCGAAAGCAAATGTGTTTTTTTAACACAAAGTTACGTTTTTTTAAATGGACACCCTATATGTTTTCTTCAGCAATCCATAGTATGACAAATCACATAAACAATGGCGTTGATTGCATCGCAATCCCGAGAAATTGCGACGCAAAGTTGACGCTTGAAAAATCCGAAATGCACTGCTAGCGCACGTCCTGAGACTCAGGCGAGAACCCTATGCTGCTCACGACGTGCGCTAGCGGCGCGTTTCGCGTATTTCAAGCGTCAACTTCGCCTCGCAATATCTCGGGATGTAATTGGAATATTGCGATGCAATCAACGCCATTGTTTATGTGATTTGTCATGCTATGGATTGCTGAAGAAAAAATACAGGGTGTCCATTTAAAAAAACCACATAAGTTTGTGTTAAAAGAAACACATTTGCTATCGTTTTAGAATGTTTATAAATGTGTACATTCATGGGCCCCAGCCGTACATTGATACCCGTGAAAGTCGTTTTCCAATATCTGTTATTGTTCCAGAGATATTTTGGGTGGACACGATAGCTGGGACACCCTAGCTATCCGATCGCTATAAAACCGTGCCTAAAGCCTTCCCCGGGTAGACATTAGTAACTGTACAAATTTCTGGCTCTTTATGTCTTGTGGTTGAGACGTGATAAACGTACACCGAACAGACATTCACATTTATAGATATAGATTTTCAAGCAATACGAGAAAACTGGTAGATTTTTTGCTTTGGCTGATACGTATGTTTTCCAGTGTTAAATTACTGAAATGTGTCAGAATCATCCGAAAGTCTGCTGAATTGTGAAAAGTGTGTGTCAGGGGAGACAGTGGCGTTTGTTCCGAGAGCAGGAGCAGCAGGTGAACACCCCCCAGCACAGCACAGCACAGCCCAGCGTTGGCCGCTCCCAGCCGCCCACACCACACCCCGCGAGAGCGCGCCGGCCCCCTCGCCTTTCCCCTTTGGCGGCGCCGCCTTCGCGTGGGCGGTGCAGTGAGCGCGCGCCATCAATAATAATTCCCGCCCTGCGCCAGGCCGCGGACTCGTTTTACTACGCGCCACCGGCTCTCTAGCGCCACAGCGTAAACACGGCGGCGCGCCGTCTTTCTCCGCTGCCGACTTACAGGTGCAGATCAGCGAACTCCGCACTGCCGTTGCGGACCTTGAGTCCACATGTCCTTCCTGTGCTGTCCTCATCTTCGAGGAAAGATCTGCATCCGGGATGGGCAGATGCACTAATTGGAGCGCGGGCGCCCGCGAGCGCTCACGCTGCTTGACCGCGGGCACCGACAGCAACGACCTCCCCATGCACCTGCCTGCTAACATTAGCCTTTGTTGCAGCGAACGCGCGAAGACTCGCCTGTTCGCTTCGCGTCATTATCGCTGTCCAAGCCTGTTTAGCGTTCGTTCAGTTCAAATGTTTGTAAATCTATCGGACCAAACTGCGTGGTCATCAGTCCGTAGCTTACAAACTACTTAAACCTAGGTAAACTAACCTACGGACAAACACACACACCCATGCCCCAGGGAGGACTCGAACCTCCACGGCTAGCAACCGCACGCTCCGCAGCGAGAAGCTTTAGAGCGCTCGCTTAGCGTTCGTGTTAGGACAAACTTAGTTGAAAGTGTTCAAATATTTGTAAATCTAAAAGATTTAACTCTTGTGGTAATGAGTTCCTTCGCTCACAAACTACTTTAAGCCAGATAATTCTGACGTCTTTCCAGAAGGATGGTTTTTCGTTCGGTTTTTTTTTTTTTTTTTTTGTTAATTTTTTTTTATTTTTTATTTTTTTTATTTTTATGTGACAACTGCCCACAGTACTATATAGGCCAGACAGGAAGAAGTTTCACAGTAAGATACCGGGAACATATGGATGCTGTCCGGACAAATAATTACGATGAATCAACTTTTGCATCACATCTCAAAGACCCTGGTCACCCAGCCACATAAATTACAGACAACCTGCAGCTACTACACACTGTCAACAAAGGAACTAAAATGAGCCTTTCTAAATATGTTAAATGAAATACTTAGAAGCAAAAAGTAATTATGTGAAATAAATTCAACTTTATCAAAAACTATTCACAATATAAAATAATGAAATATACACTGATGAAAATCGACATATCATAGTAACTCATCTTGCATTCACATTCAATTTTTGACAATTATTGTCGCGGCGGAGCGCATTGAGGCGCTATGCAACGATGTGCGAGGCCGTTCCCCGTCGAGGGTTCGAATCCCCCCCACGGGCATGGATGTTTGTGCCGTCTTTAGTATAAGCTAGTTCGTAAGTCGTTTGTAAGTTTTAGGGACTGATGACCCCGTAGTTAAGTCCCATAAGCTCTACAAACATTTCAACTTTTTTTCTCTCTTACTATTAAAGTAAATTGTTCCCTTTCGTCGCAAGACACTTTGTCCAACATCGGACTGTCATTTTAATGTAAATCATTGACATACAAATACTAACAATCATTGTTTTAGCACGTTATTCTACGGTAATCACATTTGAAGATCGACATTCCGAAGCAAGGTATGAGTTAACGCTTTACTTTGGGTGTGTAAGTACTTACACGTCAGTTTTATTTTTACTATTCAGAAGCATATGGATGGCTTTATAATAAAAATGTCACATCTAACATGTAAAACTAGTGTTTTTATTTTTACTTCGTTCCAGAAGGACGGCCTATTATGCCGAGACTAAAGATGCAATTCGTGTAAAATCAACGTTACTTACAACGACTTACGAACTAGCTTATACTAAAGACGGCACAAACATCCATGCCCGAGGGGGGATTCGAACCCTCGACGGGGAACGGCCTTGCACATCGTGGCATAGCGCCTCAATACGCTCCGCTGCGACAATCATAGTCAAAAATTGAATGTGAATGCAAGAAGAGTTACTATGATATGTCGATTTTCATCAGTGTATATTTCATTATTTTGTATTGTGAATAGTTTTTGATATAGTTGAATTTATTTCACATAATTACTTTTTGCTTCTAAGTATTTCATTTAACATATTTAGAAAGGTATTTTTTTCAAGGTCTGTTTGTTTGATAAGAATAAGGAAGGCTCATTTTAGTTCCTTTGTTGACAGTGTGTAGTAGCTGCAGGTTGTCTGTAATTTATGTGGCTGGGTGACCAGGGTCTTTGAGATGTGATGCAAAAGTTGATTCATCGTAATTATTTGTCCGTACAGCATCCATATGTTCCCGGTATCTTACTGTGAAACCTCTTCCTGTTTGGCCTATATAGTACTGTGGGCAGTTGTCACATATGAGTCTGTAAACCCCTGACCTGGGGTGACATTGGGTATTGGTTATATTGCTGTGAATGATGTCTTGCAGCAGTTTACTGTTGCTACTGAAGGATACCTATTTTACATCCATTCTTGAGGCAAAGGTTGGCGATCTGGTATGAGATTTTTCGTATACACGGGATACAGGCAAATGTTAGTGTTTATTCTAGTGTGTCTCATTCAGGAACTGTCCATTCTTTTTTCTTGTGTCTGAGTTTTTTTGATAAGAGCTGCAGGTTCACAAATGGTGTCTGTTTATTCTATACTTAAATTAAAAAACAACAAACAAAGCACAGAAACGTTCTAATGCTTTACATAACAATAAACTAACGCCGAAACTTCTCTAAAGACCAACTGTTAACAATTTCTCTATTACATTGTCAGGGGTATAATTAGTGTACTGATACTGCACCCTAACAATTGGACATACAAGATAGCTCGTAATTTATTAAACTTTTCGTACTTCAGACACTGTAAATGGAAAATTATTTACCCTATGGGTACTCCACTTAACACGAATTATGTTCCGACTTTGCGCAGCTGGAGAGTATCATAAAAGTTTTTCAGTTACCACTCATGAAACTGACAGCAGAAATTGTATTCTGTAGTAGTCGATGCCCGTTTGCCGAGAACGTGAGAACAAATTCCCAGTGCAAGACGTAAGGAGCAGCGTGTGGTTTGAGTCGTGTGACAGAGCAGCAACCTGCGGTTTGCACAGCACACGTTTTCGCAGCTCATTCTTTGTGTTCCTAAGTGACAGAGCAGGAGGAAACAACTCGCCCTTACGTAACTGTGAGCTGTTGCGCTTCGTGACTGAAGGGATTACCTCGTTCTGCAGAAGAGTTCTCTCGTTCTGTCCGCAGTCTTGCGTAATTCTCTCTGTAGGCTCACGTGAAATACTGTTAATCCAATTCGTGTACTCGCATCTTCATTTTATAGTATCGCCATATATACACCTTGTTTCCCTCTTTCTATTCCAAGGAGCATTTAAATTTTAAATCCAAAGAGGAAACGTGCAACTAAAATTGATTTGTACGGCGACCACAGCCTTCTGGGAGACAGGGTAAGCTAATTGTTGTTTGTGGTTTTAGATGAAGTAGTGTTACGGTAAATATGTAAAGAGCATAAAATGCGCATTCTAATCTAGATATAATTCATTTATCTGATCATGAAGATTTATGAACACAACGAACATGACAACTCATAAAAATTAAATTAGGACTTACAAATATTTCTCCTGCCTTGCTTTCCTTTCGTGAATTCCTTTTTTCCCAAATGAGACCTCACCCTTTCGATTTCGTTACTTACTTTCTACCCAGTCATGCATCAAATAGCCATCTAAGAGGCTATCGATTAGCCGGCCGCGGTGGCCTAGGGGATTGAGGCGCTCCAGTCACGGTCTGCACGGCCACTACGGTCGGGGGTTCGAATCCCCCCTCGGGCATGGATATTTGTGCCGTCCTTAGTCTTAGGTAGTTAATAAGTAGTTTATAAGCTTAGGGACTGATGACCCCGTAGTTAAGTCCCATAAGTTCTACAAACATTTGAACATTTGGCTATCGATTATTTTAATTATGTAATATATTTCTTCTGTCTTGATGGCGAGGACATCCTAATTACTATGCGTACATCAACTTATTTATTTATTCGGATCACAAACAAATACAATACATGACAAATACCATCACAGGTTCACGAAGAAAGAATTATACTACTGTTGACCACGATCATGCATCTTCACTTACTTTTCGTGTAACAAGCATAAGATCTTCAGTTTTGTAACATCCAGGGCGTAGTTGATACGTCTGTAGGTGAACCACGGCTCTTGATATCCGTAGCGAAGTACAGTTTCTTAAGGCTAATTTGTACCTTCCAACTGCAGAACAATGACGGCTTGAGTACCCTCCAAACGATCCAATTCTGCCCATGCCAGGTGCGCAGGCTTCCGATCGGAGATTCCAGATGGAGTTATTAACAAGTCGAGACATTCGCAGTTATTTCATTTCTATGGTTGCTGATATTTTCAAGGCAGAAGTTGTCATGAGGAATCCTCTTCTTGATCTAAACCATGTAATTGCTTGAACGTTTCCATGTTACACATGGTTTTCTGTTTATGTTTCATATCAGGAATTCACTAGCTCAGTTCAAACATATCATATAATGTATACGAACTGAAGTTGACTAATCCATGACCTACAAACAGGTTTGTTTCTCAATATAGTCGCCCAATGCGCCAATGTATTTGTCGAGCGTGTAAACAGGTCGTCATTCACACGACGCAGAAGTAGGCATCTACTGTCTCGATCGGTTTATAACCACCGCATGAACCATGTAGCTCTTTTCTTTTCCTTCCTGTAGTATACTTCGCGAAGCTCATTTTACATCGTAAGTCATAAAGCAAACGAGAAAGGCCTGACCTCGAAACTTACAATGCACAAAGAACTTTAGATCTGCGTCCCCTTGGAATTTCCTTGTTGTTGTACGGCAGATTCCGCACGATGTGAACTGCGCAGGTAGTTGAATCTTTCCGTATACTGTCCATACAAGATCCAACTGTCAGTAATGTGTGACATTTCATATCTTTGCCGGTTCCACTGGTGTTTTGAAACTTGTTTTTTCACCGTATCGAAGTCTGTAATTCACGTTAACTTTTACAGTTGCGCCAATGGTAAGATATCCTATCCTCTCCATCGTTTAAATTGGTTGCAAAGTATTTATTCTAATTAAAGACGTTCAGTGGTTACTACGCTAGTGGAGCCTATATGAATAAATGTCAACACCTGTGGATCAATAAAAAGTGTACAAAAGTAGAGGCATTTTCCACCGTTTATTCAATTCATGTGCCAATCTTTTTCCTTCATCCTCCTTTGTCCATCGCCTTCTACTCCATTCTGTCCACGTCGGTCTGGTTTCCATACAGATCAGTCCATGTGACGTCACACATCATGAACAATGTGTTCTACAATAATACAATTTTCGACGAGCGTAGAGTGGAATAACAGGAAACTGTATGCGAAATGTGTTCCGAATATACCTGGTAGTAAATACGTATTAAACTACAACAAACTGTGTAATATGGCTAATTTTTATTTGTGTGTATCGTCATATCACCTGAAGTATGTATCGTACTATGATATAATTTCGAATGTTCATTCAGTGGTATGTGCCTAAACCGTCTGTAAAATATCTCGGAATAACAATTATTGGTCTAGAAGCAATCGAGGATGCATAGGCATCTGACCAAGCAAATTTATTATGAACCTTTGACATCAGAGCCTGACTTCGTGTGATACTGATGAACTGAAAAATTACTCTGCTAATTCAAATAACCAAAGTTCTTTGTCAGCTGATGTGGACGTTCCTACTGTAACTGATGTACTACAATATGGCGCTACTGACTGTGTAACAGTATCCGATATCAAATGTTTGTAGAGCTTATGGGACTTAACTACGGGGTCATCAGTCCCTAAACTTACAAACTACTTATGAACTAGTTTATACTAAAAACGGCACAAACATCCACGCCCGAGGGGGGATTGGAACCACCCACAGGGAACGGCCTCGCATCGTACCATAGCGCCTCAATGCGCTCGGCCGCTCCGCCGCGGCTATCTGATATCAATCTACCATACCTGTGATTTCAAATACTGACAATGACAATAATGTACCTTCTCGTACTTACATTGTAAACACCCTGTGCTCGTTGAAAACTGATGATTCGATAACGTGCTTTTTGCATTGAATTTATCCTACCAGTGCTGCTCAAAAATCGGTATCTTTATTCATGTGGAATTGGAGCAGAATAACAGTATATAGCACCGGCCCAAGAAAACGTTCTTGGGGAACACTCGCCGCTGTTGTTCGTACCGTCGAGATCCTGTGTCCTAAACAAACACGAAAGTTATTCCAGCGAAGTAACTCTCGATGAGCTAAACGAATGTTGTAGGGTGCCCTTGATCGTGGAACTTGTTAAGTAACCCTCTCTGCCATACACTGTTAAAAGCGTTGGTTACATCCATAAAGATAAAGCACAGTATTCCTCATCATTGAACGCTAGCGTGACTTATCCACCACCCGGATGAACTGGAGCTTCGTTGAGTGTTCTCAGATATCTTAATCGCGCACGTGAGGAATATAAATCGGCAACTGACTCTCGCTATTCGTCGTCTAACAACTCTTGCTGAACTACGTGAGCAGGTCGTGTAGGCGAGAAATAATGTATTCCAAGACACTGAAGCCATTTGTCTGGCCGAATGGATGCCAGAATCAGCGCCTGCATTGTCGCCCATGAAGGCTGCACCATTAATTATTATGGGTGGTTGTACGTTCTACATCTACATGGGATACTCCGCAAACCACATTTAAATGCCTGGCAGAGGATTCATCGAACCAGCTTTATACTATTTTATTTCCCATTCCATTCTCGAATAGCGCGCGGGAAGAAAGAACACCTGAATCTCTCCGTTAGAGCTCTGATTTCTCGTATTTTATTCTGATGATCATTTATACCTATGTAAGTGGGAGTCAGCAATATACTTTCGCATTCGGAGGGGAATGTAGACCACGCCGCAGCGATAAGCGCCGTTGTTGTAATGATTCCCATCTCAGATCCTTTATCATTTCCGTAACGCTATCTCCCCTGTATAGTGACAATACAAAAAGAGTGGCCCTTCTTTGAACTCTTTCTATGTCCTCCGTCAAACCCACCTGATAAGGGTCCCACACTGGGCGGCAATACTCCAAAAAATGACGGAGAAGCGTAGTGTATGCAGTCTCTTCAGTAGTTCTGTTGCATGTTTTAATGGATTTGTCAATAAACCGCAGTCTCTGCTTCGCCTTTCCTCATGACACTATCTACGTGTTCTTTCCAGTTTAAGTCTGAAGTAACAGTAATTCCTAGGTAATTAGTGGAGTTTAGTGCCTTCACTTTTGATTTATTTATGTTCTAAACGAAGTTTTACGGCTTTCTTTTCGTACTCATGTGGACGTCTTCACACTTCTCATTATTTATAGTCAATTTCCAAGTTTTACACTGTACTGATATTTTATTCAGATAGTTCTGTAGTTGGTTATGATCTTCAGATGATTTTATTAGACGGTAAATGATGGCGTCATCTGCAAACAACCTAAGAGAGCTACTTAGATTTTCCCCTAAATCGTTTATGTAAATAAGGTAACAGCAGAGGACCAATGACACTACCCTCGGGAACGCCCGATATCACCTCTGTTTTAGTCGATGCTTTACCATCGATTACTACAAACTGCGTCCTCTCTGACAGGAAATCCCCTATCCAGTCGCAAATTTGGGGCGATATACCATAACCACGCAATTTGATTAAAAGCCGTTTGTGAGGTACGGTGTCAAAAGCCTTCTGAAATTCAAGAAATACGGAATCGATTTGCGAACCCTTGTCGATAGCACTAGATCATTAATCAAGATCTTGTACTTTAGCATAGCTTGATTTGCAAATGCAGTCGTTTGATGTACTAGTCATGCACTGTTGCCACAATTAATCTTGGAAAATTCTAAGAGGGGCGTACATGATCATCTTAATAAAATAGGAGAGATCAGATCCAAAACGGAAAGATCCAGGTGTTTCAGTTTCGTCGCTCGCTTTTAGAGAATGGAACGATAGTCGGTTCGATGAACTCTCCTCCATGCACTTAAATGTCATTAGCGGACTATTTATGTAGATGTGGAAGCAGAATTTTTATTTCCGGCAGTAGCGTAAAAGGTGAGATAGAAAGACAGAGAGGGCGGAAAGGGTGTTGTATTGTGTGATGGTGGTAGGGATGGGGGGAGGGAGGGAGAGAGAGAGAGAGAGAGAGAGAGAGGGAGGGATAGAGGTTGGAGAAGGGGAGGGGGCTGAGAGGGAGAAACGGGGGAGGGAGGAAGAGAAGAAATGAATCAGTCGGACGTTCAGGCTCTGCATTGGTCTCCGGCTCTGTAGGAGTGACTTGTTGAGATGCGTTGCCGTGGTGACGCAGTCTCTGGGAGGAAGCGGCGGAAGGCCCGGCAGCTGACGTGCCTGGTGCCATTAGTGTAACGGCCTGGTCATTAGTGCGCCGCATATCGGGTAAATACTCGCGTCCGCTCATGGCGCTGCCCGCTGCCCGCTGCCCGACTTCCCACAGCCTCCCCAAGCGCTAGACTCGTCGCAATCCAGTTTCCAACAATTTTGTAGATAAACACTGGGCAATGGCCGCTTGCCGCATTAAAGAATGCAATTTTTCACCCCTGCACTTGATGTGCAGTTTAGGGCCTTCCCGGGGTCTGATGCTTTCCGAATGTTCTCGTCTGTCTTTGTGGACGAAGCCTCCATACTGAACACCCAACAGGTATAGGTAAAGTCAAAAGTCGTAGTACGCTCATTTATTTCAAAACCTTTGCAGGAGTTGGGAAACCGGAATATTCCAGAAAGGTATTGGTGGGGTTATCCGTCCTTTATGGCAAGTGTCGAAAATGGGCTCCATCTTTAAATCAACCATCTTGAACATTGCAAGGTAGACACGGCCAACCGATTCAGTTGCAATTTGGCTGGTCGCTTATGTACAACCTGAAAAGGACTAATATATTTTGACTATAGAGAACAGCATAGAGTGCAATAATTTATTTTATTCAACTAGTTTGGGTCTTCTTTTTTACCATCTTCAGGAATTTTAGCTCCATCGATGTTGCGGAGCTGGCAGGTAACTAGGAGCTTTCCAGTGCGTCACTGAACGCTTCCAGTTACCGGCCGCTCCGCGCGTGCGTCTCTGGAAGGCTTCCAGTTACCTGCCAGCTCCGCAACATCGATGGAGCTAAAATTCCTGAAGATGGGCTAAAAGAAGACCGAAACTAGTCGAATAAAATATATTATTGCACTCTAGACTGTTCTCTATATATAAATTTAAATAAGATTGCTGTTGCCCAAGGAAAAAAATACAATCATTTTTCCAAAAATATGTAATATATTTTGGTTCAACACTCCCCCCACCTTCCGACAAAAAAAGAAGCGCGCCGCTGCCTGCCGTCGGAGATTCGAGTCCTCCCTAGGGGATGGGTGTATTTGTTGTCCTTAGCATAAGTTAGTGTAAGTAGTTTGTATGCCTAGGAACTGATGACCAGAGTAGTTAAGTCCCATAGATTTACAAACATTTGAACAACACTCCCCCACTCCGTTTTTGAGAAAATCACGTGTACATGTTATGACGTGCAATCGACTCAACAAAGACGGCATCGATAGATAGTTGTAAACATAACATTTTTCATCATCATCTATGGGGTCCGAAACGCATACTTTTCCAGGAATCGAGAGAAGAAACTCTTACAACAGCCGCCTATGTAGCTACATGGTAAACGATTTTCGCAGAGACGGCCGATAGCTTACTGTCTGCGAAGCGCAGATCCCGGGTCCGAATATCTAGGATACTGTACGGTTTTCATTTCTTCAAACTGTAGTTTTTCGTATGCGAATTCGTCCGAATAGAAGAGTTAATAAGGTAAGTAAATCAATAAGGAATAATAATAAGTTCGACAAACAAATGTCCCAAATGACGTGAATTAGTAACGAATTAAACTTTTAAGCCCTATCACAAGAGTAAAATTCCATTTAAATGCTGCGAATTCATTACGAGAGACCACAGACAGCCAACGGCGCGATGCTTTGTCTCGAAGGTTTATATGATGAGTACCATCCATCTAGTTGGAAGGGCCGTTGTAAAGTAACCACGAAGAACATTTTAGTTGTTTACTATCCAAATTACTTTAAGAACATTATGTGCCTACCTTGTTATCATTCCTTACTTATTTACTTACCTTATTAACTCTCCTATCTCCGCGAATTCGGATTCTATAAACTACAATTTAAAGAAACGAAAACCGTACAGTTTCCCCTAGATTCGAAGCCGGGTTTTCGAATTTCCAGGCAGTTACCTTTCCCGTTGCGCTATCAAGTACATAGGTGGCAGTTGTAAAAGTTTCTTCTCTCGATACCTGGAAAAGTACGCATTCCCGAACCCCACACATGCGGATGCAAAATATTCTACTTACTATTATCTATCGATTCTGTCGATTTTGAGTCGATTGCTCGTCATAACCTTTAGGGGTGACTTTTTAAAAACAGGGCTGAGGGGTGTGGACTCATAATATCTCAGAGTCCTTCGTTTGAGGTTGAGGTTGACCCTTCTAAGACTTTTTTTTTAATTTTAGGTTATTTATTTATTTATTTTTAATGTAAAGGAGGTCGTGGAATATATCACATGGCATCAGTGTTTTTCTCAGAAGCAAATTCGGCAAACAGATTCCTACTAGAGAGTTATGGTTAAAAAAATCATATATGGTTAATGGGCCCTGTTGGTTCTGTTCAGTATGGGTCCCACAACTTGAGCAGTATTCTAGAATGAATCTTATGAGTGTTTTGTAGGCAAATATCCTTTGTACAATTTACGTTTTTCTAGTATCCCACTGGTGCATCCAGGTCTACTACCTGCTTTATCCGTCTCAGACTTACTATGGATGACAAATTTGTTCAGACTGAAGTCTACCAACAACAACAAAACCCTGCACACATTTCAGTCAGATGAAACTGGATAGGAGTTCTGCCTTATGCAAAACACCTTTTTGTTTTATTTTTATCACCCAAATAATTTTAACACTTATTTTGAAATCTTCTTTGGGTTATTGCTTTAATTTATGAAGTTATTTTACATGGTACAGTGTTTTGGATTGTACAGACTTTTGGATAAAGTGTTTACTATTGAAAATTTACATTCAACCTAATTTTCAGTTATAAACACTTTTCCAAATGTCTCTAAAATAAACTGTAACACGTAAAATATTTGAGAAATTAAAGGTAAAAACCCACAGAAGCTGGCACAATAAGTGCCGAAATATGTTTGTGTGATAAAAATAAAACACAAAATACGTCCAGTTTAGTTTATGAAGCACGGAAACAAGAAGATCTGCACCATCACGGCATGAAATAACCGTGGAATACATCTGTACTAGCAAAAAACCTTTCTGACTAAATATGCAACAGTCATCACTCCGTAAACTTACAAACCACTTAAACTTACCCTAATGACAACACACATACACACACCCATTCCCGAGGAAGGACTCGAAACTCTGGAGGGAGCGGCCACCCAGTCCGTAGCATGACGCCTTAGACCTCGCGGCTACTCCCGCACGGCTCTCTACTAACGTAATTACGTATTGTTCATGCGAGCCACACTGCTAGTAATAACGCCGAGTCTTTCGTAACAGAAGTCGGAGATCTCGGTGTTGCTGTGGGAATAATACAAGTGTTGACGTCAACACCTGGGTGGACGATCAAGAGTAAATGGGCTCCTTATCTGATGCTTTCGCAATATCTACTCGCCGTTTCATTCTTGTACAAGCAAACGAAGTAGCAGATACACAGGTGTTTCTTCTCTCTCTCTCTCTCTCTTTTTTCTTTTATATTTTTTCTCTCATTGTTGTCTCTGAGTGACTTGTATATTACCTCCTCCTTAGTGTTTCCACATACCGTCACATACAATAAAGAACATTTCATTACCCAGCGTGAGTCACATAAGGCGTTCCAAAACTTTTATTACATGAACGGTTATAAAAATATAAATGCCTTTTTATAACGTTTTTGCTGCTGGTAAGAACTCAGATATTTTTGAAATTGTTTTTAATGGAAACTTCAATGACTGCATTTGATATCTGTTGAGAAGACAATCACAATGATATACCTTTTGTTTATAATGATGCTGAAATCAGCCCTAAAAAATCGGGAAATTTACTACAGTTGGTGAGCAAAGTTGTTGGAAAAGGCTTTAGCGGGGCAAAAACCAGCACGCGGAGCTCCCTTGCTGCAGTGTATCATAACGTCAACACATTCGACTGTGTACTTGACTGCACTGCATGCCGCTCACCTGTGCTTCAAGATTTCTCCGTGCACATATGTACACCAATGACGAACGGTTGGAAGTACTACTTTTATTGGATGACTGTAAAAGAAATGGCGTCAAAACAGTATACCAGTACAGTGCCATCTATCCGGATCACTAATGTCCGTCATTAATTATTATCGCTAGTGCGGTCAGGCTACTTGAAAGTAAACAAAAAAAAATATATAAATAAATAAATGAGGCTAATGAATCAGCCTAGTTATAAAGGACACATTGTTAAGAAACTTTGAATCAGCCAGCCGAATGTAAGTCGGATCTTGCGTCGACAGAAATTTTACCGGTGTCATCTGTCACTACAGAAGGCCCTCCACGACCATGTTTTCGAACGTCGTACAGAATTTTGTCAGTTTGTTCTTCAGCAGCTGAGAGACCTCCCTACGTTTTTCCAACGTGTGCTCTTTACCGCTGGAGCAATATTTACTAACGACGCTAATGTGAATTTGCATAACATGCCCTGCTGAGCAGCCGAAAATCCACTCTGGCTTCGTCAGGTGCATAGAACGCATGCTTTCTTAGGGTCATTCTTCCGGTTCTTCTATAACAGGTACAACTGAGTATTCAGAAGTATATGTGACTGCAACACTAGGATTGCCCAGCTCATTCGTACCTTGATACAACCAAATAATGATGAGAAATTTCCTGGAAGAAATGTAGGTCGTAATTTAATTGAAAAATATCTTGCAAGGTGCTTCCATTTGACTCTTCTTGATATCTCTGTTCGGGGAGCAATCAAAGATGTAGACACCATACATCGACAAATCAAAAGTGCATGCTGTACCATCTCATTCTCTGCGGTTATAACTGTTTATATTCTTTTCGAACGTCGATTGCACGCTATGAACAGTTTGACACGTGCTTAAATAAAGGATAAACTTATGTGTTTGTAAGACAAATGTTGAAATGTTTGTGAACTTAAGGGACCAAATTTCTGAGGTCATCGGACCCTAGACTTACAAACATCTTAAACTAACTTACGTTAAAGTCAAGACATTCACCTATGCCCGAGAGGGGACTCGAAGCCCCGTCGAGGCCAACCTATTTGTAAGAAGAATATCATGTTATCTGATTTGGGTAGTTACCATTTCATTGTTGCTAAATTGTTTATTTCAATTTCGAGCCGGCCGCGGTGGCCGAGGTGACTGAGGCGCTCCAGTCACGGTCAGCACGGCCACTACGGTCGGGGGTTCGAATCCCCCCTCGGGCATGGATATTTGTGCCGTCCTAGTTCGTAAGTAGTTCATAAATAGTTTGTAAGTTTAGGGACTGATGACCCCGTAGTTAAGTCCCATAAGCTTAACAAACATTTGAACATTTGATCAATTTCGTGTGTGCGATTTTCTACTGCATGTAAAATTAGTCGAGAGCGTGTATTGCACGTATTTGTTACGACGTTAAATTCAACATGATACGATTATTCATTTAGAGGAATATTTATTTTTCGGATACAGGTGGTTACCAAACTATATCTATCTATAAAGCAGACTGTCCGCACATTTGTGTGTACGTATTGCATACAAAACTACAGTTTTGTTCAAATCTTTATGAAATTTTGCACACGTAAGCTTCAATCCATGAGGACGGTCGCTGTATGTGTAAGGATCACGTACAACACACAGTTAACGAGATATGACCTCATAAACAATTAGATGTGAGAAAAACTGCTGCATTACGCGACAATGTTGCGCATTTTCTCCTAAACCACCGGATCGATTTCAACAAAATTTGGTACACGTCTTATCGTGGGGTACCAATTTTTAATGGCATGAACCACATACGACACATGGTTCAGGAGATACAGCGTCATAAACAATAGAAGTTGCAAGAAACTGCCACATAATGCGACTAGATTTTATGAATACAGTATATGAGAACGAGATTACTTGGCGACTAGCAACAAACTTTAAACATATTTTCAAACCTTTATTGAACTATTTCTCGCTGACAACCATAGAAAAATTATGAAAAGAGAAAAGTTTCTCGCTTACTACTTTTCAGCTGTTTATGGACTAAAACTACGGGATTCGTTATGACGTTACAGTTTATAATATCTCCACTACAAATTGTACCCGCAGGACATTTTACAGACAGTATACACACATACAGCTGAATGTACCTTATAAATTGCATCACAGTACCACACGTAGTTCATGAGATATGTGCACAAAAACAGTAACGTTCAGGGAAAACCACCCCATCACGCGCCAAGTTTTAGTCTATATCTTCTTTACTACTAATTGTATTCCCCACAGATTTTACAAACATACAGAACTTATACAAATGAATATATACCTGGAAAATTATACAGTTGTACAATATATAATTCAGTAAATATGATATCGTACGAATTTTATATTTCATCTGTATTTTGACTACTATATTTCTTTGTCTGGATACTACCCGACCGTAGTGGCCGTGCTGACCGTGACTGGAGCGCCTGAGTCACCTCGGCCACCGCGGTCGGCGATCTTGTAGAGGAGAGAATTGTCCAGAACTATGCTCTCTTATGTTTTTGTTTTTCCATCCCTCTATCGTTTCAGAGATATCTGCAAAAATAACAGCGATTTTGGGGTGTCTGTGCGTAACGTGTTCCCTGTTTTTAAGACGAACCGTTCAACCGATCAGCACCAAATTTTACAAACATGATTGTAGGCCGCCAGAGACCAGAACCTCTCTTTTTCAAATTTTTCGGACAAAAAATACGTTAGTAATACAAAAAAATAAGTTTGTAATGTAATTTTAATTGCAAATAAACCGTTCATCTGACGCGAAAATTGAATAACCGAATTTGTAGAGGAGAAAATTCTCTACCGCTTTGTTCCCTTATTTTTATTTTTATTTATTTATTTATTCATATCTCGTATCGTTTGAGAGATATTTACAAGAATAACGGAGTTTTGACATTCTGCATCGAATTAACGAAAACCAGCCGTTCGCAGATGTCACGTGACATTCCTCGCCCCGAACTCTGTGGCATACGCCATCTTGCGTTGCGTATTTGATGATTTTCTTATTGTAACTTACACGTTGTAATTTCAAAGCAATGGCGCACTGAAGAAGTAACAAAGACACGTCGTTCTTCGTAGGATAAATGATAATATAATGTGTAAAAATGCCATATTAGCATCAGTTTACAACAGCCATCAATAGTATGAGATTAAAGAACGTAACTTTTTTATTGTTAGCTGTAGCGTAGTGGTCAATGTGTTCGACTGTGACGCTGAAGGTCAGTGGTTCGGAACCCGCCACTCTATAATTCTTTTTCCTAAAAGGGTTTTAGACAATCTTATTAATTGATTTTTATTATTTAGATTATTATTTTGGTCCAAAATGTTTACAAAAACGTATAAAACTACAAATCTAAAGTGGGCCGTAAAACACGTCAGTGCGATTTTTTTATTTTATCTTGTACTTTGAATGGTAAATATTTAGTGAGAGAGATGATATCGCAAATTGAACAAATACTGTAAAATATGCATACAAGAAGAAGTGCCCATGTTTACGAGTAGCCCGGAGTTGGTCGCCCTGGCTGCGCGCAGTACGGCGTGTCGCGTGGGGATCCCCTGCCGGCGCGGCCGGTATGCATCCCTGCGGACGCGCGCGCCGGCAGCGTGACGTCACCGCAGCGGGCCTGGTGAGGTGACCGGCACTTTCTTGCCGGACCGCTCCGCGTGCAAAAACAAGCCGGCAGCGGCACGACAGCAGGTCGTCCGCGGCCCGCCGTACGCTCAGTCACCAGACGGGGCCGCCGCTTCCGCTCTTCACCTACATTCTCTGCTACACACGAGAATCTGCACTGCTTCCTGCCTTTTCGCGTCGCCTGTAACATTCATATTGTTTGGAGGACCTTAGCATAAATGTTATTATGTTTCAGGCTATTTTTGCGATTTTGGTTTTTAGTGAGCCTCGAATCACGTATAGTGGATTGTTACGCGCAATCCGTGATGTGACCTCTTACGGGAGGCATTTGAAAGGTCCGTGCAAAGCACGAGAGATGGCACCACCGGTGACGCCGTCAAAAAAAAAAATGTTCAAATGTTTGTAAATCTATCGGACCAAACTGCGTGGTCATCAGTCCGTAGCTTACAAACTACTTAAACCTAGGTAAACTAACCTAAGGACAAACACACACACCCATGCCCCAGGGAGGTCTCGAACCTCCACGGTGAGCAACCGCGCGCTCCGCAGCGAGACGCTTTAGACCGCTCGACTACTCCACCGCGGCGGTGACGCCGTCATTTACCGTCTAGTAAAAATCATCTGAAGATCACAACCAACTGCACAACGATCTGAATAAGATATCATTATGGTGTAAAAATTGACAATTGACTCTAAATAATGAGAAGTATAAAGTCGTCACTTAACATAAATCAATCGACAGTGAAGGCCGCAAACTGCACAAAATAAATGTTCAAATGTTTGTATAGCTTATGGGACTTAACTACGGGGTCATCAGTCCCTAAACTTACAAACTACTTATAAACTAACTAATTCTAAGGACGGCACAAATGTCCATGCCCGAGGGGGCATTCGAACCCCCGACCGTAGCGACCCCGTGCAGACCGTGACTGGAGCACCTCAGTCCCCTCGGCCACCGCGGCCGGCTCCACAAAATACCTAGGAATTACAATTACTGGAAAGAACACGTAGATAATGTCTTGGGAAAGGCGAACCAGAGACTGCGTTTTATTGGCAGAACCCTTAAAAAATGCAACAGAACTACAAAAGAAACTTTATACACTACGCTTGTCCGTCCATTTTTGGAATATTGCTGCCCAGTTTGGGATCCTTATCAGGTGGGTTTGACGGAGGACATCGAAAGAGTCCAAAGAAGGGCAGCTCGTTTCGTGTTGTCACGATACAGGGGAGACAGCTTTACGGAAATGATACAGGACCTGGGATGGCAATCATTACAACAACGACCCTTATCGCTGCGGCGTGGGCTACTTACGAAAGTCCAATCGCCAACATTCTCCTCCGCATGCAAAAAGATATTGTTGACTGCCACTTACATAGGTAGAAATGTTCAAAAGAATAAAATACGTGAAATCAGAGCTCGAACGGAGAGATTCAGGTGTTCTTTCTCATTCGAGAATTGAATGGAAGAAAAATAGTACAGTATAAACGTCGTTCATCGAACCCTCTACCAGGCACTTAAATGTGATTTGCAGAGCAGTGACGTAACTATAGGGGGGGATGATGGGGATAGAACCCCCCCACCCCAAGAAACCACTCCCAAAAATATATATATATATATATATATATATATATATATGTATAACAGCAATATGGTAAAGGTAAAGATTGAAAACTTGGGGTGTTTTACCTTTCATCTTTCATTGGATGGGAGTGAATTAGTTTCTTCAATGGGAGTGGTAGATGGTAGTTTGTCTGGAAACTAACTAAAATTTTGCTCCTCAAGCAGATCTATCCCGCCCCCCCCAAAGCCAAGTCCTAGTTACGCCACTGTTGCAGAGTATCCCATGTAGATGCGTATCGAGGTCATATTTACCAAGTAGCATCTTTGGAAAGAACGCACACCAAGTTTCAGTCTATTTCTTTCTGTTTGGCATACGTGTGAATCAAGGAAGTCGAGAGATTATCAAAGAATGGACTAAAAAGAATATCGTATCTTGATTAAACATTACTTTATGAAAGGCAAAACGCCTCGGGAGACTAAATAAAAGCTTGATAAACATTATGGTGACTCTGCAAGTTCTATTAAAACAGTATATAAGTGGTTTCAAAGTTTTCGGAGTGGCCATATGGGCACAAGTGACAAGAACGTTCTCGACGCCCTGTGGAGTTTACGACTCCAGAAATCATTGATAAAATCCGTGATATGGTGATGGATGGCAGAAGAGTTAAGGTGAGTGAGATTGTTAGTGCTGCAGGGTTAAGAATCACATCCGACTCATGGTTCATAAGATATGACGTCATACAAAATAGGAATCGCAAAAATCTGACACAATCTCGGGCATCTCGAATGAACGGGTACAGAATATTTTGCATAAAAATTTGGACATGAGAATGCTATCTGCAAGATGGGTGCCGCGATTGCTCACCCTTGACCAAAAACGGAATCGTGTGTGAAGTGTTGCAAGGAAAGTTTGCAGCTGTTCAGGTCATTTCGTCACTGTGGATGAAACATGGATACATTACTATACTCCTGAGACGAAAGAACAATGTAAACAAGGGGTTACCAAGGGAGAATCTGCACCAAAAAAGGCGAAGACCAGTCCTTCGGCCGGAAAGGTTACGGCGACTGTCTTTTCGTATTCGCAATCAATAATCCTCATCGACTATCTGGAACAGGGTAACACTTTTACAGGTGCGTATTATTCATCGTTATTGGACAGTTTGAAAACCGATCTGGTAGAAAAACGTCGGCGATTGGCCCAAAATAAATAAATAAAAAATAAAATATAAAAAATCGCCTTTTCATCACTACAATGTACCAGCACACACCTCAGCAGTTGTGGTCGCAAAATTATTGGAAATAGGATTCCAATTCGTTTCACATCCACCATATTCTTCAGACTTGGCTCTCTCTCTCTCTTTCTCTCTCTCTCTCTCTCTCTATGTGTATGTGTGTGTGTGTGTGTGTGTGTGTGTGTGTGTGTGTACAGAGTGAATCACGTAAGAAATAACACCTCTTTTATTTGGTAAACGATTTTAGCAGCTTACTTTTTCTTTAATGGAACCGCTTACTTTTATAGCTGCATTCGATAGATCTTGAGAAGACAATTACAGTGACACAGCGCTTTTTAATGTTGACGTTGAAACTTGTCGTACAATGAATTGGAGTAACGTCCTAGAATTCGAGGACACGGTGGCCTGAATCGGCATTAGAAGGGCAAACACCGCCAAGCAGAGCTCTCGTGCTACGTAGCGTCAGAATGTCAGCACATTTGCCTGTCGACTTGTCTGCACATCCTCTGCGTGCAGACGTGTACACGAGTAAGGAGAAGTTATCTTTTTATGCTGAATGTAGAAGAAATGCCGTGCCAACATTACAGCGGTATCTATCCGGATCACACACCACGTCGGAACTCTTCCGGGATTCGGGGCACTACCGCGTATAATGAGTGGTATTGGGCAAAGCCACTACTTCTGTAGTCTGTGGGTGTGTTGAGAATTGTCGTGTGGAAAGATGGAGGCGTGCAAGGGTAGCTCTTGCGGCCGCGCTTGTCGCTGTGTCCGAGTGGCGCAGCGGTCAGCTCGACTGCCTAGTAAGCGAGAGGACCTGCGTTCGATTCCCGGCTCGGCACATATTTTCAGCTTTCCCCATGCATTTAATTTAGTGCACACTGGCAGCTAACGCCTGAAAATTGTTCGTATCTCTAAAGTATTTATTGGTTTTCAAAAGGTTCTCCCCGTTGTTCTGTTCTCACAGTGGTCTCCTTTGTTTGGAGCCTACGAGCAGTCATCCGCTGTAGCGCAGCAGGCCAGTGTAAGCAGCTGCTAGTTGCGCTATTTGTGGGCGGGTCTTGCGCATGCGTGACTCTAGCTCCCGTAGAGCCTTGCAGAAGCACCTCCAGCTCGTCCGTCAGTCTGGCGACACTTACTGCCGGCCACGACGCATTTCTACCTTCTTACGTGCTGTGCTACTCCGCTGCTGCTGTGGCAAATGCTGGGGAGCCTCTATGCAGCTGTTCGCAACTATAATAAAGATTGTAAGTCAGACCTGAAGTCTTGATGGAGGTATGCAGCCATGATTATCAATATAACTGCAATTAATAATAAAAAGAAGCTGATAGGCCGCTGACGAAAAAAACGTCCAGATGGTGATAGGCCCTTTATCGTACTTGTGCTTAAGCGTTTCAGGCAAAGCCCATCTTCAGAACACCACGAAAGAAACTCGACAAACTTTAAAAGCATGAAATGGCTATTTAATAAAGGCCACCTCTAAATCAGCAGTGACATTAATATACATGGTATATCAATACGTCGAGTACTGTTACTTTACTGGTATTATACTACTGCATTATAGATGGCCTTTATTTAATGGTCACTTCATGCATTTATAATTTGTCTAGTTTCTTTCATGCTGCTCCAAAGATGCAGTTTACCTGAATCGCCTAAGCACAATTATAATAAAGAATCTATCGCTATCTGTATGTCTTTCTTGCCAGCAGCCAATCAGCTTTTTCAAATTCATTCTAATTACTATAAAACCTGCATACCATTCGTGGTAATATTACCTCCATTTTATTTCACCCTATGTATGTCTTACAACTTAACCAGCCCATTAGATTTCTACGACTAAAAGTGCTATAAGAATAATGTCAAAGCTAATATGCAGAAAAAATTAGTTTCCAGCTTTTGCGATGAAAATGTGTTCCATCGAATTTTTGTGTTGTAAATACAAAATACGTCAGGAGTAAAATATAAGGAACAAAATGTTTCATTAAACTTGTAGAAGAGCAAATGGCAGTTATAAAACGTGTGAAACGGGTGCAGTGGTTGGGAAGCGAGTATGACAGGTTTGTAGCCTTTCCCAAATGCTATTCAATCTGTACAGTGAGTAAGCTGTAAAGGAAATGTTCAAATGTTTGTAGAGCTTATGGGACTTAACTACGGGGTCATCAGTCCCTAAACTTACAAACTACTTATGAACTAACTAATACTAAGGACGGCACAAATATCCATGCCCGAGGGGGGGATTCGAACCCCCGACCGTAGTGGCCGTGCAGACCGTCACTGGAGCGCTTCAGTTCTCTCGGCCACCGCGGCCGACAAGTTGTAAAGGAATGCAAGGACAAATTTGGAGAAGCAATTAAACTTCAGAGTGAAAAAAAAAAATGTTTTGCGCTTTGCCGACGACATCGTAATTCTGCCATAGAAAGCAGAGTACCTGCAAGAGCAGTTGAACGAAATGGACAGTCTCTTGAAAGGAAGATATAATATGAACGTTAACAAGAGCAAATCAAGGGTCGAAGTGAAGAAGATGAAAATGTAGAATGGCTTTAGGAAGAAAACTATTTATGAAGAAGCGAAATTTGTTGACATCGAAAATTAATTTAAATGTTAGAAACTCTTTTATGAAAGCATTTGTCTGGAGTGTAGCGTTGTATGGGAATAAAATGTGGACGATAAGGAGTTCAGACAAAAAGATGATAGAAGTTTTTGAAATTTGGTGCTACAGGAGATGAAGATAAGATGGGAAGATCACATAAATAATGAGGAGCTGCTCATCAGAATTGGGGAGAAAAGAAATTTCTAGCATATCTTGGGTAAGAGGAGGGATAGATTGGTGGGACACATTCTGAGAAATCAAGGAATCGTTAGTTTAGCATAAGAGGGAAGTGTGTGGAATAAAAATAGTAGAGGGAGACCGAGTGACGAAGAGAGTAAGCAAACTGAAATGGATGTAGATTGCCGTTGTTCTTCAGAGCTGAAGAGGTTTGCACAGGACAGGATAGCATGGAGAGCTACATCAAACCAGTCTCGGGACTTAAGATTACAACAACAACAACAACATGGTGAAGAGTTTCTGTTTACCTTACAGTGAGGAGGGGTTGCGATATAAATGGAATGTTGCCTGTATACATCAACTTTGAACGCGATTGTGCGTGACGCAGGAGCGTAGATTGGGGGTAGGATCCAAACCAAGCCACATCCACGTTTTCTTTTATTTTTTTTTTATTTTTATTTATTTTTTTATTTATTTATTTATTTTTCCAACTATGCAATCAGTGTTCCAGTTTTAAATGCCGATGCAGAGTCGGGGACACAACATTTCGACTATTTCTGATCATTTGACGGATAAATTAACGACTTTAAGGATTTCGCCACGTGTCTTGTATGAATGGTTAACTCTCGGTAGGCGGCCATTTTTTAAAGCCGGTGACAGGGAGGGGAGGCGGCAGTGAATGTGATTCCTAGAAGCGTCGGCGGCTGCGGCGGCGTGTGTTGTCCAGGCGACACTCAATTAACTGCCAGCAGGCGCGTGCGTATCTGACTGGGCAGCGCTCCAGCGCTTTCTACTTATGTAAACGCCTCCGCCCGGCCGTTGCACGCCACACACACACACACACAGAGAGAGAAGACTGTCTCTTTCAAACAAGAAGTTCCGAGACTGTTCTCAGAACACACATCAAAAGAGTGAAACATTACCCACCAAACAAAACCTTTACTGTATCCTTCACTATGATGGAATGTGAGGTTAAACGTAGCATTAATTTGTATTGAAATATGAATACTAGATTTTGTGGGTCAACTGAAGCACGGGATACCACATAGTGGCGTATTGTGTTTTCTGGTTCGAAACATTGATAATATATCTTCTGTAATGAATATGTCATTACTTCAATTGATAGTTTTTGTTCACCTACCCGACACCCTTGTTCTAACTGAAAAAAAAAAAAAAAAAACACTATCATTGAAATCTCGATCGTTCGTAATAGCAAAATGTTCAAATGTTTGTTAAGCTTAGGGGACATAACTACGGGCTCAGTCCCTGAACTTACAAAATACTTATGAACTAGCTTATACTAACGACGGCACAAATATCCATGGCCGACGGGGGATTCGAACCCCCGACCGTAGTGGCCGTGCAGTCCGTGACTGGAGCGCCTCAGTCCCCTCGGCCACCACGGCCGGCTTGTAATAGCAGTTGCAATTGCTTGGCAGAACACTGTGCCGGAGGAATTTTTCTTTGTGCGTAGTAGGAAGTTCTAATTTATGACGATTCTTACAATCAAGAAAGCACTAAGGCGTCTTGCTGCGTTGCACTCGGCCGTTCGCCGCCGGGGTTCAGGTCCTTCCTCGGGCATGGATATTTGTGTTATCCTTAGCATTAAATTAGTTTAAGTTAGTGTCAGTATGAAACTTCCTGGCAGATTAAAATTGTGTGCCGGAACCGGCATTCGAACCTGGGACCTTTGCCTTTCGCGGGCAAGCGCTCTACCGTCTGAGCTATCCCGGTTCGCTTCACCGGGCCGTCCTCACAACTTTACTTTTGCCAGAACCTCGCCTCCTACTTTCCAATATCTTAGGTTGTCTCCACCATATCCTTTCTTCTAGAAGTGCTAGTTCTGCAAGGTTCGCAGGAAAACTTCAATGAATTTTGGAAAGTAGGAGGCGAGGTACTGGCAGAAGTAAAAGTTGTGAGAACGGACCGTGAAGCGTGCCGGAATAGCTCAGACGGTGCAGCGCTTGTCCGCCAAAGGCAAAGGTCTTAAGTTCGAATCCCGGTTTCGGCACACAATTTTAATCTGACAGGAACTTTCATATCAGCGCACACTCCGCTGCAGAGTGAAAGTTTCATGCTAGTGTAAGTAGTTTATAAGCCTAGGTACTGATGACCAACGTAGTTAAGGCCCTTAGATTTACAAACATTTCAATATTTGATCCAACTACATTTATTTATAAAATAGCGCCGTTACCGGTTTCAAACCTGACGGTTCATCATCAGACGACCGCGTAGTGTGCGGCTGCTGCCCGCCGAAGGTTCGAGTTCTCCCTTGGGCTTTGGTGTGCGTGTTGTCCTTAGCATTAGTTATTACAAGAAGTGTGAAAATCTAGAGACTGATGACCACTAAAGTTTGGCCGCATAGCTTTAGAAACATTTGAATATTTCTTGTCATTCTGTAAATAAATAGCATAATTAGGCTACTTGCTGTTTTTTCCCGATTCTAAGGATCGTCCTGTATTTTAATGTCAAAATATCACTTTTCCACAAAATAGCATTTATTTTACCTACATCTACATTAATATTCTGCAAATGACATTTAAGTGCATGAGTTTTGTTTTGGAATAATGTTTCCCGCGTTTTTATTACTATTTTTTGTTTTGTTTTGTTTTGTATGTTATGACTGAAAACAAACTAGTGGTATCGAGTCCTTCAGTATTACCACTTACTTTTTTCTTTACTTTCTCAGCTATGTGACTCCAATATCCATGATTGTAATTGCAGGATTCCTCATATGAGCCTATAATGTGGTAACATTTTTAGCTACAACCTCAAGCCTAAACGTAGCATAAATATACATAGACAAACTTGCTCTCTACAATAACTCTAAAAGTACGAAGTTCTGTATCGCACGTTATCACTCTTTACAAGAAAATTAATTGAATTCTTCTCTCTATTTTTTATCTCCAGAGTCCCAAGGAACTTGTATGTTGTCAAAGTGTATGAGGTATTCTGCATGGTGTGTTACAGCAGATCCATGCAGTGTCTTTCAGTTCACCATTTTTACTCATTCATTCTGAAAGCACAGGGTGGGGATACGGCTTACAGCCCTCTTCTATTCACACTTTCTTAACACATTTTACTATTATATTCACGTTTAAAGATATCTTAAGCGATATCAAGAGAACATGCATAGTGGCAGGCACAGTGATAGGAATTGGTTTTTCTGAAGTTGTTGTTGTTGTTATCTGCAGTCCAAAGACTGGTTTGATGCAGCTCTCCACGCTACCCTGTCTTGTGCAAGTCTCTTCATCCGATAATACGTTCGGCAACCAAAATCCTTTTGAATCTGCTTACTATATTCATTCCTCGGTCTCCCTCTATGGTTTTTACCCCACACGCTTCTTTCTAATGCTAAAATCCAATAAATCCCTTTTCTTGAGGATACCCTATTGTGCAGCAAACTTATTCAATAAAGACTTGCATGAAATGGAGGTCCGCAACCTACGAAGAATGCTGTTCACGATTTAATTTAACAACAACTGGTGTATTTTTCCCGTTCTTGAATGGCAATCCTATTTAACTCCGGCTTAATTACTTGTTGGTCAGGAGATATGTATGTTTTAGATAGATGGGGGCTATAGGCAAATTCGTTTTCGTTTACTGAGAATTCAAGGAGAGAAATTTTTTGAATCATATCAACATAGGTCCAACAGAAACGATTTTATGGCACACAAATGTGCTGTAAAACTGTTTTGGTGCGTTAAATAAGAGAAAAATAGCTATTCGATATGTGTAAGATCATTAAAAAAGAGAGAAGAAAGTGTTAAAGTGATGACATAAAGATGGAAGCAGAAAAGATACCTGAATATTAATAGTTGCTGGTGCCCAGTTGGCAACGTAACGATGGTAATCGTAATATATAGTGAGGCAATGTGTTTGTTTGTTTGTGTGTGTGTGGGGGGGGGGAGGGAGGGGGGGGGGAGGGGTTGCCGCGGTGGAGTGGCCGAGCAGTCTAAGGCGCCTTGTTACATAGCGCGCAGTCGCTTACCGTCGTAGGTTCGAGTCCTCCCTTGGGCATGGGTGTGTGTGTTGTCCTTAGTGTAAATTATTTCAAGTAGTTTGTAAGTCTAGAGATTGATAACCATAGCTGTTTCGTCCAATAGGTTTACAAACATTTATATGTGTGTGTGTGTGTTTGTGTGTGTATGTTGAATGAGGGGAGAGAATGAGTTAGATCAAGAGAGAGGGAAGGGGACAAGAGAAGGTATAATAAGAGTGTGGAATTAATAAATACCTGCACAACGCCGGGTTTTCGGATACTCTTACATATAGGTCAATGTTGAGACCGAAATTAAGCATCAGTCCAACTGTAGAAGTTTAAGCGCAGCGTTACCTACTGTTATGATTTGTATACGGCGTTGTTTTCACAGCTGAAAAAAATTCCCCTAGGATAGATAGCGGAGGAACAACAGGTACTAGCGATCCACACAGAAAACTTGTAATATTTAGTTCTAGCAAGGGTGATAAAGAGCAGAACAGAATACTCGAAGATTTCTTCATCATTTTTCATCTTTCGGATCGGGAAGCAGGTTATGCTCGTCTGAAGTAAAATATTGTGTGCACAGTATTTAGAAAAGCAGACTCGTCGAATTCCGGTTTCTCGAGAGAACCAGTTTTGGATGTAAACTGATGCTTCCGTAACGCCGCAGTTGAGGCGCTCTGTTACGATGTGCGAGACAGTTCCCCGTCGGGGGTGCGAATTACCTATCGGGCATGAATATTTGTGACGGCTTTAGTATAAGCTAATTCATAAGTAGTTTGTATGTTTAGGGACTGATGACCCCGCAGTTAAGATCCATGAGCTTTACAAACACTGGAACATTTATTGCTTTCGTAATTCGACCGAACAGGTGATATTTACGAATTATGTCTGAGATGGTGCTTCCCAACTACCAAATTTGATAAACGAATACAATCATGACATCACACAATAGAGATTGGATAGGGCTGTTTATGATGTATATCAGTTCTAATTTAGTAGCGTAAACAGAACGAGAGAAGGTGGCGCGAGGGGAAATAACGGACGTGTCTTATCAGTCACGTTTGTCGTGTACACAGCTACGATGCATGGCGTAACACGGAGCGGAACGCCGCGGTCCGTGTTTTCGCATAGCTGCGTGGCAGCGGGCCAGCGCTTCGCAAAGCCGATCAGCGGTCCGGAAAGCGCTTTCTCCGGGCAGTCAGGCAGCACGCCGCGTTCCACGGCGCGACCCTGCATTGTCCCAGCCACACACACGCGCCCGCAAAACACTGTGTTCGCACCCAACATCGACGACGAGCACCGTATTTTGCAACATCACGTGCCGTTAGACTTCGACAGTGATCCTGTTTTCGTTGTGCGGAAACACGCTGTACACGTTATACCGATCTCCGCTAAGAAAAGTTTTCGAAGAAAATACGGCCGTGACCTTGCCGATTTACCGCTCTGATTCCTTGCCTTGAGTCCTCACCGGAAAGCTGAATCAGGAGAGAGGAACTGTATCTCGAGATTTCAAGGCCGTGACGCGGGGCTCGATGGCTCTCTGAGCAAAGATCTCACCCGTAAGCACTGAACAAACATAAATTATCCTGAGGTCGCAAAGAAACGATTTACCCGAGAAACATCAAGAAAGTTGCGTCAGTGGTTTCAGTGCGGTGTCTCAGAGCGTTGGGTGAAAGAGCTCCATATCGAAAACCCGGGCCGGCCGCGGTGGCCGAGGAGACTGAGGCGCTTCAGTCACGGTCTGCACGGCCACTACGGTCGGGGGTTCGAATCCCCCCTCGGGCATGGATATTTGTGCCGTCCTAGTTCGTAAGTAGTTCATACGTAGTTTGTAAGTTTAGGGACTGATGACCCCTTAGTTAAGTCCCATAAGCTTTACAAACATTTGAACATCGAAAACCCGGCGCTGCCCGGGTATTTATTCCAGCCATTTTTCAGGTATATATTCATTTGTATAAGGGCTGTGTGCCTGTAAAATCTCTTTGGAATACAATTAGTAGTAAAGAAGTAACAGATTAAAACTTGGTGCGTGATGGGAAGGTTTTCCATGAACGTTTATTTTTTTTTTTTTTATTTATTGGTTTTTCTGTTCCATAGGACCCAATTGAGGAGTGAGACTCCATGGTCATGGAACAAGTCATGGAAGTGTTTGCGTGCTCATATCTCATGAACTACGTGTCGGAATGTGATACAATTTAGAAGCTACATTCAAGGGTATATATGTATACTGTCTGTAAAATTTCCTGTCGCTACAATTTGTAGTGTTCAAATTATAAATTTTAACGTCATACCGAGAGACGTAGTTTTACTCCATGAACCGCGGAAAAGTAGTAGGCGAGAAACTTTTTTCCTTTCAACATTTTGATACGGTTGTCAGCGAGAGAAAGTTTAATAAAGGTTTCAAATTATGTTTAACGTTTGTTGCAAGTCGCTAAGTACTCTCATTCTCATATAGTGTGTTTATAAAGTCTCGTCGTATTATATAGCATATCTTGCAACTCATATCGCTTATGACGCTGTATTTCCTGAACCATGTGTCGTATGTGGTTCTTACTCTTTCAACAATTGTTACTTCACGCAAGGAATATGTGTACCAAATTTGATTGAAATCGGTCCAATAAGTTTATGAGAAAATGAGCAGCATTATCGCAAAATGCAGCAGTTTTTCGCGCATGTCATTGTTTATGACCTCATATCTCGTGAACTATATATCGTATGTGATTCTTACACTTACGGCAACCGTCCTCATGGATTGAAGCTTACGAGTACAAAATTTCATAAAGATTGGAACAAACCTGTAGATTTTTATGCAACACGTACAAACATACGGACCTCTGCTTTGTATATTAGATATATAAATATAAAAACTGAAGCAAGAAATCAATCAGAATAGAGCAAGCAGTATATCACATCGGCAAGGATCCGATCTGTCCGAGAGGAAAAACGAAAAAAATTGTTTGGGCGACAGCTGACCCGAAGGGAGAAATTGCGATTTGAATCCCGGTCCAGAATGAATTTAAAACTTCGAGATTGAATTTATTTCAGAGCCCTGTAACAGTAGATTTTTGAACATTTCCAATATTCATATTTATATGGTATATTTTGCAGAATACATGTAGCAGAATGCTGTTTGTTTAGTTTGCCCCGTCTATGGTACATTCGGGCCTTTAACAGTATACATTATGAGAATGCTTACATTAGTGTTTTTCAACCTGTGAGTTGCAACCCCCAGGAGGGTCGCAAAGCTTTGCTCAGAGGGCCGCCGTCACAGGAGGAAGTATTTGCACCATTAAATAACCAGGGGTCCAGTAATTAAGAAAAAAGACCGATACCTAAGAAACACATATTTAAAAGTTCGGAGTTCCTTGTGTAATATTCTTATAGAATGTTTTATAATACAGTGTGTTAATGATGGATAAACTCGAAGTCTGAAATCGGTTTACAGGAACCAATCGATTGCTAAAAGAACTTTATGCAATGATTAATTTTGAGAAATTTGATAAAAGATCTACTTCTTTACAAATTGTCTACACAGTGGGATATTTCTTAATAAGCATTATTCGCTTCTGAGTCTTGCCTGAAACGCGAAACAGTCGTTAAGCAAAATATATTTTTCTGTCGGAAATCGTGTATAGGATTATGTGTTGCATTCCGAAAATACACTAGAAAAACTTCGTCCAACAATTTAAAAGAAAGCTGGACAAAAGAAAGAAGATTACATTTGTTTCCTTTGAGATAACATGTTTTATTACTATTCATGAGGTAAGTGGGGGTCGCCAAAAATAAATTTATTTGGTTTAATGATGAGAATTTTATCAGTGGGTTATTCTGATCTTGCGTTTTTCATTTATTGACTCATGCTTTATTTAGGGCTTTATTGTTTATATTTTTAGGTTCTATAAATCATAATTAACGTTATTCTGGAACGGTGTCGCACAATATTTTTACTTGGAAGGGGGTTTTCATATTCGAAAAGGTTGAAAAACACTGTCCTAAACAATACCATATCTTTATTAGTTTCTCCATCACTGGATGGTTGCTGTTGCCGCAACTGTGGTTCAAATTTAATGAAAGTCCAGCTCCAGTTGCAATTATTGGTGCTTTATTTAAGCCCACACTACCGGTTTCGGCCTCTATGTTAGGCCATTTTCAAGTGTGACAGACGTTATGCCGTAGAGAAAGCAACGTCAAGTTGCTTTTTCTACGGCATAACGTCTGTCACACTTGAAAATGGCCTAACATAGAGGCCGAAACCGGTAGTGTGGGCTTAAATAAAGCACCAATAATTGCAAATGGAGCTGGACTTTCATTAAAAAACCATATCTATTCTGCATGTGGGATTCAGTAAATCGATATCTTTTACTTGATTGTAGTAGGTTGCACTTGTGCACCTTAAACAGCTTGTTTGAGATTCTCGTGTAAATTCGTCTATTCCTAGTGTTGCCGACTGATGGGAGGCAAGGTACTTTTTCCTCTCCGCCTCCTCCCTAATATTTTGAAGTACGGGCATTGCCACCCGTCTACCCCCCGTTCCCACAATGTTCAAACACACTATTTCTTGACTCACCATTAGTTGACTGTGATATTGTATTCACATGAAGCTGGCTGGTTGTGAGCATTCAGAATACGATGAAACGTTGGGCGCAAGTATAAAAACGCAATATTATCTGTCAAATGTAGTGCCGTATACAATGAGTTTTGCACCGCCACACCCCCTCCCCTGAAGTTTGAACTCGGCGCCTCTGGGCTAGCTTCTCCGTCACCAGGAAAGTTTCTAGAGGAGGCAGTTGAAACAGTTTGAGGCAAGCAGGCACGAGAAGAGAGCAGCTGCAAAACGGGCACCACTTAGCGACCCGCGGTGGTTTCTGCCACCTGCTCTTGGAACACTTGCCGCTGTTACTCGTGACGATCTCGGCACAGTGGATGTTGACGAATTACCGTACATGCTTGTTGAGCAGGTGGGCTTTGAAGCGACTAAGAAGCCGAGCTGACGAGGCGAAACTGCCCGTAACTGGTGGAAACTGGTTAACTGGAGGGTCGCGTGCTGCGCCCGCCGCACTCGTGGTGCACTGGGGCTCCGGTGCGTATCGCCGAGAGCGCGTGGACAAGCTGTTACAGCCAGGAATCACGGACCATAGCTGTAATACCGACGTCACCGAAAGAGAAGGCCGATGCGCTCTCGTGCAACGTCACGGAGTGTAGGTCGCGGTCTTGTAGCTCAGTGGCTGGCCGCTAGAGCATAGTGGCCCGTGCCCTAGCGGCTAGCCAGTCAGCTACGCGATGGCGACCTACTTTCCGTGACGTCATACGAGAACGCAGTAGCCTTCTCTTTCTCTGGTGTTTGTTATACAAAGCAGCGGCCTGCGTTACAGCTGCAGTTAACGACAGCGTAGCTGTAACGAGCTTTTGTGGAGAAAATATAATGAGGATGCGACCAGCCTTAGCAGCGCCAAAGTATTTTAGGTTACACGGAACACCAACCAAGGGCAAAATTCGCCCGTGTTACAATGAGCTGTAAATCCTGTAAAATGCATTTATTTTAAGTAATTCTGTTTCCAATGTAAGATGGCCGCCAAGAAATACCAGCACGACGCCCCCACCCCCACGTCCACCTCCCCTTATGATGTAGTTCACTAGGGCCTCCTTGAACGCAATTGGCCATCACTTCAGTTTATAATTTCCAGCGCTAGATGTCAATACCACAACGTACTCCGCTCCGCTCCCCCACTGTGGATTTGGGAGGAAAGTCCATCTCTCTGACGCAAGACTCAGTCGGGTGAAGACATTGTCTTGAGCAGCAGCAGTAACGCCGTGCTGTATGTAAGTATTGTTATAAACATTCAAGGGCAGTTCTAAATTCGAACTTCCTAGTAGACACCATCTTGGATTACGTCATAGCTCCAGAAGGGTTGTGTGATCCTATGCTGCCCCTGCTGTTCCGGAACTAGTAGTGATGCCATCTTGATAACGTCATTGTGACTTTATCATATTGATGCCCAGGTGGCTGAAGAGGTGGGAGGACATCTGGCAGCATTGCACTGTTCTCGATTCGTTTCGGTGGTTGTAGGAAGAGTCAATTATGGTAGCATGAAGTGCGAACCCAGGGTAAAATATGCCCTTGGCCATAAAATTTCTATATTTTTTGCAGTTTTTAAAATTGTAATCCTAGAAATGTAAGATATAGTACTTTATGGGAGACAAATAGAAATATACTCACAAACAAAAACTGATATTCATTATCATTTTTTAATAAAAGAGAAATGTACTGGTAATTTTTTGCTGGGCTTAGTGCTTGTAGGACTAGTCGCTTTGAGTTTAGTTGTAGTTACCGTCAGTGACCCATATGAGGATATAAAGGAACCGATATCAGACGGAGAAATGGAGAAATGTGGACAAGAAAAGCTGACAACCAGTCTTCACAGTGAGATATGAGAGGAAGCTGAGAGGTTCGAGGGAACAGTCTTGTTGGTGTTTCATTTTCCTGGACACAGTTATAGAATAGAACGATAGAGAAATATTATGAAAGCGGTTCTATGAACCTGCTGCAAGGGACTCAAATGCAATTTGGAGAGCAAATATGTAGATGTAGAATATGCTGTCTCGATATAAGGAAAGGTAACATAAAAAAGACAGCTACGTAGGGCAAAAAGACAGACAAGTGACCACCAACCATTTTTACTCCAATAACATCAAAGAAACTCTGATGTGGCATGGATGTAAAACCATCAGTCGTCCGTTATGTAAGCCTATTTCGATCCGGGTACTCCACCACGTGCTACACCAGAACAACTTCGTCAATCCGTGCAAGCGGTATGGACAGGGAAACTCGTTTTGTATGATCGCGATATAGGAGTGAGAGTATCACGGAAATGATGCACGAGTTGGGGTGGAAATCATTATAAGAAAGGCGATAATTGTTGCGACGAGATCTGTTTGCGAAATTTCTTTCTCCAACTTTCTCTTCTGAATGCGAACACATTGTTAGCACCCATCTACATCGGGAGACATGATCATCATATTTTATTATGATGATCATGTCTCCCTATGTGTAAATCAGATCGAAAACGGAGAGATTTAGGTGTTCCTTTTTTCCACGAGCTGTTAGAGAATGGAACTATAGAGAAATATCATAAAAGTGGTTCGATGAACCTTGTACTGTGCACTTCAATGTGACTTTCAGAATATCCATGTAGATGTAGATGTAGACAGCTATTCATCAGCAACACATCTGCAGCCTCATGTATTCAATTTTGAGGTTTGTAGCGGTAGTTACAGCCAACAGTGGTGGCGACACTCAATACCTGACAGTAAATGTTCTCACACTTCACTTTTCAATTATGTCAACTTTTGCGACTTCTTCTCTTCCAAATATGTTGGCTGTGATGCGTGGCCTGGATGAAATAATGTTAACGTCCCACGGAGGCACAATATTTACTTATTTTTAATGATTTGGCCCATCATTGTTTACGAGAACAACTGCAACTCTTCGAGGAACAGATTCGTAAAGTATCTTCATAGTTGGCAAGAGAATGTAATCCATTCTTATACGAAAACATCCACACGCTACTCTGTCTCACTGTCTGCTCTAAGACTCCGCATAAGAGTTCAAACATGTTGAGACATGACGATTATCCTGTTCTGCGAGATGTTTAATAATTTTCTGCCGCTGTGCAAAGCATAGCTGACTTTTCTGTCTGCGTGTGTTTTTGTGTGTGTATGGGGGGGGGGGGGAGGGGGCATTATCATTCTACAGTACTGCAGTGTTTTTAGCAATATGTTAGTCACTGTAAAGAATTTCTTGTCCGTTATCCGACCAGTGACGGTAATGATAGAAACAGTTCAATACCTCGATATATATACCTAAATCATGACGAAGCCTCTCCTAGCTTGACTGTAATAAGCAGGTATGTCATAACGTGAGCTTCTTTTGGGATTTTCTGTACATAAACCCGGTTTGCGTTGTCTTCCGTTTTTAAGGGTGCAGGAAGTGCAGCTGCCCCATTTGGTATTACTGTAGTGAGTGAGGAGCTTTGCAGGCGCTTCTGCCGAGGTAGTTTCATGTTGTGTGGCCAGTATCGTTCTCAATACACGTCGGTCGTTTTCCGTTAACTTCGTGTTTCTCGCAGTATTCTTCTTCGCCAGTGATGTTTCGCCTTGCTTCCCCTACATTGCTGCTACCGAGGACACCATGGCTAGTGAAATTTTAAACAGTGCAGCCGTTTTCGTCGCAGATAGTCCCACCTATTGCGCACCAACGAACCACCGAGTTGGCCTCTTCGGAAGTCTGAGACATCGCATATTTCACAGAATAATTTGTGCTGGCCGTTGCAGAACAATTGGTACAATATACTGCAAGATAACGTCTGAGATTTCGCACGTCAAATTCGCACTGCGATCGCGTCTCAGAGTTAATATGTACGCAGTGGTGCCAACTTGCAAAAATATGTGGTATCCTGCACGGTGGTCATATTATTTTGCCCACCCCCTGTACCTCGATTCCTTGATAGTGTTGCATTTTGAATGGCCAGCAGAGTAAGTAAAGGAGACATACGTGGATGTAGAGACGGAGTAACAATGGGTGGCGGAGGTCAGAGAACCGCGGCAGCCGGAAGCGGCAGTGGGCGCGTGCGCCGGCCTTCCGCAGCCCGGCGTCTGGTGGGGGTCGGCGCCGCCCCTCACCTACTGTTTACACGCACCGCCAGCCCAGACACCGACAGCGCACGTGGCCACGTGGGGAAATGCCTTCTCGAAATTTCTTAGACACCAAACGCCCAATCGCAACCCACTCACAACGGGAACACCAAGTATGGTACCAACGGATTTTGAAGGGTCGCAGGTATGTTGTGAGAGATTTCCTCCAGACCATCAACCTAAAAGGATTTATTCCAATGGGCCTTGATTTCTGAGAAAATCGAAATCAAATTCGCAGCAAATTACCACGCGTAACGTGTCTACTTATACATGGCCTATTACTAATCAGAGAGACAGCGTGGTGTAATCGGCTAGGTGCTAGGCTCTAATGCAGAAGACGTGGGTTCGATACCTAGCGGCAGAACATTTTTTAAAAATTGTAATTGTTACTTTTTAAAGTTAAAAAAATTAAAAAAATTATTAGTCACAGACCATAGATGGCCGCGGTGGAGTAGCCGAGCGGTCTAAAGCGTCTCGCTGAGGAGCGCGCGTTTGCTCGCCGAGGAGGTTCGAGTCCTCCCTGGGGCATGGGTGTGTGTGTTGTCCTTCGGTTACTTTAGTTTAAGTACTTTGTAAGCTACGGACTGATGACCACGCAGTTTGGTCCGATAGAATTACAAACATTTGAACCATAGATGACGCAGTTAGAGCGAACAGATTGAGATGGTGGGGTCATGTTACACGCATGGGAGAAGCAAGGTTACCTAACAGACTCATGAGCTCGTCATTGGAGGGTACGAGGAGTCGAGGTAGACCAAGAAGAAAGTTCTTAGATTCGGTGCAGAATGATTTTGAAGTAAAAGGCACAACATCAGACGAGGCATCAATGTTAGCAATGAATAGGGGATCATGGAGGAATTTTATTAGAGGTACTTTGCTCCAGACTGAACGCTGAAAGGCATAATCAGTCTCTAATGATGGTGATGATGATGATGAAGAAAAAGATATAAAGAAAATAAATGTTCAAATGTTTGTTAAGCTTATGGGACTTAACTGCGGGGTTATCAGTCCCTAAACTTACAAACTACTTATGAACTACTTACGAACTAGGACGGCACAAATATCCATGCCCGAGGGGGGATTCGAACCCCCGATCGTAGTGGCCGTGCAGACCGTGACTGGAGCGCCTCAGTCCCCTCGGCCACCGCGGCCGGCGATATAAAGAAAGAAAGAAAAACAAAATAATGAAAAGTGAAACGATTAAAAAAAATAACCAAGAAAATAAAAAAAAAATCTTCCCCTTCAGGTCATTTATTTGTCACTTTTCTTGATTTTTCTTCTTTTATTGTGCATAATTATATGCCTTTATACCCACTCATATGTTAAAGCTAAAGTAAACAGTCAGGATAATAGCAAATAACACAGTAGCAACTGATTATTTTACTTATTGCGCAGTGTTATTTACTCACTGTCGCCATCGTCACTATCTTTAACACCTGTACAAAATTCTGGTTAACAATTGTCATAGAAGCACCGAAAACACAGAACAGAATATTGTAGCACCACGCACATCTAATAAATGCTACTGCTTTACAGACGCAAGATGTTTTCATCGGCGATACTGGAAAACACTGGTCGTTCACATTCAAAAACAATGTTCGGTCGTCAATTAATTGCGACGCAAACCAGGCATATTTAATCATGGTAACGAAGACTGGTGCGCCTAACTGGTGCAACAGTAATGAATGTATTCGAATCGAGTCTTCTCGTGAAACGTTTACATAAGAATTGTTATAAAAATTTATAATTATGGACAATCATCGGACAGGTGTGAAAAGTAATTGTCCCATGTCGGACCTGAACCAGGTCTCCTGCATGGGAGCGTCGCATCTTGCCGATTACTCGACGCTGTATCGCTAAGCGGTAACCGCCATGTACAAGTAGACACGTTACGCGTGGTAATTTGCTGAGAATTTGATTTCGATTTTCTTAGAAATCAAGGCCCATTGGAACAAATCCTTTTTTGCTTCATGGTCTGGAGGAATTCCCTCAAAACATATCTACGACCCATCAAATTCCGTTGGTACCATACTTGGGGTTCCCCTTCTCAGATATTCAATTATTGATATCGATGTAGTTGCATGTTATTTTGGAATTGGGACTGTGGCTGGTCTAGTTTTCATTCCAAATAATTAATCTACTCACAAACAGCCGTAAAGATCATGTTGTTTTATTGAACGATCGGTTTCGGTATTAGACTAATACCATCTTCAGCCTCTAAACAAAATAATATAGTTTCAAATCATATTGCAACTCTAACATCATGCTCTAGATATGTCATGTAAAATATAAAGAACAACAAGTACAAATGTCCCAAAATCGGCATTGAAGCAATGTAATGAGGCCTAATGGATGGTATAATAAAAGCGGTGTTAAAATAAAATGACATTTATAAATAATACACGAATCAAAGTATCTGAAATATATTACTTCTAGAAGCCATTGTGTTGATTGTATATAATATATAACATTACTTCAGTTTCTTTGTGTCCTAAGATATCTTAGGCAGTGGTAGATATGTATAAAAATATTTAAAATGATATAAAAGGATCAAATATACGAAATAATGGTGTAATGGAATACGACTGCTATAATCAGTAGTTGAAAGTAACGATAAAGTGAATTATTTACGGCAGTATATCAGATATAAAATTAGTGAATGGTCATTATAGTAAAAATTGACAGGGTTTACATTAGTGACTAATGAACAGTATTCTTTTGAAGTAAAGTAAACTGAAAACCGTCAAAATAGTAGTTCAGCAATGGTCGTGTAACAATCGGCGACACTTCATGGGTCCTCAGGTAACGATGAATTTGACCTTATCATCATGAATACATATGACTTAGACCACAAATCACTATAACATCAACTGAATTTGAAATTTGAATTATGATTTTTTTCCTCAAAATAGTGAAGTATAGAATATAAAATAGAAAGCCATATGTAGGCAGGATGCTTCCGACATTAAGTTAGTCAATAAAGTATGTGTGGACAAAGTCCAAGTAAAACTATGGAACAAAGGATAAAGTATCAGTCATAATCAACAATGTATGAAATGGGCAACGATCGAATAAATCAGGGTCATTAAATTATGTCGTACTACGAATAGATGGATTTATAGTTGTCAACAAACAGTGTCCATATGTGCATACATAAAAGCACATCTGTCGACTAACGTCATGCAATGATCAGACATGTAAATATATAGTGTAAAACTCGAACTATATACTAGTATATCATATTAGGAGTAGGTGCAGAAGATCTACATGTGGGGCGACGTAGTATATATCTTTGTTTAATCTAAACTTTAGAACATGTAGTACTCTCACTGAAGGAATGACTGCATTCTCTAAAAATATTAAACGCTTAGTGATACAGAGCGATAAATGATATGCCCTAAATAATACACTTGATCGTAACTTTCAACTACGGATTATACCAGTGATAATCCCGTACACCACTATTTCGTATATTTCACCCTCTTATATCTTTTTAAATATTTTTATTCGTATCTACTTCTGTCTAAGATATCTTAGAACAGAAACAAACTGAAGAAATGTTATTTATTACATACAATCAATACCGTTTCTTCCAGAAGTAATATATTTCAGATACTTTGATTCCTGTATTATTTATAAATGTCATTTTATGTTAATACCCCTTTTATTATACCATCCGCTAGGTCTTATTATATTACTTCAATGCCGATTGTCAGGTCATTACTACCCGTTGTTGTTTATATTTTATATGACATATGTAGAGCATGATGTTACAGATACAACTCTGATTTTTAACTTTATTTGTATAGAGAGCTGAAGATGGTATTACTGTAATACCGAAACCTGTCGTTCAATAAAACAACATAAACTTTACGGCTGTTGGTGAATACATTAATTATTTGGAATTAAAATTATTGAAATGGTGGCTGTTCTTTTGGAAACGTACGAAAGAACGGACACCATACCAATAATTGTATATACGCCCCAACAGGCAATTGACAATTTCTGTGCAGATACACAAATGTCCTCGATCTCTTGCTGGCATCAAGTAAAGCCACCGAGTAAGTGGAACGAATGGTCAGCGGGCATTACGATCGTAGTGTGCTATAAGTTGGGGGATTTGAGCAGCAGGAGAAGCGTGCCAAGATAGCCCAATTGGTTAAGACGTCCGCTGGCCGGAAGCGGGAAATCCGAATTCGAATCACGTCCTGCACAAATTGTTAGCTTTACCTTGAATTTATTTCATTGACATGAAACGGTCGACATGTTTAAATATTTTCATTTCATCCCTCAGATATTGCTTAAGGTGACGCAGCGGATAGCCAACCAAAACAGATTAAGCACGAAGTCAGGAAGTCAGAAAGTATGAAAAAAGAAGCAAAATAGTTAATGGTTCATGTACTAGATGCACATCATCTACTAGAGGGCCACAGCCGTGACGTCGTGGTTCAGTGGTAATGGACCGTAATTCAAAAGGTCTGTGTTCAAACCTTCTTTGGTCTAATAAATTTTATTGTTTTTAACAAAATTATTCCGGACATTGACTCTCTGTTTTTGTGCCATTGGCAATTGACTTACTGTAGATAAGTTATAGACTACGACTCATGTAGTAAGAATATATCACCGTCGCAACTAAATGTGATCGGTAGTAAGTGCGAACGAACCTCTCACAGAAATGGAGACAGTAAATAAACGGTTCTGAACTAAGTTAGTCCAAGCTCTCACAGACACTGATCTTCGCTCTCCGAAGTTCTAGGACGTGTTCAGATTTGCTTGGACATATGCAGTATTTGCTGGTGTACATGTTGAACACTTCAAAATTGTTATAAAAACATACGTTTTGACCGAGCTCTGGGAAAACTTTGTGATTGTTCAAAATGTTCAAATGTTTTTAAGGCTTATGGGACTTAACTGCTGGGTCATCAGTTCCTAAACTTACAAACTACTTATGATCTACCTTATACTAAAGACAGCACAAACACGAATATCCGAGGGAGATTCTAACCCCCGACGGTGAACGACCTCGCGCATGGCAGCCTAGAACCTCAATGCTCTCGGCCGCTCCGCTACGGCTATGTGATTATTAAACTATTTCATATATCTATTGCACTTATGTGACAAACTGTTACGTTTGATTACCTCTCTCGGAGTGATCACAATCACTTACATACGATACCTAAACCAGGCTAGAAAACAAATTTGATTCACTAACCAGACATAGCAAGTGCGTCGTTTATCAAATGACGCGCATACTATCACTAATGTCGTGTATGATCAGACATGTTTTACAGTCCAGTATTCAGATTACTTGTCGTCTTGTCATCAAACGTTTTTGGCCCCATTCAAGATCCACATCTTCCGCGACTGCTCCCCCCAGATGTTCGAGTCCTCTCTCGGACATGGATGGGTGTTTTATCCTTAGTGTAAGTTAGTTTAAGTAATTTGTAAGTCTAGGACCAGATGACTTTAGCTGCTTAGTCCTTTAGGTTTACAAACATCTGAAAAAGAGTCTCTTTTCTCGACGGCTATTAAAGCGGTATGGAAGTTACAGCACAACGCAACACAAAATTGAGTACAGTGAGCAGACATGTTAGTACCAGACGGACTGCTGGTAATTTGTAAAGAGCAAAAAACTGAATTACACGGCACGACGGAGAGTTGAACACGGCTCTTCCGTGTCGTAATCCAACAGCACGAACACATTGCCACGATGCACTGGGGTTGCTGCTTCCTCTATATTGCACACCTTTCGCTACAGTAATTTCCATATTCTATTTTGTTTCTTTTTTCACACATAATGCTCGATTGGTTTTCAGTTTGTGATGGGCTACCCACTGCGGCAACTTACCACTACATATGTGCGGAGGGGGTGGGGAGTTTCTCTTGCTAGCAGGCCGAACTACTCTGAGCTTCTGGAATAGCGATATGCACAGATACAGAGGCGGTATTACTGGGCACACAAGGGACAAAAGGTCGGCACATTGGAACAGCTGTCATTACTACCCCTGTGCTGATGTGAAAAGGATGATGACCTGATTATAGTCGCATCTGGGATATTAACAGGTATAGTTTATGTAGTTAGGTGCATAGAATATTCTATTTCGGATATCGTTAGGGAGTTCAGTATTCCGGCATCCACAAATTGAAGAGTGTGTCGAGAAAACTGAATTTCAGTCGTCACATCTCACCACAAACTTTCAGTGGCAGACGGCTTGTTCCTAATACCGAGAACAACAACGCTTTCATATACATGGTGAGGCATTTAAAACTATTTTTAGGAATATCTGTTTTTAGGAAAATTTGGAAGAATAAAAAACGGAGTTTTAAAAAGTTGTTGACCTCGGAGAGGCACATCCACTAACAAAAAGCTCAACCCCCTGAATCATCTTCTGGAATGGTAGGGGGCTGACTTTAAAATCTTAAACAGGAACCACTATTTTTTATAGCAGAGTTGGATTTTCCATGAAAAAATATGTAACTTTTGTTATGTAACGGTTTTTTCCTGACTTGATATATGGCGCTGTAATCGGCAATAATAAAAATGAGTTGGAAGTTATTAAAAAACGACAATATATCGAACAGATATCGGACTCTTGCTCTAGGTTTAACACTAAACATTTTTCCAAAACGTTGCCCAATACTGTGGAAAATCGTTTCAGAAGGAACATTCCTATCAGAGAAGAGATTAGCATACCTTTGACGAGCTTCTTCAACATTTCTATGAGCACCAAAGTAGGAGGAAGTGATATCTGCTCTATCTGTAATCGTTAACATCGTGGAACAGATGTGTTCAGCCCGAATCGTTGAAGTTCAATGAACAGTCTGATCACAGACTGAGAGCATTGTCAAAGTCTGTGTTTCATTTGATTGTGGAAGGCGTAACAGTACAGCTTTATCAAAATATCTGTTCTTTGATTTTCCTAATGTGATGTGTAATATTGCCTTGTTGAGTGATAGGTTTTATCTAAGATGACAACTTTATTTTTAATATTTTTAGTTATACTGACTCCTGTTTGTCTCAACTAGATGTATTTTATTTGATGCATTTTACCATTCAGTTTTAACACCTCTTTATCCATGAAGATGGTCTCTATTGACCGAAACTGGTTGATATATAAGGTTCTTAATAAACAGCCGATGGTTTTTAAAAATGCATTTTATGAAATATATTACGGCTGTTGACACTCGCCTCACTAAAGCATTCCCAAAAATTCTTTTAATAAATCGAAGTCGATCATCCGCCATCCCAACGACTGTCGTTAGATGATCATTCCGTTTCACATCGCCCTGCAAAGTTATCACTAGAGATATTTAATGGACGTAACCATGCCAAGCAGCACTTTTAGACGCACCTGCCATCCCTTACATCATCTAGAAATTTTGTCTATGTCATCTTGCATCCTACTGTACTCATTCAACGACGACACTTTCGCGTACACCACAGCAACATCAGCAAACAGTCGCAGATTGCTACTCACTCCGTTCGTCAGATCATTTATCAAGATATAAAATAATAACGGCCCTATCACACTTCCCTGGGGCACTCTTAACGATACCCTTATTTCTGCCCTTACCAGTACACAATGCGATTCTAATCAGGTCTGTTATTTAAAGTACGCTGCTGCTCAGCGATCACGATACATGTAACCAACAATCAAATTAAGCAGTTAATCATCCTAGAGTAACGTTAAACCAGTACTGTCTCGTTTTCCATGAAAGGTAAGGTCCTACACCCGAAGAGCTAAACGACTGGAAGTTCCCGCGTGCTTGTTTACAGCGACGCCATTCATAAATATCACAGATTTTTGTTCTCTCGTTTGGACATCATTAGTCAGCATACGTAATCAACTGGAGCTCTGACAAAGTGTTCTGCAAGTGAGAGAAGTTCAACACATGCTGAGTATCCGGCCCTAGCTCTCTTCTGTATCTGGTCGGTCGGAAAAGATTGCGCTTAAACCCATATCATCGTCTCTAATGACCACGCTGTCGACGGGTCGTTAAACCCTAAGATTCCTTTTTTAGATTAAACCCATGTTAATGGAATTTCATAGAAATAAGTACCTCGGAATAACTTTTTCTGAAGAATGGAACCAAATGTCAAGACGTTCCTATTTACTGTTCTTCTGTGCGATATATATCCAGTTTTAATGCGAGTTTCCATTGTCTGCATATTTTTCGATAAGATTGCAGCTGCAATCTGTAATAGAAACGTTGGCAACGTCAGTGAAGAATCCTTTTAAGATGCGTTCATCTGACCTACCGGCGTTTAATATAGCACGTCAAAGTTGTACTTTTAAGGCTCATATGAGAAATGCACAGCATTCTCAAGCAAATGATTTAATATGAGACGACAAAAATCTGGAGATGCCTGAAAATTAGGAAAACATAAATGGCTATTGCTATTTGTTTAGAGGTCCTGTAGGAGATTAATTTGTAATCTAACGAAGACAGAAAATTCATTGTTTAATCATTGTTCCAAGCAAGTCATCAGATGGACTTCGTGGTTTTGAACCTCATAAACAGCACTGTCAATATACGAGTAAACTCAGAGATCAATTTCAGAAGTAACAAATCATTTCAGATGTGTTCTAAATAAGTGCTGAGGGTCAACCCAAAAACAAAAAAGCATTAATATAACATGTAAATATCATGTTTCAAAAGCGAACTAAACAAGCTAAAAAAAAAACTATCTATCCCATCTGAAGTTATCGCAGGTTTCTTAGTAACTGATCACTGAATTTTAATGCGGGAGTATATGGCTGACATAACATTCGGATTATCAACTTCTCTGTGTTCGTCCTGAATCACTTAAGGCCATGTATAGGATGCCTCTACCAGTAAATTAAAAAGGGATTTCCTCTTCACTTGGTGTTCAGTCTAAGCTCATTACTCGTTTCCCATTACCTCTACGTCGATAGGGAGTTTAATCGTTCTACATCCTAACAAGGCCCTTTTTAAACCATTTTCCGATTTTAGATACACCATTTTGTTCGAAGTTCTGTTAAAAGCCATCGGTGCGATGTCTCGTAATAGCCTCAAAAGATAGCTCGTGCAATTTGACAGTAGGTAGTTTTTACAAGCAGAGCACAGAAGGAAATATGGAAAAATCGTATGGCATTACGCACTGTGAGACTGCAAGAGGTTGGATAGAAAAGTTATTCACCCTCTCAGTAGTATCAGTGATCTGTCTTAGCCTGATGTAGACAACTTTGATGAGTTAGTGTGTAGATTCTAGCTGAGCGATACTAGTCAGAAATGAAATGTTACGTGATTCTCGGTGTCTCATTTGTACACTACTTACGCACTAATGCGTCATGTCGTTTCGAATACGAAAACTGTCTTCTGCAACGGTCTGCTGCAATTTTCGTGTGTAGAGTCACCGAGCAAAGCACTGGTTGAAACCTCGAACCTGTCATCAGAACGAATTCGTGTCCCACCGACATTCAATTCTTCAAGACTTAAAAAAAAGTATCTGCAGTTGAATTCATAGCGGAATTCCGCTATAGTGACTTAATACATGACGTGTGGCATTTCTTTTTGTGCGTGACTACAGGGTGTGTACCAAATAATCGAGACACGACTGCAATGCACAATTGAGGCACGAAATCTTTGACGACGTTATCTTCATATATGTTATACGTTTTATTCTTCGACGGTTAAAACAAATGATCGGTGAAGTGAGTAATCTCCCAACCTCCAAAGAGGTCAACTCGGTGGTACGGAGTTAGTGGCAGCATCTGGCGAAGATTACTAGCGAGCGAAACCCGAAGTCAACTGATAACGACCAACGAGCACTAAGAACGATTGTGGCCAGAAAATATAAAACACGGCAAAAGTGACTGCAAAGCTAAAAGTAGTTATAAACAAGCCTTACTCTTATGGCGCCTTGCCCACCACTAGGAGCGCTAGTGTCGTTGCAACTGTCCGTCGTTAACAACTTTCACAGCAGTGAGTGTCGCGTCTGTGTATGTTAGACTGCGGTCAAAGGTTTCAGGTGTTTTCAGGTGTACTTTGTGCAGCATCAGAAAATTATCAAACTTCACCCCTGGACAACAAAATCAACATGTCTCAATATAACTGAGCCGTTAGGGCATTTTAGAAGCAGAGAGTGATGACCAAGTTTGCAGCTCCTATATCGATGAAGTAACTGGAGGATGTTTTGGTACAAAAATGGATGACATTCCGTTGGAATCTATAAAGCCGCTTTACGAATCTGTTCCTGGAAGAGTTTCAGCTGTTCTCAAAGCAAATGGTCGACCAACTCCTCACTAATAAATTAAGATTGTGTTTACGTTATGTGTTAATATTCTTTTCCCAACCCTGCAGCTGGCCACACGTGTGTCGATTTCTGCGTGAGGCGAGAACTGGGCTATATGGGGTTTCCTACAAGGGTACCGTAGGTAGCTTAGCTGTCCCAACCAACCGATTCCTGAACAAGGTGTTTACGAACAGAGCCTCCACACTGCCTGTCTCCCCCCAGTCGCTTATCGTTAGTGCTAGTGTTTCATTGTTTCTCTGACAGTGTCATCGCCGATAGCTTTCGCTCTATGTATTTTCGTACGCGATTTCTGTTCTGTGCATTGGACACGGTGGAAGTGATAGCAACAACGAAATGGAATGCTTGTCTTGTCAAGGATGGTCATCGCTACCGTATTTACAAGAAACCTGTACGCAGGACGCAACATGAAGTTCGTGGTCTCATACCTATGGAAAATATAAACATATCTACCTAAGTCCCTATCTTCACGTCATGGCCTCTATAGATGCGTTAAGAATTTTTAGAATGTTTGTAAAAGTTTGAGTGAAACTTAAATAGCGTAGAATAATTACCAATTTTCTGCTAGACTCAAGTATTCTATATGGAACGTTTTTGATACCTGTACCACCTACACAGGTAAATACAGTATAAAAATAATCACGTATGAGCAATCAATTGGTTGCCAGTGATTTGGTTTTTCAGCTTAAGTATTATATTCCAAAAATTACTTCTTCAAAGGTCATTCATACTTGTTATATAGTTCATTTCATAAAGATGAAATTCCAACATCTCATCTATAGGTCTATTGAGCAACGAATTTTATTATCTGTACATATCAAGAAGAACACACTAGATGTCTTTCAGGTGGACGCACCCATTATTGCGCAAATCTTTAGTTCATTGTGGTCAGCGCCTTAAACGGGGGCACCCCGCTCCATCTTTGGCGTCTTAGTTGCTAAACATTTATAACAGATTCGAACAACAGAAATCATGTAATAATTGCTTTTGTATAAGGGGCAACATTGTTATTAAATAATAGCGACGAGATTACGAGAGCAGTCAATTTAAATGTTATCGCTGTAAAACTACGTTATACCTTGTAACTTGTCACGACAGAAGATGAAGATGACAAATAATGTGGCACTTCCTTCCGTCCTGCGTTTGAAATTTTCGGAAAACTCCTGTGCGTTGAGGGAGGGGGGGGGAGGCGAGGCAGCGGCAAGGGGAGCCTCAATTTTTACTGCCGGTTGGGGTCAGTAGGAAACCCCACACTAGGAAACCCCACGATAAGAAGCCCCACGACACCCAGAACTGGGCATCAGGGATCTTCTTGACGTAATTATCCAGTCCCAAACTGTTTTCACAATCTAAATCAGAATATCGATAGCTATCGGTATGAGAGAGTTCATAATGCGTATTAGGCTTGTTTACATCACAAGTAATTACGGATTGATGTGCGGCGCGACTGTGATCACGTGTCCAGGCACGCGGAATAGTGTCGGCCGTTAGGCATGGTGTACACTGCAAGCTCTCTGGAGATGCGCGTCCTTGGCGCGGGGTCGCATCCGGGACGAGCAGGCTAAGCCGTGCCTGAGCCTGACGATGATGGACTCACGCACCGCAACGCAACAACGCACGGCAGGGTCGCAGAGGTGCCGGCCCTGACCCCTCAGCTGCGTCACGCCGTGCTGCCACGCGGGGAGTGTCAGAAGCTGCAAGCCACTGTTTACGTACCGGAGACTTGCTCAGCGCATTCCGCGCCTACAGGTAGAGGTTTACTGGCTGCAGGCGTGTTATTCTTAAATACACCACCTGCAGTTATAAAAAACTAGCTAACAACCCGGCGTTGTCCGCGTATTTATTTATTCCTGCCTTGAGTTAGTACTTCTCCTATCCCTTTTCTCTCTCTGTCCGTCTCCTTTTTTCTAAAAACATGTTATATTTATCGGAGATTACATAAGAAATAAGGCTGTCTTGCACAATGTACAAAATTATACGTGCAATATACAAACAAAGAAAGATAGCAATTAAAATACAAATGGCATATAAAATTCGCACGATCTCATATGTATTGAGTTACATGTTGTACAATTGTATAATTTTTCAGGTGTACATGTTGAATCACCTAACACTTGCACCACAAATATTGCGGAAACAGAAAGTGCGATTGATGTGCGATTTTCACAGAATGGATTGGTAGTCAGGGGCTCGTATTTTTACCCAACAAACAGATTGTAATATTACTTAGAAACTGTATTGTTTATGCAAACATTCAGTTTTTTTAATGGAACAATGGTTGTTTCTATCATGCACTGGAATTTTTGACACCAGCTGTGTACAAAAAATTTTGAGTGACATTTTTATCACGTTTAGTTTGGCAGCTACAACCTTTCAGAGTTTCGGGGGCGGAGGCTGCGATAGTGTAGACGACTGGCCGAGTGGCTAGCCTTGGGGCACCCACTCTCTCATGACCACCAGCCAGTCAGCTACGCTGTCGTAGCCTCCGCCCTCAAAACTTTGAATGGTTGTAGTTGCCAAACTAAACGTGATAAAAATGCCATTCAAAATTCTTTGTACATAGCTGGTGTCAAAAATTCCAGTGTATCATAGAAACAACCATTGTTCCATTTGAAAAATTGTATGTTTGCATAAAAAATACACTTTGTAGGTATTTTAAAAATCTGATTATTGGCTAACAATACGAGTCCTTGACTACCAACCCATTTTGTTAAAACCGCACATCAATCGCAGTTTCTGTTTCCGCAATATTTGCGGTGATTGACCCTGTATATCTCTTTTATTACATCAAACTCGTTTTAAAATTTACCATACTGTTACAACCTACAGGCCGAGGTCATTAAAGAAGTATAATAAATCATAGAGGCACCTTATGATGAGCCCCCAGGGCTGGAATTGCATTGTGTAAAATCAGACACAACTTGTGACTGAAGGTGAATTCATTTTATTTTACTGAAGTGATTGTTATGTATAGAGGTGAGTGACGAACACGAACTTTCCGGGAAGTTTCTGAAGTGGCCTGCGTATTTAGCCACCCGTAAGACGTGTACCACTCCACTGTGTGCCAACAGAAGAGAGAGAGCATAGGTTCTCGTCGAGTTCCGGAGCATCCCGAGGCCTACGAGAAAGACAGGCCCCAGTGCAGTCGCCATGCCATGTAAGCAAGGGAGATCCGAGCCGGCGCGATCGCTAGCCGATTGGTCGGCCGCTGGGGCACTGCCCACTGCGTCATAGCAGGCAGACACGTGGTCAACGAGAAAGACAAGCCCCAGCACAGACGTCATGCGACGTAAGCAGGGTAGTTCCCGTGGCCGGCGAGAAAGATAGGCCTCAGTGCGCACATCATGCGACGTAAGCAAGGTAGTTCCGAGCCGGTGCGATCGCTAGCCAATTGGCCGGCCGCTGAGGCACTGCCCACTGCGTCACAGCAGGCAGCCACGTGGCTAACAGGAAAGACAGGCCCCAGCGCAGACGTCAGGCGACGTAAGCAGGGTAGTTTCCGTGGCCGGCGAGAAAGACAGGCCTCAGTGCGCACATCATGCGACGTAAGCAAGGTAGTTCCTAGCCGGAGCGATCGCTAGCCGATTGGCCGGCCGCTGGGGCACTGCCCACTGCGTCATAGCGGGCAGCCACTGAGCTAGCGATCTCGCCGGCTCGGAACTACCTTGCTTACTTGGCATGATGACTGCGCTGGAGCCTGTCTTTCTCGTTGGCCACGGGAGCGTCCTGAGTGACGTAGCAGTGACGTCACGAAGCAGAGCACGGGTGTGGACAGATGATGGCCGGCGATGCGGCCGCCCTGGGTGACAGCGTGGCGCCGACGCTGTGCGGGGCTGGACCGGTGGGCCCACGCTGTGGCGACTTTCTACCGCCTCGGCAGCCGGCGGCACGCGGTCCGGGCCCGCCTCGCAGGTTGCGCAACCGCGGGTTCTTCCGCAGGGCGTGTGCGTACTGGTCCCTGCAGCTTCCTGCTGACGCCACGCGTGACGCAGTGTGTTACAGCATACCTACTGGCAGCGTAACATGCTCTGGGCACGACCAACTTGTACCAAGAGGTCGATTTTGCGAATCATTGTAGACTGGACCCCTAGGAATGGACTATGGAAAATTTCAAAACCGAAAAGATGTATTCGCCGATAGCGGTCTAGCATAAACTGAATAGAAATCATCATCATCATCATCATCATCATCATCATCATCATTAGAGACTGATTATGCCTTTCAGCGTTCAGTCTGGAGCATAGTACCTCTAATAAAATTCCTCCATGATCCCCTATTCAATGCTAACATTCATGCCTCGTCTGATGTTACGCCTTTTACTACAAAATCATTCTGCGCCGAATCTAAGTACTTTCTTCTTGGTCTACCTCGACTCCTCTTACCCTCCACTGTCGAGCTCATGAATCTCTTAGGTAACCTTGCTTCTCCCATGCGTGTAACATGACCCCACCATCTCAGTCTGTTCGCTCTAACTGCTTCATCTATGGTGTTAATTCCCAGCTTTTCTTTGATTTCCTCATTATGGACACCCTCATGCCATTGTTCCCATCTATTGGTACCTGCAATCATTCTTGCTACTTTCATATCTGTAACCTCTATCTTATGAATAAGGTAACCTGTATCTACCCAACTTTCACTCCCATACAGCAAAGTTGGTCGAAAGATAGAGCGGTGCACCGCTAACTTAGTCTTGGTACTTACTTCCTTCTTGGAGACGAGAGTAGATCTTAGCTGAGCACTCACTGCATTAGCTTTGCTGCACCTCGATTTCAGGTCTTTCACTATGTTGCCATCCTGTGAGAAAATACATCCCAGTTACTTAAAACTGTCTACCTGTCTACCTGAATAGAAATAAGTAACAATATTAATAGTAGAAGAATTTTATTGGGTAGCGAGACAACTTCCGATGGCCGAAATAAAGAAGATGTAAAATTCAGGATGGCTACGAGGAGAAAAGCGTTTCTAAAGAAGCGAAACTTGTTAACATCCAATATAACTCAAATGTTAGGAAGTCCTTTATGAAAGCATTTGTCTGGAGTGTAGCATTGTATATGGCAGTGAAATGTGGACGATAAGGAGTTCAGACAAAAAGATTATAGAACCGTTTGGAATGTGGTGCTACAGACGAATGATGAAGATTAGATGGGTAGATCACGTGACTAATGAGGAGGTGCTTAACCGAATTGGGGAGAAAAGGAGTTTCTGGCATATCCTGACTAAGAGAAGGGATAGATTGATCGGACACATTCTGAGACATCAAGGAATTGTCAACTTAGCATTAGAGGGAAGTGTGTGGGGTAAAAATCGTAGAGGGAGACCGAGGGACGAATACAGTGAGCAGATTCAAAAGGATGTAGGTTGCCGAACATGTTCTCAGATGAAGAGACTTGCACACGACAGGGTAGCGTGGAGAGCTGCATCGAAACAGCTGGCGGACTGAAGACCACAACAACAACATTAATATTTTCACAGGTTTCCAGCCAAGATCGCGTATTTTATTTATGGATGACCTGATCTTGGTATTACTTGCTGTTCAAGACACGTCTTATTAAAATCAATGTGCAACCTATATTTTGTTATCTTCTTTTGTAAAGTCAACAAAGTGAACATTTTCACAACAGCCTGGCGTGGCAGTACGTTATGTATGAAACTCATTGTTCTTTGGGGCGATCTAAATCAATTTACACAGAGAACGTATTGCCACGCCAGGCTGTTGGGAAAATGTTCATTTTATTGACTTTACAAAAGAAGATTACAAATTACAGGTTGCTCATTAATTTTAACCCTTTCAGGTCTTTTTTTATTTTTTTATTTATTTATTTTTTTTCTAGCAAGGAAATTATTTTCAATGCTGTAATACACTTAAGTTAAATTTTCAACAATGTTAGAAGCAAGATTTATGCCATTTTCATTCTAGAACACTGCGTATACTGAAAAACAAGGCTTTTTTACGGACTAAATTAATTAAGTTTGTAGTACCAACTGTTGTACTAAATAAACTGATCGTTCAATAACTACATCGCAAAATAACAACTTCTACTTTCAGTTATACAGTGGAATACAAGTAACCCACAATTTCCGTGTTCTCTTAAGTTCGTAAACTGCTACGCAGTGCAACACTCGCTTCTTAATATTTTTATAGTGATCTTCCGCAGGTGGCAGTAATTGTGCATTACCATTGAGAAAAAATGCTTCTGAACCATCTTAGACACCGTAGAAGTTATGTACACATTTGTAGCCAGAGGGTCCGAAAGGGTTAATAAGACCTGTCTTGAACAGCAAGTAATACCACGTTCAGAAGATGACGTCCGAGAACGTCGAAGCCGGTCACCCATAAATAAAAAACGCGATCTTGGCTGGAAACCTTTGTAAATTGATTTAGATCGCCTCAAAGAACAAAGAGTTCCATACTTAACATTAAAATTTGCATTTCGCCTCTAAACTGGTACAGAACATCGAGTAACATATTTAAACAATTGACTACTACTTCCTTTTCTTCGTGGGTAATTAGAAGAGGGCTATATATGGAAACATAAGTTTTTGCTCATTTACCTGACGAATATGCTATGCTTCGCTGTTCAAAATCGTGAGAGAGCGCAGAATGGGACGCTCCGAGGAACTCACGTACTTCGAACATGATCAGGTGATTGGGTGTCACATGTGTCAGAAATCTTTACGCAAGATTTTCACACTTCTAAACATCCCTAGGTGCACTGTCTCTGATGTCATAGTGGAGTGAAATCATGAAGGCACACGTACAGCACGAAAGCGTACAGGCCGATCTCGTCTCTTGAGTGACAGAAACCACCGACAGTTGAAGAAGGTCGTACAGTGTAATAGGCAGGCATCTATCCAGGCCGTCGCACAGGAATTTCGCACTACATCAGCACCCATTCCAAATACTATTAAAGTTAGGAGGGAGGTGTGAAGACTTGGATTTCATTGTCGACCTGCTGCCCATAAGCCACACATCACGCAGGCCAATGCCAAACGACGCTTTGCTTGGTGCAAGCAGCGTAAACATTGGACGATTTAACAGTCGAAAAACGTTTTGTGGAGTGACGAATCACGGTACACAGTGTGGCGATCTGATGGCAGGGTGTGGCGAATGCCCGGTGTCAGCGTGTATAGTGCCAACAGTAAAATTCGGGGTGGTGGTTTTATGTTGTGGTCGTACTATACATGGAGGGGGCTTGCACCTCTTGTTGTTTCGCGTGGCACTATTACAGTACAGGCCTACATTCATGTTTTAAGCACCGTCTTGCATCCCACTGTTCAAGATCAATTTGGGGATGGCGATTACATCTTTCAACACAATCGAGCACCTGTTCATAATACACGGCCTGTGGTAGAGTACTCAAGCATTAAGTTCCCTGTAACGGACTTGTCTGCACAGAGTCCTGACTTCAATCCTGTAGAACACCTTCGGGATGTTTTGGAACGCCGACTTCGTGCCAGGCCTCACCGACCTACATCGATTCCTCTCCTCAGTGCAGCACTCCGTGAAGAATGGACTGCCATTCCCCAAGAAACCTTCCAGTACCTGACTGAACGTACGCGTGCGAGATTGGAAGCTATCATCAAGGCTAAGGGTGGGCCAACACCATACTGAATTCCACCATTACCGATGGAGAGCGCCACGAACTTGTACGAGGGATATTCCAAAAGTAAAGTCCGGTTAAAACAAAAACATTGGAAATCAAACTTGTTTTATTGACATCCCTTCCGTCTTTCTCAATTTTTTTACATAATCTCCGTACTTATTTAGACATTTGTCATATCGTTCAGCAAGCTTTCCATGTAAACCTAGTACATTGAAGCCATAATTGATCGCAAATTGCGATTTATTTCATTAAAATGAACACTATATATATATATATATATATATATATATATATATATATATATATATATATATATATACGAGGCGCGTCCAGAAAGTAAGTTCCGTTTGGTTATATAAAACGAACGGGTATAGATACAGGAAAAATATTGATTGTACAAAAATCTACAACTGTTAAACTACTTTTCTACATAGCTTCCGAAATTTTGTAGGCAATTGTCATAGCATGGCACAAGGTTTTGTGTGCCTTTTTCATAGAATGTTGCCACCTGTGTATTCGACCATGTGGTAACATGTTCTTTCAGCTCGTCATCATCGTTGAAGTGAAGTGTTTTCCACCAAGGACAGATTTTAGGTGTAAGAAGAGGATTACTGTTTTTTTTTTTTTTTTTTTTTTTTTTTTTTTTTTTTTTTACGATAATGCCTGAACTCACACACCGAATGTGACCAAACAATTCTTACGGAAATTTCAATGGGACCTGTTTGATCATCCTCCATACAGCTCGGACCTCTCTCCTAGCGACTTTCATCTCTTCTCACACCTAAAATCTGTCCTTGGTGGTCAACACTTCAACGACGATAAAGAGCTGTTACCACATGGTTGAATACACAGGCGGCAACCTTCTGTGAAGGATGCATGCAACAACTTGTGGCACGCTATGACAAGTGCCTACAACATTGCGCCATTTGTGTGGAAAAGTAGTTTAAGAGTTGTAGAATTTTGTGCAATAAAACTTTCTTCTGTATCTGTGTACAGTTTCATTTTATTACCAAACGGAACTTACTTTCCTGACAGGCCTGGTATATATATAAGTCCCATAGATTTACAAACATTTTCGAAGCGCGGTTGTTCCCTTCACACTGGGATGCGGAACTCCCCGCACAGCGGCTCCGTCCGTCTTTTTCCTGAGAGCCATCCCGGCGCCCCCGGCTCCGGATCCACAGCCGGAAAGAGTGGGCTGCGGATGCGCGCCGCGCCGTAGTTCCGCCTCTCTGGGAACGCAGAGCCTCGCTGAAGGCAAACGTGTGGCCTGCTCGCTCGCCCCGGAGGAATCGCAAACAGGTGGCAGATGATCCCAGGGTCGCCGAAACCTGTTCTCTGGCGCAGCGGCGTCTTCCACTTCCAGTACCCATCTTCAAGCGGGCTTCCACCAGCCGACGTCCATACCGCTCTTTGTCTTGTCGAGCCGGTCAGTACGCAAAGGCTCACCGCCTAGCACTTCTGTTTCGTCACGTATTGTGTCAGTCTCCTGGTGACCCACACTGGTCGAAACAGTTAGGGGATCAGGTGAGATGTCTACGTTTTGAAGTACTGTCATCATCAGAGTGAACTAAAATGGTCCGACTTTTTTATTTCAGTTATAAGGAGTGAAGGCAACTACATTACTGCAACCGAGATAACAGAAAACTGCTGCAGGGAGGTAGGTGTTGTGTTTGCTGTACCAAACTGATTACACAAGCAGTTGGGTTCATATAGTGTAGTGAGCAGGTAGTGCAATGCATCAAAAACGTGACTTACCCGAAGCTATGGCATGAAGAGCCACAGGAAGGTCGGAATCGGGACAGACACAGAATGAGGTGGCTGCAGCTGTCGGAGCGTCCCATAGTCTAATTTCCAGGACCTGGACGCGATTTCAGACAACAGGAACCGTTAAAAGAAGGCAAGGCCAAGGTAATATCAGCAAGAGATGAGCATCATCTCCGACTAACGGCCCGTCGAGATAGAAGGCAGAATGCAACTCAGTTGCAATGCAGGCAGTAACAGGACGAGCAATATCAACACAAACAGTCCGAAACCGCCTTCGGGAATGTGGCCTCTACGCACGGAGGCCTATGGTCCGTGTCCGATTAAAACCACGACATTGTTTAGCTGACAGACACTGGGTGGGAGACCATCAGGATTGGAGTCTGCAGATTTTGTTCACAGATGAGTCAAGATTTTGTGTTCGGTCCCACAATCGCACGTGGAACTCAAAACAATCCTGCTTATGTGCAGGAAACATCACCATATCATGGTGGTGGACGAATGGTGCGGACAGGAGTCAGTATTGGCTGACGAACAGACCTCTATGTTGTTCAAGGAGCTTTGACTGCTCAGAGATACAGAGACGAGATCCTTCGACATTCTTTAGTGTCCTCTTGTGTATTCTCGTGGACTATAATGCTCTTCCCCACAGAGCAGCACTAGGTGGACAACATGCTTGACTCTGAGGGAATTGAACTAACAGAGTGGCCAGCTTGTTTACAGGACCGAAACCTGATCGAGTATGTCGGGGATTCACGTATTTCAGGCAGACCAGTACCTCCCACAACGGTTGAAGAGTTGCATATCGCACTCATTGAAGAATGACCAAATATCCCTCAAGAGCTCAATGATAACAGCTCATACTGTCCTTGTCACACAGGTGAGCAACTATAACGGCCGTCAGAGGTGATCACACGCCACGTTAGAGGACAACGAGAATGACTTTTTCACTATTATTGTATCCCCATGGTGCCTCGCTCTAAGTAAACGCCATATAAAACTCAAGTGAAGTGTTTAAACAGCACAATATTGTACTGTATCACATAGAAATTCCAATCGTAACCAATATCTGAATAAAATATGTTACCATACGTACCTATATTGTGTATGATATCTCATCTGATCTCCAAAAATGTTTGTTCAAATGTTTGTTAAGCTTAAGGGACTTAACTGTGGGGTCATCAGTCCCTAAACTTACAAACTACTTATGAACTACCTTATACTACAGACGACACAAACATCCATGCTCTAGGCGGGATTCGAACCCTCGGCCGAAGTGGCCGTGCAGACTGTGACTGGTGCGCCGCAGACCGCTCGGCCACTGCGGCCGGCCATCTGATGCCCTAATTGTTTTAAGCGAGTGGACAACGCAATATGAACACCTAACCGAGTCATATTACTTATTTATAAGTAAGAGTTGGCTCGTCAGTAACTTTGTGAACCGCGGCCTCTTTCCATGTCACATATTCATAAAGCATCGATATTTTTATTTCTGTGATGAGAATTGTTCCGGTCTTGACAGTTGTTGTTGTTGTGGTCTTCAGTCCGCCGACTGGTTTGATGCAGCTCTCCCACAACCCTGTTCTGTGCAAGTCTCTTCATCTGAAAATACGTTCGGCAACCTGCATCCTTTTGAATCTGTTTACTATATTCATCCCTCGGTCTCCCTCTACGTTTTTTACCCCACACGCTTCCTTCTAATGCTAAGTTGACAATTCCTTGATGTCTCAGAATGTGTCCTACCAATCTATCCCTTCTCTTAGTCAGGATATGCCAGAAACTCCTTTTCTCCCCGATTCGGTTAAGCACCTCCTCATTAGTTACGTCATCTACCCATCTAATTTTCATCATACGTCTGTAGCACCACATTTCAATAGCTTCTATCATCTTTTTATTTGAACTCCTTATCGTCCACGTTTCACTCCCATACAGTGCTACACTCCAGACAAATGCTTCCTAACATTGAAATTGATATTGGATGTTAACAACTTACTCCGTCAAAAAAAAAAAAAAAAACAACAAACAAAAAATCACCTCATCCGTGGATCTGGCCTGTCACGGAAATCAACACTCATGTGGCCAGCTCCAGGATGTGAACAAATAAACCTTCACAGCGGGATTGGAGCCACGGACCCTATGGTTGTAGGGCCAGAACGCTACCACATGAGCTACACCGACAGACGCTGCTTCTCTTTTAATTATTGGTACTTACAGGTACTTACAAAACTTCAAAGTCGATTTTCTAGAGAATTTTTTACAGCTGGCTTTGGCTGGTTCTTATTTTAGTTCTGAACTTCACATACTACAAATATCAAAAAATTCTAAAATCCGATACCCATGTGGTCTACTTGTCAGTGGCAGCCATTGCCGTTACGCTCAACACTTTAGTTAGATTATAGCGTGTCACTATCATTCAGACCGTAGCGGCTGAGCAATCCGATGCAACTCATATGTCACTGAAGCCTTTTTTTTTATCTGTTGACAATTTTCAAATAAAAAAGCTTCGATAATTTGACAGCGGTGCCGATTAACAGAGAAGGCTAAAGCTTACTTCTCTCGACCAACAAAACGACCAAAACACCACCAAAAATTTGATCCGCGTCAAGTCGTGATAACTGTTGCTGACAGTGAATCGCGGTTCTCGGAGCATACGGCCCATCCTTAAATCACAAGCCATTGTTTGTGTTGGTCCGCCTGCTGTAAAGGCAACACGAGGACGGTTCAGGGCCGGCGTAACCTTTTCTGGATGAATCCTTGCCAGCAGCCGCCCGCTGCAAACACCGCCATATCGAAACACGCGATGCTACTTTTGCAGAAATCTCCGAGTATGGAACAACATCGTGAGCAATCACTTCAAACAGACCTACTGAGTGTCTTACCTCTGAATTTTCCTTAGTTTTGTTCGCTGGTGCATTTTTCTTCCGTTAGACTTCTTCCTTCCTCGTTTCTGCAACAATGTTTAATTGCTCTGTAATCTTCTTTGGGATAATTCGATAACTCTTCTAATACTATTCTGTAGTTTCCTTATGTTTCATATGTTGGCGTTTTTGAAAAATCGTGCCACCCGCTACAAGGTTGACAACCATCATACTATAATAAGTAATTATGATCATTAAATTTCGGGCGTGAAGTCGCAGAAAATCAATATCTTCAAATGTGATGTTTCTTCAATCTTCACAATGACTGAGAAGCACGCAGCCGAATTATCTGAATTGAAGAAAACTTGAGTTTCTGGAACTGCACGTCAAAAAGCTAACGGATCATTAAATATGCCTAAAAATTCGACGTAGTACATCAAATTACTGTGTAGCAGCTAAAAATTAAACCGTCCACTTGATTTTTCAGACAAATGGCACGTTGGTTCTGTATCTGAACACACGCTTCCGAATTTATTTCCTGTTATGACAGTTTCACTGGATATTATTCTGTCGATACAGATAATTGCCCAGACTTTTGATAATAACAATTTTTTAAATTTGGTTTTCCCTTAACTATTAATGATACACCCAGAAGCTGCTACTATAACCTTCATTCCCAATATTATGTAATATTCCCACAAACTGTTCCTACTGCGGCATAACAAATTTAGAAAGAAGGTCATCGAGTGAGTTGTAAAGACTGCAGTAGTATCAAACAATACCGTATTCAACCGTAATGGACTCCAAGCATTCCACTTAAGCAATTTTAAATTTCCTTTTGTTATAAATCGACAGACTACTGTCGGCAGTAGTACTGTGTGTTGACAGTAATAATGAATACGGCGTTCTATTTTGGCACCATATTTCTGTAAATGTCACAGATCCAAATCACAGCATGATCGGATTTAAACTGCGGACGAATTGTTAGCGTACGACGTGTTTATGAGACAGGCGTATCACATTCAGTCATGAGACACGTGGTCGACAGCTGTGAATGTAACCGACAACATTTCAAATCTACCCTGGTCTGTGAACGATCATAAAAAAAATCTAAAACATTTGTGAAACAATTTGAGTTATCTACTTAAACTGCACAAGGAACGACATCGGCAATAGTTTTGTAAAGTGATGTACACAATTCATCGTGTACGCATGGCATCCGTTGTGTATTTTCGAAACCACATTCTTCTTCTTGTGTAAACAATCTAACAGATGTCGATAATTCTCGCAAGGTAATATCCTATCTTGAGAACTGTCCTGTTCCTATACACAATTCTTCTCCGGCCCCGCACGGAAACTCGAGTGTTGTAGATTACTTTTGACGAGATGGCCACGAAACTAGACGCCTTACGATGTAAAGCGTACGTTGCTCGTATTCATCCTATTCACAATGTTATCGACTTCAAACACAATACATTTCTCACACGACAGGCACAAATCGTACGATGTGGTGTTCCTTCGACAGAGTCCTCTCGTACTCTTGTAAAACCTTCAGGAAAAACTTTGGGAAATTCTCATTGATATTTTCTCAATATTCCAAACTTGTCATTTTAACTGTATATGTTCCAAGATCTATTGTCCAATATTTGATATCTGTCCTATATGTGTTTCTTTACGACGGCATCCCTGCACAAAGAGACATTCAATTTGGTTCGATAGTTACAAATAAAACTTTGAATAGACGTCGAATTCCAACATTTTTATCAATACGGAATACGACTCTTGTTTGTCACGCGGGGATGGTCGCGCGTTCTAAGACACCATGTCACGGATTGCACGGCCGCTTCCGTTGGAGGTTCCAGTCCTCCCTCGAGCATGGGTGCGTGTGTTTAAGTTAGCAAATGCCATTTTGAACTTTCATTATATTGAGTGCTGAACTTTTATTTTATTTATAGCTCTTATTTAATGACGACGATTGTTTAGCCTCTTTGACATTCTGGAGTCAGTCAACTGCATTGTATACAAACATATAATATAAATAAACAGTATTTCTTTACGGCTAATTTATAATATTTTATTCAAATATTTACGATTTCCTCCTGGAGTGCTTTTGTTTGCTCATATATATTATAAAATGTATTGATCAAGTTATTATTTTTCGCAATTATTAATTTTGTAGCATAGCTCACTCCATTGACATTATCTGTTTACAAAGACTATATATTTTTTAGATTTGATAAAATTTCAGTGAAGTAAGCTATGTCATTTTCTGACCGAATCTATGCTGTGGGCTCACTAAAAAGAAGTGTTAAAGTTAGTTTAAGGTGGTGTGTGAGTCTAAGGACCGAAGACCCTAGCCGTTTGATCCCTTAGTTACGCAAACTTTTTGATATGATTGTTGCGCCCTAACCTTTACCTTTGCTTCAAGGAATCTCATACGTACTTGATAAGTGATAACTATAGCACAGAACGGAAAACTAGGCGACTGCACGTCTTTCTCGGCAAGCAGTTCACCAGATGAGCAATCCGAGCACGCCTGATAGCGGGAATCGCAGCCTTAACGTGGCAGGGCTTTCACCCCGCAGCCCCCAACTTGACACATTCTCTCCCACGGTGTTAGCGCATCCGGGAGAAAGGAGCGTCGGTGACTGGCTTATAGCATGCCAACCGTCAGTTTCTGCGGGGAAGACGGGGGCACGTACGTCAACATTGCGCAACAGAGTTGCAGTTTCATTCCGGGAACTACGTACTCGTGGGATGCGGGGAGGCAGCTTTAAGTAGCTGGTCATCCACATTCAAAACGAAGTTCGACACGCTGTATTTATAGTCGATGTACGAGCAGTTACGACGTCGATGCACTCAGAAATGAGCTGCGTAGCCGCGCGGGAGTAGCCGAGTGGTCTGGAGCGCCACGTTACGGATCGCCCGGTCTCCCGCGTTGGAGGTTCGAATCCTCCCTCGGGCATGGATGTTTGTGTTGTCTTTAGTATAAGTTAGTTCATAAGTAGTTTGTAAGACTAGGGACTAATAACCAAGCAGTTAAGTCCCATAGAATTACAAACATTTGAACATTTTTGAGCTGCGTAGAAAAGACGTCACATGAGTGCGACGGGGCAGGCATAAATATGGGACTGACTGGCCATACGTATTCTTATAAATCAATAGAAGACGGCCTGTAAATCTCTGGCTTAAATGTATACACACGTATAGATGAAAGGGCAGAATCATACAGCCAGCGGACTGCCTTCATCTGAAAGCTGTGTGTACAGACAGTGTTGTTCACTTACCTAATAAACTATACGCCCAGTTCCGACCCGCTGTCGTAACGGATACGCTCGTCGTACGATCCACGTTGATTTCTGCGGTCATTTCACGCTTGTCTATTAGTTCTGGCAAATCTAAGCAAACGTCGCTGCTCTCTGCTGTTAGGTACAGACTGTCAACCACTTTCCTGAAATGTAGCATTCTCGACACACCCTTGACTTTGTGAATCTCTAAATAGTATCTAATGCCCCATATGCCTAGCTCCACTGACTTTCTTGGTTCGAACTGTGATAAAACCCGGCCATAATCAGTTGGATGACCTTTTCACATCAGTCACTGGAGAAAGATGGCAGCTCTTTTACAGCCTGTGCACACGATACTACCGCCATCTGTGAACATCACTACCCGATGATATTGTCAGCTCACGTTAACTTCCACTGGACTTTGTCTCTGAATCGCTGAAATACAAGGTGCGTCTGAATGGTCCAATATTTTACAAACCGCATTGGCAAGCATGAGGTGCCTGCGCATGCACATAGACGGACATGTGAACAAGCGCCCCCTATCGAGCAAAGCACTACAGTGAAGCGGTGGTACACGCTGCGACACAGCTAACAGGGTAGTGCGATAACTCGTATCATTGCAACATGGAGGAAGACGTTACCATCAAGTTTTGTTTCAGATTGGGCTAGACGGCGACGGAGTCTCCTGGTATGTTAGTGCAAGTGAAGCAATGAGTAAAAAGGGTGTGTTTGAGTGGAAAGGAAGGTGTCGCGGATTAGACACGTTCGGGTCGCCCGTCCACAAACACAGTCCCAGATAACACCGAACATTGCGGATGAGAACTGAAGATCAGCACAGACAGTGTAGGCACTATTGCTGGGAAAGACTTGTAGCCGGTGGCAGGGATACATCAACGTGTGTCCTCAGTGCTTCGACCGATTCCAGAAGAAGCGTTTGTTGAGAGATTCCAACAGCTGTACAACCTATGTCTCTTTCTTTGAACGCCAGTAACGGTATTTTGTCTCTAACCCTTGTTTCCTGTATTTCCTGAGAGTATTCACCGACCTTTTCAGACGACCCTTGTAGTACCACAACCCTGTCAACGTGTGAAGTTCCTGTTTCGCTTCCCGCCAGTGAAGTAGCCAGGATATTGTCAAAAAGGGGGGGGGGAGGTCTGACTTGTTAAAGAGTAATTTACAAAGGCTCATGTCTTTCATTTCTTCTAGAAACAAACTTAACATATTTTTTTTATATTTTATGCACATAATTTGCATTTGTAAGACCTTTTCACAAATACTGCAACATTTTATATACAAAATTAAGGAAAAAATTTCTTAAACATTTTTTCAATATATGCCAGCAGAACCCTAAGTTGTTATTCCAGACGAAGTCAGATTGTCAGAATGGGAAGTGTTTCTTTGTATTTGAACACGTAACGACACGGTTGCTTATCACCAAGCTCGCTGCCTGTCAGGCACGACTGTAGCTCCGTGTTTCGAAAATTTGCATTAATTTTTGCATCAGTATAAAAACCTTGCATGTTGATTTAGGGAGCGTAAGCCTGTAATTTTATTTCCAAGATTACTGATTCTTTTACTCTTGTTGGCATTGCAACAAATCCATCCTCTAGATAAACTATTACTCTCAAACTTAAGACGTACTGAGTGATATATTGATATATTGAAATATGGCCACTTCAAATAACGACTGCACTGCTCACATTAAACTGCTGTAAATAGATAAATAAGCTATTCTCGTAGCACGTGTTTTAACTTACCATAACGCTATTGGACGAATGACAATCGGTTTTTGTCTTTTTCCTTGTTATGAACTTATTCATAATCGGAAACTATCTTAACACCATAAAAGAAATAAACGTCAGCGGCAGCCGCAGCATTCCACTGTAGCGCTTAACATAGCAATAATGGATCAAGGGCAACAACGGACAAGGGCGAAAGGAGGACTGGGCAATAGCCGATGATGTTATCGATGTATCGATAATTAAAATCTATAGATGGCTTTGTTGACTGTCGATAGTGTGTATCCCTTTTTCGTCGTATGACTTCAGACTTAAATTGGAAAGAACACGTAGATAATATCGTGGGAAAGGCGAACCAGAGACTGCGTTTTATTGGCAGAACCCTTAAAACATGTAACAGAAGTACTAAAGAAACTGCATACACTACGCTTGTCCGTCCATGTTTGGAGTATTGCAGCCGAGTGTGGGATCCTTATCAGGTGGGTTTGACGGAGAACATCGAAAGAGTCCAAACAAGAGCAGCTTGTTTCGTATTGTCACGATACAGGGGAGACAGCGTTACGGAAATGATACAGGATCTGAGATGGCAATCGTTACAACAACGGCGCTTATCGCGGCGGCGTGGGCTACTTGCGAAACTCCAATCGCCAACATTCTCCTCCAAATGCGAAAATATATTGTTGACTCCCACTTACATAGGTAGAAATGATCATCAGAATAAAATACGAGAAATCAGAGCTCGAACAGAGAGATTCAGGTGTTCATTCTTCCCACGCACTATTCGAGAATGGAATGGGAGATAAATAGTATAATTGTGGTTCGATGAACCCTCTGCCAGGCACTTAAATGTGATTTACAGAGTATCCCATGTAGATGTAGATGTAGATAATAACAATATCATTCAGTTTCACTACACAGTAGCTAGGTCGTGTATTATTTCATTTAGTCCCTCGGAGGTTCGAGTCTACCATCTGACATGGGTGTATGTTGTCCTTAGCATAAGTTTGAGTAGTATTTTATCGTAGCCCCTTTGGCTACTTCCTTGTTCCCGCTGTCCTCCCCTCCTTGTCAGGCAGTGGGTACTGGCCAGACCCCGATGACTGCCTGCTCCTGCCGCGTATGGCGGGCAGTTCCCTGTGCCTCGCGTCACTGTCAGGGTTTCAGACATACCTTTTTTAGTACTTCTTCGAAACGATCGACTCCGTGTCTTCTGCAAGGTCGGACCCAGTTTTCCTTCTTGGAAGCGTCCATCTTCCCGGTCACTACTTTTTCTGGACTAAATGTCTCTTCTTCGTAATTGTGTTTATTCGTTACCGTGACCTTCAGTACACAAGTCGAACTTAGATGCTTGACTTACAAAAGATCTCAGTTCATGTCGACTGCACACAGTGGTAGGAGCACCAACACGACGAGTAGCACTCAGGTAATTTTTTTGTGTCAGAATGAAAATGTCCACTTTTCAGATCACTCTACATTTTAGCATTGTAGTTATCACATAGTTTTTGGAACTAAGTTACCGGCGGTGGCAGCAAATCGATCACCTACCAGGACCTGTTCCGCAGAGGCTGTGTAAGACAGAGTTCCACCTCCTGCCTAAATGAAAAGCATGTCTTTCTGCAATTCAGAGGATTCTGGTGAACTCCAAAGTCTTTTTGCTTATTGATGTTACTATCGCTAGGAAAGGCTTTAAACTATTTGTAAGAATTGCGAGATGCGTCTTAAAAGTTCGGTGAATGGTTCCATATTTTACAAACCGCGCAGGCGAGGGTGAGGTGTTCGCAAGTACACATTGAGGGACATATCAACAAGCGCTCACTACAGTTCAAAGCGCTGCAGGGAAGTTGTGGAATACGCTGCGACCTAGCTAAAACGGTCAGTGTGAGAACGTGTATCATTGCAACGCGGAGAGCAAAATGGCGCAAAGCGTTAGCATCACGTTTTGTATGAAATTAGACAAAACGGAACCAGAGAACCCAGGGGTGTTAGTGCAAGTGTATAGTGTTGAAGCAGTGAGTAAAGACTATGTGTTTGAGTGGTTTAAAAGCTTTAGAGACGGAAAGGAAGGTGTCGATGATCACAGTCCCAGACAACATAGTAAGAGTGCGAGGGATGCTTGCGGATGATCGGCGGCTGTCTTTGAGAATGGTAGCAGACGAGTTGAACATCAGCAACGGTTGGGGAGATCCAACAGGGCGTGACCTCAGTGCTTCGAGCGATTCCACAAGAAGTGTTTGCTGACAGTTCCCAACAGCTGTACAGCCGATGTCACAAGTGTATTGTGGCCGATGGCGTTGAGCGCCAGTAAAGGCATTTTGATTGTAACGTTAGTTGCCCATATTTCCTGAGACCATTCGCGGAATTTTTCAGCCGCATTTTGTAATACCACAAACCTGTCAGCGTGTGAAGTTTCTGTCGTGGGAAGTGATTCTTTCGAAGGACAGTAAGGTATTTTTTTTTGAGTAAGGTATTCGTAGTTCATATTTCATCTATGTTAATGTCACAGGACTATTCAGGGAACTCTGTTGTCGGAGGTTGTACAACTGATAAAAGTAAGAAGTGCCAGAAATGTGTATTTTCTTCTATTTCCATTTTTTTTAATCAAATGCGACAACATTTTGCATACAAATGTTCAATAGGCCTATTTATTTTATTATTTCAGAATTGTTTGACTTTGGTTTTTTTCCATTTACATGAAGGGACTCCAGTTCACATACCGAGAAATGAATTGCATAGTAAAGATGAGGGGAATATGTTTTTGCTTTTCCATCAGTAACTGTACTCTTGCTCAAAAATGGGGAAGCTCGTAAACACAATGCTGTCGAAAATTAAATTTTTCTTTAAATGAAGACTCCGTTAGGAACAGTGTGCACCACGACCATAAAATGATAAATATCCAAAGAAAATTCAGCAATGGTCGTAAATTTGTTTATTTATAATTACAGATCGATTTCGGCTATTAAATTGCCATCTTCAGTGCAACTTGCACAATCGACAAGAAACATGACTGATTTTACTGATCAAGCCACAAGGCATAGCTACAAGCAGAAACAAATGATGTTATCCATAGGATTTTGCACTCTGGATAACATCATTTGTATCTGCTTGTACTATGCCTTGTGGCTGGATCAGTAAAATCAGTAATGTTTCTCATCAATTGTGCATATTGCACTGAAGATGGCTATTCAACAGCCGAAATAGCTATGTAATAATAAATAAACAAATTTACGACCAATGCAGAATTTTCTTCGGAAATTTTTTGTTGTTTTAAAATTACAGCTAAATGTAGCTGTCTCCCCCAATTGTGGAATGTCCGCCTTTTCGACTCCCTCATTCCTTGATTTACCAGTTGGTCACAGTAGCCAGGATCCCGTGATCAGGTTTCATGGCAGGCTGCCCACTTGAAGCGCGTCGCTCGCGTCCCAGAAGCTGTTTCACAGTTCCGACGAAAGGCGGCAGCACGTGCGCGGCCGCTAGGGGACTCCCCGCCTGTCCTCGTTTCGCCGAACCCATCACCTGCAGGGGCGCACGCGCACACCGAACGACCAAACGACCTAGCACTGATCCTTAGTAGTGCTCGCCTTCTCTCCATGCGGCACGCTGCACGAATTCGTGCTACCGCCGAATGCACTTGTAGCAGCAGGAAGGGTAGTAAACAGCTTTGCTACTTATTACACAGTCTAGTAGCAACAACCCACGATTAGATCTGTAGGTGAATTAGCGGTACGAAGAGTGCCAAACTTTGTACACAAAAGTGCCAATTGTAACAGTACCAACGGTTGTAGCCAGGCTCGACATAGAGGTGAAATAAATGAACGTCGATGACAGTTCCAGCAGACTTAGCAGCCGTCGTTGCGTCGGTAGGTATAGGAGGTAGGCAAAATACAGTGTGTCCACAAAATCAGTCCTTGATTTGAACTGATTGTAAACTGCATGTGTTAAGTCGGGTAGCGCGAGATACTTTTGTTTCTTCATTGTTTTGCAGGTACCTAAAATGTTTGTAAATCTATCGGACCAAACTGCGTGGTCATCAGTCCGTAGCTTACAAACTACTTAAACCTAGGTAAACTAACCTAAGGACAACACACACACCCATGCCCCAGGAAGGACTCGAACCTCAACGATTAGCAACCGCGCGCTCCGCAGAGAGACGCTTTAGACCGCTCGGCTACTCCACCGCGGCTGCAGATACATAGGTGAATAGTTTCGTGTGTATGTGAAGTTACGTGTTACAAGATAAACTAGTGTATAGCAAGACTACTATGATGCAAAACCTTCACCAGTGCAGTAGAGACACAGGAACGGAACTGGAAAATCGTGTCGATGAAATTCACAACCACCAGCAAGACTAACAAAAGACATCACTGCAAATCGTTTTGTGCCCATCTGCTGCCCCCCTCCCAAACCCAAGATACCACACTAACAACGAAGAACATACATAACATTTCGACAGTTCATTATTTACCAAACTAAGCATTCTTTTCTTTATGAATGGCCACTGAAGATGAGCACAACATGGCCGAAACGTATTGCAAATTTTTAAATTAAAGTGATAAACTGACTGGTAACAGTAATATCGAATATTAATTAATAACGGTTCTGAGGGACTTGCACTGGAAGAAAGGGTTTGGGGATGAAAAATGTGATCAGTAATGCTGAAGTACGTGAGAGGATGAAATTTTGGGGATTAAGGACGACTGAGATGAAGGTAATGTTAAGAAGTAATGGTAGAAAAGAAATAGGTTCAGTTGGGTTTGTGAGCTGGTTTAATATTGCTGCCTGTTTATTATTGTTAAAGTAGGAAAATTACGAAAACTACAAAGGGAAATAATTTTGAAGTGCTATAGACGGAAAAAAGATCGGACTTTATTTTGACAAAGGAAACTGACACGAAAGAATGAATATACTAAAACAAAGGTGGGAAGTGCTTCAATAGAAAGCATATTAAAACATAGCGAGTTGCTTACCTTGGCTTTCTCGTTGCGTCGTTGTGGATTTTTGCTGTCAGGATAAAATCGACGAAAGTTCTGGTAACCGCTCGCCGAAGTGAATTTGTAATTTGAACGTGTGTAGCTAACCATGTGAAAAACAGTGTTGAAGTTACAACGATGGTAATGGAAATTTTAAAAACACTGAAAATCGGATTTCACATTTAAAAGAGATTTCAGGTTATATTGCGGAAAAAAAGTGTAGCAAATATTGAATGGAATTTAAATGTAAAGGGAAATGGCTACACAATGTATACGGTCTAAACACAATGGCATCCAAATCATTCCTTATTGCGAGTGGTCATTTGCTGAAAACAACGTATTTAAAAATATTTGATGGCGAGGTTGAAGCAAACTACAATGATAACGAACAATTTAAGCTCTGAACTGCATGGGGGGTTTATTGAATAAAATACAAATACATCTCACACATCTTTTTTGAAATCCAGACGAAGTGGTACAGGCTTTGTTGACAGTACGAAAAACGTTAGCTGAAAGGATCACGAAAGTTGAACAACGCTGTCCTTCTAGAAGCCAGAGTAATAAAAGAGGATCAAAATTCAGAGCAGAGGTAGTGTTTTAGAAGGAGACCGCTGCTAATCTGTGACAAGAGAAATTATCTTTGAATGTTCGCTACGTAATATTATACTGGACTGTGAGAGGAAAATGGTTGAGAGTGAGGGGAAGGGAAAAGATAAGGGTGGAAGGAAGTAAGGAATATTATGGTTTAAAGTGCTGTCGACATCATGGTCATTAGAGACGTTGCACAAGCTCCGATAGATTATGCCTAGGTGGGGATGGAAATCGGCCGTGCCCTTTGAACGGAACCATCCCGGCATTTGCCTGGAATGATCTAGGGCAATTATGTAAATCCTAAATCAAGATGGCCTGTCGATTGTTTGAACACTTGACCTTATACACAGACCTGCTACTACTGCTCCACCTCCGAATTTTAACGAAGGTTACCGAAATGCTACGAAGCCGACGTTGAGGGATCAGGTGGAAACTCTCCCTGACGTACGCCATATTGCTTCGTGAATTTGATGACTTTATTATTAAAACTCACGCATTGTTATTTCAAAGCAATAGGACACAGAAAAATTATCAAAAATATGTCGTTCTTAGTATGATTAATTATAATCTGGTGTACGAAAGTTCCACATTATTTATTTCATGAACTTGCCATGTAATACATGCCAACGAATTGCAAACATGCAGAGGCACATAAACTGAGGAGATACTATCATAATGAATGTTATAAACAATGTGATGATACTAGTATTTTCATATATAGATTAAGTAATAAATTTCTTTGACAACTGTTTCTTAATGATACTGAAGTGTATACATTGCAACAAATCGCAATGGTTTTATCTTGCTTTCTTTCATTCTCATGTTTATGCGATATGTTGATCTTCACCATTTAGGATCGATGCGACTACTACAATCTCTCTCTCTCTCTCTCTCTCTCTTTTTTTTTTTTTTTTTTTTTTTTTTGTTTCTATGGACGTTTTTAATGTAGATTTATCTTTTCCGTAGTTAGGTATGGCTGTGTTCATGTTACTTCATTCTGCGCTAAAATAAAGTACAAGCAGTCTATTTGAAACCGTGACAACATTTCCTTTTATAGCTAAAGTTACAACAGAATAAGTGTGTTAATGCTGAATTCCGCATAAGTGTTTTACTTAATATACGTAAGAAACTACTAGTATCATCACGTCCTTTACAGCAGACATTGCTACAGTACTCCCCACTTTATGATATTTGCTATTTGTTGCTATGTACATATAAAAAATGTACGTAGTGGGACTATTTTTTTTCTTTTCTTTTCTTTTTGCTACTGCAGAAAACTGTGTATTACAGCTCCAAACTCTCAAATTATAATTAATCGTACTAAGAACGACGTGTTTTTTTACTATTTTTCAGTGCGCTATTGTTTTGAAATAACAACTCTTGAGTTAGAATAATGAAATTATCAAATACACAAAGTAAGATGGCGTATGCCAGTGAGAGTTTCCACCCGATCTCGAATCATCGGCTTCGTAGCAGTTCGGTAACCTTCGTTAATATTCGGAGGTAGAGCCGCAGTACCTGGTTTGTGTGTAAGGTCAAGTGTTTGAACCGCCTTCCTCGCGAATGCGAGTTCATTGTGTTACCACCGCGCCACCTCGCTCGGAAGAGTTACTGGATGCCAACCGTGATGTGAAGTGAGGCTGGTGGGGAAGTGTTACAGTCGGCAGGATAGAAATCAGAATTCGCGGGGAAAGAAGATTGATCTATTCGGTTTTCCCACCTGCTGTTAGAGAGCAGCGAATAATCTGAAAGTGGTCCGAGGCGCTGCGAAGCACTTCAACTGCAGGGTAGTCGTGCAGATATAGATGTCGCCGTCGATTAGCGGGTTCCGTCAGTAGGACGAGCAGTAAAAGTGGACGGGAAATGACGCTGCCTGGCACCGCGCCCCCCGTGAGGCGGGGATGGATGACTGGGGCGAGAATTGTGCCGCAGCCTCGCCGGTGGCAAGGTGAAGAGATGAGGTGGTGCGGCGGCGGATAAGAACTGGAGCAGAGAAACAGCAGGCGCTGCCTGCGTTTTGCGAACGCCGGCTGGGCTGGGCTGCCGTTGGGCTGGGCTGGGCTTTCTCCGCGGACTTTCACGGCCGGCGGCTCCACCCCGCCCCTCCCGCGGTCCACACACGGCGTACACACATGGCGGGCACGCGCCATGACCTCACCCCGACATCGGCACACGACCCTCGCAGGACGCTTTCGGAGACAGCGCGCCGCCGCACATGACAAGCGTGAACTCCTAGCGGCCTCTACCGCACAGCGGCGACAAGTGGCTCGTGCCAACACTCCAAACTACCTGCTTACTAGGCCCCATATTTTCATAGCTGAGGGGACCAGGAATCGTGTACCAAATGTTCAAATGTTTGTTAAGCTTATGGGACTTAACTACGGGGTCATCAGTCCCGTAACTTTCAAACTACTTATCAACTACCTTATACTAAGGACGGCACAAATATCCATGCCCGAGGGGGTATTCGAACCCCCGACGTAGTGGCCGTGCAGACCGTGACTGGAGCGCCTCAGTCCCCTCGGCCACCGCGGCCGGCGAATCGTGTACAAAATTTATTTACAACTTGTATAACGACACCATATTGGGTTGTGAGCCCAACCACCACATTACTGTAATAATACAGTTGGCCCACTTCAGGTTACGGTAGTAACACTAAAAGTGGGCCCTTGCTATCGTTTTTTGACAGCTCGACATTTAAATAAAAATAACGGCTTAACCATTCATCTGACACGAAAACCTAATAACCGAATTTGTAGAGGAGAAAATTCTCTACAACTTTGCTCCGTTATGTTTTTTTCTTATCTCGTATCGTTTCAGACATATTTGCAAAAATAACGGCGTTTTTGGGATGTCTGTCTGTCTGTCTGTCTGTCCGTAACGTGTTACCACTTTTTAAGACGAACCGTTCACCCGATCAGCACCAAATTTTACAGACATAATTGTTGGCCGCCAGAGACCAGAACCGCCCTTTTTCAAATTTTTCGGACCAAAAAATACGGCCGTAATACTAAAAAAAAGCCGTTTGTAATATAATTGTAATTGCAAACGAACCATTCGTCTGACACGAAAATTGAATAACCGAATTCGTAGAGGAGTAAATTCTCACAACTTTACTTACTTGTGTTTTCTTCATTTCTCGATACGTTTGAGAGATATTTTCAAAAATAACAACGATTTGACACCGTCCATTGATTTTACGAAAACCAGCTGTTCGCAGATGTCACGTGACATTCCACGCCCAGAACTCTCTTTGGCATACGCCATCTTGCGTTGCGTATTTGATGATTTTCTTATTATAATTAACACGTTGTTATTTTAAAGCAACGACGCACTGAAGAATTAACAAAAACACATCGTTCTTCGTACGATAAATGATAATCTAGTGTCTAAAATTGCCATATTAGCATCAGTTAACAACTGCGATAAATAGTGAGAAAATGAGGGACGAATTTCGTAACTGTTCGCTGTAGTTTAGAGGGCAGCGTATTGGATTCTAATGCAGAACTCTCAAATATTTTTTCTCCTTTTTTCCTAAAAGGGTTGCGTATTGGGTGCATAGATATCATCACAATAGTAGAGTCGTAATCATATCACCATAAATTTTTATTATTGACATTATTATTTTTGTCCGAAATGTTTGCAAAAAATCATAAAACTACGAATTTAAAGTGGGCCGTAAACACGTCAGTATGATTTTTTTATCTTGGTGGTGTGATATAAAATATTTATTTAAAAATATCACATATATATATTTCATTCAATGAGTGAACACCATCGGTGCAATTTCATGTACTGAGGACTAATGTACACCGCATAAAAACTCTTCTAAAGTCAAAATACATGAAATATAAGATGAACATTTACAAGAGTAAAACGAGGGTAATGGAAAGGCCCGAGGGTTGATAAAGTAATTCATTTGCCTCGCCAAGGAAATTGTAAAAGATGGAATGTGGTGTCAGAAATTCGGGCGATGCAGAAGGAATTAGATTAGGTAATGAGACAATAAAAGTAGTAGATGAGTTTTGTTATTTCGGTAGAAAGATAAGTTCTGGTGGTCGAAGTAAATAAGATATATATAATGCAAAATGGCTATGGGAAGAAAATTTCTGAAAAAGCTAAATTTGTTGACATCCCATATTAATTTAAATGTTAGGAAGTCTTTTCTGAAAGCATTTGTCTGGAGTGTAGCATTGTATGTGATTGAATCGTGGACGAAAGGACTTCATACAAAAATATGATAGAAACTTTTGAAATGTGGTGCTACGGGAGAATGATGAAAATTAGTCGGGTAGATCACGTAATTAATGACAAGTGCTCAACAGAATTGGTGAGAAAAGGAGTTTCAGGTATATCTTGACGAAAAGATGGGATAGGATGGGTAGGACACATTCTGAGACGTCAAGGAATCGTCAACTTAGCATTAGAAGGAAGTGTGTGTGGTAAAAATCGTAGAGGGAGACCGAGGGACAAGTATAGTAAGCAGATTCAGAAGGTTGTAGGCTGCCGTTCGTATTCTCAGATGAAGAGGCTTGCACAGGACAGGGTAGCGTGGAGAGCTGCATCAAACCAGTCTGTGGCCTGAAGACCACTAGAAAAAGTTTTATGTGGTGTATTTGAATTCTCAGAACTCGATACTAATTGCATGAGGCGTGTGTGACATCATTGTACAATGCTGATTTGTAGCTCATGCTCTTTTTATTTTTTATTTGTTTTAAATTAATTCTATACCACCCAGAACAGTTTTATCGGAGCCCACAAATTTTCTGGAAAACATTTGCTACGCTGACATAGCCGTACAGCTGCTACGCAGCAATCAATCTATACATAATGAAATTTCTAACTCTGCAGCGGAGTGTGCGCTGATATGGAATTTCTTGATAGATTAAAACTGTATGCCGGAAACGGGACTCGAACCTGGGACCTAGCTTTTCGCGGGCAAGCGCTCTACCGACTGACCTATCCTCACAACTTTACTTGTACCCTACTTTCTAAGTTTCACAGAAGTTCTCCTTCGTAGGGAAACTTCTGTGAAGGTTGGGAAGTTGGAGGCGAGGTAGTGACAGAAGTTACATCATTGTACAATGTACATAAATAAATTGATATGACATTATAAACAATGCGATGGGTAAAAACATATCACATCACACACCTTGCTGTAATACATTTCATATTTACTACTATGACGCACTGTATTCCAGGCGACGTAAAGAAATTGCTGAAAGCTGATAGTGCTGTTGGCACCTTTGAACTGTGCTGTTGACACCTTTGAACTGTGTTGTTGACAGCTTTGAACTGTGAAGCGCAAATGGCTGCAAGGTGAAAACAATATACTTGTGTAGAGCTATGACGAGGCGTTACCATAGATACGTTTACAAAATCGCGTTGTGGAAAGGTGAGGCAGCATCACACAGTCAACTGCAGCGGCCCGGGACGTCTCACACCGAGTCTACTGCAGCAGTACATATGAGGTACGAACACACTAAATGAAGTTGTTCGTGACTATTTTAGACATGCTGTACTAAATATTTGATGCTTACGTATAGTATACGAATGTAAATGTCGCCTAAAATAAAAAATCCGCTAGGCATCAACAAGCTGACGACAATGTATCATATTTTATTACTATTAACGAAGCACAGGGTCAATATATTAAACACTGCGGAGTGGATTTAAAACTCCATGTTTCTGACACGTACAACTTTATGTCGCTTGTTCAAGGTTGGACTCATTAAATAATTTATTCATATTAGCTCTTGGTCAAGGAACAATAAGCATTGTTAATAGTCAAGTGTTGAGTTAAATGAATGTTAAAAATCACTTGTATGTCAATTACTATTTTCGTTCTCTGCATTCTGCACTTATAACTTATATTGGTATTCCAGGACTTTTGTCACATGAATGTCAAATAGTAAAACGACAAGGTAAGGAACAATGCCTCCTAATTTTCGTAATAATTGAACTGATTACTGACATGTATATAGTGTTTTTACTGCGCATGTACTGTGGCCACTCATAAAGTAATTTAGAACACCAGTGAGCGTTTTAACTTACATTTGCAGATCTCAACTGTCCGAGATCTTGCTTATTTTAAAGAACAGGCTACTTTAAAACTCATGAACTAAGTTATGACCTTACCTCTTTAAAAATTCGGTGGAAAACTTCCACATTTCTTCCCTATTTATGCAACTGAATAAATATTGTAATAATGATCAAGAAGATTAGATATCGAAAGCAGTTTTAACAAAATTCTGGCCAGAAGATGCAACTCTCCTGAATCACAGATCTCACCCGTTATACTGCTGTAGTGTTGTTGTTGTTGTTGTTGTTGTGGCGGTGTTCTTGAGCCTCAGCTGACGTCGTCAGTAAGGTTTCTTATTCAACGACCTCATAACTCAGGTGGGGCTCACTGCACGCGAAACCGTTTGCATACTCGCGGCGGTAAACTCGACAGCCTGATTACGTATGAGCCGGTGGGCGTTCACCGCCGGGGCCGCCACGCCAACAGCGCAGTAACAGCGATCGTTGTCTCTGGCTGCCAGGCGACTTGACACACATTTCTAAGGTCGCGCGACTTCCTCGCACAACAGCCTCTGCATTGGTTCCCCAGCGCGGTGAAAGAGCGACGCCGTTCTAAAGGTCAGGCTCCACTGTTAGGATATGCTGTAGGCGGAACGAAAGTGCATCTACGTCACCACTACAGCAATTCAATTTATTTTACATCAGCTATGTTTCTAGAAACCTATCATCGAGTTAGAAATAATCGTTAATGACGGTGACGTAAAAACTTTAGACCAAGAGGAAACATCTACGAATTCCTCTCGTATAACCGTTGTCGGTGATTTCCTCCACAGGAAAAAAAAATCGGTATCTATTTTCTGGTCATCCATCATGGTAACTGAATTCTTAAAAGACAGGAAATTAAAATAAATAATGGAAAGTCCAGGTTGGAATTAAATAATATAAGAACGACAGTTTACATCTCACAGCAAAGACGTGACGACGAGCTGAGATAGGCACATACAAAAGACACACACATCCGACACTTCAGCTATCGGCCATGGCCTGCCTCAGAATTCACGCAATCACACAGGCACACAACTCAGTCACACAAGCGTCAACTGCGACTGCCGCACTCCGATTCGTATGACGGTTGTGTGAATGTTTTGCGTGCCTGCGCGATTGCTTGAATGTTCTTTAGCTGAGCAAGACCTTGGCCGATAGCTGAAGTGTTGTATGTGTGTGTCTTTTTTATGTGCCCGTCGCAGCTCGTCGCCGCGTCTTTAAGGTGAGTTTTAAAAAGTCCTTATTTCATTGTATAAAATTAAAACACGTTTTCTTTTAGACAGAAGGGAATTTTTTTAAACAGAATATAAAAATATGTTTTCCTTCAGAGAGATGTGATATGTTGCCTCTGAAATGTGATGTCTAGAGCAATGCTGTCAAAGTTGAATCTGGAATTGTGTATATCTTATTTCATGGACATCGCATCTCTGAAAGAAAACATATTCTCATATATATTATATTAAATTCCCATCTTCATTAAAAAAAGTGTTTTATTCTATTTTCAGAAAATCAATACCGATTTTCCCCTTGCTGTTCCATACACCAAATCAATGTTGCAATTGCACGAACACTTTTAATATTCTGCGCAACCGGAAATTTTTTCCAAGACCTCGTTACTAAAAATATATTACGTCTGAACTTCAGTATCGTTTCTCATGTTCTATTTCAGTGCTTTTCAGGTAGTACAACCTGTTTCTCTTCCATGGTGAAAACAACTCAAATATTTACGGAGTTCCTTCAACATTGCATTTCCCTAAAACCATTTAAGTGAAGCCTTCAAAGATGGAGAAACTGGTAAACTCCAATACATTATAGAGAGCTGGTGAAGGGAAATATGATGTGAATGAGATTCGCACTACGGTATTCTTAGAAAGGACACAAGAGATTTTCAATAGCGTTACGAATATCGGCCCTTTTATTACGTTAAAATGTCGTTGACTGGCAACTCCTCACATAAAAAAGCGTTATGAGGCCACCGAGAGAAAGGTGTAAGAATAGCGCAGGAGTCCCGACAAATTGAACATATGTTCGTGCAGTCTTATTCTTTTCTAACACGATTAAAATATGATACAGTTAGTTTCTGTTTTTAAAATGAAAAAACAAAGTAAAATATCGGGCCCTTTTGCAGTAAGATAGCACTGATATCCTGATTGTTCAAAGTAAACACATGGCCATACTTACGGGGTAACAAAAAGGAAACTGAAGTTCTTCGATATTTCGTGGAGCGTAACCTAAACAGCTACGAGTTCATCAGGAAACTGTTCGAAATGGTTTCGACTGAGATAAAAATTACGTAGTTGAATGTTATCCTGCAGAAAAGTTCCACATAATTTCATCGCCATTGGACTGTGCTAACTAGACCTGAAAGATAGTCGTGTCGGAACATGATCAGTATTTAACCTTGAACGTTTTCTGTGGTAAATAATTTAACATCATCACACAAATTTCCGCTTGTTCAGTTCTGTCTGTAATGTTTCAGTGTAGTGGATCATCAGTTTCAGTTGTTGAGAAACTGGTCCAGCCTAACGGCACATGTAAACTGTGTGGTTATTTACACGGCTTTTCAACAAAAAGCAAATTAAAAAAATGATAAATGTTTTCTCATAGATCGCTTCCCAGATATCACCACAAAGTCGCCGGTGTTACAAGGAACAGCATTTGTACGTTGGTTAAAGTTGATGTTTGATGTATAGTTTCATTTGGATAATTTGTACAACACTGATTATGAAAAACGGTAAATATTTATGGATGAGTGTGGTGTTTGTTCTTTCAGACATGTACGAAATAACAGACACCACGGCGTCTATAAATGTACTTCCATGTGAGGATGGTGTACGGTTCGTTACTTCACCGCAGATGCGGTAATAGATTTCCAGCTCGTGCAGAAATCCGTGTGGCGATCAGAAGAGAGCCTTGACAGTAGGGGCGCTTCGACCCTTGTGTGTGACCTTTTGGGAATTGTTTCGGGGGTGGAGGGAGACACAAGGCGTGCACAGTAGCCAACCGGTTAAGGCGACTTCTCTCCCGAAGGGGGGGATCTATGTTCGAATCCTGGCCAGTCACAAATTTCACTGGTCGGCTCTGAATTATTTCAATGCTCTAATGCAGCCAGGATAATTCCCTTCCTTTTTTCCTCCTTCTTCTAAGTGTAAACGGTACATGGGCGGTCGGTGAGTTATCTCGCCTTCTGCAGAGGCAACTGCTCCTACAGAGCTGTGCCACAGGTATGTATAACAAGCAGGCGGCAAACCGTCATATTCCCAATTTCACCGAAAGGTAAAGATTACATTGATATTTGGGTTCTATAGCTTCAGTGGACATCCATATAAATAACTACTGCAGTTGGCACATAGATCCATGAACCATATGTAACTATTGAATGAGAGTTTGTGTTGATTCCTCTATAAATATATTCTTTGTAAGGTTGCTGATCACGTTGCGTCAGCCGATGCATGTAAGCTAAACCAACATGCAAATTTAAATCCCAAGTGCAGCTTTTATATCGTACAACCATGAGGCGTGTGGTCGTGTAGGAAGAGCGAGGAGGGGGATACTTAGTGCAACAGAGCAAGAAAAAAAATTTTAATTTATATTTATTATGGAATAAACAGTTATAACAATTACTAAGCGAATAAATCTCATAGACACTTTTTAATCATCACTAGAGAAATATAATGTATCTATGTGCTTCATCAGCTTCTCAAATCACGCGTGATATGTTTATCGACTGTAGAGAACACCCATTGGCTGGAGGGCGCCATCACTTAATAGACGCTGGCACCTACTGATTACCAGTCTTATCGCGCGAATTCCAAATGATTAATAGATTGTTTCTTTCGCGCACTTGAAACTGTCTTCATAATGGATTGTGCAATAATATTCATGATACTTTTTTTTTCAATTTGAGCTCTAGAGTCCTGGATGACACACAAACATGGAGTTTAAAGATGGCCGGCCGCAGTGGCCAAGCGGTCTGTGGCGCGCCAGTCACCAGTCTGTAAGGCCGCTACGGTCGAGGGTTCGAATCCCCCCTCGGGCATGGGTGTTGGTGCCATCTTTAGTATAAGGTAGTTCATAAGTAGTTTGTACGTTTAGGGACTGATGACCCCACAGTTAAGTCCCTTAAGCTTAACAAACATTTGAACATTTGAGTTTGAAGATGGGTAGTTACACATTGTGTAAATAAGGATATAAATATCCCCTGTTTAGTTTCTTTCTCACTTTGCCTAATGTACAGACCGAATAACTTCGTCAATGTAGAGACTGAATAACTTCGTGGTTAGGTTACAACCATGTTCTACTTCCTCCTCAACCACTGCCTCCCTTCCATGGATTTCTTTATTTATTTAATAGGTCATTGAAGGAACATTACCCACAAATCACGCGATGCTGCGCGCTCTAGCGTCCTCTCGCTGTTACGAGTCAGTCTTCGGAAAAGTAGCGGACGAACTGAGAGGCGAGGGATCTGCGAAATAGTTCGCGTAGTTCGCCTGTGGGAGCGCTTTTCCGAACTAGTTCGTTCGCGAACTACTTAAGACTACTTGAGAGCAACATTGTCTAATAAAGGTTTAAAAGAACGAATGGCGGTTTTCTGAAAGTACGGGATGTATTTGGAAAAATGCGGGACCCGGTATTTTTGTTCAAATTAACTGGAAATAGGGTATTTCCCAGGATAGACGAAAGGGTTGGCAAGCCAGTACCGGTCCTTTTGGAACGGGAGCTGCCATCTACTTGCCCCCGTGTGGTGGAGTTATTCGCCCGCTAGATGCAGCTGAGGCAGCAGGTTGCGAGCATGGCTCGCGGCTGAGTGCGCATGCGCGGCCTCGTCTGCCTTCCGGTGGCCTTGGCGGTGTTTCCCGCGCGCTCGCCCGAGCCCGAAATGCGGAAACGCGACACTCAGCGCACTGCCTTTCTCCCCATATGCGACAGCCGCGTCTCCTATCCCTGACTGACACACGACCGTGGCGGGAGGCGCGTTACACTCCATCTGTCACAACCTTCAAACAAATCTGTAACAAGCGGCGAGAGAGGCGGCAACAGTTCGTAGTGAGTCATGACTTGCGACTGAAAAACGATTTAGATGAGATATCTGCATCTTGCGAATCAGGGCAGTTGACCTAAGTAATGAACAGTGTGAAGTCATAAGCAATACGCAAAAAATCCGTTAAACTTCATTTACACGATAAATCAGTCAAATCCATAGGCCATAAATTCAACTCACAAGGAAAGTACTTGGGCTCGAACAAACATATCTGTATGAACGTTTGGTTACAGTATCTCTAGGTACACCTCAATGTGCTGGTGGGTGTCGTATTTATGCAAAACTTTGCAATCATGCTCTAGATAGCACTGTAGATGTTATTGTAGACGCGATACGTAATGCAGATATCTGAACTATAACTTATTTAATAATCGTCGTACATGTTCTCTAGCGTATTGTCATTAAAAGCCGTGATGATAGTTGCAACTTTAACCTTCTTCCCGAAAGACTGTTGGTATTCACTTCCACGGCTTCCATCGCCTCTTCCCGCACTTACCGTAGCTCTACCGCTAGCAATGAGTTCTTCGTCATTATCATCCCTATTATCATCATTATGTGCTAGTGTTACAACAGTATCTTACTTATGCTCATATTTCTGTACCATGACAGATACGAGAAAGCATGCGAATGATTCATCTTCTACACTAATACCATCTTCCCAAAGAATGGTTCTTCGTAACTTCATCTCAACCAATCGCAATACTTTCGCAGGATTGATTATCAATCGCCGCTCCATCTAACGCTTCACCACACAAATGTCACAAAACGCAACTTCGGAGGCACACTGCTCGGTCCCTACTGGCGAACCGACAGGTCAAAGTGCAATGCGGCATGGCACACGCAGAGGCCTCTAACGGACGACTGCAGTGTTTTGCAGATGTGGGAGTGGCACTAGTGCAAAAGGGATCTTTGCATTGTCTCTCGTACGATTTTGATGTATATGTGTTTGTTCGAGCCCAAGTACTTTCCTTGTCAGTACCTATGAATTAAATTAGGAACAACTTAAGAATATGGAAAGAACTTGCAGAAGATAACGTGTGAAGGCGAACCAAAGTCTGAGATTCAGTGGCAGAACACTTACACGATGTAACAGTTCTAGGAAAGAAACCACCTACACTACAATTGTCCGTCCTATTTTGGAGCATATTTGCGCATTGTGGGATGCACACCTGGTGGGGGTGACGGAGGATATAGAGAAAGTTCAGAGAAGGTCAGCTCGTTTGGTATTATTGCAATAAATGGTCAAAGTGTTGCGGAAATGATGCACGAGTTGGGTTGGAAATCGTTAAACGATAGGTATTATTCGTTGCAGCAAGATTCATTTGCGAAATTTCTTTCACCACCTTTCTCTTCCGAGTGCGAACATATTTTCCTAGCACCCATCTACACAAGGAGACATGATCGTCACAATAAAATAAAACAGAACAAAAAAGGATAGCCGCAGTGGAGTGGCCGAGCGTTCCAAGGCGCCTAGCCGCAGAGCGCGCCGCTGCTCTCCGTCGGAGGTTCGACTCCTCCCTCGAGCATGAATGTATTTGTTGTCCTTAGGATAAGTTAGTTCAAGCAGTTTGTAAGCCTAGGGACTGATGACCAGAGTAATTAAGTCCCATAGATTTACAAACATTTGAACACTTGAAAACAGATAGATTTGGGTGTTCCCTTCTTCCAAGCACTATTAAAGAATGGATCGGTATAGAAATATTATGAAAACCTTTAGATCAAATCTGTGCCAAACACTTAAATATGATTTGAAGAGTAAATATGTATATTTAGATATTTATAGCTGTACTAGCTGATAACCCTGCGTTGCTCGAGTATTTTTTATTAATCCTCTTCCTCTTCCCTTCTCTGTTCGTCCATCGCCCACTCTCCTCTGTCTGTGTTCATCTTCTCCTCCTCCTCTTCCTCTCTCAGTTTATCTCTCCTTTCTCTATGTATGAAAAAGTACATGTCTTTACGAATTGTCATGGGAATCGTTGAAACGAGTTCAAAAATGTTCAAATGTCTGTAAACCTATCGGACCAAACTGCGTGGTCATCAGTCCGTAGCTTACAAACTACTTAAACTACTTAAACCTAGGTAAACTAACCTACGGACAAACACACACACCCATGCCCCAGGGAGGACTCGAACCTCCACGGCGAGCAACCGCGCGCTCCGCAGCGAGGTGAAACGAGTTCGATACCTGTCATTATTGGAAGGTATCCTCTGCTACCTATAGGAATTTTGTATAGATAGCGATGTTCCTTTTGTTTGGAAGCTATAGGGCGAAAATTACATCAGTATCGGAATAAAAATAGAGATTGGTGTCGACCTCTATTTACGGTACCTTACCCCATCCACCTTACGAAATCTGACATTGATTTTGAAGTTTTTTCTAAGTCAAATGTGTAAATTTTATCAAGATAGGAACAATACAATGCAAACACACGGTTACTCCACTTTATACGTAAAAAGAAGAGTGTGTGGCCAAGCACCTTGTATGGCGTCAGTTCCTATTCGGCCCCGTCAAGTTTTGTCGTGTTCATGATGGCATTTCTGGTTTCAAAATGAAGAATCAACTGCTCACTGGTGCGCCACAATGTTTATTTCGTTACGTAATTCAAAACCTGTGACTCCGGTTTGTTTTGTTTTCCTGATCGGGGTGTTATGAAATGACGCCTCTGTGTTCCCCGAAGATATACTGAAGTAAGCCACGAAAACTCCATGAAAATTCATTCAAATAAGATTTGTTCAAAGAGCAAAATTGTATTCGCCACAACAGATTATCCTGTGTGTGGTTGACGGGACAACAAAGCAACACTCATAGCAAAATACTTCTCTCCTTGTGTCGTCAGCTATCAATGTGTTGTCGCATTTTGCAAGATTATTGTGAGCTTCTTGTAATCTACCGTTAAGACCATAGGCGGATCCAAGGGAGGGGGGGTGGCGAAAAGTCGTTCGCGCCACCCCCCCCCCTCCATAGCTCTTTTCAGCTGTTTTACCTAGCGTGCTATCACTGCACTGAGTCTTCAAAACTGCAAGACTTTTGTTTGATTGAGCGTGGGGTAAAAAGGGGCGGCCGGTACTAGAGTCTTTCCACTGAGCCAGAGGTTAGCTGACAATGAGAATTATTTCACAGCCCCCTCTCCCCCCCCCCCCCCCCAGCAGGCCATCCTGGATCCGCCCCTGGCTAAGGCGTAAACCTGCAGTGTGTTTCACTGGCTGCAAGACGGGTTGTCGTCCCTGAGATGTGTGCGCGCTTATTGTGCGGATGCGTCGTGTGGAGCTGGTGCACAGACCCCGCGCCACACCTAGTATATTGGAGCTTCCTCGGCGTTCTGCGACCGTCAGGGCAAACCGATGTGGGGCGGATAGCAGCCAGCGCCGCTTATCGCCGCTTTCCATACCAGGGGCGGGACTTGTTCAGTGTGAGCCTGTTGTCCCCGACTAAACACACTACGTCGCTAACTCTGCTGCCGTTCGGAAGCTAAGTGACAGTCATAAGCTTCACAGTTGCTAAATATGTATGGAAAACTGAATATACATGGCAAACCCCATCACCCTTCTCTCTCTACCCATCTCCTCCTGATTCTTTTACTTGTACATCTCCCCATCTCTTCCTCTTCCACCCTGTTGTTTCCATTTACTTCACGTAATAAATTATTTTAGACTGAAAGTTTTGATACAAGTATTCAACCGTCATGGTCAATTTTCTTTAATTGATCTAAAATTGCTTATAAGTTGCTGGAATAACCTCATAGTTGTTGAAAGTAGATTATTTATTTTAAATACACAACTTGTTTTGGGTTTAGCGCATCATTTGGTGACCTTTCAGTAAAGTACATAAACAACTAATAAGTACTTAAATTATTTCCAATTAATAATTAAAATTACAGAATATTTTATATATAGTAATAAAATTTATAAAATTTGGAATTATATACCGATATAATATATACTGAGCATTGAGACATTTAAAGTTGTTGTAGCGCCATATAAGTTTAGTGGCATATAAGATTGAACTTCAAATACGGTCAAGATAAGATAAAAATAAAGATTCTGTAGCACATTGTCTTGCGAGTAGCATGGAAGTTGAGTAGAGGCCGTACAGTTGCCTTATTTAGTGCAATATACAAGACCGAAACAAAGCGGCTTCATCTGCGTCATATTTAAACAAATATAAAAAAAAATAAAAATAAATCCCACATTTTCAGAATGTATTTTATTTAAATTGCAAATAATTTTGTGTACGTGTATGTAGTTATTGGTTGTGTAAGTATTTTACCGATAAGTCACCAGGTGATGGGCTAAGCCCGAAACCTTTTTGCGTATTTAAAATAAGTAATCTACTACCAAGAACTAAGAGATTATTCCGGCAACCTATAAGCAATTTTAGATTCATTTTAAAAAATATTTTACGAACATTACAAAGATGGTGTACTTTCAACTGGCAGTTGTAACAGCGTAATCAGAACTCACTGGTCTATCATTAGAATCGTCGCTGTTCTGTTTCACGCTTCTCATTTCCGTAATTCATACATTACACTATTGTGTCAATAACGTATTTCAATACACGTCCAATCTTTCTTCTTCAAGTAACGTAACTCTTTACAAATCACTCCTACAATTAATGATACTGTCTCGGAAGATAAGAAAAAATCACTATTCTTTAATCGGTCGTCACTGATTTCTCTCTCCACACACGGCAAACCTCGCCGAAATATACGCAGTGGTCGAGAGGTGTGCGGCGCGCCAGTCACAGTCTGCACGGCCGCTACGGTTGGGGGTTCGAATCCCCCCTCGTGCATGGTTATTTGAGCCGTCTTTAGTATAAGGTAGTTCGTAAGTAGTTTGTAAGTTTAGGGAGTGATGACCCCTCCGTTAACTCCCTTAAGCTTGACAAACATTTGAAGATGCTTCCGTCGGTTGTTGGTACATCATCATATTGAATTAAAAGCAAAGAGTTTTACAAATTTATTTTTATTTAGTTAAGAGGTCTTCAGATTAAGCGCCCTCTTCAGACTTTCACCTTGTAGACAACACACAAAACCGTATTTTTAATTCAGTATGACGATGTGCTACCGAATACCGAACGAAGAATCTGTCGAAATATCCTGATTTCCCTTTTCTTTACTCCTTTAATGCATAGTGTAGCCGATCACCTACATAACTTAGTTTTTACATTATCTCTCAAACTGATCAACATTTTACTACAAATTGATTTATAGCTACTTGTATACATAGTGTTACATATGGTAATAGCTCGTCCTAGAAATTGTAAATAGCAGAGTGCTACATAATCAATTCGACAGTTAGTTGCATTTAGTTACTCCTAACATGTGCGTTTGTTTACATTAGTGTTTCCCCTTTGCCATGTTAAAGTAGTCAATCACATACTACTGTTGCAGTATGAGTTATTTTCTGGGAATATGAGAGACATAATAGTGAGATTTACTACATCGGGTACATCATGGAAGCACTATATAGCTGAAAGCTATGTACTTTTTTTTGCTATTAGTGAATAATATTTTAAGGATTTTTTCCAATATTTTTCTCAGTATATATGCACTATAGGTAAATTGTATTAGTTTTTATACCTTCAAATAAAAAATCATGTATTAAAAAGTTAAGTTTGTTTTGGTTACATTCTAACAGCTCTATCTTTGTACTGAATTGAAACTGGAAACTTGTTACATGGCATTTAATTTCAATTCTAAGCAGCTCTTTTAGGTAGTTTGCAGATAACCCCGTCATTTACCGTCTAGTAAAATCATCTTAAAATCAAAAACAGCTGCAGAAGTATCTAAAAAACATATCACTATGGTGTAAAAATTGGCAATTGACTCTAAATAACGAGAAGTGTGAAGTCGTCCACATGATTACGAAAAGAAATCCGTTAAAGTATGTTTAAGAGATAAATCGATCAAAACTGAAGGCCGTAAACTGCACTGAATACCTAGGAATTACTGTTACTTCAGACTTAAACTGGAAAGAACACGTAAATAATGTCGTAGGAAAGGCGAACCAGAGACTGCGTTTTATTGGCAGAACCCTTAAAAGATGCAACAGATCTACTAAAGAAATTGCTTGCACTACGCTTGTCCGTCCTTTTTTTGGAGTGTTGCTGCCCAGTGTGGGATCCTTATCAGGTGGGTTTGACGGAGGACATCGAAAGAGTCCACAGAAGGGCAGCTCGTTTCGTAATGCACGATACAGGGGAGACAGCGTTACGGAAGTGATACAGGATCAGGAATGGGAATCATTACAACAGCGCCACTTATCGCTGCGGCGTGTGCTACTTACGAAACTCCAATGGCGAACATTCTCCCCCGAATGCGAAAATATATTGTTGAGTCTCACTTACATAGGTAGAAATGATGATCAGAATACGAGAAATAAGAGCTCGAACGGAGAGATTCAGGTGTTCTTTCTTCCCTCGCGTTATTCGAGAATGGAATGGGAGATAAATAGTATAAAGGTGGTTCGATGAACCCTCTGCCAGGCACTTAAATAAGATTTGCAGAGTATGCAATGTAGATGTACAACCCGGAGATGACGTTTACGTGTACGAATTTACTTGACATCCGACCCTAGTTTCACGGTGTTTTACTTTTTTTTTGACATCGGTTGGAGCATCGCTGTCAAATATCTTTGGATATCCTTCCAGATACAGCTAAAACTGTCTAATGAATGCTCAAACAATCAAGCGGAACAATTTGCCATCCTCAATATTCTTGAGTTCATAAATAATATCTCGAATACTGATACAAATGCAGTAATTCACACCGACAGCAGGATTACTTTGGACTCTTTGCGAAATCCGAAGAACCACAACTTGTTGATTGAAGAAATAAGATGTAAAATCAGAAGGTTGCAGACACACAACTGGCTGGTGCATTTCGAATGGGTTAAGGCACATCAAGGGATATGGGGAAATGAACTAGCTTGCAACCTTGCTAAAAGAGCAGCTCGATTATGACAATCAACACGCTATAACAAAATATCTACAAGTGCCGTGAAGAAGAAACTTGGAGAAGAGTTTAGGAACAAATGGGACATTGAGTGGCAAAAAACAAAAAGGGGGGAAGCACTAAACCGTATTTTCCTACGATCTGACAACGTTTAATGATTAAACTTCCAATATCTCTGAATTTTACAGCTATGTTAACAGGTCATGGGAAACTGAAAGCCTACTATCAGCGGTTAAAAATAATTGAAGACGGAAAGTGCACATGTAACAGTGCTGTCCAAACTATTGACCACGTGCTTTTTGACTGCAGAAATTTATTGAAAGAGAGGGACCATCTCAGGAAAAAAAAAAATAGCTGCTCTAAAATGTTCAAATGTTTGTTAAGCTTATGGGACTTAACTACGGGGTCATCAGTCCCTAAACTTACAAACTACTTATCAACTTCCTTATACTAAGGACGTCACAAATATCCATGCCCGCGGGGGGATTCGAACCCCCGACCGTAGTGGCCGTGCAGACCGTGACTGGAGCGGCTCAGTCCCCTCGGCCACCGCGGCCGGCGCAAAATAGGAGGATGGCCCATCAGTAAATATGACTTGGTACATTAATTCACTACAGACTTTTACAATTTTTGTAATTCAATAAGATTTTCTAATGTATAAAATTGTTTGTTCCTTTGTAAACCCTGTCAACTTATATACTGTACTTGTGTTTGCAAAAATATTTGATGTAACCGCCTGAATCAAACCATCAAACATGTAATATTACTATGTAATGGGGCATGTTAAATAATAAATAGCCGGCCGCGGTGGTCGAGGGGACTAAGGCGCTTCAGTCACGGTCTGCACGGCCACTACGGTCGGGGGTTCGAATCCCCCCTCGGGCATGGATATTTGTGCCGTCCTAGTTCGTAAGTAGTTCATAAGTAGTTTGTAAGATTAGGGACTGATGACCCCGTAGTTAAGTCCCATAGACTATACAAACATTTGAACAATTTGATTTGAAATAATAAATAAATAAAATCCTTCCGACTGGCCGGCTCAGGTCTCATTACGCACGAGACAGGGAAGTACCGAGCGCGACCCATTTAGCTGTTGGTAAATGTGCGGCCCAGGCCAGCAGTAGGCTAGCGCGCAGTAGGAAGTGCTCGCGCATCCCCCTCACGCGCGCCAGACTCCTGAGGATGCCAGGTCGCGACGCGCAAACAGCGGTGTCTGTTTGCAGTAAACAGCGGCCGCTCTGCAAACACGGGACGCCGTGGGAGGCGGTGATTGACGTCACGGCCGGGAGTTCCCCGTGCCTCGCGGCGGCGGCCTTGCTGCGTCGCCTCAGCTGGACACTCGCCACTGTATTTTGGCAGCGGTCGGCCACCGAGTCTCACGTGAGCGCAGATTAGTGGCGTTCTGCTGTTTAGCAGGCACGCGGCGTACTGCTAGCCTCGGGGCCACAACCTGCTCGTTCCTATTCCTGTCCACATTATACTAGGATAGTTGTAACATTCTCCGAATAATATCAGACTCGAATTAAATACAGGACGTATCAAAATTAATATCGGGGATTTAAAGCATTGTAGAATTCATACCGTGGCCTTACTATTGCACCCTTCCAAAATTCTGAATAAAGCAGGATTAAAATATAGCGAACGAAACGTAATTTACAACTTGTACAAAAACCAGACGGCACGAAAGGGATGTAGTGATTGAGAAAGGAGTAAGACAGGGTCGTAGAATTAATTACCGTGGCCTTACCATTGCACACACTTCCAAAATTCTGAAGCAAGCAGCAGTAAAACATAAGGAACTTGTACAAAAAACTAGACAGCAGTTATCAGTGTTGAACGGCACGAAAGGGATGCAGTGATTGAGAAAGGAGTAAGACAGGGTCGTAGAGTTAATTACCGTGGCCTTACCATTGCACACACTTCCAAAATTCTGAAGCAAGCAGCAGTAAAACATAAGGAACTTGTATAAAAACTAGACAGCAGTTATCAGTGGTGAACGGCACGAAAGGGATGCAGTGATTGGGAATTGAGTAAGACAGGGTTGTAGCCTTTCCCCAATGTTATTCAATTTGTACATTGAGAAAAGCTATTCTGGAAACATCCCTTAGGCTGTGGCTAAGCCATGTCTCCACCATATCCTTTCTTCCAGGAGTTCTAGTCTTGCATGGTTCGCAGGAGAGCTTCTGTGAAGTTTGGAAAGTAGGAGGCGAGGTACTGGCGGAAGTAAAGTTGTGAGGCGGCATCGTGAGTCGTGTCGGGATAGCACAGTCGGTAGTGCGCTTGCCCGCGAAAGGCAAAGGTCCCAGGTTCGAGTCCCTGTTCCGGCACACAATTTTAATCTGCCAGGAGGTTTCAAAGGAAGGAGAAATTTGGAGAAAGAATTAGAGTTCAGAGTAAAGAAATGAAAACACTGCGTTTTGCCGATGACATTGTAATTCTGTTCATTTGTTCAAATGTTTGTTTAGCTTTTGGGACTTAACTACGGGGTCATCAGTCCCTAAACTTACAAACTACTTATGAACTAACTAATGCTAAGAACCGCACAAATATCCATGCCCGAAGGAGGATTCGAACCCCCGACCGTAGTGGCCGTGCAGACCGTGACTGGAGTGCCTCAGTCCCCTCGGCCACCGCGGCCGGCTGTAATTCTGTCAGATACAGCAAAGGACCTGGCAGAGCAATAAAGCGGAATAAACATTGTGTTGAAAGGTGCGTGTAATATGAACATGAACAAGAGCAGCCGCGCGGGAGTAGCCGAGTGGTCTGGAGCGCCGCGTTGCGGATCTCGCGGCCTTCCGCGTCGGAGATTCGAATCCTCCAAACTGTTCAAATATTTGTGAAGCTTATGGGATTTAACTGCAGGGTCATCAGTCCCTAAACTTACAAACTAATTATGAACTAGCTTATACTAAAGACAGCACAAACATCCATGCCGGCCGCGGTGACCGAGGGGGCTGAGGCGCTCCAGTCACGGTCTGCACGGCCACTACGGTAGAGGGTTCGAATCCCCCCTCGGGCATGGATATTTGTGCCGTCCTTAGTATTAGCTAGTTTGTAAGTTTAGGGGCTGATGACCCCGTAGTTAAGTCCCATAAGCTATACAAATATTTGAACATTTTTGAACAAACATCCATTTCCCAGGGCGGGATTCGTACCTCCGACGGGGAACGGCCTCGCGCTTCGGAGCATAGCGCCTCAGTGTGCTCGGCCGCTCCACCGTGGCTTCAAATCCATCTTCGGGCATGGATATGTGTGTTTTCCTTAGGTTAGTTTAACTTATTTTAAGTTTTTAAGCTAGCGTCTAATAACCAGTTAAGTCCCATAGATTTACAAACACTTGCACACTTTTGAACTAGAGCAAAACAAGAGTAATTGACTGCAGTCTAAGAAAATCAGGCGATGCTGAAGGAATTATATTAGGTAACGAAACAATGAAGGCGGTAGATGAGGTTTTTTACTTTGGCACTGAAATAGCATATGATGGTTGCAGTACAGAAGATATAAAATGCTGAATGGCAATGGGAAGAAAAGCGATTTTGAAATTTGTGTGGAGTGTGCCCTTGTATTCGAGTGAAACATGGACGATAAACAGTGCGGACAGGAAGAGGATAGAGGCTTTTGAAATGTGGTACTACAGTAGAATGCTGAAGATTAGGTGGGTGGATCGCTTAACTAATGAGGAGGTACTGAACAGAACTGTGGAGAAAAGGAATTTCAGGCATACCTTGACAAAAAGAAGACATAAAGGAATCGTTGGAGGGAAGTGTGTGGGGTAAAAATAGCAGAAAGAGACCAAGAGATGAATACAGTAAGCAGATTCAAATTGATGAAGGTTGCAGGTCTTATGAGGAGATTAAGAGGCTTGCTCAAGGTAGAGTAGGATGGAAAGCTGCATTAAACCAGTCTCCGGACTGAAGACCACAAATTGCATAACCTCTGGAAATAAAGTACAGTGATTGAAGTCAGAACAGTCGATCGGACAACATAGTCGAATCTCATCGCTCGCACTGCATAGCGCCCGGTTTTGGCAACAAGCCCATCGTAGTTCAGGTGAACATTGTGTGTGTTTCGCGTTGTACCTATTGGACGATATTCTCAAATGAGTACGGGACAATGAGTGATCAAAGGATTAATTTAAAGTTTAAAGTTTGGCAAGACACCTAGAGAAACGCATGCGATACTAGTACGTCTTTATAGGACAAGCAGTCTCCATGTATTCGCACCTTTTCGAGGAGGCCGGGAAAGTGTTTTTGAAAATCCCCAAAGCGGAAGAATGGCTACCGTCGTTGGTGACGAAAACATTGAGAAAGTGAGAACATTAATCACGAAAGATCGTCGATTGAGGAAGTCTCTCTATATCTGTCGCCACCTGCCACACTTTCTCGTTACTGTCAGCCTTTATTCTAGCTGACGGACGATCCGAGCCCAGTAAACGTTCGACGACTGGTAATCGAATCAATATGCATTTTACGTACATTTCTACGAACATGCCACGACTACGTAGCCCATTATTGTATCTTCTTGTTTTTTTTTTCTTCATTTTAGCACAAATTTATATTTATGAGTCTCTTCATTATATCATGAAATGTCAGTATTACTTTTTTCACCAGCTGCACCCGGAAAATATGCATCTCATTTGTGTAGATATATCTGATAGCAAGATGTTTCTCCTCATTTTCCACTTTCTCACTCACTCCCTCCCCCTCCCTCCCTCCCTCTCTCTCTCTCTCTCTTCCCTTATCCCCCTCGCTATATATCGATCTGCCTACTTATTTTTCACTCTATCTCTTTCCCTTTCTTTCTTAAAGCACTAAAGTCACACATGTCGTTCAGCTAACAATAAATGCAACATAAAAAATCGTTATCGTCGTCATCGTCCTCTCTTTCAAAATGTCTGTGCATTCACACATTTTTCACGCGTTATTATTTAGATATAGATCCATTTACTAGCCTTTTAGATGCATCTCGTATACCTACGAAGGCAGTAGCAAGAAAAATAGCAGACCGTCGTTCCAAGTAGAAGTATGGATTGATTGGCCAGAAATGGATTTGAAAGGGCTGCAGTCAGATACTGTCACTCTGTAACGGCAGTGCATGAGTGAGAAAAAAAAACGTATGAAACGATTAGTCAGAAGGAACTACTACCCTTTAGCGGTTCGAAATACCGATAAAAAGTAAGTAACCACGAGGAAAGACCCGAGAAGCTTAATATTATTTCTGGCCAGGAACATGATGGGCAAAAACGGTTTATGGAGAGTGGCCCTACTTCCAGGTTCACCCACCGAGAAAAATGTTGAAGCTGATCCACAAAAAAATGTCTCTCTCTGCTATGTACTTAAAGGAATTACACGTCTTGCGGATAACTTACTTTTACTTTAACGAAAGGGCTACAGAAAATCAACTTAATGAGAAGTTTAAGTATGTTATTTCTAGCTAATTTGGCAAGGTCAAAATTGAAGCGAAAGCAAACATTTAGATATTCAGAAATAACTTGGCGATTCTGACGACCGTTATCAAAGAAGACTATTTTGTTCATTGTTCAACCATTCAAACTGTTTCATTGGTGGGAAAGTCACTCATCAAGTGACTCGTTTTTCTCGGAGTCCAGGTGTGATTTCCGTCTAATAAAACTAGAAATTTTCAAGGAATTCTGAAAAAAAAAAAAACTCTTCCAACAGCAGAATTTGAGACAAGCCTTTTGTAGTACTTCCTCGAAACTACCCACTCCTTGTCTTCTGCAAGGTAGGACCCATTTTTCCTTCTTGGAAGCGACCTTCTTCACGGTCACTACCTTTGTAGGAGCAAGTATCTCTTCTTCGTAATTATGTATATTCATTACCGTAACCTTCAGTACAGAAATCGAACTTAGATGCTTTACTTACAAAAGATCTGAGTTCATGTCGCAGTGGCAGGAGCAGTAACACGACGAGTTGCAAGCAGGTAATTTTTTGTGTCAGAATCAAAATTTACACGTTTCAGATCACTCTACAGAATTTTCAGCATTGTTGTTATCACCTAGTTTTTGGAACTAAGATAATAGCGATGGCAGCAAGTCGATCACTTTCCAGCACCTAGCCCGGAGAGGTTGCATGAGACAGAGTCCCCCTTCCTGGCTAAATTAAAAGCATATCCTTCTGCTGCTCATAGAATTCCGGTTATCGGCAAGGATTTTTTTGTTTGTTTTTGTTACTATCACTGGGAAATCTGCTGACCGCGGTGGAGTAGCGGAGCGGTCTAAGGCGCCTCGCTGCGGAGCGCGCGTTGCTCGCCGTCGGAGGTTCGAGTCCTCCCTGGGACATAGGTGTGTGTATGTTGTCCATAGGTTAGTAGGTTAGTTTAACTTAGTTTAAGTAGTTTTAAGCTACGGACTGATGACCACGCAGTTTGGTCTGATAGATTTACGAACATTTGAATTTGGAAATCTGTTAAACAAATCAAATGTTCAAGTGTTTGTAAATCTATCGGACTGAACTTCTAAGTTATTTGTCCTTAGCTTTCACACTACTTAAACTAAGTTCAACTAACCCAAGGAGAGCACAAACACCCATGTCGTAGCGGGGACTCGAACCCCCGACGGCGAACGGCTAATTCGCCGCGGCCAATCTGTTAAACCCTTTGTAAGAATTACAAGATGCGTCTTAAAAGTTCTGTGAATGGTCCCATATTTTACAAACCGCGCAGGCGAGAGTCAGGTGTTCGCATGTACACATTGAGAGCCATGTCAACAAGCGCCCCCTATAGTGCAAAGCACTGCAGTGAAGCGATAGCACACGGTACGACTCAGCTAACAGGGTCAGTGTGAGAACTTGTATCATTGCAACGTGGAGAGCAAAATGGGGCATCACGTTTTGTATGAATTAGGCAAAACGGCGCCGGACACCCAAGGCATGTTAGTGCAAATGTATGGTGTTGAAGCAGTGGGTGAAACGTGTGTGTTTAAGTGGTTTAAACGCTTTAGAGACGGAAAGGAAGGTATCGAGGGCGAGCCACGTTCTAGAAGTGTATTGTAGCCACGTGATTACTTTTAAGGCCAGTAAAGGTATTTTGTTTGTAACTCTTGATTCCTGTATTTCCTGAGACCATTCACAGAACTTATCAGACGCACCTTGTAGTAAACAGGCGTTAACGGACGAGCAACCGGTGTTCTGACCATATGCTCGCTTTCCTACCTCGGCTCCTGATGAAGTGTTTTTAAGTAAGAGAAAAACAGCGATTGGTTTTTAAGGCCAATACTGTGATATGCGACTGCAGTACAGTGTGTAGTGTAACAGCTTACACTACATGTTTCCTGCTAGAGGCTCAAGGAATTCGAGTATAATAATTAAATGAAATAATAAAATCATATTTTATTTAGGAAAGGGTAGGAGAATGTATTCTGGCTCCAGTTTTTCTCAGTACAGGTTTTGTGCAGCAGAAAAGAAAAAACGAAGAATGGGATACTGTGCCAGTGATGTGATTACTCCATGTTGAAAAGTTCTATGTATCGTATGTATATGTATATTCTATGGAAAATGACATTGTTATTAATTACCTTTAGTCTTGATTGGTTGAAAGAACATTCTTCTTCTTTGAGTTGAATTTCAATAAGCATGTAATTCAGTGATGTAATAAAAGGTTATTTGTGTTACCTTAAAGTCACTGTTTACTTGAATTCAAACTTATCCGACTAAAAGGTAATTGCGATTGATATTTGTCATCATGATTGAGAAATGAAAGTATCATCAAGAGAAAGTCATCAGAAGCAGTTGTTATATTACGAGGCACGGACTAGCCGGTCCTCCTACAGAGAACAACAGTAATTTATTTGAACAATTTTTATCAAGAGACAGTACCATCAAGAAATGGTAATGTGTTTGTTTTCGACACACACGGTTGGCCTTGGACTTAATCAGTAACGGCAGCCGGAACAACTCAAGTGTTTAGTTAATTCTTTCACTGTGACAACATTACTGCGTTGTGTGTACAGAAGTGGACGAAATGATACGAACAACCAACATAGAGAAAGTATGTTTTTGTCAGTAAGCAGTTGGGCCATCGCCGTCTTTCAGAACAGCTGCAACTCTTAGAGGAGCAGATTCGTGAAATGTCTTTATACTGTACCGAAACAACCGTCAGGTGTTGTAAATATGGTCCTCACTCTCTGCTTTACAACTCCTCATAGCGGTTCATTTATATTCACACGGTGATTTTGCTGTACAGGGGACACGTATAATGATTTTCTGATGCTGTATAAAGCACAATTTCACCTTTATCACTGTGTGTGTGGTTGCATTATCATTTTGGAGTTCGATAGTGTTTTTAGTTTGCTGTCGAGGATGATGAGATTCACAGTTACCAGATCAGTGAGGGTAATGTTAGAAACAGTTGAATAACGCGGTATAGTTCCCCAAATACTGACGGAACTCCAACATGCTTGACTGTAGGAACCAAGTATGTCTTATCGTAAGATTATTTTGGGGTTTTCGATACAATAAAATGTTCAAATGATTGTAAATCTATCGGACCAAACTGCGTGGTCATCAGTCCGTAGCTTAGAAATTACTTAAACTAAGGTAAACTAACCCAAGGACAGCACACACACACACCCATGCCCCAGGGAGGACTCGAACATCCGACCGCGAGCAACCACGCGCTCCGCAGCGAGGCGCCTTAGACCTCTCGGCTACTCCACCGCGGCTCGATACAATAACTTGGTTATGTTTTCGCAAGAAATGTACACGACAATTCATCGGATCATTCGACATTCTTCCAGTTATAATGTGTCCAGGTTGTATGACTGTGGCATATCTTCCTTCGCAGCTTCGCGTTGGCTTCCGTTTTATAGTGTTTAGCAACAGCAGCCCTTCCATGTACATTAAACTTTAGCCGTACTGTGTTCATCGGAACAGTATTACTCAAGTGTGTATTGAGTTTTGCAGTCACTTACCAAGATAGTTGTATGTTGTCTGACCACAATCGTTCTTAAGGGGATCTGGACGTGAACGGACTACACTTTCACACCTTGCTTTCAGTGCACATTACTCTTGATCTACAATACGGAAGAAGTTGCGATTTTGTACTAATATTGAATGGCACCAACTGAAGCCGAAATATGAAATTTATTGAAATATCTGTTATAGTTTAAGAATTACAATATTTTGCCTAACAGATGTTTTTATAATGCACGTTCGCATTCTGGAACCATTTTTGGTGCATCGTCAGTCTAATAGCATTTAGACTGTGGCAGTCTGCTGTCAACATTCGTAGGAACACATTATGTCTCTTGTTTTGTAGTTTGGAATATATCTGAGGAAACAGAAGAATCCTTATTATATGTGACTGCGTAGGCTTTCCCGGCGTAATGCTTCATAATATTCTTCTCGGGTTTGCTGCCGGATCAAAACGTCATCTTGACACGATGACGTTTTGATCCGGCAGCAAACCCGAGAAGAATATTATAATCCTTATTATAGTTAATTACTATTTTGTCTAAAGCTTACCGTAAAATTATACACAGAATGACAAATGTAGATCATTTCTGCAGTGTACAATACAAAGATTTTGTCCCATTCTTCAACTGGGAGAAATTTGGTGAACATAGCTAAAACCATTATGAAGATATATGTACCTGAAAATGTAGTGTCGAGAAAATGAGAAAGAATGTTTACAGTATTTTGGACTCTTCGTATGCCTCTTTCAGAACATTCCAGTGGCATAATCTTGCTGACCAGCTGCTTCTTTATCCTCTGCAGACTGTTTCAGGAGTCTTTTCCTTACCCTGGACTCTTGAGTGGTGGCTTCCGCCGCCCTTTCAGCTTCAATTATTCGCTGACGATATATGGTAGTCAGAGCAACTATCATATTATTTCCTGGTTGGATGCCTAATTTCTCCGTTAGTTTTGTCCTGCCAATTACACCATCACTGAAACAGATAACAACATACATCACACCTATTCTGAGTACTGTCCATCGAACGAATACAGTTTTCGGTACTCGTTGCAACACGCAGCTGTTGAAACTCTCATTAGGATTTTGTGTAAGGCCATGTAACGTTTCCTAAGTAATTTTTCATCTGAAAGGTCCCTGTATATTGGCTTTATTGTTTGCATGACTGTGACAGGCATGCAATGTTTATGGTGATATTCCTTGCCTGAAGCATCAGAGTGGCAAGTGTGCAGACATTTTTTCAAAAAGCGTTTAAGACTATATTAACTATTTACAATGAAATTAGCCATACATGTTTGGAAACGGGAGAAATTTGTCTTTCAGATGGAGACTTTTTTTTTTTTTTTTTTTTTTTTTTAGATTTTTGAGTCATTTTCACGTCCAGGTTTCCTTAATGGACGTATCCGTTAACTGGGGTGTCGTCCACAACTTCTTTTCTCCAGTGATATTTTACCCTGGTTTATGTTCGCTGTCGTCACCGAGGATATGTCGCTAGTGAAACGTTAAATAGTGCGGCCGTTTTCGCCGCAGATGGTTCCACTAACTGCCCACCACCGAGTATGCCTCTTTGGAAAAAGAGAGCTTACGCATTTCACCAAACGGTTGTGATGACCGTGTCAGAACGAAACGTATAATACACTGCAAGGTAAAGTCGAAGGCTTCGTACATCAATTAAGCACTGCGGTCGCAACTAAGTGTTAACACGTATGCAGTGGTGCCAACTTGCAATAAAATATTATGTTGTGTTTTCAGAATTAAACGAAGTAGTATTAATATTAGTCACAATTAAACACTCGTACTATAATGGTCATTTCGGAAGTGACGCATTTACCAACTAATCGTTATGTAGTCTCTATCAAAACACTCTGAATGCAGATGATATAGGAGAATTCGTATTTACTTTTTAATAAGATTCATATTAAAATATCTATTATCCCTGCAACTGAAGTAACATTTTGCTTTTCCTTTATTACAGGTAAGCGCCTTCATCACCATGCGTAGTTACCTCAGCGGCATCAAGCATGGTGGAGTCAACGTCTGCTATTTACAGTATGTAGTTTTATTGTATTAGCTTGTGTGCTTCAACTAAGGTAGCAGCTACCTCACACAATCTATTAAAATCTAGTTTCTTAGACTACCTATTAGTTCAGCTCATGTGTTACTGGTTTACGTTTCTCTTGTTGGATCCCTTAAAGTACTAACAATTTAAAAAGGAATTATTATACATTACTTCTTCATAAATTTACTTTGAATTATCCGTCTTAAAATGTGGTTTCATGTAATAACCAATGTAGAGGCTACTGCTGTTACACCCTTTATTACAGTGGCTTCGTATTGTTTCGTAGATGTACTATTTCGAAAGAATTTCCGTTTCTTATTTCGACAAACAGTTCGTTTACTGTTGAACAAATATTTTTTGAAATATAGTTTACAATCCTTTTCGAAAAATTTGCTTCGTGTGAAAAATCATGCAGGAATGTACGTGGGTCACTCACGTGACTTTTGAGTGCTTCAAAAGTTAATAGTTAGCGATTTATTTTAATATGATGGTTGTCGATCAAATTTTGCTTTACTGAATGAAATATTACTTAATACAGCTTCCTCCAGAAGTCGGCAGGAGTGTTTACAGAAGTTCATACTTCTACATAATAAAATTTCAGACCCCAGTGTCGGTCAGTTTAAAGGTCTGACACATCATTTGAACCTTAATGTCAGTATGAAGCACGTTTTAGTGTCGATCTAAGGGGTATCAGGAGAACGTTTTCTATCACATTTACGTCTTTGGACTCGATAGTAACGAATCAATGGACTGATTTTCATAGTGGTTACTGCAGGCTACGCACTATGTATAACTGTGGTTACCATAGCAAGGCAACGCTCTTTTCTTTCGGATAATTATCCTGGCGCTAATTCTAATCCTAATCAAAGCACTTTTCTGGAAACAGCATCTTCTAACATTGTGCGTATTTAGTTGCTCTTCTCGTCGCGAGTTAGAGGACTACTAGGTCACATCACCCAGTAGTGATGATCAGACGAAGAGTCACACTTTGTATCTCGTAAGACAGATTCACTGTTCCCACATAGAATATTCTTAGCAATAATAGAAGCGTAACTACAGCGACGAAAGCATTAAATGTATGCCACTGATATTGACAGTATTCAGTAATAACAGACTACAACGTTATGTAAGAAAAAAAAATCATGACTAACAGGACTGCACTCCAAGAGAAAAATTAATCCCATGGGAACATTCATAGTTTAAATAAGTAGAAATCTACGCTTTGTTCGGTGTCAGCTTATCTAAAACAGCAAATACAAATAGCTGTCAGAAAGATAATTAATAATCTTCCCGAAATTGATATGAATATTCAATGAAGATATGGGAGGCCGCTGTTGGTGGTTCGCTGATTAATAATCAGTACTCAAAACGTGTTATACAACATTAAATGACAAATACAGGAGGAGTTTTCTGAACAGGAGTAAAAACTGATACGGATTCTTGGACTTCGCGAGTGAAAGCTACTCTCCCATCCAGAATTGGGTGCACTGCTCCAGTAGAAATCTTTCGTAACGAAGCATACTCCACAACAAGTTGAAGAAAAATAACTTGAAAAAATTCGAAACCGTTACCTTTATTCGATATTAACTGTAGACGCAAACGTACCTCTCAGACAGGTTTCGTGAAGACAGTTCTTCTTCTTCAACTTGTCCCAGATCAGGGGTCACCGTTCCTTATTTTTGCCTTCCATTTCTGTCGGTCCCAAGTGTTCTCTCGGTTCAGTCCCTTCTCTCTCTCTCTCTCTCAGGTCTTCAGTGACGCAGTCTACCCTTCTTCCCTTTGGTCTGCCTCTTCTTCTTCTGCCCTCGACTTGTAACTCCATTGTTCTCTGCAACAGGTGTACCCATCCCTTCTCATCACGTGCCCCTACCAATGTAATCTTCCTTCCTGGGATTTCTTCGATGCCTCAATAACACTTGTCTGCTCTTGAATAAGATCATTTCTTATTTTGTCCATCATCGTTTTCCCCATCGTACACCTCAGCATACGGATGTCAGCCACGTTTAGTTTCTTCTCCTGCACCTTCTTTAACGGACAGAATTCACTACCATACAACATAGCTGGTCTCACCGCCGATTAAAAAAATTTTCTTTTATTCTGGCGTTTTATTCTTTTGTCACAGAGCACACCCAACTGATCATCTGCCAACATCATTTTTCCATCCCTTCCATCTCCACCAAACCACAGGTATTCGGTCTTCTTCCTGCTAACTTCGAGTCCTCCATTTTCCATTTCTTCCCTCCATCTCTCCGAAGTTCTTTCTACCTTCTCTTTGCTCTCTTCCACAATCACCACGTCTCCTGCAAAACTACCCGACCATAAGGCCAGGTCCTGCACTCCTTCCGTCAACACATCCATCACTAAACTGAATAGGTATGGACTTAGTGCTGACTCTGTGATGCAGTCCAACCATGATAGGGAACTTCTCAGTCACTCCGACACTAGATATTTAGAGCAGGCAGCATCATACATGTCTACGACCAGTCGTACATACTTTTCTGGCACACCCCTCACTCTCAGGCTTCTCCACAGTACATCTCTCGCTACTGTATCATACACCTTCTGCAGGTATTTGTCGCTCGCCATATTTTTCCATCAGTTGTCTCAGGATAAAGGTTGCATCCATCTTTCCTCTGCCTGGCATAAACCCAAACTGCTTATCCGAGATTCCTGTTTCTTTTCTGATCCTTTTATCTATAATTTTCTCACACTTCTTCATCGTATGGGATGTTAGCTTAATTCCTCTGTAGTTCTTGCACTCTTGAATATCTCCTTTCCCTTTGTATATTGCTACCACTGTACTTTCCCTCCATATCGCTGGTACTTTTTCTTCTTCATGTATCTTCTCCATCAGGCCCCATAACAAGTCTTCTCCGGCCTCTCCCAGTGCCTTCCAAGCCTCTACAGGCCCGTTGCCTTGTCCTACCGCCTTTCCGTTTTCATTGTCCCTAATGCGTCAGACACTTCCTCTCTAGTGATATCTGACGTTAAATTTTCGTTTGGCGTTACCATCCCTTGGTCTTTCCTTGGGTGCTCCTCATTCAGCAACTTCTGGAAGTAGTCTTATACCTGAACTCATACCAAAGAACTTTCCCATCTTCGTCCTTTACTTTTTCTTATATGTGTGAAGTCTTTTGATGCCTTATCACTTGCCTGTGCCACCCTGAACAGTCTCTTTGACCTTCAGGTGTACCCAGTTCCTTGTACAGCTCATTCGCTGCTCGATCTTTGGCCGTAGCAACTGCTCTCTTTGCCTCCTTTCTCCTTGTATTCTTCCCCATCCTCATCACTCCTGAAGTTTTTCGTGAAGACAATATTATACTAATTACAACACACCTACAAGCGGACCAACTTTTGCTCCCCCTTCTCTGCACACCTTTCGCTATCCGAGAGAGAAGGCAAAATAAACAGAAGTTTTGCATCACTCATTTTGAAGCACAACACTGTTCAAGCGAAGGCCCCTTCACGGAAATTGTCCACGTTTTGCCGGTAATCGCGAGAAGAGTGGAGGTTACCTCTTATCACAGTGTTTCCTCGTTCAGCAATACCATGGCGAAGTTCGTAAAACATGCAGGTCGGTATCGCCAGAGAAGAAAAAAAAAGTCGTTCCTTATCAGATCAGGTCAGCAGCGGTGCTAACGATGTCAACAAGATAGAGATAAGATAAAATTAAGAACGTGAGAAATTACCGCCACTTGACCGATGTTCGCTTCGAAAAGGGTCGAAATTGTTGCCGTCAATCACATTTGTAATGAACAAAGAATTTTTTGGATAATTCGATTTTCTGAGTCTGTACTGTCCTTTTAGTTATCTACGTGCAGGGCAACGTACAACCGCGCCGTGAACTTTTGCCATCGGCCACCCTCGCCGTTTGCACGGTAGGTACCGCTCCTTTGGCTGTTCGCCCAGTCGCTACGGCAGGGACACCTGTGGAGTTGTGTGACGTCAGAGCAGCGTGGGACCGCTGCCAGCTACACGTGCGGCTGGCTCCCAGAAGTTTCCCAGACGCCCTCGCGGCCTGCTACTCGATATTTTATTATCCGTACTCCACTGACGTCAAATGGAACTCTGGACTTTTTCCTGGAGAGAAAGGAGGGCCCAGTACGAAGAAGAGGTATAAGGATGGGTATGGAAAAGTGTTTCATCATCGTGGCCTTGGCTTTGCAGTTAACTCGTCTGCAGTTTCAGTATCACAGTTTCGGAGAACGGAAATTTCCTCCGTAAGGATCAACATGGGTTCTGGGAGTAACGATCGTAGGAGACCCAGCAAGCAGCAAATACAGGCTCCGAGGTAGATCACGTCTTCCTTGACACTCGGGAGGCGTTCGATACGGTTCCACACTGAGCAAACTTCGAAAGTGTGGAATAACCCGCCAACTGTGAGATATGATTTAAGAGTTTCTAGAGAACGAAACAGAAAAAAGAAGGAAGGAAGCTTAGGGTTTAACGTCCAGTCGATAACATGGTCATTAGAAACAGAGCTTACGCTCGTGTTTTTGAGTGAGGATGGGGGAAAGAAATCGATCGTGCCCTTTCAGAGGAACCAATCCGGCATTTGTCTTGAGTGATTTAGGAAAATCACAGTCCGTCTCCGTAGTTCCGACGACAGCGTCACTTACTGCCACGCAGGGGAGGGAGGGGAGTTAGATTCCCGGCAGGAAACTGGGTGTTGTGTGTTGTCTTCATCATCATTTTCATCATCATCGACATGCAAGTCACCGCAGTGGCGTCAAGTAAAATGACTTGCACTATGCGGCCGAACAATAGCAAGCGGAATATTCTGGCCAAAAATCACAGGAAACCTTAATGTAAATGACCAGTGTCTTACTATTGCACCACTTCGCTGGCTCGAACAAAACACAGCATGTCATTCTCAATGGAGAGTAGTTTTGTCACATGAAAGCAATTTCTGGCGTAGCCCAAAAAAATGTTATGGGGTCTTTACGCTGTAATAGTCTAACCAAATGCAGGAGGATCTGCAGATTATCGAAGCCTGGTGCAGGGTGTGGCATTTTACTCTAAATATAAGTAAATGAACCGTATTCCGAATACATGCAGAATAATAACTCAAAACAGTTATTCTCATAAAATATCTGGAAGTTTGTATACGGAAGTGATTTGAAGTGGATCGACGACTTAAAATTAATCGTAAGGCAAATGTCAGACTGATATTCACTGGAAGAATTTCAGGAATATTGATTGTCAGTGTTTACGAAAGTAAACGAAATAGTTTAATATTCATTTAAAAAATATATACATTCTATAAAGTGTGAGCAATGAAGTATTGTAGTTTAGATATTAGCGATTCTTCTGAAAATAATTAAGTGTAAACATATTTGGTGGCCTTAGTGGAGACCAACAATGACAGATTGTAGAAATTTACGAAAAACGAATAACTCGACAACGAATACCACGATCAAAGTAAAACGCGATAGATGATACTATCTTAAATTAGTAAAAAAATAATAATAATGATAATAAAGAAAGTATGTACTTTATAACCTCTCCCCCATCTTACACCACCGCTCGGTATGCGATAATTAGAAAATGACCCGTGTGCCTAATTATACTACTTAGATGGAAAAAAGCTATCGGTAAAGAAACCAATGATGCAGTGGAGGTTATTACCGGAAAGTTGATGCACCTTCTTGGTTTGCAACAACGATCGAAACTGGTTAAGAACACAGGAAATTTGGCATATGATTAATTAATGTTTTAATGAAGAATATGCAAAACAAACGGGATGTGGTAAATAATTTGGAAAAGATAATAATTGATCTTACGGTCACCAGCACTACTTTTAGTGGAAAGTTAATAATATTGAATTTAAATGGTGGGCAAAACAAACAAAAAAACAAATAACTACGTAAAATTTGGATGGACAAGATATCAGAATACGCGAGTCAGATTCGGTCACAAGAATAGATCCTTCATTAAGCACTGGCAAATCACTCATTAACTCAAACTGGCAACATAACACTGCAGCACAAGCAATGGCTACGCAAATTATCACATGCAGATAAACATGCTCCTCTCACCCCAAAGCTTACCAACGGGGCAAATATTTATGTATGTAGTGTTAATTGTTCAGTAGCAAGCTTGCAACATGTACTGAGTCCTAATCAAGTTGTGGTTGCAACACTACCTATATTGATAGCCGTCTCGTTATTAATTAGTGCTCCGACGATATGACATTGAATATTGCGATATAAACAACTTAATTATCTGATCAAATATTGTTTCCTCACTAAGCATGATATCAGCAATTCACTGTCGTAGTATCGTACGTAAGTTGCAAACAATCACTAGTCACATTAATTGGTGCTTGATAACAAAACTTCTAGATCAAATGAAATGCAACGCCAGTTTAATTACTCTTTTTTTTAAGTGAAATTTTTGCTTACCAGTTAAAGTTAGCTTAACAGATTCATTCAGGTTTGCAAACCTACACTTTAGCAATACTGAACCCAACTACATTTGGTAACACTATCTTGAACCAATTACTTATTATGCACATGGACATTCTTTTCCGTATGTTTCCAAATAACACTTTTGTGAATGTTCTCGGTAAAACAATGGAGGAGGAAGGAGACTATCTGGATAAATGACTGTGGATAATGAACTTTCAATACTATTTCACAGTAAATAACTTTTACTATTAAACAATAATTACACTACTACACTGATCAAACTGGACAGATCTTACAGATTTGATGTGTGACGTGGTGTTGCTGCTGAAGAATGTTAGCGCTTAAAAATTGGCCAATACGGGCTCTTCTTGGCGACGGAAGTAATTATATTTTTGAGCCCTAAGCATTACTCTTGATGCACTTTTGCTAATTATCTGGGCTGTGCACTTATTAATAAACTGTATTGCCTGTTTTGCGTTGCCAATCCAACATGCAACTTCTTCAAGTACTTTTACCAGCCACCATAACGCGCACTGTTTGACTGTTGCGTCCGCTCTCTTCCAGTTTCCAACGTCTCTCTTACTCGCTGCGCGCCTCCGCGCTCCCAGCGATAATACTCCTTTAGTCAAAGATGACTTTATGCAACAGCAAAGCTCTTACTAAACCAGCGTGTCTACTTTGTTATAACATTTTGTTTTGACACAAAGATTTACAAGACATTGTATATATATCACATAATAAATATACAATTACACAATTAATTAGAAAATACAAATGTTACGAAAAGAAATCTAAAACACTACATTGCGTGCTGTACATGCATATTCATCAAAAGTGGCGTTGGTCCCTGTGTTGTTGTGTCGTAACTTCAGCATGGTAAACATTACAGATCTAAGTACATTAATCGCTGTATCATTCGAGCAACCGACAACACGAGATAAAATATTACACTTTACTATTAGCTCGTGTATAATTTTTTTTTATTTCTACCTAAATTCATGACTATTCAGTCAAGAGTTTCCTTTCTTAAAGCGCAAATCAGCTCTTAACAGTTTTTAAATAAATTCTATTCATATGCGACATTCCAGGAGAAAGACCCCCTACATGACATGCCCCCAGAACCGGAAGCAGATCTACTGGTTTTTCAGCACTATTTTCACAGTATGTTAAACGAAAAATGGATTCCGTAATTCCATGTGGATTATTCCGTAAGATGAATATTGAAGATTTGAATGACAGAAATGTGTTGGGAAATGACCTTTGGGTTAGGTAGAGAAATACGATAAACAACGTTAAAACTATATCCTAGACAGTCCTCCGCGGTTCGGTGGAAATCTGATTTAAATACAATTGGGCTGCATCATTTTCGACCCACGGGAGTGTTCTATTTATACACGCGACTAACATGAAAGGCTCTGCGTAGCAGAACAACTTTTATCTAATACTCATTGTCATGGTAAGTTATTCAAGTATGTTTATTGACCAGTAGCTGGCAACAAGTTAGTTCTGTAGCATAACATCTCCTCAGCAGCACCATTTCCTTAAAAATAGCAGACATTGACATACGGTTCTGTTTTTCTTTAATCCTGAGGATTTTCCTCCACTCCTTGTCTTTCGTTTCTGCATAAGGAACCTCCAGATTTCCTTGTACCGCATAATCGGTCTGTGAGAACAACTCTCCACATTTTCGTCGCTAAGATTTAAGTGTCTTTCTGTAGAAAAGTAATTTAACTAATATATGCTTACCAAAAGTAAGGGACGCACGATTTCGTGCATCAAGGAAATCAGCATAAAGGTATATCAGGATGGTAGAAAAAGTTTAAGGTTACTGCCCTGTTAAATTATGGCGGAACATTAATGCACTGCGTCTCTGAGAACTGTTTGCTCTTCTTCTACCATCTAGCGTTCATACATTAGTCTTCCTCTTAGTCCGTGCCCAGATTTCTGTTCGGTGTACACACATAAACCCTATACAGTACGTGAAGGAATCTGATTTATGAGATCAGTATAAGAGGAACGTCTGAGCTCCCAGATGTTGTCAAAACGTCAAAATACTTCAGTGCCGCAACAAAATAGGTCCCAGTATTGTTGCTTTCAGATCTTCTAAGTAAATCGATTTGTACAACGTATATGTAGCAGGAAGGTACTATCTTCGTTACATAAGCAGTTCCATTAAAAACACACAATATATGGTTTTATAATCGAGTTGATGGTCGCTCATTTGATATTCATAATATATTTTACTTACAGAGTATTATCGTACGTATGTAACCACATTCACGCATATGTTCTGTTTATTAAAAGATAAAAGATTGCAGAATAGCTATCCTCTTAAGAGCAGTTACGGAGATGATCACGAAACCTACTCAGAATATCGAAATAATACAATATTCGTACAGGGGAAAGTGCCTCGATATCGCGTATCTTTTCCAAAATTTAATATTACGAATTCAAATCAAATGTTCAAGTGCATGTAAACCTATTGGACCAAACTGGTCATCAGTCACTAGACTTACAAACTACTTAACCTAACCTTCACGAGAGTAACACACACACATACACCCATACTCGAAAGAGGACTCGAACCTCTAGCGAGAACGGCTGCCCAATCCGGAGCATGACTCCTTAGATCACGCGGTCATCGCGTGTCGCTATTACGAATTAATAGCCGTCTTTAAGATATAGAAAATCACCTGTACTTTTCTTAGCGAATACTTAATTACTGCCCTTGCAAGAAATCTTCCCGAATATCATTCAGAAACAGCAGGAGAAATAAGGAAATCGATTTTTTTTAACTTTTGGATAATATCGTTCCTAATCTCGAGTGTTCGAATTTCATAATAGCAGGAGTTGGAAATAAACACAAATTTAGTGAATTAGTTACACAGTCTTTATTAACAACAAATTTTTGTTTCAAACATGGAGTGTTCTGCATAGAAATTAGAAGCAAATATTAATGTTATCTCCAAAACGAAAAATTCACAGCACCGCCACCAAAATCTAAATGACCTCCTCTACTGATCATCGAAACGAGTTACATAGTGCAGCAACTAGCAAATGAGATTGTCAGCTACCCGGAATTCGGGAACCACCTGAAGTATCGGCACTTTACCCTATCTTGACCTTGTGCACGGGATAATCGAAACAGCAGAAACTTTTAGGATCACACCGTTTTCAGTGTGGTGGTAACACTGAAAATTAGTGCTCAGCGAGGGTCGAATATCTTAGCAGTGAAGTGTACAAGCGAATATGCATTATTTGGTATCACGTATAACCCACGTTGTGACTGCGACGTTATAATTAGAGATACCGAAGGCTACCAGAAATCTTTCTTTCCCCGTATCATCAGCGAAGAGGACCGTATATGATGGTTGCAGACTTTCTTCCTTCCGCCACATATCGTATGATAGCTCGCTGAATATACATGAATATTTAGATGTACGCGTTCATAGTTATGAATTTCCGGTAATATGCAGGATTATTTACCACATATTTGCTCGTGTAAATAGCCAGAGGAAGATGATACAAAACAGTAACTTTCAATGGAAGCGTATCAATAGGACGCATTTAGAAGTAGTCCACTGACTATCTAATACGGTACCTCTGAATGCGTTATTCTAGAACAACACACTCAAAATTTATAACCACAGCTCCGTTTATGTGTGGTCTAACGAAATAGGTGCATTTGGAGACTCTTGCACCCGTAGTAAATATGAAAAAAACTAGTTAACCATCAGCAAATAATCTGCGGTCCAATTTAAGAGAATTCGATGCAGAAACAAAACACTCCGTCCGTGAGTGGATGGTTGTAAATCAGTCACGTTCCATAAAGCGATTCAAATACCTCAATCTGTATCTGAAGCTTGGCTGCATGCTAGTTACCTACTGGCCTACTGTCAGTTGCTGTCGACCTTTCTCATAGTAAGACGTCGGAACAACAGTCTGAAGTGAAATCATTCTACAATTATTTCCGTCATTCACAAAAGTAGCTGTATTAGCAGAACGACCGTGGAAACTTAATGCGCATCGACCTTAGCACAGAAAAATTGCACGCTGAAGGCCGTAGTAGTCACGCAGATGCGTCTAGGTAACAGCCAGCTCAATTCGTTACTTCTGTTTAGTGGACGGCGTTGTTGTTATAGAGAAGGAAGCACCTATGAACACATTCAGCACTATCTAAACGAGAAATCGGCAGTATCGTACGCGAATTGACACTCTAACTCCAACGCGCAGAGAGTGCAAGACTATTAAGCAAGGTCAAACACACGATTTATGAAACAGTTGTGTCAGACTCTTATGTGCTTTCTGTCTTGAGTCAAGCTTCTATACGCGTCCAAGCCCGTTACCGTATCTATTTTAACTTTAAATAGGCAGCTAGGTCATTAGTACGTAGCTGCGAAATCGGCCTTCGTAAAACGATTACCTGCTACTGATTGCTGTGAGCGTATGTAGAAACAAAGAATATGTTTTTTTTATTCCTTGTTTCTCCCATGTAGAATAGTACAATTACATACAAATAACGAACAGATAAAGTTACAAAATACTAAAATCTTTAGCCCAAATTTAAATTTTGGTTACTGCTCCCAGTGTATCACGGCTGTTTACCTGTAAGTCAATAGAAGTATTATTATTAACATTTTGTGCCAGTTTGGATCCGAAGCAGTACCCTAAGTCCATTGAGCATTCCGCATTATAGTTGAAGATTCAACGCCGGCCGTAGTGGCTGAGCGGTCTCCGGCGCGCCAGTCACAGTCTGCACGGCCGCTACGGTCGGCGGTTCGAATACCCCCTCAGGCATGGATGTTTGTGTCGTTTTTAGTATAAGGTAGTTCATAAGTAGCTTATAAGTTTAGGGACTGATGACCCCGCAGTTAAGTCCCTTAAGCATAACGAACATTTGAACACTTTTGAAAATTCCACATATGATTTATAAGTGTTGCCGTCAGAGGTTTTTATTGGGGAAGGTATAGGGGGGGGGGGGGGGTTACGCATCGGAACCAACACTTGAGTCACACTTCGAGATAGGGAGCGAGTTCAGACTCCAAGAATCAACATACTGACCCATTTCGCTCTGTTCGTTCACGAGACCCAGAAAGCAGTAGATAATAGCGATTCAGGTAGATGCTGTGTTTCTTGACTTCCGGACGAGGTTTGATACGGTCACCTAATGAACAAAATACTAGAAAACAGATTCGATAATCCGTTGAAATGAACTGAAGAGTTTACAGCAAATAGAACGCAGCCTGCCATTCCAAACAGAGAGAAGTGTTTCGAGTAATTTGTGGCAAGACTCGGGGGAGTGTTATAGGACCATTACTTTTCGTGATACATATAAATGAAAAATATTGAATAGATGCAGAGGCATTGAATTAAAATTTGCACCATGGTCTGGATTCGAACTCGGCACATCCTGCTTAATTTAATTCCTCTCCTATGCAATATCTTTGATATATCGAGACAGGATATGTCTCTGTAAATTAATTTATTTTTATATATAAATTACTTCGAAGATAACATTCGGTGAGGCTTCTTTCGGATGATTCTGTGTATGCAAAGAAAATGCAACGCTGGAAAAGAGTATCGAAATGCAGAAGGATCTTCAGCGTTTTGGTGCGTGTTGCAGGGAATGGCAATTGACACTTAAAGTAAACAAATGCAACGTGCACAGCAAGTAAGATCCTGTATTATTATGATTAAGCAGTTGCATAACAACCACTCAAGGTAGTTACTTCCGTAAAATATCTAGGAGTATGCGTACATACTAAATTGAAGTGAAACATCCACATGAAATAAATCGTGGGAAGATTACCTGACATAGTGAGGTTTGGAGGCGATCTGATCCTTTTAGAGTTTTCAAAATGAAATGCCAAGATCGTACATTAATAGTTTATCAATGACGTCCGGTTTCGGTGAACTGTGTCACCATCACCTGGTCACATATATTTTTTACAAGCTGGTCATCTTGTTAAAAATGGGTATAAAATAATAAGTGCAACATTGCACTTAGTCACTATATAAAAAATACACAAGTTAAAAACATGACAGCTTACAAAATACTGCAGTGCACGATACCACCTCGATCTCTCATTTCCGCTTGTAGCATATAGTTTTGAAACGAGTAAAACTTGAAAACATAATTCATATTACTGCAAACAAATGAAAGAGAGAATATCCAGTCGAAACCAAAGTGAACAGAGAACGAGTATTATTTCTGAATACACAAGACTGAGGCGAAAGCTTCGTACTGTACTTGTTTAAAGAATTCGTCGTGACCGTCATGTGAAGCTTTCTGAAGAAATAAATGACTGTAAGCCAAATCTCGTTTAGAGCATGACCACAGTTCATCTAGAATACAAAGCAAAAGTCTGAATTACTGTTCCAAGCAGCTTGAAAGTAACGAATCTCGCTACAGGAATATGTATCAGCACACGACGGGCACGTGTGGACACTGCGACGAAAGCAGGAAAAGACTATTTTCCTTATTCCTGGAGAACTGAAAAAGATTTTGTTTGTTTGTCAGGACACTCGCAACCACTCGAGGAATTCAGCTGGCATTGTAAAAGCAAGTATCCTACAGATTCTCTTATGTAAGTCATAACTTCAGTTTCTGCCGTTTATGAGTGACGTAATTATGTACGGGAACTTGTTTTACCTTTTACTTTGCTGCCACTTATTTGCTGAGAACTTCTCATTAAGTATACTACTGTGAACTACCCCTTCATTACGTACTTTAAGTTTCTCGACAAACGTCGGACGTGAAAGACAACTGATTACTTTTTACTTATGAGGACAAAATTTGATATGTTGTCGTTTTAGTTTGACTTATGAACGACCTAACGCGTCTGTCTTATATTTCCTCTACAGAGAAATGAAGCAGTGCGTGACTGTTTGTAATTACCATGGAAAAGTGAATATTCCTTTGGATCACGCCATCACGTATGAACGGCAATCGCCGTGTCAGATTGGTATCGCGATAATGTTAATGAATAGAAGTCGCCTCGTTTGACTACCCTTACGTACAGCTGAGGCATGGGGCTTGGGTATAATTATTTGCAACGATTAAGGCAATCATGGTACCGATTTAAACCTAACTCATAAACTCCATCATTGGTTTCTTGAAGTACAATACTTGCCAATATGAGATATGCTTTTCTCTCAGCTCAAGATCGAAAGGTATATAAATCTGATGTTTGCGTTAAATGTGCTGCCAAAATTTTCTTCACTTCAACACGTTGGTACTAGGACACAAGGAAAAAAAAACTATCCTTGCTTTTTTTAAATGATATGTATTTCTCTCACGGAAAAGTATTTAAATCGTCTAGTCCTTTTTCTTAATAGTATCTCAAAATTTTGCCGCGTAAACACCTACATTTAATTTAACAATCAGCAATTATTCGACGCAAATCATATTTAACAGACAATTTAACCTGCCTTATAAAACATTTGCCCTTTCGATAATTATCGTGATTCCCTGTGAAGGCTGCGACTGTAATTGCCTCCTCAGTCTCAGGAGGCGTCTTCTGTGCAAATACCTGACGTCATTTGTCCTAATGACGAGTTGGTAGTAGTCGCAGCTACCGTTTACACCTAATTAGCTTTAATGTGCGTATGAGCCGCGAACCAGAGGGGCAGGGATAATAAAACATTTAGGCGACCGTCTCAAAGCTATCCTATGTGTATCTGGTGTTTTCTTTCTTTTTTCTTTTAAATGACGACTTTCACAATTAGCGCTTCCATCAGACGCAGAATGAAATATCGGCGATGAAACTCCAGTGGAAACATAATTGAAGCTGTTATTACCTGAGGTTCTTAAAACGAGATGCTCCAAAGAATAACGGTTTTGCTTTACTTCGTCGTATTCTTACACCTCATTACTAAAGGCAGTTATAATTAGCATGCAACATCAGTGTGTCTCTCCACCTTGTAGTGTTACTGGGAGAATTTTGAACTATTTGGGAATGTTTCTTGGTTGATGACCGTAAAGATCAATATTACGTCACTCTTTTGGATTAAAATTCAGTCTTCTATCCAGCTAGTCTGTGCCTTTAGTTTTCACCTAATGAAGATATCAGAAATTCTTCTCTGAAGATTGTTTCAGCGTCAGAAAGTAGAGAGAGACAAAAAACATTATAAATTCCTTGTCTCAAACTCGACTTTTAATCTTTAACAAGTATTTTATTCTCTCCTTTAACTACAAAGAGGCACTTCCATACTTTACACAGGAGCAAACGACACCAGTAGTATCCGTCTACCTGTGAGCCCATCTCCATATAACATAACAATAACAATGTCAATACACAGAACATATGAACTCCGTCACGGAATAATAACAGTTTCTGTTCCCTCTTTCTCAGTCTATGGAACTTCTAATTCACTACAGCAAGTGGAAATCATCCACTATACATCTGAAAAGTAGAAAAAAAGATCGGAAAGAAATATCTGACGACTAACAACTCCTAAATAAATACATTTGACATTCTTATGTCGGGTCATAGGTTTGCAGTGCAACTCGTTACACTACAACCTGTCTAAAGTATGTTTTTGTTTTCTTTAGTGGCGTCGCCCATGAGAAGTAGCACTCATGTTATAACACGGTCGGTTTGGCTAGGCAATTTAAATTATAAATACACTCAGCTACCATCTTAACTGAAATGTTGAAACACACATCATTTATCTGGATTTGTAGCATCTCGCTGTAGAAGCTCAACTTGTTTTCTTGTATAAAACTGAATGCTGTTCTGTAAAATGTGAAGAGAGCAGGGGCTTATGCGCGGAATGTGTTTATCGCTTTCGTTGAAGGCTAGTGGAACGCATACATTATTATCATACATGAAATCGCTTACTAAAGCTTTTATTGATATTTTTCCCTTAACACGTTTCTTTCGAAACGTAGGCGGTCAGAAACAGAACAAGGGAAACCAAACAAGTTGTCACAGAAACGCTGAGTGAACTCAATCACGCCAGCCGCGGTGGCCGAGGGGACTCAGGCGCTCCAGTCACGGTCTACACGGCCACTACGGTCGGGGGTTCGAATCCCTCCTCGGGCATGGATATTTGTGCCGTCCTTAGTGTTAGCTAGTTCATAAGTAGTTTGTAAATTTAGGGACTGATGACCCCGTAATTAAGTCCCATAAGCTTAACAAACATTTGAACATTTGAACTCAATCACTTCCGTTACGAGTTATGGTCATTCAATTTTTTACTGACCCCCGGAACATACACATTTCAGAGTCAAAACGCTTTTAATCACCTGAATTATGTCGCAAATATTGTTTTGTATTTACAGCCACTTTTAGCTGATGACACTACAAAACAATACCCTTATTAACTTATTTTACTTCTCCGTACCTATAATGTTTGTGAATCAATGGGACTTAACTACGTTGGTTATTAGTCCATAAGAGAGATCCATATCAGCTGCTACTAACTACGAAAAATAGAACACGGAGAAAATCTCGTGTCCTGTTTCCTTGTGACTAGTGTAACGTGCTCCTGTTAGTTTAGTAGACTACCTCTATTAAATGTAGGACAGACATTCTTCCTTACTTAGAAATATGATACGTGTGGTCACTACAATTAGCCAATACGACCTTCGTTTTACGGCAGCTTGTGTTTACAAGATATCACGGAATAATACGCCTGTCGTATTGTTTGTTTATCCTCGTTCCAATTACAGAAATCTTATCACCCACTCCTCTGCCACAAGTTTTGAGACAAACCTACAGTTACACGCTGCTGACAGTAAAGCAGAATCCCCGGAATCTGTGCTAAGACATTTCCTAAGAAGTAATTAACTGTTGGCAGAAGTGAAAGCTCGCCAGTTCTATTCCTGGATACGTTTCAAGGCTTCCGAATCATGAGAGGCTGATGGGATGTGAAAATCGTAAGTTGTACCTAATGTCGGTAGAAGATTAACAGAAAAGTTTATCACAATATCAACGATGAGACCCAGTTCAATTACCAGAATGTCGCGCTTGTAACTGTCCAAGCAATTTCATAACGTATGTTCCAGACAGGAGAGCATGTATCATTATGTGAAGTGTACTAATTTCTTAGTAATCGATATATTAATTATTATGTCAAAACTGAAATTGAAATACCGTATTTTAATGTTAATTGTACCTCCAGGTCAATGAAATTTATATTGTGTCACTTACAGGTACATGAAGTTGCCACTAATAGTGTGTTTACCGCCAAGCGTGAATGTGAATCGTTTTCTTTTCACGTAATTTTATTCATGGAGTATAATCATATTGTTCGTTGTGTGTAAACTGGACACAAGAATTGTATTTGTTATTTATGTGGTAAGATACCACATTACAATTTGTGGAAACCTTGTATCCCTATGACGAAAAGGCAACCTTACCTGTCACTTTCCAGACATGACGATACACGATGGAGCAAACGAAAGTTTGTTCTTGCAGCGATTTCACAGAGTAAAATACTTTGTATTTTCCTACATCAGCGTGAAAAGAGTAGATTTTCGACATGTATCAAATGACTAATTAAGAAAATAAGGGATGATAATTAACTGAAATGAAGTAATGCATAACGATATACCATGTACTCAGTTTTTAATTAATAACAGAACAGTTGACCAAAAAAAATTGTAAAATGATCTTATCATCCGCAAAAAGTTAGATTATTAACTTACAAGTTTTTACCTTACGTGTTCCTCTTTTAACTGTTATTTTAACGGAGATAGGCAGGCTGTTAGCATGTTTATATACAGAATATATTAAAATACACTACTGGCCATTAAAATTACTAACACCAAGAAGAAATGCAGATGACAAACAGGTATTCATTGGACAAATTTGTTATACTAGAACTGACATGTGATTACATTTTCACGCAATTTGGGTGCATAGATCCGGAGAAATCATTACCCAGAACAACCACTCTGGCCGTAATAAAAGCCTTAATACGCCTGGGCATTGAGTCAAACATAGCTTGGATGGCGTGTACAGGTACAGATACCCATGCAACTTCAACACGATACCACAGTTCATCAAGAGTAGTGACTGACGCATTGTGACGAGCCAGTTGCTCGGCCACCATTGACCAGACGTTTTCAATTGGTGAGAGATGTGGAGAATGTGCTGGCCAGGGCAGCAGTTGAACATTTTCCGTATCCAGAAAGGCCCGTAAAGGACCTGCAACATGCGGTCGTGCATTATCCTGCTGAAATGTAGGGTTTCGCACAGATCGCATGAAGGGTAGAGTCACAGTAACACATCTGAAATGTAACGGCCACTGTTCAAAGTGCCGTCGATGTGAAAAACAGGTGACCGAGACGTGTAACCAATGACACCTCAATACCATCACGCCGGGTGATACGCCAGTATAGCGATGACGAATATACGCTTACAATGTGCGTTTACCGCGATGTCACCAAACACGGATGCGACCATCACGATGCTGTAAACAGAACCTGTATTCATCCGAAAAAATGACGTTTTGCCATTCGAGCACCCAGGTTCGTCGTTGCGTACACCATCGCAAGCGCTCCTGTCTGTGATGCAGCGTCAAGGGTAACCGCAGCCATGGTCTCCGAGCTGATAGTCCATGCTACTGCAAACGTCGTCGAACTGTTCGTGCAGATGGTTATTGTGTTGCAAACGTCCCCATCTATTGACTCAGGGATCGAGACGTGACTGCACGATCCGTTACATCCATGCGGAAGAGTGTCACCTCGACTGCTTGTGATACGAGGCCGTTGTGATCCAGCACGGCGTTTCGTATTGCCCTCCTGAACCCACCGATTCCATGTTCTTCTAACAGTCATTGGATTGCGACCAACGCGAGCAGCAGTGTCGCGATACGATAAACCGCAATCGCGATAGGCTACAATCCGACCTTTATCAAAGTTGGAAATGTGATGGTACGCATGTCTCCTCCTTACACACAAGGCATCTCAACAATGTTTAACCAAGCAACGCCGGTCAACTGCTGTTTGTTTATGAGAAATCAATTGTAAATTTTCGTAATGTCAGAACTTTTTAGGTGTTGCCACCGGCGCCAACCTTGTGTGAATGCTCTGAAAAGCTAATCATTTACATATCACAGCATCTTCTTCCTGTCGGTGAAATTTCGCGTGTGTAGCACCTCATCTTCGTGGTGTAGCAATTTTAATGGCCAGGAGTGTAAATTTATAATTAAATAAGCTGCTCCAAAACCGTAGTATATTTACCATGTGTAGACGATACTTTTATGTGCTGATACGTCGATATATTTTCTTTCTATATATCGATACCTTTTTCGATACACCTAGAGCCAACAATAAACCTTTCTTAAAAATCGATATACAGAACTGGCAATATTTTTTAAAATAGCGGTAGTAGTATTCCCTACCTAATTAAGAAAATAAGGTATGATAATTAACTGTAAATGAAGTATTGCGTTAACGATGTAACATGTACACTATTGTTAATTAACAATACAACAATGGACAAAAAGTAGGTAGTTATGCTACAGTAACTCTGAGTCTCCAAATATCCGTAAGAATACGAGGGGGTGGATATGTCTTCTGAACAGCACGTTACAATGCATCACAGAGGAGCTCAGTAATGTTCATCTCTGGGGAGTTCGGTGGTCAGCGGAGGTGTTGAAGCTCTGAAAAGTGTTCCTGGAGGCACTCTGTAATAACTGTGGACGTGTGAGGTCTCGCATTGTTCTGCTGGAATTGTGCAAGTCCGTTGGAATGCACAATGGACGTGAATCGATGCGAGTGGTTAGAGTCATGTCCTGAAATATCAGGGTTCCCAAATCACTCCAACTACACAGGACCCCACACCATTACAGTGCCTCCAAGAGGTTGAACTACCCGCTGAAGACATGCTGGGTCCATGAGTTCGTGAGGTTGTCTCCACACCCGTGCTCGTCCATCCGCTTGATACAACTGGAAACGAGACTCATCAGACCAGGTGACATGTTACCAGTCATCGACAGCCCAGTACCGGAGTTGACGGGCCCAGGCAAGGCGTAAAACTTCGTGTCGTGCAGTCAGCAAGGACTCACGAGTTCGGCTTTGGGCCATATCGATGTTTCGTTGAATGGTTTGGACGCCGACACTTGTTGATGGTCTGTCACTGAAACCCGCAGCCATTTTCGGAAGGGTTGCTCTTCTGTGCACGTTGTGGGATTCTCTTCAGTGGACGTCGGTCCCGTGCTTGGAGGACATTATTCCGGCCGCAGAGATGTCGGAGTTTAATGTTTTACCGGTCTCCCGATATTACGATGCACTCGTACGAGAAAATCCCATTGATCTCTGAACTACCTGGATGTTGAACTTCAGCTGTCTCAGCGTGCCAGCCGTGGATGTTCATATTTAGTTTCTTTCCAGATTCAAATATAGCTGCTATGATGTATTACAAGAAATGGGAAAGAAAATTCGTTTCGACTGTGCTCCAATGTTAGCCTCTTACGTAGCGTATTCACATAAATTTGAGATCAATGGAAATTGTTTGACAAATTTAACCATAGCGGACAAAGCGAAGACGTGGGAAACAATATGAACGTGCAGGCCCGCTGCAGGTCTATGCTCAGACGCCAGAGTTATACATGCAGGTAGATAAAGATCAGTGAAAAATTCGCACCTTATCGCTGCCTCGGAGATGCTACGTCTCATCGCTCGTGCGCCGACTGTAAAACCATGTTGAGATTCACTTATATCGTGATAAGCTGCCGTTGTAGCAGCAGTAACCGATCTCACGCCTGTGCCAGTCACCTGTTGTCTTATACAGGCTCTACCGACGCAGCGCCGTCCTCTCAGTGTTCACATATCTCTGTGGTTTGTATACGCAAGGCTATGCCAGTTTCTTTGGCTCTTCAGTGTATAATTACCGCTACGGGCGGCCGAGCTTGGTGAAATAGTTATTGATTACTTCTTAAGTTTACTTTGTAATTAATATTTTTCACTATCGGTGAAGCCCAGTCCCAGTAAAACTCAAGTGAGCGCCTTCCACTTACGAAAGAGAGAAGCGGAGCACAAAATGGACAATATATTGCGAGGAGAGCAACTGAAACATTGCCCAACACAAGTCTACCTACGTGTCACTCTGGACAGGGCTCTAACGTACAGGCAGCAATGTCTGAACGTGAAACAAAAAGTCCGTGCTTGTAATACGATACTTAAGAAGCTGGTTGGCAGCAACTAGGGAGCCAACCCGCACCTCCTAAGGACTTCTGCATTTGCGCTTTGTATATAAGTATCTGAATATGATGCTCCTGTGTGGGACGCTTAGCGCAGGCTAAGCACTTTGATATTGCGCTCAATGATACAGCAAGGTTCATCTCAGGATGCTTGAAGCCCACACCAGTGCAGAAATTGTCTCCAATTCTTGGAATAACCCCACCCAATATCCGGAGGGCCATTGCTGCAGACTATGAAAGAACAAGGCAGGAGACTGACCACCGACATCCCCTGTATGGTCACCAGGCAGCAAGACACCGCCTTAAATTCCGCAAAAGTTTCCTTGCTAGGACTGCGCCACTAGAGGGAGCACCAGAGGGAAATCGTCTCGCAACATGGAAGAGCTCACTGCCCGCAGTAGAAATAGCTCCTGGCGCAAACCTACAATACCCTGTGTGGAGGACCCTCAACCGCCTAAGAGTGGGCGTCACCCGATGCAAGAGCAACCTGAAGAAATGGGGAATCCTTCCAGCGAATGCAGACACCTCTTGCGACTGTGGGGCTGATGAAGATGCGAGCCACCTACTTATGTGCCCCCTCCTGGACAACACATGTACTGCACAAGATGTTCACGAAGGAAATGACAAAGCTATCGCAGCTGCTATTTTTTTGGAAATGCTAACCGACCGGACACGGAAATGAATGACTACCGGTGAGTCACCTTGTCAATGTACCTTGGTTCTCACAGACAAGCGGATCTATCCAGAACGAAAATTTTCTATATGGAGGAGACCTTCTGAGAACTTTGGAAGGCTAGAGAAAGGTTACTAACGGAACTAGAAATGTGAGGACGGGCCGTGAGGCGTGCACAGGTAGCTCAGTCTGAAGAGTGCTCGACGGCGAAAGGCAAAGGTTCCGTGTTCGAATGCTGGCCTTTCAGACAGGTTTTTATCGGCCAAGAAGTTTCAAAGCGAGTTGTATTTGGGAAGACGTGGCCAGAGATTTAGAGAGGCGCGGTTCGAGCCGCCCGGCCGTGTAGCGGCAGACAGCTGGGCGCGGGCCGAGGACAAGTGCGCAACTGGAGCGCGCGTATTTCTGGCTGTCCAGGGCTGCGCTTGTTTTGCTGCGCGACTGCACTCCGACCAGCGCAACGGCCGCCAGTTTGGACACCCTCCAGCCGCTCCCACCGCAGACCTGTCGTCCGAGCTGGTCAGTGCGAAACAAGCCAAAGAAAAGACGAAAAAACACTCATTCCTCTCTTTTTTTCGACAGTGTTCGCAAGGTAGAGCTTTATTTTTTTTCCTTGCGTGCTCAGGTGGATCGGTCTGAACGCCGTTATCCACCACAGGTTTCAGGAAGCCTAGATCGTGCCAAACCCAGCTAGCCCTTTCGTCCCGTGACATCTTGCGTGCGATGGATGAAGGGCAACGGGCAGACTGTTTATTTCTCGATTCTCGGGAGACGTTTGACGCGGTACCGCATTACAGACTGCCAACGAAGGTACGAGCTTATGGAATAGGTACCCGAAATGAGTGGCTCGAAGATTACTTAACTCGACACTGCATGGTGTTACTTTTTCAGGCATACTTCTTGTTGACAGATGGCAACACCATGCATATCGTATACATTGGAATCTGTTCTAAGCATGTAGTGTATCGTTTTCTCCACAGAAGGCAGCGTAGTCATGAATTGAGGAGAAAAGCAACAAAGAGCGCTCCAGCGGATTTTATTCACTGTTGAGCATTAATGTAATTACAAACTGATACGACTTCTGCGAAGTAAAAATAAAAAAAAAAATATCATGTTACAGACATTTAATCGGAGTAGAAAACATGTTTCATACCAATATTTTCCTGCAGAGTGACTTATGTCTAAACGCATGATGTTGACAATGGCAACAGGTAAATAATGACTTCACATTCTTAAGGAAGTTATATTTCTTTTCAATATTTTTCCCCTGCGGAGGTGAACATTTATATATATATATATATATATATATATATATATATATATATATATATATATATATATATATATATATATATATATTCTTTTTTTGCGCCAAAATAAAAATTCATGCATTGTAGGATTAAGTAATAGAAACCAGTACGTTGTCCTCGATGGCGAGTGTTCATCAGGGACTAGGGTATCGTCAGGGGTTCGCCAGGGAAGTATGATAGGACTGCTACTATTTTATATCTATATAAATGATCTGACGGACAGATTAATTTGTAATCTGCGGCTGCACAACAGGGTATCGTCATTGAATGACTGCAGGATGACTTGGACATAATTTCTATGTAGGTAAAGGAATGGCAACTAGCGCTAAAAGCAGGAAAATGTAAGATGATGCACATGAGTAGGAGAAACAATCCCCTTATGCTCGAATACAGCTTGAGTAGTGTGCTACTTGACAGAGTCGCTTCAATTAAATACCTAGACGTAACGCTGCACAGTGATATGTAATAGTACGAGCATGTAAGGACGGTCGTGGGGAAGGCAAATGGCCGACTTCGCTTTATTAGGAAAATTTTGGGAAGGTGTGATTCATCTGTAAAGGAGACCACATATAAAACGATTGCACGACTTCGTCTTGAGTATTGATCAAGTGTTTGGGATCCCCACCAGATCGGTTTAAAGGAAGACGTAGCGGCAGTTCAGAGGCGGGCGTTTAGGTTTGGAACTGGTTCAAATCAAATTTTCAAATGTTCGTTAAGCTAATGGGACTTAACTACGGGGTCATCAGTCCCTAAACTGCTTATCAACTACCTTATACTAAGGAGGGAACAAATATCTATGCCCGAGGGGGGATTCGAATCCCCGACCGTAGTGGTCGTGCAGACCGTGACTGGAGCGCCTCAGTCCCCTCGGCCACCGCGGCCGGCTGGTTCAAATATTCACATGTTTGCGTTGCTTATGAGACTTAACTACGGGGTCATCAGTCCCTAAACTCACAAACTACTTATGAATTAGCTAACACAGAGGACGGCACAAATATCCATGCCCGAAGGGGGATTCGAACCCCCGACCGTAGTGGCCGTGTAGACCGTGACTGGCGCGCCGCAGTCCCCTCGGCCACCGCGGCCGGCAATTACGGGATCAGGTAAGATATCATACACAATATACATATGGTAACATAATTTATTCAGACATTGGTCACAACTGAAATTTTTCTGTGATACAATGCGATATATTGTTGTCTCAATTCTTTATTTGAGTTTTACAAGGCATTTACTTACACCGAGTCACCGTGAGGCTACCATAATAGTGAAAAAAGTCATTCTTGTTGCCCTCTAATATGGTGTGTCATGACCTCGGACGGCCAGTACAGTTGCACACCTTCGTGGCATGGACAGTATGAGGTTATAAATCAGTTCTTGAGGGATGTTTGGACGTTCTTCCATGAGTGCAATATCCAGATCTGCAACCGCTGTGGGAGGTGCTGGTCTGGCTGCAGTGCGTCTGCCAAGTCCATTCCAAACATGCTCGATCGGGCTTAAGTCCATTGAACATACAGGCCACTCAATTCGTTCAATTCCCTCAGCTTCAAGCATGTTGTCCGTGATTGCAGCTCTATGAGGACGAGCGTTATCGTCCACCAGAAGGGACCCATCTCCTATGGCATCAGCGTAGGGCACCAAAAAAGTATATGTTCAAATGTTTGTAAATCTAAGGGACTTCACGACTCTGGTTATCAGTCCCATATTCTTACAAGAAACTTCAAATTATGCTAAGGTCAACACACACAACCATGCTCGATGGATAACTCCAACCTCCGACGGCGAGCAGCGGCGCGCTTCGCAGCAAGGCGCCTTGGAGCGCTCAGCCAGTGCACCAAGAAAGGTCGAAGGATATCGTCTCTATACCTCCGAGCAGACAAAGCGCTATTCTGAACGACACAGAGGTCCGTACGTCCGCCATTACTGAATCCTGCCCACTCCATTCGTCTACCACAGTGATATAATGCTGTTTTCTGCACATAAGGATTGTTCCGGGTTCTATGTTTAAGATGACAAAGCGAGGATTGTCCGGGTGAACGCAAATCTTGAGTCATATGTGAACAGAACCATCCTAATGTTCCACCGCGGCGGAATATCCGTGCCTACTGAGATTTTCAAAAATGCCTCCATTGACACGTAAACAAAGGTTACACCGTCGGATCATGTTCTGTCTGACACGGGCAAAAACCCCTGGAGTATCCTGAATTGTTCCTGCTGCTGCTACTATCCGGGCAACCGGATCCTCTTCTGATACAACAGGAGTTGCGTAAACAAGGTTGTGCATCTCTCCCCACTCAAAAAAATGCCCAGAGGAGACATATCTGGGCATCGAGAAGGCCATGGTACGGACCACCTCTGCCAATCCATGTTTCTGGGAACCGTCGCTCCAGGAATCGACACACACGACGAATGAAATGTACCGGCGCCCCGTCATGTTGGAACCACATGCGTTGTCTTGTAGGGAGTGGGACGTCTTCCAGCAGTTTTGTCAATGCTCTGACGAGAAAATTGTAATAGTGCGGGCCATTTAATACGGCCTCCACCGGTTTAAATACTCCTCATAGGAAAAAATGACATTATAGGAAATATTTGTTTTCCTGTCCCCTACAACCTCTCAGATTTTGTCGGTTTAAATTCTTTTCACCCTGTATACATTCGACTTGCGCATAATAGTTCGCGATCGGGAGCGCCCACTTTAGTTCGCGGCTCTGCCGCGAACTAGTTCGTTCTTTTAGTTCGTCCGCTCCCAGTGACGGCTGAGCGGCGTGGTCTGCGCATGCAGGTGGAGGGAGAAGTTCCCCCACCTAGCTGCTTCATGCGCTTGCCGCTTGTGCCGCCAGCGATATCACGCAAACCAAAAGAAACAGCTTGTGGATAATTTCTCGCGTTTAAGTTTAGAGTTATCTCTGTATCTTGGCATTATGGAATTTATTAGTCAGATATTGCAGAGTGCAGAATAAGTCAAAGTAGAAATTTTGTAGCACTGAACTATATAATCTAGCAGGCAGACGCTCACCTAGAAACGGCTCTCATCAGCTGAAAGCAAACACATGATTTTTAATTCTGTTCGCGACCTATCACGCATATTTTAGTTTGCGACCTATCGTGCATATTTTAGTTCGCGACTGGTAGCTCTCCTTTTAGTTCGCAGCTCGGCCGCGAAGTAGGTCGCTCTTTTTAGTTCGTCCGCTCGTTCTGGCTTTTGCACCCGCTACTAAAACAACAGCTGAGCTGCATCTCAGCTCGAAATGACGGCAACTGGCAGAAGGGAATCACGCGACTCTGCGCGATCTCGCTTCCTCTCGCTGTTACCCGTCAGTCTTCGGAAAAGGAGCGGACGAACTAAGAGGCGAGGGATCTGCGAAATAGTTCGCGTACTTCGCCTGTGGGAGCGCCTTTCTGAACTAGTTCGTTCGTGAACTAGGCAAGACTAGTATACGTGCGGCTCAGGTGCCTAAACATTGACCTCTACTGTGCAGAGACGTGCAAAGGCCTCTACTTAGAGCCCACCGTTAATCTCTGAAGCGATCGTTGGCGAACAGCCCGAGAACCGCTTAACTGTGGCGCTTTTGCGGCCTGCGCCGAGTGTTAAGTATAGGGCGGCAGCGTGGGCTGGCCGTCCGCCCGCCGCTGGTGCGTGAGGGTGACTGGCGGAGTGGCGCTGCAGCCGCGAGGCCTTGCCGCGCAGCGCAACACGAGCCGCCGACGGGAATAGACGGCCCTACACTTCACAACACACCGCCGCGACGGCCGAAATAACGGCCACACCTGACCACCTGACCGTGCGGTTTTTTCCGCTGCCGTTACCTCTGCCTCCTGCTCCAGCTCTGACACGCTGCTATCGTCACAACAGTTACGGGCTTGGCCAATGACAAATACAGGCCCGACATCGTCATCAGAGTAGATTCCAATAGCGTCAAACACGTTATTGCAACTCTAGTACACTGTGTCGATTAATTTCGGCGTAACTCGCAAGTAAAACTACGGTAGTGGTTCGCTCCAATTTTTCTGAAATTTAGATATGTGTTAATACATGAAAAACTAAGGGACACACATTTTTTTAGCGGCTATAGAACCTACTTAAGAGGTGTAACGATCCCTCGAAAATGGGGACTGAAATGGAAAAATTGCGATAACTTAGAGATTAGTGAAGCAATTTTAATAATGTTTTATTATGAAAGACGAAAATGTGCCTACGTATTTTGGAGGTGGAATTAAAATTAGGGGGCCAATTAACCCAAGGAGACTGAATGCGGAAATTCAACGTGTTGAGGCTTTTGAACACCTTCCAAAAGTAAGATTTCGTGCAAAGTTTCCGGGCCATGTATCGCAGATGTCAGTGATGCATAGTTATGGGAGGTGAGTATTTCGAAGGACAATAAGGCAGCGGCTAACTAATGAGGGAGCGGGCAGGGGTCCCATACCGCCTTGGGCCTCTCGTCTCGGGGGGCCTCCAAATGCCACGAAAGCAAGTTTTTTTTCTTTTTATGTTATTTTGTTTTATTTAAGGTTTTTTTATTTTTTATTTATTTATTTATTTATTTATTTATTTATTTATTTATTTATTTTTGCACGTGCTTGGCCTGTCTCATGGGCCTCCAAAACTCGAAAGTTCCTTTTTTTTTTAGACTGTTCCACTCCTCTAGCCTGGGGGGCTTCCAAATCTCAAAATTTAATTTTTTTTAATAGTAATACATGTATTTCCAAATGGATGGGGGCCTCATTTTGTATTGCCGCCGCCCGGGGCCTCCGTCAGCTTTAGTCCGCCACTGCAATAAGATAACCGTAGTTCAAAGTTCATCTACGTTAATGTTACAGGACCATTGGCCGAACTTTATTGTTAAAGGCTGCAACTTCTGACTTCTGGCACATTTCACAAAACAATGAAAATACAGTACAGTAACGTACTACATTTTCGCTATCAAACTTCAGTATGTGCCGTGACGTTTAAATTGGTTACGTTTTAAATAATAACTTCATTCGTAATACTATTTATATTACTGGACACACGACGAAAATTATACCACTTGTACGGCACATAATTCAGAAGATATGACATGCTGGACACTTACGTACCTCAAAAACTACGTCCTGCTTACATTAACGTGTAGTAAATCTCAACCTAAGTTGTGATGTTTTAATTTATTATTTCTTTGCTACTAATAAGGATCTATTGACATTTTGCATATAGTATATCTACAGAAGTCCGTGAAGGCATCTGCAAAATTGTCACTATACAGCAAATAACTCAGAAGATATGGCGTTATAATGAATGATGAAATTATACTTCAGGTTCGCTGGAAGTCGTAAAGTGCTGTCATTATGAGACATTGAATGATTATAGGATGGGTAGTTAGGGCTGGTACTATGTCAAGCAGCTCACAAGTTATGCTGTATTCGAATATTATGGAAGTTATTTTTCTTACTCATCTGCTTTACCTTACATACAGCGATAACTACCCATCCTATAATCATTCAATGTCTCATAATGAGAGCACTTTACGACTTCCAGCAAACTTAAAGTATAATTTCAGCATTTTTAAAACTTTCCTTACTCACGTACTGATCGTAAGAGTAACGGAATTAGAGGACTATGATTATTTTTTAAATTCATTGGAAAGAGAGTGAGACCAAGTTGTTCCTTTGCTTTCATTCTTTTGGTTGACTGGGAAGACCACATGATCGCTTTCGGTCGTGGCTTTGTACTGGTTATAAAATACTTTTGACACATTCTAATTAACAGTAATGCGTTTTGGTAATTGCACCTTTTGTTTCGTGCTCAAGTCGTGTAATTTTGGGTCTGTTCTCGACCAATCTTATTTAAGTAGATATTCAGTAAGTAAAGTTCCGGATTATATAACTTACCAATTAAATCGTTCGGTCGCATAATGAGCTGGCGGCTTTATTACTAATTTACTATCGAAATTCCTTAAGTTCTTATTGTAGAGAACACATTTGGTTACCATTGGCATGTTCCCAATGTAACCACTATTTTTATCAAAAATGGTCAAATGTTTGTTAAGCTTAAGGGACTTAACTGCGGGGTCATCAGTCGCTAAATGTACAAACTACTTATGAACTACCTTATACTAAAGACGACACAAACATCCATGCACCGAGCGAGGTGGCGCAGTGGTAACACACTGGACTCGCATTCGGAAGGATGATGGTTCAAATCCACCTCCGGTCATCCTGATTTAGGTTTTCCATGATTTTCCTAGATCACTCCAGGCAAATGCCGGGATGGTTCCTTTGAAAGGGCACGACCGATATCCTTCCGCATCCTTACCCAAACAGTCCGAGCGTAAGCTCCGTCTCTAATGACCACGCTGTCGACGGGACGTTAAACTCCAAGCTTCCTTCCTCCTCCTTCCAACATCCATGCCCGAGGGGGGGATTCGAAACCCCGACCGTAGCGTCCGTGCAGACTGTGACTGGCGCGCCGCAGACCGCTCGGCCACTGCGGCCGGCTCTATTTTTATCGATCTGTATTGTGTGAAGTAGTAGCGCAGTAATGACGTAGCTAAAAAGCACTAAATTTAACGTGTTAATTTCTTCGGAGTTGTATACAGTCGTTGACGTCGGATACATCGTTCAAATAATAACTATTAAGTTGCAATTCGACCAGCCATACATTACATGTAGCGTCGGACAGAAAGGTGTATCCTACATTTGGACAAGTCTATTCTGCAGTCCATTACTTGTGGTTTCTTGGGGTCCGTACAGATTTAACATATGCTATCTCCACACCATATCTTGGCGTAAAATCTGTGCGAATAGTGAATTGCAACCCAACGCACCGCAGCTTACCTCCGTCGTTTCGTTACGACTAAAACGGACTAATATCACTACTGTGGCTGTAGATTAACGTCAGGCCTATATTCACTAGCCTATGATGTCAGAATGTTGTCATGGAACAGTTTCGATCCCCGCGCGTATGAAGCAGGACGAAGCAGAGAACCAGTCTGAGAAGTCGTTCTTTCCTGTGAGGGAGTCAATAAAGAGAGGTGATCAGCCTGTGTGCTGTTGGAAGTGCGCATCTGGTCTCGGTCCAAACAGACGCAGCAGGCGCGCGGCTGGCGACCGCTGCGCAGCGTTTCCCGGTAGCGGCGGGCTCGCCTTTCCTCCTTCGGCGAACTGCCGAGCGCCGGTAAACAGGTGGGGGCGGACTGGCAAGCTAGGCCGGGCCAGACGGCGCTGTAATTATTTGGCGCCGAGGGAGATGCCGGCGCCCGCGTGTAGCGCGCGCCAAATGCAATAAACGCCTGGGGCAGGAGCGGTTGCAGCTGCGGGGGGCGGGGGGGGGGGGGTGTAAGCACGGCGCCACCTGTTGGCCCGGGGGGCGGGAGGCGGCGAGGCTGAGCGCCGGACGCCCAGCTGTCTGCCACCGATCCGCACCAGCTGTAATTGCACCACCGTGCATACGTCTGCGCTGGGAAGGGTTCAAATCTCAATATAGAGGCTCTTTCTCATTCTTCTTATATTTCATCATCATCGTCGTCATTAGCAATCATCAACATCATTATCGTCATCAAGATCATCAACATCACGATCAACAATATAGCGATCACCAATATCATGATCAAAACATCGTGGCCGCGGTGTCATGGATGTTTGTGATGTCTTTAGTATAAGTTATTTCAGAAGTAGTTTGTACGTTTAGGGACTGATGGCCCCACAATTAAGTCACATAAGCTTTACAAACATTTGAACATTTTGAACAACATCGTGAGAAGCCGCGGTGGAGTAGCCGAGCGGTCTAAAGCACCTCGCTGCGGAGCGCGCGGTTGCTCGCCGTGGAGGTGCGAGTCCTCCCTGGGGCATGTGTGTGTGTGTGTATTTGTCCTTAGGTTAGTTTATCTAGGTTTAAGTAGTTTGTAAGCTACGGACTGATGACCACGTACTTTGGTCCGATAGATTTACAAACATTTCAACATTTTTTATGTCTGGTGGCAGTAGAACTCTTCTTCAATCATCTCTCGATGTAAAAAAAATTGTAAGGTGATGCGCATGAATAGGAAAAACAATCCCTTAATGTTCAAATATCTAGGCGTTAGAATTGCAGAGCAATATGAAATGGAACGAATATGTAAAGACAGTTGTGAGTAAGGCGGACAGCCGACTTCGTTTTATTCGGAGAATTTTGGGAAGATGTACTTCATCTGTAAACGAGACCGCATATAAAACGCTTGTAAGACCACGTCTTGGGTATTGCTCAAGTGTTTGGGACCCGCAGCAAATCAGTTTAAAGGAAGACATAGAAACAGTTCAGAGGCGAGCAGCTAGGTTTGTTACCGGTAGGTTCGACCAATACGCGAGTGTGACGGAGATGCTCCGGCAACTCAATTGGGGATCGCTGGCCGGCTGCGGTGGCCGAGGGGACTGAGGCGCTCCTGTCTCGGTCTGCACGGCCACTACGGTCGGGGGTTCGAATCCCCCCTCGGGCATGGATGTTTTTGCCGACCTTAGTATTAGCTAGTTCATAAGTAGTTTGTAAGTTTAGGGACTGATGTCCCCGTAGTCAAGTCCCATAAGCTCTACAAACATTTGAACATTTTGGGGATCGCTGGAGAAAAGACGACGTTCTTTTCGAGAAATTCTGTTGAGGAAATTTAGAGGGCCAGAATTTGAAGCTGAATGTAGAACAATATTACTGCCGCCTACTTACATTTCGCCTAATGTTCACAAAGACAAGAGAAATTATGGCTCGTACGGAGGTATATAGGGATCCTTTTTTTCCTCGTTGTATTTGGGAATAGAATAGGAAAGGAAATGCATAGTAGTGGTATAGTGTACTCTCCGCCACGCACCTTACTGTTGATTGCGGAGTATGTATGTAGATTTCAGGAGACTGTCGCCTCCTACTCAAGTCTTCCTACTTTATTCTAGGCAGGTTCTCAGATTTAAGTGTTGAGTCTACAAATGGCGCGGCCCTCTGTTACATCTTGATTTATCGCAGTACTGATGTTACCTCCGTTTAGAGTCAATTTCTATTGCCAACAGTGTCTGCACCGTTGAAAACGTCTGCATGTAAACTCGATAATCGGATTCGTGGAAAAAGGAAATGCAGGAATGTTAGAATGTTATTGTGAACAAGAACGTAGCGTGTAGAGTTAGACGACCAGTGTCTCCTTTTCTCTAGGACACCAGATCGCAACGTGAGAAGGTCGGGACGACCTGAGCCGATACTGTTTACTACCGACCCCGCTGCTCGTAAAGCTTGCTCATAAATTTTCTACCTTTATTTCTCTTTCCTCAGTCTTGTGAAATGGCGAGCTATTCACTTTAGCGTTATCGTTTGAAAGTAAGCACTTATGGGTTTCTCCCCTGAAGATGAAACTGAGGTAAAGTGCCAAGGACAAAAAAAAATTGTTTCACAGAGGAATTTACACCAATTGTACCACCAGATAAAAGAGAAAATTACGGGGGATTAGAGGGTGAAAGAGTACATTCTACGTCCCACTTGGCTTGAGAATTATTCAGTATCAAACAATATTTATTACCAACGCTTAGAAATAACTGAAGACGGAACGTGCACATATAACAGAGACATCCCAACTGTTGACCACCTGCTTTTCGAGTGCTGTAACTTACTGAAGGAGAGGGACCATCTCAAGAAAAAAAAATAGCTGTCATAGGAGTAGGGTGGCCTGTCAGTGAATTTGATTTTGTACATATATTCACTGCAGACTTCTACAAATTCTGTAATTCAATAAGATTTCCTGCCATGTAAAAGTCATCTGGTGCTTTATGTAAAGTAATAAATATTGCATAGCTGAAATGTCTTCTTTTGTAAATCCTTTAATTCCATGTACTGTGTTTGCCAAAATACCTGACGCAACTGTCTGAATTTAACCTTCAAACATGCAATATTACTATTAATGGGACAATATATATCCTATGCAACCAAATTAGATTGGCCATCAGTCCCTAGTCTTACAAACTACTTAAACTAATTTAAACTAACCTAGGGACAACACACACATCCATGTCCGCGGGAGGATTCGAACTTCCGACGTGTGAGGCCGCTCGATCCGCAACGTGACGCTCCAGACCGCTCGGCTACTCCCGCAAAATTTTGCACACTTAACCTTCAAAACAAAAGGAACGTGACCGTCTACGTAACATCCTACACGGTGCATGGTGGATGGAATCTTGTGGTAAACATAGACACCACTTCACTGATCACCATAAAAGTTAACGGAGTTGTATAATTTTCCACAGACTGAGGAGAGAGTGGACTGAGGAGGTGGAGGAGTTTGACAGAGAGACGCGTAGGTGATTGGCAGAGAAAGGGGAAAGTGGAGGTAGGTAGAAAGAGGGGCAGAGAGAGGGATGAGGCGAAGAGACGAACAGAGAGAGGGGAGAGAGCAGAGAGAGAGAGAGAAAGAGAAGGTGAACACAGAAAATATTCCTTTAGTAAAAAACCGTCTTGACTGCAAATTGTTTTATTCCTTATTTAATGATGCGTTTCGCCCTTTAGCAGGGCATCTTCAGATTATAATGCGCTCTCCGTGGTGTAGTCCTTAAAGGCTACAAGGAAATCCAAAATTCAAAACATAGAAACACCGCAAAACAACTTACGGTGTCACGCCAGCTAGAGACGAGGCCTCACAACCCATGCTTCGTCATACTGACCAGGCCGCAGTCGCCAGCTTACTGGTAGTCTGTTACGAGGCAGTGGGCGTGCCCAGCACCCAGCCATTCAACTGCCGGCCGCGGCCTGGTCAGTATGACGAAGCGCGGGCTGTTGTGAGGCCTTAGGTTCGTTCAAAGAGCTGCAGGACTGCAGCTTCCTGCAGCAGCAAAGCAGGCACTACCGCGCATGCGAGGTACCGATGACGTCAGTCAAGCTGCAGGAGGAAATTTTCCCTGCAGCTCATGCAGCCAGGAAGCTGCAGGACGCTGCAGCCGGGAGCTTCCTTGAACAGCCGGTAGGCTGCAGCAAGCTGCAGGATTGCTCTTTTAACTCGAATATCCGTACTGCGCATGCGCGGTTGCAGCCCTGCAGCTCTTTGAACGTACCCCTTGTCTCTAGGTGGTGTTGGCATAGCTGACTGGATAGCCGCTGGGGCACGGCCCACTATGCCGAAGCAGCGAGCCAGTCAGCTATACACACGCAACCTACTCTGCCTGACGTCACACGAGACCGCCGTGGCCTTCTCTCTGGGTGGTGGTGCTCGGAGTCGTACTCGGCTCCCGTGCGTGCGGACCATAGACCAAAGATAAAACCTCATTATACTGAAACCAACACCTAAGTCACGTGACGCGGGGCAGGAAAGCCTGTTCATCATTAAAAGCAATGTGAAGTGCAGATGATAGTCGCAGTTCTTCGTCTTGCGAGTGGAAATTAAACGTAGATTTCGACAATAAAACGTCTTATCGCATTCTTATTACACATTCAGTAGTACAATGGACGTTAGTTCTCCATTCGCAATATCAGTGCAACGGTTACAGTTTTTACCTGTGCCTAGATGAAATTTATTCACAGTTCTTTTTATAACCAATAGAACTGCAGTTCTTAAGCGAATGACTGTTTTTTTCTTGAATTGTGAGTCTTTTAGTTTGTAGCTTACACAGGTGAAAAAATACCAGTTTGACAAGGAGCATCAGTTTTCATACTATTCCTCAACAATACATGCGAAATGTTATGTCATGCTTTTATAGATACTTGAAATCTGTTTGTATCCATAATGTCCGATTTTAATATGATACAAGCCTTTTTATTTTATGACTTTTGCCACATACAGCGAAGCCAAATGGAAAAAAATATTGGCCATTTGCATTAAATAATAATGCCATCAAAAATTATTGATGTACGTGACAAGAACTGGTTTTATAAGCATAATGAACAGTCTGTATTCATTTTCAGCATTGTGTAACGCTATTACTATCAGATTTGCACCAAAAATTACTTACTTGCTGACATATATACTCAGTCAAGACACACTGAAATAATCTTCCTCTCGAAAATCACATTGATCACTTGGAAAAAGCCGGCCGCTGTGGCCGAGGAGACTGAGGCGCTCCAGTCACGGTCTGCGCAGCCACTACGGTCAGGGGTTCGAATCCCCCCTCGGGCATGGATATTTGTGCCGTCCTAGTTCGTAAGTAGTTCATAAGTAGTTTGTAAGTTTAGGGACTGATGACCCCGTAGTTAAGTCCCATAGACTATACAAACATTTGAACATTTGAACTTGGAAAAAAAGTAAAAAATTCATAGTGCAACACAAACAATGAGGATGTGTAATTCTGTTGCTTGTAAACGGAACTGACAATACTTTTCGCCTGGTCACTTGTGAAAACGGTCTTCACTGCCTCAATGTCTATAATATGGAGAAATCACGTTACTTTTGCTAGTAGCATGTGTAATAGGAATACGAGAAGTCGTTTTATTGTTAAAATCAACGCTTGACTTCATCTGTAAATGCGAAACACTGTTGTTCGTAATGACGAAGCCTCAGTCACGTGACTCGGGGCAATAGACGTTGGTTTCAAACCACAACACAGCAGAGATAGGGACACGCGCAGTCTATGTTATCTTTGGTCTTTGGTGCGGACACACCACGCGCAGTCCAATCTTGTTTGCTTCCTCTTGTTATTCCCTCGGGTAGCTCGGTTCCTTACGAACCTTGTATCGTGCTTCTTCCATGTTGGTTCTTGAGGTATTGGCTCAGTATTTAATTATTTATTTATTTCTTATTGAATAAGACATCGAGTCCTCTCACGGAATTCAGTGGGCCGCCGCAACGGCACCACTGGACTAGGGATGACGAGCGCACAGTGTATGCGCGGCAGGCGCCGTTACTGACGTCAGCGTCAGGCAGTGTCGCGCTGCACATGGCTTGGGAGCCAGATGCCACTTACTGCAGTGGACCACGCCGGGCCGCGCTATCTCCAGTGGAGCGCAAATACCGCGAGCGCGCGGGTGTACGGCGCCTCAAGGCTGCCGTGTTTTGTCTGCTGGCCGCGTCACTCACTCTCCGCCGGGGAAAGCATCCAGCTGTTGTCGGCGTCGGGGCTGCGCGCCGCCTCTGCCTCAGCCACCAGAGGTACCACCTGTGCGCGGGGAGCGAACTGTGCGAGCTCCGCCCACCGAATCGCAATACGTAGATTGATGAGGGGCGAGAAGCAAGCCAAGAGTTTGTACCGCACTGCTGGCAACATAGTTCGAGTCACAAATAAACACGTTCCATCGCCGCTGACAGTGCCACTTGTTAGCCGCCGTACCAACCGCTACATGTCCCCGCAGACGCAGCATTCTCAATAGTAGAAATAGAAAAAGAGACAGGGAGTTAAAAAGAAGATTTAGAGATCTTAGCTGTACCGGTACTGCCAGAAAAAATGCATACACTTTTGAAGGAAAGAAAAGTATGAAAGCTTATTGTTCTATGTTTATTAAGTGAAAGCGAAAGCTTGATGAAAGTTTGTTGAGTGAAAGTTTCCTATTCTTATTAAGTCTTTCTATTTAAATCAAGAAGTTTCTCTAATCATTTGCGCGCAACGGATTTAACAAACAAAATTAGGCCCTGTAACTAATACAATCTCTACTTCTGTGAACATTATTTCTGACAGTCAGATTCAGTGCCATGTAAGGACTGATTACTTTACTGGTACGTGAACATTTACATTAAAAAAAAAAAACTAGTTCGTTCTTTTAGTTCGTCCGCTTCCAGTGACGGCTCAACGGCGTGGTCTGCGCATGCACGTGGAGGGAGAAGTTCCCCCGGCTAGCAGTTTCATGCGCTTGCTGCTTGAACCGCTAACGATATCACGCAAACCAAAGAAACAGTTTCTGGATAATTTCTCGCGTTTGAGTTTAGAGTTAACTCTGTATCTTGACATTATGTAATTTATTAGTCAGATATTGCAGAGTGCAGAATACTTCAAAGCAGAAATTCTGTAGCACTGAGCTATGTAATCTAGCAGGCAGACGCTCACCTCGAAATGGCTCTCATCAGCAGAAGGCAAACACGTGATTTTTAGTTCTGTTCGCGATCTGTCGCGCATATTTTAGACCGCGACCTATCACGCATATTTTAGTTCGCGACCTATCGCGCATCTTTTAGTTCGCGACCTATCGCGCATATTTTAGTCCGCGACCGGTAGCTGCCGGCCGCGGTGGCCGAGGGGACTGAGGCGCGCCAGTCACGGTCTGCACGGCCACTACGGTCGGGGGTTCGAATCCCCCTCTCGGGCATGGATATTTGTGACGTCCGTAGTATTAGCTAGTTCATAAGTAGTTTGTAAGTTTAGGGACTGATGGCCACGTAGTTAAGTCCCATAAGCTTAACAAACATTTGAACATTTTGAAACACACATACCCACATACAGCCTATTTTATACGATGTATGTTTAGAGATATTATTGTAAACAGAAATAATTTACTAATTTTAACAGTATAATATCACTTCCAAATAAGTATTAGCAAAGAATGAACTTGCGTCCTTGTACTCAAGGTGTCCCTAGTCAGTTAAGCAGCTCCTCAACAACTGTTGTCAAAGCCTGAGAGCACCCAGCTTTGCACTTCATGTGCAGACTTCTGCGGAGAAGTAAAACACGTTTCCAACACTTGCGCCCACGAAACAGGATTGTCTTGAGCTTATGGGACTTAACTACGGGGCCATCAGTCCCCAAACTTGCAAACTATTTATGAAGTAGCTAATACTAAGGACGGCACAAATATCCATGCCCGAGGGGGGATTCGAACCCCCGACCGTAGTGGCCGTGCAGGCTGTGACTGGCGCGCCGTTGCATTTCATCGGTATTATCAAACTTGAAAAATATATCACAATTAATTTTCGTTGGTCGAACATCGAACGTGCTCCATTCATTATATATAACCTTCCTTGCATGATATCGAAGTCTTGTTACTGTTCCTCTCTCTTAAAATGTACCGAGCGGGGTGGCGCAGTGGTAACACACTGGACTCGCATTCGGTAGGACGGTGGTTCAAATCCACCTCCGGCCATACAGATTTAGGTTTTCTGTGATTTCCCTAAATCATTCCAGGCTAATGCCGGGATGGTTCCTTTCAAGGAGCACGGCCGATTTCCTCCCACATCTTCCCCAAAAATCCGAGCTTAAGCTCCGTCTCTAATGACCACGCTGTCGACGGGACGTTGAACCCTAAGTTTCCTTCCTATTAAAATGTCACTTATGGTGTGAAATGTGACGTTTTGCGTGAAAATGAGAGCCTACTTATTTTTGTGATTGAGTAGTATTCAAAACCGGATTTCTTGCGGTACCGAGAGTTTAAGATGGAAAGCTATTCCTTATGGGAGGGAACTGGGGATGACACCCCATTTCAGCCAGAATTATGGTTCACCTACATCCCTCGAGCGTATTCTCGCTTTCTTCATTAAATAAGACGATTGTCTTGCTGTAGGCAACTACAGGACTCGTGCCGCCTTATTGTCAGAAGACGAGGTATATTGGTCTAAAAAGAAAATTTATTATTGTCAAACTAACTCGTATGCAACATAGGATTTTCCTAACGCATAGGTTTTAAAACGAACCCCTAATTTACAGGAAAGTGTGATAGGAAATGAATACCTCGAAAATCAAATGGAAGAAACATATTCATTCGCTGCAGAAATGTTAATCAGTAATGTTCCTCAACCACGTCAAAATATAGCGTGTATTAAGATCTCGTAATTTGCTAGGATCTTGTTAGTAGATGTGGCGGAACAATGCAGTCAAGCTACCTCGCTTACGAAGTCTGTTGCTTCTTCTGTGCTATTGCACAACGTGTAAGCCAAGCAGTGGACAAGAACATTATCGTGGTGGATCTGCAAGTTGTCAGTCTGATGAGACGCTCACCGTGCGAAGCCATTAACTTCGAGGCGTTTTTTTTCAAGTGGCTGTCAATTACGTGCCTCCTGTATTCACTGAGTGGAAAGAAACAAGATTTTCAACAAGAAAAGTAAATATCAGAAGAAGTGAGTCTCGGCCACATCTAATTTGCGTGTTTTCTTCAGCGAAAGAAAAAAAGGTCTTTCAATCCTGATCATTAATACGCTACACAACGCAAAAAATTATTTCTTGGGCCAAATCTTAAGAAAAATCTGCCATATTGCACTTTGTAGCTATTATCCAAGAAATCGACAGCTTCCAGCGGATTCTCTGAGTACTAATTTAATTCTACTCACATGGCGATGTTTTTAAGATTCTGATTCATTTTTCTCGATAAGCTAACGTCAAGTTTTTTCCACAAATTAGAACATGAATTTTGAAGATCTGTAGCAACTAAGAGGTATAAATATTTATCCTGTCATGTATAATTCTATGTATACTAGAAGCACCATTGGGAATAGTACCTATGTTTAGACAATTGATGGAAGGAATACACTTACATTTGTGATGGATATTAACTCTAAGGATTCTTAAATTCTTGGAACTGCAAATTGGCTGACTTAACGTCGAAACTTTGCAGAAGACTAGTGACAAAGTAGGGTAGCGTTGCAGAGTCTGCCGGCCTGTTCGTCTAAAAAAATCTACTATTCTACTATTAATCATTCTCAGACGAATCGCACAATAATCTATCAAATTTGACTTCTTCGTTTAATAGATATTTTAAGTCTCTGTGAATCGTGAGTTTTGCCTGAAAACCGCTAATTCACTGCACTCTGTCAAATACATCAACATTTAATGTTTGTCTTAACGAATCAAACTTAAGTCATCTCAGATGATGACTGCTCTTAACCTACGAAGTTATCTGACCATTGCATCAAAACAAAAATAAAGTGTCATTGTCGAATGAAAGTGTTAGTATGTCACTGAAGTAAAAACTAAATAAATAAAATTTTAAAAACTTCCAGTCGTGAGCTGTTAATCGGATACTAAATAGCGTTAGTTCTTCGTAAATGGTAAAGTTTGGTATGCTTCACAGAGCGTACAACACTCGGTAAAACGTGGTCCTTCATGGAATGGAAAAGACATTTTGCTCTCTGTTCATGAGAATATGTGAAAATAATCAGTGACTAAACCAGGAAAATAGATTTAGGTGGCAATGTGTCACTTCGTTAAAGAATACAGGGCAATCAATAAAGCCGCGGTGGAGTAGCAGAGCGGTCTAAAGCGTCTCTCTGCGGAGCGTGCGGTTGCTCGCCGTGGAGGTTCGAGTCCTCTCTGGGGCATGGGTGTGTGTGTGTTGTCCTTAGGTTAGTTTATCTAGGTTTAAGTAGTTTGTAAGCTTCGTAGTTTGGTCCGATGGATTTACGAACATTTGAACATTTTGAACAATCAATAAGCAGATACGGTGTTTTTTTTTTTTTTTTTTTTTTTTTTTTTTTTTTTTTTTTTTTTTTTTTTTTTTTTTTTTTTTACGGAGTAGAAGCCGAGATGGAACCGGTAGATACATTTTCATAGTTGAACGAAATAGTAAGCATTCATAGCCTACTGTTATAACCCAATTTGTGTAGTCATCATTTCATTATCCAGTTAGCATTTCATAAATATTTGTAACCACTATACCCATGAGGTTTCCTTGGTAAACACCTTGCATCGCCCATGGCTTACCGAGGAGGCGTCATATAAGGTGACTTGGGGCTTTTCTATCTGCACATTCGCACAGGTGTCGGCGGTTGCGGTGTGACGGAACATGCGGTCAGCCGTTTCTGTCATTTGCCTGACCGGAGTCCCTACTTCTGACATTGAAACCATTGAGTGTGCGGTCACAAGTTCAAAGTCTAGTCAGTCTCATTTGAAAGTGTTGTACTAGCAGTTACGATGGAAAAATATTAGCTGCTGACGACCCACCATGTTCATTGGCAGGGTGAAAGAAAATGTGTCCAAGTAGCGCAAAAATCAATCTTTTATGGAATGTGGTTATTACACTTCACTAAATTGACATAGTCAACATTAGAAAAATATTCAAAGCTAATAAGTAACTCGCACCACGAAAACCAAATGAGGAATAGCGCGCCACAGTGTTCACAAAAATCGATGGCAAACTAGAAAACGGAAAAAGGAAAGATTTATGCGTTTCTTTTTCCCGCGCGCTATTAGAGAATGGAACGGTACAGAAATACCATAAAAGCTTTTCGATAAACTCTCTGTCATGCTCTTCAATGTAGCTTGAAGAGTATTTATGTAGATGTAGCATACCACATTTTCATTTCCACTATCTTCCGTCAAATATACATCTAAAATGAGTGCAATGTAAAAAGAACCAACGCTCTGAATGCGTGTCTCTACACCGTCAGTTTTGAAACTGATCGTGGCCGCAACGTTTGGCAAGAAGTGTAGTCGGAGTCTGATTCGTCAAGGAGCCGCAGCCGCACTGGAGCGATCAATGAGTCGCATAGGCCGTGCAAGCCGTGGTTTGCCGGCCACTGGCGTAGAAGGTTGTTCTGTGCCCTTGTTGTTGTTGTTGTGGTCTTCAGTCCGGAGACTGGTTTGATGCAGCTCTCCACCCTACTCTATCCTGAGCAAGCCTTTTCATCTCCTCATAAGAACGGCAACCCACATCCACTTGAATCTGCTTACTATACGCGTCTCTTGGTCGCCCTCTGCGATTTTTACCCCATACACTTCCCTCCAATGCTAAATTTACGATTCCTCGATGTCTAAGAATGTGTCCTACCAAGCGATCCCTTCTTTTGGTCAGGGTATTCCAAAAATTCATTTTCCTACCAATTCTGTTCAGTACCTCTTCATTAGTTATGCGATCTACCCACCTAATCTTCAGCATTCTTCTGTAGCACCACATTTCAAAAGCCTCTATTCTCTTCCTGTCCGCACTGCTTATCGTCCATGTTTCACTCCCGTACAAGGTGACACTCCACACAAATGCCTTCAGAAAAGACTTCCTTACACTTAATATTCGATGTTAGCAAATTTCTCTTTTTCAAAAATGCTTTTCTTCCCATTGCCATTCTGCATTTTATATCGTCTGTACTGCGACCATCACATGTTATTTTACTACCCAAGTAACAAAACTCATCTACCACCTTCATTGTTTCGTTACCTACTCTAATTCCTTCAGAATCGCCTGATTTTCTAAGACGGCATTCCATTATTTTTGTTTTGCTCTTGTTAATGTTCATTTTATACGCTCTCTTCAACACACTGCCCTTACTGATCACATTTTCTATCGTCCTAATGCAAAGACATTCATATTTTTCCTGTCATGACTATATACACATTGTGACAATACATATGGCAGTAGAGAAGGGATAGGAAGGAGAGTAGGGATATTAACTTTTTTATCTCTTTCACTTTTGAAGTCGAAATAGTTCTTTATTTTATTCAGAAGATGTGATATATTCGATCTAGCACATGATAAAGAAAACATCGATAATAGATTAATTACATAGCTAGCATTAAATAAGTCTGATTGAACAAAAGAGAGTATTTTGACTCTCAAATGTTTTAAGATGGATGAATAAAGCAATGTAAGTTTTGTTTTTTATTTTGTGAAATATGTTATGTAGAAAATGTTTACTAGTGTTTGAAGTTTATTTAAATTCAGTGTAGAGTGATTGGCCGGTAGAAAACTACGAATCCACGAACGTCGAAATTCCTAAAGATACGTAAGATTTATATAGTCGGATATATATTCAAAGTAATAATGACTCAAATACATCAGACTTTAAAGAAAGTTATACGTGACAATTTATTACTTCAGTTATTCTTTCAACTAATGAGCATTATAATATTATACTGTTAAAATTCATTTTTATTAATTTTAACAGTATTATAGTTTTCAAAATGACAAGCCAAGATCGCGCACTAACAATTTATTAAATGGCGACCGATTTCGGTGCACTGTGTCACCATCATCTGGTCACATATATGTTATAATCTGGTCATATTGTTAAAAAAATTGGGTATAAAATAACAAGTGCAGCATTGCACTTAGTCATTATATAAAAATATACAAGTTAAAAACATGACAGCTTACAAAATACTTGAGTATTTTGTCAGGTAATCTTAATTTTAACAGTATAATATCACTTCCAAATAAGTCTTACAAGGAGACCTCATGGGTATCAGATTTTAGAGTTTTGATATTTATGGTACGTGAAGTTCAGAACACAAACAAGAATCAGTCAAAGCCATTCGACCCACACTCTCAACGGTTCTTGAGAAAATCGACTTCGAAGTTTTCCAAGTACACGTAAGTACCAATAATTAAAACAACTGCATCATTTGTCGGTGTAGCTCAGGTGGTGCCGGGCGCCGTGGCTCAGCGCCCTCGGTCAAAGGGCTGAACTCCTCTGTAATCAAAAAGATGAGCCTAGAACTCGTCGAACAAACACGATGAATGTCCGCAAGGAACAATAGCCCCCTAAAAAAATAGAAAGAAAGAAAGAAGAGAAAAGAAAGAAAAAGTGGTAGCGTACTACCTTTTCAACCATAGGTTCGGTGGTTCAAATCAGTATTTTTTTTCCGTTGTGTTCGAATACTTACAGAGTTTTAATATCTAATAGTAATTTTTACGAAAAATGCACTTTTTGTTTATTTGTAATTTTCTATATTTTTATAAAAGATTGTTAATAATGACGGTTTTAATGAAAAACCATAAGTTAATTTTTTACAATTTTGGATTGACTAGTAGTTGTCAAGGTAGTCTTTGACTGTTCAGTTTGCGACGCTGTTTTCGAAAAGTCATCTCCATGACTTTCAAAGCATCAACCATTGATCTAGTTGACAAAGTGTTCAGCTCGTCTAGATACACACAAACAAAAACTAACACAATACGTGTAATTGAGATTCCAAAATGTTTTATATAACTAAATTATGAAACAACGAAAAGAATATTTTACACAGCGAGATTCGAACCACCGACTCTATGGTTGTGAGGCAAGAACGCTACCACCTGAGCTGCACCGACCGATCCTTCAATTCTTTGAATTAATGGTTCTTAGGTGTACTTGCAAAACTTCAAAGTCGATGTTTTTCAAATTCAAATGTACAAATGTTTGTTAAGCTTAAGGGACTTAACTACGGGGCCATAAGTCCCTAAACTTACGAACTAGCTAACACTAAGGACGGCACAAATATCCATGCCCGAGGGGGGATTCGAACCCCCGACCGTAGTGACCGTGCAGACTGTGACTGAAGTGCCTCAGTCCCCTCGGCCACCGATGTTTTTCGAGAATTTTTGAGAGTTGCGTCGAATGGCTTTGGCTGATTGTTATTTACGTTCCGAACTTCACGTATCATAAAGACATTCTAAAATCCGATAGCCATGTGGTCTCCTTGTTAGTAGAGGCTGGACTTGCGTCCTCCCACTCAAGGTGTCCCTAGTCAGTCAGCAGCTGCACCGTACAGTACTAAACTTCGGTAATCTGAGGAGAGGCGGTGTTTCCACTGTGCCACGGCCGATGGCTTACATAAGACTAACGAGACGGGAAACACCACTTACAATGTATATGTAATTTTTTTTTTTTTTTTTTTTTTTTTTTTACCCAAGAATACGTCACTCGTTTCTAAAACGGGCACTTGAACATAGTCCTTCCGAAGGTCGTTCACTTTTTAATAAACGTTTTTGTGGCCGAAGTAAAATGGCCGCTCCTCCGGTTCTCGCAAGTCATGCTGACTGCGGGACGGAAAACCCTGGAAAACTGGATACCTGTGTTGCGCGTCGGGGCAGAGTCCTCCCCGGCCTGTAGCGCGCCGCTGTTGGTCACGAGAGAGCTCGCTGGCATTTGCCCTGCCCTGGCCGCCAGTTACCGGGTCACGGGTCACCCCAGAGGCAGCCTGATACGTCCGACATTCCGCACACGACCGCCCGATCTGGAACCGGCGCATCCGCGATTGTGTTGCGCACTCCGCGCGCCGAGAAAGCAGAAGGCCGCTGCACTGGGACGGCCGCAAGGCCGAGCCCGTAAAAGCTGTAGCGGCGCGTCTTTTGCGCAAAGCCAGGTCGTTTACCACTTGCTTCGTTACGACTTCACCCGCGTAGATAGCTGTGTCGTGACACTAAGTGGAGGGCAAGTCGATCGCAGATTTGGTGCCGAAGATACCAGGAGTTGACTTCCCCAGGCTGAGGTTGTTAAGTTTCCTCCTCCTGCAGAAGAGAAGAGCACGATGTGAATGTTACTGTCAGGCACTTTAATCTTATTTGCAGAGTAAATATGTAGATTTAGCATGGATTGGTAGTCACGGTCTCTTATTTTTAGCAATAAATGTTTGTATAGTCTATGGGACTTAACTACGTGGTCATCAGTCCCTAAACTTACAAACTACTTATGAACTACTTACGAACTAGGACGGCACAAATATCCATGCCCGAGGGGGGATTCGAACCCCCGACCGTAGTGATCGTGCAGACCGTGACTGGAGAGCCTTAGTCCCCTCGTTTTAGCCAACAAACAGATTGTAATATTTCTTAGAAAATGTAGATTTTTTAGCCGGCCGCAGTAGCCGAACGTTCTGCGGCGCGCCAGTCAGTCTGCACGGCCGCTACGGTCGGGAGTTCGAATCCCCCCTCGGGCATGGATGTTTGTGTCGTCTTTAGTATAAATTAGTTCATAAGTAGTTTGTAAGTTTAGGGACTGATGACCCTGCAGTTAAGTCCCTTAAGCTTAACAAGCATTTGAACTTTTTTTTTTTTTTTTTGTATTTCTTATGCCTACATACCCTCTGCCAGGCACTTAAATGTGATTTGCAGAGTATACAATGTAGATGTAGATACAGTTTTTTTAAATGGAACATTGATTGTTCCTATCAAGCACTGGAATTTTTGACACCAGCTGTATACAAAGAATTTTGGCAAGTGAAACACAAAAACGTGACCCAGCTACCACCAAACTCTCCAAAAATAAATGTTTTTATTATTACTATAATTATTTTGAACTAACTGAAAATCCGGTGCTTGAGTATTTATGTTCTTACCTTGTTTCTCCATTCATCCGCCTGCAGCGGTGGCCGAGGAGACTGAGGCGCTCCAGTCACGGTCTGCACGGCCACTACGGTCGGGGGTTCGAATCCCCCCTCGGGCATGGATATTTGTGCCGTCCTAGTTTGTAAGTAGTTCATAAGTAGTTTGTAAGTTTAGGGACTGATGATCCCGTAGTTAAGTCCCATAAACTATACAAACATTTGAACATTTTTCCATTCATCCTTTACCATTGTTCATTTCCTCCTCCATGGCCCCACCCCCCTCGATATCCTCATCTCCTCTCTTTTTTTATCTCCTCCTTCACATCCTTAGGCTATCGTTTCATACCTCTATCAGAGACGGAGCTCACGCTCGGATTGGTTGGGTAAGATGGTAAAGGATATTGACCGTGTCCATCCACAAGAATTATCGCGGCAATTGCCTGGAGTGGTTGGGAGAAAACAAGGAAAACTTTAGCCACGGCAGATTAGCCGTGCGCACTGGGGCACCGTGCTGCGGCGTGCGCACCCGTTCGCCGACGGGGGTTCGAGTCCTCCCTCGGGCATGGATGTATTTGTTGTCCTTAGGTAAGTTTAGCTTAGTTTAAGTATGAAACTTCCTGGCAGATTAAAATTGTGTGCTGGAACCGGGACTCTAACCTGCGACCTTTGCCTTTCGCGGGCAAGCGCACTACCACAGTCGCAAGCGCACAGTCGGTAGTGCGCTTGCCCGCGAAAGGCAAAGGTCCCAGGTTCGAGTCCCGGTTCCGGCACACAATTTTAATCTGCCAGGAAGTTTCATATCAGCGCACACTCCGCTGCAGTGTGAAAGTTTCATTCTGGAAACATCCCTTAGGCTGTGGCTAAGCCATGTCTCCACCATATCCTTTCTTCCAGGAGTGCTAGTCTTGCGTGTTTGCAGGAGAACTTCTGTGAAGCTTGGAAAGTAGGAGGCGAGGTACTGGCGGAAGTAAAGTTGTGAGGCGGCATCGTGAGTCGTGTCGGGATAGCACAGTCGGTAGTGGGCTTGCCCGCGAAAGTCAAAGGTGCCAGGTTCGAGTCCCGGTTCCGGCACACAATTTTAATCTGCCAGGAAGTTTCATATCAGCGCACACTCCTCTGCAGAGTGAAAGTTTCATTTAGTTTAAGTAGTTTGTACGCTAGGGTCTAATAACCAAGCAGTTGAGCCCGATAGATTTACGAACATTTGAACATTTTTTGGAAAACCTAAATCGGGAGACCGGAGATGGATTTTGAAATAGCTGAAAACCTTCGGTGCTAGTCATTTTTGCATACTATCCTTTTCCTAACCTCGCAGATTTAACCCAGTTGCGCCAGCGATCCGTGTTTCATATTTCTGTAACGATAGCTGTTCGCAGTTGAGGAAGAAAATAAGAAGCTGAAATATGAAGCCCGTTGGTATTCAGTAAACACCCGTTACAACCACCAAGTGTCCGTGTTGCAGACGATTATACTTTACACGCCCGCACGAAAGTTGCAACACGGAACGTGCGCACGCAAGTTGCGCATTGCTCGAGTTCGTGAAGCACGGTCGGCCTCGCATCTCGGGTCTGCCAGTAAATTCTGGAGTAATGAGAGGCGCTGTCGACACGAGTGCCAGGAGGGTCCGCAAGCAGACGAGCAGTACGCAACGCCGGCCACCTCGCCTCTCGCCTATCCTCTGCTGCGCGCCGTGTGGGAATGCGCTGCACTTTGCCGGGGGCAAGGACGCGGAGCATCCTCACTCCTTTAGCGGTGGCGGGCCTCTTGCTCAACACGGCCCGCTCTGACGGCGCGTGCTTGCCGCTTGCCTAACAGCCACCGACATTCGAACACCAACAGATGTCGACCACCTGATTGGAAGCTGCATTTGCATCGAGTATCGCGTTAGACACATACACTGCCTAACCCTGACAGGTGTTGAAAATTTAGGAACCATCAGTTTAATAAGTGATGGTTGTAAAATTTTAACACGAATTACTCGTAAGCTAACCTCAGGGAAGATAATAGTTTCCAGTTAGGAGAATAGTAGAAACATGGGAGGTGGCAATACTCGTCTTACGAGTTATTTTACAAGATAAATTAAGGAAAGACAAACCAGATTTGGAGAAGGCGTTTGACAATGTTGACTGGAATGTTGTTGTTGTTGTGGTCTTCAGTCCGTACACTGGTTTGATGCAGCTCTCCACGCTTTCCTGTCCTGTGCAAGTCTCTTCATCTGAGAATACGTTCGGCAACCTACATACTTTTGAATACGCTTACTATATTCGTCCCTTGGTCTCCCTCTACGATTTTTACCCCTACACGCTTCCTTCCTAATGCTAAGTTGACAATTCCGTGATTTCTCAAAATGTGTCCAACGACTCTATTCCTTCTCTTGGTCAGGATATGCCAGAAACTCCGATTCGGTTGAGCCACTACTCATTAGTTACGTGATCTACCCATCTAATTTTCATCATTCGTCTGTAGCACCACATTTCAAAAGCTTCTATCATCTTTTTATCTGAACTCCTTATCGTCCTCGTTTCACTACCATACAATGCTACACTCCAGACAAATGCTTTCAGAAAGGACTTCCTAACATTTACATTAATATTGGATGTGAACAAATTTCGCTTCTTTAGAAACGCTTTTCCTCCCATAGCCATTCTGCATTTTATATCTTCTTTACTTCAGCCATCAGAAGTTATCTTGCTACCCAACTAACAAAACTCGTCTACTACTTTTACTCATTAACTAATTTAATTCCTTCAGCATCGCCTGAGTTTCTGACGCTACATTCCATTATCCTTGTTTCACTCTTGTTGATGTTCATCTTATAACCTCTTTTCAAGACACTGTCCATTCCATTCAATTGCTCTTCCAGATCCTTTGCGGTCTCTGACAGGATTACTATGTCATCGGCAAACCGCTAAGTTCTTATTTCTTCTCCCTGAACTTTAATTCCCTCTCCAAATGTCTCCTTGCATTCCTTCACTGCTTACGCAATGTACAGAGTGAACAACAATGGCGAAAGGCTACAACCCTGTCTTACTCCCAACCTCTGCGGCTATTTCATCCCCTTCGACTCTAATAACCGCTGTTTGATTTTTGTATAATTGAGTGTAACTCTTGCTCACTATATTTTACCCCTGCTACCTTTTAGAAATAGTGTATTCCAGTCGACATTGTCAAAAGCTTTCTACAAATCTACAAACACTAAAAACGTACATTTGTCTTTCCTTAGTCTATCTTCTAAGATAAGTCGTAATGTGAGTATCGCCTTCCGTGTTCCAAGTTTTGTATTTTTTTATATTTTGTTACTTGAAGTTCCGACCTCAATTAGTAATCAGGCAAAGCCATTCGATACAACTCTCAAAAATTCTCGAGAAAATGGACCCTGAAGTTCGGAAAGCATATCAAAATATCTGTTTTGGTGCCAATCTTTCCAGTTATTGGCGAAACTCATTTGGTAGCGATAAAAATTGTAGATGAAGAGCGAGTACTTTCGTCATTCAAATCCCGCAGTAAACCTATAATTATTTCGTTGTTTTCCGAGCAGAACGAACGAGGACATGAAGTAAGTACTAGAAAGGATTGGATAAAAATACATTCAATGAATCAACCACAGCCCTCTCCCATCTCGGGTGAAATGATAAGGTCTGTGTGTGTGTGTGTGTGTGCGTGATTCGCTTATAAACTCAGTGAGAGAAATCTTCATGAACGAAGATGAAGTTCCGTTTCAAGATGATATCTTAAAGAAACATTGTGACTGTAAAAATACAGCATTTGTACGATGTGCTCGGTGCACCAGAACAGGTATTTAAATGTGCCTGCGAAACTTCAAAATCTAACTTCTCGAGACTTTTTGAGACATACATCAAATGCCATTGGTTGATTACTAATCTAGATTTTTATTTCACGTTGGCGCCCCTTTGGGCGTTCCACCCGAGGCATACACCCCGGGTTGACCATCCTTACATCCGGGAGTGATGATTGCTTTTCGTAAGGAAGCTGCTCTGAGAGTGGAACCCATTAGTGTGCTCTGGGAAATCCCATCATAACGAAATGCAAATAAAAATGATTGCTACATTACAAGAAGGCGTTAGAGATTTACGTGCAGCTGAAACCATGATCAACAACAAACGAGTTCTGCTGGTTTCAGTATACATAACTCTAGGAACGACTTTATAATCACATAGATATTTTCTAATTAAACAGTGAAAAGTCTTGTGTATTCCAAGTGCTGAAGGAGAATCAATATCATCTGATACCCATCGTTCTCCGATGTAATAAAAATACTGATTTGCGGAGTAGAGATGGAGCACAGTTTATCGACTTCAGGCGTGAAACATTCAACCTCTAACTGATTAATAACCCCTCAGTCTCGACGAGCAGAAACAAAACAAGCGCCGGCCGCGGTGGCCGCGGGGACTGAGGCGCTCCAGTCACGGTCTGCACGGCCACTACGGTCGGGGTTTCGAATCCCCCCTCGGGCATGGATATTTGTGCCGTCCTTAGTATAAGGTAGTTCGTAAGTAGTTTGTACGTTTAGGGACTGATGACCCCGTAGTTAAGACCCATAAGCTTAACAAACATTTGTACATTTTTTTTTAACAAAACAAGCACTGACGCAATCCTCACACGTCATCGCGATCATTTAGAAACAGAGAACTACATGTCATACTTCTTGTATCACAAATCTTTTAGGTAATCATTAGTGATTAATAAATATTAGTTATTATTTCCTTCTCCTACATGAACGCATTATTTGTTTAGGTAACCCCGTTAATTCCTTCGAAGGCATCTTCAGGATCTGATCTATTTCCCACGAGGAAAGTCATTTTCTCGTGGACAGTGCGCTGTTACGGGACAAAATAAGACTTAATTGCTAAATATATATGAAAAAAATGTTTGTGATTCAAGACAGCATTCTGATAATAAGGAATATCTGCTATATCACTACTCAAATCACAGTTTTGTTGTAAAGCATTGAAACATACTAATTCATACTAAATCATATTGCCCCAGAAACACACACTTATTCCTCCACCCTCCACACACGCACACACACACACACACACACACACACACACACACACACACACACAAACAAACACACACAGTCACATTTCCTGAAAAACTGCTGCATGCCATTAGGTAGTTTTCCACAGTCATCCTGTGTTGTCGGACTGTGTTTGCTAAGAGAGGTTTCAATAAACCGACCAGTATCATAGTCGTGACAATGCAAAGCTTTTTTTTGTAAACGTTATTATTTAGGTATATATTCTCAGCTCTAATATAATAAATTTTCTTGAGACGTAAAAGCTTCTTTGTATGAATCAGCACGGGTTTAGAAAACATAGTTTATATGAAACTCAGCTTGCTCTTTTCTCACATGACATCTTGCGAGCCATAGATGAAGGGCAGCAGGCAGATTGTTTTTCATGATTTCAAAAAGGCATTTGACGCGGTGACACACTACAGACTGCCAACGAAGATACTACCATATGGAACAGGTGCACAGATTTGTGACTGGCTGGAAGTCTTCCTAAGTAATAGAACGCTGTACGTTGTACATCGGAGACGAGAGTATCTTCAGGCGTTCCCCAGGGGAGTGTAATAGGACAGCTATTATTTTCTATCTATATAAATGCTGTGGTGTGTGAGAGGATGTCTTTAATTGACTGCAATAGCATACAGGATGACTCAGACAAAATTTCTAGTTGGTGCGCGAAGAATGGCAGCTAGCTCTCAATGTAGAAAAATGTAAGGTGATGCGCATGAGTAGGAAAAACAATCCCATACTGTTCGAATAAAGCATTAGTAGTGAGCTTCTTGATGCAGTCGCGTCGTACAAATTTCTAGGCATAACATTGCAGCGCAGTATGATGTGAGCAAGGCGGATAGCCGACTTCGGTTTATTGGGAGAATTCTTGAAATATGTACTTCACCTGTAAAGGAGATCGTGTATAAAACGCTTGTACGACCACGTCTTGAGTACTGCTCAAGTGTTTGGGACCCGCAACAGATCAGTTTAAAGGAAGACATAGAAGCAGTTCAGAGGCGAGCAGCTAGGTTCGTTACTGGTAGGTTCGACCAATGCGCGAGTGTCACTGAAATGGTCCGGAACTCACATGGGGATCGTTGGAGCAAAGACGACGTTCTTTTCGTGAAATTCTGTTGAGGAAATGTAGAGGGCCGGAATTTGAAGATGAGTGTAGAACGATCTTTCTGCCGCCTACTTACATTTCGCACAGCGATCACAAAGACAAGATAAGAGAAATTAGGGCTCGTACAGTGGCATATAGACATTCTTTTTCCCCTCGTTGTACTTGGGAGTGGAATAGGAAAGGAAATGCCTAGTAGTGGTACAGTGTATCCTCCACCACACACTGTGGATTGCTGAGTATGTATGTAGATGTATAAGTAGGTTTATGTGAATCAGCTGGAACTTCGCTCTTACTTGGTCATTTTCTACGGTTATTAAAAGTGTGATTAAGACACGTTTTGTGAATTAAATGTGTCTCATTCAATGACTATGAATGTCATCGTATACTTTGAAGTGTAAGTGAGATAAGGCGACCATATCAACTTCACAAAATCTTCGCATAAAAGTTTTTTATGCTTTAGAGACGAGACGTGGTTGATAAAGTTGCAAAATTTTGAAGATTCTAAGGAATTCTGTGACATCTCAAACTTGTTGTGATCCCTTATAAACACCCAGATATGTAGGTGCAGCTAGATGTTTCATCATTCAAGGAAGGCTCTCCTATCAACGATGAAGCACGTGTCAAACTAAGACGTTGATAACAATCCTTTATCGGTAAATGGCGCACTGCAGTTTACTCTGTCAGTGAACTTACTGTGAATGATCTAGTTTACTTTAACTGCCCAAGCGATAACCCTTACCTAGTAGTGCCTGAAATACAGTCGATTTACGAGTAAATGAATACACACGCTCTTTTGCGTCTCATGTGAAAAGCATTCACTGTTTTCTTGGAAAGATCCAGTCTTCTGCCACTTGTCTGGAGATTAACGACTCTGTTCTCCCATGTCTAAAGCTTTCTTCGTTTTATCCACCGTCTTTCCCCCACTGGAACGTTTGGCTCGTCGCTTTGAAGCAGCCCGACTCTGTAAATCAGCGAGTCTGACTTTACGATGTGACGGTCGGTGGACAGTGGCTGCCATTAGCATGTGTTAGGCTTGTACTAACACTCAGTATGTTCCCCACACCATTAGCGCTGCGCATTATCACGCTTCTCCAAAGAGACGTCTGTGTTCACAGACGAACTCGTGCACAAAATCGTGAGTGGCTCAACCTTGAGGAGGAAGACTTCAACGTGTGGCGTATCCCTCGTTAATACTATAAAACCTCGTTTTCGTGGTTTATAGCTTTCGAATGTTAAGTATTCTTGTTATATCTTGGGCCCACGGTGTAACTTGTAACTCATGTAATAAATATTATATAGGCCAAACCGGACGTTATTCCACTGTTCTTTGTAAAGAACACATAGAAAGAGTGAGAAAAACTCGTCAACCTTTTACCAGAACTTACAACCGGAAAATCACATAGTAGTCACTATAGATAATGCAGCGAAATTTCGCATATACGGTAATACAGAAGGGATATTAAATGAATATTCGGGAGGAAGTCGACGTAGGGTAAGGTGGTACAAATTTTATATAGGTACAATTCTGATCAACATAAATTTTCACGCCATTTGTTAGTCTCGTAGTGTCTCGTCGTGTGGCATTGTAGCGTAGCAGGTTTCTACAGCTCCTCCTATCTTTTCCAAGAATACACCACTTTGTGCTAAGGAGAGATAAATTTTTTCCCATTAGAAGGCAAGTGAAGCTACTTAGTCTAACGAGCTCTTATAAATTCTCTATTTAAGGGTGACTAGATTCTCTACCCAAAATGCAATGTTTGGTACAACGAAGTACGCGTTGGTGCCTGACGGAAAAAGTGCTTTTTATGTGGAAGGTGCCGTTAGTCAAAATTCTGCTAGGAAGTGATCACAATTATACCTAGTGTGCTACATTTTCGATCGTCTGTAACTTTTTTGTGTGTCTATACCGACATTTGTAATTGTCTAATATTTGTGTTACATATTAGTTAAACATCCAAGAACAAGTGCTATAATTAAAATTACATCTATTCTCAATATATTTCCAGTTACAATAACATTTGTCCGAAATGATCGAAATTGTACCACCTTACCCTATGTATCAAGGCAGTTAGCGACGCAAATAAATCATTAAGCGATCAAACTGACTTTAAAGAAAGAAATTACATCGATAATTTTATTAACAATTTAAGGCTGGACAGAGGAAAATACAGATTACCATTGATCAGAGATCGCACTATAATGCTAAAGTCAACCAAAGATTAAGTAAGGAAAACCGTATTAAATATAATTATATCATCTATAATGTCCTCCTAAATTTGTAGTAAAATCTTTCACCATTCTCCCTTCATAATACCATACACAAAAATAATAAATAAAATTATGCCTTATCTGTTAACTCCTATAATTTTTCTTTGAAACAAAAATTTGTAATCGTGTAGTATTCTGAGCCATTGACAGATAACTTACTAAAATTCGTGAATGAAATATTAAAGAACACCTCATAAATAGTCAGTTGAAGCAGTTAAGGCCTCTAAATACGGTACTTACTGCACAATATAATTGAAATTGGTAAATTTTATTAATGGAAATTTATTTATTTAGTACTTGGATACATACTGATAACAGGAAATGGTTTTGCACAAAAGACACCTGACTACGGCACTTACGCCGAAAGATATAAATAAATAACATAATATATTACAGTGTTTTGGACCAACCTTTTACAATTATTAGTTTCTCCATCACTGGATGCTTGCTGTTGCCGCAACTGTGGTTCAAATTTTTAATGAAACTCCAGCTCCAGTTGCATTTATTGGTGCTTTATTTAAGCCCACACTACCGGTTTCGGCCTCTATGTTAGGCCATTTTCAAGTGTGACAGACCTGCATATAATGTGTAACAATAAGTTTACAAAAATTACATGGTACAAGACAGAATGTTATATATGTAAAAAGGTACTGTACAGAAGCAGAAGGAAACTTACGTTATGCCATAGAGAAAGCAACGTCAAGTATTTACAACAATAGAATTCAGAGAATTTAAAACTTCTGGCGCCCAATGTCGACATGAGAAAAATGGGCGTGTCGTATTTAACATTCCGAAACATTATAATCGGCATGTTCTGATATTATCAGAACATGCCGATATAATCAGAACATGCCGAGGGTACATGGCGGAGGGTACTTTGCGTACAGACCGACACCAGTCTACTGTTTTATTCCCATCTTGAAACAAATTTTCACAGTTGGAATTCAAAACGTGAGGAACAGAAAGACGTGAACGTAGATGCACTATCTAGAGTATGGAATAAATAAATACCCGGGCTACGCCGTGTCTTCAGTTAGCTGGATATAAAATTGATTGCGGTGCGCGCGGCAGTCCGCCGTCGGGGATTTGAATCCCTCCCTCGGGCATGGATGTTTGTGTCGTCTTTAGTATAAGGTAGTTCATAAGTAGTTTGTAAGTTTAGGGACTGATGACCCCGCAGTCAAGTCCCTTAACCTATACAAACATTTGAACATTTTATAAAACTGAATGTATACTGGCTACAACCGAATTTTTACTTTTATTTGCTTCATCATATTACAAAACTGAGTGGGATTATTCAGCCCTTTATTTTTCCTGATATTCATTACATTTCAAATTCTTCTCACGTACTAAAATCTTCGTTTGACACTTGATGCAAAAAGTTTTTCACATATATATATATTCCTTTTGTCACTTGATTTCTTCCCTAACAATCTGTTCTGTATAACACGATTAGCATTCAGTGAAACTAACATTCCAGTATTATCACGTGGTCTTCGTCTCTTATTTATACAGCTCTTATCCTTTTTTCAATTAAGTTTTGTGCTATGTGCTGGTAGATCGTACGGGTTATAAGCCGTGATCCATTAAAATTTGCAGTTTTTCCTGACGTGTCGCCCAGCGCTACGCCGAACATCTTCGGAGGTATTCCTACTTCTGGTGAGTCGGCCTTATAACCCGGAATATCTACCAGCATCTATGGCATCCGGTCGTGAAAGCCTTCATTGCATGAAGTTTTGTTTCGTTCAGTGTCAGTTTGTATCTGCCGGCAAACACTCTGAAATAAGCCAGCGTGATCTGTAATTACTTGCATTGCATCATCTGATTTATTGTTTGAGATACGTACTTTTAGGTCCATGGCGCAATTTCCTAAACTGTCTTAAGACTCTCTGGGCCCTTTTGATATCTTTGGCATTATTACGTCTACCGCTCGTGCATAATTGAAAAGAAGGGTATCTTTGACGAGCTTTCTCGGCGAAAACGATAATCTCCAGGTGTTCGACTTTGCAGTCGTATTATAATTATTTTTCGCGGTAGCTTCCTTGGCTGCCTTCTACAGGCGTTTAGGTCAACGGCGCGGCCTGACCGCTCAGACACCGGATAGCTTTTCCTTTTGTGCTGAACCAGTTTGTCTCCTCAATGCTCTGTTTACGATCCATGTTTATTACTCAACAGTGACTTTACATTATTTAAAGCACAAAAACAGCCTGCGCCAATCGCAGCAGCGCTTTTAGGAATCACGTTTTATCGCGTCTTCATCTCGCCTCGTTGTCGACTGAAATTAAGCACTGACAAACAGTTTGTGGATCTTATGGTGGGTCATCAGTAGTTCTCTCAATCGGCACATGTCGTTATTTCTGATGACTTTTTTTTTCTTTAATAAGGCCTAAACTTATGAACTGCCAACCTCTGTTCACTGACTACAGTGGTCTACAAAAAAAAACTTATTTTCAGTTACAAAAACGAAATACGCTCTTTCCGGAAGATGATTCATCCTTGAATTCAGATTTAATTTCAGAATTTCTGTATCACCCTCAGTTTCCAGGTAATAGTGACTGTCGTAAATGCTGAGGTCACCAAATGTACGTATAATAGCGCTGCATGTTTCTGGCAAAAGGAGAACAAAAAAGTCTCCGTCTCTAATTATTGAGGGAAATGAGCGACGTAAGAGCAAAAAAAGTGAATACACATAGCTAAAAATGTTTTTGTCCTGATTTTCTGCGATATTTTGCCTTAGCAACATCTCTTTGTAAGATTTAACACTAGTTGGACAACACTCACTTTCGCATCAGAAAGAACAAGTATCCTTTATTTTAATCGTGAAGCTAGAAGCTCCATATCCTCGGCCCCGATGTCATGTCCATAATCAACACGTTGCAGCTTTTAGTCCCTAATATTTAGACCACATGCGTACGATTAATTCTCTTCATGCTATCACTGGACTGCACGCAGTTTAGACAGTAACTCTCAAGCGAACACTCTAAGACACAAATACGTACCGCAGCTATACCACCCACGCAACTGGAGCACTGGTTAGTGCAGCTAGCAGCCAAGTGCGGCGTTTTGCATGGAAATGACACACACTCCGGTTTTTTTATGACTGCTTGTTACTCCAAGCATAGTTTCGTGCGGTTCCGAACGTACAAAGTCAAAGGTGTCCCTTGTGAGAGAGAAAATTTGTCCATATACAGCATACCACGGAATGTACCCGCAAAATTATATCATTCTAGTACTCATAATTCGGGAAATATCATGTTCAAAATGTTCAAATGTTTGTAAATCTATCGGACCAAACTGCGTGGTCATCAGTCCGTAGCTTACAAACTACTTAAACTAAGGTAAACTGACCTAAGGACAACACACACACCCCCATGCCCCAGGAAGGACTCGAACCTCGAACGGCGAGCAAACGCGCGCTCCGCAGCGAAGCGCCTTAGATCGCCCGGCTACTCCACCGCGGCGAAATATCAAGTCATTAACACCGAGGAGCATCGAAAATTTGTTTCTGCTAAAAATTTTTTATCTTTTACGTGCTTAACCTGAAAGATTAACAGTTTAAGTTATTTCTGAAGTAACAGGATAAAGCTGTTTTACGTGAGTTCGATTCTTTAAAGCAGTGTTTTTCAACCTTTTCGAATATGCAATCCCCGTAAGTAAAAAATTTCTCACTATCCTGTTCCAAACAAAAATATGCTTTCGAACCCGCCGCCCCCCCCCCCCCCCTCAACCTCATCACAAACTATATGAAAACTACGTTATCTCAAAGGAATCAAATTTAGCTTTCTTTCTTTTGCTACAGCCATCTTTTAAATTGCTGGACTATATTTTTCGGTGTCTTTTTCGGAATGTAACACATTATCCTTTTTTTACATGATTCCGGCAAAAAATATATTTGCTTCACCAATTCATAATTAATGCTACACAAGGACCTCCGTAATTTTAATAGTAAATAAATTTCCCTTACGGATACGGTTTTGTATTACTGAACCCCGGTTATTTTATGGTGCAAGTACACTACTGGCCATTAAAATTGCTACACCAAGAAGAAATGCAGATGATAAACGGGTATTCATTGGACAGATATATTATACTAGAACTGACATGTGATTACATTTTCACGCAATTTGGGTGCATATATCCTGAGAAATTAGTACCCTGACCAACCACCTCTGGCCGTAATAATGGCCTTGATACGCCTGGGCATTGAGTCAAACAGAGCTTCGATGGCGCGTACAGTTACAAAAATGCCCATGCAGCAACAAGATACCACAGTTCATCAAGAGTAGTGACTGGCGTGTTATGACGAGCCAGTTGCTCGGCCACCATTGATCAGACGTTTTCAATTGGTGAGAGATCTGGAGAATGCACTGTAAAAAGAACCTGGATTCATCCGAAAACAATGAAGTTTTGCCATTCGTGCATCCAGGTTCGACGTTGCTTACACCATCGCAGGCGCCCCTATCTCTGATGCAGCGTGAAGTATAACCTCAGTCATGGTCTCCGAGGTGATAGGTCCATGCTGCTGCAAACATCGTCGACCTGTTCGTGCAGATGGTTGTTGTCTTACAAACGTCCCCATCTGTTGACTCAGGGATAGAGACGTGGCTGCACGATCCGTTACAGCCATGCGGATAAGATGCCTGTCATCTCGACTGCTAGTGATATCACGCCGTTGGGATCCAGCGCGGCGTTCCGTATTGCCCTCCTGAACCCACCTATTCCGTATTCTTCTAAGAGTCATTGGATCGCGACCAACGCGAGAACAGTGTCGTGATACGATAAACCGCAATCGCGATAGGCTACAATCCGACCTTTATTAAAGTCGAAAACGTACGCATTTCTCCTCCTTAGACGAGGCATCGCAACAACGTTTCACCAGGCAACGCCGGTCAACTGCTGCTTGTGTATGAGAAATCGGTTGGAAACGTTCCTCGTGTCAGCACGTTGTAGGTGTCACCGACGGCACCAACCTTGTGTGAATGCTCTGAAGAACTAATCATTTGCATATCACAGCATCTTCTTCCTGTCGGTTTTAATGGCCAGTGGTTGTACTTCCTCCTGTGACGGCAACCCCCGGAGCAATACTTTGCGACTCCCCTGGAGGTTTGAAAAACACTGCTTTAAAGAAACTTGAGTTTAGTGGTTGCTTCATAGGAGTCGATTGCTAAAATGATACTTTACGAGACAGCGAAAATAAACCTACTCGGTAACTTTTGTCCTCGTGTCTGACCATTTGTGGTCGAAGTGAGCAACGTGAATCATTTCGAAATCATTTACAGGCGGTAACCAACACGACACGAAGTCGCCGCACGCCTTGCGTCCATTACGTTTCTGAGTGACATTCCGTCGTGCGCTGGCAGTAAACTGAATTGCGCGTGTGCCAACTATAGTTATCTGGCCTGCCCCTTATCTCCGAGTTTTCCGTACACGCCAACAGGAAACACATATTAGCACTTGCCTGGTGAGATTAAAACATCACACGCAGCGCATCTGCTCAATCATCAGATGTGCAGAGGTGTCACATGGGCAGGACGTCTCATATATTGCGACTCTGGCGCCTGTCATGCAAGCAAATAGGAATTCATTTCTCCTGTCTCGAATCAAAAATACGCGCCTCTCTCTTCAGTAGCTGTTAGTACATACAGGTCAAGCGTAACTGATTCATTGTTCTTTATTATATGGAATCGCAGTAATTATCTCTATATATAAAAGGAAGTGTCCCGATTGACTGACTGACTAATTGACTGACTGACTGACTCATCATCGCCCAGCCCAAACTACTGAAGATAGAAACTTGAAGTTTGTGGAGGGTGTTGATCTTACTCTGTAGGCGTCATTTAAGAAGCGATTTTTCGATATTCCGTCCGTAAGGTGGTGAAATAGGGGATGAAACGTTTTTTTGAAAATACGTTGCTATTTAGGCAATTTTGAAGCTAGAACTACAAAATTTCGGATTTTAATCCAGGGTTCGAAATTAAAAGACACGTGTTTCGGCATTTTTTGAAATTCGACAAATAAGGAGGTAAAATAGGTGACGCAAAAAATTGATTTTCACAAATATGTTGCTGTTAACTCAAATTTTAAGCTACAACTACGAAACGTCGGATATGGAATCTTGCTCATGATTAAAAATCCATGATTTTTAGTATTTTTGGAAATTCAACAAGTAAGATGGTTAAATAGAGGATCAAAAATTCTTTTTGAAAATACGTTGCTATTGATACAATTTTGAAGCTAGAGCTGCAAAAATTGATATTTGTATAGTTGGTTAGACGTTAAAAAATACGTGTTTCGGTATTTTTGGAAATTCAACCATTAACGGGGTTAAATTGGAGACGGGGTGTTTTTCGAAACTATGTTGCTATTTAGGCAATTTTGAATTTAGAACTACAAATCTTCGGATTTGGATTCGGGTTTCGAATTTAAAAGACACGTGTTTCTGCGTTTTTTGAAATTCAACCAATAAGGGGGTATAATAGAGGCCGGAAAAAATTGATTTTCAAAAATATGTTGCAGTTAACTCAAATTTCAAGCTATAACTACGAAACTTAGAATATGGACTCTTGATCAGGATTAAAAAGACAACAGTTTCGGTATTTTTGGAAATTCAAAAACTAAGGGGGTAAAAAAGGGGATCAAAAATTCTTTTCGAAAACACTTTGTTGTCAAGACAATTTTGAAGCTATAGCTACAAAAATTGGTATTTGTATTGTTCGTTATGATTTAAAAAATTCGTGTTTCGGTATTTTTGGAAATTCAACCATCAAGGGGGTTAAACTGGAGAGGGGATGTTTTTCGAAAATCTGTTGCAATTTGGCAATTTTGAAGTTAGAACTACAGATTTTCGGATTTGTATTCGGGGTTCAAATTTAAAAGACACGTGTTTCGGAATTTTGGAAATTCGACCAATAAGTGGGTGAACTACGAGATGCAAAAATTTATTATCAAAAATTTGGTGCTGTTAACTCAAATTTCATGCTATGACTACGAAACTTAAGATATGGATTCTTCATCAGGATTAAAAAGAAACAACTGGTGCAGACCAACCAGCCTACGCATGCGAAGCAGCGGGGGTTCAGCTAGTCGGTATATATGTTGAATGGATGGGAAGACGAAGTAGATGAAGATGAAAAGGAGATACTAAACTGAGAGATGAAACTGACAGAGCACTGAAAGACTTAAGTCGAAACAAGGGCTCAGGAGTAGATGAGGTTCCCTCAAAGTTACTTAAGTCTCCGGGAGAGCGAGCCATGACTATTTCACCTGGTGTGTCCGCACGGCCACTACGGTCGGGGGTTCGAATCCCCCTCGGGCATGGATATTTGTGCCGTCCTTAGTTGTAAGTAGTTCATAAGTAGTTTGTAAGTTTAGGGACTGATGACCCCGTAGTTAAGTTCCATAGACTCTACAAACAATTTCAATTTTCACCTGGTGTGTAAGATATACGAGACTGGCGAAATACCCTCAGTCTTTAATAAAAATGTAATAATCCCCATTCCAGAGGAAACAGACGCAGATAAGTGTGAAAAATCACAGAACATTCAGTTCAATAAGTCATGCTTACAAAATTCTAACACGAATTACTTGCAGAAGGATGGAAAGACTGATAGATGCTGACGTCGGCGAAGAACAGTTCGTATTTAGGAGAAATGTAGGAGCACTGGTGGCAATACTCTTCTTACGACTTATCTTAGAAGATAGATTAAGGAAAGACAAATCTACATTTCTAGCTTTTGTAGATTTTGAGAAAGCTTTTGACAATACTAATTGGTACAGAATCTTTCAAATTCTGAAGTCAGCAGGGGTAAAGATAATTTTGAATCATGAGAGCACAAATTATTTAAGAAAACAAATTTAATAGGACGATGATGTGTAAACAGACTTAATTTTACCATAAAGATATTTCCCTTCAAAATTATGAATTGCATTGCAGATACTGCGCAAAACTCATTCAAGAATTGTTACGATAAAAGACGAAAGAATAAAGTACCCTAAATCAATTCAACATGATCGCGTATAGCAGAAATGTACTACTCTCTGACAGGATCAGTGTGACTCGCACACGCTCGACACGTTAGCACTCTGATCGTTCTTTAGTGTGGTACAGTCGTCTCTGATGCAAACGAAGATCACACAATTACAGATGCCGTCCCTTATCTCTTTTGAGTGACGTGGCTTACTCATACACTCAGAGAAAGAAACATACAGTTCTCTCTCCTTGAATTTATTTTTAGGACACGATCTGCAGATCGCAAACTGCTGCAATCTGGACGCAGAGTTTAATTCTGCTGCTAATCACCTTGACAAGGCCCCCAGGCAATCGATGTCTGTTCCCTGGACGTATCGCGAGATAATCTTGCAGCAGCGCGAAAAGAATCACAGCGCTGCTGCTACAGCTTTTTCAACAGGCGTGTAGTTGATAGGCTCTTAACTCTCACTGGGGGAGGGGAGGGAGAGGAACGCTAGGGTCAGAACGTGCCGTCGACAGCGAGGTCAGTAGCGACAGAACAAATGCTAGGATTAGAAATGAATGGGAGGCCCGTATTTTTCTAAAGAAACCATTCTGCCACTTGCAGTAACTAGTTTAGGTAAAAATCTGAGACATTAAATTCTGCCTTATCGGACGTGATAACATAACTACATATTGCAAACATTTGTAACAAGTCCAAACATATTTTGAAATTTATAATACTTCCAAGTTAAGTTTTTATAGAAAAGATTCGTTGAGCCTGGAATAATATGGAGTTCCAAGAACTAAACTTGATTGTCTGTATACTAAACATACTGTATGTCAAACGATTATTAGTTTCAGTTCAATATTTTTTTAATGTGTATTACTACATACCTAACAGGTAAGTATGCTTTCTTAATATATGCAGGCTTTTTGTTTGAATATAGATTCTATAATTTTGATTTAACAGTATGAGAAATACTCCTTCCTCCCTCTCCCCACCCATATCCTAAAAATCTAACAAGGTAGAAGGTAACAGTAGGTATATTCCTAAATGCTGTTTTCGTACATGTTCCAGTCCTGTTTGATTGTGAAAATTAAAAATCTAAAACACAAGACAAGTCTGACAACTTCTCGGCCTCTCCCACCGGAGTTTCGAGTCCTTCATCAAGCATGTGTGTGTGTGTGTGTGTGTGTGTGTGTGTGTGTGTGTGTGTGTGTGTGTGTGTGTGTGTTTATTGTCCTCAGGATAGGGTTAAGTCACTTTAAGTAGTTTGTAAGTCTAGGAACCGATGCACACAGCAGAATTAAAAAGTTTTCAGCATCTGAAAACTTCTAAAAATAGCTCTGATGATTAACAAAAACAACCAGCAGAAAATATTTCCAATTAAAGACTATAAACTGATATAAACTATAGCAATTCTTTGACATCTTCAGAAAAGTTCCCTCTAGACCTTGATACTGTATCATGTTTATGAAGTTATTGAGTTTCGTTAATATTGTGTTCCGAACAGACGCCAAAATTCGCTCGCATTTCGTTGCAATGCATCCTTTCTGCAATTCCGTAAGGACTTCGCATGGAAATGGCAGAGAAAATACTGGGAACTTCCAAATTGGTCATGACTGCACGAATGGGCAGAAATCGCCACCTGAAGGTACGCTAAAGCCACAAATTTCCTGTCGTACCTGACGGTGCTGGATCTACGGTGTAATACAGTCACAATAGTCATTTCTAGACATACCTGAGAATCTGTAATGGACAAAACGTGTGTACTCCCAATTCCAGAAAGGAGACAAATGCCTTCTCTTGTCGCCTCCTACCCCCTCCCTCCAGTCCTACCCCCTCCCCGCTCCTCTTCTGTCTTTGCGGACAGTTGAGGCCACATCACGCAATATCTTTTGTAATCTCCGACGTGTAACGCAGTTCTATTGGGATTACGCATTCCCACAGATACATTGTTAATGGACGCAGGGTAAATACGAATTGCCTCTCAAACAACAACGGTTATCTTATCCGCCTGGACACTCAACAAGCGTCGATAAGCTAATTACTAGGGTCGTGCAGTTGTGTCTGTCACACGTGAATTCGAACGCCTGTAGGAGTTAGGAACATCATTTACAAGTGATGAACGTTTAAATTTCCTTACGGCGGACCTTTTCATCCGGTTGATGAATGGAATTCGTAATATACTGTAACAGACTTGTAACTGAAACGTCGCAGTCAGAAACCATCTGAATTTCCATTTGAACTTCTGATTTCATCATCAGAAATACGGGGTGACATTTTTCCCCGCCGTGTACAGACTTTAGAGATTGATGATAGAGAGGATACTGAATAAAGAAAGAGGTCTAATTAACATGAGTCCGGAAATGCATGGTTTCCGTGATAGGGACCTTCAGTCACACTGCGATATAATATGCTCCGTACCATGCAGTCGCAACTACATTGTGTGTTTAAAATGTTATGTATTTGTCTTAAGAGGACCTGCATTTTCATGCTCTTGATCTACAATTCGGAGGCAGTTGCGATTTTGTAGCAACACTGAATGACAGTAACTCAATCTGTAATAGGAAATTTATTGAAATGTCTGTTACAGTTAAGAATCACAATATTTTGCCTAATGGATATTTTTATAAAACACGTTCGCATTATGGAACCATTTCCTGGTGCATCGTCAGTCTGATAGCATTTAGACTGTGGCAGGCTGCTGTCAACATGCATAGGAACACATAATGCCTCTTCTTTTGTAGTTTCGAGTATATCTGAGGAAACAGAAAAACCCTTATTGCACTTCATTACTACTTTGTCTAAAACTTACCGTTAAGATTATATACAGAATGACAATCATAGACCATTTCTGCAATGTATTAGGCATAATACAAAGATACTGTCCCAGTCTTCAATTGGGAGAAATTTGGTGAATATAGCTAAAACCATTATAAAGAAGTTCTGAGAATGTGTTTTCGAGAAAAAGAGAAAAGAATGTTCACATTGTTTTTGACTCACCGTTCACCTCCTGCAGAACATTCCAGTGGCATAATCGCACTGGGCAGCTGCTTTTTTATCCTCTGCAGACTGCTTCAGAGGTCGTTTCCTTATTCTAGATCGTTAGTGGTGGCTTCCGCAGTCCTTTCAGCTTCTACTAGTCCCTGACGATCTATTGTGTGATTTGCAGAGTGTCTATGTAGATGTAGACGTAGGTAAAAAAAATTGTTGACCGGTTTCGACGTCTTATAGCTCATCATCAGAACTGGTGATACAGCCTGCAAGGTTAGATGCGACTAAGTTACGAAGAGGTCGACTCAATTTTGATACCACAAGAGACGCAAAGAATTATGTTGTAGCGTTCACCCCTGTGGCCAGTGCTAAGACCTGCAGGGCTGTCGTGGGTGCTCTCTGGCAGTTAAGTTGGTAACTGCTGAGTAGTGGCCATAGAGCCACTGGTTAAACAGTGTGTGAATTTCGCGCCATATCAGCAGCAGCCAACGGGAAAAGGCTCTAGAAACTGTGAGCTCTCGGTGTCATATAAATTACTATGTAACTATATTAGTCTGACAATAAAGACATACATAAAAAATGTAATATATGCTGTGTATTAAAACGGTGCGTAATAAACCTAATCTACAGATAAGATTGAACCAGTGGTAAAAGTTTAAAAGACGAAACGAGTATTACAATTATTGTATGTGCTAATATGGCTAAAATATATGATGGCTCCGTGTCATTATGTTAAAACATTGAACCAATATATAAATTTAGTCGCATTTTAATGAAACAGAGCCATCTAGTGTGTCGTTTAACATGGCGCCGTTGTCACGGCAACATGACGGTCAAAGATGACAGCCATGAGGGAAGCCGTCGTCATGACAACACAGAAGGTAAAATGGCGGGTCGGCAGTCATTGAAGTGCACAGAAGGACGCCGACTGTAGTCATGGTTACGCTAATAAATCGATAGATCGCTGACACATACTTGTTTGAGAGTATATTCAACTTATTATACAGATTACTAGAAAAAATTTACCTTCTGCGATCTAGACCGTTTTTATAAAATACGTATCATCAAGGAAGATCGCTGTTTAATCCTAGGACAATGTTGTTCAAGTTGATGACCATGGTGTCGTCAAGACATTAAACTGTAATCTTTCGCCGTTTCCTTTTCAAGTTACATCCACTGATCGAGTTTGTGAAAGATTATTGGAGATATCAGTTCGTCAGTGGTGGCAGCCTCTATAGTACTTAACTGTGCCGTATATGGTCAATAGATATAAACAAATAATTGTCGTAAGACGTTGTACGCTGGGTTACTTCACAGCGTGGGTTCAGCCGGTTGTCTAAAAGGTCGCTCTGCACATATTGGCATCTTCCCTTGCGGATAAGTGAGAGTTGTGTAGTATGTGTAATTGTAAGGAACAGGCGATCAAGGATTTGACTGCAACGGTTCTCTTATATTGCACGTCTAATACATTGGTCTGTAAGATGATTCTCTCTCTCGCTTTCTCTCTGTCTCTCTCACTCACTCACTCACACACACACACACACACACACACACACACACACACACACACACATACACACACACTGTGTCTCTGTCTGTCTGTCGCTGTTTATCTTTTAATCCCCCACGTCATGACAGCTAGTTACATAAAACTTTACTTTAGCAATGCAGAGCAGTTTTTCTAAGAGATAGCAATAGGTTGCTGAAACCAGTTTGCTGTGAACCATAGATAACATAAAAAGCGCAAGTCCCTATCTCTGTCGTGTCGTGCATTGAAATCAACATCAAAGTTACGCGAGTCGGAACAGAAACCTGTTTTCGTTATTATAAGCAACTCTTTCCCCCATTTAAAGCTGAAATCAAACATTAATATTGATAATTAAGAAACTTCTCGGATACCTCTACATATGTATCAGTAAAAGAAACGTAATTCGACCCAAAATTACTAATGTGATGATCATCGTTTTACATCTGCCAAAATGAAGCATATTGACAGAACTTTTTAAAAGCAAAAGAACTACTTTTTTTAAAGTGAATACTGCTAAAGATCGGCTGGGAGCTGTTTGATCATCCACCGTACAGTCTTGATCTTCCTCCCAGAGATTTGTTCTTTTCGTGCATCTCAAGAAGTTCCTGTCCTCCGACCAGCTTTTCGGCAACGACCAAGATCTACAGACAATTGTCACACGGTGTTTCCATCCACCGGCGGTAGTCTTCTACGACACACGAATATAAAATTTGATCCCACGATATGATACGGATTTCATTTCGTCAGAAAATAGCTGAAACGTAGTTGTTCATGTTGCCAATAAAATTTTTCATGTTACTATAATATCTTTGTTTTAGAAATTAGGAAAACTTACTGTATGGATACGTCTCGCATTTCCTCTTTTGCCCCTATGGAAGGCGCAAACAAAATAAATAAAACCCTAGTGCCACAAACATAAGTACTCACTTCAGATCAGGAATTTTGTTGCTTAAAAAGAAATGTCAATGCGTTTTACCTGGGCACATGTAAACGCTGTATCCAAGGAATTAATATCAGAAATTGCGGAGAACTAAAGTGAACCGTAGTCATTTAAAACTAATTCACATTGCTTGTAAAGGCGAAAACGTCTTCCTGCCACGAACAACGTGACTTAGATGTTGGTTTTCATGCTCAGTATATATTCTCTTTGGTCTCTGTTATGAACAACACGATGTAGTACTGCATTCATACAGAAGACAGACGGAATGTGGTTGTTTGCCATAATTTAAATCACATGTCAGGTATGTCTTGAGCATATGAAAAGAAAATAGATAAAATTTTTGTTGAGAAAAGCAGTAATTTCGGCCGAGTAACTAGCTTCAGAAAGTACAAAAACAGCCAGTTTACGTAATACCAAGAAACGAAATCTTCCGCTTCATAGACGTGAAGAAAATGGGCTAAGCAGTTTACCAGCAAATACAGTGATTTGCTGTCTATCATATCTGTGAGGCTTGCCTCTCGACGAAGTAAACAAGTCATCTTTCGAAGATATCGGAGTTTTGGAGTAAAACGTCATACATTCCGTGTACAAGATGGTGAGGTAGTCACGTATCTTTGGTGTTCTCTCGTGAAGCAACGTCCGAGGACAAACAGCGGTATCGAGTGGAGGACGTTTACAGATAAACACGCCGTTGGTTTTCAGTAATTTAAAGACCTTTCTTTGGACTCTTTCGATGTACTGCGTCAAACGCACTTGATAAGGATCACACACTGGGCAGCAATACTCCAAAAAAAGGACGGACAAGCGAAGTGCATGCAGTCTCTTTAGTACTTCTGTTGCATCTTTTAAGGGTTCTGCCAATAAAACTCAGTCTCTGGTTCGCCTTCCCCACGACATTATCTGTGCATTCTTTCCAGTTTAAGTCTGAAGTAATAGCCATTCCTAGGTATTTCGTGGAATTTACGGCCTTCACTTTTGACTGATTTAACTTGTAAACAAAGTTTAACGGATTTCTTTTCGTACTCATGTGGATGACTTCACACCTCTCATTATTTAGAGTCATTTGCCAATTTTTACACCATAGTAATATCTTATTTAGATAGCTCTGCAGTTGGTTTTGATCTTCAGATGATTTTACTAAAAAGCCATTCTATTATGTTCCAACGCTAACAAAATACTAGCAAATCGAAATACTCGTAAAAAATTTTTGAAGTATTTTACAAAGGAAATAAATGATAAACGACCTTTTCCTAAATTACAACGTTTGTGTCTATACTAAAAAATTGATATATGAGCGAGCTGCATTTGAGAAATAGAAGAATTGGAAATCAACATTATCGCAGGCTGGGTTCACCTGAATCGAAATACTCGTAAAAAGATTTTGAAGCATTTTACACAGGAAATAAATGTTAAAGTGACCTTTTCCTAAATTACAACGTCTGTGTCTATACTAATAAGTTGATATATGAGCGAGCTGCATTTGCGAAGTAGAAGAACTAGAAGTCAACATTATCGCAGGCTGGTTTCACCTGATTCGTGACTGGCCGTTCTTTCTTCCCACCCAGTGTCGCGCCGCTACCAACGAAAAATCCATCGGCACATGTACAGGGTGTTTCACTAAGTGTGTTTGCCTCTGTAGCTTATAAAATAATAGCTGACGGGAATTTTCATGCGGCAGGTAAACACAAGAAATGTTACACTTTCTGCGGACCTATGAACATAGTTTATTGTATCATTTTCCAAAGAGTAACAGCACAAAGATATATTTTTTTTAAATGGGAAAATAGTTTTTTTCTATCGCGCATTGGATTCTTTGAAACCAGCTGCGTCCAAATCAATTTAAACTACATTCCTATCACTGTTAGTTTGGGAGCTACAACCCTTCAAAGTTTAGGGGGCGGAGGCTACGACAGCCGTAGTTGATTGGCTGGTGGTCATGAGACAGTGGGCCGTGCCCCAGGGGATAGCCACTCGGCGAGTTAGCTACGCTATCGCATCCTCCGCCCCCGGAACTTTGAAGGGTTGTAGCTCCCAAACTAACAGTGATAGGAATGTAGTTTAAATTGATTTGGACGCAGCTGGTTTAAACGAATCCAATACACGATAGAAAAAACTATTGTTCCATTTAAAAAATTATATCCTTGTGGTGTAACTCTTTGGAAAATGATACAATAAACTATGTTCATAGCTCCGCAGAAAGTGTAACATTTCTTGTGTTGACCTATCGCATTAAAATTTCCCGTCACCTATTATTTTATAAGTACAAACACACTTAGTGAAACACCCTGTTTTAATCACGTGTAATTCTACATCAGTGTGTAAAACATTTACTGGTAAGTATTATTGCTCCACGTATCTTGTAACTTAAAACGAAAAAAAGTGTATTTTCACCCGTGATAAGGCGTATTTTCACTCGGAGAAAAGTGTATTTTTCAAATGTTCAAATGTTTGTTAAGCTTATGGGACTTAACTACGGGGTCATCAGTCCCTAAACTTACAAACTACTTATGAACTACCTACAACTAAGGACGGGGTCATCAGTCCCTAAACTTACAAACTACTTATGAACTACCTACAACTAAGGACGGCACAAATATCCATGCCCGAGGGGGGATTCGAACCCCCGACCGTAGTGGCCGTGCAGACCGTGACTGGAGTGCCTCAGTCCCCTCGGCCACCGCGGCCGGCAGTGTATTTTTAGTAGGGAAATCTGGGAAAATATCCTGACATTACTGTACCTTGTCCGTGTATACTCCCTGTTGTACTTGTTTTCGTAACCACTAGCCAGCGCGGTTAGACGGTCGCCACGTGGCAGCAGCTAGCCGGCGGCCACTTCGGTGGGCGGCTCGCCTGCAGACAGGTGGGTGTCGGCAGGTACTTAGCTCCCTGATGGCCGGACGCGTCTTCCCGAAACGGCCGGCGGCTGAGCAGCGTAGCCTGACACATCCTACCCTGCCAGTGGCGCCGAGGACGCGCGCGACGCTTTTAGAAGCCCAGACCACACGCCGAGCCGCGGCCGTCACTGTTAAAAATGACGCCCATCCTGTCCAGGCGGGGCCTAGCTGGCCGTTGCTCGGCAACAGTCAAACAATAGCCAGCGCTATTCGACGCGGGTAAGGGCTGCGCACTTTCAGATACTTTTTGATGCCACATTCATTTTCACTCTGTAGAGTTTAAAATATGTGAGAAATACCTTCACAACTGCGAATGTGGAACAGCACCTGTGTATAATTTACTGTTGACGTACGAAAACTTGTGCCGGACCGGGACACGAATCCGGACTTCCCGCCTTTCACGAATGGTCGCGGTAACAAGCAATCTGCACACGGTTCCCGGCTTGACCCAAACTTCCGTATGCCACACATTGTCTGCTAGCCATAGGGACTCGTGCATTCCATTACGTAATTTCATGCAGCGAGAGACTTTCAGCCGGCCGCAGTGCCAAATCTATGGGACTATGGGACTTAATTACTGAGGTTATCAGTCCCATGGCTTAAAAACTACTTACCTTAAACTATCCTAAGGAAAATACAAACACACACGACGTTCGAGGAAGGAATCGACCCTCCGAAGGGGAGAAATTGCGCACTCAAGGCACCTTAGAATACGCTCGACCATTCCACCGCCACACTACCTATTTTCTTTATCCCCCCCCTCCCCCCTTCATTCCACTATCTCCTCCATGTTACCATAGACGAGTAACTGAATTCGGTAGTTTTCAAATGGTGACCTACAGCAGCAATGTACTCAGAAAAAAATAAAATAAATCATTTCCGCGGCGGAATAGCATTGCGTACTGAGGAGCCGTGATGCGGTGCGCGCGGCCTTTCCACGTCGGGGGTTCGAGTCCTTCCTCGGGCATGCGTGTGTTTGTTGTTCTCAGGTTACTTTAACTTAGTTTAAGTAGTTTGTAAGCTAGGAACCAATAACCAAGCAGTTGAGTCCCATAAATTCAAAAACATTTGAACTTTTTAAAAATCATTCTTGTACTAACAGTTGTACAGTATTTTTATTTATTTAGCCTCGACTGGTTTCGGCCATGTTTGCTATCAACAGGAGATTTGTGAAATATATTGCACATCAATTATTACACGGATCATTTCTGCCAAATATGAAAAAATAAAAATCACAATTATGATTATTCATTGGAATCTGTCCTTCAACGTACAGCTGCTGTTGAAAAGTAGGGGATATGACGGTATTATTCATAATATGAAATTCATGTAAAATAGCATAATTGCCACTAGCTTTTAGCAAAAATTGTATCATGAATCACACATTCCAATGAATAATCACGAGTATAATTTTAATTCTTCCGTTGCCGTATTTGGCAGAAATGAATTCTTGTAATAATTTGATGTGCAATATATTTCGCAAATTTCCTGTTGATGACAAAAAGAGTCGAAACCAGTAGAGGCTAAATAAATAAAACTATTTCACAGCTTTTAATACAACAATGCTTTTTTTCTAAATAACTGAATTGGATTGTAACGCAAGTGCAGTACTTGCAAGGTGGCTTATTGCCTTCACCGCTCTGCGTGAAATGCTCAGTCTAAAAAAAATGTTCACACAACTTGTTACCTTCTCAAGTTGTGTCCCCAGGGAAGAAGACTACACCTAACTAGTTGGTTCTTCATCTTAAGGCTGTTAGGTGAAAGAATTAGACACATATAATTTCTCTTTTGAACGGATACAACTCGCTTTTTTACAAGCGCAGATGACGACAAACCGAACAGTTCACATCAACTATTTCCATCTAACATTAAAAATTGCTGTTCACTTTGTTGAAATACACATTTTAACAGCTATTACTTAATTATAATCGACAGCATCGTACAGCGGATTTGCCCGTCATGTTGAAATGTTTGTAAACCTATTGGACCAAACTTCTATGCTCATCTGTCCCTAGACTTACAAACTATTTAAACTAACCTAAGCCCAACGAGCACACACCCATGCCCCAGAGAGGACTCGAACTTCCGAAGGTGAGCATCCTCGCGCTCTGCGGCAAGGCGCCTTAAAGCACTCGGCCACCCACAGCGAGTGACCGTCATGATTGTCGAAACCGTACTGAAAAAAAAAGAAAAAAAAATATGACCGGAGCCTTTCGTCTCCCTTGGGCCAAATAACAAAATGATAGCATTCTATTGAGTCATAACTTATTATGAAACTTGGGAAATGTAATAAAAAGTATTTCCAATTTTTTATCTAAATGAAATTTGCGTTCGGCGTGTAACCTAGAAATGCACTGTCCAATCACAGATGAGTACAATAATTTTGGACGGCTTTCATACGGGAATAGTACCGACATACCACCTGTTATCGGTACATCAGTCCATTTTGCGTCAGCTGCATGCGGCTCTATTCCAACGTTCTCTGAAGAAAGTGAAAACGATGGCTGCAAGCCAGAAACATCACAAGTGTCCGTACTTATCGATGTAAGCAATCGCCGATACCTGTATGAATATCAATTTCTCACCAACGTTTGTAAATCCTTGGTGGTTGCATTTTTCTCCCTTCACTCTGTTCTCATTGTTCAAAGATATTTATTTCGAGTATTTACGTTTGCTCAGAATGTGTCCTAACAAGCTCGTCCTCTATGTCTTGTATAATGAAAGGACAATTTTAATGCAAATTTTGGAAGAATATCCATCTAGTTTTATTTATCTACTGTGGTACTACGTGCTCTCGCTTAAGTCGAAAATTTCTGAAACTTGAATTCTCAGTGAACTTCTACTGCCTCCCCCCCTCCCAACTACTGACTGCAACACAGAAACAGAAGTCAGTTACACTACCAAATTTTTGTTTCATTTTCAGCATTTGTGAACTTGCTCTGCCGAGAACTGACGTTCTGAAGTTCCCACCAAAAAGTATGAACAATTTCAACAAGTGTCCGCTTTGCATAATGATAGCGATATGGTCAAGTGTACTGAACTGTTGCGAAATAGATAACAGAGACAACAGATCAATCACGTTCCTGACAGGAGAAATTTCGAAGCAGTAATTGCCCAAAAACCGATAACGCTTCGTATCTCTCCTAGTTATTTGATGAGGTAATTCGTTCAATCGTTGTAAAAGAAGAGACCCATCGATGGTTAATTGACTTCTGGACTGTGCATAGTTATAAAATGAAGCGAAAGCGGATTAAATATTTGCTTATATAGTAAGAAGTAGACACTCACTTTGTCTTCAGAATGCTTAATTGAAGCCGTTCTGTTGAATAGTCGGTCAGGTCGGTCGTAAGAGATTTTGGTACAATTCCCCGTTGTTCAGAACTCGGAGGGCAGAGGGCAGAGGTTCACATCCTCTCTTATCATACGTATAAAAGTTTTCTGTTGTTTTTGAAAAACGCGTAAGATAAATGCCAAGTTGCCCCCTTCGAAAATGGCTCGTCCGATTTAATTCGCCATCCTTGCTGTGTTTAAACTGGTGCTCCGACTCTATAGATTTTTTTCTCCGACGGAACATCAATTCTTTACCTTCATGCTGCGACTTAACTCGTGTTGTATCCTAGTCAAAATCCGGTCAAACTATGTGACTCTACGAAGGTTAAATTCGAACCTAAATAGATGAGACTGGACTCAACTTGTTACATACAGCACACCACGTAAGTGGATTGTGCGCGACTGTTATCTTAGGATCGAACCGTGCATGTCTGCTTTCATGCCTACTTGCTAATTTCGCTGCAAATAATAATTTATACCTCTGGTCCTACAGTCACATAATCTGTGTAATAGCTAAAATTGCACAGTAAGAAAGTAATCAGATATATTAAATAGGGACAAATGAATTTTTAAACTAAGCTCTCCCCCCCCCCCCCCCCCCATAAGGCCTCGACGACCAATCGGGTGCCGACCAGATATATTTTTATTCTAATGCAACATTGTTCCAAAATTTCAACGCAATCTGTGAAGAACTTTAAGAGTTTTCTGATTTTAAACTAACGAACATTAAAATATGATAAAATTAATTTATAGTAACACGCTCATATAACAATGCATTTTGTGTGAAAAATTTCAAAGCATTCGGTCAAGAACCTTCGTAAAAATAAGATTTTGAAGATAACAGTAAACAGGGCTCTAGGTCAGTCATATTTGTTGGAAGGTATTGAGGAGGGGGTGGGGTGGAGAATTGAGAGAGGGGTAGGAAGAGCTGAACAGGAAGACCGTAATGAAGTGATGGACAGGGAGGCGAAAGAGGTGGACATGCACAGAAAGACGGGGAAGGATGATCAGGTGGACACAGAGAGCGGAAGATGAGATGGGAAGGTGCGAGGAGGAGTTAGACAAGAAGGGGAAGATGATGTGTACAGTTATAGGAGCGTGGAGGAGATGGGTAAAGAGAAAGGGAACGAAATGAAGAGGGGGGAAAGAGGGTCTGATGTAAGAGGAGTACAGAATACAGGATGAATATCCAGTTCGATATACAAAGCAATACAGAATTACGAAAATTTGAAATGTGTGCTTCATTTTTCTTTCTTTTCTAAGTAATCTGCGTCAGGCCAAAGCAAAGCTTGGCTGGGACCAGCTAGTAATTAATGGAACATCTGTAGTATATCGCCTGTAACGTCTGTAGACAACACTAGAGAATTAAGCCGAATTATGTTTAATCAAGTCATAACTTTCAAATGCACGGTAGGTTGGCTTACAAATAAGAATTCTAATAGTGGCGGGAATAAAACCTTACCATAATAAACAGTAAAGCTGAATAAGTGCGTTATAAGGATATTAGCAGGATTCCCATTCTAAATAATCAATTTAGATGCTCGAATAACTAAATCCATTTCGTGAACACAAAACAAGAAAAATTTTAATTTCGGGTAAAAACATGGACTAGGAAACAATGTAATCATGTTATCCCGTCTTACGAGCACCTTTTTTTCATTTATTTTATTTTATTTTTATTTTTTCAATTTATAGTATTTTAATTGTGTGACAGGAGGTTCTTCCTGTCGCAAAATTCGTCGGTTCACCTAAGGGAGGAATACCGTGTACTCCAACGGCGTGTAACTCGCACAAACTTTGTCCTATACCATACATATTAACTATTTTCATGACGTATTTTATCGGACTGAAATTGTAAATGAACCCAGAATTTACTTAAATGATCCTGGAAAACCACCTAAAAACTATACATAAGTTAATAGGCGTCCCATGCCAATGGTTGACATTCCAAAGTGCTGATATGATCCACGTCTGGTTTAACTTTCTGCCTGACAAGCAGTAAAATATATGTGTAGGCCATCAACTATTACATTTACTTTGTTCTAATCTACACCGTTAGAACGCGTGCGACAACTAACAGAGATTGGAGAGATGGGCAGGTACTGATCAGGACTAAGTTCCTGGCACTTCCAACCTCACCCCTCATCCTGTTTAGCTTTTGACTCTGTCCACACTATGTGAGATAAATAGCTTTGAAACACTCTTAGTGCCTTCCATATGGAAAAGGATCAATTAGACAGACATGAAAGTTGGAAATTATACGTACAAACTTACATCTTTATTAATGTCTGTAAAGCCAAGGGACCAAACTGCGATGGTCATCAGTCCCTAGATTTACAAACTACTTAAGCTAACTTAACGCTACGGACAACACACGCACTCATGCCCGAGGAAGTACTCGAACCTCTGACACGAAGCAAACGCGCACTCCGCAGCAAGGTGCCTTAGAGCGCACGGCCGTTCTCGCGTGGCTTCCATCATTCTTCACCTGCTCCTTCTGGGGCTGACTAAGTCGTAAGTCGCACTAGACGCTACACATTCATTCTTCGTGATCGGCTAAATGTCGAAGGTATGGTAATATATTAGACGTCGTGAAGCTCTTGTTGTTGTTTTGTTGTTCCACTGGGCCGTTTTCTAGCCGTGACGGCCGGCAGATAGGTTTCACGACTGTGTTTACATCAGCGCAGACTTGGCTGTTGAATGAGTGACCTCATTCATTTGTGATTCACCGTCAACGCTGCGCCCTCGGCCCTCCGTCAAGGGTAAATCACTTGGCTCTGGTTGTTCTCAAGCCCAGGTGGTCACGTGACCTGCCACCACCAGCCTGCTGTGCCCGCTGCCTCAAACCAGAAGCACTTGCCCCTCATCTGCTGACGATGACTCATCCAATCACTCGCTCGCACGTGTTCATCCGTGCGTAACAAAGCACTGTGCTATCACACCTGTCACAACTATGATTAATTTGTGATGAACTTCAACCGGGGTTTTTGAGTCTCAGCTGCTCTTAGGTGCTGTAATCCTACAACATGAACACACACGCCGCGTAGGAGTAGCTGAGCGGTCTGGAGCGCCACGTTACGGATCGCGCGGCCTCTCGCGTCGGTGGTTCGAATCCTCCCTCGGGCATGGATGTGCGTGTTGTCCTGAGGTTAGTTTAACTTAGTTCGAGTAGTTTGTAAGACTAGGGACTGATGACCAACGTAACTTGGTCTAATATAATTTCAAACATTTGAACATTTTTGATGAACACACAAAAACATGTGCCGGGAATGGGACTTGAAACAGGAACCGCCTGCGTACTGGGCAGTTAAGGGTATATTACACGGGGCGTATCTGGTCGCTAGTCGCTGGCGTATTTGGATGCAGCTGCTAAATTCGCTCCGTGTAAACAAGGACAGCGTACACAATCGCTGCTCCGAAACGTAGGCGTCTAAAGTTGAAGGGTGGCCTACTTTAGACGCTGGTCGCTGACATTTTAGATCGCTTTCAAGTGTTGGTCGCCACGTGTCATATACAGGAGCGTATAATGTAGCGACCAGTAGAGTCAAAATGTCGAAGGAAGTAATAAATGCTGACGTTGTGTTTCTCGCAACAGTCATAAGAGAATAATTAATGTGCCAAAAGCAAGACAGAAAAATTGGAAAAAAGAAAAGAAAATGGATAAGAAAGTGTATTGCGAGGAGGGATAAGTATGTAGCTCCTGCAAATCTTTTGAGAGATTTATCGTGTGAAGATCGTTCTTCCTTCAGAAATATAATCAGGATGACATCAAAAAATTTTGATACATTGCTGGAAACGGTAGAGGATAAAATAAGGAAGCAGAATACCGCCACGAGGATGACGATCTCGCCAAGAACAAAATTGGTAATTACGCTGCGTTATTTAGCAACAGGTGATAGCTTCAAAACACTTGAATACCTGTGGAGGGCGAACCCACTGTCCCCTGGCAGCATCAAGTCGTGACCGCTATAACAACAACAATCACAGTTCGGTGACATCCATGATTTGCATGGTCTTGTATGGCAAATTATATAATTCTGTTAACAACAATACAGCGTCGTTACACACGTCTTCACGCAAAACAGGTAGAAGGCGAAACACGCAGAAAGCTAGTAGCCAGGCGTAATAATGACACAGATACAGGAATGAACTGACGAGAGAATTCGGTAAAGACGTTTCGACTATTCGTTGCTCCCTGTCAGCTAAAGCGGTGATGGTGACTGATGCTGGAAGTCAAACATTGCGTTCCTAACTGGCATAAATATGCACGACCAAATCAATTTCCTCTGAAAGAGACGCAAATGCGTAACGAAATTTTGACATTCTTCAGTCATATCACTTATCACTTATCACTTTCCTGAACGTCGCAGTAGTGATAATTTACAAATAAATGAATTATTCTTTGGTTTATAAAATATTAAATCTACTACCAATGAAGTACTTTCAACTATTGTAATGGTTGTTCCCTTTAAGTTCTCTCTAAATATTAAATCATGCCAAGTTATTGTTACTGGTTGAATGACAAAAACGAGCGGTGCTTCTTCTAGGTCGCATGCAAGAATCAGAGAAATTGAGCCACAAGTTCTGTACATTCACTCTTTGGGTCATTCTTTGAACCTTGTGATCCACGAGGGAATGCAAAATGAAACCACGAGCACCCACGCTGATTTTCAAAAGTCGGCGCCCCTTCATGTATGCATCTCTGAAGGAAATTTACACTGGATACATCGCCAAATGCAAACATTGTATAACGGATTTACGTGTTGTTGAGAAGAATACTCACGCTCGGAGAAGCTAGTTGGTTACATTTACTTTAAAATATAGGCGACTGTGACGGTTTCCGCAGCCTTGTTTACATCAGTCATTTGTGCGGACATATAATGACATATTGGCATTTGTATATAGATTTCCACTATATAATTGAATATTTACTTTGTGCCATAGATTACAAACGATGAATCAAGATACGAGGCAAGTATTGTGTAATCTTAGAAGGCCACACGTCAATCGTAAGAAGTGATAACGATCTGGCAAGAGGATTAGCAACAAATGTGGATGGATATCACAGCACGAGAAGTTAGTTTGAACACGGCATCCTGAGAACGCTGCAGTGTCATAGGAAGTATGAGAAACGTCATTTCTTATGATTTCTGAACCCACTACCTTCTACTGCCAAGAATAAAAAAAGTGTTAATTTCATATCTATGAAATGTAAGGTGTCATCATTCTTCCTTTGGTGAATCACTATGAAATGGCAAGCGGTTGATTTTCATCTTCAAGATGTCTCCTCTTCAATAACAGTACATTCTCAATAATGTCGGTGACGCGATAATATGAGAATATCAATATAACAACAGGGACTATGCCTTATGGCGCACTTCCTTGCGGAAAAGACGAACTGCTGCCATCGATGGTCATAAAACTATTAACGGTAAAACAGACGAGAATCTGGTAACGATAACTGAAGAGTGAGTCGACTTAATCCCGCCTCGCTCAGAGGTAAAACGTATGACGCACTGGGAGAGAAACGAAAATAACATCAGTAACCCGTATAAAGACTCGCTTACGCCTGTTACTAACACCTTACTGTGTGACTTACTAATGTTTGATACAAATTTATATTAATGATATCATCAGAAATAACAAAAATCTAATTTTAGAGTTTCTTTTCGCCTTGTCACATCCGTATCTGCAGAAACTCACGTCAAAGTCTTAGTGTTCAAATCTTATGTGTATGCTGCTGTCTTATATCGACGAAAACCTAAGAATGCGAATGGAACTAGCTTATTGAAACTCAGTGTAATTCATATCTCACACTTGTCATTAAGCATGTAGGTAATTACTTACTTTGCTAATGACTAATTTTCTCTCTCTCTCTCTCTCTCTCTCTCTCTCTCTCTCTCTCTCTCTCTCTCTCTCTCTCTCTATTTCCCACACTATATTTTCGCGAGAAAGCGCGCGCGCGTGTGTATGTGTGTGTGTGTGTGTGTGTGTGTGTGTGTGTACTACTACTCTGTCCCACATTCTGTAAATACATCTTATTTGTAACAACACATTCTAAACTAAGATTAAAGTTAACAATTTTGTTTTTCCGCAGGTGAGTGTCATTTCACGGGAGAATCAGAGCGAGACTGCCAGACTGTGAGTGTTCTTTAATCTAAGTTTGCACCTTGTGCGTTTTTTAAATCTTTGTATTACTGGCTAGTTTTGACAAGGTCTTTAATAATATACAGGACAATTCTTACAATCAAGAAACAGCAACTAACCGCATTTAATTATGCTATTTATTAAGAAAATAACATACTTGTTCTGTGTTTTATACACAACCACGGGCTCAAAATATCAGTTTTTGACAAAATGTTGTGTTGAACACCCTCAGCATAATTTAATAACACACATACACACGCCGCGCACGCACGCATATATGACAAATAAATACGTAGACAATAAACACTAGAAATATGTTTAGATATTTAAACCAAATTGTGTTCCCAAGCATTGTATACAACGATTCCTCACTTGATATACCTTAGAAAAAACAATGATTCACCGAAGTCCTTCCTAATAAGTCGTTCAAATATCAGTAATAGCTGAATTTAGTTCTGTATTCAGTGCAGATATGTTACAGCTCATCTTCTAAGCTATTAAACGAATAATCTCTCCAAGTATTCCCGCCTGCTAGAATAAGACTTATTTTACTGACTCTTAACTAAAGAAGTGTGATTTCCTTATTCCTTTATTTCTCCTTATGCTCCAGTTGCAACAAGATCTCTCTACTTAAATCCAACCGACATATATAGTTTTCATTTGAATCAGGCCAGTCCAAGAAAATAGGTCTCTGGCATTTCTTTTGTAATGTACTTAGCAGAGAATATAATATTGAATGCTGTTACTGAAACACAGTCAGGTTGTTAAACTGTATAGTGCGGCACATATCAGTTCTCATTATTATTTACATTAGAGGTCAGTTCATAAAACTGCGAAAAAATATTAAATTAGTTAACTACATTAAGTACTATTAAATGAAGACGATGCATCTATCATATCCTATTTCAATTGTTATTCACAACATTAAAAATGAAAAACAAGAACAGTACTGGCATGGCTACCAATCGACCCAGAAGACAAAATAGAAGTGATTTACTTCAACTGATTGCAATTGTTCTTAGATATTTTAAAAAGAATCTAAGTGCACTTTCGGTTACATCTTTGTCTTTTGCAAATTTTTACCTACACTTTCTTAGTTAACGATTTATCTTAGTCATGTACAGTAATTGAAGGAATTTTTTAAGAAAAAAATGAAAAATTAACATAAAAAAGGTGGAAAAGGCAAATAAGAAAAAATTGGATACTACACCCCTTGTTTCTGTGTAATTCGTCCTTCACCCTCTCTCTGTTTGTCTCCTTCTCCCTCTTTCTTTGTCCGTATAATATTTCCCTCCTGTGCCTTTTTCTGTCTGTCCTTTTCCCCTCCCAAATGTCACCAGCCATCTGTTCTTGTCTACATCTACATGGGATACTCTGCAAATCACATCTAAGTGCCTGGCAAAGGGTTCATCGAACCAACGACTGGTTGTATAATACGTTTGGTAGAATAAACGTAAGTCAACGCCAACCCCCTGAGCAGCAGCTTTTTGTTGTTACCTCCATATCGGTTGCCGTAATGTTGTTGTGTCCACTCCGCAGAACCGACAGCAAGACGTTGAACCATTTTAGTTTATTCTGCCGATGACAATAATTCAGATACTAGATATATCATCCGATGCCGTAATTGTTTCGACCAATGCGCCCCCGTAGCTCAGTCGACAGAGTCGCTGACTACCACGCACGGGATCCTGGTTCGATTCCCCGCAGCAAACTGGGTGTTCTGTGTTGTCCTCATCATCATTCATCTTCATCGACACGCAGGTCTCCGCAGTGGCGTCAAGTAAAAAGACTTGCACTAGGCGGCCGAACAGTCCTAGACGGGATCTCCCGGCAAAAAATGGCAGTGACACCAGAGTAATCGTGTCAAATGTTTTTGATATGTCGCGTTTTCCCGCTCTTAAATATTGTATAAAAGACATTTTTATATATGCACCAAAGCTGCTTTTATTTGAAAAGCTGACTAGTTTCGGGCTTTGCCCATTTTCTTAAGCCACCTATTACAGAGAACAAAGTGTTTTACATGAAAATACATTAATATGGCAATGTTATATTGAATGTGCAAGTTGTAATTACTTACATTTATATATATATATATATATATATATATATATATATATATATATATATATATATATATATATATTCTCTTTTATTTCTGGATACTGCTTAGGTCACGCTGTTTGTTGTAATTACTTTGGTGTAGTTTACTGAGCTGTTGATCCAAAGATGTTTTTTATTAAATATTCTTTGCTTAATTTTGTTTGTGACAATATCGTTGGTTATATGCAGTGTGACATAAAAGATTCATCGAAAATTTCCGTAACACCTTGACCAGCGTATGAAGTACAATCCATCCTACCGCAATATATTTCCAAATATGCAACAAAACGCGATAAATTATAGTAGCACAGCAATATTATCCCTATATTACAATATAGTTGTTACTTCAAAATAAAGTGAAACGCTTCTAGTCTAAAGTAGACTAATTTACAGTTGCAAAAATCGGTTACGTAACCTATATAAACTGTACAACTGTAACTGCAGAGGAGGAGAAAAGAGAGAGAGAGAGAGAGAGAGAGAGAGAGAGAGAGAGAGAAGAATTATGCTACATTCTTGTTTGTGGACAAGAAAGAAGCATTTAAACATTATCTCTTAAAAATATTATTAGAGCAGAAGACAAGAGATGATATTACAACCTCTAAGTAGGCAACACACACATACACAGACACACACACACACACAAACAAAACAAAACAAACAAACAAACAAAGTGGGAACCGCTTCATAGTGAATGGAACAGCGAGAAATCGTCGTGTGCGTGGAGTCCACGGGTCAGTGCAGCGAGGCTGTAAGAGCTGGCATTGTCATGCAGGTGGGGGTCAGTTGCAGATGAACTGGCCACGTGGCCGCCTGCGCCATTGAGCCGGTGGCAGGGAGCGGCAGACACCTGCTGAGGCTCTCCAGGGCTGGCTGCTCTCGCGTGCAGCATACGGAGCGCTGGTCGCTTGAGGCCGCACCTCCTGGTGACCAGGTGCGGCCGCGGCGCACCGCTGCACCACAACAGGCGACACTACGCGCATGCGCCTCTCACGACGCTTGCCTGTGGCTGTCTTAGCGGTGCTAGGCACACTCGTAGAAGGAAGGCATCGTGGTAAGTTGGTTAGTATCGCAACCCGGTGGTCTAGACCGTTCTCACCTTTTATGTCATGTTTGACTAATAGATTTTATCTAAGATGACCATAGTAATTTTCTACACTTTTCCGTTCTCACCTTTTATGTCATGTTTGACTAATAGATTTTATCTAAGATGACCATAGTAATTTTCTACACTTTTAGTTGTACTGACTCCTGTTTATCTCAGTTGTATAATTTTTTTGATGTATTTTACCATTCTCTGTTAACACCTTTTTATCCTTCAAGATGGTCCATGACCGAAACTAGTAGATGAATAAGGTTTTTAATAAACAGCTGATGGTTTTTATAAAAATGCATTTTATGAAATATATTACGGCTGTTGACTCTCGCCTCACCAAAGCATACACCAAAGTAATTGCAACAAACAGCGTTACCTAAGCAGTACACAAAAAAAAAAAAAAAAAAAAATAATAATAATAATAATAATAATAATAAAAAATAAAAAATAAAATATGAATGTAAGTAATTACAACTTGCACATTCAATATAACATTGCCATATTAATGTATTTTCATGTAAAACACTTTGTTCTCTGTAATAGGTGGCTTAAGAAAATGGGCAAAGCCCGAAACTAGTCAGCATTTCACATAAAAGCGGCTTTGGTGCATATATAAAAATGTCTTTTCTAGAGTAATCGTGGATAGGCAGATGCGAGAGCTTCGGCCCAGAACGGCGCGTCAGAGAAGCGAGGCTTGTGCTGCCCGCGGCGACTGCTCGGCTATTATCTCACCACCTGGGCGGGTGGGCCGCGCCAAGATGGCTCCGTTGACGATTCACTCGGAGTGACCCAAGGGGAGATGCGGCGATAAGCGCGCTATCGGCGCTGCCCGGCTATCGGATCGCAGAGCAGCAGTCTGCTCCGCGGCGCCGCGCGCACCTGTGGGTCGCGCCTCACTCCGCCATGCTCAGCCCCGGCGTTCCTCCTTCTCCACGTGAGTACCACCGCTCCCACCGCAGCGCCTCACTCGTTCGTCCGCCACTGGCTGTTCAAATGTTCAAATCTTTGTAAATTTATCGGACCAAACTGCGTGGTCATCAGTCCGTAGCTTACAAACTACTTAAACCTAGGTAAACTAACCTAAGGACAACACACACACACCCATGCCACAGGGAGGACTCGAACCTCCACGGCGAGCAACCGCGCGCTCCGCAGCGAGACGCTTTAGACCGCTCGGCTACTCCACCGCGGCTTTTACAGGCTGAGCATTTCACTCAGAGCAGTGAATGCAACCAGGCACTTTGCAGTTACTGCACGTACGTTACCACCGAATTCAGATATTTAGGGGGAAAAAAACTTTGTTGTGTCAAAAGCTGTACAATATTTTTATTTATTTAGCCTCAACTGGTTTCGACGCTGTTTGCCATGAACAGGAAATTTGCGAAATATATTGCACATCAATTATTACAAGAATTCATTTCTGCCAAATACGGCAACGGCAGAATTAAAATTATACTCGTGATTATTCATTGGAATGTGTCATTCATGGTGCAATTTCTGCTGAAAACTAGTAGCAATTATGCTATTTTACATCAATTTCATATTGTGAATAATAGCGTCATAGCCCCTACTTTTCAAAAGGAGTTGTATGTTGAAGGACAGATTCCAATGAATACTCATTATTGTAATTTTCATTTTTTCGTATTTGGCTGAAATGATCCGTTCAAAAGAGAAATTATATGTATCTAATTTTTTTCACCTAACAGCCTCAAGATAAAAAACCAACTACCTATGGGTCAACTTCTTCGCTAGGGTCACAACTTGTGACTCAGATGTTTGTAAACCTATCGGACCAAACTGCGTGGTCATCATTCCGTAGCTTTACTTAAACCTAGGTAAACTAACTTAAGGACAACACACACACACCCATGGCCCAGGGAGGACTCGAACCTCCACGGCGAGCAACCGCGCGCTCCGCAGCGAGACGCTTTAGACCGCTCGGCTACTCCAGCGCGGCGCCACTGGCTGTAGCACCTTCTTGCGCAAAACTCAGCGACGCGCTACAGTGCTTTCCATCTGCTCCACACTGTTTTTATCGTCTGACCAGCTGAAGATCCGCAGTTGTCAGGGTGTTTATTTATCCCATACTCTGGATGGATAAGCTGGTACAACCCGATCTCGGGGAAGATCAGTTTGGGTTCAGGATAAATGTAGGAACACGGGAGGCAATACTCACTTTACGGCTTATCCTAGAAGATAGATTAAGAAAAGGCAAACCTACGTTTCTAGCTTTTGTAGATTTGGAGAAGGATTTTGACAATGTTTATTGAAATAAACTCTTTCAAGTTCTGAAGCAAGCAGGAGTAAAATATAGGGAGCGTAAGGTTATGTACAAGTTGTACAAAAACCAGACAGCGGCTGTCAGAGTTGAAGGGCATGAAAGGAATGCAGTGGTTGGGAAGGGAGTAAGACAGGGTTTTAGCCTTTCGCCAATGTTATTCAATTTGTAAATTGAGCAAGCTATAAAGGAAAGCAAGGAGAAGCTTGGAGAAGGAATTAAAGTTCAGGGGGAAGAATTAAAAAAAATGGGTTTTGCCGACGACATAGTAATTCTGTCAGATACAGCAAAAGACCTGGAAGAGCAACGGAACAGACAGTGTGCTGAAAGGTGCTTATAAGATGAACGTTAACAAGGGAAAAACTAGGGTAATGGAGTGCAGTGTAAGAAAATCAGGTGATGCTGAAGGAATTAGAATGGGTAACGAAGCAATAAAGGAGGTAGATGAGTTTTGTTACTTGGGCAGTAAAATAACAAATGATGGTCGCAGTACAGAGGATATAAAATGCAGAATGGCAATGAGTAGAAAAGCGTACTTGAAAAAAAGAAATTTGTTAACATCGAATATTGATTTAAGCCTAAGGAAGTCGTTTATGAAAGCGTCTGTATGGAGTATGGGAGTAAAACATGGACGATAAATAGTGCGGACAGGAAGAGGATTGAGGCTTTTGAAATGTGGTGCTACAGAAGAATGCTGAGGATTAGGTGGGTGGATCGCGCAACTAATGAGGAGGTACTGAACAGAATGGGGGAGAAAAGAAATTTCTGCAATACCTTAACTAAAAGAAGGGATAGATTGATATGACACGTTCTTAGACATCAAGGAATTGTGAATTTAGCGTTCGAGGGAAGTGTGTGGGGTAAAAACCGCAGAGGAAGACCAAGAGATGGATACAGTAAGCAGATTCAGACAGATGTAGGTTGCCGTTCTTATGTGTAGATGAGGAGGCTTGCTCAGGATAGGGTATTGTGGAGAGCTGCTTCAAACCAGTCTCCGGACTGAAGACCACAACCACAACAACAACAACTAGCTCAGTAATTCCCATTTATTTAGCGTATGGCAGTTCGAAACAGAACAATGTCACATATGTTACAGATTACAAATTACAAATGTTTAACCTTAGATTATATAATAATCTTTGACATGATTGATTTATAAACAAACGTTCAGGTTTTTTAAATATATTTTATAGAATGATTAGTTCCAAACAGAAAGTCACTGAATCTTTCACAGTATGCGCGGCTTTCTGCAATCCTTCACAATATGCTGCACACTTTGCCTCTCCTCACCACAGTCACATTTTGGGGAGGAGATTTTTTCCCCATTTGTGGAACGCGTCTGCACATCTCGCATGTCCGGTGCGTATTAGGTTGAGGGTTGTCCATACGACGCTGGGCTGATGGAACCCTGGTGGCTCCTCCTCGATGCAGGGCAGGCTTCGGCACTGTGCAGGGAAGTTTTGTCACCACTGTTCAGTCCATGACTGGAGGACGTCGAACTTGCATTCCTAATGGTCCTTGGATGTAACAATGGGAGGATGTCTCGATCTCAGCCTTCTCTGTTCAGCGTGGGCTTTCAGCAGTGGCAGCTGAGGATTACCCAGGATCTTTCGATATTCATGCATGAGGGCGCAGTTCCTTCCGGCATCTGTCGGTAGGGATGTGATTACATCTACATCGGATACTCTGCAAATCACATTTAAATGCCTGGCAGAGGGTTCATGGAATCACCGTTATACTATTTATCTCCCATTTCATTCTGGAATAGCGCGCGGGTAGAAATAACACCTGAATCTCTCCGTTCGAGCTCTGACGAGCTCTGACGATCATTTCTACCTATATAAGTGGGACTCAAGAATATATTTTCGCATTCGGGCGAGAATGTTGGCGATCGGAGTTTCGTAAGTAGCCCACGCCGCAGCGATAAGCGTCGTTGTTGTAATGATTCCCATCCCAGATCCTGTATCGTTTTCGTAACGCTTTCTCCCCTGTATCGTGACAATACGAAACGAACTGCCCTTTTTTGGACTCTTTCGATGTCCTCCTTCAAACCCACCTGATAAGCATCCCACACTGGGCAGTAATACTCCAAAAAGGGACGGAGAAGTGTAGTGTATGCAGCTTCTTTAGTAGTTATGTTGCATCTTCTCAGGGTTCAGCCAACAAAACGCAGTCTCTGGTTCGCCTTTCAAACGACTTTATCTGCGTGTTCTTTCCAGTTGAAGTTTGAAGTATAAGTAATTCCAAGGTATTTAGTGGAGTTTATGGCCTTCACTTTTGATTGATTTATCTTGTAAAAAATGTTTAAGGGATTTCTTTTCGTACTCATGTGGACGACTTCACACTTCTCATTATTTAGAGTCAATTTCCAATTTTTACACAGTAGTGATATCTTATTCAGATCGTTCTGCAGTTGGTTTTGATCTTCAGCTGATTTTACTAGACGGTACATGATGGCGTCATCCGCAAAAAACATAAGTTTGTGTTAAAAAACACATTTGCTTTCGTTTTAGAATGTTTCCAAATATGTACATTCATGGACCCCAGCCGTACATTGATACCGGTGAAAGTCCTTATCCTATAGCTGTTATTGTTACAGAGATATTTTGGGTGGACAAGATAGCTGGGACACACTGTATATAAAAATTGTCTGACTCTAAAATTCAAAATATGAGCATGGGAAAATATTTATGAGCTGTAAATAAAGATTGAAAATTAAGAATTAAATATGACTCATGTTAGATATGTTACTTTAAAAGTAAATGAGTAACCCTACTGCGCTCGCCTAAATTTCTTTCCTAGTTTCAGAATAACTGGCACAATGAGTCACGTCACCTTAGTCCTCTTTCACATCCTCGAAATGTCCCGCATTGAGTTTTGAAAAAGTTGGCCGCCTGAACTTACTCTTTATTATGGACTATCGCAAAACAGTTTTGGAAGTTTTCCCAACAACATACGTGGTGCAAAGAGGTTCTAGTACTATTGCCAGTCTTCTTACAAAAAGAAAAAAACAGGCTGGAAATCGCTCAAAGAGGAGATTTACGGTTAAACCTAACAAAACTCAAAACAAACATTGATAATTTACTAAAAAAGCATCAGCCACATCTCTTCCAAGTTTGTTTATTATACATTTGTGTCATTTAAATCAACAAATATATATTACTTAACATCTTTCTTTTTCTTTTTTTCTTGTTTATCACTCCGTGTTATCAAAGTTAGTAGCATCATAGCAGGTGGGAAAAACTTTTGGAATTAGGAATTCGTATATAATGAAGTTCACAAAAGAGAGGGGGTCTACACAGCGCAGAATAGATTAGCAAGGGGTCTACGAGACAAAACAGTTTGGAAACCCTTGCTCTAGGTGGTCATTCCCCTCTCCCGTCCCCTGTTCCTGTTCCTCTCGTTTTGCAATCCAAGTTTGCAATTTTTTTTCAATATAGGAATAAAAAAATTATTCGCTAGTTGACATTCACGGTCTGGAGCTGCTTTCCTCTAATCAGATCGATCCACGTCAGTCACGACATGTTCCCCGTTACCAGACTGCCACAAAAACTGATCAATCCAATTCCATTGCCTTATCTGACACTCTTTCCGGATTTGTTTTGTTGCCGATTCATAGGTATACCCTTTTTACTTCGCATTTCATCAGTTAATGATAACCACCACCTACAGAAACAAGAAACGGACAACAGTGTTAACGAACAGCACTAAGCACACACTATTGATTTTTTTTTGGGTTAAGGCGCAATTTAATATGACATATACAAATATTGTATCACAGATTTGAGCTTATACGAGGGTTGAAACTTAAATAACAGCAACTATTTATTCACAACCGATACAAAGGCGTTACATGTTCGCACCTGCTACAGTCCTGGAAAGTAGTCCACTATTGTTGTGTGGAACCCATTGCCAGAGATCTGGAAAGCGTAGTATACCGTTAGCGGAGCCTTTTCTGTTAATGGTGTGAATCGAGCAGCCTACTGCCCGTCTGATTTTTGGAACAATTCTGAAGCGAATGCCGCGAAGTGGTTGCTTCAACTTCGGAATCAAAGTCACAAGGCGGGAACGGCCACCCAGTCCACAACATGAAGCCTTAGAACAAGCGGCCCTTCCGCGCGGCGGATACAGTGCATATCCCAAGATCTGTGGTAAGATGTCCTCTGAGACTTTTGAATCATTGTCCACTTAAAATTAACCGGTGCCTTCTAAACATAACTGCCAACAAGCTTCAAATACTGCACCGCGTTAGACATTAACATTGTTTGTGAAGTGACCGCCGTGGTTGTGTCTCCTATAACCGTGCGGTAACTGGCAGTATATGTGGCAACACTGTAGAGCCACGTCACTGATGACAGCTGGCAAATAATTTTAATCGGACTGCAGAACTCGCAATTATATGAAACCAGTGAACATAAGATGAGTCACATAAGACGTAACACCCTTTTTATGTCAGGTAATCTTCCAGATATCGAAAAGAAGTTTTCGGCAAATGATTGTGCCCTAAGGGGGCACGAAATTTGATACAGTCTGAAGCAAACAGTCACGAAATTCTGTAGGGGAAAAGGTACAGTTTTTTGGGAGCTGAAGCGATGCGAGCGCTCCAAGATATTCACCGAAGATTGCCATGTTAGGAACGGAGAACTTGCTATTTTTAATGTTGTTACTTTCATATTTTCTATTCACTAATCGTGGTGATGAATTTCCTAATTAAAATATGAAAATTTAATTAAACCATTATCAGATCTCCTGTTAATGACAATAAGTAACAACAAAATATGTGTGAAGTGTTAATCCGTACAGCTCACAATAACATAGTCGTAATGCTAACGTCCAAAACGTTTTTAAGACCGGAAATGAATTGCAGCCGTATGTTCTGAAGCTGAAAAAGAACTGATTATGATTATATCTTTTGTGTCCCAGCCTCTTCGCCACTTTTGTGTCTCGTTTCCGTCGGTCGTCGCAGGTGTCGGTGGCCGAGTAGAAAGAGACCGACACAGGAACAAAGGATGCACGCTTGTGCAGGTACGGAGGTGACCAGCCAGTGGGACAGCAGAAACTAGAAACACTAGAGTAAATTAGAACGATATATATATATATATATATATATATATATATATATATATATTATTTATTTATTTATTTTATATAGTTCTTGACTGCAGAATGCTGATACATAGATTAGATAGAGACCTGCCTACTGATGATTCCTAGTGCCTATCCGATAGCCAAGTCTCAACTGGTGTCTATCTGATTCCCAAGTGTTAACTGGTCCCTATTTCAGTCCCAAGTGAACGATGCAGTCCAGTGGTGGCCACGAGCGGAGTTGTAGCAGAGGGCGCTCGTTGCTGACGTCGTAAGAATGCCGCGCCGTGCGAGCATGGCGCGTACTTCATACTTGTGCGACACCACAATATCCGCATTGTCGAAGCTCAACACGTAACACGTAGTTACAAATACTTCACGCGAATTAAAAATGGCCGCAAGGAAGTTACAGTTGACCCTCTTTCGGGACGCCATTCGACGTCTACAGAAGACTCTCATGTAAGAAACGTTAGCAAAATTGTGCGTGCCAGTCGAAGACTAACTGTCCGAGAGATTGTAGAAGACTGTAATATTTCACTTGGATCATGTCATGAAACTCTGACACGGCATCTTGGAATATATCATGTTGTCAGAGAGTTCGTCCCACGGCTCATTATTCGAGACCTTAAAGACCATCTCCGCATCTGTGTTGAGCTTTGGGATCGCTAAAATAATGATAACGAGAGTCATAACAGTTGATGAGACGGGGATCTGCGTTGATGAGTCCGAGGTTCAGTCTTCACATTTGGTCGTGAATAGTTCTCAAAGACAAAAACGAAAAAGCACGTCAGATCAAGTCAAATGTCAAAGCCATGCTGTTAGTTTTCTTCCATTTAGAAGATATAGTTCATCATGAATTCGTGCCACAGGTACAAACTGTTAATCGATGGTATCGGAAAATGTTGCGATACTTGGGAGGAAATGTGAAATCGAAACGGACTGAAATGTGGCAAGACAAATAATCAGTGGCGTATACTGTGAGCTATCAAAGCCACCGAATCCCATATCTAAAGCAAACCAGAAATTAGGAACCAATATTAGCAAAAATGGCAATAGAAGTCAGTTTCTGTCATGAAGAATTAGCGCGTAGTGTGGAATATGTCTCGTTCGCTTCATTCCATCAGTGGGAGAACAGAGCTTCGGACGCTCACTGCATCAGCCTTTCTAAGGTGAGGGAAAGGAAGGGGTGGGGTGGAGTAGTGCGGCCAACAGCGCGCCAAGGCTTCGGAATTCTTCGTCGCAACACAAGCACGAGTTCTTCCGAAATGTGCCGAACGGACACGATTCGCTCTTGGCGAACTCCGTATCAGTTTAAAGCAACAAAGAGCGTGTTTGTGTGTTTGTTACGTTTCATAACAGCTATATTGGTGTTATTTATTTCATAGCATTCAGTGTATTTTGACACTTCTTAGTGATAATTCTTCAAAATAGATGGGCAGTGTGTAATTAAACAGTTATTTGGATTCTCCGTGCATAAATACGTAACTTTTGTATAAAACATTTTTTTTCCGTTTCATGATATATGGCGCTGTAATAGGCAAAACTAAAAATGTGGATAGTGTGTAAAAACGGTAATATCTCAAACAAATACACATCAGACATCTCCCACAATCGAATGAAACACAAAGTATGATCATCCTATCAGTCCGCGGCCAAACAGTTTGTTGTATTTCAATGATTCGAACTGTACCCACCTCTACGCAATTGTTCCCCGATGTTAACGACTGCAGAGAGAGAGAGAGAGAAAATAGATATTATTTCATGGTACTATGAGGTGCACAGAAATGCTGAAGAAGCTCGTCACAGATATGCCACACTTTCATTTTTACCGATTACACCGCCATTTATCATGAAACGAAAAATAAAAAATGTTACATATAAAAGTTAAATATTTTTTCACGAAGAACCCAAATCTGCAGTAAAAGTAGGCGTTCCTATAAAATATTTCTAAGTTGCCTCCCACCACCCATTGCCGACCGCGGTGGCTGAGAGTTCTGCGGCACCCCAGTCACAGTCTGCGCGGCCACTACGGTCGGGGGTTCGAATCCCCCCTCGGGCATGGATATTTGTGCCGTCCGTAGTATAAGGTAGTTCATAAGTAGTTTGTAAATTTAGGGACTGATTACCTCGTAGTTAAGTCCCATAAGCCCTAAAAACATTTGAACATTTGAACCACCCATCACGTGTTTCGGTAGGGGGTGGGGGGGCGAGTGTAGTATCATTGGATGTCCCCCTCAACGCTTTAACATTTGCCGGTAACCGTTTCTTCGTTTGCTGCTAATTTCTTGAGATATTTGGCATGGTCACTGTCAATATCTCGGAAACAGCGTAAGCTATAGATTGTTTTTTCTTAGCATTTCTTTCCCGGTACAACCTTAGAAACTGAGATAGTAGTGATAGCCCAAGTTACAAACCTAGCATACGCCAGTGCAATTCATGGCTCCTGTATGATGATGACAGACCCACACATCACCCCTGTTGTTCTCCGCTTTCTTTATTTTATTTATTTATTTTCATTATTCCTCGTACGCTACAGGTTTTGTGTCGCAAGGCTTCGCAGACGTTTTGAACGGCTAAATATAAACCTTTCATTAGGACCGGGATGCGATACTAACCAACTTACCACGATGCCTTCCTTCTACGAGTGTGCCTAGCACCGCTAAGACAGCCACAGGCAAGCGTCGTGAGAGGCGCATGCGCGTAGTGTCGCCTGTTGTGGTGCAGCGGTGCGCCGCGGCCGCACCTGGTCACCAGGAGGTGCGGCCTCAAGCGACCAGCGCTCCGTATGCTGCACGCGAGAGCAGCCAGCCCTGGAGAGCCTCAGCAGGTGTCTGCCGCTCCCTGCCACCGGCTCAATGGCGCAGGCGGCCACGTGGCCAGTTCATCTGCAACTGACCCCCACCTGCATGACAATGCCAGCTCTTACAGCCTCGCTGCACTGACCCGTGGACTCCACGCACACGACGATTTCTCGCTGTTCCATTCACTATGAAGCGGTTCCCACTTTGTTTGTTTGTTTGTTTTGTTTTGTTTGTGTGTGTGTGTGTGTGTCTGTGTATGTGTGTGTTGCCTACTTAGAGGTTGTAATATCATCTCTTGTCTTCTGCTCTAATAATATTTTTAAGAGATAATGTTTAAATGCTTCTTTCTTGTCCACAAACAAGAATGTAGCATAATTCTTCTCTCTCTCTCTCTCTCTCTCTCTCTCTCTCTCTCTCTCTCTCTCTCTCTCTTCTCCTCCTCTGCAGTTACAGTTGTACAGTTTATATAGGTTACGTAACCGATTTTTGCAACTGTAAATTAGTCTACTTTAGACTAGAAGCGTTTCACTTTATTTTGAAGTAACAACTTGTTATCAGTACATAAATCGATATGTTGTTTTTGTTGTGGTCTTCAGTCCGGAGACTGGTGTGATGCAGCTCTCCACCCTACTCTATCCTGAGCAAGCCTCTTCAACTCCTCATAAGAACGGCAACCCACATCCATTTGAATCTGCTTACTATACGCGTCTCTTGGTCTCCCTCTGCGATTTTTACCCCACACACTTCCCTCCAATGCTAAATTAACGATTCCTCGATGTCTAAGAATGTGTCCTACCAAGTGATCCCTTCTTTTAGTCAAGGTACGCTAGAAATTTCTTTTCTCCCCAATTCTGTTCAGTACCTCTTCATTAGTTACGCGATCCACCCATCTAATCTTCAGCATTCGTCTGTACCACCACATTTCAAAAGCCTCTATCCTCTTCCTGTCCGCATTGTTTATCGTCCATGTTTCATTCCCATACAAGGCAACACTCCACACAAATGCCTTCACAAAGGACTTCCTTAGGCTGAAATCAATATTCGAGGTTAACAAATTTATCTTTTTTAAGAACGCTTTTCTACCCATTACCATTCTGCATTTTATATCCTCTGTACTGCGACCATCATTTGTGTGTGTGTGTTGCCGCTCACCTGATTTCTAAAAAAACATACTTACAAGGAAAGTACTCGGGTACATTACCAAAATCGTGTGAGAGATAATATAAAGGTCCCTTATTGCACTAGCGATACTCTCGCATCTGCCAAACTTCGCAGTCGCCCATTACAGGCCTCTGTATGTGCCACGCCGCATTGCAGTTTGACCTGCCGGTACGCCAGTAGTGACGGTGCAGTGTGGCTCTGACGTTGCGTTTTGTGACGTTATTTGTGTAGTGAAGCGTCAGGTGGGTCGGTGATTGGTAATCAATCCTGATAATGTATTGCGACTGGTAGAGATGAAATTCCGAAGAGCCGTTCTTCGTGAATACGGTCTTGGTGTAGGATATGAATCATTCACATGTTTTCTGGTATATATTATAGTGCAGAAATATGAGCATAGATTATAAACACTATAATAGATACCAGGTAACATGCGAATGATTCATTTTCTACACCAATAACATCTTCACGAAGAAGGTTTCTTCGTAACTTCGTCTCAACTAGTCACACTATATTAGCAGGATTGATTACCAATCGCCGTCCCATCCGACACTTCATCACACAAATAACATCACAAAACGCAACTTCAGAACCACACTGCACCGTCACTACTGGTGTACCGGCAGGTCAAAGTGCAATGTGGCGTGGTACACGCAGAGGCCTCTAATGGGCGACTGTAGAGTTTTGCAGATGCGGAAGTATCACTAGTGCAATAAGGGACATTTACATTAGCTATCATACGATATTGGTGTATTTCTGTTTGTTCGAACCTAAGTACTTTCCTTGTTAGAGGTTGTAATATCACCTCTTATCTTCTGCTCTAATAATATTTTTAAGAGTTAATGTTTAAATGCTTCTTTCTTGTCCACAAACAAGAATGTAGCATAATTCTTCTCTCTTTCTCTCTCTCTCTCTCTCTCTATTTTTCCATTCTTCTCTGGAGTTGCAGTTATACAGTTTGTATAGGTTAGGTAACCGATTTTCGCAACAGTAAATTAGTCTACTTTCGACTAGAAGCGTTTCGCTTTATTTTGAAGTAACAACTTGTTATCAGTACATAAATCGATATAAAATGTAATATTTGGTTCTTATTATAGTTTTTACTTACGAATAGGATGGTAAATATTATTTTTAATTACATGTACGTATGAAATTTAAATAGAATGTATTTCATGCAATTTGTAGCTCCGGAAAAGCATAATCAATTTATTTCTAACCTCTGCTGTTTGCTTTCTTCAAATGCTACATTCTTACAGTTTGTATAGGTTATGTTACCGACTTTTGCAACTGTAAATTAGTGTACTTTAGACTAGAAGTGTTTCGCTTTATTTTAAAGTATCTTCAGTGATCAAGTTTTTTCATATGTTTTTTCGTGTGTTTCTTGGAGCACATTGCCGCTTGCTGCATTATTTACAATTACACTGTTTCCAATTCCACTTTTTAAAAAGTTGACGAAGCCAGGGATCAGAAACGGCTAGTTTCTCGTTAACTTTTTAAAAAGTGTAATTCGAAATAGTATAATTGTAAATAGTGCACCAAGCGGCAAAGTGCTTCAAGAAACACACGAAAAAACATATGAAAAAACTTTATCACTGAAGGTACTTTAAAATAAAGCGAAACACTTCTAGTCTAAAATACACTAATTTACAGTTTCAGAAGTCGGTAACCTAACCTATACAAACTGTAAGAATGTAGCATTTGAAGAAAGCGAGCAGCAGAGGGGAAAAATAAATTGATCATGCTTTTCCGGAGCTACAAATTGCATGAAATACATTCTATTTAAATTTCATAAGTACACGTAATTAAAAATAATATTTACCATCCTATTCGTAACTAAAAACTATAATAAGACCTAATATTACATTTTATATCGATTTATGTTTAGCTCATTTTTATATGATCTGATAATGCCCCAAAAGGGCGAAAACGCGTTAAAAGTAATAAAAAGTATATTCGCAACTATGACTGAATTCTATCTATACATTCATAACCAGTTTCTGTACAAGGTGTCAGCATGGAATGGAAACAATTTGTTCTAAAAGTTTTGCACAGAGAACAATGAAAAATTAAAGGCTCTGAAGCAAAGCAAAAGAAAGACTAGAAGAGGCGAACTGTTATGAAACGTAGAATCGGCACATGATATGTTTCAGAACAAGACTATAATATTCTCATCCGTTTCTAAAAGTTCCTTGATTAGGCAAGTACGAATATATTTGAAACAGTGCCGATAGAAGTTTTGAATTTAGATAAATGTATGAGAATGAAAGATAATCATCTTTGAAGAGGACTTGATAACCATTTAGAAATACGAAACTGAAATCTCAGATAAGGACTTGACCTTGACGTAGGAAAAATTAGAAAGATATAAACATAGTGGTGAGGGAGAATGTTAAAATTTAATGCGAATGGATCGAGTACGAAAAAAAAAGTATTATTGCAAATAATGGGCGAATAAAGGAGTGGGAAACATTAATTACAAAAGAACTCATTTGTGAGACCCATTAAGCTACACGAGGCTGTTTAACATTGAACAGTCACGAGGCAAATGCCGCTGTGAAAGGGAGACTGTTTTGGAAGATGTATTTTATAGTAACTACTAGGAAACGGATTAACAGTGGTGAACTTAAATGATGGGTACAATCATACTAACGGAAATGTGAATGACTATAATAACGTATTTTAAAATAAATACTAACACACTACACAGCAGTATGATGGACAGTGTTACTTGTGTGGACACACTTATAGAATGACAGAAAGGAAGCGTCGATTATCTGTACCTTTCTTTTATCTAACGAATTCTTCGTTTACTTTTCATAAATAGTTATTTTAAAGTGATAGTATGTATTTAATAATAATTACTTACTCTGTGAATTACAATTATGCAATCTTCCTGAAATCTCAGCCGAATGGTAGCATCGTTTTGAAGCGTCCCCTGACGTTCAGCCTTCAGACACAAAAAATAAATAAATAAAAATAAGAATTAAAGGCTATGTAACATAGTATTTTGTGCTCTATGAACGCACCTATAGATGCTTTTGTACTTACAGCATTTAGGCCTACATGTCTTAATGTGACTTTCAAATCGCTTTGACAAAGTAAAATGCCTCTATAAACACAAATAGATTTAAATCACAGCTCTTAAGGGCGCTACTCGATGTAATCTTCATATTTCATTTTATGACTTGGAGAAGATGAAAGAGTAACTTTATTAAGTTTGTCTTAGCGACGCGTTGAAATTAAAGAGCCATTAACTCAAGTTCAATGCCTGACCTCTATGCGTACGTGTGTCCTCGCACGATAAAAGACTACTCATGAAACTTTCGATGTTCTGTTACGAAAGATACGGCATTTGCATGTGGATAGCAGTTGCGTCGAGCGTAACAGCTACAGCAGTGAATTGCATCATAATTTAATTTCTATTTTTTACTTCATTAATCCTACTAATATTTATTCTGCAAGTACTTTCTCTTACTTACACTGATTCTCTGACTTTCATTGATGAATGAATACAGTTCTAGTGACTGACCGATAAAGCTAATGTTTTTCTCTGTAAAGAAACTTGCTAAATGATCATTGAATCACCTTCTGAAAACTTTGTTTTACTGGCAGATCTTCATTAAGTCTCAGTAGTGGGGTGTATCATTCGTTTTATTGCCTCCTCTGATGTTGGAGAGCGGTCCATTGTATAGAAGCATTTTATCAGAGTTTTTCCCAGCTTTGGCGATACGATATCTTTTAAAGAGCTCCACGGAACACTGAAGTGGCAGAGATATCTACAATTTGCTTACCTAGGCTACAAGTTCTCAATAGCAGTGATTTAGCCTTCCAAATCGGACATTCTTCAAACTTTATTGCTAATGTTCGTCGAAAAGGTGACAGTTGTCTCTGATTTCAAACGCTCGTCAGCCTCTGAGAATTGTCTTCGGCGTCAATGTGTGCGCTGTATTTACGAATACTGTGATTGTATTTCTATAAAAGAGTGATCGGTCTCAGTAGAATTTCTGACAGCTAACTTCTGTTTAAATGCAGTGACGCTTCTCTCCTGTAACACTACGTCTGACAATCTTCCGACAATGATTGATGCACGAAGCATCTTGACTGATTTTTCGTACAGTGGGAAGCTCAAAGCAAAGAATTTACGTATCTTTCTCTAGTTAACCATCGGTAGCATGTAGATAAGTTGTAGTAATAAAACCTGTTATATAATGATTATGTCTTCAAAAACATTTAAGCCCAACGATTCCAATGAAACAGATTTGTAGCCATTGTTCATAAGGTTCATTTAGAAAAGCAACTTTTGTTTTAAAAACGAGAAAGGCTAGAAATAACTTTTGTTGTCAGTAACCAGAACACTCACAGTTGGTGCAAAAGTAATAAAACGATAGTATTACTTAACACAACATAAAAATAAGGTACTAAAACCTGAAAATTGGAGTGGCCACTTTGGCCACGATAACAATCGTATTCTGCATGAGAAATATGCAACCGAAGAGGCTTTGATGATCAACCGCAATATTCTCTTACTGTGCAGACCGTAACATTAAATACGTTTCGCCTTTGTGTACTGCTCATTCCAAAAATCCATTAATTTTGTTACACTGATTGATTTTAATAAAATTTAAAAAATATCGAAAAATACGTTTTCCCCTTTGTATACATTTGTATCGGTACCCCGGGGACAACTGTTGGACTGTGAGTTACAAAATTTTCAGAGGTGATTTTCGCTACATGCAATACCACTTCTGTTCTGGCATCTCCCAGATAATATTTATATTTTTCTTTTTTGATAATCTCCGACAGTTCGCGTCAACCTATAACTAAGATCTCTAACCTTCTTTGTTCCCGTTCTGTATCTACGGCTAGAGAAAAATGACGTAGATCATCTTGCGCAGTAATGTGATGCAGATTAAGAGGTTTCATAAGCCGTTTCTTTTGTACATAAAATGGATTTTTCTAAATCCTACCAATTAAGTAAACCAATCGGTTTGGAGCCTTTATGTACGTCCACCAATCCCAACACATTTCCAGTACTAGTTTTTATGTTTTTATTATTTTTTATGGCTATACTGCCTCCGATAGTGACACCTTGAACTTAGAACATAACATTACATTTCGTACCATTCAGATTCTACAGTACTGAGTACCAGCTCATAATGGAATAAGCATCTACACGTATGCAGTTCTTTTCTCCAAACAGAAGTGGGCAATGGGTTAAATTGAGTTTATAGTAATTTGTAAGTGTGTGAACATTGCTACGTCTAAACATCAACCGACTAAAGCATAAGAAAAGCGTGGCTGACACATTATGTATTATGACGTACTTTAGGAACTTTCTAGGAAACACTAACTTGATTACCGTATTTTGTAGTTAAACAACATTTCAGTCCGCTCAATCCAAAACATTCGTAAAAATATTTGTAATCGTTGAAGATTCTTTCAATGTATATTTGAATGCTAAGAAAGTGTTCTCGAAATTGCTGTACATAATAACAACAACTCACAACTGCTAACCTGAAAGTGACTTCTCACCTGTGACTCTAGAATAAGGAGACAGCCTATGTAAACAAACAACCGGTAGTGTAAAACAGTTGTGCACAAACGTACGAGTACTCTAGTGTTAGTCGCTTTCTGAGCTGTTTGTGTAAAGATGAAACTTACGTCTCTGTTGACCTATCATCAGAAACTACATACAACCCTTCATCCATACGTAGAATAATTTGCTTCGAATAATATACATTATTTTAATTTGCGTGATTTATTTCAATGCCAGTCCTGCATGTTACAGAACATAACAGTCAAGAATGCGAACATTGGTTTGAACACCACAGTTCTTTACTAGGCTTGGTCCTGTTTGGAGTTGGTATGCCGTTGAATTTCTACGGTTATTTTTATCTGATAGATCGGCTATATGCGGACGTTGAATCGTTATATTCCTTGTTGATCGATGTTGGCTCAGTTGTTTTTTTATTTTTTACTATTTTTATTGTTGCACGAGACGGTTAGCCCTCCGACCTAACTAGCTGATCCAACCACTCCGATAATTTTCAACTGACTTACCCAACCAGTTAGATGAAGTTTAACGTGAATTTCGAACCAGATTGCAACTCAGTATTTTCGAGACCAATGACGTTGCCAGAGGTGAAAGAAGTGAAAAGTGACAAAAATCTTATAGCTGAGCGGCGATCGAACCAGCGACCTTTAGAATCGTAGACTAACGCTATACAACCTAGCTACACCACTACGCCTAAAGTCTCCAATTTGCATAAATATAACTGTCTCAAACATCTAATTACCTTACGAATCAGGTAACGTGCTAAATATTTGACTTCAAGCACGTAATCGAGGAAAAGTTTAGAAATGTTCCTCTGTTTGTAAATCTGCTGTGGTCATTAACCCCTGGGCTTACAAACTACTTAAACTAACTTAAATTAACCTTACGTTAAGGACAACACACACACACACATATGCCCGAGGGAGGACTCGAACCTCCGACGTGGAGCAACCACGCACTCCACAGCCAAGGGCCTTAGAACGCTCGGCCATTCCACCACGACTGTGTTAAAGTCTTGCTGCAAGCTCGCCAATGTAAGCACAGATTTTTTTTTCTGTTTATGCGACGAAGCTTCAGCGTCTGACATGGTTTGTTTTTAAGCACTTACTCTATTTGTAACACACATTGCAGACATTATCTACATATATGACACTAAATTAAACTGCAAAATTATATTAGTGTACGGAACATTGGTTAGGAGATACGTCATGGTAAGGGAAAAAAGAACAAAATACACACACACACACACACACACACACACACACACACACACATATATATATATATATATATATATATATATATATATATATACACGTTCCGAGGGAGGACCTGAATGTCCGATGGGGAGCAACCACGCTCTCCGCAGCTAGGCGCCTTATACGCTTGGCCATTCCACCTTGAACATGTTGAAGTCTTACTCCAAGCTCCCCAGTGTTTTTCCCTACCATGTTCTGTACATTAATGAAATTTTGCAGGTTAATTTAGTGATATATATGTAGATAATGTCTGCAAAGTGTGTTACGAATAGGGTAAGTGCTTGAAAACAAACAAGTTAAATCTTCATGACAGACGCTAAAGCTTGGTCGCATGAACAGTGAAAATGCAGTAGGCGAAAGAAATTTATCCTTTCTTAATTTTGTGGGGGACGTAATGGAAATTATGTAATGTATGCTGGAAGTTGTGAAGTGTTATACTTTCCGAGTAATAAATGAACAAGTTTGGCATATTGGAGCGCTGTTAAACTTTACGTAAGCTCACACGTTTTAATGACTACAATGTAACAGTATTTAAAATTTAAAACTCTGTCAATAAACATGCGAAATATTGAAAATCGATTTTTTTATTTGTCCTACAAGTTGTTAGATAGGTAGCATTTAACAGGCTGGAACCGTGTTTCGGGATAAAATTTTAATTATTAGGGTATGTTTTCATAAGAAGGTGATTGGGTTTCAGCGCACCTTATATGACGGAACACAAACTCACTTTGGGAAAGAATGAGAAGAGGTATGGACCTTTTCCTAAGCGAGGGAAACATTCCCGTATTCGCCTTTAGCAATTTCGCGCAATCACACCCGGCAGAGTGACGTGATTTGAACCGCAGTCCCCCATATTGCCGATCCAGTATCTCACCACTGCATCTCATCGTTCAGTCGTCGCACCGGTTACCTTAAAAATGGACATTAGAGTCGTGAATATGGGTATCTTTCGAGTCCCATTAAATTATGAACAATTAAACTTACGTGATAACGGGCGACATTTGTGACTGTTCCTTTGAGAGATGAGGGGGCAGATTTGGAGAATGTGATTTGTGGACTGGGAGCGTCTGCAGGTGATACGGGCCTTTGTGGTAAACAGGTGACGCAACGGCGGCGACTTGGCCTGCTTTTGGGTAAGCCGCCAGGAAGGAGGTTATCAGCGCGGCGATCTCGCAGTCGCGCCCACCCACCAACGCCGAGCGTCCTTGCCAGCGAGTGACGAGCCAAGGACGCTCCTGCCGAACCGACAGTCCGCTGAAATAAACTCAGAAAAGTCAGGGCCGTCTCTGTGTTTCTCAAGAAATCTCATCTGGACGATCCACGAACGCGTAATAGGGGTGTGCAGTCAAGAGGTTCTCCACACGATCTGCAAGGGAAGATCCCCGCATGGCAGATGAAGTGGTAGTATGGCGCATTCGATAGCCCGTCAAACACTGATCACAGATGAAGCATGAAACAACAAAGTTTGTGGAACTATGAAAAAAGAAACAAAATAGAAACAGTGAACATTCCAGGTAGAACATATTAATCGAGGCGGAAGCAACAACAGTAACAACGCTGTGGTCCTGTGGTTATAGTATGTAAATGGCGAAGCTGAAAGTGCCTGGTTCAAACCTTCGACATTTTCGTCAAAAGTCAGAAACAGTCGTTTACCAGCCAGGGAGCCTAGTCAGCAAGAATGCTCCGCCGCGGTGGAGTAGCCGAGCGGTCTAAGGCGTCTCGCTGCCGAGCGCGCGGTTGCTCGCCGTCCGAGGTTCGAGTCCTTCCTGGGGCATGGGTGTGACTGTTGTCCTTAGTTTAGTTTACCTAGGTTTAAGTAGTTTGTAAGCTACGGACTGATGACCTCGCAGTTGGGCCCGATAGATTTACAAAGATTTGAACATTTTGAAGAATGCTCTCTCCGCCGTGCACTGTAGTCGACTGAGGTCGTGTATTTAGATGCTTGTTTAGCCATAACGTCCCCATACTACGGCGCGGTTACCTCGCATCGTACCTACTGCTCTCAGCCATAATTATATTTAACCTAGAATAGTGAAGGTCACTCTTTCTCCTGGTATTGTAGCCATGCATGCTGTTATTACCTTTGAATGGTTCGGTTACTAATAATAAATTTCATTAAGGTAATATACGTATTATGAGGCTCCTGTGAATACCCTACTGTTGATATATATATATATATATATACGGGGCGTTAAATCTTAAGCTTCCGTCTATATTGATGTGTTTGTGCCTATATTTCACTGTGCAAACAAAACTACACATCCCAAACGAATAGTGTTTCTATGTGGTAGTAGATACCAGTCTCCATTGTGCACTATGGTGGTAGAGGGTTGATAACGGTAATGGGGTGGAAGATATGGGAGTTGAAAGTTACCGACTTATATTTAATTCTACTTGTTGGGTGTCAATATTTCGCTCTTCAGCAAAAGCTACACAGTGGAGACAAACGATGTCTCTATGTTGTAGTACAAAGTCCCCTGATGTGCACCATAGCATCTGCGTGTCGATTGCTATAAGACGGTGAAAGATATAGTGGTCGAAAGTCGTCAGCTCATATAAAAGTAGGACTGAAGACAGTGATCACTTTTGACACTATAATAGCAAAGAGGCTGTATACCGCGAAACGTGATGCACATTCTTCAGTTGTTGCAAAAAGCGTACGAATAAAGAAAAATAAGTGCATATTGCAGTTTGAAAAGTAAAACTACCAAGAAATTTGCACAAGAGTAAGAAAGAAATTTCGCGTTCTCGATCCGTTTCTGAAAGACAGAAAACTGCGCTGAAAAATGAATCTACAGACAATGGAAACTTAAAATTTGTAGACGTTGTTTATCTTACACTGTAGGCATCAGCGAATTTTCAATATTCCCATTCCTAAGGGGGGGTGAAATAGGGGATGAACGGTTTTTTGAAAATACGTTGCTATTCAGGCAGTTTTGAAGCAAGAAATACAAAATTCGGATTTAGATTTTTGATTGGAATTTTAAGAACACGTGTTTCGATATTTTTGGAATTTCAACCATTAAGCGGGTGAAATAAAGGAAAATCTTTTGAGAGTTCTACTAAGACCGTTTTGATGCTAGTAATGCAAAAATTTTGATTTGGAATCATGGTTAGAGTTTTAAAAAAATGTGTTTCGGGATGTTTTGAATTCTGCCATCAATGGTGCAATAGGGGGTGGCACGTTGTACGAAAATACTTGATTAGGAAAGTATTTTTAAAGGTAAATCTGTGAAAAATTTATATTTAGAAGTAGAAACAACCATTGCAGACCATCCTGTCTACGCGTGCGAAGCAGCAGGAATTAACTATTGTGAAGACCCTAGTTTCTTAAATAAATGTCTGCAGGATGCTCTTGCGTGAGCATCAGCAATTATTTTGATTACATGCTTTTGTGCGATGAAAACTTTTTCACTCAACGATGAATTACCGCAAAGTATGATGCCATATGAGAGAAGTGAAAGAAAATGGGCCTATTCTAATTTACTGATGTGTTATCACAAAAAGTTTCAATGAAACTAATAGTATAAGTAGCCGAAAATCTAGATATTCACAGCTTCATATGGCACACCGTGACATTCAATACACTGCGGATGTGAATTTTGGTTGATCATACTCAATCGCATTACTCGCGTACTGTAACTTGGCTCTGAAATTTGGTCACTCGGAATTTGGGACATGAGAACACTAGAAGCATCTGAATTGTGTCATTGGCGGAGGATGCAGAAAATCTCTTGGACAGCAAAGATGACAAACTATGAAGTTCTTACAAGAATCGGCAAAAAGAGTACTTTTGAAATCTATATGGAAGAGAAAAGTTAATAGATCATTTGTATATGCACAATGTGTTTATAGTCAATGATATGAAAGAAATGGCAAAAGGAAAAGTAGTCAGAGGAAGATCCAAATTACAGCATTGAAACAGTTTCAAAAAAATACAGGATTGGAATCATATCAGAAAATAAAGAGGCTCTCCGAGAAGAGAGAAGTGTGGAAGAGAAGGATTGCTGCCAACCAATCTTCGCATTGAGAACGAGGGAATAACCTGGCTTGAGGTTTCTCTGGGTAACTGATCGGTAGCAATCGACAGTAGTTGGTAGATTTCGTGCTTTAGCGTCTTCCCGATGTTTTTTATACAACTGTAGGCATAGGACCTTCTGTCAGTTGGCGACTAATGATAGTTACCTGCCTTGTTGCCTTTTTTACTGCTAAGCCAAATGCCAAGTTAGAGTTCGCGAGTAATAATTATCAGTTGCCACTTTATCAGTATAATCGTTTTGCGGGTAGTGACTGTGACACACATGCAGATGTAGCGAGGGTGGTAGCAACGAAATAAAAGCTCATACCTTCACGCATTCATTTCCCCAAATGCATAGAGCTACAAAAAATTACGACCAAAATGTTCAAATGTTTGTAAATCTATCGGACCAAACTGCATGGTCATCAGACCGTAGCTTACAAACTACTTAAACTAAGTTAAACTAACCTAAAGACAACACACACACACACACACACACACACACACACACACACGCATGCCCCAGGGAGGACTTGAACCTCCGACGGCGAACAACCGCGCGCTCCGCAGCGAAGCGCTTTAGGCCGCTCGGCTACTCCACCGCGGCTATTTCGACCAATCTGGATATCTTGAACAGTTCAGCCGGTTCCATTATCTACAGAAACAGCTTATACAGTCGTTCCCTCCCAGTAATCACGTAAAAAAAATTATCGCCGTCGCTAATCCTATTGTTCGGGCACAGATAGCTCTTGTTAATTACGTGAATAGTCTTCATATCATGAGGAGATATACATACTCACATTTTTAAATCCCCTCGAAGATGTGGTAATATAAAGTAATAAACGTCTTAGTAGATTAGCAAACATCGTTGTGATAAGAGACTAAAATACTCCTATGGCCGGTTCATGCGGGAACTAAGAGAAAATCTGCACGCTTTCACAAAGCATTTGGACTTCTATTAATAACTATACTGCTTCTTTATGTATTTCACTGAGTCTTTGTTTATCTTCCACAGTACTATGGATATGCTTTCAATTACGTCAGAAATTTGTAAGTACTTTATGCGAAAACGAGAGGTGGGATGGTGGGTACTCTGATGGTGTCCAGCACACAAAAACTGCATGGGGGCCAGAACAGAGCCCTGAGGTAGGCTATTATTTAGAGGTCTCCGTCTCATACCTGGTCATGGCGAGAAAGTTACTGTCGACGTACCCGCAATCTGATATCTCTCCTGGATCTTATCGGTGGATAATTTGAGATGCATATGGAATAACTGAAGAAATGAGACCACTGTCAAGGTTAAAATGGCGTGATATCTCCTGAACGTGCTTCATTATTTTGTCTGATATGCTTAATTTTGCCTCCTAACTATTTTCACCTGAATAATTTCAGGCAGTTAAAATAAACTTATTTGTGTGATTATTGTATTGCCCAGAGGACATTATTACGTCTACAAAGCATATCGTTCCTGGACCTGTTTGGTGCCTGGCATCTATGCAAATAAATCGGCGTTAGACGTCTCTTTACTCTCTCATTTATACATCGGTGCATTTAACACAGAAGCGACAAATGTTGTCACATATTCTCGTGCAGGTGTTAATGACTGATTTCAGGCGTTAGACAGTAAACGCCGATTGGTTTCGTAAAGGTATTGGATTTAATTAACTCTGACAAAAAAAAAAAAAAAAAAAAAAAAAAAAAAAAAAAAAAAAAAAACAGGATTTTACTTCCTCATCACTAAAGGTGGAAAAGTTTGTTAAGAGCTAAGACAGTTTTTGAATTGTCTTCTCCGTAGTTACTGATAGCTTTCTAAGCAACTGCCCTACACAACCATCGTTTTAGGCGACAAGGTGTTCATCTCATCTAGACACACATAAAAACTGACACGCCACTTAGCATTAGATATCCCTAAATGTTATAGGTAAATGAATTCGAAAACGACGAAAAAACAGCTCTCACAAACTTAACAATCAAAGACTACCATCGTCAATTAATCGTGAAGCCGATACTGTAATCCGCCCGGCAGATTAACGTAGGGAGCCGGAGTGCAGACCATCCTCGGTGTGGTTTTTTAGGCGGTTTTAGGCGGTTTTCCCTGAATACAGGGTTGGTCGTCAACTCACGCCTCAGTTACACGATTCGCAAACATTTCGTAACACTTTACACTTTCACACATATAACACTATACGCAGACATTTGAGGTAAACATTTCCTCCTGGGATGGTGGAACGGAGGGTGGTGGTGGAGGGGGTATTGAGTGGCGACAGGAAGGGCATCCGGACACGCCGTAAATATTAAGACACGCCGAATCCGTATTTAACAAAGCCAACCTTGCATATGCGAGAACATAGGCAAATAGAGAAAAGTAAACTCCCAGAGGGCTCACGGTTCTTTCGTGAGTGCGTGGCCAGCACGGGGCCCTAAGCTAAAGCAGTCTTCCTTCCTTCTTTCCTCCCTGGTCTTTATTTCCTTCCCCTTCCCCCTTCTTTCCTATCCTCTCTACTTCCTGTCCCCAACGGAGGGACTTATGATCTTGGCTGTTTGGTGTCCCTGTCCCGAACAACCCACCCATCCATCCTATAAAAATAAAAGCAATCTAAACAATGAAGCAAGGAAACTTCCGTCACTATATGTCTGTATGCTCAGTATAACTGCCCACCATCGGTCTCATGTTTCTGTCAAGATGTGCCGATAGCTTCGTGCGTTTCGACCCAAGGTCTGCACGTAAGGTCTCGAATGTCATACTACCACATATTGTTGATCTGATCTTACTTCTTATGTCACCGCCACTGTATATATTCATAATCCCACTGCCTAGTCGTAAACAGAAATTATTAAAGGTGAACGCCAGTCGCAACAGCAAACGTGGGACAAGCGCGAGGCTCGGCGACTGATAGAAGCGCCAGTTTCGCGCTAAGCGTGGGAGGACCTTCCCTCGAATCCTGCGTCATCGCTGGCCGCAGCCTGTTACGTACGTACGGCCACAGCCCATCACGAAGCACTGATCCATCGAGGTACACGCTTTGTTCCGCCTACAGGAATCACGTTACCTCACTGCGGTTGGCCTCTGATTCCCAGCCAGGGTTACGGGCGTGATACGCATCTGAAACCTTGTCCCCTTGCATCACCAGGAAAGGTGATGTAAGTAGCAACAACAAGGGGAGTAGTTGTTTCTGTAGAACTATCACGTCGTACGCCTGAAACTGTTTCTTCATTGCACTATAATACTAGGAAGTTATTTCATTGTGTTCTTAAAGATGTGAATAAAATACGGACTGTGACGTCGAAGTAATTCTAGGAAATGTACACACTAGTCTAAAGCTAGTGTATTGGAGACTTCTCTAGAGGGCTTCATAACATCCAGTAGAGAGAAACTTTGCATTCTCCCGGGGGATTTTCGTGACAATAGCAACATTTAATAATTTCAACACTGACGTGTCTAAGTTAAGCTGCAGTTCAGAAACTTGGAGAAGTCAGCGATATCGAAACTTAACCTTCAGAAAAGACATAAGCTTCATTCTGAAGATAAGCTAAGTGAAGGCAGCAGAGGACTAAGTAGGTAGAAAGGCAAGACCTATAAAAAGATCCTTTGATATCACAGGAAATACTAAATTTAATTGATGAAAGGAGAAAATATAGAAATGTAGTAAATGAAACAGGCAAAATGGAGTACAGACGACTAAGAAATGCCGGCCGCGGTAGCCGAGGGGAGTGAGGCGCTCCAGTCACGGCCTGTACGGCCAGTACGGTCGAGGGTTCGAATCCCCCCTCGGGCATGGATATTTGTGCCGTCCTTAGTACTAGTTAGTTCATAAGTAGTTTGTAAGTTTAGGGACTGATGACCCCTTAGTTAAGTCCCATAAGCTTAACAAACATTTGAACATTTTGATGAATTTCACAGAGCACTGAAAGACCTAAGTTGAAACGAGGCGCCAGACTTAGATAACATTTTATCAGAGCTACTGAAGTCTCTGGGAGAACTAGCCATGACAAAATTATATCACCGGATGAGTCAGATGTATGAGACATGCGAAAAACCCTCAGAATTTTAGAAAAATGTAATTATCCCCATTCCAAAGAAAGCAGACGCATACAGGTGTGAAAATTACAGAACCATCAGTTATTAAGTCATTGTCGCAAAATTTTAACACGAATTATTTACAGAAGGTTAGAAAAACTGGTAGAAGCCGACCTCGGGGAAGATCAGTTTGGATTCAGGAGAAATGTAGGAACACGGGAAGCAATACTCACTTTACGGCTTATCTTAGAAGACAGATTAAGGAAAAGCAAACCTACATTTCTAGCTTTTGTAGATTTGGAGAAAGCTTTTGACAATGTTGACTGGAATACACTCTTTCAAATTCTAAAATCAGCAGGAGTAAAATATAGACAACGGAAGGTTATTTACAACTTGTACAAAAGCCAGATAGCAGTTATCAGAGTTGAAGGGCATGAAAGGGATGCAGTGGTTGGGAAGGGTGTAAGACAGGGTCGTAGCCTTTCTCCAATTAATTGGTAGCAAAACACGCGTCTGACATTTAAGCGTAAACTCTCAACAGGGCTGCGCTGGGATAGCACTCTTATATTACGAAACAAGACAACGCTTAAGTTTTAATCTCTTGCTGATTTAACCTCTTAGTATTTCCCTTATCGTTGATATTTAATAAATTTTCTCTTTATATTAATTAAAATAGCATCTGGCAATAATAGTGAACTTTAAGCACACACACACACACCACAGCATGGAGAGAGAGAGAGGGGATGGAGGGAAAGAGAGAGTAGATTTGAGACGCAGAAAAAAGTAGCAGCCGATAAACACGGCTACACTGAATAGGACAAAGAGATTAAAAAAGAAATAATTTGCAAAGTCACGGCCAGGTAATTGCTGCATGTAAGTGCCTGGTCTGTTGCACGATGAGTCAATGTCGAAAGAAGGGCGTAGCTGCGAGCGTGACTCTGTCCAGTTGTCTCTGATAACTGCCATAAACTGGTTCAAAGAAACTACACTGCCAACGTAATAAAGCATACATAGTGAGTCTGCTGAGCTGTGATTTAAGTTACATAATTGATTATTGAACTTCTAGCAAGTTTATGCAATCCACCTGTGTTCCGAAATGACGTTAAGGCAGAAAATAAACTTCCTATCGAATTTCGCCAGTATCATTAAATCTCATGCCATTTTCGAACTTCACAATTATCAGTAACTGTAACAGAAACCTGATTTGTGTTACAGCAACGGTTTCAAATGAAATATATAATACATGTCGAGGCTGAAATTATGGCCGGAACGTATATCACCCAAAAGAATACTTCAGTATATGTGCCGTGCCTTTCTCTCTCTCTCTCTCTCTCTCTCTCTCTCTCTCTCTCTCTCTCTCTCTCTCTCTCTCTCTCTATTGCCGCGTTGGAGTGGCCGATCACTTTAAGGCGCCTTGCTGCGGAGCGCGTGGTTGCTCGCTGTCGGAGGTTCCAGTCCTCACTGGGGCATGGTTCCTGAAGCATGGCTGTGTGTGTATCCCTTAGGTTAGTTTAAGTTGTTCTAAGTACTGTAATTTATAAGTCTAGGGACTGATGACCACAGTAGTTTGGCCCATAGGTTTACAAGTATTTGCACATTCTCTCTCTCTCTCTCTCTCTCTCTCTCCTTATCTATCTATCTATCTATCTACCTCTCTCCAAAGATTAAGAACTTGAAGCCTAAATCTTTCCTTTCTTTCCAGCAATTGAGGCATCAGAGTACGCTCCACAAACTAAGTCAAGTTGTTTCGTTTTCCTTTCTCATATGTGTATATAAGTCTTCTGACTTCTATCCCGCCACGACTACCTCTATTTACAACCTCTTTATCTCACCCAACGTCCTCAATTAATTATTTGTTTGACGTATTCATTTTCTACCTTCTACAGCACCTTCTGGCTCTATAGACGTTACTGCCATTTTTAATAAGTGTCTTGTGTTTAATAATCTCTCTGTCGAGGAAACTCTAAACCCCGATCATTCTTCCTTTCCTTCACACTTGCCATATCATCCTGTACTGTGTGTGTGTGTGTGTGTTTGTGTGTGTGTGTGTGTGTGTGTGTGTTGGAAATGTGAAGAATCATTACTACAAAAACGTTGTCGAGATTTCGCTGGCATAATCAACCAACGTGTAGTTCATATGGTCATGTGACCGTATACTTACTTTTTAGCGAAATGAGTCACTGCACACCAATGTCGTTTATGCGTGAGAGTGGCCTTGAGTCTCCCATAGTGGACTAGAGTGGTTTGGTCGCGGTGGAAGTTGGTAGTTTTGTGGACCAAAACCTTATAGAGAAAAAGGTGTAATTAAGGGAAATACAAATACCTCCTACAGGAAAATAAATGTTGAAATGTTTGTAAAGTTATGGGACCTAACAGCAGTGGTCATCTATCCCTAAACTTACAAAGTACTTAAACTAACTTATCCTAAGAACAACACACACACACACTCACACACACACACACACACACACACTCACACACACGCCCCATGGAGGACACGAAACTCCGACGGCGAACGGCCACATGCAATGCAGCACGGCGCCTCAGTGCGCATAGCTATTCCACCACGGCAACAGGAAAATAAATTAGACTTTTGGAGTTAAGAAAAGATGCTGCATGAATATCAAGAGATCAGAAGGAAAACCAGTACTAAGCAATGAAAGGAAAGCTGAGAGAATGTTCAATTGTTGAAATGTTTGTAGAGCTTGTAGGACTTAACTATGGGGTCATCAGTCCCGAAACTTACAAACTACTTATGAACTAGCTTATACTAAAGACAGCACAAACATCCATGCCCGAGGGGGGATTCGAACCCCCGACCGCAGCGGCCGTGCAGACCGTGACTGGCACGCCGCAAACCGCTTGGCCACTGCACCCGGCGATATCTGAGAGGCGGAAAGAATATATTAGGGGACTGATAACCCAGCAGTTGAGTCCCCTTTAAACACACAACAACAACAACAAAGAATATATTGACGCCTATACAAGGAAAATGAAGGCAGTATTGTAGAAAGAGAAGAGGAAGTAGATGATGAGATACGACATACGAATGCTGTGCACATCTAGAGGGAGCTGTAAGGTATAGAAACTGTAGGGGAAGATTGGAATACCTCCAACAAATAATTCGGGTTGTAAAGTGCAAGTGCTTCTCTCAAATGAAGAGGTTGACGAAGGAGGACGAATTCAAGACGGGCATCGTCAAGTCTGATGACTCACGGAAAAAAAACCTAATTACGTTAGTGTAAAATCAGTACGCATCCGCTGAGCTGTTGTGGTTATATTGGTTCCCGACAAATACACTTACGTTCATCACTGTCGGGCTTGACTCACACTTGGATGGGTCACCGTCCGCGTTTGCCAAGCGCTGATGGATGCGTGGTGCTTCATTATTCAGTTCGCAACAATAAATGAACAAACTGGTAGCGCAATGTAACAGTAACTGCAGTCAGGTGAGAGGCGTTGGCAGCGTGAAGCAAAAAAATGTTCAGAGGTTTGTAAACCTATGGGACTTAACTATTCTGGTCATCAGTCACTAGGCTTGCAAACTACTTAAACTAAGTTATGCTAAGAACAACAAATACACCCAAGCCTGAGGAAGGACTCGAATCTCCGACGGCGATCAGCGAGGCGCTCCGTGACCAGTCGCCTTAGAATGCTTTATTTTATTTATTTTATTTTTTTCCGCTCTATGGGTAGATCTGTTCGTTGCGATCTTTGATCATGTTGGTTCGATGTATTCTTGGCTCAGATTTTTTGTTACAGAGAGTAGCCTGCCCTCTGATCGAACGTGCTAACCTACCACCGCGACACCCTCCAATTTCATTATAATGAGTCCATCATTCAAACACCAAGTACAGTGCACATATTTTGACGCGGTAGACTTCAAATGGCGGTACAAGGTCAGCGTGAAGCCAGTGTGGCTTTGGACAGGAGCGGTGGGGTGTGGTGGAGTCATGTTTCGTAACAAGAGTCTGACCTCAACGTGGCTAGTTAGCCTCTTCCCTTAGGAGGAGCCGTAGGTAGCAGTCATGGCGGGCTGACAATTGCTTCATCATTCTGTAGAAAAGCGCAGTTACAAAAAAGCAGTACCGCCTGTCTGGCATGCTCATTAGTTTGTCTTTGAACGGCACATCTGTCATTTTGTTATTTATTGTGGTCTCCAGTTCGAAGACCGGTTTGGTGCACCTGTCCGTGCTATTCTATCCTGTGCACAGCTCTTCATCTCTGAACAACTGTGGCAACCCACAGCCTTCTGAACCTGCCTGCCCTCGACCGCCTATCCCCCCACCCCCCTACACACAGACATACACATCAAAATGTTCAAATGTTTGTTAAGCTTATGGGACTTAAATACGGGGTCATCAGTCCCTAAACTTACAAACTACTTATCATCTACCTTATACTAAGGACGGCACAAATATCCATGCCCGAGGGGGGATTCGAACCCCCGACCGTAGTGGTCGTGCAGACCGTGACTGGAGCGCCTCAATCCCCTCGGCCACCGCGGCCGGCATACACATCCTTATGTTCAGTACGAAAGTGGCGTTTACTTGATGTGCCGCCGTATGAAATGATTGCGCCGGCCGCGGTGGCCGAGGGGACTGAGGCGCTCCAGTCACGGTCTGCACGGCCACTACGGTCGGGGGTTCGAATCCCCCCTCGGGCATGGATATTTGTGCCGTCCTTAGTATAGGGTAGTTGATAAGTAATTTATAGTTTAGGGACTGATGTCCCGTTAGTTAAGTCCCATAAGCTATACAAACAATTGAACATTTGAAATGATTCCTTCTTCTAGTCACGTTTTGTCCAAATTTCGATTCTTTCCAATTATAGTCCGTACTTTCGCATTAATTACACTATCTACCCACTTATCTTCAGCGTTCGTCTGTATCAGAGCATTTAGAAAGCTTCTGTCGTGATGTTGCGTAGACAACTTTTCGTCTTGCGCTCCTGGCTACACACTAGATAAAATGATTGATGAAAGACTTCATAATACTGTTTTACCACTGCTGCCTTCAGAAATTGAAATGTCTCCCATTATCAAAATCCACAGCGTATTAAACACACTAAGACAGGTCGTTACAATAACACCAACAAAATTCAGTATTAAGATTTAAATTACTTGTTGACGTTTGTCACATGGTTCTACAGCGTTGCTGTAGTCTGCCGGCTACCGCTTGGTTTTAGTCGACACACGAACACAGCGCATCACTTCAAAAACCGTGTTAACGTGTAACAGGGAGCAATTTTCGAAACGATCGTCGCGAGTTATGTTTAACAGGAGGCAACTGATTTTAAGTGGCCAAGGATTCAAATGCGTCAGAGGATGCGATTTGTAACCTTGAATTTGAACTCATCTATTATTACCGCAACCTGGCTTTGTGCTTTGTATCTGAGAAAACGGCAAGTCAGTTATCAGCGGCAGAACTAACATCATAATTGTTTCCTTCGAGGCGATTAAAGCTATTATCTACCACCGAGCTCAAGACAGAACACATGCATACATTCGTACATCAATCGCTGACACTAATGTCGTAAATTGATTATTTCGAAATAGTGAAACATCTCGACCTTCGCAGCGTGTTGAATAAATTCAATGACAAAGTCAAAAAATTTGTGCTGAACCGAATACAGCTTTCCTGCTTCTTGCATCTCCGAAAGCACACACGCTATATATGAAGGTTTTTTGCTGCTAGGCTTGCTGCAGAATAAGAAGTTCAACTTTGATTTTTTCAATGGGATCCTTTAGTTTTGTAGTTATTTTCTGATAACAGCTATCGAGACTAATCCAGTGATGTGTAACGGTAAGGTGTTTGAAGGTCAACGAAGGTCAAAAAGATGGCAGCAGTAAGCATTGTGAAGTCGCCCACCGGTTGTGTCGCGCTAGAATGGCGACAAGCGCTGACAAGACGGGCCGCTGGCGGCATTCTGGGGAGTGAAAATTTCATTCTAATTGCCGTGACAATGCCTGCAGGTGCCGAAATGATACGGAATACCACGCAACCCACGATAAGAAGATTGCAGCGCTGCAAAGATACCAATCCTTATCACTTCGAACAACTTCTGTAAATGGACGTTCATAGCACCTTTTTGACCTTCGATGACCTTCAAAGACCTTACTGTTACATATCATTAGAGAGTCGCTGTCAGAAAATACGTACCAAACTATAGCATCCCATTCAAGAAAACTCGACCTTCATATATGTGAAGCGAGACTCGCGGGAGTAACCGAGCGGTCTGGAGTGCCATGTTGCGAATCGCGCGGCCTCCCGCGTCGGAGGTTCGAATCCTCCCTCGGGCATGGATGTTTGTGTCGTCCTTAGTATAAGTAAGTTCATAAGTAGTTGTAAGTGTAGGGACTAATGACCCCGCAGTTAAGTCCCATAAGCTCTACAAACATTTGAAGTTTCCTGAATCGACCTAACCTAGCCACAAATATCCCCCGTTGCCCATGCAACTTTTGCCCCATAAACTTTTCAGCTCCTATCATATTTTCGGAATTACTCTTAGTCGCAATAGTTAGTGACTCACTTTCGTAGTTAGTGACTCACTTTCGTGTGCGTGGGTGGGTGTGTATGAGCGCAAGTGCCCCTGATAGGCAATTGACCATTTATTTGAGGAAATACAATCACTGCTGCGAGCAAGTGACAGGGGACACTACCATCGTAGCGTGCGATATGTGGAGAACTTGGGCGGATAGCCTCAGTGGTTAAGATTGGCTACTTACGAAACTCCAATCGCCAACATTCTCCTTCGAATGCGAAAATATATTGTTGACTGCCACTTGCATAGGTAGCAAAGATCATCAGAATAAAATATGAGAAATTAGAACACCGAATGCAGAGATTTAGGTGTTCTTTCTTTCCGCGCGCTATTCGAGTATGGAATGGGAGATAAATAGTATAAAGTTGGTTCGATGAACCCTCTGCCAGGCACTTAAATGTCATTTGCAGAGTATCCCATGTAGATGACCGCTGGTCATCCGGTTTCGAATCCATGCACAGCGCAAATTTTCAACCTCGCCATTGAATTTATTTCAAGAGCCTGAAACGGTTGAGATGTTTCAATATCTTGAATTGTTGACAACCCATTCAGTTCCAGCGTTAAAAACGAACTAATTTCTCCGTATGATTTGTCACCTAAAAATATCCTTTCTGTAGCAAGTGTCTACACCAACTACTGTGTCAGGAACCGATGAGCAATTCCGCTTTACAGTCAGTTACCGGTTATAGAGAACACATGCACATTACAGTCGTTAAAAGAACGCTAGGAAGAAAATAAGAAAAAAGGTAAAAGTCACTATGTTTATGACATGGCAAAGTATTAGAAATAAAACAGTCTATTTCAGCCAAATAATTGAGTAAAAATTAATTAATCGAGTAAAATATAAGTCCATCTCTGTGATTATAATAACTGTGTGCTTAATAAAGCATGTTTAAAAAAACGTTCAAATGTTTGTAAAGCTTATGGGACTTAATTGCAGGGTCAGCAGTCCCTAAACTTACAAACTACTTATGAACTAACGTACACTAAAGACAACAGAAGTATCCATGCTCGAGGGAGGATTCGAACCTCCGGCGCGGGAGGCCTCGCGATCCGCAATGTAGCTCTCTAGAACTCTCGAATACTCTCGCGCGGCTTTATTTTAGACTGAAAATGTTGAGACGGGTATGCAACCATCATGATCAAACATTTTTTAATCATTTTAAAATTGCTTATAGGTTGCTGAAATAATCTACTAACAAACAACTAAGAGATTATTTCAGCAACATATAAACAATTTTAGAATAATTTAAAAAAGGATGTACTTAATGCTATAGCGCAGCTTGTGTGAAAGGATCCAGATCCAGTAGTGTTTAGTTAGTACCGTCTATGAAAGATATGTATTCAAATGTTCAAATGTTTGTAAAGCTTATGGGACTTAACTACGGGGTTATTAGTCCCGAAACTTACAAACTACTTACGAACTAGGACGGCACAAATATCCATGCCCGAGGAGGGATTCGAACCCCCGACCGTAGTGGCCGTGCAGACCGTGACTGAAGCGCCTCAGTCTCCTCGGCCACCGCGGCCGGCGAAAGATATGTATTTCGTTTCCATTGTTGTGCTAGTATTGTTTCTTGTGTGGTTCTGACATGTGTTGAAATGCGAATTAAGAGAGAGAGGTCTATGAACTGGGAACAAAATACATCAAGTTTGGAAGCCGGGCCGCTGTGGAGTGGTCGAGCGGTCTAAAGCACCATGCTGCGGAGCGCGCGGGTGCTCGCCGTCGGGGATTCGAGTCCTCCCTCGGACATGGGTGTTTGGGTTGTCTTTGGATTTAAGTTAGTTTAAATAGTTTGTAAGCTTAGGGACTGATAGCCACAGACGTTAAGTCGCTTAAGATTTACAAACATTTGAACATTTTTTTAGAAGCGGGACTAGAAATTGGCAGTGGCCACTTGTGGCAACTTGGCAACAGCGAACTTTGCAGACGCAACGTTGAGCGCTCTGATTGGAGTAAAGCAGCTCCAGCGTGTGAACTGTCAACTAGCGAGTGATTTTAATCGGACTATAGATGGGAGGCCGATCGACAGATCCGAGATTTCCCGTACTCTGACTTAAACTGCTCGAACAGTTGGAGTCGCGTTCAGACCCAGCTGTAGCTGACCCATTGTGGTCTAGAGTTGTGGCGATTCATGAATGAGTCGTTCAAAAATGATCAAATATTTGTAAATCTATCGGACCAAACTGCGTGGTCATCAGTCCGTAGCTTACAAACTACTTAAACTAAGTAAACTAACCTAAGGACAACACACACACCCGTGCCCCAGGGAGGACTCGAACCTCCACGGCGACCAACCGCGCGCTCCGCAGCGAGGCGCTTTAGACCGCTCGGCTGCTCCTCCGCCACTGAGTCGTTCGTATGAACAAATAAAAATAAAGAATCGTCATCCGGACGAATCGGCGTTCAAAATAATCGTCTGTCTCGTGACGATTACAAGATTCAACGATTCATGATTCGAAGGCAACTGGCGAATGATTGCGAAAGTCAAAAAACAGTCAAGGAGGAGGACGCGTATGAACAAAGGAAGCACAGAACGAAGATCGTGAGCCGTTAATTATTATTTACGAATTTCAGATGACAGAAACGAAACGCAGCGAAATAACTTACACAGTTGCCGATACACACGATTAACATCAAGAAATCAAAGTGTGATGAAAAATTACGTTCCTGTTATGCGTTGTAGGTGCAGTGCAACACACACACACACACAAAAGTCGTTTATACAATTTACATGTACCGTAATATACCGTATGTAAACGAGCAATTCTTGCACATTCATATTTCGCGTATCCCGGAAACAGCCCTTACGGTTTGAATTATATATTGTATTTAGAGAGGGTTTTGCTTTTTAAGTTCATCCACGTAGATGTAGTTTTTGTAAAAACTCAATTTTACAAAAATATTGTTTTTATATAAAAAGACGATTTTAAATGTTTTTTGCATCAACCCGAAAATCATTTTTTATCTTTATCTTTCCTTAAAGAAGCCGATTTTAAATAAAGAAACGTTTTATATTAAATTTCGAGTTTTTGTATCGCGAATAAAATTTAGTGCCGCGGCGGAGTGGCCAAGAGCATTGAAGCGCTATGCTCCGATGCACGAGGCCGTTCCCCTTCGGGAGTTTGAATGCCCCCTGGGGCATGGACGTTTGTGTCGTCTTTAGTGTAAGGTAGTTCAAGTAGTTTGTAAGTTTAGGGACTCATGATCCCGCAGTGAAGTTCCTTAAGCTTAACATATGAACATTTGATTTCAAAATTTTGTATTTAAATATGGATTTTGAGTTTTAAAGTTTATCTAAATAGATGTGTTTTCTGAAACTACGTGATTTTACATAATAAGTGTTTTTATAACTATTATATATTTGTCAATTACCATACATTTAATGAAATTTATATTAAAATGGCTGAAGTATTCGCACAGAAAGAAATAAAAATTATAAAGTTGCAGCAAGATTCGAATTACGTGTCCTATGTTCACGGTTTTGAAAACCTACAACGCTACCCAAATGAGCTACGCTGTCAGCAGAAATAGGTGGTCCATAATATGTACTTATATCCTCTTGAAAAACTTCAAACACCATTTTCTCGAGTTGAATCGAATGGCTTTGGCTGGTTATTATTCTAAGTCTTAATCCTACGCACCATACATATTTAAAAATGCGATACCCATATTGTCTTCTTTTTGGTATTCTGTAAGAATCGTGCCATCGAAGACCAGAAAGAATCGTGAACGAATCTTAGGGAAAGATTCACAAGGATAGATTACAATGCCATCTGTGAACAAAATGTAGAACGTTTTCGCACTTTGTGAGAATCTTGCCATTGGAGACTATAAAGAATCTTACAAGAATCGTGAATGAATCGGTTCACAATGTGGGATTGAATCGCCAGAAACGATTCCTGATAAGAATCGTGTTGGCCAGCTGTACTGCGATCGCAGGCCGGTGCCCCCATCTGCCGCCACGCGCCTGCGCGCCGCCGCGGCTGACGCATGCGCATTGGCAGTCTCGTCCGGACGCCGCCAGCTGGCCGGCCGTGACGTCACCGCGATGAGGCAGTCTGCATGAGGACGGCGTGCGACCGCATCCTCGCTCGCCGCCCGTGCCCTGGGGCACGCAGATTCTGACGCCGCGTCCCTGCGAACGCGCGTATCACACGGGCAACACCTCACACGAAAACAAACGAAGTTCGTACCGAGCCCAACGGAAATCGTCGAGTGCTGGCCTGATAAAAAAAGGGGAGATATGCTCCGAAACTCAACGACGAGTGTTGTTGTTTGGAGGCCACCTCAGATAAGATGTTTCCTAGCAACGACGAACTTGTGGCGTACATCAGTAAACTGATAGTTTTAAACGAGAAACAAAGTCGGAGGAACAGGTTCCCCAACAAATACCTTTATGTTTAGTCCACAAGGCCATTGTGCTATTCCTTGTCAAATATTAAAAATTCATCTTAAGCGCCGTGAAATTATCGTATGGCCTTTTTTGTCGGGAACATTCGAGCGCCGAAGTGCAAGTCTGTGTACTTGACGCTTCTTTGTCGACTTGTGTACCGATGATGATGAAACGCCGGCCGCGGTGGCCGAGGAAATGAGGCGCTGCAGTCACGGTCTGCACGGCCACTACGGTCGGGAGTTCGAATCCCCCCTCGGGCATGGATATTTGTGCCGTCTTTAGTATAAGGTAGTTCATAAGTAGTTTGTAAGTTTAGGGACTGATGACCCCGTAGTTAAGTCCCATAAGCTTAACAAACATTTGAACATTTTTTTTTTATGATGAAACGTTGATGATCATGTAGATAACATACAACAATAAGTGCTATTCCGGGAAACGAACCTGGGCTCCCTGCGTGGTAGTAAGCAACGCTATCATCTGAACTACCAAGGCGAACATCATATCCACTAAAAGGCGAGGCAGTGAATTAAAATTGGTGCTACAATCGAAATTCGAACCGGGGTCTCCTGGTTACTAGGCACTGCTTATACATTAATTTTATTTTTTTTTTTTTTTTCGGGTAGATTGGTTCTCTGTGGACGTGGGCTCGTGTTTGTTCCTTGGCGATGTTGCGTTTTTCCTCGTTTGTTTTCCTCTTTTTGTTCTAGAGGGCGGGCAGCCCTCTGACCGAACACACTGAGGTTCCGCTCCGGCATTCAGGCGTCCATTGTGTCATTATGGATAACGTGAATGCACGGAATAACCTAAGCACGTCTCTCTCCACAACAAAAATCTCAATATTCGCCTCGACGTAATTCCCATTCACATTGCTGAGTTTCTCCAGCAGCAGAACAGCACCCCGGCATTGAACATAAATGGAACAATCGTGGCTGTACCTAAGGCGTAGGTGATATTAGTATCAAATTAATTAATTTGTCAGAGGCAGATGTAATATCGACATATTAGACACTTCAGTATAAGGTGAGTTATTCAACTATTTTTTTTTTTTTTTTTTTTTTTTTTTTTTTTTTTTTTTTTGCCGCGGTCAGGATTCGAACCCGGGTCTGGTGCGTACTACTTCAAGACTTTATCCTTTTGTTTCCGGTTGGATCGTCCTTCGGGGACTATGGTCCGTTTTGTTCTAGGTTGCTTGATGAGATGTTGGGTCCGTTTCTTTTTTTTCTTTGTTTTAAGTATTTACTACAAAAGGCAAGCAGCCCCTTGCCAAAATCGGTGAATAACCACGCCGGCTGCAATTTTTCTGCATTTTCAGCCTACAACGGTACCAAAGTACACACGAAATATGTGTGTGTTAGTATTTTTCGAATTCTATTCCTATCACTTGTTTGTTTATTGAATTGGAAAACCAAGTCAACTAATATATGTATTGCTGTCATCAGTCGGTGCGTGCTGCTTTCGTGAATTTGGGCCGGCCGCGGTGGCCGAGGTGACTGAGGCGCTCCAGTCACGGTCAGCACGGCCACTACGGTCGGGGGTTAGAATCCCCCCTCGGGCATGGATATTTGTGCCGTCCTAGTTCGTAAGTAGTTCATAAGTAGTTTGTAAGTTTAGGGACTGATGACCCCGTAGTTAAGTCCCATAAGCTTAACAAACATTTGAACTTTTTTTTTTTTTTTTTTTTTTCGTGAATTTGGCGTCGCTGTCCGACTCTTTCTATGTACCGAGCGAGGTGGCGAAGTGGCAACTCACTGAACTCGCATTTGAGAGGTCGGTGGTTCAACTCGACTTCTGGCCATCCCAGTTTAGGTTTTCCGTGATTTCCCTACATCAGTACACTTTCCTTTAGCCAAAACTCTGAGCATTCTTGCAAGCCTATGCCACACACCGGTTATCAGTTGTTATGCAAAGCTGAAATCCAGAGTTGCGAAATGACTTCATTCTGTGCAATGAAAACAAAACATAAAAGGACGATACCTACTGATTTAGTTAGTTAATATTACTACATTACAAGATAATTTTAATTGTATATCACCATTGCTTTGCGTCCAACACTTTTTTTAGGTAAACATGTCACTTTTAAATCATGTTGTTGTGGTTGTGATACATTACGTATAATTATCTTTAATGTTAGAGATATTTTGGAAAGAATCTTATGTACTGAAAATATGAATTCTCCGCCCCAAACACAAACAGTTTTCATGTGTCTTGTGTTATCTCGGAAACCGCCCAAGATAAAATAAGTATCAAAAGATATTTCAATGTTTCTCCACATCCACAAAAGTTGTAAACGTAGAGACACCAGTGAAGGGAGAATGTGTGAGTCTAAATGGAGTTTGTTTGTACAGTAAGGCTTGTTGTTCTTAGCACTTTGTTCTTCAAGGAAGCAATCCTTCTTGCTGTCAACAATTATGGCATTCACTTTAACGTACGAAATAAACAAAACTTCTTTGCGCACAAGAAATCTGTGAGGAGGGAACAGGTGTCCCGACTGGCTAATCGAGTTACGTAATTTCTCGTGACAGCTCAGTGAGTTCGCTATCTGCGCGCTTTCCGCTATCTCCATCTATTGTCTGCCCGTCATTTGCGTATCGTCGCGCTGGTGAAAGTCACTTGACAATGCGCCAAGGTTCCTGTTCTGCTCGCGTTGCATGCCTCTACCCTCGTCTACTCTTTGTGTTGTCACAGCAATAAATCGAAGTTCAGCCGCCTAAAAACACTATACGTTTAAAGTAAAGTAAACGTTCGCACAATAGGGATCTTATGATAATGGAGGGACGATGTCGCTGGTACGCCACACACGCCTTGCGAAACACTCTCATATTCAATTTTTGTCTTACGACAAAAATATCCATGAAAACCTTTTACAGGGAATTTTAAGATCTCGAAATTCTGCGTGGAAAGAGCAATCACTATATTATTGAAGCCACAATGCCAATATTAAAAAGATGGATGAATATTGGCATATCGTCAGAAAGTAAACCTCGAGAACCGTAGCGCGCACAAGTAGACGGCTAGCTAGCGAGGTGTGCCCGCAGGCAGACGCTTGTGATGCCCTGCGGGTCGAGTAACTGTCGGCCGGTCCCGGGGTGCTTCCGCGTGGGACGCCGTCCAACACGCCCACCGTGGCAGCCCCGACACCCGCCGCGGAATCTCAGCCACTCACACTGGCTGGCCGCTCCTCCACTGTCTCTCTCCTACTACAGCCTTTACCGACTCTCGTAACACTACATCGTGGTCGTAGCACTAGCATCGCCATTTTCCGTCATTTGTAAATATTTCATTATTTTTACGAAGCAGAAATTACGTATTTTTCTAAAATTTAACCCTGCAGCAGGCGCGCCTAAGATTGTTACGTCAGCGGGCGCGTGCGGCACTCAGTGCCGTCTACATTTAAATACATAGAAAACCTTTTTTTTTTTTTTTTTTTTACTTTTTGGGTGGAATTAATTATTTCTCGTGTATAACATCTTTCTTAACAGCCACTTTTAGTATGATCTGTATCGCACAATGCATATAACTTCAATCCGTACACAGCGGGCTTATTGGGCATGTACTGAACAAAACCACAACGTCCGTGAAATGGGACAACCATTTCGTCTATAGTTGTAAACTCCCCTGGACTGTAGTTATTTCTGCAGTTGTTCAGAAATGCTGAGTGCAGATTGCGGATGGCAGCAAGTTTATCAGTTGCTAGTCGTTCTTTTCTTGTGGAAGTATCATCAAACCTGAGTGACCGGAGCAGAACAGAAAGCGATTGTAGCTAAATACTGTCCGGTTCCATTCGATGCACACAGTTCTAATATATTTGTGCGTCCTCCTTCTTGTACAGCAATGAGAAACAGTGCTCCTAAAAGAGCCATTATTTCAGAAGCAGAAGTAGTTTTGCAATCTCTAGCCCTCGAGTAATTCACAGATGATCTCTTGTTATTTACGTCTTGTTTGTGTTTTCAACAACATCATCAATTATCTCAGGATAAAAAAATTGAGAAAACTTTCAATTTCAGTTTTAGCTTCTCTACCATTCAGTTTCGGGCCAGGTAGGACTTTGATTGTATTCTTACTTTTTGTTTCCCTGGTAGAGTTAACGGATCATTTATCCACAATGTTTCTTGGTCCTTACCAATATAAAAATGGCAGTCATCATGTGGCATTCCTATCACTTCATTATCGTCAACGCATGACTGCTCAGATTCGCTAGGATGATCTGAAGTTTCAACTATTTCTGCTTCCTCATCGATGTCAGAGAAATCAGCGTTATCTTCTTCGTCAGATGATTGCAGAAGAAGACGCTCAATTTCTTCTGGTGTTAGTCCTTTCCTTTCTGCGGATCTGGGAAACAGTAAAATAATTCTAATACCAAAGCAATGTTAATAACTAAATCATCGTACACCCACAGAGTTGTAAAGCAAAGCTTCTAATCATCAAAACATCAGACAGTGGTACGGCTACATGTACTTACATTACCGGGCGCGTGAGGTACGCAGTGCCGTCTCGATGCAGTCGTCCACTCCACAGGTCAGTCACAGCTGTTATGGTGAGTATATCGGTGGCGCAAGAATGTAGTTTGGCGCGGGACTAAACAATCGAAGCATATCTAGCACCATTGTTGCGTGCTCGGCACGCTGACGAAGTTATTGAAAGAAAACAAAATTGGCGGCACTGTATGCCGCCACGCGCCCGCCGCGGGGTTAAACAAATCAATTACCATCTATGTAAATCACAGTAATAAAGGCCATAGAATGAGATAATCAAAACACCTTAAATTACGGTAATCCTTTGTCAGAATATTAGTATAAATAATACCCGCAATTAGGTTACTCTCTCACTGTAAGTTTAGCCCTCTGTAATTGTAGCTCTCTGTAAGTTCATTTATTGTAAACTGTGTTATTCTGAAGAATATAGAAACGAGTTCGATTTGAAATTGTTTTGAAATCATTCAGTAATTAGAATCCTCCATCGCATAGATAATTATCTATGACTTTCAATAGGCTGCTAAATGTATGTGGAAGAATAATTTATCAGCTACGTAGTGAAAGGAACTTTGCCTAAAATCTGATCTGCAAGGTGAATCCCTTGATAATTCAGGCATAAACTATTTCTTCTGTAAATGAACTACCCGGACTTTAAAAGAAATATATTTCAAATATTATCTTATCCAATTAGAAGCCCCAGAGAAAAAGAATCTTCATTTTCAATCTTTACGAAAGTCTTAAATTAACAAATAGGCTCAAAAAAAGATAAATAAGACGCAGTGTAAAAAGGTAAAGCAGTCAACAATCCGAAGATTGGTTTGAACACAACAGTGCTTTATTAGGCACGGTCCTGTTTCGAGGTGGTATGCCGTTGCCTTCCTTCGAACTGACTTACCCAGCCAGTTATAGGGGAACCTACAGTTTAACGTGGGTTCCGAACCACGGTGCTACTCGGTATTTTTCACCTTAGCAACACTGCCAGAGGGGAAAGAAGTGGAAACTGAGAGATAATAATTCTAGGACCCGGCGGGGATCGAACCCTCGCCTTTGGATTTGTAGTCTGGCACTTTACCATTGTGCGACCGAGGCGCACGACGCAGTGTACCAACTTAAATAAGAGACACAATTTTATCAGGAAAGATTACCAGGCATACCAACCTACATTTCATACAGGCATGACAAGTAAAATTATCGAGTCTTCTCATCCACGAGGAATTACCCCCAAACCAAAATAAATATAAAGAAGTCAAGTTACACTCTACACACGTGTATGTTCTGTTGCCCATCAAGAATGCACAGCCTACAAGGACCGAAGACACTAAATCCAAATTTATTTGGGAGATTACACGTTATACAACCTGCTACTGCTTCGTTTAAATGACGTCTCTGCATGGTACCGGCTAACGCTAAAGAAAAGTGTCTTTCGTTAAATTACAAAATACAACTTATATTTTTCTGTACAACGAATCTGGAAAATCTTTACATCAATCGTGTGAAGAAGTTACTGAAATTTTATCATTTTAACAGCGTTCGTTTTCTACAGTCATTTCACAACTTTTAGGAAAAGAAGTGCAGCTTGACAATTATCCGATAATTCGAAAATTAAAAATAAACGGAAAAACAACCAACCCTTCTCTCTGTCAAGAAAGTTCCCCTGCATAACAAACATAAAAAATAAGTAAAAGGAACATACAAAATGTTCAAATGTTTTTTAAGCTTATGGGACTTAACTACGGGGTCATCAGTCCCTAAACTTACAAACTACTTACGAACTACCTTATACTAAGGACGGCACAAATATCCATGCCCGAGGGGGGATTCGAACCCCCGACCGTAGTGGCCGTGCAGACCGTGACTGGAGCGCCTCAGTCCCCGCGGCCACCGCGGCCGGCGAACATACAAATATGGCATCACCTATCTGCAGTAGATGTTGAATATATTGCCTAAAACTAAGTTGAGCCGGCCGCGGTGGCCGAGGAGACTGAGGCGCTCCAGTCACGGTCTGCACGGCCACTACGGTCGGGGGTTCGAATCCCCCCTCGGGCATGGATATTTGTGCCGCCCTTAGTCTTAGGTAGTTCATAAGTAGTTTGTAAGCTTAGGGACTGATGACCCCGTAGTTAAGTCCCATAAGTTTTACAAACATTTGAACATTTTGAACTAAGTTGTCTCTGGTGGATAGGTTTCCTTTGCACATCTTGTTTATGTTTACTCTGCGCTAATAAGTTATACCTGCTTTTTTGGTACATTCCACGATTTAATGGTAATTTTTGTAAATTACAAGGTGCTTCCCTTTCGTTCTCATGATGAACTCCTTCCAAGCAACTCTCGCCAATGAGGAACACAACAGCTCAACGAGATATCAATAGCAGTACTGACTACTCAACTGCGGGGCTCTAATCTGTGAACTCGTGATCCCAGAGCCATTAGTGAACGAGAGGGGTTTCCCAGGGAGACGTCGCAGGAGTTGCAATTGCTGGGTGTTCCTGTAGACTACCTGCTACCTGTTCGCCCGGGTCTTCTCACAAGTGTGACTCCTGAAAATGTGCCTTCTCACAAGTGCTCCAACCCACATTGCCATAAGCACAGCATCATGTGTACTGGCAACGAGGTGGTAGCAATAGGTCCCTTCGGTACGTCGTTCCCTCCTGCGTCATGCGATTACAGATCCGCACCACAGTCGTTTGTTTTCGTATGACACGATCACTGATTTCTCTGAAGGCAAATCCGCAATCTCTATCGCCAACTATTCTACCTTGGTGGATCTCTGAAAACGGCTCAATCATGCTCGCTGTCTTCTAGGAGGCATGCTGAAGCTGCTTACAGAAAACAAACGCACGAAATAACAATTCCAGTACGTCGAGATAGCAGTCTGCTACTCCTTTATACACGCTTTATACACGCTTGCTTGGGGACCCAAGATATGCGCAGGCAATGAAATGCTAATAATTCGCATCTCTCGTTCCTCCAGACGCATGTTCCAAATTTACCTTATTTCGATGCTTCCTCCAGTATGTTGCACGTCGTGTGTCCATCTGTGTATTTACATTCACAAGGCGTCAGCTTAACTTGGTATGTTTCACTACTCATTGTTACCGTACCTGTTCTTTGTCATTTTATTCTCTAAGTACTTGCATAAATCTAACATTTCTCTCCTTTTGTTGCAGCTATGTCTGGAGAACCCGAGGATACGAAAGACCAATTACAGAAGAATGATACAGGTAAGTTACTTACTTTGTCTTACTAGCGCTAATGAACTGGCATTCGAATCAAGTAAACACGCGGGAAGCGCCTGCCGAAGTGTGATTATACAACCCGCAACACAGCACTGTACCGCCTGTAGCTTCCAAACAGGCGAATCTAACGAGGACAGATAAGTAATTTCAAGCACGGCTCAATGACCATGAATTTCAATTGGGTATTTACTAAGGACACAGAAGCCTTTTACTACGGATTTACTCCATTTAAAAAATATATTTATCAGTAATAAACCCTCTTCTTGTGGATACTGATAGGTCGTCACCAGTAGTTGCATACTTTGCGAAATATAACTAATTAAGCTGAAATCATATGTCTCGTTCCGTAAGAAGAATAAAATACATATACCACTAAATTATCGGGGCATTTGAAAAAACTGTTTATGCACATCTCCATTTGGACAGCTTTTACTTGGTGTCTTCATAATGTTTCTTGACCGTGTCTCTACTGTCATAGCCGGCCGCGATGGCCGAGGGGACTGCGGCGCGCCAGTCACGGTCTGCACGGCCACTACGGTCGGGGGGTTCGAATCCCCCCTCAGGCATGGATATTTGTGCCGTCCTTAATCTTAGCTAGTTCATAAGTAGTTTGTAAGTTTAGGAACTGATGACCCCGTAGTTAAGTCCCCTTAAGCTCTATAAACAGTTGAATCTACTGTCATAATTCGACAATCGATTCCCATTTGCCAGTCAACGCCAACGTGTCGTCTATTATGTAGTTCAGCAATTACTTTCTTGATTTTCTGATAAATACCAATAAGAAAATTGTTTCTAGTATTATAGCTTCTGATTCGGTCTGAATAATATTGCATGAAGAAGAATCCACCAAATTTTCTTCAAGTTTAAAAAAGTTTCAAGTAATTGTTGGTGTTATCGGTGTTTAAATTAATATGCTAAGTTCAGCTTTAGAGCTCTGTATGCTCTTGTCGATAAGCTAGAACCCTTATGATACTCGTAAATTATAGTCCAACATGTTCGTTAATGCCGCTGTAATGTATCAGCTAGCCTATCACTTCTGAGTTTCATTCTTAAGGACGCTGATAGTCGTATGCGCAGTAACTGGCACATTTCCTCCGCAAACCATGTCGCTTCTCTCCCACCTGCCCTTCTTGTCCCTCCTATTTAAAACACCATAAGCGAAGATTTTGACTACATCATCACTTGTAACGTACCGCTGAAAATACCGTACATTACAACCAATTGTACTTGAACAAGACGCTATTTGATGCTGTAATCATATGTAATCGATGCACGCTCTTGCCGGCAACTATATTATCGAATATAACATAATGATAATGAATTAACATTATCAAGTGCAAAAGAAAAAAAAAAGCGCGGTTTTCAGGCTTTAAAGTGTCATTAAAGGACAAAAGATAAATAGATGAAAATCTATGAAAGATACGTTGAGAAATATGGAAAACAACGAGACGGATCAAACAGATATGCGGAATGTCAAAGTATTCTCATGTTTGTAAGCCGAAGGGAACAAACTTTTGAGATCATCGATCCCTTAACTTATGAACTACATAAAGCAACTTATTCTGAGGATAACACATACGCACACACACACACACACACACACACATGCCCGAGGGAGGATTCGAGCATCAGACGGGATCGGCCGAGCAATCCTTGACAAGGTGCTCCAAACCGGGCGACCATTCCCGCATGGCTGCGGAGTGTCGCGATATATATATATATCACTGAGCACTCATTAAATGCAGCTTACCACTCTAAGCGTACATTATAATTTTACTGGTGACAATGTGGAATAATTAGAGTGTCCCCCCTGAGTTGTCTAATGGCCTACATTATTGTTTCAATTTAAGAAAAAATTATCTCTGGTGTTATTGGAATAACATTATTCACTGCCATGCAGCAATGAAAACACATTTCGTCTGTGATATAACGAACGGTCTTTGAAGAAGAACTATCTTGCATTATTGCAGTAATCACTCAAGCCACTGAATATTTCAACACACACGTCTTCTTTGTTCCACACTGACTTCGACTATTCATACAATCAAGTTATATACTCAGTAATTATTTCATCAGCATTGTAAGTATTTTTCAATAAAGGACCTTAATACTATCTCACTAATGCACTAAAGTATTCTTAAATAAAAACCAATTCCACTGCTATTACCTATTGGTAAGAGGATTCTGAAGACGTGTGTGAGACTGGATGTCTGCATCTGCAGGTAAAAGTGGACATCAGAAAGAAGGAGGAGAATAAGGTGCAAGTATTTGATAAGAAATGTCAACTGGGAATAAAGGAGGAGCCAGATGAAAAAGTACTAGGAAAATAGTTCTAAGAGAAAGAATAGCGTAAGATGATCAGATAAAGAGAGTTACTCCAAAAGGGTGATTAAAAAAACATCTTAGCGTTTTTACGGAGTTGGATGCTCTGTACGCTCACTGAGAGCTATTTCAATACCACTATAATAAGTTAACGAAATAAAGCTATAATATCACGATTAGAAGAATGAATTGTTATTTGAATATCAACTATTTACTGAGAACGACGTCGCCCTTTAAACGTTTACAAAGCGGATGAAACGGCGATTTACAAGCTGTGGGGAACACAGGGGGCAGTGCGTCACAGGAAGTGTAATTTAAGTTCTAATCACGAGTTCTTTTCGAGTTGCTGATGACGAAAGTGTCTACTCTGAGCCGAAACGCAGTGGCGTCAACTGCGCCGCTTCCTGCCAGTTTCGGCAGGTGGGCGCAAAACTCTGCGCTAAACAGACACGTCCGGCGGCTTTTACGACCCATTCAGCCGCCGGTCTGATCTCTCTGTGTATTTGTGGACTAAAGAGGGAAGGAAACAAAGAGAGATAGGGAGGGCATTGCACAATTGCTTCCCTGTCACGTGTTACTAACGTAGCATATATTCTAGAAGACGCAAAAAAGGTTTTCCTATTCATCGACAATTAGTTTCGGACTTGCCACAGCCCATCTTCAAAGCCTGATGCGTCATGTTATTTATTTGTTGGCTGACATTTAAAAAAAATGTCGCTTATATGCCAAGATAGTACTATTTTTTACAATATTAACTTTCGCATATGCAGAATTTCACGAATTTTTCTTATTTTATTGGTTTTCAGTTATGGATACTTCCAAACTTAAAACTAATTACAGAACTGAATAAAAGTAAAGGAAATACATAAACGTAGCAGTTTACGTAGGAAAGAAAACATGTAATACATTAAAAAGTGTAATAGATTGTGGAATTGAGAGTTCCGACAGCTTAGGCGACCGAGGGTGAATGTCTCGCTATGTTCGTCGAAACAGTGTCTTCCGGAGACTTTAATTATCATTATTACTATTTACTGGGGGAACTTCTTTTTCAAGTGTTACTTTGCTATTACCGATAACTAATACAACCTATATATATATATATATATATATATATATATATATATATATATATATATATATATGTGTGTGTGTGTGTGTGTGTGTGTGTGTGTGTGTGTGTGTGTGTGTGTGTGTGCCTACAAAGAGGTTTTATTTCTGGCTTACTTTACGTTCTATACTTAGGTATTTACTTTTATGTCCTTTGGCTCATCGTCCTTATTCGTCTACCCTGTTTAGCTAGTCTTGGTGCTACATATTATGTCGTTTATGGTTTTCTCGTCTCTTCCGGTATTAATATAGTGTGGTAGAGATTGTCTCGGCTAGTGTGATGTGCCCTACGTGTCTTCGTTTCGTACTGTATTGTGTATGGTGTCATGTCGTAGTGTATTTTTGTGCTGTCCTGGCTTTCCTGGGTTGTTGAACAGCCTACATGTCAGTACAGTGAGTTCTGTGATTCCAGTTTCGCCACATGCACAGTTTGAGTCGTTGGTGAGTATCATACTAAGAGAATGCGTCAGATAAGAGCCGTGTCAGATCAGCAAGTGAACCATTTTCAGACGCTGCTGAATATTACGGAACATTTCGTATACAGGACGCCTTTTTCGGTAACTTTAGACTCTTATTGCCAGGTTTCACCTGCCTTGTTATTAATTGGTACGCCAGTGATTTGTTGAATTCTGTCAGGTCTACTCATTATCAAGTAGTATGAAGTGCGCCACGTCTGCTCGTATATTCGTAGAACGACAAACAATGCTTCCACTGAAGCGGTACCAAAAGCCCTAGTCAGTCTTACCAATACACATCTCTGTCCTCGCCTAACAGCTGTATTTTTCGCAGCAAATTTTATACGGTCTGCCCACTCAATTGCACCAAAGCTCAATACCGACTCCAACAGCCCGCAGTGGTAACTTCCTATCAGTGTGGTTGGTAGTCCACAATTGGCTCACTTCATTCGTGCTAGTTTGTATAATATCTACTTTGCTTTATACCGACTGGAGTGAATGACATTATTTCACAGAGGAAAATATCTTAAATTTTTTTCTGAGAATATTGTATACTTGGTGAATGATCTGAAGATGGGCTCTGGCCAACCCGAAAGTAGTTGTCGATTAATAGAATAACCTATTTCTGAAAATTGTTATCTGCAGGGCCCACAGGGTTAGTGACGTCGTACAACGTCATTTTAATAATAAAAATTATATATTTACAACACCGTATACTTCAATGTTAGCTATAGTTCTGTTATAAGCTTATTTCGACCAAGAAGCCATCTTGAGGTGTTTCACCCGCAATACATAAGTTGTTCATAATATTTCGTACTACGTAGCCTATTTATTTTATACAGAGTGGAAATGAAATCAATACATACCACATTCTGGGAAGCCGTTCATTTTAATCTTATTGTGATGAAATGTTTTTTTATTCTTTATAATGTATAATAATAAGTTACTAGATATTATAAAGTACAAAAAACATTTCGTTACAATAAGATCAAAATGAACGACTTGGAAGAATGTTATATTTATTAATTTTATTTCCACTCTGTATAAAATAAATAGGCTACATAGTACGAAATATTATGAAAAACGTAACTTATGTATTGCAGGCGAAACACCCGAAGATGGCTTCGTAGACGAAATATGTTTGTAGTGGAACTATAGCTAACATTAAAGTATACGGTTTGATAAATGTATAATTTGCATTGCTATTTCTGTAAATTTGGCTGTTAAGACATTTGAAATACCAAAATAAGTTGCAGTAACTGAAAACATCCAGCATGCTAGAATTTCGTAACTAGCACGTTGTCGCCAGATTGCACACCTGATCGCCCTCCAGCCTCCGTGCTCCGCCGACACTTAATACTGTACTTGTCTCCGCACTCGTTTCCGACGCCCGCACAACAGAGCGACACGAAAACTGGTTAGGGAGGTTATTCTGCATCGCTGGCAACAGCGCGTTTCAAATGTAAGTCACGGCGACTTTGCGAACAGGTTTTCGTGTCACCTGAAGAACATTTTATGTCTCTGGGTGCAACATTCAGTACACCTGAAGCAAGAAAGTCGAACAGTAGACGTCTCAATATGAGGCGAATGTCGAAAGTAACACACAGTTTCTGTTGGTAATTAAATGTATCAAGAGGGATCATATGAATATGCTTGTGAACTGTAATGAGCGGTAGTAGCGTGTTTCTAACACTGAATTCCCATACCAGCAATCGTAATATGGCAGATGGGAGGAAGAAACTGTTTTCCCAGCTATAACTGATTTGGCAGCTGTCCAGTCATCAGCTTTTTGTGGAACTCATCTGTCTGCACGAAATGGCCTTGCAGTTAATTTCTACGTGTCAAACCTGATCTCTGAACCAAAAACTCTGACTTCAGTCAGGAACATTTTATGACTGAGGCAATACAGAAAACAATCGACAATCGTAGCGATATCGCAGCTAAATTTTACTATGATTGCAGAAAGCTCCTTTGGTGTAAATAAAACTTAGCCACGGCATACGACGTTACACATTCTAATATCGCGCGGGCCCGGCATTACTTTATACTTCGTTTGAGTACAAAGCAACTTTTCCATTTATGCTCTTTGTTAACTGGTTAAGTATCAGACCGACTTATAGGTACACCTGTAAGATTATTGGCACTGCCCATGATTTATTCTTGATTCTTTTTTATACCTGCACAGTTACAAACGATAAATGTGGACATAGATTAGGCCATAGAGAATTTAAATACGAAATGAAAGAACACGTTCATTAAAAGGGCATGAATTAATTACTGTGAACGTCAGTGGCTGGTAATTCTTTGTTTAACTGAAAAGTGCTAATTTAACGATAATCTGTCCTGTCTGAATAGTCAACTGCGTATCTAAATGCATATTCATACTTTCAAATGGAAAAAGTATTTGTTACGTTTTAACGATGTTGATGACATTTGGTATGCTAGTAGTTTGAACACTCAGAAAGGACATAGACAATTTAGAAAATGTGTAGTACAGGATATTTTGTTCATTTAAGAATATTACTTGAATTACGGAAAGCCGCGACGGTACGCCCGAGCGCTTTGAGGCGCTATGCTACGATGCGCGAGGCCGTTCCCTGTCGGGGGTTCGAGTCCCCCCGTCTAGCATGGATGTTTGTGTCGTCTTCAGTATAAGGGAGTTCATAAGTAGTTTGTAAGTATAGGGACTGATGACCGCGCAGTTAAGTCCCTTAAGCTTAACAAACATTTGAACATTTGTATTACGGAAAGAGAAATGCTTCCTGGAGAAGCTATTTATTCGTTGAACTTCACCATATATGTTAAAATGCTTTTATTTGTTGATACGTTCTACATACTGCGATCCAAAGTAGTTAATACAATGCTTGTACGAACCTAAAACTGTTTCATCTATGCTTCGATACTGATATTACAAATAAGCTGGTAACTCTGTGTTACTTTTTGACGAATAAACCACTGAACCTATTATAATAAAATTTTGCATGAAGATAGATTGAATTCTCAGGACAAACATAAACTAATTTAGGAAGTTATACAAAGTATCCCATAAGAGGATGATATAGGGAATGACACATTTTTTACATCACTGAACATAAATCATGCCGAAACCCTAGAAAAGAGGAAGTAGAAATCGTACTCTGAGGGTTTTTTTTTTTTTTTTTTTCTCGTTCCCCTCGCCCCATATGGACGGCCAGGAGAGGGCAGCAGTGGTACAATATTGCACTCTTCGGTCCATTTGAACGTTGTTATGAGGCAGAATGAGACGAAAGGTACAGAAGTTAAAGTTGAAAGAATATATATATATATATATATATATATATATATATATATATATATATATATATATATTGGTTTAAAAACATTACAAACTTTTGATATTGCGATAGCTGACGTGGTGGATATGGTGTTCCAAATGAAGTATGAAAAGATAAAACACGAAACATGGTAGTTAACCTTCTATAAATTTTGGTCCAGCACTATCACTCTATTAACTGAAGTACCTGCTCTAGGGAGAAAAGCATTGAGATGGAAATGTGGATGACGTTGGGTGGGAAAATGTTTAGGGAATACTGGTGTAGTAACTTCAGTCTGGAGATGAGGTTCAGTGAGGTGTGCGGGGGGAAGACAAATGATGAGCTTGGGATGGGTGTGGATCGGGATATCTGAGCAAGAGGAGAAGGGCTGGGAATCCCTGACATATGGCGAGACTTGTGGGAGGATGGATAAATATGGGAGAGGATTTCATTTTGTGAGTGATGCTGGTTGGAGTTGCGTTGGGAATGGATATGGAGTGGGTGATCAAATGTTTGTTAAGCTTATGGGACTTAACTGGCGGTCATCAGTCCCTAAACTTACAAACTACTTATGAAGTAACTTACTAAAGAAGCACAAATATCCATGCCCGAGGAAGGATTCGAAACCCCGACGGGGAACAGCCTCGCGGATCCGCTGAACTTCAGTTAGACGATAAAACAGTCAAACCTTAAGGTCGTAAATTCTACCAAATACCTAGAAGTTACAGTGACGAACAACTTAGACTGGAGTGGACCCACAGAAAATATTGTGGGAAAGACGGACCAAAGGTTACGTTTCATTGGCAGAACGCTTCGAAGATGCAACAGCTCCGCCAAAGAAACTGCCTACATCACACTTGTGCGTCCTCTCCTGGAGTACTGTTGCCCCTTGTGGGACCCTCACCAGGTGGGACTGACGGAAGACATTGAGAAGGTTCAGAGAAGGGCAGCTCGTTTTGTTTTATCTCGTTACGGGGGGGAAAGCGTCACCGAAATGTTGCACGATTTGAGGTGGAAATCATTAAAAGAAAGACATTATTTGTTGCGGCGAGATCTATTTGCGAAGTTTCAATCACCGACTTTTACTTCTGAATGTGAAAATATTTTGCTAGCACCCACCTACTTAGGGAGACATGACCATCCCAATAAAATAAGAGAAATCAGATCGAAAGCGGAACGATTTAGGTGTTCTTTTCTTCCCGCACGCTATTAGAGAATGGAACGGTAGAGAAAGGTTATGAAAGTGGTTAATGAGCTCTCTGGCAGGCACTTAAATGTGATATGCAGAGTATCTATGTAGATTTAGATGTAGATCGTAGCATAGCGCCTCAATGCGCTCGGCCGCCCAGCCGCGGCGGAGTGAGTGTAAGTGAAGGGACGGTGGTGTGTGAGTGCAAAGGCGCGGCAGCTTACCTGGGTTGGTGATGAGAGAGGACACAATAGGAATATTGGGTTCAAGTTTTCGGGTAGTATAGGAGATGCGGAGGTGTTCGATATGGAGGGAAATTGATGAGATACTACTATCTCATTCATTCATTCATAGGAATGAGTGTAAGAAAAAGCGGAAACTAGGTGGAGTATTCAGGGTGTCCCATTTTAATCTATGCCGTCCCTTACCTTGGAAGCGGCACAATTCTGAAAATAAAAAAAAAAAAAAAAATAAAAAAAAAGTATCTAGTAAAATTTGTAAAGTTTGATGGGGGTCACTGTATGGTTACCTAGAAATGACGATTAACACTGTTTTGAAGGAGAAGTTCATTTTTGGAGATGGTAACCTCTATTTTTTAATGTATGTTGTTATTCTACGGTACCAATGGTTTGTCGTCAGGGAGCACTTAATTGTAAGTTTTCCAGTTTACCAGTATCTCTACAATGAAGCGAGATCTCACGGTCTACACGGCCGCTACGGTCGGCGGTTCGAATCCCCCTCGCGCATGGATATTTGTGCCGTCCTTAGTTGTAGGTAGTTCATAAGTAGTTTGTAAGTTTAGGGACTGATGACCCCGTAGTTAAGTCCCATAAGCTTTACAAACATTTGAATTTTTTGTTGGTCGTACGATAAATCGGAGCGTGTGTAGGGGCCTTAAGAGGCGAGGGATCTGCGAACTAGTTAGCGTAGTTCGCTTGTGGGAGCGCTCTTCCGAACTAGTTGGTTCGCGAACTACACAAGACTACTGTGGCGGGTGCAGCGCGACAGGAGACAGGGCCTAGTGGGCAGCAGCCAAGAGCGGCGCCGCCCGTTCTGTTATGCAACGAGGCTCTGCTGCAGCGAACTGGAGCGTGCGGCTGCAACAGCACAGCGCGGGCAACCACGACGAGGCACGGGACTAAGAGGCACACAGCTCCAGCACCAAGAAGTGCACGTGGCTCACGGCAGGATGCTGCAGCGAGCATTGGTACATACCAGTATATGCTGAGTGAGAGTCAGTAGTAAGCCATTGTACGTGCCTTAGCGTCAGCTGCCCTCACGTGTACCGCTGCTTACGTAGCCACAGCTCGTGGTCGCCTCCCCCACCTTCTCATCTGCTACAAAGCACGACAACGCGGCACGTGCAGCATCGCTGCCGAGTGGCGCGTGCTGCGTGCAGAGGCGTGTGGCCAGGAACGCACTTATACGCACTGTGCTTTCCAAGTGGCTACGCACTACACGGCGTGCACATTATGCAACGACGAGCCGTACCTTACTCGGAAAATCTGAGACCTTAATACACTCCTGGCCATTAAAATTTACTATACCACGAAGATGACGTGCTACAGACGCGAAATTTAACCGACAGGGAGAAGATGCCGTCATATTCAAATGATCAGCTTTTCAGAGCATTCACAAAAGGTTGGCGTCGGTGGCGACGCCTACAACGTGCTGACACGAGAAATGTTTCCAACCGATTTCGCATACACAAACAGCAGTTGACCGGCATTGCATGGTGAAAAGTTGTTGTGATGCCTCGTGTAAGGAGGAGAAATGCGTACTATCACGTTTCCGACTTTGATTAAGGTCGATTATAGCCTATCGCGATTGCGGCTTATGTTCGACTGCTACCTTGGCCATCACATTCTCCATATCTCTCAACAATTAACAACGTTTGGTCAATGGTGGCGGAGCAACTGGCTCGTCACAATACGCCAGTTAGTACTCTTTATGAACTGTGGTATCGTGTTGAAGCTACATGGGCATCTGTACCTGTACACGCCATCCAAGCTCTGTTTGACTCAATGCCCAGGCGTATCAAAGCCTTTATTACTGCCAGAGGTGGTTGTTCAGGATACTGATTTCTCAGGATCTGTGCACCCAAATTGCGTAAAAATGTAATCACATGTCAGTTCTAGTATATTTGGTCAATGAATACCCATTTATCATCTGCATTTCTTCTTGGTGTAGCAATTTTAATGGCCAGTACTGTAGATTCACTTCGTTGTCCGTCAGTGGTCTGTCCTACTGCTGGGATCTTCTTTTCACATACTAAGGTCTGCATTTACTTGACAGTGCAAACGCCTTAAGCTTCTACATCAACTCTCACCCGACACATCCATCAACACCTCAAGCAAACTCGCCTCTTCCCCAATAACTAGTATGGCTATTTTTCCAACTCCTCCTCTGAAGAGCCGCGAACTAAAGTGAGCGCTCCAGGTCCCAAACTAATATGCGCAAGTTTAGTGTCGGCAGGCATCGGGAACAGCTGCCATGTTGTTCACATATTTGTGAACATCTTGGATCAAACCCGTATGGTCATCAGCCCCAGACTTGTAAATTACTTAAACTAACTTACACTAATGAAAAAATACAAACTAATGCCCGAAAAAGGACTCGAACCATCCGACGTGGAACGGCCGGACGCACTGCTACAAGACGCCTTAGCGCGCACGGCATTTCCGCCGCGGCTATATCATGTCAGCGCCACTCGACCCATCAGCCGCTGACCTCTTCTCCGGCACTGGGGGTCTGTTTGTTGTAAATTAGGGCCCACGATAGTGGTTCACATTTAGGAAGGTCGTAACCAAAATTCGGAATTTTCCTGACAATGCTGAAGCTTGATCCTTTGTATGTCACTGTTCGCTTCATTGGCTAACCGACAGAGTGGAGGAATTCTGTATTTTCGGTCTCCTGCTGCAGGCCCGCAGTAGGGATGGCGGTTATTGCTGAAACAACTGGTTTTCGGTTATACAGGTTTATTAAATCTCCGGTTTAATCGCACTGTAAAAATTGCTCAAGATAACCGGTTTTTTAAATAACCGGTTTTCGGTTTTTTATTGCTATTATTTCCAGTAGAGTTCGACCGAAACATATTTTGCGGCCGAAACAGAAACCGTAATCGAATTTTCGGTTGTTCTAGTTTCGGCCGAAACTGAAACTTACGAAATTTAGTTAAAATTTAGGTAAACTTACGTTATACGACAAATAACTAGTCTTTCCATATTTTGCAAGATCCCCTCCCAATACTGCGCCTTCTTGGGTGTGTGTAAGCATAACAATATGATTATACATTAAAAGTTATTATTCCAAGCTTACATTAATAGGTATATGAATCGAATTGATCTTCTCTTCCAAAGAACATTTTGGATACTTTCTCCTTAAGTGACACAGCATGTTTGTAGTACCTCCATCCGTTTTCAGCTTATTAAAGCAAATGGAGCATTGTACCTCACTGCTACCGTACTTCGTGAAGTACATCCACGCTCGGGATAAGTGCCATTTAAGACACAACCGATGTCTGACAACGACAGCAAGGAACTGCCGCATGACCACACGGAGGCAAGTCTTATACACTGCCGGTGCACGCGCGTCGTCTAATAGGCTACGCCACACGGCAAAAGCTGCATCGGTGCCTCAATAGCTGCACCAGTTCTTAAGTTCTTATGCCACGCGTTTGGTGCGCGTTTCTGTCTGCCAGGATTGTTCTTAAATTATCACTGATCGCTTTTCTTTGTTACTGCGATGACCCAATACTTCACAACAGTGGAAATTTTAGGAATAGCCCTAAATATTAGGGTCTACTAGTTTTAATTTTTTTTAATTATTTACAAAAAAACACATTTTGAACCACTACTACAGGAAGTAGTCATACCGGTTTTTTTACCCGGTTCTTGGTAATAACTAAAAAAAACGGTTACAACCGACACCAAATAAATACCGAAAAAACCGGTTATTCAAAACTAAATTACCGGGATCGGTTTTAACCGGTCGGTTTTTCCCATCCCTAGCCCGCAGTCACTTTTTTTTTTTGGGAGGGGGGAGGGGGGGAGGTTAGTCAATTATGACGTATATATACTAACTTTTAAAGCATTTTTTCAGTCCACCCTTTTATAGTTAAAGTTATCAAAGTTAGTAACACTATATCAGGCGTGAAAATAAATTTTAAGTTAGGAATTCATAAAAAATTAATGCACAAAAGGCAGGGGATCTACACAGGTCAGAAGAAGTTGGCAAGGGGTCTACGAGACAAAAAAAGTTTGGGAACCCCTGGTGTAGAGCGTGACGACATTGCAGGTGTTGGGAGCACTATCCCAGTTTTAGCTGGCACTTGTAATTTCTCAAAAACCCCAGCGCAGCGCACAGGGTCGGCCAAACAGGGGGACCGTTCCGTCTCTACCCGAGAATAGCAGCAGCTGAATCGCGTGAATCGCTTGAACCGGAAAATGCTGACGCAACGGTGGACGAGTTGTCGCGAACTCTCGCGTCCCTGACCTGCCAGAGCAGATGGAATACGCAGGGATTATCTGCAGCCCAGCACGTGGTTGCGAGCTGCACTTGTGATCACAGCTGCAACTCTTGTCGCACTTCCTACTCGCCTCCTTGGCCGCATCTACGTATTATTCCCTCCCCTCGGCTCAGGGCACTTCCTGCGCATATATGCGATTTTCTGTACTTGAAATTTCACGTACGGAACAGGTACGAATTCACATTCCTGTAAAGAACATCCAAGTAATAATACGTGAACACGAAAACTGTGGAACTGTTTTTCAATATTTATATATACAGACACAGAAAAGGACGTGGAAGAGCAATTCAACGGAATGGTTGTCTTGAAACGATGGCTGTGTGCTCTAAACGCTTTACTACGGAGTGCCCATCTGCTCCCCGTTCGAGGTTCGAGTCCTCTCTTGGACATGAGTGTGTGAGTTGTCCTCAGTGTAAGTTAGTTTAAGTAGTTTGTAAGTCTGGAGACTGATGACCACTGCACTATTGTCCCATAGCTTAACAGACATTTAATCTTTTGTTTAAAAAAAAAAAAAAAAAGGTTGTAACGAGAAAATTAATAAAAGCAAAACATGGGTAATGGAATGTAGGCTAAAAAACTCAAGTGATGGTGAAGGAATTACACGGATATGCGTACTGCGTGCTGCTGACAATAGCAGTTTGACCCAATAGGTTTACAAACATTTGAACATTTGCAAAAGACGTGTAACTTCCCTTGAGAAAAACAACCGTTTTCTACATGTTGTCTGTTTTCTCTGTTCACCTCATTCTCTCATCTATATACCTCCTCCTTCCTCAATAGTTCCCCGTGACTCTCTTCATCTACTTCTTTCCTTCCTTCTCCCCTACCTCCTGCCTCTTTCGCTTTCCTTCGTATCTCTGTCCGATTTTCTGTCTCTCGTCGTAACTACTAAAAATGAAATAAATGAGGAACTTATTTCGAATTTTGTGGCAGATGGTCATAGAGTTACTCTTAAAGAAGAACAAGCGACATAATTACTCCAATAAAGAGCGTTATTTACAGAATTCGTTACTACAAAGTTTTGACTTTCACTGCTGACAACGGCATCTAAGCAAATTTGTCGATGGAGTCCAGTTGCCCATGTACAATTAGTGGTGACGTATTGCTATAGTCACAGTGTTGGTTCTCATTGTCCACCGACACACATGGATGGATAAACAATGTATCAGAACACAGTAACGGTGTTCAGCAGTGGTATTAGCTCAGTATTACGCACTCGATTTTTTGTGTGTAGTTGATGCACGAATTAGAATGTGCACTCCAGATGAAAAGAGGTAATGGAAAAGCAGCTAGAAGTGAAACTATGATGCACAGGACTAGCAAAAGTACTGAAGCTATAATGTAACCCATGAATAGAGGAACGTTTCCGTTTTGCTCTAATTAGGGAATTAATTCCAGAATGCAAGAGACTGTCAGTTTTATGTAACCCTCAAGTTACTGTCTACGGCACAGTTTAGCAGAAATGAAGCTGAGCGAAAAATGTTTAAGTTGCTATCAAATATCTTGATCAGACAGAATGAAATGCAGGTAATGACACAATATAAGGCAAATAATTAGCAATAGACTTGCGCGCGACATAACAAATATACGAGGTGATTAGACATCAAACACCTGTGAAAAAAATGACATAAAGAGTCTTTTTATTTTATTTTATTTTATTTTATTTATTTACGAAACTGTTGATTTTCTCATCGTCCCTATAATCTGCAGTTACCTGTGGGATTTTTTTTTTCCTTACTTCAGGGCATAGCTTGTGGGTTCCAGGAATTACATTTTTGTCTTTAGATGTAATATTTATTCATTATAAACCGTTAACGACTTAAATAAGTGGTTACTTAGCTTTATCGTCTTGCGAGTTTGGGTTTTACTGTTATTCCCATATAACTGATGTCGTACAATTCTTATATTTATGCTATTTTTGTGAGTTTCTTTTTCCTTTTTGTAGGTGTTATTTATCTGTCCCACAGTCTTAAAGCTGTAGCTTTTCTCAGATTTCATTTGTCTTATATGTGTTCCCATATAACTAACTGTGTATGTGCTAAAGAATGAATTCTGAAGTGTTACTAGCTGTGAGACTGTGAGACAGATAAATAACACACTCAAAAAATAAAAGAAAATGCCCAAAAACTACGTAAATGGAAGAATTTTTCAACGTCATTCTGTGATCGCATGTGAAGAACAGCCAATCCCAAACCCGTAACAATGGTTATTAGCCACGTATTCACAGTAAAAATGACGTGAACTGTTCATAATCAATAAGTACTACGTCCAAAAACTAAAGTGTAATTTCTAGATTCCGCACATGGTGCCTTGAAATTAAAAAGGCGAAACAGTCTGGCCATAATAAATACAGAAATTACAGCAAGGAAACGTCGTTTTTATGTTCCAAACCGAGTAATACGACGTTTTCTGCGAAGGATGACCACCCAAACAAAATTGTTCGTTACGCTTTAAATAACAGGGCTTCCCCCTCCCCCTCCTTTTCAGAAAATCTTCGCAATATATTATCTCTTCGAAGCTGCCAGTGTCTCGTCATGTACAAGTTTCCAATTTTTATCAGACTGCCTTTAGCTGAACCGAGATGTGTAGCAAAAAGCCGGGCGGACGATTCAAACTGCGCGCTCTAAGGCGTATGATTTCACGTAGTGTCGGTAGTTGCCGCACAGCGGCGCTAGTCGCCGCAAGTGCCTGCTCGCGGGTTCCCCTTATTTGGAGATTCTGCCGCTAGATGGCAGCAGCGGTGCGCGGTGCGGGTAGCGGCGAGCAGGAACAGGCAGGCAGTCGGTGGCCAAGGCTGCTGGCGTCAGCGTCGGCGCAGGACGTGATAGCGGCGAGCGCACGTAGCGGCCATTATCTGCCAGCCTTCGCGTGCCCGCCCTGGACGAGCCAACTGCACGCGCGCTTAGGCGATCATCTCTAATTCTCGCTCATTTATATACCCTCACTCAGGCTGGAATTCCGACATTCCAGTTCCACAAATGGCGTGGCAAAGCTGTTCCAGCCAACAGTCATGAGGAACTTGATGGGCAGTGGCGAAATCTGTCGCAAAATAATGGGTAAAATACGCCCGAAAGAAGGGAAAACCCACAAATGAATAGTCCAGTTACAAAACGAGCTACGTGAATGCTGAAAGCTTTGTGAAAAACCAGGAAATTCCGGATTCACCATTAGCGCCGCGGCGGATTAGCCGCGCGTCCTGGAGCGCCATGTTGCGGTGCGCGCGGCCGTCTGCCGTCGGGGGTTCAAAATGTTCAAATGTTTGTACAGCTTATGGGACTTAACTACGGGGTCATCAGTCCCTAAACTTACAAACTACCTATGAACTCGCTTACACTAAATACGGCACAAATATCCATGCATGACGGGGGATTCGAGCCCCCGGCCGCAGCCGCCGTGCAGACCGTTACTGGCACGCCGCAGACCGCTCGGCCACCGCGGCCGGCGTCGGTGGTTCTAAGCCTCCCTCGGGCATGGATGTTTATACAGTCTTTAGTACAAGGTAGTTGATAAGTAGTTTGCAAGCTTAGAGACTGCCGGCCGCGGTGGCCGAGGGGACTGAGGCGCTTCAGTCACGGTCTGCACGGCCAATACGGTCGGGGGTTCGAATCCGCCCTCGGGCATGGATATTTGTGCCGTCCTAGTTCGTAAGTAGTTCATAAGTAGTTTGTAAGTTTAGGGACTGATGACCCCGTAGTTAAGTCCCATAAGCTGTACAAACATTTGAACATTTTGAAGCTTAGAGACTGATGACCCCGCTGTTAAGTCCCTTAAGCCTTACAAACATTTGAAGGAAGCTTGGAGTTTAACGTCCCATCGACAGCGTGGTCATTAGAGACGGAGCTTACGCTCGGAATGTTTGGGTAAGGATGTGGAAGGAAGTCGGCCGTGCCGTTTCAAAGGAACCATCCCGGCATTTGCCTGGAGTGATTTTGAACATTTGAACATTTCACCATTAGTTAGGTCAACTTGCTGCAGTGTCAGCCAGTAGCCATAACGAATTTAAATAGCAACGGCCAAATGTGTGGAGAAATAATATACATTGTATGTTCTCAAGAAGAACAAACGTAGAATCAGTAACATATTTACAAAACAAGCTACCAGTATATATGACAAACAATATATGAGAAATCAGGGCCACGGCGGAGTGACGCTAAGCTCCGATGCGCGATGCCGTTCCCCGACGGGGGTTCGGATCCTCCCTTGGTCATGGTTGTTTGTGTTGTCTTTAGTATAAGTTAGTTTATAAGTAGTTTGTATTTGTAAGTTTAGAGACTTATGACCCCGCAGTTAAGTCCCATAAGTTTAACAAACATTCGAGAAATCGGCAAAAACGAATAACAAAAATGTGAAACAGGAATTTCGCTTGACGAAATTAAATACATTCCATTCCTTTATCAAACAATCAGTTTATTGACATAATGAAAACAAACATATTTCATTTTAACAGAGAATTTATTAACAAAGCAAACACAAACAGCCTTAATTTTTGACATTTTTAACAATGAAAATCATTGACTTACTTAAAACGGGCGAAGCTGGGAATTTGTATCTGACGGGAGGCGTGCATGGGCAGTCCTTGCAGGTGCGGTGCTCACTGTGTTCCCAGTGGTGTCTTTAGTACAAGGTAGTTGATAAGTAGTTTGCAAGCTTAGAGACTGCCGGCCGCGGTGGCCGAGGGGACTGAGGCGCTCCAGTCACGGTCTGCACGGCCACTGCGGTCGGGGGTTCGAATCCCCCCTCGGGCATGGATATTTGTGACGTCCTAGTTCGTAAGTAGTTCATAAGTAGTTTGTAAATTTAGGGACTGATGACCCCGTAGTTGAGTCCCATAGACTATACAAACATTTGAACATTTTTTGTCCTACAAAAACATTATTTACCAGGTTCGTACAGTGGAATATTAGGAAACTGCCTGCTAACTGTGTTGTATAACTTTCACTCTGCAGCTGAGTGTGCGCTGATATGAAGCTACCTGGAAGATTAAAATTGTGTGCCGGAACCTGCATTCCAAGCTGGAGCCTGTGGCTTTTGCGGGCAAGCGCTCTACCGACAGAGCTATGCCGGCAAACTTCGCGTATGTCCTCACAAGTTTACTTCTGCCAGTACCTCACCTCCTACTTTTAAATCTTGCTTTCTAAGCACTATCAGAGGATAATTTATCTACCTTCGATTCCATTGCCAAGGTGGCATCAGGTCAACATAATCCGCCTGTTTCTACAAGTGTAAAATACTAGTGTGCAATTCATTATCCGTATCAAAACGGCGACTGTGGACACGAAAATGAAAAGAAAAGGACCATCTGCTGTAGCTAGCCATGCATGCTTCTACTCAGCACGCTACAGAGATACGCCGTACAGCTGAGACACGTGTGGCGAAACCATACGAGGTTAGGTCAGACATCGAGTCTGTGGCGGCCTGCACGAATCAGCGATCTCGTCTCCCTAATTCAATGCGCTAATAATAGAACTACTAGCTATCAAGAAAAAGTACACGACTACGATCCTCCATCACCTAAATGGATTTTTTTTTCTCATTTTGATTGTTGTCGATTACAGCGCGATCTACCTCGCAACTAAATATTAAATGCAAAATGTAAATATTTTTCCCGGACAGTCGTAATCCGCAATAAAAACTTCGGCTCCTATTTATGATTTCGAAGTTGAATCCCAGCCCGCCACAAGCCTCGTTGGGTCGTGCAAGGGATCGCGTTTCTTGTCATTGGGTGTCATAACCTGCCAAGTAAGGACTTCTTCAGTGTCTACTACATGCAATTCAGAACATGTAAGAGGTTTCCATTCAACGTATGCATAAAGTATGAAGAAGAGACGATAGAAGACGTTGGCAATATTTAAATTCCTGAGATTACAACTTGATAATAAATTCAGTTGGGATCAGCACACCGCAGAACTACAGAATCGACTTAACAAATATCTGTTTAAAATTCGACTGTCAATAGACGTAGGCGACATAAAAATTACAAAAAAGTTTGCATACCTTGCCTACTTTCATTCTGTAATGTCATATGGTATAATATTTTGGGGTAACTCTTCTTCGAGTGAAACAAGAGTTTCCAGATTTCAAATGGGTGTAATGCGTATTAATCATGGATTAAATTCACGGGCACCTTGTAGAAGCCTCATCAAAGAGCTGGATACACTATTTCCTGTGTTACTCTTTAATGGAATTTGTCATCAATAATACATCCCTTTTTCCAACAGACAGCTCATTTCATATACACAAAACAGATATACACATAGACTTAAAAGCAGTTACTTTAGTTCAAAACGGGGCCCACTACTCTGGAACACACATTTTCAATACTTTGCCAGGAATCATGAAAATATAGCCACAGATAAAGATCATTTTAAGAGACGCCTGAAAGTGTTACTCGTTTAAAACAACAAAATAATTTATTGCATGTGTTCATCCACTAGTCTTATCCGCCGAAACCGGTTAAGATTAGTGGAAATTTCGAATAAGCGATCTTGGCAAATCATAAAAAATTGTCGGTTGACCTATCGTTGTTCGGTTTTTTTCTGTTAAGTAGTGGTGCATAGTGCTATTCACCGCGTTTTCTAACATATATTCTGTGATCCGTAAGACGTATATAATTTTGAAAAATCGCGTTTTACGAAAAATACAAGTACGTAGATGAACTTCAAAAGAAAAACACCAGTGTAAATACGAAATTTAATCGAAATCTTTCGAGCCGTTTCCGAGCTAGGTAACATATATAATAATTGCTCATTTAAAGATATAAGATTTTACATAAACAACAGATCGCCCCTAAAAATATGTGTAAAATGGCGGTTTGTTTTGTTTAAAAGAAATGAAACCAGCTGCTTTTATGGATGTTTTTCCTCTATTACTAGTTTTCAAGCCACTTGCAGACTCATCATCAGTGGATACGTTGCAGGAACATTTAGTATCTTCCACCAAGTGTAGGTTTACGCTGTCATGATGGTTCTGGTAACATAACTCAACTTTAGTAATCGGGAACAGAATAAAATGGAATTAAATAATGGTCCCCGATTACTAACGTTTAGTTATGTTACCAGAACCATCACGACAGCTTAAACCTACACTTGGTGCACTATAATAAATGTTCCTGTAACGTCTTCACTGAAGAGGAGCCTGCAGTGGCTTGAAAAATAGTTATGCAGTAAAAACATCCACAAAAACAACTGGTTTCATTTTTAACCAAAATTAATCGTCAATTCACGCTACACTTGCAGTTCGCATCCAACATGGATATTTTGCAAATGTGTGTAAATTCTTCCATATTGCTGGCAATGGGTTCTACACAACGCTGGTGACTACTTTGAAGGACATTAACAGGTGCGAACAGGTAACACTTTTGCATCGGATGTGAAAAATAGTTGCCACTTAACTGCGCAGTCCCTGAAGTTAGAAACTACTCACGAACTAGCTTATACTAAAGGCGGCACAGCCGGCCGCGGTGGCCGAAGGGACTGAGGCACGTCAGTCACGGTCTGCACGGCCACTACGGTCGGGGGTTCGAATGCCCACTCGGGGATGGATATTTGTGCCGTCCTTAGTGTTAGCTAGTTCATAAGTAGTTTGTAAGTTTAGGGACTGATGACCCCGTAGTTAAGTCCCATAAGCTATACAAGGGCCGTCCGCGGTGGCCGAGGGGGCTGAGGCGCTCCAGTCACGGTCTGCACGGCCACTACGGTCGGGGGTTCGACTCCCCCCTCGGGCATAGATATTTTTGCCGTCCTTAGTATTAGCTAGTTCCTAAGTAGTTTGTAAGTTTAGGGACTGATGACCCCGTAGTTAAGTCCCGTAAGCTATACAAACATTTGAATATTTTTAACTATACAAGCATTTGAACTTTAAAAGGCGGCACAAACATCTATGCCCGAGGGGAAACGGCCTCGCGCATCGTAGCATAGCGCCTCAATGCGTTCGGCCACTCCGCCGCGGCATTACAAGTTACAACCTTGACATCGAGCCGACGAAACGGCATGACAGCATACAAGCCGTAAGACTCGTTCAGCCGAATTAAAACGTGAACCAGAGTCTGCGAAGCCTCCGAAGATGCGTGCAGCAGTGGAGGACGAAATTTGTCCTTGTCGGTGCAGCATTCTAGATGCCCAGCAGCTTACGCACATCAAGGCCTCGGTATTGGGCAGCAGAGAAACAGCGGTCATCGACAACAGGAAGCGCTGTGGTGGTGGTGCAGGTGCCTGGCTGCCAGTACAGGGTCAGGGCGGCGTCGCTGGCTGGGCGCGCTTGGGTCCCGCGGCACGCAGCAGCCGCGGCCACGCGGAAGCGCCGCAAGGTCTCCGCGGCCTACTTGCCGCTCACACGAGCTGCCTCACCTGCCCTGCTCTGCCCGCTCTGCTGCTGGTTCTCGCCACAGCTCCTGCACTACTACTACTACTACTCCTGTCCACACACTTACCCATCACCACCAGCTGCCGCGAAAAGCTGCCGTCGTGAACAGGACGTACTACCATTTCCTCTACTTCACACGACAGGTATCATCTAATATATAAAGCAGAGTGTCCGTATGTTTGTACGTGTTGTATACAAATCTACAGTTTTCTTCCTATCCTTATGAAATTTTGTACACGTAAGCTTCAATCCTTGAGGACGGTCACCGTAAGTGTAAGAATCACATACGATATACAGTTCACTAGATATGACGTCATAAACAATGAGATGCGCGAAAAACTGCTGCATTTTGCGTCAATGCTGCTCATTTTCTCCTAAACCATTGGACAGATTTCAACCAAATTTCGTACACACAATTGCTACATGGTTAAGAATCACATACGGCACATGGTTTAAAATATATCACGTCATAACCAATAGAAATCGCAAAAACTGCCATATAATGCGGCGAGACTTTCGAAATACACTGTATGAGAATGACAGTACTTAGCGACTTGAAACAAACTTTAAACATAATTTCAAACCTTTATTAAACTTTTTCTCGCTGGCGACCATAGTAAAACGATGAAAGGAAAAAAGTTTCTCGCTTACTACTTTTCCGCTGTTTACGGAGTAAAACTACGGCTCTCGGTATGACGTTACATTTTATAATTTGAACACTACAAATTGTAGCGACAGGAAATTTTACAGACAGTACACACACATATAGTTGAAAGCACCTTCTAAATCGGATCATAGTGCGCCACGTAGTTCATGAGATATGAGCACATAAACAGAAACGTTCATGTAAAACCGCCCCATCACGCACCAAGTTTTAATCTGTTACTTCTCTACTACTTAGTGCATTTCCAAGAGATTTTACAGACATATAGCCCTCATACAAATGATAATGTACCTGAAAAATGGCAGGAATAAATGAATAAATACCCGGGCAACGCCGGGTTTTCAGCTAGTCTCTCTATATTTACGAGGGTTGGAACTGAAATAGTGGCAACTGTTTATTCACAACCGATACAAAAGTCTTACCTGTTCGCACCTGTTAGCCGCGCGGGAGTAACCCGAGCGGTCTGGAGCGCCACGTTACGGATCGCGCGGCTTTCCGCGTCGGAGGTTCGAATCCTCCCTCGGGAATTGATGTGTGTTGTCCTTAGGTTAGTTTAACTTAGTTTAAGTATTAAACATACGAAGAGGCAGTGAGTTAAAATTTACGCGATGGCTGGGATTCGAACCCGGGACCTCCTTCTTACTAGGTAGGTGCTTTGTTTAAACAGACAAATAAGGTCCGCTATATTGTTTTAATCTGCCAGGAAATTTCATATCAGCGCACACTCAGCTGCAAAGTGAAAATATCATTCTGGAAACATCCCCTAAACTTTCCTTTTGCCCTTCATCCAGAGGTCGCAAGATATCACGTGAGGAAAAGACAAGCGAGTAATGGCTTCTAAAAACCATGCCGATGCATGCGTGTTTCCACTGACGCTCTCTGAAGTTACTAAGTTCGTATTGCGCGGTAGTCATGAAGATGCAGGTAGGTTCAAAGATACAGCAACGGTAAAGTATTTCCACCGGTTAACAAAATTGACATAGTAGGCACTGAACAGTAAATACCGGTACTTGTTGTGACATCGCCGCGGCGGAGTGGCCGAGCGCATTGAGGCGCTATGCTACGACGCGCGTTTCCGCGGTCATGGATGTTTTTGCTTTCTTTAGTATAAGGTAGTTCGTAAGTAGTTTGTGAGTTTAGGGACTGATGACGCCGCAGTTAAGTGCCATAAGCTTAACAAACATTTAGACAAACATTTTGTGTTTTGACAATCTACACCTGGAACTCTAGATCAGTGTACAGTTAAATTTAAACTTGGATGGTTTCTTAAACCAGTGACTGAAATTTACCATGGCTTCGGCCCACTTCCGTTGTTCTTATTAGCCCTGGCAAAGTTCAGTGACTTAAGGATGTCACCGTTATCGCCTGGCTTTGTCGTGTGTTCACATGCGCACTATCAGTGCGCTACAGTCTCTGCAATAATGCTGATAAAATCAAATCCTCCCTCGTGATAACGAATCAAGCGAAATATGTGCTGTACAGGAAATGTCATCGCTCTGTTTTCCTTTGTTCAATAACAAATCCTCTTTCATAATTGGGCTCTTCTATGCTGACAAGCAATAAGGAAGAGCTGCAGCTGACCTCAAAGCTAAGGACAACAGAGGGCATTGTGCTTTATGACTTCCTTTCCCCTGAAAGGTGAGACGGTTCGCGGTCGAGCGGCAGTGTATGTCTGCTTTGTTCCCATTATGTTTACAAACAAACGTGGTTGCTAACTACGTCACAGAATATATTTGTGTTAAGTTATGTCTGTGTAGCTAACAGCTTGTAGGAATCTGTTATAAAATCGATTGGTTACCATTGGATAAGAAGATACTCATTTACTACCCAAAAAATGAAACTAAAGACCTCAGTGACACCACCGTCAAAATTACCTCCGAGAAACTGGGTGTGATCTACGGGAGGGGACGGTTGGAGTAAGTGAAAGAATCCACTCCCTTACTCTCGCACCATACGTCCATACTCTAATTCTGAACATACTACGGCAATTAAACATTAGCGGCTAATTTTAAAGAGAGCATATGCTGTCTAATATGAATCTATCAGTTTAATAAGTCGTGGTTGCAAAACACTAACACTAAATATTTCCAGAAGAACAGACAAAATGGTAGAATCCGACATATCTCTCTTTCTCTTCAGCTCTTTTTCCCGCACATGCAGCGTCGGTTTGTTATTGCAGATTTGGCATGTTAGTATTGACGGGGTGGCCGGATGACCTTCCTGCCGCCACCCCCTGCCCCCCGGGAGGAAATGTGCACCCCAGATGTCTGTGTATAGTGTTATAAGTGCGATAGTGTTAGGAAATCGTGTAACTGAGGCGGGATTTGGGGACCAGTCCGGCATTCACCTAGGAGGATGTGGAAAACCGCCTAAAAACCAGATCCAGGCTGGCCGGCACTCCGACCCCCTTCGGAAATCCGCCGGGCGGATTCGAACCGAGGCCGGTACGCCTCCCCGTCTCGGAAAACGGTGCGTTAGACCACACGCCTAACCGAACGGATGAGTAGAATCCCACCTCAGGAAGACTATTTAGGATTTAGGAGAGATGTAGGAACACGCAAGACAATTGTAATCCTACGAATTCGTTCGTGCCGCCTGTTAGAGTTTTATCTAGACGTATCAGGGGTTCCCATATCACTCCAATTGCATACGCCCCACCCGAATACAGAGTCATGCTGGATCCATGCCGTAATGAGGTTGTCACCATCCCCGTACACATCCGTCCGCTCGATTAAATTGCAAACGAGACTAGTCATATCAGGCAATTTGTCTCTTGTCATCAACGTTTCTTGTTGACGGGCCAGCACTGAAATCCTCAGAAATTTGTGAAAGGGCTGTTCTGCTACGTTGAACGATTCCCTTTACCCATGTCGGTGCCGTTGTTGCAGGATCTTTTTTGCTGCCGCAGCAATGTCGATGATTTGATGATTTACCTGACTCCCGACATTCAAGGTGCGCTTTTGAAATTGTCGTACGGAAAGATCCCCACCTCATCGCTACCTCGGAGATGCTGTGTTGCATTTCTCGTGCCGACTGTAACACCGCGTTCGGAAGTCACTTATATCTTGTCAACCTGCCGTTGTGGCAGGAGTAACCGATCTCACGCCTGCGCCAGACACCTGTTGTCCTACGTAGGAGTGGCCAAACGCAGCGCGTCCTCTCAGCGTTTACATATCTCTGAGTTTGCATACGCAAGGCTGTACCAGTTACTGTGGCTGTGTAGCAACTCCATCACTCCGCACGTCAAATGAAAGGCTCAATATCGTTGGCCAGCACCTTGGTTCAGGGTCTCCGGACGAATACAGCGGGCGCTGTTTGTTTTCAGGAGGCAGCGCTTCCCCATTCCGCGCACGCCACACCTCGCCTCGGCCGTGTGATTCACGAAACGCGTGCGCAGCGGCCGTCCTCTGGTAGCCCTGGAGAAACTCGGCCAGACCCTGAGGCGCCCCCATAAAACCGACGTGCCTCCAATACCAGCACCGCCGGTCGACTCTAGAGAAACGGGTGGCCGCTTTCCTGGCCGCGTCTCTGAAGAAAAATGTGGTGACGTGTTTGCCTGTCGAGGATAGGCCTGACCTCTTTTCTCTAGCCTTGCGCAACGCTCCTGCTATCCGGAATACCTTGAAATAATCTATAGGAACAGCAAGTTACGTGCAATAAATTTGCAATGTTGAAGTCCCACCTACTGCACTGTTCCGAACCGCTTCCCAAAATTATACAAAGTTCTTGAACAGTAATGCGCCCCTCGGAGAGGACTACCGCGTACTTACTAATGGATAATGACATCAAGCTTTATGTTTCGTCTTTCGATGACTTTATACTTGAGGAAACCTTATAAACTAATGCAATACTGGTGTGAAAATTAATGCCAAAAATTGCGTGGTTATGCTATACCGCCGCAAATTTGCGATTGGATAGGGAATTTCCTGTCAGAGAAGACACAGTTCCTAGTAATCGATGGTAAAGCATCGACTAAAACAGATGTGATATCGGGCGTTCCAGGGTAGTGTTATTGGTCCTCTGCTGTTCCTTATTTACATAAACGATTTATTGAAAAATCTAAGTAGCTCTGTTAGATTCTTTGCAGATGACGCCGTCATTTACCGTCTAGTAAAATCATCTGAAGGTCAAAACCAACTGCAGAACGATCTGAATAAGATATCACTATGGTGTAAAAAATGGCAATTGACTCTAAATAATGAGAAGTGTGAAGTCGTCCACATGAGTACGAAAAGAAATCCGTTAAGCTTCGTTTACAACATAAATCAATCAAATGTGAAGGCCGTAAACTCCACAAAATACCTAGGAATTGCTATTACTTCAGACTTAAATTGGAAAGAACACGTAGATAATTTCGTGGGAAAGGCGAACCAGAGACTGCGTTTCATTGGCAGAAGCTTTAAAAGATGCAACAGAACTACAAAAGAAACTGCATACACTACGCTTGTCCGTCCATTTTTGAAGTATTGCTGCCCAGTTTGGGATCCTTATCAGGTGGGTATGACGAAGGACATCGAAAGAGCCCAAAGAAGAGCAGCTGGTTTCGTGTTGTCACGATAGGGGAGACAGCGTTACGGAAATGATACAGGATCTGGGATGGGAATCATTACATCAAAGGGGCTTACCGCTGCGGCATGGGCTACTTACGAAACTCCAATCGCCATCATTCTCCTCCGAATGCGAAAATATATTGTTGACTCCCACTTACATAGGTAGAAAAGATCATCAGAATAAAATACGAGAAATCAGAGCTCGAACGGAGAGATTCAGGTGTTCTTTCTTCCCGCGCGCTATTCGAGAATGGAATGGGAGATAAATAGTATAACGGTGCTTCGATGAACCCTCTGCCAGGCACTTATATGTGATTTGCAGAGTATCCCATGTAGATGTAGAAAGTCCATATAGCCGGCCGCGGTGGCCGAGGGGGACTGAGGTGCTCCAGTCACGGTCTGCACGGCCACTACGGTCGGGGGTTCGAATCCCCCCTCGGGCATGGATATTTGTGCCGTCCTTAGGATTAGCTAGTTCATAGGTAGTTTATAAGTTTAGGGACTGATGACCCCGTAGTTAAGTCCCATAAGCTATACAAACATTTGAACATTTTGTTCCATATACCATATTTCTACAGGAGAGACGTTGAATGAAAAAAGATGAGCTCATTCTGTAACTGGCCAGCCTATTTGTAAATCGACTGCTGAACCTTCTACTGCTGTATTGGACATGATAATGCCCTGACTGCTTCTCTGTTAATACTTAATTAAGATACACGTTTTCTGAGTTCAACGTACCCCCTCCATCCAAACACCTGTGTGACCAGTCTCAGGCCTTTAAAGTACCCATCCTGCTTCCACAAGGAATCAACTATCATCAGTCATGCCTCCTTTCTCAAGTTCTTCCCGAATACATATACCCACATATATATCCGCGTGGATGTATTCCCGGACAAAATTCTTAAGGAAAAAACAAATTTAAAGCACGGACGATATTGAGATTTGATAAAAGAAAAAAGATAACTCTTCATACCTCAAGGTGTAAGCAGCAAAAACATTAACATAAATGATATCGTTGAAAACAAGCATAATTTATTACGATCTTCCTTACAACCACACACAAACACACACACATTTATATATATATATATATATATATATATATATATATATATATATATATATATATATATATATATATATATATATATATATTTCATGCCTTAAAATATTACCATCTTTCTTCATAGCTTACGTCATTGAAATCCTATCAAATTTAAAAATATATACTCTTCGTAAATAATGTCAGTGAAGTGATCTATACTACAAAATTAATAATACTGCGAAAAATAAAAGGCCGCGCGGGAGTAGCCGAGCGGTCTGGAGCGCCACGTTAGGGATCGCGAGGACTCCCGCGTCGGAAGTTCGAAACCTCCTTCGGGCATTGATGTGTGTGTTGTCTTTAAGTTAGTTTACCCTAGTTTAAGTAGTTTGTAAACTACGGACAAATAACCCAGCACTTGACTCCGATAGATTTACAAACATTTGAACATTTTTGAAAAATAACAACCTGCTCAATACTGCCTATAGACATCCTGATTTATATGTTTTGCAATTTCCTTAAATCACTCCAGGCAAATGCCAGGACAGGTCCTTTCACGAAGCACAACCGATTTCCTCCCTATCCTTAGCAATAACACTGGATGGGACATCAAACACTTCTTCCTTTACATAGGGCTGGATTTTGATCTTTGCACGTGTTACCCTTGAAGTAGCTTTGGCTCTCATATCTCCAGTACTTCTCGGTGTTGCATTTTGAATGGCTAGCAACGTAAATTAATGTTGCCTTTCGAGCCACACTTCAATTTAACAACTCCTGTAATCTAATTGAAATGAGTGCAACAACCGTACTACTCATTTCTTCACACTTTAGAACTTTTGCCCATATCCTGAAAACTAAAAATGTTTTAAGGTCCTTCCTGCGTCGGTAATCTGCTACGAGCAAGCATGTTCATCTTGCTTTTCCTGTACATCACCGAGAAAGATTAAATAACTAGCTGTCACGCTGAGATCTGGTTGCACATCGGCCATTCGTTTGGTACCGTCAGAGCGACGTTCTTGGCTCTTCAGGAGCCTCGCTCCACGTGCTGTTCCAGAGCGGTAATTGCTTCACAGTTACGCAACATTCATTTCAGGACAATCAGGAGCGACCTCGTCTGGCTCCGTATTCTCGTCTCTTCCGCAGACCTAGTACGGACAAACAGCGACTTACGCCATCGCCAACGATTCATGAAGTAGAGGAATGTGAAACAGTTCTAGAGGTCTGATCACTACTCACCTTGCGTCGCTTCCTTTTGTTTATTTCAATGTCAGTTCTTATTATAAGAAACTTTAATATGCCGCTTTCACCAAAACAGGTTCTGAACTCGTAATAAAAGACAAAAGTTCATTATTTTTGTTCTTCGGAAAAATATTTCATTCTGTTCAGTCCTTGCAACACTATCCCCATATTTCTTCTGTTTGTTTGGCGTACACTTGCTTCTTGTTAAGATACAATTTCTCTTTTGGCATGCCTCTTTATTCGCGTCCTTCTGACACTTTCCTTGGACGATACAACCCTTAATTTTCCGTGTAAATGCCGACACCAATCTCATTTTCTTTACGAAATAAATCTCCAGTCTAACATCGTAAAGAGAACTTAATAAATCACTCCCACAAAGTTATTACATATTCTTCTCTAATGCAATCAGAGTTTAAAACATAGTGTAAAACAACAGTATTCCATTATTGGTTTGTTTTTATTAGCTTTATCGAACTTGCCCTAAAAAGTCTCAAGATGATAATCTCATTTTTTCATGAATCATGTATAAATAATAGGTGTTAGTCTAAAGGGTATTTACTAACATCATCGCGATGAACTTTCAATTGATTGACTTGACATTTTAACAACTCCAAGAGATAAACTTCATAACTCGCGCAGAACTCTTGGCCATAGCTCTGTATGTATTGTCAGGCAGTTTGGATTAAACGCAGATTAATACGTCAATAAGAAAATCCATATCCATGACCAGGAGCAATGCTTCAGTTAAGACAAACTTGTCCCAAGTGTAACAGCCGTTACAATCGGTTTAAAAATTACTAAAATAAGATTATGCTGCAAATTTCCATCACTAACGGGGGACGTAAGTGCCTCGCGGGAAAAGTCGCGTGATCCAAGGGCGCCCTGTTACTGATTTTACAACCGCTCCCGCTGAAGGTTCGAGTCCTCCCTCGTGCATGGATGTGTGTGTTTGTGAGTGTGTGTGTGTGTGTGTGTGTGTGTGTGTTGCCCTTAGTGTAAGTTCCTTTAAGTAGTTTGTATGTTTAGGGACCGATGACCCGAGCAGATTCGTCCCATAGGTTTACAAACATTTGTTTTGCATTCGTAAGTTAACTTGCTACTCAAATAATAGAACTCATCTAGTACCTCTATCCTTTCGTTAGCTAATCTAATGCCTTCGGGATCCCACGGTGCCGGCCGCGGTGGCCGCGGGGTCTGAGGCGCTCTAGTCACGGTCTGCACGGCCACTACGGTCGGGGGTTCGAATCCCCGCTCGGACATGGATATTTGTGCCGTCCTTAGTATAAGGTAGTTCGTAAGTAGTTTGTAAGTTTAGGGACTGATGACCCCGTAGTTAAGACCCATAAGCTTAACAAACATTTAAACATTTGATCCCACGGTTTTCTTGTGCCACGTTCCATTACCCTTATTTTGCTATTGTTCAAATGTTTGTAAAACTATTGGAGCGAACTGCTATGGTCACCACTCCGTATACTTATAAACTACTTAAACTAACTTATGCTAAAGAGAACATACATGCCAGAGGGAGGACTCGAACGTCCGACGGGAACGGCTGCTCAGTCCGCAGCATCACGCCTTAGACCCTGCGGCCATTCCAAACGGCTTTCGCTCTTGTTAATGTTCATCATATACCCTCTTTTCAAGACACTTTTTAACGTCTAATTGTTCTTCGAAGTCCTCTGCTGTCTCTGAAAGAATTACAGTGTCATCAGCAAACTTCAAAGTTTTTATTTCTTTTCCCTGAACTTTATTTTCTTCTCCAAATTTCTCCTTGCTTTCGTACATAACGTGCTCCATGACTATTAGCACCACAAGATGTGGCCCCCTCTCTTTTACCATTTTCATGCGTTTTAACTTATTTGGAGAATATGTTTTCTGATGCTGACCTTCCACTGGATTATGAGCGGAATGCTACATTAACTCTTTAATGCATGACTTTTTATTTTAAGGTATGAAAACTAGCACTACTAATGTATAGTGAGTACATACTCAGAAAAATATTTTTTTTTTAATTCTTAAATTTTTTATGGACTACTAGCTGGTCAGCTGTATAGTGCTTCCATGATTTACCAAATGTAGTAAATGTCACTATTGTGCCTCTCATCTTACCAGAAAATGACTCTTTATGGAACTGTAGTTTGTGATTGACTAGTTTTACATCGCAAAGGGGGAATACTAATGTAAACAAACAAACATGTCATAATTAACTCAATGCAGCTAAGCGTCGAAATGATTCAGTACCTCTCTGCAATTTATAATTTCTATGAGGAGCTACTAACACGTCTAACACTGTATGTACAAGCAGTTACAAATGAATTCGTGGTAAAATTTTGATCAGTTTGAGAGATAATGGGAAAAATAAGATATGTAGCTGATAAGCTACTCTTGTGCATTAAAGGATTAAATTTCACCCTTCGGAGAGTGCAAGCGATTACGAAACGCCATATTCTTTCCTTTGCAAGCTTGGTCATCCATCGAAGTTCGTGGAAATTCTCGTCGAAAGCTCCCGTAGTTACAGTGACAACAGCACTTTTCCCGGAAATAAGGTACAGGTGCGTTACTTCAGATTTACGAAGATTGCTGGGAGAGCCACTGCAGCCGTGACTACGTCATCGCGAGACGCTGTCAGTTAAAGCTCGCCACTGGAGCTCTAGAGACGTCTCCGGCGCACGAGAGAGTGAGTGAGTGAGCGGAATAACAATCACCCTCAAATGGCAGGGCTGTTAGGGCGCATCCCGGACGTGTCAATAGGCCATTGAGTAAGTTATGTCACTCGTCCCAAGGCCACGCGGCGAACCTTCTAGACGGAGGGCGGCGGTCACGGGGAACAGTGACCCTATCAGGCGGCCAGCGGCGCGCTGCACGACGGCTGACAGCTGACTCCGGTGCTGATCCGCTGCACGTGCAGCCAGCAGCAGCCGCCGTCCCCGTCAGACGCAGCAGCGCCGTTGCGGAAACTGCGGAAGCCTAACTCAACCAGTGCAGCTCCCTCGTCTCTTCGCGCAACTACGTTAGTTAGGCTTCCAAGATCTTGAAGCCTTTACTTCTTACTTTAGTAGCTCCTCCTCAAATGCCTAAGCGGACGCAGTGGCCGAGCGCTCTGCGGCGCGCCAGTCACAGACTGCACGGCCGCTACGGTCGGGGATTCGAATCCCCCCTCGGGCATGGATATTGTGTCTAGTATAAGGTAATTTGTAAGTTTAGGGACTGTTGGCCCCGCAGTTAAGTCCCTTAAGCTTAACAAACATTTGAAACGCCTGAGTCTATTCCCTAGTAGATTTCCCACTAAAGATAAAACTTTCCGAGTACCGAAAATCGAGCTCGATTTCTTCGTGTGGCAGTTGGGTTGGGTTGTTTGGTTGGGTTAGAGGGGGGCTAAACTACTGAGGTTATCAGTCCCCCGGTGGGGTGGGGGAAGGAGTGAGGATTGGAAAGGAGGGGACGGGGAAAGGAAATGCAGTCCTGGAAGTTAAGAAGGAAGGAAGACTGCATTAGCTTGGGGCCCCGTGCTCACGAAAGAACTGTGAGCCTCTGGGGGGCGTGTGACAGTCAGGAGCGATACAATGGCGGATCCATACTATACCGATTAACGAAACCCGCCTGATGGTGGAGGCATAATCCTCCGAAACGAGAAGTAGAGCGCTAATGAATGTGACTGGTTGCTGTGAATTTCCTATTGAGTTGATCAAAGCGGTGGACGTCCCAGACACTGTTTGTAACTCCGAGATACTGGAAGTGTATGCCAGTGACTGTATGGAAGTACAATGATAGTTGTATTCTCGCGCCATGTGAATACTGTGTTTAAGTGCCGCACAGCGAAATCGTATTTGCAGCAATGCGGCATATTTTTAATATATTCAAATGTTTGTAAATCTATCGGACCATTTGCGTGGTCATCAGTCCGTAACTTACAAACTACTTAAACCTAGGTAAACTAACCTAAGGACAACAAACATCACCCATGCCCCCGGGAGGACTCGAACCTCCACGGCGAGCATCCGCGCGCTCCGCAGCGAGACGCGTTAGACCGTTCGGCTACTCCACCGCGGCCTTTTTGTGACGAAATTGTCTAACAAGAAGAGGACGCCTACTCGTCATCGCCGAATTCGTCTAAATTTATGGTATGTCTAGAGCGTGGTGAGACACGAAAGTGCCCCAAGTGGCGAAGCGTTTAGAAAATATAAGGAAGTTTGATACGGATCTATAGCCAAATGCATCTCAATATCTGTCCTTGTGACGGCGTGTTTAGGAAGCGGTGTTTGCCTCAGCAGTGAAAGATCGGATTCGTATTGAGAAGGTCGCGGGTTCAACTCCACCCGACGGCAATTTTTTTTTCTGCTCCTTGGCAATAGCGCACACCTACATATTGTTCCCGCAGGGATCGTGAGGACAAGATTAGATTAATTACAGCATGCAGGATGCATTCAAACTGTAATGGACGGATATAGATGGCGGTTGTATCTCGCACACAACGTATGTCATTTGTACTCTCTACAGTCGTATGGCATGAATGGCTAGGAGACCTCGAATGGCAGGTTCAGCCACTTAATTGGAAATGTTATGCCCATGCCCGAAGGAGGACTCCAAACTCCGATTAAGAGGTCTTAGCCATTCAACTGCAGCCGCCTTCTCTTATTGGTCTTACCAACTTCAGGCCATCCAGATTTAGGTTTCCCGTGATGTCACTCACGCCGTTTATATGGGCTTTCAAAAACCGGATTTCGTAAACCAATTTCCCAAATCTGTTTTTGGTTGGTTACGTAAAAACTCCAAAATCGATTGTGGAAATCCACTTCTATAAAGCGGTTTTCCAGTTCCGCAATCGATTTTCGTGCCCATGCAAACGCAACCGTCTTTGTAAAGTTCTTCGCTTGTCAGATTGAGTCAAGAATATTCGGCTCATATGGACAAAGTGACATTTTATGCAATAAAAGAGCCATATAAAAATTTGAGTGAGCAAAGAATCTGTGTATTCAAGTAAAGAAGAACACCGACTGTGCTGACTTAAACCAGGAACTGAATCAGCTGTTTTTCAGCCGCCATATTGAGTGCGCAAGGAAATCCGGTTCAGGCTGTATAATGTAAACACGACAGCGAAGAAAGGTTTACGAAAATCGGATCTCGTCTTCCGGAACATGTGTTGCACGTTATAACGTCACAGCTGCGTCTACCTAATCCTCGATGGGCGAAGGTGCCGTTATATTCTATTTGCTGCTTAATTAATCCTTAATCATTGTTCCAATGGTTTGACGGTATGGGATACGGACAATTACTGGGTTGATCCATAACAATAAACTTTGTTAACTTCCTTTATTACGGAACGGCAAATGTTAATAAGTCTTTCTACACAGATTAAATAACCGCGTGCCACTACGATAATGTCTACATGTCCACACTGCAACATTTCAATACGCAAATGCAACCGAAACTCATATGCGAAACGACTGATGGGCAAAACATTAGCCACCGCTAAACGCGGGTTACGGACGCACTGTCAACATGCTACTGCCTCGCTGTGCGGTCGGCGGGAGACCAGGGTTGCCATAATAAAAACCACCAAAGTGACCATAAAATCCCACCAAAAACCACCGAACTTTCCGAAGTTCCCATGCAAAAAAAAACACTGTCTATTCGTTTGACCGATTGATTTGAAATTTGGACACAACTATGCATTTTAAAGGAAAGTTTTTATGTAGCTGACTTATCTGTATATACACTAGACGGAAATACAAAAAAATATATAGTTTATTCAAAAGCACTTCAGTAAACATGTTATATATAAAAACAAACAATAATTACTTTGAGCCATTGCAATGCTTGTCGGGTACAGACAGCAAATTGTGAAATATTTGAACTTGAAAACAAATGTTCAAATGTTTGTTAAGCTTATGGGACTTAACTATGGGGTCATCAGTCCCTAAACTTACAAACTACTTATGAACTACTTACGAACTAGGACGGCACAAATATCCATGCCCCAGGGGGATTTCGAACCCCCGACCGTAGTGGCCATGCAGACCGTGACTGGAGCGCCTCAGTCCTCTCGGCCACCGCGGCCAGGGAACTTGAAAACAGAAAGTAATCCTTTCTAGAGAGAAGGTCAGCGTCAGTCATTCTATTGTCTTTATTTTATGTCAGAAGATCTAGATTTGAGCTATATTCCAATGTAATGAGAAAAAAGAAAGTTAACAATGAAAGTACAGTCACATATTAAGTGTCTGCAGTGTTCAGTCATTTTCGCAACAAGAAAAAACCTGATAAAGTGCTGTAGCACCAAATACATACCATTAACACAATGTCAGTGTGTGATGCAAGTACAACACATGCCATTGTTAATACCTTTAAACTCTTAAGAATTTTACATTTTATCCAATAATGTGATACATTCCTAGTCATTTATCTGTCCATATTCGTTAATAATTTCAAATTAGGATTATATTACTTTTGCAACCTTTTTTTAATATAGAAGACGATTTCATTAAAATCCACCAACATTCCCACCTCCCACTCACTCAGATTTTTTCCCACCGTCGGCTTTAAAAAACCACCAGATTCGGTGGGAAACCACTGACGTCGGCAACCCTGCGGGAGACTGCCGCACACCGCCCAACAAACAAACAAACAAACAAACAAAAAACATTCAAACTTAAGCATTGTCGCCCAGCAGCTGTCGCTGCACGCCAACGATAACTATCATTCGACCAAAACGTACCAAAGAGGTTACTAAGCTAAAACCCTGTATCCTCACAATGTAAACGTTATGACTAATTCACTCCTGGATGGACTGATGACCTTGCACTTTTGTCTCCCTGAAACATCCAAACAAATGCCCGGCTGGTTCCTTTGAAAGAGCACTGACGCTTTTTTTTTTCCTTTTTTTTTTTTTTTTTCCAGCCGAGCGTGAGTTCCGGCCTGTAATGACGACGTTTCCTTCCCTCCTTCCTTATTTCCAAAAGGGCAAATGGCTGCTTGTAGCGATCCTCTGGGGCATTTGGTGCTCCCAGCTGTTGCATGAGAGCATTCTTGGTTCTTCATATCCATGGTAAAACTGCTTCACCAGGCTTGTCTTCAACGAGCGACTCGTGGCACAGAGTAACATATACAGAGAAGCAGCCCCCTCTAAACCACTGCCCTACGCTCCCCTCGTAGTTCCGTAAGATGCTAGCAGGTGTCAGGCGGATCCCTGGCTTAGAGTACCGGTAGACGACACTAGAGGCGCTTCTGAGGGTAGCGTGGAGGGGAGGCTGCCACGAGGCCACGGCTGTGTCCGGTGTGCCGGCGTTTGAGGGGAGGTGGTGGTGGGTGCAGCCGCTACCTGCCGTCTGCTCTGGCCAGTTTAAAGAGCTGCTTCTGACCGTAGCGCCATCATGAGACATCTTACGGAACTGCTGGAAATCTTCCCTCCCCGCACCCCGGAGCGTAGGGCGGAGGTTTCCCGTCTGTATATATTTGTCTGTGCTCGTGGGCACCTTCGTTTCTCCAAGGCTGCGACCTCTCCAGTAGCAAGGGCATCGCGAACCACGCGCGTCCTTCGTCCCACGGGGACTGCTTCGACGCGACTGCTGGGGTGAAGGTTCCGCTGTAAAACGCGTGGTATTGTCCGTGGCGTCCGATGCCGGTGTTTGTGACGAATCGGGCCATTAGTGGGTCTTTTACGACGCCGCCGGCTGGTTACCGCGCGTCATGCGGAAGTCTGCTGGCGTGAAAGGCTCGCCTCAGCCTTCGCGGTAGGCGCGTTCGGTGGCAGCCCGGTAGATGCTTTACTGGTCTTCCGCCTAGCGCCCGTCTGATTAATGAACTCGGCTGGGTCGCATGCGCCTAGAGTGAGCCGGAAATGCGGAAGTAGGCCGCGCTGAGATTTAAGACCATTCAGCGAGGCATGGGCACTGCCTGATTACGGGTAATAAAAACTACACTCTACTGCGGCTACGTCAATTCCTTATTGTATAAACAGGTCGAGTGTTAAAGAGATACATGTGTTGGGGCGCAGAAGGTTGCGTCCCACTCTCAAGCCGTGACTGATATCTTGAAGGTGTTGTTTCACTTCTATAAGTCTTTCTTCACACATGTCCTCTTCCTGCTGTGAACAATCGGCTGTTGTATGGAGAGTGGAATGAGACAATAGTCTATAAAAGTTTGTTTAATTCACTGCAGAGTTATTATGGAAATGTTTTATACCTTGAGTTGGTATACTGTTGGAGATAGACATCTGTCTTCCTGACACAGTTTCAGGAACCTGAGTTAAGTGAAGGCCATCGTAATATTCTTCAGTATTTTAAGTGCTGACACAATCAGGAGGTTGAAGATGAGGAATACCGGCCGCGGTGGCCGAGGGGACTGCGGCGCACCAGTCACGGTCTGCACGGCCACTACGGTCGGGGGTTCGAATCCCCCCTCGGGCATGGATATTTGTGCCGCCCTAGTTCGTAAGTAGTTCATAAGTAGTTTGTAAGTTTAGGGACTGATGACCCCATAGTTAAGTCCCATAAGCTATACAAACATTTGAACATTTTTTATAATTACTGTGCTAGTGAAAACGAAACTACAGGCTCTAATTGACCACAGATACAGATGGAATGGACAGAGTGGGACAGGAGACGATGGATAGGTTAACATGAAGATTAACTGACGTAAGAATCATATATATTTAAATAAGCAATTCGATTTCGATGAAATTTTGTATTTACTTGTTTTTTCTAAATTCGTCTACACAGTTGCATCCTTCGTAAAAACGCAATTCCCCAAATTTATATATATATATCTTCACGGTTCCAACGAGTTGCATCAAATTTTGCATGTAAATCTTGTTTCGCTTATTTAGTTTGCTGTATAGGCATCATCCCTCACACAACACGATTTTAAAAATAAATATAAGTTATACGTTTTTATTTCGTGTACGTCTGATACCACTGCAGCATTTTGGATAAACATTTTGTATATTCCGAGCGAGATGGCGCAGTGGTAACGCACTGGACTCGTATTCGGAAGGATGGTGGTTCAAATCCACCTCCGGCCATCCAGATTTTCCTAAATCACTCCAAGCAAATCCCGTGATGATTCCTTTCAAAGGGCACGGCCGATTTCCACCCCCATCCTTACCCAAAACCCGACGTGAGCTCCGTCTCTAATGACCACGCTGTCGACGGGACGTTAAACTCTAAGATTCCTTCCCATTTTGTATAACGTTTTGAATTTTTACAATAGATTTTGGATACGGTTTTCTTCGGCTACACTAACGAACATTGATATCAAGCAATGACGACAAAACAACAAGTTCTTTTTTTTTTTTTTTTTTTTTTTTTTTTTTTTGCCACCCGTGCTTGCCTCTCCGTCCGTCTCAAATTCCCACAAGTCGCACGCTATGTTTGTAGCGCCCCTATCGTGCAATGCCCTCTTACACTCGCCATTGCGGATTTCCGTGCTTGGTCGGACGTATGACCGCATCTGCGGCGAAATAACTGAAGCTAATTCCGTCTTTGCTTATAAATATTTTACTGTATTTGTGTGGTGTCTGTTCTTTCGGACGTCCGAAAGAACAGACACCACACCAATACAATAAAGTAAACAATAAAAGTGTAAAAAGCATTATTCGTCATCGAAGAGAGACACATATGATCACTCTATATTTGAAATGCAGCTGCCGAAGCGGATTAGCCGCGGGTACTGGAGCGCCGTGTTGCGGTGCGCGTGGCCGTCCCCGTCGGGGGCTCGAATCCCCCCTCGGGCATGGATGTTTTTGTCGTCTTTAGTATAAGGTAGTTCATAAGCGTGCGCCTCGGTTGCACAGTAGTAGAGTGCCAGACTATCTATCCAAAAGTCGCGGGTTCGATCCCCGCCAGGTCCTAGGTTATTTATCTGTCACTTTCCAGTTGTTTCACCTCTGGCAGTGTTGCTCATGTGAAAAATACCGAGTAGCACCATGGTTGGGAACCCACGTTAAACTGTAGGTCCCCTATAACTGGCTGGGTAAGTCAGTTCGAAGGTCGGAGGAAGGCAACGGCATACCATCTCCAAACAGGACTATGCCTAGTAAAGCACTGTGGTCTTCAAACCAATCTTCGGATTGCTGACTGCTTTACCTTTAGTTTGTAAGTACCTTACAAACACCTGAATACCTGAAACGCAGTGCGTGGATTAAACGGTGAGTCTTGGCCAGAGGCTTGAATGGGAGCACTGGCCAGCAGGAGCAGGCAGTCTGCTGACTGGCTGGCGCCTGTCCAGAGGTTGGCACTTGGATAGGCGCGGCGCGTGGATGAGAGGCGCCGACTTCGCAGAAGCCGCCATACGGCATGCGCGGGACAATGGCAGGCGCGAGCACTGGCACTCGCCGTGCGCCAGGTCACGCCGGCACCGCTACCGCCTCTGCGTGCGCATGCGTACTGTGCGTGCGTGCGCGCCTCTTCTGGGAACTGCAGCTGCCGCGGCGTCGGCTCGTCACCTGCGCCGCTGATGCTCTTCACGTGACACTCTTCACCCCAACTGTGCTTTAGCGCACATCACACACTGCACTCCAATTAAAATTACCTTCTTGTTTTTTTCTTTCCGCCATCAGAACTCAACGTCACGCCCGAACTAGAGCTGTTCATAAAATATCGATATTTTCCCTGGAAATAACGATACATTTATACATTTGAAAACTTAATAAATCACGGAATAATGTAGATAGAAAGATAAAAATTAACACATTGAATCAGATGGACATAGTAAGTTGTAATTTGCGGCTGTATGCTGATGATGCTGTGGTGTATGGGAGGGTGTCGTCTGTAACTGACTGTAATAGCATACAGGATGACTTAGACAAAATTTCTAGTTGGTGCAATGATTGGCAGCTAGCTCTCAATGTAGAAAATTGTAAGGTGATGCGCATGAGTAGAAAAAACAATCCCATAATGTTCGAATACAGCATTAGTAGTGAACTTCTTGATGCTGTCGCGTCGTTCAAATATCTAGGCGTAACATTGCAGTGCGATATGAAATGGAACGAGCATGTAAGGACAGTTGTGAGTAAGGCAGACAGCCGACTTCGGTTTATTGGGAGAATTTTGGGAATACGTACTTCACCTGTAAAGGAGACCGCGTATAAAACGCTTGTACGACCACGTCTTGAGTATTGCTCAAGTGTTTGGGACCCGCAGCAGATCAGTGTAAAGGAAGACATAGAGGCGGTTCAGACACGAGCAGCTACATTTGTTACCGGTAGGTTCGACCAATGCGCGAGTGCCACGGAAATGCTCCTACAACTCAATTGGGGATCGCTGGAAGAAAGACGTCGTTCATTTCGTGAATTTCTGTTAAGTAAATTTAGAGGGCCGCAATTTGAAGCTGAGTGTAGTACGATCTTGCTGCCGCCTACTTACATTTCGCGTAAAGATCACAAATACAAGATAAGAGAAATTAGAGTTCGTACGGAGGCATATAGGCATTCTTTCTTTCCTCGTTCAATTTGGAAGTGGAATAGGAAAGGAAATGACTAGTAGTGGTACAGTGTACCCTCCGCCACGCAACTTACAGTGAATTGCGGAATATGTATGTAGATGTACATGTAGAACACATGCTTGAAATGACATGGGGTTTTATTAGGAAGGGAAAAAAAAGTTCAAAAAATGTCTGACAGATGGCGCGTGATTTTGGTTTTGTAACTGCTACCGTGACGGGTGCGAGGTACGCCGCTATGTTACAGAATCGCATAATCCCCAGCCTGGCTGATAAACACCTGCTGGAACGTACGATTTTTATTCAGGATGGCACTCCACCCTATATTGCTAAACGCGTGAAAGATCTCTTGCGTGCGTCGTTTGGTGAAAATCGTGTGTTCAGCCGCCACTTTCGTCATGCTTGGCCTCCCAGGTCTCCAAACCTTATCCGTGCGGTTATTGGCTATGGGGTTACCTGAAGTCGCAAGTGTATCGTGATCGATCGACACCTCTGGGGATGCTGAAAGACAACTTCTGACGCCAATCCCTCACCATAACTCCGGATATGCTCTACATTGCTGTTCACAACATTATTCCTCGAGTACAGCTGTTGTTGAAGATGGTGAACATATTGAGCATTTCCTGTAAAGAACATCATCTTTCCTTTGTCTTAATTTCTTATTCATATTATTTCTTTTCTGATCAGACGAAGCACCATCTGTCGGACATTTATTGAACTTTTTTTTAATTCTAATAAAACCCCATGTCATTCCAAGGATGTCTGTCAATTTTTACCTCTCTATCTACATTATTCCGTGATTTATTAAGTTTTCAAATTTATACTCACTTTTCGATCACCCGGTATATCGACGATATTGTTTAATGATATATCGATAGATCCAGAGCAGAAACTAATATCGATATTTATACTTTACATTACATTCATTTCGCAATTTTCGGGGTAAGTGTCTGAAATTTTTCTTTTTAATGGAACTTCATTAGCCGACACGAGAAAAAACATAGATAAGTATTTCCTGTATAACACTAGAATCTGTAACTCCAAATTTTCAATAAAAATTATTACAATAAACGTACATTTTCCTTTATTTGGTAACTTACCTGTTTATTAACTGCCTACGAATTGTTTTTCAATGGTATTAGTGATAGTGATTAGTGAGTACTTACGCAAACGTAAAGAATTTTTTTTATTTTAATCCGAAAATTCTGTGATTTAGATGTATCTGTAATCAAAATCCGTTAACCAAACTGTGAATACTTTGAAGGATCAATGAAGTTCCACAGGACGAAGTAGTTGCCCCCTAAAATAACCAGGGTAAAACGTGTTCCACTCCATACTGGTGGCTGCAACAGCAACTGGTTATGAATATATCTCAAAAGTCTGTCTCAGTTGCAAAATATTTCTTTATCTCACTGACGCGTTTCGCCCTTTTGAGGCATCGTCAGATTATGTAAATATATGGTGAGCTATTTTTCATCATCGTAAAATAAACCATCTAGGAAGAAAACTATGGTTCAAACAACCATGGCGATAGATTTTCTTCCTAGATGGTTTATTTTACGTTGATGACAAATAGCCCACCATATATTTATGTAATCTGACGATGCCTCAAAAGGGCGAAACGCGTCAGTGAAATAAAGGAAAATTTTGCAACTGAGACTGACTTTTGAGATAAATAACCAGGGGTTGTGTATAACAGAAACGTATTCCTAAGTGAAATATATATGTCAACTTCGTCTTCTACGGTACTGCCTTTCACTTCATTGACACCCTTCTTCAGACTGAGCCCCTCACCCATTAGCAAACTGCATTGCTTTATAACACTTCATTGTTTACGTCTACCTCCATTCAGACATTCCGCGGTCTCCTAAACCTCTCAAGTCATCAATGATTTCTATATCCTCCTCTTTTAACTTAAACCGATAATAGCCTAATTTAGATAAACTTTTTAAATACATACTTGTGGCTAGTTTCGTTTAAATTATAAATCTTATAGTTGCAGTTGTAGTTTTAGTATTCATAAACAACATTATTAATGCTATCTAATGTCAATACTGCTTACTTTTTCCTGTATTTTAATTTACCACACAGGTTTCCAGCACACGCTCATTGTCAGTGGTCTTGTGGAAATACGTAAAATAATACGAAATCTATCTTACGGCGTAGGTGTGTAACATTTTCGCGTAATTTTTGTTTTATACATTTGGTACTTACTTAAATTTTACTTTTATACCTTAATAGAATGTTTATACATATTTTGTTAAGTCTTGTGTCATAAGGAAAATCATGCTTTCTAATATCAGTGGTATATTTTTTGTTGTTAAAGATATCATAGGTATCAGGCATGTATCTTTCTGTGAATTTTCTTTGGATTTGTTAATGCTTGCGATCTCTATATTATTGTCTCACCTATTGCAAAAGTATACAAAATATACTGTTCCACATTGATATTACGAAGATTCTCTATACAAATCAAAGTGTTTAATTTTATATACATAAAGATGTCTATACTGTATATACAAAAGATACAGACTTTTATGTTAAGTTGTATACAATAAAACAAAATTTACAAAAGATACAGACTTTTATGTTAAGTTGTATACAATAAAACAAAATTTTGTTACTGAAGGCGAGTTCATTTTATTTTACTAAGACATTTGTAGTGTTATTAGTACCGTTGCGCCTTTCAATCCGAATACTGGTTGACTGCGGCTTTTTTAGGGTACTCTGTGCTATGCAGGTTCTTATCATCTGTGCCTTCCTTCTCTTACTTACTTCCATTTGCATCTGACTAATGAGTTCAAGCGTTGGCCTACCTCTACAAATATGTTCCCTGCACTTCAACTGCTACCAAACTGACGACTCGTTGATTCCTCAGAATATGTCCTATCAACCGTTCTCTTACTTTAGTCAAAGTGTGACATAATTTTGCTTTTTTCCGTAGTTGGATTCAGTTCCCTCTCCTACATGCTTCAGCAGGGCTATGTTACATAGTTTCTATTCTCCTCTTGCCGCTGCTGTTTACAGTCCACATTTCACTTACGTAAAACACTTCCGGTTGCTAATTAAACTCTGCACCTCATTACGATAAACCGCCCATCTCTGTGTCGCTTCACTGTTCACATAATTTAACTGCAAGGTTAGCCCACGCAGTGCTTGCCTATGCATCTGACGAAGTGTGGTCCAAGGTTGATTTCCAAGTACCCTTAATGAGGTGTGTATGCCAAGCCGTTCTACAGTCTAGTTTTAATGTCTGCGTCTATGCTGAAAGGACGAAGTAATTTATTGCTCTAACGTAATATGGATCTGTACATACCAGATGTTTCACGAGGAATAGTGAACATTTCAGGAGGTGGTAGTAAAGACGAATTGGATTAAAAAGTACCATGTAACATGTGTTCAAAATGGTTCCTATTTTACTGTACGGTATTGTGATTGAAGTGTGCGAATCTTTTCCTACTGCCATGGCGAGAGTATCGGAAAAAGAAGCGGGACTGGAAGTCAGTGAGTAAAAACGTTATTAAAACAATTATTTTCGTCCTTTTGGCAGATGTGAGCAAGCCATTAATAATTTTCTTACATCCTTCACATAACCAGTACGGCGATCGAATCGGCTGTTCGAATTACCACCAGCTGTACAAACGGACGCAGCGCCAGCTGTAGAGCTCACAAGTGTCAGATCAAACTCTTCTTAATTACTGCAGGTCTGCACCGACACACTAACAATACTGGCAGAAAATGATAACAGCAAGTGGAATAAACAAATAAGCTCACTGCAAAGTGATTGGTTCACGCAAATGGGAGGGATGGTAGTACCACTTCCGGACGACCTTTCCTTGAACAGTACTGTAGAATTCATATGAAACTAGGATTCGTAACTGTCTTAGTTTTTTCAATGGCTTCCCTTCAAAATTAATTCACTTCTACCTCTTAAATACTTTAAAAAAGATGACGAGAAGTTTCTGAAAGCTTATCTTTGGTGCGCAGCACTGACTGCTGGTGAAACAAGGACAGCAAGAAAACTGTAAAGAACTTTAGGAACATTTGACATATAGTCCCGAAGGTAACAGTAACAAGTAAGGGATCGTATAATGTGTGAAATAAAGTAAAATTAAAATTAAAACAGTCCAGAGAGCAGATTTCGGATTTTACTTTCTTACCGGTTTCGGTCAGTGCAGACCATCTTCGAAGTCCACCACGGTGGCTGACGGTGGCGGTGGACGGAGCAGACCGCACAAACGGATATGTGACAATTGCACCCAGTGACATTTGCACGCCGGCCGAGGAGACTGAGGCGCTCCAGTCAAGGTCTGCACGGCCACTACGGTCGGGGGTTCGAATCCCCCCTCGGGCATGGATATTTGTGCCGTCCTAGTTCGTAAGTAGATCATAAGTAGTTTGTAAGTTCAGGGACTGATGACCCCGTAGTTAAGTCCCATAGACTATACAAACATTTGAACATTTTTTTGACATTTGCACCCAGTGACATTTGCACCCAACCCCAAATCTGCTACGTTTGCACCCAGTCTGGCCTGTTAACTACGTCACGACCTACCTGCAGCCCGTACCCTCGCTAATCCGCCACTGTGCCCGCGGTAATGCCACGCCGCCCAGCAGTGGCGGCTACTCCTTAAGGACTCTGGGGCGGCGCCCTCCCAAAAATATCCAACACGGAATACGTACCAATCGTTAATCACAAATCGACTCGAATAATTTTCATGTAGCAGCAACCCGTGTAAGCGAATGATCAATGTTTTTAGACTAGGTAGTCTGCCAGCCAGGGTCAGCGAATGTTTTCAGAATGGGCTGACTGTCGGACTCTACGCGATCCGTCCGCGCCGTGTAAAGGCTGGCAACGGGCGCTGGAGTGAGTGGGGGTACTGGGGGTAGGGTGGGGGTAGTGTGCTGAACCGGGCCGCTTAGGACGGCGTCCGCGCCAGGGGCGCGAAATATACAAAGGCGCACCGCCACCGGTCAGGCAGTTTCTAACAGGTCAAGTGCGTGTGATACTTGTGTCGTTGGTGCGTGTTATTGCGTAACTGTTTTTCTAGTTACCTGCTTAAAATGAATAATATAAATAGCGTAAACTACATTTTTTTAAAATTTGGTAGTCAAAAATTGACTTGAGGGAAAGTTGGAATTAAAAAGGTTAGGACCACCGAGACCTGATTTGAACATTGAGCAGCCACAAAATGAGTGCAAAAGCAAAAGTAGTCCCACTAAGACATTTAATCCTGCTTTATATAAACATGCAGACTGGCTTTGTGGGTGTGAAATAAGAGATGCTTTCTTCTGCTACATGTGTCTGATAATGAATGTTGCGGGACATCCTTGGTCCACAGATGGGGTAACACACATTAAACATTTAGCTGATGAAGTTAAAAGAAAAACATAAATTAAGTGAACTTCACATAAACAGTAACATCGAATTCGTTGTGCTTGGCAAAGTCGATATTAGACGTCAGCTAAATACAGCTTATAGGAGGATACAGAATAAAGAAGATGTTTCTAAGAATCGTTACATCCTTAGCAAGTTGATCGACTGTATCAAGTTCTGTGGGAAATTTGAACTTGCGCTAAGGGGACATGACGAAACAGATACGAAAACTGTTGCAAAGGAAGTTTGTGACCTTGTTATGGCTAACATTAATGAGCATTTCGCATTTATCAATCACTTGTCTACAAACATATTAATTAAGGTAAGAACGTTATTTTGATTTTATATCATACCAATGGTAGGCTATGAAAACTTCGTTACTACATTTGTTGGTGACAGTCTTCTAATTACAGTAACATATTATGTTTGTCGCTCACAAGCATTTGTGTTCTCTGAACACTTACTTATATAATTACACATGCAACGTATTTACTTCTTACCACTTTATATTATTTTAAGGTACAGTTTTTGGGTATCTTGTGAAATCTAATAAAATTGAGTTACGAGGTTTTAATTACCTGCAGAAAATATTAAAGACTACATATTTGTGCGTAAATTTGTTCGTATTTTGGTATAAGAGGAAAAAGTCGTGTTAGCTGGATGATTACATAACTATCTAATAAAATTAATGCTATATTCTCCCCGTTCAAGAAATGTTCTGAAGGGACAAAATGTGGTGTACAATTGAAGAGACACGCCGCCCCTCCTAATAAACAGCCCACCAGCCGCCACTGCCGCCCAGTCCTCGCACAGTGGAAACGCTCTCTCGACACAGTCTGCCTACAGTCTCGAGGTCCTTGTCCACCTCAGCGGGTAACAGCTAACTGTCAGTACGATTCTGAAGATCCTACGTTCGGTTCACGCAGCTTGTGTGTTTGTGACCTTATAGGTTCGATATGGAGACATCAACGACCAATAAGAGTAAGCCATGTGGCCACTATGAAGGCTACTCTTACATCAGAAAAAGAACCAAAGCAGACAGAACAGTGATTTGATGCTATTCAAAACATAAAACAAGCACTATCCAGGAAGCCTTGAGACAAAGGACTGTGTTGTGCCCGCCAAGAATGTCACTCTTCAGCTGCCAAAACATATGGGAATCGCATGGGTGAAATCGGGACTGTATGGAGCATGTGTAATGGCTTCCCAGGCTTGGCAAAAATGTAGGCGGTCTTAATTATGGCAGTTTTTGTCTAGCTTTGTCAACATTTCGGGAGGGGTTTGAACCCCAGAAACCATCCCCCTGGCTACGTCCATGTTATCATCCCCTTGCGAGCAAAAAGGGGGACTGTCAATTTTAAACGATTTCGTCGTAAAAGTGCCGGTTGGCGTCAGAACTGGATGTAGAAGATACAGGGCCGGCCCCGCCGATTTTGCCGACCCGTTCCAAAATTTTAAGCGCCGCCCCCCCCCCCCCCCAATTCACACATTTTTCGACTTTTTCAGCTTTATTCAAATATGACGTCTTATTTTCACATATTACACTCATGCGTCTCTTTGTAGTGAATATGTCTTTAAGATCAAAGAATATGTCTTTAAGAACACAGAATACAATAAATGTCATGGGGTTTATAAAATAATGTTTTACAGTTTTCATTACCAGACATCAATATAAGTTTTCAGGACGTAGTAAATAGTAGCATTCTGTTCCTTTGTGTTTATGCTTATATCGTACTTGTTTTCTTAAACGAATGTTAATTAAACGAAACAGTGCCGTAGTCGAACGCAAGAATACACCTCGCCCTTTTACCGCTTATGATAATCCACAGTGCCGTCACGCGGAAGCACCTGAACGCTGCCGAACACATTGGCTCAACCTTCTACGTAGTAACCCTGCACATATATTTTATTATAGGATGACGCATACCACTGTTGTCTGTATTAATGTCTATCAATCTGTAAAAATTTGTATCTCCAACTTATTTTCACATTTCTACATGACACTTCTACTCTTCATTGTCTTGTTTAATTTAAGCTATCGGAACTACACAAAAATTCAGGAATTTGCCGCCCCCAAAAATCTACCGCCCTGGGTGAGGCACGGTTCGCCCCTCCCTAGAGCCGGCCCTGAGAGGATATGAAGATGGCAGGAGAGGGGGGGGGGAGAGGAGTGGAATGTGAGCTGATGACACATGAAGGGAGACGCTGTTGACACTCGGCCGTATCTCGGTTACACGAAGGCCGCTCCCGCTGGTGTTGGGATTCTATCGCGGGCTCAGTCAACGCCACGCAGATGGTTCGGTCCTCGGGAAGCGGAAGTGGCTCGGAGCCGGGGCGTGGGACGCGTGGAGGCGCGTGGGCAGAAAAGCTAGGGACAGGGGCGCCACAAAAACGCTGGCTGGGAAGAGCTGCGCCCGCCACGGCGTAGGAGGAACGGCGAAAGTGTGGGGGAAACCCGCGTACGCCAGGGGGCACTCGCGACCAGCTCTCTCCACTGCTACCACCGTCTCACTGCTCCTGTCACAAGTACACTAGTGGTGGCCACCATTCAAGATTACTACCGCCTTTAATAAATACCGCTGTGTTTACAAAGTAACGAAACAACCTTTTTTTATGTACCGGATGATCAAAAAGTCGCGACCCGCAGGGCGTTCGCTGTCACAGGAGGAAGTAGTTGCCCCATAAAATAACCATGGTAAAACTGGTTCCACTCCACACTGGTGGCTGCTACAGCAACTGGTTATTAATATATCTCAAAAGTCAGTCTCTGTTGCAATTTTTTTCTTTATTTCACTGACGCGTTTCGCCCTATCGAGACATCATCAGATAATATAAATATGTGGTGAGTTTTTCGTCATCATCGTAAAGTAAACCATACAGAAAGAAAACCTATCGTCATTGTTGTTTGAACCATGATTTTCTTCCTAGATGGTTTATTTTACGATGATGAAAAGTAGCTCACCATATATTTACATAATCTGATGATGCCTCAAAAGGCGAAACGCGTCAGTGAGATTATCAAAAAGTTGCGACCCCCAGAGGGTTCGCCGTCACAGGACGAAGTAGTTGCCCCCTAAAATAACCGGGGTAAAACTGGTTCCGCTCTATACTGGTGGCTGCTACAGCAACTGATTATGAATATATCTCAAAAGTCAGTCTCAGTTGCAATTTTTTTCCTATATTTCACTGACGCGTTTCGCCCTATCGAGGCATCATCAGATTATTTAAATATATGGTGAGCTATTCGTCGTCATCGTAAAATAAACCATACAAAAAGAAATCCTATCGTCATTGTTGTTTGAACCATGGTTTTCCAATAGAGGCTGACTTTTGAGATATATTCATAACCAGTTGCTGTAGCAGCCACCAGTATGGAGTGGAACCAGTTTTACCCTGGTTATTTTGTGGGGCAACTACTTCCTCCTATGACGGCGAACACCCTTGGGGCCGCGAACCAAAAGGCTGAAAAACACTGGTGTAAGGCACAAGAGCAATACTGGAACTTCATTGATTCTGAATATTCAAAGTGAGGTTAACTGATCTAGATTGCAGATACATCTGAATCACATAATTTTCGGATAAAAATTAAAAAAAAATATTTAAGTTTGCGTAAGTACTCACTAATCACTATCACTAATACCATAGTAAAACAATTCGTAGGCAGTTGACAGTTAATAGATAAACAAGTAAGTTACCAAATAAATGAAAAAGTACGTTTATTGTAATAATTTTTATTAAAAATTTGGAGTTACAGATTCTAGTATTATTCAGGAAATACTTGACCGTGTTTTGTCTCGTGTCGGCTAATGAAGTTCCATTAAAAAATCAGATAATTACCCCTAAAATGCGAAAAAATCTACATTATTCCGTGATTTATTAAGTTTTCAAATTTATACTGACTTTTTGATCACCCGGTAATTTGAATTTGCTGGTATGAAGATTCTTAATTCGTATCTAAACCATGCATCTATATCAATAAAAATCGATGGCTGTATGTACGTATGCTCCCTATGGACTCCAAGGTGGCTGAGCAACTGTAATAATTCAGGAAATTTTAAGATTATCCCAGAGGGCGATCTGTGTGTTTTGGCAGCGGTTGCATCAAAATATTTATCGATTTGAAGAAATCAATGCATTACATGGAACACTAATGACCTGCCTAAACTGCAGAGTCTGTTGCTCACCCACGCTCTGAAAATGTTGCCAACACCACAGCAGTCAACCATAGAGCAGGTATATGTTTTATTTATTTTGTGATCTGTTTGAAACAGTGATCATTTTAAGTGAAAGTTAGGTTAGGTATAGGTTAAACAAGAAGTTTTTTCTTTTGGTATGTGAAGGCGCTTGGCGCCCAAATCTCCGGTCCAGAAACGATCTATTTACAGCTGCCAACATACGCGCCATGCTAAAAACACGGGCAACATACTCTGAAGTTTTACCTAATCATTCTTTGTGAAAGCTCTTTACTCTCTGACTTTTCAGCTTTAACGACATTCAAGGAAATGGTCTATTTGTTACTCTGTTCTAAGTAATATGATTCAACACCATGAAAATACAGAGGAATGTCTTGTGTTGTATGTAGTCGAATAGGTGGTTATCAGAGTTCAGCGTCAGATTTGAAACTGAATAGCTTGTGATGAATGAAGATCATCTGTAGTTGCCGCATCGGATTAATACTATTGTTTGTGCCGTATGCTATCAATGGATCTTAGATTGACACTTTTATTTATGATAAATTATAACTTTCGGATCGCAGTATCAATATCCATCGAATCTGTTGTAAGATTTTGGCTCCCACTGAGGTGAACAACGGAATCAAAATCTCGGAAGATAATGAACTGGGTAGAAGGCAAAAATTACTATTCGAAACCCTTTAAGTGGGTAACGTAAGTCCTCTTTTACGAACACTGAACTTTTGGGCTGTACTACAGATTCAGCACGTCCTTCTAAGAGAGTCTTTAGAAGCTTACCTTTGGAGAAAAATGAGACATAAATACAATTAACTTTCAGCTATAATAAATGCTTCTTGTACCCTGTGTCGTATGAAATTCGTCGACGTTTTAACTGGTTCGTTCCAACCTGACAATTCTCGCAATACTAGGTCGCTTCGCTTGGCTTCTTTTCAGAACTTGGGAGCCCCAGGTGTGTGGCACTAACAGTCGTCAGCTAGGAATATCTTCGGACTCACCGGTACTTTGGCGGCATCACGCGCCGCTGCAGCTTCCAGTCGTTTTGCCAGTGACGTGTTTACTATTCTGTGTTTATCCGATGACTCTGCGTGTCTTTCCCTTGCGTAGTCTGTGTCTGCTTTTTCTGTTCAAAGCAGATGGCAGATTGCAGATTCATGTACATCTACCCCAGTCTTTCATGACGAGACGGCAGTAAGTGCATGCACGAAACAGTTCTTTATTTTTTATTCGCGATATAAATTGTGAGGACTTGAGTCGTCACAAATAGTTACAGCCCCATACAGCTTGGTAGAATTCCACTGTTACTACACAATATATAATACAGTTCAAGGGTTCATTCTCTGTGTCACCACAGACAGAGGTCTGTTTATTTCTAAATGCGCTAATACTCTTGAACTAAAAATAAAAAAAAGTTATTCTGGCTGTAACAGATAACGATAAGTGCTTTTCAGTTTCTCTACGTTTACAATAAATTTCGTCCTACATCACCAATACTGAAAAACACTAAGGAGCTGCATGTTAACAGTATGTTTAAATTTGAAACCAAAGAAAATATGCGCAACTTTATTAAGAGAACTTTAATATCTTAATGGACACACTTTTATTTCTCTTTTTGATCGTTTATCAAAATGTTCGAACGCAGATTTCTTAAGAAAGAAAAGACCCATTAAAATACATTGTTTACTGTAGAACACAACACACTATGAGATGAAGAGTGAGTACCACTTCGATATGCCAAAATTTTGAAAAATCACAGTGATAAAACCTCGAATATTTTGCAAAACCTATTTACAATGTTGAATCTTGAAGGTATCTAACGTTTCTCATCATAAACAGTAAATGATTGCTGTCTGGTTTTCGTAGAAGTTGAATATAACTCTTCGCTTCCTATATTTTACCCCTGCTACTTTCAGAATTTGAAAGAGTGTATTCCAGGGAACATTGTCAAAAGTTTTCTCCAGATCCACAATCGTACAGACGTAGGTTTCCCTTTCCTTAATCTGTCTTCTATTACAGTGTTTTCGAACCTTTTTGAACATGCAGGCCCCTCTGCGAGTAAAAATGTTCGTCGACCGCCATGCCCATAATGAATCTATGTTAGTGATTTCAAAGGCAAAGTATTTCGTTTCTTAGATATATCTAAGATCTGAACAGCCATTCATGTCGTGTGCAAGTTGCACTAGCGGAAGCAAATCGAAGTTGGAAAGAAAGGGGGAAAAAAAAGAAATAATAAATCTCACTGCATAATTTGTGGCCACAAGTTGTCATGTGGGAGTATGAAACCATCAAATCTGGTGCATTGCTTCTTAATATTTGGAGGATGCTCATGAACTTTGGATTTATTCGAAAGGACAGTAAAAATCCTAAAGCAGCAGCAAACTACGATTATCCAGTAATAAAGTCGAATTGTTATTAGTCGATTAAAAGCAATACTGCACTGAAAAGTCGTAACTAGCAGCAAAGTACTATGGTCCATTAGTAAAAAGGTATCGTTATGTATTGATTAAAAATAATATCATGTTAGTGATTGCTTTTCTGACATAGCAGTATTTGAAGATGTGACAAAGTCATACAAGAAGAATGCGACCATTGTAAATAACTGTAGCAGTACTTCACAAACGCTGCCAAGTCGCTTAATTGACAGGCCATCATGAGGTGGAGAAAAGGCTTCGTTGTTTCGCTTTTCGGTCGGCACACCATCAGACGTCCATACACACATTTTATATGTACCCGTGACACTTTTGATGTCTGATTAAGGGCCACCCGAAGCTTGTCACCTACGGTTGACTTGTTAATTGACTTTTACGATACCCTGTCACTTCCGTGTGTCACTTCCGCCACAGTAGGTGAACGTCACGAAACAGAGGTTTGCTATACGGCATGCTGGTACTACACCCTATTGAGACCGCGACACTCCGATCAAGACTTTGCGACCCCGCAGGTTGAAAAAGATTCTTCCAATATAAGTCGTAATGTAGACACAGTGGCGGACTAAGACTGTTGGAGGCCCGGGCGGCGGCGAAACATAATTAGGCCCCCATCCCGTCCACTACGAAACATATCATTATATAAATACACTAACACGAAAATTGTGGTACAGATTACTAATTTATTCGTACAAGAAGGCCAATGAAAGTTACATAATTCGAAAGATTATTTGTTGTAGATTTCACTAATATAAATATTATGTGTGCATTTAGCCATTAAAAGTGGTAAGAGGAAGTAGAAATTTTGCTATCTACAGCTTGGATCAAGTTCTACATTCTCCAACAATCAGCTCACTGATTGGCTATTCGCCTCGACTAAAGACGCTGTAATGCAGCGCATCTGCAGTATTAAAATAAGTGAATATCGAAACATGGAGTGCTCCCAACTCACTTTCTTGTGCCGTTCAAATGCTTTATTTTCGCAGTGATTAAGAGTGGTTAAAGGAAATGGGTGTTTTCATATGAATGCCGATATAAAGGATGATGCGCCGGGAGAGGCATCTAGCGGTGGTCGGGTGGAACTACGAAGTCGACATGTTGTCAGCTCCGGAATTCTGAATATCGCAGTATCAAATAAGATTATTTATTGGCGTTGTATAAATATACGAACACCGAAATTGTAGTTCCACTTCAAATATTAGGCTAATGAAAGTTATATAATTCGAAAATGGCATGAGAAGTATATACTTCCGATTTTATTTGTTGTTATTGTGTCAGACATTTTCCTTAACACGTAAAAGATACCGTTTAATACCTCCCAGTGCCGGTTAAATTTTACCAAATATCCCAGCGGCCTCCTATGATAATGTTGGCAACTGATGCTGAATAGTGAGAATCCTTTGAGTCTTCATTTTAGCCAATCGCTTGACAACGCTGATGTTTTCCCACGGAATCTTCGCTTTACGAGGCAATTAATTTTACTGATCACACGAGGGTACATACAAGAACCTGTGAACCATAAAGCAGGAACAGCATTATTTGTTTAGTTCATAGTCTGTGCGATACACTAATCGAGTCATTCTATGTGATTGGAACAAATGGGCAAAGATTTTCTACCGTGTTGTTGATGTTGCCTACATAATCATGCGAGGCCGCCGACATGGTACGTAAAATTTTACCCCCAGTGACCATTGTAAACACAATTGGTCGATTTTCGACCACAGGCAATACTAGTTGATTTGATTTTCTCAGCTAAGCCAAAATAGTCTTGGTCCAACCCGCCACTGCCCGCACTGAAACTAAGTTTATTGTGCGGTAACGCTCCCCGTATATCTAGTAAAGCCAATCAATGCCTTTGAACAGTGCAAGGAGTCCCTTTACCAGTTCTTTATTAGACACAATTTCTTCGGGTCTGGTTGTCCCAAATGTTCTGTGCCTTTTACTCTCCAATGCAATGCATTCGAAGATTAGATGTAATGCAGTTTCATCACCGTCATGACAGATCCTACATTTAGGGTCCTCTTCTGTTATTCCCATTGTACGTAGGTGTTTTTTTGAAATTGCCATGGCCTGTCAGCAATCCAACCATGAGTCTAATCTCTCTCCTGTTCAGACCCAGGATTGCAGAGCTTCTTTTAAAACATGGCTTTGGCATCATTGCCTTGCCATGTTTCTGTTGATGGACTTTGGTCCAACATTCTACGTGCTGTCTTCTGAGCCAGTTACGTAGCTCCAATTTGATCATTGCCTTGGTGATTGTCAGGACAGGTTCCGGTCCAATAAATGGAGTCTCTGCCCCCATCCTGGCTAATCTGCCGGCATGTTCGTTGCCACTGAACCCCGAGTGGCCAGGGACCCACAATAGGTTTACTCTATTGCTTTCCCCCAGCTCCACCAGAACCATGTGACACTCTGCAACAATTTTAGACCTTATTGCAGGAGCTGCCAATGATCTCAGGACTGCCTGGCTGTCTGAATAGATATAGATGCTACGGTCTTTGTAGCAGCTACGCAAATTCTCCTCCACACACGCCCTGATTTCGGCCTGGAATACTGAGGCCAGTTTCCGTAGAGAGATGACGCCCTCCAGTCTTGGCTGCACCCCGTAGCAATACTAGTTACTATAAAACAGTAACTTTTGAGATTTAGAGGCCCCACAGGACGAGAGGCACGGGCCAGTCTAAAAAGAATTACTTTCAAGATTCGGAGGCACCAGCAGAAAGAGACGCCAAAACAAAACAAAAAACCTTTGCCTTCGAGGCATTTGGAGGCTCCCCAAAACCGGAGGCCCGGAGCGGTCCGCCCCCTCCTTGGCGCCCTTAGTCCGCCACTGTGCAGACACGTGAATTTAGGACTTAGTTGGTAGCGCAGCCGAGGGGCGAAATGGCCGGTGCGGCTGAGTCACGGCCGGTGTCCAGACGAGCTGCGGAAATAGTCCTCGGCGGCCGCCCCTGGACCGCCTCCAGCGCCGGCGTCTGGACACGGGAGCGGCGGCTGACTCAGTGCAGCGGGGAGGGCGGCGGCCACTCGTGCGTAAGCGACGCCACCGCCGCCGGCTATTTTCACTGTATCGCACCAGCCGTGACGCAACGCCACACCCGGCCCATCCTCCGATGAGAGACTCGAACCACGAGCCGCCGGCCGGCCAGCCAGGAATAATGTAGTCCGGGTTGCCTGTGGCGCGCAACCGGACCTCCTGTCTGACAACCAGACCACGCGCGTATCGGATTTTAGAATTTATTTTTTTACACTTATGCTACGTCAAGTTCAGAACTTAAATAACAATCAGCCAATGCCATTCGACGGGACTCTAAAAAAATCTCGAGAAAATTCACTTTGAAGTTTTGCAAGTCCATATAAGTACCAATATTTAAAATAGTTGTAACATCTGTTGGTGTAGCTCAGGTGGTAACTTTCTGCCTTAATAACGATAGGGCGGTGATTTTAATCCCGCCTTGGCAGTTTTTTTCCGTTTTGTTCGAATACCTACACAATTTTCATATCCTATGGTGATTTTTATGATAAATGCGCGTATTTTTGTTTATTCGTAGTTTTCTATATTCTACAATGTTTACTTCAAGTAGTGCGTAAACAAATTTGCTATTTCAAATTCAGGTATACAAAACATGTTGGGATCTCTAGTTACACGTGTTGTGTCAGTTTTCGTGTATGTGTATGTAGACGAGCGAAACACCTAAAACGATGGGTGAGTAGGTTAGCGGTTTGGAAAGCCATTAGTACCTATGCAGATGACTTTCCAAAAACAGCGTTGTAGCTCTTCACAAAATGGACGATAAAAGACAATCGTCGTCAACTAATAGTGAAGCCACTACTGTAAAAAAATGTAACTTGTTATGTTTGTTGATTGAAACCATCATCTTTTTCAACGTTCTATACGATATAGAAAATTACGAAGAAACAAAAGTAAGTGAATTTTTTATAAAAAATAACCATTAGATACGAAATTTGTGTAAGTATTGGTATACAACGAAGAAAAATATAAATAAATTAAAAAGATAAAAATAAAACCAGCCACACGTGGATTCGAACCACCGACCCAATGGTTGATAGGATAGAACGCTACCACCTGTGCTGCACCGACATATGCCACATCACATTTAATTAGTTATACTTAGATGTACTTGCAAAATTTCAAAGTCGATTTTCTCGAGAATTTTTGAGAGTTGCGTCGAAGGCTTTGGTTAACTGTTGCTTGAGTTTGGAACTTCACGTACCATAAATGTAAAAAAATTCTAAAATCCTACACCCATGTTGTCTCCTTTTACGTTATTGTGTCGTGAAATGTAGTGCAAAGGTGGATGTCTTGTACACAACAAACTTTATTTTTCTCACACAACTACATACAAACAAGTCAAAGATATTCACATTACAAAAAGGATTATACACATAGTTTTCTTCAAAGAACATCAGTGCAAAGTCTTCTCATTCCGTGACATACGTGCTGTAGCACGCTCCGTGGGGAAAAAAAGAAGTGAAATAGACTCACATTTGCTATGCTGGAAATAAAAATCCGCACAATCTCTTAGAGTCATCCAAGTGAAACAGAACATACGGCGTCATGTAATCATTACATTTACAGATCAATACCTCAAGCGGTAACGATGTACCAGGTGCCGACCCATTCTGAAATACCCATATTAGAACGTGGTGTAGCCTTCGCGGACAGCAATGCAGGATTCGGTCATTCATTCCATCCCACAGATGGCGATTTCTGTCTTGTAATGCGTGATTCCACGCCTGTCCACTTCGTTATCCAAGAATTGTTGGTTGTCTAGTGCGTCAGTTGTCGACCCATCACATCCAACAACTGCTCGATTGGAGACAAGTCCACAGTTCGTGCTGGCCAGGAAAGTTGCTGCGAGTCTTGCAGAGCAGAAAGAGTCTCACGCGCAGTGCGTGGTCGAGCACTAACCTGTTGGAACAACACATCGCCTCCCTGTTGTGCAAGAATGGCAACAAAAAAAAAGGTCTTACAACATTCTGCGAGCGCCGGTCAAAGGTCTATTCACAACCACCAAAGGTGAGAGTCGTGGCTTATCGTACCCCAGATCGTAAGTCTTTGGACGAGGCCAGTGTGTCTTGATCGAAAGCACTCTACGACACAAAGCTCGCCAGGGCTAAGTCGTAGGCGCAAACTACCGTGACTGGTTTATATTAAAAGATAGATTAAGGAAAGGCAAACCTACACTTCTAGCTTTTGTAGATCTGGAGAAAGATTTTGACAATGCTGATTGAAATACACTTTTTCAAATTCTGAAATCAGCAGGAGTAAAATATAGGGAACGGTGAGTTATTCACAACTTGCACAAAAACCAGACAGCAGTTATCAGAGCTGAAGGGCATGAAAGGGATCCAGTGATTGGTAAACGAGTGTGACAGGGTTCCAGCCTCTTTTCCAATGTTATTCAGTTTGTACATTGAGCAAGCTATAAAGGAAAGCAAGGAGAAATTTGGAGAAGGAATTAAACTTCAGGGTGAAGAAATAAAAACTTTGTGTTTTGCCGATATATTATAATTCTCTCAGAGGCAGCAAAGAACCTGGTAGAGCAGTTGAAAAGAATCGATAGTGTGTTGAAACTTGCGTATGAGATGAACATTAACAAGAGCAAAACAAGGATAATGGAATTCAGTCGAAGAAATTCAGGCGATAGTGAAGAAATTCGATTTCGTGACGAAACAATAAAAGCGGTTTTAAAAAAAATAGAAATTTGTTAACATCGAATACTACTTTAACCGTAAGGACGTCCTTTCTGAAGGCATCTGTGTGGAGTGTTGCCTGGTATGAGAGTGAAATATGAACGATAAACAGTGCGCACAGGAAGAGGATGGAAGCTTTTGAAATGTGGTGCTACAGAAGAATGCTGAAGACTAGGTGGGTGGATCCGTATTTAATGAGGAGGTAATGAACATAATTGGAGAAGAAAGGAATTATTTTTTGCATACATTGACTAAAAGAAGGGATAGATTGATAGGACTCATTATTAGACATCAAGGAATTGTGAATTTAGCATTAGAGGGAAGTGTATGGGGTAAAGTCGCAGGGAAAGACCAAGAGATGAATACAGTAAGCAGATTGAAATGGATGTAGGGTTCCGCTCTTATGAGGAGATGAAGAGGCTTGCTCAGGATGGAGTATGGTGGAGAGCTGCATCAAACCAGACTCCCGACTGAAGACCACAACAACACGTACGGTACAAGCAGCTAACAGCGGAGAGGAGTAGGCGGCGTTCGTAAATGCTAAAATGCTGACAGCCATGACGAAATAAGATAACGGCGTCTTCAAGAATATTACAAGCATCTTTCTGGTGCAGAGGCTACGACGTAGTAATGAAGCGGTGGGTGGAAGGTAGTGAGTAAGTTTAATCTCCCTAACGCCAATTAGTAACACACAGTAAAAAGCATTAAGATATCTACATAGATATATCAATGCTAATGTCACTTTCTTCATACAGAATAATTCAAATGATATTTCAGTACACATCCACCATTCAACTTAACTTTTTTATTGGTCGCTATGGAAATGAAATAAGAAGAAAATCGTAAGTGTGAAATGCAGGTCTTCTCGACAAAAGCATTCTCACTGATTAATATTTAATTGTTATGACGACAAGGAAAAGAGCCTGCCAGTTAGGAAACATGAAGAGGGTAAAAACGGCCGCGGGAAAGCACCCGGCCACAGCGTGTGATAACCAGGCGCAGGAAAGGTCGTGGAATCCGTCCTTTCCGCCGTCCTCTGGCGGTCTAACCGCCGCGCCCCGTACCAAGTGGTCAGCGCTTCGGAGAACTGGACGCGGCTGGTGTACCGACAACAATAGCACGTCACCCAGTAACTGGAAGAGTGTTTACAGAAGAGCAGGCGCTAGCCGAACTGGCCTGCAGCAACGCCGTAACGTTTTGTAATGGCCGTTCATGCTCCTCTTCCTCTTCATGGTTCTTCCTTGTTCTTCAATGTTATCTTCATCATCATATTCTTATTTATTACACAAACAGCAGCCAAGATCGCAAGCTATTTTTTTTTATTGAGATCACCAACTTCAGCAGCTCATACTACAAACGTCGGATCAGTCTTCACATTAAAAACTAAATTGAACTCAGTTATGAAAGCAAAATGCATCCTCACCAACATCATAGGCAACTCAGAATATAACGGAAAAGTCTACAACATCCTGCCACTACTCTGATGCGGAATGGTCATGTCAGTATATGTTCTGACAAGACCTAACCCCCAAAAAAGTAGTGCCAGGATGTTGTACGTATTTAATTTCATTGCAGCTTGCCGATGATATGGAGCTGTCGATGTTGTTGGTCTTTCTTGTTTTTGTTTTCTTTCCTTTACGTTCAGTTGGTTTTCAGTACGTAGCGATTAGTATGTGAAGACATATGCGATGATGGCAGTATGAGCTGTTAAAAAAATCATCTTAATTACATCTACATCTACATACATACTCCGCAATTCACCGTAAGGTGCGTGGCGGAGGGTACACTGTACCACTACTAGGCATTTCCTTTCCTATTCCACTCCGAAATTGAACGAGGAAAAAAAGAATGCCTATATGCCTCCGTACGAGCCCTAATTTCTCTTACTTTACCTTTGTGATCACTACGCGAAATGTAAGTAGGCGGCAGCAAGATCGTGCTACACTCAGCTTCAAATTCCGGCCCTCTAAATTTCCTCAACAGAATTTCACGAAAAGAACGTCGTATTTCCTCCAACGATCCCCAATTGGGTTGCCGGAGCATTTCTGTGACACTCGTGCATTGGCCGAACCTACCAGTAAGAAACCTAGCTGCTCGTCTCTGAACTGCTTCTATGTCTTCCTTTAAACTGATCTGCTGCGGATCCCAAACACTTGAGCAATACTCAAGACGTGGTCGTATAAGCGTTTTATACGCGGTCTCCTTTACAGGTGAAGTACATGTTCCCAAAATTCTCCCAATAAACCGAAGTCGGCTGTCCGCCTTACTCACAACTGTCCTTACATGTTGGTTCCATTTCATATCGCTCTGCAATGTTGCGCCTACATATTTGAACGACGCGACAACATCAAGAAGCTCACTACTAATGCTGTATTCGAACATTATGGGATTGTTCTTCCTACTCATGCGCATCACCTTACACTTTTCTACATTGAGAGCTAGCTGCCATTCTTCGCACCAACTAGAAATTTGCATGCTATTACAGTCAGTTAAAGACGATACCCTCCCATACACCACAGCATCATCAGCTAACAGCCGCAAATTACACGTTACTCTGTCCATCAGATCATTTATATAGATAGAAAGTAATAGCGATCCTAACACACCCCCCTGGGGCACGCCTGATGATACACTCGTCTCTGATGAACACTCGCCGTCGAGAATAACGTACTGCGTTCTATTACTTATGAAGTCTTCCAGCCAGTCACAAATCTGTGAACCTATTCCATAAGTTCGTATCTTCGTTAGCAGTCTGCAGTGGGGCAATGTGGTAAAACTAGTGTCTCGGCTGTTGTTCGTGCAAGAAGGTTACAGATCACATCGCGCCCATATAATAATGACATACGTCTATATTCTTACTATCTTCTTCAATCTACGTCGATTCTGGGTATTCTTCACCAGATGATTAACTGATTCATCATGAGATAGAAAACTGAAATGCTGCGCGGGAAGTTGCCGTGCGCTCTGGGGCACCTTGCTGCGGAGTGAGCGTCCACCCCCCGTCGAAGGTTCGAGTCCTCTTTTGGGCATTGTCGTTAGCATACGTTGTTTGGAAGTCTAGGGAGTGGCAACCTCTGCAATTTGGTCTAACAGCTTTACAAACATATGAACATTTGAAAACAGAAAAAAACTGCTGATTACTCCAAATAAGGCAATTAGAGATCAACGAAAACATAAATTTTACATCGAGATAGTGATATCGAATACAGGGGGTGCACAAAACATTATGAACAAACGCGAACAACTACCATAGACGTAATAGTATTTTATTAGTAAGGAGTTGGCCCACAATTGTCTCTGAGAACAGCTGCAACTCTTCTTGGAACAGATTTGTAAAGGGTCTTTATAGTTTTCATTTGAGTGTTATCCATTCGTGTACCAAAACATCCACCAATTACTTCAACAATCGATGAGATGTAAATCTGGTCCCCATTCTTTGCTCTGAAACTCTCCACATGATTTAATTATGTTCATAGATGGCAATTTAGTTGTGCAGTGGAGATATCTGATTATTTTCTGATGCTATACAAAGCACTCCTCAACCTTTTTGTCTGTGTGTGAGGAGGCATTATCATTTTCGAATATGGCAGTGATTATTAGCAATGTGTTAGCCATAATAACCAGTTTGTTGTGGATACTGGCGAGATATCAGCGGGGGTAATGTTGGAAACATTCGAATACCGCGATACACATGCCCGAATGATGACGGAACCCTCTCCCATGCTTGACTGTAGGAGATCAGACATGCGATATCGAAAGTGCTTAGGAAGCAAACGTAAACGATGATTCATCAGACCATACCACATACTTCCGGTAATCAAGTGTGTACGTTTTATTATTTTGGCACGACTTCCTTTCCACATTTGTGTTGTCTTCCGTTGTTAAAGGTTTATCAATTCAATGTTCACCTCCATCCCTAATGTTTATATGAAAACAGTATTACTTAAGTGAGTGAGAGATGTTCAAATCAAATGTTCAAATGTTTGTAGAGCTTATGGAACTTAACTACGGGGTCATCAGTCCCTAAACTTACAAACTACTTATGAAGTAGCTAATACTAAGGATGGCACAAATATCCATGCCCGAGGGGGATTCGAATCCCCGACCGTAGTGGCAGTGCAGACTGGCGCGCCGTAGAACGCTCGGCCGGCGTGAGGGATTTTGCTCTCGCCTTTGACTCGGTAGTTTCGTGTTGTCGAAATGAGATGGCTTAAAGTAGAGCTAAAATATTATCACATGTTCAGACTCGGACGTCCAGACAATGGTGGACTTAAAGATTGCTATCACAGCAATACAAACGCGAATATGTCCTGGCAAGAGACACAGATGTTAAAGAACAGTGCTTGCTTCTGGACTTATCTGTCACCTTCAGATACATTTACATAAAAAAAATCTTGACATATTTGCGCTTTAACACTTATACCTCAGAGCCGTGAGTTCTCGACAGGTATCTGGGGAGGGCGGTACATCTGTAGCAACAAGTGTCGCTCTGGAAAGGGATCCATCGATCCATAACTTCTATGTAGTATCTCATTACACGACTTAAGAAATTACTATGACATTATGCTATATTATATGGCATGACATGATGTGCTGTGATAGTAACAGTTTTCATTTTGGTGTAACGATACAATATTAAGATAATAATAATAATATCGTGTGGCTCATTGGCCTGGTGCAAGTCTTTCGATTGGACACCACTTCGGCGACTTGCTTCTCCCTAGCCTACCCCAGTTATCCAATCGGGGAATGGGGATTTAGAGCTTAACATGGAATCCGAACCACGTGTCGTGTTATTGGCGACTCTTCACATCGTTGAGAGGTGAAGGATGGGTTAAAGTGCAGACTGAAAAAAAAATCCGTGGTCCGAGCGGTTATCGAACCCGTGACCCGCGATCCTTCGGTTTCAAAAAAAAAAAAATGTTCAAATGTTTGTTAAGCTTATGGGACTTAACTACGGGGTCATCAGACCCTAAACTTACAAACCACTTATCAACTACCTTATACTAAGGACGGCACAAATATCCATGCCCGAGGGGGGATTCGAACCCCCGACCGTAGTTGCCGTGCAGACCGTGACTGGAGCGCCTCGGTCTCCTCGACCACCGCGGCCGGCCTTCGGTTTCCCGACCAATGTTAAGATGATGAAGACGAACTGTAGACCGATGTTGGAATATTTATTACAGAAAGAGAAGAATATTTACTCAAATAATCACATCTACTTTCACAAATAGAACAGCGTGTTGACTAGCAACCGACTGATTTATATTCTTTACGGCATCCTGTTACGGTTTTATTTTCGATGAGAGATTACCACACACTTTTGAGACGCTTAGAAATTTTATCATCTGGTCGCTGAAGAATGTGGAACTCGCGGGTAATAATACGCTTGGGAGTTGTGCAAATGCGACTGCCGGGAGTCGGGAAGAGTGCGGGGGATATTCGTGTTGCTTTGGCTGGCGCCGAAGTGCTGACACGGCAGTCCTGTCTTCCCCCTGGCGTAAGCCGGCCCCGCCGTGACGCACGAGGCTGGCGTAACGTTTGCCAACTGGCGACCGGCACTCAACATTTAACCGCACAATTTACCCGCTCCTATGTTGGCAGCCCTTGGCAGTTCTGTAAAGGCGAGACTTCAGAATACCGTGACATAACAACGATTCGTTTCAATAATACTGAAGCAACCCAGTCCAAGTAATTAGTTTCTTTTTTTCCCCCTTCTCTTGCGCAGTTGGAGTTGTACAGTTTATGTATGTTGCATTCTTTGGCAACTGTTTGCAACGCGTTTCGCTTTATTTCAAATGCATCTTCAGTGTCAACCATTTGTAATCTTCTGGACCCGCTGCGTCGTATACATCATTTAGAGATATTGTAAAGTATTAATTTCGAAGATGCTGCTTTTTAATAAATTATTTAATTCGACAGGCCTTTTTCGGCATGAATGCCATCGTCAGGTGTACTGTAAAGTTCATAGGTGGGTATACTATTTAATTTAACAGGATGATTGTAACTGCCGGCCGCGGTGGCCGAGGGGACTGAGGCGCTCCAGTCACGGTCTGCACGGCCACTAGGGTCGGGGGTTCGAATCCCCCCCTCGGGTATGGATATTTGTGCCGTCCTTACTATTAGTTAGTTCATAAGTAGTTTGTAAGTTTAGGGCTGATGACCCCGTAGTTAAGTCTCATAATCTATACAAACAGTTGAAAATTTGTTTTTATGATTGTAACTCAGAAATATGTACTTTATATAAGACATACATTGGCAACTCTTATTATCTTTGTAAGAGCGCTGTTTATCTCATTTGTTTGGTTCTTATTTAACAGATGTACTAGAACTGTTGTTGTGGATCTTTAAGTAGCTATATACATAATTATTATGTTATTGATATGTGACAGCTATTTTGACAGATATGGCAGCGATATTACAAGGTTCCAATGATATAATTTCTTTCCTATTATCTAGAGCATATCCGGTCTCATTCGTATGTCGAGAGTATGTTTCTGTGCTTGTATGTAATTTATTGGCCATATATTAGTTTGTGGAATTAATTATGGTGTAATGTAGTGGTATTTGAGGATCGTAATAATTTATGTCGCCGCGGCGAAGTGGCCGAGGACATTGAAGCGCTATGCTACGATGCGTGAGGCCTTTGCCATGCTATTGATTTATTTTATTATGAATAAAATGCACTACCGAGATTACTCACGTTTTTTGTGTTGTCCTCTTCATGTTTCTTTTTACAATCACATTGCCACTCGCTCTCACTATTTTTAATTATATATTTTTATAATAGTTGTCATAAACTCGCCATTTCTGTAGCCTGACTGGTTGCGTTTGTGTTTTGATTTGTTTTTGCTTATCGTCTGTATGTGTGTTCATTACTTGTATGTTCTTTGGTTCCATTTAGAGATGTGTTTTTCTTTTGTTTCTGTAAAAAAAAAAAAAAAAAAAAAAAAAAAAAAAAAAAAAAAAAAAAAGGCGTCTGGTAGCAATCTGTGTGTGATGTTCTGTATATATATGATTTTTAGCTCAACTAGCGTGTGTGTGTGCAGCGTGATCGTTGTTTCCTTATGTGATGGGTTTGAGGGTGGGGGAGGTTTGTCTTTGCCTACAATGTTTTATTAGTTTAAATAGTGTTTGGTTGCTGATATGTACTGGGTCATTTAATGTGTGTTTCTTTTCTATTAATGCTTTTTGAATTTGGAAATTCTCTTGGAGGTTTAGGAGATGTTTCTTATGGCTAAATCTGCTTTTGAGTGAGATATCTCTTTATAACCAGTTACAATTGTTTCGACCCAAAGTTTACAACATAATACCTCGATAAAAGTTGCAAGTGAAGAATAAAAAGTTGCGTGTGAAGAATAAAAAGTATATAGTAACTAAGGTAAATGAAATAAATATGTCATGAGTCCAAGAGAAATGAAACGTAGAATAGCCGTACAGTGTAATTGGGGCTTACAAGGAAGTTTTTCAGTATTAAAAGTCATTCGTCTTTTTTATGCCATTTTATGATGCCATACAGTACCGTTTGGGCGTGTGAAGAAAACGAGAATAGAAAGCAGCGTATTACGGGACCGGAAACCACTGCAGTGAGTCGGAAGGAAAGTGCCAACGTTAGGCGCGCAGGCGTCCTCCTGAGAGAACGTTTGTCTGGCAAAGGTCGACCCACCGTGACGTTTCCTACACTTGTGGACTGGGCTGACGTAGCACTTGACACCCCGTGCTGCATCACCGACTCGCAGTCTGTCCGTCAGAGAGGTGCGTCTCGAACTCTCGAGGAAATATCATGTTTACTCAAGCCTGTTAGCAGTTTCTTATTTGCTTTGGGTACCTACTACTCACTTCGCCGTTAGTTGCTTGTGTGATATGCACTTGACTTTCGTTTATTTATTTTTTTAATTTTTTTTAAGAAGTACATAAAGATCGCCCATAAATGATGCCACATGGCAAGAGATGTAACGTAACATATCCTGAACGCCACTTTGACTGCTCATAGGTGTAGAGACGAGATCGTTCGCCGGAGTTAAGCCCCCCTGAGCTTGTCTGGAATGCGCTTGGCAGACGCACTGTAGTCAGACCAGCACGTCTCAGAACGGTTCCAGAGAGGGATATTGCTCTCATGGCTGAATGGCCAAATATCTCTTACGAGCCGATTGATAACCTCATTATGTATACTGTGTATTAGAGCCCGACCGAAACACGATTTGCAGCCGAAACAATAACCGAATATTCGGCTCCTCTTCTAGTTTCGGCCGAACCGAAACCGAAACTTACTTAATTAAGTTTGAATTTCGTTAAATTTACGTTATACAGCAAATCACTAGTTTTCCCACATTTTGCAAGATCCCCTCCCCTTACTAAACCTTCTTGAGTGTGTGTAAGCCTAGCCAGGAGTCCGTAGAGGATGACATAGGAGGCATAAAGATTTACTGGCCTAAACTTCCCACCCGGCAGTTGCGAATATTAAGTTAATTATTCCTTAAGGTGTACTTGTGACCCAGTGCATACGAATACCTCGCACCTGTTATTAGTGGAGCTGTGTCTTGTCCCCCTCACAGTTCTCGTAGCGCTTTGCATTTCAAAACAAAAGTGCAGTGCAGTATAGCTGAAAATTACTATGTTGTTGTTGCGAGTAGGTATGCTCCTCAAAATAAAGGTCGGGATCCCTATTAGGGTAGGCTTATTTCTGACGACGCTGTAACACAGAAATAACATTTGCACTTCACCCTAATATTGACATGTAAGCAAAATTGTGGAGCAGGTCACTGCATGACAGACACATATTAGCTGCTGTCACTGACAGACCTGAATCGCGCACAGCCAAGACCTTGTACATACGTTGTAAAATTTCGTTTGGTGTTCGTATCTCTTTGTTAAAATTATTTTTTTTCATTTATTAAAGTAATTATATTTCACCGAAGTAATTTTTTTATATAGTGCTGCTGACTAACATGCATCGTTCCTGTCAATTAGTGCTTCAAGGAGTATTTCTAAAAATAACGCCACAATTCCGGACTGACAGTATGATTCTTGTCAGTGTAAATTTTCGCAAATTCAACAGGCAAAACTGACTAGCATATGATCAATGTTTCCTAAACCCATATTTGTTATTAAAAAAATCCCTCGCTTTCAGGGAAACACATTAATAAAACTATCCATTAAGTCGGCCACAATAGTTGAGCGGTCTGCGGCGCGCCAGTCACGTTCTACACGGCCGCTACGGTCGAGGGCTCGAATCCTCCCTCGGGCATGGGTGTTTGTGTTGTCCTTAGCGAAAGTTAGTTTAAGTTAGTCAAGTAATTAGTGTGTAAGTCTAGCGACTGATAACCACGCAGTTTGGTCGCATAAGAGCTCACACACTTTTGATTTCGTTCCATTAAGTACAATACTGAATAAGTTAAATTGTTACTAACACAGTGTAAGATTACCACTGTAAGAAACGATTGCGTTATGTTGTGATTAACAATGAAATAAAAATTTTACGAGCACTATATCCGTCCCAAACGCGACCCGACTTCATCCATAAGTTAACAAAAGCTAGTTTCGGCCAAGCCGAAGATTCGGCTGATTTCTGGCGGAAACCGAAAGTAAAGCACTCCTGTAAAATGTTAAAAAAAAAAAAAAAAGATCACCATGAATTCGTCCAGCCAGCAGAGGGAAATTTTATTAATATCTTGAGAAACTATACAATACACGATCACTCAGAGAGAGCCATACGTACAAAAGTACAGTCACCATAACGTACGTAAAGTCGACGCTAGTACCGCTTGCACCAATGCAAGCTGCAATTCTCCCATGTAGAGGTATCCATAGCAGTCTTGCGGAATGGCCTGCCGTGAACTTTTCATGTGGTGCCTCAGTTGGGCAAGATTTCGTACCGGTCGTTCATACCACGCAAGATGACGCTTCATCCGGCCTAAATATGCTCAATGAGGGAAAGATCTAGAAATCGTGCAGGTCAGATCACGTTGGATGGATCGTGATACATGTGGAACATGTCCGTATTTAGGCAGGTGCAACATGTGCAGCTGCACAGGGCGGCAAAATTCTGCCATCGAAAAAAATATTTTAATATTATTTTAATTTTAATTGAATCATAATTACTCAGTTTCGATTACAGCTATAAATTTCAAAATTCAAATTGTTGTACAGATAGCAATGGCGTATCCAGAGAGGGTGTTTTTTTATCAGTTGAAATACCAGCTGCCAGGGAGGAGGGGGCATAAAATAAATAAATTACTGCACAGGGGCGTAGCATACCGTAAATACGGCCCTGCATGTGAACGTACATTGTTCTGTTGAAAAGCTATCATCTTTTTGGTTCCTAAACGGTAGCACGATGGGTTGAGTGATGATTTCAGTGCACCTTGCGCTGTTCAATATTTCCTGAACGATCACCAGAGAAGAACTGCCGGTGTAGGATATAGCTCCCCACACCATGGCGCCGGGTGTCGGCCCCATGTTCCTCTGTGTATACCCTCTTGATTTTCGCGCTCCCCTGCAAGGCGCCACACACGCATACGGCCATAATTGGCACCGAGGTAGAGTGACTCCCATCAATCAAGATGAGTCGTTTCCTTTCGTTCTTCGATTTGTGCCTGTCGTGACACCCCTGGAGGCGGACTGAACGCTGTTGGGGCGTGAGAGGAAGACGCCCTAACAGCACACATGTCCATGCAGCACGATGTGGGCAGCCATATCCTTCCCTGGCTTTTATCCTCTGGTGATCGTCCAGGAACATTGAACGGTGCATGGTACACTGAAACCATCATTCAACCGTCTTGCTACTCTTCATGCACCAACAGGGCGATATGCTTTTCCAATCGGACAATGCAGGTCCACTTTTGTCCCGTACCACTCAACGTGCTCTTCGAGGTGTCCGTCAACAACCCTGTCCAGTGTCAGATGAACGGTTCGTTTGCAATTACAATTATGTTACAAACGCCTTTTTTTGGTTTTACTACCGCATTTTTTGTCCGAAAATTTGAAAAAGGCAGGTTCTGGTGACCTACAATCTGTATGTCTGTAAAATTTGGTGCTGATCGGTTGAACGGTTCGTCTTAAAAACAGAGAACACGTTACGGACAGACAGACAGACATACATCCCAAAATCGCCGTTATTTTTGCAAATATCTTTGAAACGCTACGAGATATGAAAAAAACATAAGAGAGCAAAGTTGTACAACATTTTCCCCTCTACAAATTCGGTTATTCCATTTTCGTGTCAGATGAATAGTTAAGCCGTTATTTTCATTTAAATTTCGAGCTGTCAAAAGACGATCGCAAAGGCCCACTTTTAGTGTTACTACCGTAACCTAAAGTGGGCCAATTGCAGCTTGCATTGCTGTAAAAGGAGGGTATACACGGTACTAGCGTCGACACTGTGCACGTTCTGGTGACTGTACTCGCGTGCGAATGGCTCTGCGTGATCGTGTGTCTTATACATCGTAAAGTATGTTTCAATAAAATTTCATCTGCTGGCTCAACGAATTAATGGTGTTCTTTTTTCATTTTCCAGGAGTATATTTCGGCCGAAAATGACAGAAACCGACACCGAATGTTCGGTCAGTCCTGATTGTGTAGGATACCCCACCTGATCCCCTAATTATTTTGAGCGGTATAGTTACTCTTTCGAAAAGACCTTGTTGCTGATGAGATGTTAGGTCATAGCAAGTGCGAGCGTTTCCTAGATGGCAACGCATTAAGTAACCTCGGCCGCTGGCGAGGGAAGCTGGCTGCGATAGGCCAGAGAAAGGCGACCCCGCTTGCTATCGGGACGAGCCCCCGCCCCTTGACCCGCTGTCGCCAGGCGACGACGACGGGCCCCCCGCGAACTGAGTCAACCGTCGTTATAGCAACACGCCACCCTGACCAGCTGACGTATTCGCAGGGTCACTACTCCCAGTAGCACAGTGTCAGCCGATATCGAATCCCGCTGAACAACAGATAACCCGCCGGCGTGTCGTAACTTCACAGCCGGCGTGAAATAGCGAAACGGCCCTGCCTGTTTTCGTCAGCCGTCTTTCCTGGTGGAAAATAACCGAGACCTCGTCGGCTATAAAAGTGTCCCCCGTACACAGCCCCGGTCACTATTACTGTGCTCCGCTATCTGCCCTCTTGCCACCAGATTACGCTTTCCAAATAGGTCATCCGACATTACTTCATTTGCTTCGGTGGTGACCTTAAATACCATTCGCCAACCTCAGATGACTTTTGTCCAGAAATATGACATTCTCTAGGAAGTTCGTCGATATGATCTAGGGTGTTTCTCGAAGGACGCGATTCCTCGATATCTCGGCTGCCTGTCTTCAGATCTGACCTTGTCACTGATCATTCATACTGAAGAAGACGAAGTTCTCCAAACCCACTGATAGTAAAATCTTCAGACTCGCTACGGGTGCGTCACATTACTCTTGGCTGGATGAAGTGGCGTTCAGGAGGGCGGTGTTCCAAATTAGTCTCCGGCCTCCACATTTAGGTTTTCCGTGATTTTCCTAAATCACTTCAGGCCAATGCCGGGATGATACCTTTCAAATGGCACGACCGATTTCCTTCCCCATCCATAATAAAATATATCCGAGAGCGAGTTCAGTCTCTGATAAACACGATGAGGAAGGGACGTTAAACCCTAAACTTCCTTTCTTTTTTTTTCTTTTTTTATTTTCTTATATATATATATATATATATATATATATATATATATATATATATATATATATTGGAATACTCGAGGTTCCTGTTGTAATCTTCAGGATTCTTCACCTATCATTCGTTGGCTGAATGTTCAACTATGCGGTGACACTGGAATTCCAAAGAATATCTCTTCAGTGCAGTCGAAACTCGTGAAGTATTCTTTTACTCTGGTGAGGATCATGACGTGTCATTACAACACAGAATACCGCCAACGATAGTGGACTCAAAATTCGGCAGACTTACGTAATTCCTCTATCTCTCTTTCACTCTGCATTAAGGGTCCATTTACCCTGAGTGAGAGAATAAAGCTGCAAGGATGGAAAATGTATCTACTTAAATATTCTGCAAGTTACACAGAAGTGCACAGCAAAGAATTAATCGAATCGCTTTTATGATATTTCTATAAATTGTAGTTCCATTCCCTAATAGCTCGCGGGAAAAAAGGACACATAAATCTTTCCGTTTTCTATCTGATTACTGTTATTTCATTATGATGATCATGTCTCCCTTTGTAGGTCGGTGCTAACAAAATATGTTTGCATTGGGAAGAGAAAGTTGGTGAAAGAAATTTTGCAAATAGATCTCATCGCAACGAATAACGCCTTTCTTTTAATGATTTCCACCCAACCCGTGCATCATTTCCGTGACACTCTCTCCACTACATCGCGATAATACAAAACGAGCTGCCCTTCTCTGAACTTTCTCTAAATCATCAGTCATTCCCTTCTCTGAACTTTCTCTAAATCGTCAGTCAGTCCCACCTAAATATTGGTGCTTATCGACGTCAATGACATGGCCCTGTAATTTAGCGGATTGCTGCTATTCATTTTCTTGCATATTGGTATGACCCGTGCAGTTTTCTTTGAGAAAAAGTCGAAGCTGCATCGAGACTGTCATCCTCCGCTCAGCAGTAGTTCTCTCCGTGTCGTAACAAAAGCCTGAGAGGTCAAGTAGGTCCAGAGAATGAGTGTTCACTGATAACCTATCCATTTCTTTGGTCGCCGTCCTTGTTAAGACAGCATACAGGCCGAGTTGCAACAGTTATCGACTTCTTTTCTCTTTCTGGTTGCCATGTAGCTCCCTGTCAACGCCAAACCGACTGCAGGAGCAGTACTTACGCAATTATTTTTCGGTGTCTGAGCTACAGTGTAGGGCTGTAAAATAAGAACGGACAGCGCTTCGTGCCCGCACATCGTGTCACGTGACGACCGCTCACGTTGCTCCACTCTTTGCTGGTCTCGTACATTAAGCTTAACGCCTCTGCCGGAGTTTGGCGCGTGGTTATACTGCTTCGTTTGTCGCCATGTCAATCAGTAATCTCGCCGAATGTGAATTGAGCTCACTTATTCGGTTCTTAAATGCAACGCGCTGCTGAAATTCACCGAAAGCTTGTTGAAGATAACGGTGCAGGTTATGGTACCTCACCTGAACTCATACATTAAAAACGAACTTTTCAGAGACTGTTAACCCTCTCCAGACCAATGATGCCATATGGCATCGTCATCTTTTCCTGTTACTCTCGGCCCATCCATCTGACCAAAGATTATAAAGAATATTGCAGGACTTTCCAAAATTCATTGCGGGCAGCTTGTCTACATCTACATCTACATAGATACTCTGCAAATCACATTTAAGTGCCTGGCAGAGGGTTCATTAACCACTTTCATAACTTTTCTCTACCGTTCCATTCGCTAATAGCGCGCGGAAAGAAAGAACACCTAAATCGTTCCGTTTTCGATCTGATTTCTCTTATTTTATTGGGATGGTCATGTCTCCCTAAGTAGGTGGGTGCTAGCAAAATATTTTCACATTCAGAAGTAAAAGTCAGTGATTGAAACTTCGCAAACAGATCACGCCGCAATGAATAACGTCTTTCCTTTAATGATTTCCACCACAATTCGTGCAACATTTCCGTGACGCTTCCCCCCCCCCCCCCCCGTAACGTGACAAAACAAAACGAGCTGTCCTTCTCTGAACCTTCTCAATGCCTTCCGTCAGTCCCACCTGGTGAGAGTCCCACAAGGGGCAACAGTACTCCAGGAGAGGACGCACAATTGTGATGTAGGCAGTCTCTTTGGTGGAGCTGGTGCATCTTCGAAGTGTTCTGCCAATGAAACGTAACCTTTGGTTCAATATTTTCTATGTGTTCTTTACCGTTACTTCGAGGAAACAGGGGAGCATTAGGCTACAATGCATCGACAAAATATGTTTTGCTGCTTAATGACTAAGATAGAGTACAAACAGCAAGATTTTCAACATATTATAGCGAGGTAAAGGAAACAGAATAATTTCGAAATTCCATTGATAAATTATTGTAAAATGTCTAAATTTGTCATACACAGTTTGAAAAACGTGTCAGGTATGGTAAAGGAAACATATCCTGCCCAATGATCTCATATGAAATCATCCCAAATTTCCCTCTAAAGCTGTAAAAACCAAAAAAACTCAAAATTTAAAAAAAAAAAAACGTTATTACAATCAATTAGAATAGACATGTGCAAACAAATACATCTCTTCACAAATTAATAGTGGCATGCAGATCGCCGAATCGGCGTCCATTTGAATGACTTGCACCAGGCCACTAAGGCACACGAAATTGTTATTATAATGATTAATGACACATGGAAATGTACATAAATGTTGTAGGCTGAAGGGCAGATGTTCATTATGAAGAAGGATCCAGACGGCCTACTGTCACGAATGAAGTCTTGAATCACTGGCTCATGCACCGTACAGCTCTGACTTATCGTAATCATCTGTTACCATAAGTGAAGATCGTTTGAAGAATAATGACAGGTTGAAAGAAACTGTTACTAACAAGTTTAACTGGCAGACGGCAGAGTTCTTTGACGCTGGGATCCAAAAGTTGGTGCCACGACTTGAGAAATATTTAAACTTTCATGGTGATTATGTTGAAAAGTGAAAAAAATGTGCATATTGTGGTTTCTCTTATTCCATTACAAATTAGTTCTTACTTTAAATATGAACTTCGTATTATGGTCATAAAAAAAATCAAACCCGATTTTGGCGTTGAAGCGACGAAACTCCATTGCACGGAGTTTTTATGCAGAGTTAAGAGTGATATGCGAAAATTTATTTAAATAAATAAATAAATAAATAAAAAGATGTCATGAATGAGTGACACTATGGAAAAGATTGAGTAAGAAAGTGCGTGGATGAGGTCCTGCGAAGAGGATGGGGGAAGGCGTAAGACGCTACAAATTTTCTAATGGGGCGTTTAATGATGCAGAGCTTTTGTCGAACCGTCATCATTTAGTCGATAATTAGTGAATTATATCATTATTTCGTTAAAATTATGTTCCATAGTGGAATCTGCATAAGTAAAGGAGCCCAGATCGCTAGTTTCAAACTGCTTCACTTAGACCGGTTTGGACAATTCTAAATTTCCGTCTTCAACTCTCTTAACATTTAAATATTATATTGTAATATTTCGTCACATTTACATTCTGTTCTTGGATATGGGCATGTTGAAAATAAAACAGTTTTGCGTCTATTATAAATGAATGTTTTATTTTCGACACACCAATACTCAAGAACAGAACGTAAATGTGAAAAAATATTACCATATAATATTTAAATAAATAAAGCAGTTTGAAACTAGCGATCTGGGCTCCTCTGCTTATGCAGATTCTATTACAACATATTAGATCACACCCCCGGCTTGAATGATGTCGCGCATATACAAAATTGTACTCATCTTTTACGAAATACGGGTGGTGTAACAAAAAAATAGTGACACTAATTTCATCTTCACATATTTATTAACAAAGATAACTGTAACAGACAGCTACAAACTAATAAAGATTGACCACTTCAGACCCATTGGCGCGTAGTGCATATTATAAATAATTTTGCTAACAATGTTTGTTTAGTTACAAAAAATGTTCAAAAGGTTGTAAATCTATCGGACTTAACTTCTGGGTTATAAGTCCATAGCTTACAAACTACTTACACTAAGGTAAACTAACCTAAGGACAACACTAACACCCATGCCCTAGGGGGGACTCGAACCCCCGACGGCGAAAGGCCGCGCGCACCGCAACACGGCGCCCCAGTACGCGCGGCTAAACCGCCGCGGCGTTTAATTACACATTGTTGATTACAGAAAGACAATTATAACTTTCAAATCAATACAAACGTAAATGATATGATGCATTCATTGATTACAAAAAATTTATATGCATATCTGAAAGTGTTTGGCGTTAAATCGGTTGAATACATCCAAAATTATAAGATGTAGGTTTGATGCATTATTATGTCTCAAAATCTTAAATAACTAGTTAATTAATATTTCGATTTCTGAACATCGTTAATGTTTCCATAACACTGCGTATTTGTCCTGAATCAAGTAATCCGTAATATTTGATGAACTTTAATGCAGTTAATAATCGGAATAACAATGCTTTAATATGAACGAGTATGGAATGTTTCTCATTGAAAATAATATAAATGTAGAGATCTCCTGAATAGAATCAATAATTATGTTTTCTCTTAAATTCGTGGATGCGAAGAACAAACAAAATTACGACTTGAAAATTATGAATGGGGAAGTACGTGAAGTATTGCAGATCACGCTATGAATATTGTATCGAAAGAAAGGTAGATAGTAAAAGAATCAGGATATTAGGTACAACAGTAAAAATGGGTACCGAATAGAAGATTAGACACTGGTATCGAGTTGTAAAATAAAGGCTTACTCTAGCCGTTACATTACAGGAGGCTGCTCAGAAATAGTGTTTCCCGATGCCCGGTACGACATCATGGCACCTTTTGGATTTGCTTCGCACCGGTCCAGCACAGACGATGAGTGGGGAGGCGGGGGTGTTAAGGAGACAAGGGACACGTGGGAACGCTACGGCGGCGAGTCGTGCCGTGTCTCCGGTTTCACGCTATTTTAAAAGAACGCCGCGCTATTTGTGCCCCGCGCCTGGTGCAACTCCACGCGCCCCGCGGGTCACAGGAGTTCAGCATGGAAGATTCCCCGTCGGCGCCTCCGTTTCATCAGCCACGGCAAAACAGGCACGTTCCGAAGCCGACTGTGGAAATTTATTTGTAAGACGTCGATAGGGCGGGAGTTCAAGTAGCTTTTCTGGAGTTCGCATTTTCAGTGCTGTCCATTAAAACTGCGACCCAGTGAACATGTCAAAACAATATGCACGATTTATCACCGCTTCAAAACGGTTCGACCAATTTATAATTTTTTATTGATTTTTTTCGTACTTTTTAGAATAAGCGTTATATGGAACGAAGTACTGCACAAGTGGTCCAGAAAATTGAAAAATTCGGTAACAACTGGAATTGCTTCTTTTCTATGGGATATCTTCGTGTACTCAACAACACGATTTATTATTTAGATGATGGATGTGCAAAATGTTCATTATGGTCCTCAGAAAGTTTTCAGGAAAAACGAAATTCTTCACAATTGCGAAAGAAATTCGGAAAATTCGGACAAACAGCAAAAATCGTTAAGTTTTGAATGCCCTCTCGATCACAACTGACGATAAGAGAGACATATTTGACAGATCACCACCACAGAGGTGGGGGAATGGCAGTGAACTCCCCCGGACCTCTCCTCCTGGGTGTCACCAGAATTTCGAGTATTTCCAGTTGTGCAGAACCTGACCATTTTGAAACAAATTCCAAACAACGCCAAAATATGTCCATTGAATAAGTGGCAGCCTGGAGTTAGAGGCCCCATATGTATGCAAAATATAAAAATCTACATATATACTCCGCAATCAACCGTAATGTACGTGGCGGAGGGTACACTGTACGACTACTAGGCATTTCCTTTCCTATTCCACTCCCAAATAGAACGAGGGTAAAAAATGTCTATGTGCCTCCATACGAGCCCTAATTTCTCTTGTCTTTGTGATCATTACGCGAAATGTAAGTACACGGCAGCAAGATCGTACTACACTCAGCTTCAGACTTCAGAATTTCTCAAAAAGAACGTCGTCTTTCCTCCAGCATTTCCCATTTGAGTTGCCGGAGCATTTCCGTGACACTCGTGCATTGGTCGAACCTGCCAGTAACGTATCTAACTGCTCGCCTCTTGACCGCTCTTTGTCTTCATTTAAACTGATCTGCTGCGGCTCCCAAACTCTTGAGCAATACTCAAGACGTGGTCGAACAAGCGTTTTACACGCGCTCTCCTTTACAGATGAAGTACGTCTTCCAAAAATTCTCCTAATAAACCGAAGTTGGCTGCCCGCCTTACTCACAACTGTCCTTACATGTTCGTTGCAGGTATAATTTAAGAAAAATGCAACCAATCGCTTTATTCTGAAACGTTACTTGCTTTATTCAATTAACCGGTTTTCGAACCATTTTAGGACCATCTTCAGACGGTGTAGGTGTTACAAATTCATTTTATGTGTAATGTTTGGTGCTGGCTCTGTGATAGGAAGATGGACAAAGAGGTTGTTCTTGGCGCCTTTTTTCTCCGGAAACCAGTATCCAGATAAAAAAGGTTCGAAAATCGGTTAAAGAATAAAACAGGTAACGTTTCATAATAAAGTAACTGGTTGCATTTTTTAATTGTACTGAAATTAACAGACACGGTTTCTAAAAACATCCAAAATGGATAATCAGTATAAAAACACAGGTACCTACATTCCATTCGCCAAATTGAGACCGCAGGTAAACAACGAACAACACATGCTTGGCCGCCGAGCAGAAGTGCTCGGCCTGATCATGTGTTCACTTAGGGTGGAAGGCGCGGCTTCTCAACAGCAAGGCGCTTAGCGTGTGTAAAACGTCGGAAATAAGGAATGATAATGGACACAATTACGCAGTCATTATTTCTTGTTCTCTTTGACGCAAGCACTGTAGTTGGATTTGTAGGAAAAAATGGAACAAATAACTAAACAACTTTCGGCTCTGTTAAACTGATCACCATGAAAGTTGGCAGATATTTGTAATATCTCGAAAATAGGGGTAGGATGAGATGAACTGAGAGAAGGAAAGAAGGAGATGGACAAAGTGAAGAGGAGAAGGAAGGAAACTGGAAAATTGGGGTTGGGAAGGTGTCAGGGCAAGAGAGGTGAGGAGGGATGAGATTCACAGAGACTTACAGACAGAGCGGAGAAGATGATGGACAGGAGACAAGGAAAGATGAAAAGGAAGAGGGGGAGGAAGAGAAGGGCAGACATGGTAGAAGAGGGGGGAGGGGAGAGGAGCAGGTGGATGGAGAAAGCGGAGAGGAGAACACCGAAATAAATAAATACCTGAGAAACGCCGGGTACTACAATAACGAACAAAAATAAATTCTGCCAAACTAATTATGAAATTTTAATAACTGCACTTTTAATCATCACCAGGACAAATAAATTATTCTCTGTGGGTTTCGGTCTAAAAGGCTATCAACATAGAAAGAAAATGCAAATCACTAGCTGGAAAAAAGATTCACCTTCCTCTTTAGTTGAATGAAAGTCTACAATGTTACAAGTATCATACATCATGGTTTTAACCAGCATCAAACTGTCGCTGCAGTCATATACGACCGAATATTTCGTTGGTGTTCTCTAAACACTATCTGACATCATAGGAATTACTAAATTATCGTCATCTACATCCATAGATTATGTTCGAGAAAACTGTTCCAACTTCGGCGCATTAGTTACAACGCTTCCTGTGCCACACCCCTTTGGATAAATATTGGAAAACTTATTATTATTATTTTTTTAGGATATCTGCATTGTTGAATTCTGTCTACATATTGCTTTCTTTCTTGTTAGCGATTTTTTCTTATATGTTAGGCTCCTCTCTAATATCTTCGTTTCTTATTCTATTTTCTAAGTTACATGCTTTAATGAACTGAATATTTTTCTTTTCTGGTATCATTATTTTATTCATATCTGCCTTGTTTGCCATCCAAGCCTCAGATTTGTAAATTAGTACCAGAACAGCTAGCTTTTTATAGAAGTTCATTTGCATTTCTTTAGTTGCCTTTTTGTTTAAAGAGCTTTTTGTTGTTGCTATTTTACTTTTTTTTATTTTCTGTAGGTATTTTGAATTTATAATTTTGGCAAATTTTATTTAATTTAAAATATTTCTTTGCAATTCCTCTTCTTAAGTGTCTATTATAGTCTGATTGTTAGTATACATTAGTATTTTAATATAATGGTTCTTATCTACTTTTATTCCCTGTTGGTTTCCTTGTTTTATTTTTCAATTACGAAATAAAATGAATAACATTGGAGAAAGACTATAACTTTGTGAAACACATTGCATAGTTAAATGCCGATATTTTTTTCCTTCTTTTTATTGCAGATAAACATTGGTTTCAATTGCGTTTCTAGGTGTCAGTCTTCAAACAGGGAACATTTCTAGATTCATACAAAAATTTACAAAAGTGTTAGTTATAAATTGAAATTACTAGACGTTGATGTACTTGCATTGTTACGTAAGTATGCCTTTAATTGAGCATCTACAGGTCGTATTTCACGTTAATTGCCACGCCAGTTATTTCGTTTGCTCTGAAATCGTAACTGGAGCTCGGCTTGGCGGTGACACAGAAAAGAGAAAAGTCATTCAAAAATATCACATTGCTGGAAGAAAGGTTAAATAGTGTACGTTTTATAAGTATTTGAGTGCATAGTGTTGTATTTCCTCCTAGGCCATTTTCGGGGGCCAAAAAAGAGGACATACACGAGTAAAAAAAAAAAAAAAAAAAAAAAAAAAAAAAAAAAAAAAAAAAAAAAAAAAAAAAAAAAAAACGTGCGCTAACCCTGATTTCAATGTGTAGCTCGGCTTCCTTATCGCCCATACCAAGTGTCTCGAGATTCCATTTTCATTTTGATGCAACGTTGACTAGAGATCTGTTTGTTTAATCCGTCAAATGTTCTGACATAGTCTGTAAGAACTGTGTAGGGAATTACTAAATTATCTTCGTTTAGTTTTCAAATGAAATATATTAAGCATTGTCGTTTGTCCAAGTTCAAGTCCAATCTTATTTTATTGTAATTGAACGAATCTAGAAATTAAAATTTAGGAAAAATTGTGTTTATTTGTCGTACCATATAAATAATATAATCCTGAGCCAATAGCGTCATCACGAAGTGACATACGCAAAGGGAAATAAGGCCACCTGAATCATACGATACGTTATGACACTGCCACGTCGGTTCTTCTTGGTAATATTTCACGAGCCCTCAGTAGTTCAACACGGTCAGCGAATTCCGCATCATCTCTATGGCCACCGCGTCGCCGCGTTGGAAGTGATACAACGCTCGCGCGAAACGAATTTCGCGGGCAGGTTAGTCCAGTCCAGACACGTGTTTGCGCTACTTGCGAGTTCGCCGTATCTCCGCTCGAGTGCTGCCCCTGGCGCCCGCCGCCAGAATCACCTGTTCCGCGAGGCTCGGCGCAGGTAGTTTGCGCTACGGCGCACAGATGGCGCTGACAAACTGCTGGAGCTAGTAACTGTCGAAGAACTCTCCGTTTGTTATGCTTAGCGCAAAATATACCACATTTGATTCCTTGTAAAGGAACTTTTTTATTTTTTTATTTTCAGGTGTTCAGACAAATGTTTGTTGGTTGCCATATCTTGCCGCAAATTACGACACAGAAAAGTAAAAAGGTTGGGACACGAAGTCTTGGGCATTGTCCACGTACCATAGGAAGTTTGTAATGTTTCAGTTGTGGATGGCTACTTATTTTGAGATTAACACGATTCTACAACCTAGGGCCATGTCCGTGGGGTGTGGTTGGTGTCTCAACGAGTTTCGCAGTTTGGTTGCAAGCGATTGAGTTCATCGGACTTCCGGTCGATCGCTGATACGCGCGTCCAGTCGGTACCACGTGGCGCTTTCCGTGATGACAGCAAGCGCGGCGACGTGTCGCAAGGGAAGCGACCACCACACACACACACACACACACACACACCCACACACACTCAGAGCCACGGGCGCTTCACGTGATCGGCGAGACATGCCGCGCCACTTTGCACCTCGGCTGGATTTGCGAAAGCACGCGTGCCGCCGTTCCAGTGGCGGCCATGAGATCACCAGTTGCCTGGAATCCAACTGTCGCCCACTGTTGACACTCGCTGACTGCAGTCCGTAACGGCTGTGTTCAACTTTTCGTGGAAACCGTCTGGTTCAAACCGCCTCCGGAGGCGCCATGTTAAAAAAAGATCTTCTGCAGCTGGTCCGTGGAGCTGGAGTTTGTCTGTTTAAACTTTTCGTGACAAGCAGACATACGTGTCCGTATATACAAATTTACTTCACAGACACTTCCACATCTGTCAGGTGCCGCAAATTTAGCGTTGAGTGTATCAGCTGTTTGGAGCCAAAAGGCCTGTTGCTTGGCATATAATGCCAACGGTTTTCCGTCCCTTTTTTCCTTGTCTGCAGTAGTTGATTAAAGTAGCTTGTAAGTCTAGCAACTAGTGGCCAACGTAGTTAAGTCCCTTATATTTACAAACATTTGAACATTTCCTCCCTTTTAGGGCATCATCATATTACCTTCAAATGATGATGAACTGCCAAGTAGTATATCTCTCCTATATTAACACTTTAACCATCTAACGTCTGAGTCCGGCTTCCAAAAAGAAAACCTTTTTCTCGTTTTCTTCTATCTTTTTTATTTTATATTTTTTATTATAATTTTTTGAAAAGATTGTTTTGCTCTTTTTCATTCCATAAGTTTTTGACCAATTAATAAGCCTCAGGGACCATTATCAACTAATACAAGTACTCCTTCATCAAAATATTCCTTTAACAACTAACTATTAAGTTTTTACGTAAATTCAACCTCAGTCTATCAAAGCCTAGAAGGTTGTAAAACACTGAAAGCTGGATTTGAGGCATAACTGGTCATATTTGTGACGGTTTTATTTTTATCATCGTTTAACTTATAACCAGGGGAAAGCTTCTGATGGCTTTGCTCGGTACTGGAGGATGAAGTTAATTGTATTCTTCTCTGAGGCAATACCCCATGCGATTATGTACTGGAAAACAGTGAGTCGTGCTAATATATATTGTAAAGAAAATACTCGTAGTGCAAGGTCCACCATAATGATACATCAGCCATTTTACTGATACGAAAGAATAGAAAAAAAATATTAAGTGTGCTGTGTAACTATCATTCAAATATGATTGTGTTTGATGTGTATCGTGTATACATCCGTTCAGAGTCAGGGGATTCCGGTCTCTGTTACAAGTATTCCGTTAAATTGGGAAATGTACTATCAGTAAAAATTTTAAGATTACATCCATCGATGAGGTGAGGCTGAGAAGTTGCAAAACTGCTACAAATCGAATACGCAATATGTGGAAAATTTTGCTGGACTCTTTTTTTTATGAAGGAAAGAACCTGTTAGACTGTAGGAGACTTACCACAGTTCTGTTGTCGACTGCATTTTTGTCTCATTGCATCATGCATTCGATCACTTTCTGGTCATGTGCTTTTACCGCTTTTCCTCTACACTGCCTCTCTGTTATCAGGGGATATTCTGACGAACAGCTAATGACCCACGTATTTAGTTCATTCTTTCCTCATACTCAGTGCATTAATATTGCAGTAACATGTAAACATGTCCATTCAACTATTATCCTGAGTAAACAAGATCTCTTTTTCTAGTCGTGAGAGCAGAATTAATTTTGCTGTTACCCTTCGCTGAAAAAGAGAATTGCTCGCAAGGTGTTCGCGAGCGCGCTATCCTTTATTCCATGGAGGGCGTGTTTTCGCGGGCGCTTTCTCACAAACTGTACACCCGTCGTCGGGAGGGCTGCTGAAACTTTCACGTGGAACAGTCGCTGCTGAAGATTCCGGGTCGATACCATCAGGCTGGTGTCGCCTGAGGATTCTCCGCCAAGTTCCTTCCGCCTCTCCCCGTAGAAACGTCTCGCCGATTGCTGTCTGCAGTTTCTGAAATGACATAACACAAGTCGCACGTCAATCATTATACAACAACTGACTTGCAGCAAACAACTGATGGAAAACAACTGATAGTTACAAATAGAGATCTCGCAATGTTCTTCGCCGGCCGCGGTAGCAGAGGGGACTGCGGCGCGCCATTCACGGTCTGCACGACCACTACTGTCGGGGGTTCAATCTCCCCTCGAGCATGGATATTTGTGCCGTCCTTAGTATAAGGTAGTTGATAAGTAATTTGTATGTTTAGGAACTGATGACCCCGTAGTTAAGTCCCATAAGCTATACAAACATTTCAAATTTGAATGTCCTTCGAATTCCGCAACACTGATTTGATTTGATTTTCTCAGGGAAGCAAAAACAGTCTTCGTCCAGCCCGACACTGCCCGAACCGAAACTAAGTTTATTGTGCGGTATCGCTCCCTGTATATCTAGTAAAGCCAACCAATGCCCTTGAACAGTGCAAGGAGTCCCTTTACCAGTTCTTTATTAGACACAATTTCTTCAGGTCTGGTTGTCCCAAATGTTCTGTGCTTTTTACTCTCCAATGCAATGCATTCGAAGATTAGATGTGATGCAGTGTCATCACCGTCATCACAGATCCTACATTTAGGGTCCTCTTCTGTTATTCCCATTGTATGTAGGTGTTTTTTGAAATTCCCATGGCCTGTCAGCAATCCAACCGTCATCACAGATCCTACATTTAGGGTCCTCTTCTGTTATTCCCATTGTATGTAGGTGTTTTTTGAAATTCCCATGGCCTGTCAGCAATCCAACCATGAGTCTAATCTCTCTCCTGTTCAGACCCAGGATTGCAGAGCTTCTTTTAAAACATGGCTTTGGCATCATTACCTTACCATGTTTTTGTTGATGGACTTTGGTCCAATATTCTACGTGCTGTCTTCTGAGCCAGTTACGTAGCTCCAATTTGATCATTGCCTTGGTGACTGTCAGGACAGGTTCCGGTCCAATAAATGGAGTCTCTGCCCCCATCCTAGCTAATCTGTCAGCATGTTCGTTGCCACTGATCCCCGAGTGGCCAGGGACCCACAATAGGTTTACTCTATTGCTTTCCCCTAGTTCCGTCAGAATCCTGTGACATTCTGCAACAATTTTAGACCTTGTTGCAGGAGCTGCCACTGATCTCAGCGCTGCCTAGCTGTCTGAATAGATATAGATGCTACGGTCTATGTAGCAGCTACGCAAATTCTCCTCCACACACGCCCTGATGGCAGTGATTTCGGCGTGGAATACTGAGGCCAGTTTCCCTAGAGAGATGACGCCGTCCAGTCTTGGCTGCACCCCGTATACCCCGGCCCCAACGCCTTGGTCTGATTTTGACCCGTCAGTGAACCAGACAATATCCCCTGTACGCTGTCGAACTATTTTCTCCCACTGCTCTCTACTTCCAACAGTTATATTGAAAGGCTTGTTGCAGCAGTATGGGGTTATAATATAGTCGGCTGTCATTTCCTCAACCTTTCCTATATTTACCTTACTCACTATTTTAGTGTGTGATTGCCAGAGGCAGTTCTGCACTAGTTGAGTAAGGTTCAAATGTTCAAATGTTTGTTAAGCTTATGGGACTTAATTACGGGGTCATCAGTCCCTAAACTTACAAACTACTTATGAACTACTTACGAACTAGGACGGCACAAATATCCATGCCCGAGGGGGGATTCGAACCCCCGACCGTAGTGGCCGTGCAGACCGTGACTGGAGCGCCTCGGTCCCCTCGGCCACCGCGGCCGGCAGTTGAGTAAGGGATCGACTCGGGCGTTAGAAGAGGAACTTTTCTCATACAATGAAAAAAGAGAAAAACTAGTAGGAAATTACGAAATTGTTAAACAATGACAAAAGAGAAACTGAAAACGCAGGATACTTGTCATATGTGACATGCAGGACACTTTCCATAACAGCCATTTCTCTATTTGATATTAAATTTGGTTTTGAATTCCATTTTACAGTTAGAAGAAAGGGATTACTACACTTTTACTGAATTCTTTGTTTGATCGTTTTGCAAATTACACCTTTTTTAATTATCACCTTGCGTGGATTATTGAAAATTTTGGAAACGATTGCTAAATGAACCAAAATGGAAAAACAACAGCGGTGCATTCGACGTAAAAGATTTTTAAAAAAACCAAAATAATTATTGAAATAGACTTTAAACACATATATTGCATGAAATATTGAGAATAACAGTAAAAAATTCGTTTTAAACATACAATAGATTCTCACAATACGTTCACGAAGTTTCGATTGGAATATTGTAGATACGGTTCGAAAGTCGTGTCTCGCACAGCAGCAAAGAAAGTATTCCACTCATCAATTAAGTGTGCTAAAATAAAATACAGATCAAAATTAGTCACTAGTTCTTCTTTGAAATAAAATGCCATAATTGTAACTATTTGATTTTCAATGGTAAGCACCTTTTTCAGCAGGGTGCCTAAAAACAAAAGCGGTGAAGGCTATTCATTTTACCGCTATGTTGGAAGATAATTTCAGAGATTATACTTCATGACATCATTAAATTACAAAGAGATAATACAAATACTTTGCAACTCACAAACTAATGTATCTTTAAAAGGTATTTATTTTTTATTATGCTCCATCGGAACGGTATCTTTTTTTTTTAAATAAAGCATTCGGAAAATTAATAAATTCATACATTGAGAAATATATCTTTTTACACCATAATGGTTTTAGTAAACTGATTCACTTAAATTTCATAAAAATCCATATAGGAAGTAGGTCCACTTCAGCTCAAGTCCACATTCACGATCGGCTGAGTGAATTACAACAGACCCGTTCTATATGGACAAGGGCAAGTCCATTTTACTTTTCTAAGACTTTGTCTTTCAGTGATGTTGCATAATGGATTCTGTATTGAACGAAGACTTGTTCCGAAATTCCGAATCAACCTGATCCAAAAAATGTTCAAACGTTTGTGAAGCTTATGGGACTTAACTGCATGGCCATCAGTCCCTAAACTTAGAAACTACTTATGAACTACCTTATAACAAATACAGCACAAACATCCATGACCGAGGGCGGGATTCGAACCCCCGACGGGGAACGGCCCCCAGCATCACAGCGCCTCAATACGCTCGGTCGCTCCGCCGCGGCCAACCTGATCCCATTATTAAGTCACCCACTAGTCAAACATAGTGAATCCGAAAATAAGGGGAACTCATGCTCATACTGTAGTTGATGACATTATGTTTCACGTTTGTAATTTTTATGTTCACGTGTTCCCGTCATTTTCGGATGGCAAGATAAAGGACTCAAGCGTACCCCGAAACTATTAGTTCGTCATAGCTACACGCAATAAGTACAAACGTTCAATTAGCGTAGCAAAAAGATCAATAACCTTATGAGAGACTGCTTCAAAATAGCCTAACGCCGAAACAGCTGTTGCTTTAATAATAAAATAATTAGCAGCATTAAAAGTCAAACCATATTTATAATGTCATTTTTCGATGTATATTTTGCTTCGGGCCCAGTACTGAAAAAATATTAGAAAATGGAACCATAGAGAAATATCATAAAAGTGGGAAACCTCAACTTTTCCCGGCGAAATGATTTTTCAAACAACTAATGGGTATGCTTCCGGGTGACGTCGTTGACAACCGCCGATATTTCGACAGGAGGACATACTGCCATTGTCAAGCCACAAGTGCTTTGAGAACAGCAGGGTCTCCTGTCGGAATACCGGCGGTTGTCGACGTCACCCGGTAGCATACCCGTAATTAGTTTGAAAAATCATAAAAGTGGTTCCATGAACCCTCGGCCCTGCACTTCCAAATGACTAGAAGATGTAGATGTACCTTAGAAATAACTTGCTAGGAAATTCAGAGTGGTGTGATGCTCGGCGACTTGTACTCGTCGAATAACGCTGTTTGTAACCTCAGACATGGTCCCACAGCGCGAATAAGGAGTTAGAAAACGGGGAAAAAAGCACCCAAAAAATGACTTTCTGTTTGTGGACCTGCCCGTCGTTCCAATATCGTGTTCTGAAAGTTCTGAAAATACATTTTACTGCAAGGTTAGCAAACACGCGTGACGTGGAGAGACGAGAAACACATGCGGCTAGGGGCAACTTACCGGCTGGTTTACGGAGGTTGTGGAAAACGCGAGTCCAGAAACCGCTGCCAGCATCTCGCCGCTCCTTCCTGTCTGGAGGTTTCCACGCATCCGTCACTCTCGCTTCCTCATCCTCCTCCTCCTCTTCCTCCTATTGCTCTACTTCCTCTGCCTTCCGTTTCGTAACAAGGAGTGCGCGAGTGCGTCGCAGAAGCGTCGTCACAGACTTTGTTTTTGTTGTCGTACTGGGCACTAATTACATTACCCGGAAAAAAGTCGTTGCGTAACGCAGCTTCTCCGAGAACGTATGAGTACGCGTGCTGCTCTCAGGGCTACTGGATGCGTTGGCCACTACGTCACGCATTAGCGGTCTCTGATTCACGGGTGGCTGCAAGCGTTCACTGATAACGTCAAAGTAAAGAATACCGTTTACTTTACCTGTTGAATCATTCCAGATTAGCATCGCTGGTTTTTAATGGTCCTCTATCGTATTTTCGCTCTGAATCCGACACCAAATTAAGGGAGCAGAGCCGACCGCGGTGGCCGAGGAGACTGAGGCGCTCCAGTCACGGTCTGCACGGCCACTACGGTCGGGGGTTCGAATCCCCCCTCGGGCATGGATATTTGCGCCGTCCTTAGGGTTAGCTAGTTCATAAGTAGTTTGTAAGTTTAGGGACTGATGACCCCGTAGTTAAGTCCCGTAAGCTATACAAACATTTGAACATTTGAACGGAGCAGAGCACTTGTCCGCCAAAGGCAAAGGTCCCAGGTTCGAGTCCCGGTTTCGGCACAAAATTTTAATCTGCCAGGAAGTTTCATATCAGCGCAGACACCGCTGCAGAGTGAAAGTATCATTCTTAGTGTAAGTAGTTTGTAAGTCTAGGGACTGAAGACCACTGCAGTTTGCTCCCATAGCTTTACAAACATTTGAACGCCAAAGCATGGTTCTTTGAGACAGCAGCTTGGTAGTGTAGGATGTTGCTCGCGATATTTGAGACAGTTTCAAATAATGCCGTTCAAGACGTAAGTCCGCGGAAATGGCCGCGCGATCTAATGCGCCGTGTCACACATTGCGCAGCTGCTTCCGTCGGAAGTTCGAGTCCTCCCTTGGGCAAGTTTGTGTGTGTGTAAGTGTGTGCATGCGTTGTACTTAGCTAATTTACTTAAAGTAATTTGTAAGTTTTTTCCCTTACGTTTACAAACATTTGAGCATTCGAACACAAGTCCAAACATTGTAGAAATAAATATCTGCTAAATCACGGCAAGACTCAGTTCTTACACTTCCTAATAAAGAATTAAAGATAAAACTGACATTTTGATTACACAGAGTGGGCATATGATGAAACAATTTCTAGGCGTTCAGATAGATATTAAGCTCAGGATCTTGTTGAAAAACTAAATGGTGCGTTTTTTACCATTACAACAGTATCTTTGGAAACATTTTTGTTTCTTTAGGAAAAACACGGCCCAATTGATAATTTATATATACAGCGTGTCCCAATCAACTGTTTCACCCCAGATATCCCTGAAACTACAAGAGATATTGAAAAACGACTTTTACGGCCATGAACGTACGGCAGGGGCTTATGAAAGTATGTAATTTGAGACACTCTAAAACATGAAGAAATATTATTTTCAACACAAACTTATGTTTTTTTTTTTACTTTTTACTTTATTATTATTATTATTATTATTATTATTTTCAATGGATACTCCTCCGTTGCACAGTTGTAGAGTGCCAGATTACAAAACCAAAGGTCGCGGGTTCGATACCTGCTAGGTCCTAGGATTTTTATCTGTCACTTTCCACTTCTTTAACCTCTGGCAGTAATATTCATGTGGAAAATACCGAGTAGCACCGTGGTTTGGAACCCACGTTAAACTGTAGGTCCCCCTATAACTGGCTGGGTAAGTCAGTTCGAAGGTCGGAGGAAGGCAACGGCATACCACCTCCAAACAGGACCATGCCTAGTAAAGCATTGTGGTGTTCAAACCAATCTTCGGATTGTTGACTGCTTTATCTATCAATCGATAGAATGAAAAATCACAAAAAGAATAGCGTCGGGTGCATCGCGATGCGTCAATTACATCCGAAGAAACTGCTAAGCGAAATTGGTCGCTTGAGTTTCGAACACGCGCTAGCAGCGCGCCTCATGTATTTCAAAAATGAACTTCGCTTCGCTTCAGGTCCCTACATCGGAGTATTATATCCATTAAGTTGTTGTTGTTGGTTCCTACTGAGAACTAGAAATCCACGCAACCAGTTTCGATTCCTACTTAATGGATGTAAGGAACGTGAAGATGGTATAATGGAATGCCGAAACTGGTAGTGAAAGTACAAATGTTTCTGTTAAACATACGGCTGTTAGTATCCTACTTCCTACATAATAAAATAGGTAGCTGGTCAAAGTTAAAACAGTACAGTCTACATAAAATAATGACCACCATAGCGCACATGTCTGGGCTATCGATGTTATTTCTTACTACCCACCAGCACATGATTTTATATATAAACTAGCTAAAAACCCGGCGTTGCCCGGGTATTTATTTATTTATTCCTGCCATTCTTCAGGTATATATATCTATTTGTATAAAGGCTGTATGTCTGCGAAATCTCTTGAGAATACAATTAGTCGTACAGAAGTAATAGATTAAAACTTGGCGCGTGATGGGGTGGTTTTCCATTAACGTTACTTTTTATGTCCTCATATCTAATGAACTACGTGTCGTACTGTGGTACAATTTAGAAGGTCCACTCAACTATATGCGTGTATTCTGTTTGTAAAATTTCCTGCGGCTACAACTGGTAGTGTAGAAATTGTAAATTGTATTGTCATACCGAATGCTGTAGTTTTAGTCCATAAACAGCGGAACGTTACTGTTTATGTGCTCATATTTCATGAACTACGTGTCGTACTGTGATACAATTTGAAGGTACACTCAACTATATGCGTCTATACTGTCTGTAAAATTTCCTTCGTCTACAATTTCTACAGTATAAATTACAAACTGAAATGTCATACCGAATGTCGTAATTTTAGTTCATGAACAGCGGAACGTTACTGTTTATGTGCTCATATCTCATGAACTACATATGGGACTGTGGTACAATTTAGAAGGTACATTCAGCTATATTTGTGTATGTTTTCTTTAAAATATCCCGTCGCTCCAATTTGTAGTGTTCAAATTATAAATTGTAACGTCATACCGAGAGCCGTAGTTTTACTCCATAAACAGCGGAAAAGCAGTATGCGAGAAACCTTTTTCCTTTCATCATTTTACTATGGTTGCCAGCGAGAAAAAGTTTAATAAAGGTTTGAAATTATGTTTAAAGTTTGTTGCAACTCGCTAAGTACTGTCATTCTCATACAGTGTATTTCGAAAGTCTCGCCGTATTATATGGCATTTTTTGCGATTTCTATTGGTTATGGCGTAATATCTTTTGAACCATGTGCCGTATGTGATTCTTAACCATGCAGCAATTGTTACCTCACAGTAAGGAACGTGTGTACCAAATTTGGTTGAAATCGGTCCAATGGTTTAGGAGAAAATGAGCAGCATTGTCGCAAAATGCAGCAGTTTTTCGCGCATGTCATTGTTTATGACGTCATATCTCGTGAACTATATATCGTATGGGATTCTTACACTTACGGCGACCGTCCTCGTGGATTGGAGCTTACATGTACAAAATTTCATAAAGATTGGAACAAAAACGTAGATTTGTATGCAACACGTACAAACATATGGACACTCTGCTTTATCTATTAGATATCAACCAGTACAGCTACCATCGTATGTGATTCTTACACTTACGGCGACCGTCCTCATGGATTGAAGCTTACATGTACAAAATTTCATAAAGATTGGAACAAAACTGTAGATTTGTATGCAACACGTACAAACATACGGACACTCTGCTTTATATATTAGATATCAACCAGTACAGCTACCATCGTATGTGATTCTTACACTTACGGCGACCGTCCTCATGGATAGAAGCTTACGTGTACAAAATTTCATAAAGATTGGAACAAAACTGTAGATTTGTATGCAACACGTACAAACATACGGACACTCTGCTTTATATATTAGATATCAACCAGTACAGCTACCATCGTATGTGATTCTTACACTTACGGCTACCGCCCTCATGGATTGAAGCTTACGTGTACAATATTTCATAAGGATTGGAACAAAACTGTAGATTTGTATGCAACACGTACAAACATACGGACACTCTGCTTTATATATTAGATATCAACCAGTACAGCTACCATCGTATGTGATTCTTACACTTACGGCGACCGTCCTCATGGATTGAAGCTTTCGTGTACAAAATTTCATAAAGATTGGAACAAAACTGTAGATTTGTATGCAACACGTACAAACATACGGACAGTCTGCTTTATATATTAGAAATCAACCAGTACTCCTACCAGATATTATGTGGAACATAGCGTATTGTGGAGTTAGCAGTGGTTTCACGAGCAGTGCGCGGCTGGTGACGTGGTGGCGGCAGGCGGTACTGGTTTCCCTCTGGCCGTGACGCCAAGGCTGGTGCCGGCCCGGCCTCTAGGACACGTATTGTTACCGCGCGTGGTGGCCGGCGGGCGGGGCACAGTGGCCACCAGGAGCTAACATACCAGACGCCTGCTTGTTCCACACAAGTCCTCTACGGCTGATGCGCCAAGGCTGAAAGCAAATTATAACGTCCATTCATACAATGTAAGCTTTCACGGCCGGCGTCAACTTCATTTAAAACTTCTGGGCTCATTTTGTAAAACGTTCCCCTAACGTTTCATCTTCGACTGCGGAAGACATCTTCAGAGGTAGAATGGCGAACTGGGATGAGAACTTTTTGCGCAAGGATGGGGCCCCTCCACGCCCATACCAACGTGGTGACCATCACAAAAAGTTCTACTGTCACCTCCGTAATTTGGTTAGTTTGCTACGATGGCTAACGGGATGCGGGAACCGCGATGTTATCCGTACGTGTGGGTACGATCACCCTTTAATACGGTGCATCTGGAGATAGTAGTGGTCGAAAGGTATACGAAGGGTAAAGGTATGTAAGGGCAGAGGAAAGAAAGTGCCAAGGCAAGAGCCAAGGGAAAAAAAACCTCTGCGACAGTGGGGTAGGTTTTGAGCGCAGTAGCGGTATGCTACCTACGACAGATCATGCAAGGTTTGGTAATGTTAGTAAAGTTTGAAGGAGCGCCGTATATACAGGCAATGCAGACGGCACCATAAGACATCACGTGACGTCGGCTACGACACTATCTCTGGTATGGCCAACATTCTTAAAAGAGAAAAATCGATTTTCATTCCGCTGGTGTAAAGCAGAAGTCCAAAATACTGTCTAATTTAACAGCTTCCTCTTTCCTGTTAAAATTATTGCAATGTTTATAGATCTCGATTGCTTCTTTATATGTGCGCGCATGATAGTGCGAAGTTTTTGAGATGACACTAGTCTCATTAAATTTAATTTCATGGTTGCCTTCTTGGTATACATGTTCCGCTACGGCCGATTTCTCCGTGTGCCCCAACCGGCAATTCCTTATACGTTCGACCAGACGAGTGTTGGCGCTTCTTTTTGTAGTTCCAATGTAGACTGAACCACAGCTGCAGGGAATTTTATATACACCTCGTGTTCAACGGATGTCGTACATTTTTTGCAGATCTCGGAAAAGTGCCGGACAAGTATGGGGTAGAAACCATTTTCAGACCTACGAGGAAGATAAAAGAATATTTAAGACCTGCAAAAGATGTACGACATCCGTTGAATACACCAGGTGTACATAAAATTTCCTGCAGCTGTGGTTCTGTCTACATTGGAACTGCAAAAAGAAGCGTCAACACTCATCTGGTCGAACATAAAAGGAGTTGTCACTTGGGGCACACGGAGAAATCGGCAGTAGCAGAACAAGTCTCTTGAAAATAGGAAGCATTTATTCAATCATACCTTGTTACAGAGACTGAAGTATTTTAAGTCTATGGACCGATGACCTCAGCACTTCGGTCCCTTAGGTTTACAAACATTTAAAATAATAAAATAATAAAAAAAACGGCGATTTTACAAAGATATATGTCAATCTTAGACCATGTAACCCTGAAGTATTTTATAACAAACAGATATGCCTAACCAATTAACACAAAACGTAACTAACAAATAACTATAAATTAATTTTTAATCAGTAAGCTTATTTATTAAAGCTTATTTGTTAAACCTTATTTATTAAAAATAATGTATAGTTATTTCTTATTTACGTTTTGTTTTAATGGACTGGGCGTCTCTTTTTGTTAAAAAATACTTAAGGGTTTCATGGTATTTGACTGACACAAATCTTTGTAAAACCTTTGCACTCGAAACACAGCAGGTGATGTGGTGTGGATAATCTGCAGTATTAATTTGTCTGAAGATGGCCTCAGAAGCCGAAAGCTAGTTTACAACAAAATAAATATTATTTTGGAACAAATATATAGTGTACACAGTTATTTAATATGTCTATGTTCCAGCAAGAACCGACGAAAGAGTCCGTAAATATGAAACATTATTATATCCATCTCGCTTTTTAGTAAAACTTAAAACTCATTCTTTGTCGATCACTGTTACTATTCAGTGGTAGAATCTTTAAAAGGTCCAAAGTACAATACTTCAAACAATGAAGTGGAGATTTTAATCCAAGTAAGGTGCAAATTGTCCTTCTCATAAAAACCAATCTAACAAACTCACTGCTAAGAGGAAGCGCGCTTATATAGCATCGAATATTATACAGTTATTTTCGTGAAACTAATAAGAAAGGGTTTGAACTTCTCAGAAAACGCGAAGATGAGAAAAAAAAATGTTTTGGCACATCGAGACTTGTCAGCTAACATTTCAGTTTTGTGGTCTGCGACTTCATGCACTACATCAGATATTTAGAAAATCGGCCAGCCTATTAAGTTTTACTGACCGCTTAATATACTGTGCAGATATATGTTGTTTACTGCCATACAATCACAATAAATTGTATAAAGAACAATACGTTTTGACCTTCATTGCGCCGTTGCCTTGAAACGGCAAATTTTCATAATATGAAGATTCATTAATCACATGTAAGACGTTTCTTGTCATTTTATTACAACAAATAGTACCTATAACGGCTCGTTTTTGAGAGATTCTTAGTTTTAGTCAGTTACTGTGACTTTCTTTGAAATTATTTATATGGTACAGTCAGTAAGTTCTGAGACTTGGCCCCTGGAGGATAGGCACCCACACGACTCTGTATGTTGCACACGCTGCCGCATTACACAGCAGTCAAGTCTCATAACATACTGACTGTACGACGTATTTTCAGTAGACCCAAACCCACCAAATATGAGCTTCTACTGGCGGTCAAAATGGCGTCTTCATCTCTCTTCCGCAAAGAGCTGTCCCCTCCCCCTCTCCACGAGTAGCATCGTGTGACATATGTAGGGTACTACCATCTTTTTGTTGAACGTTCAGATGCACATATAGAATTTCTGACGCTTGATATTACCATACGCGTAGGGAAAGCCTCCCCAACGTGCGACTCACACATTCAAACTCGTCACGTTCAGATACACGCTCCGTGTGCTGACGGCGTAGCCCTGTAGAACAGGAGGGGCAGACGTTTGTTTCCACGGCTGCCGTTGCCATGTGCTCGCTCTCCTGTTGCCAGCTGGGATCTAGTCCTTGACTTTCGCGTGGGCAGGCGGCTTCGTAACTCTGCATCCACCCACGGCTCAGATTCTATCTGGCAACATAAAACGACATCCCGTTACTTCTTGCATCCTCCGAGCAATATATTCGCAGCTGGCTTGTACTCGGACGGGACGTATAAATCCGTCTCGAAGACTAACACTAAAAACCCACGAGCCGAGCAACACGCTCCTCTACTCCGCGGAGTCTCGGTTTCATATCTGAGTGCCGGCTGTGAGCGATCAATTTCGCTGGATACGTAAAACCGTCTCGCACTTTCTAGCCGGCAGTTCTGCATCGACATACCTGCATTGTAGCTCTGCCCAGGCGCAGCTGACTCTGAGCACAGACAGCGGGTACAAAGCCGAGGCAGAAAACGAAAAATAGCGTCTAGTTCTGTGTCAGGCGGCTGTTTAAACGTATCCGGCATTTAGCTGCCGTTGAAGAGCGAGGTTTGTTTGACAGCAACGACACTACTCCCATCCGCGTGTTGTGGTCTCGTAAAAGCCGCAGTGTCGACCGCGAAATTCTCTTTAAATATATTTCTTTCTTAGAGTTTTACAGACTGCTGGCAGCAGTATTATTAGAAACCGGGTACTAACTCAAAACAAAGGCAGCTGTATCCTCTTAGAGCAAAGTCGTCGCTTGGTGAGGGGAAGAACGTAGATTCAGATTTGGTTGCAGGCATGGGTTCTTCTAATAAACATCTGGTTGATGCGTATGTTTTATGTATGTGCCAGAATGTTCATACAGAACTTAAGATTCTAGCTTTTTGTATTCAAAACGCCCCTTGCAGTCCGTTGTATTACCCGTCTTTACATTGTCCCACGTCAAGGCTCTGACTCTTTTATAAGGACTTAAGCAATGAAGATACGAACATGAGAACTCCAACGCATAGTATCACGAAAGTTATTTTGTTAGCTTGTTTATTTGTTCCACAAGGATTTACAAAGTAGGTCATCAGACGGTCTGCCAAGAAACAGCACTAAGGTTTTTCACGCTGAAATTCTACATCACATTTCTGTTTCAGAAGCGTATGCGATGTTGCTTTTTGCCATCCGGTTCTCTCGTTCTATATTGGGATATTAACTGAATAATGACGTTATATACGAGGACTAGTGGTTTTACTAATCTAGTAGAGATAGCACTTTAATAGCAGCAACTGTTTATTTGTAACTGACACACAGTTAATACATATTTTAAAGTTTTACTGTCCTTTGTATTCACTAGCATTTTGTGCACAGCGCTTTGAGTTCGTAGGACACATTTAGGTGTTCCAGTTGTGTTGATAGTTAAAATGAATCGACGAATCTCGGCCTGAACATTCGCAGAAATTTGTCTAACAGGACTAGATTTCTAAAGTTCCATTTTGTTCAAAATGTTGAAATGTTTGTATAGTCTATGGGACTTAACTACGGGGTCATCAGTCCCTAAACTTACAAACTACTTATGAACTACTTACGAACTAGGACGGCACAAATATCCATGCCCGAGGGGGGATTCGAACCCCCGACCGTAGCGGCCACGCAGACCGTGACTGGAGTGCTTAGTCCCCTCGGCCACCGCTGCCGGCGTTCCAATTTGCATACAATTAACTGGGCTTGAGAACTTTTAGTGAAACGAAAAATAATTCTGACGGGTAGGCATAGTTTTTCTTATTTTTAAATTATTAAATAAAATCGCATTTCATTCGTATGTTCAAACTATATTTTCTAGATTATCACCAGGTATTAATGTAGGAACCCTTCGAAAATAACTGTAGAATTTGTCGACAGGTCCAAATATTCACAGCCTAGGACTCCCCCAAATGGTCTTTATTTTTCTCATTTGACACGTAATAACAACGGACTACAGACTTCATAATTCAATGGCTGTTGTTGTGTAGTGTTTCACCTCATTTACCTCAAGAAGCATGTAGTTTGAGAAGTGCCAAACACATTTTCGGCCTCGGTATTCCATTATGTTTTCTCCTCTTCGAGCGAACATTTTTTTTTTTTTTTCCTTTTCCTTTTGAATTTGAACCCCCAGATCAAGTATGCTACAGTACAGCATGACCATGTTCTTCCAAGACTAGTGAAAGGTGAACGTACTGTCGACATCAAGGAAGGGGCTGGTTTTTGGGAATTGGCGACGATGCTGAATCATCATAATATAGCCGTGTTTTTACTGTGCTAGGTGTTAGAAGTGCCCTTTTTAGTAGATCAATAAGATTTTACAAGTAAGCAGCAGAGAAAAGATCCTAAGCCGGTGAGACTGAAAAACTTAAAAGCAATTCCAAGCGCGACAAGAAAACAGCATTATTTCTCGTAAATAATCCGATACCTAAACGATGCTACTCCTTGCATGTGTTTGTTTAGAAATAGTGCCCATCATTTTTAGATATACGTAAGAGTTTTGAAATTAATAAAAAATTCTGCATCAAAACAAAATCCAGGAGGGGATGAGTGTCCTCCCTTCCTTCCCTCTCCACCATTTTCCTTGTGGACGGTTATGAGTCTCTATACAAGTTATGAATAGAATTCTACAACGTGATTCATCTTGGGATTAAAGTTGAAGTGACAAAGGCCCGAGTTCGGGGAGTAATAGTATGGATGGTAAATGATTACAACCCTTTGTGAGCTTTCCCAGTGCAGCCTTGTTTGAAGTGTGCATGAGATTCTTAAGACATTTTCCAATGCAGACGACAGGGATTTCACCTTAATGTCATTTTAATGTCCGCGAATATTTCCAGCTGAAGAGCGATAGTAATGACACTCGGTCCGTAATCGAACAACAGCGCTACCGGAACTACCTTCCATCTCGTCCCGGAACGACGGAAACCACACTTAGACAGATAATTTTCCTACTGCAGACAAGCAAAATAACAGTGCCAGTCGTAAAAGTTTTGAAATCATTTACTGTGGCAAATCGAATTCAGTGATTGTGTATGTCAATGTTCGATGGAAATATTAAAGCCGTGAAGACTCTTACATTGAGATGACTATAGTTATGGGATAGAAATATGCACAGGTGCAGACGCGTACACAAGGTACAAAAGGGTTGTACGTAGTCATTTGTAGTCCCGTGATTCACGTGGAAAAGTTGCCGATGGGACTGCACAGATTTTGGATGGTGGCTGGAGGTGGACGAACACTTGTGAAATTCCCTTTCGGGAGTCGTTGGGGAATTCAGTTATAATTTCGAGATATACACTATCGAGAGTGTGACGACAATACAATATATTAAGCTTTATCTCACACCACGGACAGTGCAGTGACCCACGACTCGCACTTAATGACCGAGTACAGAGGTGCTCGCGTAGAGTCAGTGCTGAGAAGCAGAAAACTTGGCGTGGAATAATGTGGGACGAACGTATCTGTTAGGAGAGTGCGGTGAACGGTCAAATGTTCGTATTTCTATAGGAGCAAACTACTTTGGTCATAAGTCCCTAGCCTCACAAACTACTTAAACTAACCTAAGGACAACAGACACATCCATGTCCGAGGGAGGATTCGTACCTCCGACGCGGGAGGCCGCGCGACCCGCAACGTGGCGCTCCAGACCGCTCGACTACTCCGCGCTGCTGCGGTGAAAGCAACAACACTGGGAGAAAGTATTACATTCGGTATACGAGGTTAAATCTAAATTTGGCACAGAAAGGGGTGCCTTATGCTGTCAGAAAAGTCTTTGTTGACTTCACAAATAGCATCAAATGTCTGACACATAGCGAACTACCATTCAACAATAAATTAAAAAACTTCTTGACTGCCAACTTCTTCTATTCAGCAGATGAATTTGTATATGTAAATCAGTAATTTTACAAATAAAAACGGGAATAATATCAGTAGACGTTTTATTAAACTGATAGGTTCCACATTGTTACGAAACATGGTCTTCATGATCTATGGAACAAGTACTAACCTGGTGTAATCGAATCTGGACTACCCCAAAAATCAAATGTTTGTAAATCTACGGGACTTATCTACTCTGGTCATTAGTCCCTAGACTTAGAAACTAATTAAACTAACTTATGCTACGGACACAAATACACTCATGCCCGAGGGAGGAATCGAACCTCCAACGGCGAGCTGCGGCGCGCTCCGCAGCTAGGCGCCTCGGAACGTTCGGCCCCTCCACCGCGGTGCTAACCAAATCGCCTGACATGAACGCCGTCGACAATTTATGGGACATAATCGAGAGGTACGTTCGTACATAAACTCCTGCACCGGCAAAATGTTCACAGTTACAGACAGGTATAGAGGCAACAGTGCTCTAGGCTCAATATTCCTACGGGGTGGGTGGGTTTGGGGGGGTGGGGTGCTCAACGACTCGTTGAGTCCACGCCGTGTTGATGTGTAACACTTTGTCGGCCCAAAGGTGGCCCGTCACGATATTAGGAGGGATAGCATGAGTTTTGTCAGCTCAGTGTGCACTATGGGCACTTGTCACACCTTTAACGTGGCGAACGTATCAGTTGGACAGGACCGTTTAGTTTTCTCGTTTGTTGGTGAGCTGTTGGACAGCCAGGTGTCGGGTGTCGACGGACGGAATGACATATGAGAGCGGCGGTGGTATTTGCGCTGTGGGAACTTTCTGGCGCCAGTGGCGTCGCTTCCGCGGTGTCTCGTGGTGGTGGCGACGCGCCAGCAGGCCGCGGAGGTCGCCCTCAAGGACCGCCGCGCGGGCGCCCCCCGTGCCCCCGAGCTCAGCTGCCAACTGTCTGCCAGCCAGACACTCTGCACACGTTCCAATTTGTCGGGACCAATTTATCGGCGGTCCGATAAATTGGACGTGTGGAGGCGCTTCACGACCAACTGTTTCTGTCGGATGGTTGGTCGGGTCTGACCGTCCGACTTCCGCTCTCCCCCTCTTCCCGCCACTCCACCCGACATATTGTACCGTGTGTAGTGCTACCCGACCGATTTCCTGCCGGTGATCGCCTGCTGTCTACACAGCGAACACGTAAAAACAAAAGCAGTTCGACAACCGGTCACCAGAACGGGGAGACGCTGCAACAGGTGCATGCAGTTGGTCGGAACGTGTGTAGGCTGCTGCGAATTTGCTTGGTTGGCTGGTCAGTTGGTTGATCGAAATGTTCAAACAGCGTGGTCATCAGTCCGTACCTTACAGACTACTTAAACTAAGGTAAACCAACCTAAGGACAATACACACACCGATGCCGTAGGGAGGACTCGAACCTCCGATGGCGAGCAGCCGCGCGCTCCGGAGCGAGACGACCTAGACCGATCGGCTACTCCACCGCGGTTTGGTTCGTCGAACGATAAATGGGAATGTGTGAAGGGGCCTTTAGCAGGGTCTAGCTTAACCGCGTACATGTCAGGAAAAAAAAAAAAACACCATAGCTTCTCCCAATTCACTCACAAGGGAGACCTTTGTACTCGAACGCTCGAAATCACACAGTACCATGCTTGGAATAACAGGCACTCATAACAGGACAGTGCTGTGCTTCATTTCCGTACAAAACGTTGCATCAGAGGTGCCCACAAGAGGGGGGGGGGGCGGTATGAAGCAAACTGCGTTATTTAATTTATGGGAGGGTACAAACTGAATGCTAAGAATGAGACTGGAATACATTGAGGAACAATTCGAGGACGTAAGCGGCAAGTGCCGCTGTGAAATGAATAGATTGGCAGAGGTTCCTTATCAGGTGGGTTTGACGGAGGACATCGAAAGAGTTCAAAGAAGGGCAGCTCGTTTCGTATTGTCACGATACAGGGGAGACAGCGTTACGGAAATGATACAGGATCTAGGATGGTAATCATTACAACAACGGCGCTTATCGCTGTGGCATGGGCTACTTACGAAACTCCAATCGCCAACATTCTCCTCCGAATGCAAAAATGTATTGTTGACTCCCACTTACATAGGTAGAAATGACCATCTGAATAAAATACGAGAAATCAGATCTCGAACGGATAGATTCAAGTGTTCTTTCTTCCCGCGCGCTATTCGAGAATGGAATTGAAGATAAATAGTATAATGGTGGTTCGATGAACCCTCTGCCAGGCACTTAAATGTGATTAGCAGAGTATCCCATGTAGATGTACATGTAGGAGAGGAATTCGTGGTACGATTGAGGGCTCAGAAGAGTACCGGGGAAGACGTCCGCGTCTTCCAGAGAAGTGGTAGCGCAGTAAGTCTAGTCTCATTGCCGTGCGTGTCCTCGTTCTGACAACGCAGCCGCGAGTGCGCCGCGCAGAGCAGACAAGGCACTTGCTGATTCGCACTGACACACTTCCAGCGCGTGGGAGTGCTGTCCGCCTAGGGTTTCAACACCGCATCACGTGCGGACTTCGCGCCGGTGGACGGTGGACGGTGGCGGCGCCCCAGCTCTTTCCGTGGCGCGTAACTGCCAAGAGGCCAGGAGCGGCTCGCCGTGGACGAGGGCGACCAGCACTGCGCCTTGGCAGACGGGAAATAACACACATACATCGCAAGCCATGTGGTGCGTGGCGGAGGGTAACTCTCATACTACGAGTAGTAGTTGAATCCTCTAACGAGGGTTTAGGTTTCTACATCTACAACCATACTCCGCAAGCCACCTGGCGGTGTGTGGCGGAGGGTACCTTGAGTACCACTATCGATTTTCCCTCCTATTCCAGTCACGTATTGTTCGCGGAAAGAAGGATTGTCGGTATGCCTCTGTGTCCACTCTAATCTCTCTGATTTTGTCCTCACGATCTCTTCGCGAGATATACGTAGGAGGGAGCAATATACTGCTAGACTCCTCGGTAAAGGTATGTTCTCGAAACTTCGACAAAAGCCCGTACCGAGCGACAGAGCGTCTCTCCTCAGAGTCTTCCACTGGAGTTTATCGATCATCTCCGTAACGCTTTCACGATTACCAAATGATCCTGTAACGAAGCGCGCTGATCTCCGTTGGATCTTTTCTACTTCCTCTATCTACCCCACCTGGTACGGATCCCACACCGGTGAGCAGTATTCAAGCTGTACGCGAACAAGTGTACTGTAACCTACTTCCTTTGTTTTCGGACTGCATTTCCTTAGTATTCTTCCAATGAATCTAAGTCTGGCATCTGCTTTACTGACGATTGATTTTATATGGTCGTTCCATTTTAAATCCCTCCTAATGACTACTCCCAGATACTTTATGGAATTAACTGCTTCCAAATGCTGACCCGCTATAGTGTAGCTAAATGATAAAGGATCTTTCTTTCTGTGTATTCGCAGCACATTACACTTGTCTACATTGAGATTTAATTACCATTCCCTGCACCATGCGTCAATTCTATGCAGATCATCCTGCAGCTCAATACAATTTTCCATTGTTACAACCTCTCTATATACTACAGCATCATCCGCAAAAAGCCTCAGTGAACTTCCGATGTTATCCGCAAGGTCATTTATATATATATCGTGAACAGCAACGGACCCACGACACTCCCCTGTGGCACACCTGACATAACTCCTACTTTGGTCTGTGTATCTACGACACGCATGCTCCGACAGCCACTGAGTGTTCAGTATTGTTATGATTGCTCTGCTACGACTGTCATGTGCTTTGCCAAAATTAATTTTAGCGAGTTATTCAGTGCGTTTTATTCTATTTGTTTCAAGATATCATCGCTGATCTTGCTGGCATACAACAAATTCTACCTAAGCAAGCGTGAGCCATTACTTACATTTGGAGTAAATTCATATTTTTTTCTAATTTTTACAATTTGGAGGTTTTATTATTTTTGATAAGGATATAAATAAATAAAAACCGTGGTTCGGGTTTCACGTTAAACTGTAAGTCCCGCTGTAACTGGCTGGGGAAGTCAGTTCGGAGGTGACAGGAAGGCAACGGCATACCACCTCCAAATAGGGCCATGCCTAGTAAACCACTGTGGTGTTCATACCAGTCTTCGGATTGTTGACTGCTTTACCTTTATAAATAAAAAACTATTTACAATTTATATGCGTTTACATCTGTAACTGTTTTTTGAATGCTATGTGTATAAAAAGTTCAAATGTTTGTCACCAATCCCTAAACTTACAAACTACGTATGAATGCTATTACTAAGGACGGCACAAATATCATGCCCGAGGGGGGGGGGATTCGAACCCCCGACCGTAGTGGCCATGCAAAACGTGAGTGGCGCGCCGCCGACCGTTCGGCCACCGCGGGCGGCCCTATGTGTATAGAAACATATTTTCGATTTAGGCAATTTAGGGATACAATTTGCAGTTTGATTATGGGGGAATATTAGAGAGTTGTAATGAAAATGTAATACATTTTGATGAAATTTAAACAAGTAAAACTAGAATTTTCTACGGTATACAAGTAAGAGTTTATCACAAATTTGGTTAGTCGTTTACATTATGAGGGAGGATAGCGCAGAATACGTAAAATTAGAGTCGAAGCTTATACAATATATAGGTAAGTTTATTACAAATTTGGATAGCCCTTTATAGTGTGAGGTGGTAAGCTATTGAGGACGATAATTCGAGATTGGATACTAGACGAAAAGGGCGTGGTGGTGCAGTAGTTTTAGCCAGATCGGCTGGGGTAGTTCAGGCTTTCTTGTTTCAAATGTTTGTAGAGTTTATGGGACAGTCATCAGGTCATCAGTCCCTAATCTTACAAACTACTTATTAACTACCTTATACTACAAACATTCATGCCCGAGGCGGGATTCAAACCTCCGACCGTAGTGGCCGTGCGCACTTGCCTGTGGCAGTCCTGACGATACCCTTGTGTCTGATAAACACTCTCCGTCCTGGACAACATACTCGGTTCTGTTACTTAAGAAAACGTCGAGCTACTCACATACCTGACAACCCATCACATGTGCACGTTTCTGGATTAACAGTCTGCAGTGGGGGCCCCGTGTCAGTAGCTCTTAAGAAATCTAGAGACATGCAGTCTAGTCTGCCTGTTGCCCTGTATCTGTGATTCGTAGGAAATCATACGAGAAAAAAGCAAGCTGCGTTCCGCACGAGTGAAGGTATCAAAAAAAGAAACGATGCGTCATCAGAAATGTTTAAATCGCACAGAAACGTTTAAATCGTACAGAAACTTTTTTTTAATTAATTCGAAATGAAATAGTAATAATAAGCCTTAAGAAAACCGACTCTCGGGGTATTGTTCCACAACTTTTCAGATCCAGTCTTTTACCATTCTTGTTTACAATAGCCACCTACGCTTTTTCCAGTCGCTTGAGACACTGCGCTGTGCATGAGGTTTACGGTAAATACAAACTAAGTAATTGGTCAAGGTCGAGTACGATGATAACAGCAATGACAACCTGACCCCAGTCCTTTCTCGCCCCCGCCTACAGTTTCATGTGACCGCACACCGATGGCGGTTACCTCTTTTCCCATTGCGGTCCGTTTAGACCACTAATTGAGTCATCGTTGTTTACATCCGGCTCGACACGGCCGTTCCGGTACGGCATTCCTGAGCTGCAATCGGAAAGTACGCCGAGCTAAGTTACGACAGCGAAAGCTTACATTTCTTCTGTTAGCTAAGTATCTTGTTACTCAAGCCATGCATATTGTAATGAGCTGTAATGAGAAATGTGAGGTTACGCCCGCGATGATTTGGTTCAGATGAACAGAAATAGATTAAAAATTCAAATTTTTGTAAAACTAAGGAACCAAACTGCTGAGGTCATCGTTTCCTAGGTTCACAACTACTTAAAGTAATTTATGCTAAGGACAACACATACACCCATGCTCGACGGAGAATTTGAGCTTCCGACGGGAGCGAATATTTATGCCGTTCGGTAATTGTGGACATTTGTTTCATCTAAATGTATGTGTCCTTGCAAAGTGAACTACTGACAGTAAAAAAAAAAAAAAAAAAAAAAAAAAAAAAAAAAAAAAAAAAAACTTTAATTAAAATTTCTGGTCAGCTAAAAATTTGCACCCTCACGAAGTTTTTATAAATAATTGAGCAAGCATAGTGTAATTGTGGTGTTTTTTTATTTTGTGTAGGGAAATTTTTCTTTTATAATTTTATTATGGAATGAGGAATAGAGGCTGTTTTATTGGTTTTGGTGTGCATGTGTTCTGGTACTCCAGAGGCCGGAATATTTGTGAACAACTACTGGACAGTCAAAGAGGTGTACTACTGTGCTCCAGTCCATGGAGTACCATGGAACTTGCATGAGGAGATTAACGGACTTTGTAAATAAGTAACCAAGTAACTGTATCCTTCTACCAAATGTTGTAAAGTTTACATGTGTTTGATTTTAAATACAAACAGTTAGATGTGTGTAAACGATCTTTATTCTGTGATACTATATGGTTTCTGGTATCAATACTTGGAAATTATTAAGACAGATATACAGAGGTCTTGCCTGACGAAAATCAGCGGACAATAAAATTCGTCTTTTGCCAACCAAGACGAGACCCTTACAAACTTAAACGCCATACCCATACATTTCGCAGTAAAATAAGCTTTATTGTAACGTCCTCTGCTTGTTAATAATTTCCGTACAAACATTCATTTCTCGAACGTATTGTTTTAAACGCGACAAACTATTTCGACAATAATAATACACTCACAAAATTTTTCAGGAGAAAAGTATCACTTATGTGAACTGAGTTGCTTATTCACTTAAAAGATCGGAAACATTAAAAGCGTTAAAAATTCTGGTTTACACAGCTATGGAATTTCTCAAAATATTTAGAGAGCAACTTCTTTGATAATAGTGTTTGGCTATCATCACAAGTCGATACCATAAGAATTTCGAGCAGTAACTTGGAGGAAACATTAAAACAATACGAAAATATTTTAATTAGATAATATATTTGCTTCAGCTTCCAAGCCTGGAAATTTTGGAAACGAAGAGAACTGTGCAGAGTGAAATATTTTGTGGCGAGTAGTGCTGAGATACTCTGAACGATGAGTGAATAGAAATAAAAAGTCAGTGAACAGAAGGTATATGGCAGCTGGAGGACACAAAACTGTTCTCACTTACCGCTTATGGTTATCATCTGCACTGGCAAACCATAAAACGAGGTCGTTCTAATGGAAAGGTAGGAACGACACTATGGGTATGATTGAGCACAACTAACCAACTGTTTAACAAGCCGCAGGATTTCTTCTTCCCAGAATTCCTGTGGTTGTGACAAGAGCCAGTTCTCTACTGTGTCTTTCAGTTCGTTATCGGAGTTGAAGTGCTTCGCTTTGAAATGTGTTTTTAGCGGACCAAACAAACGGAAGTCACAGGGCGACATGTCCGGGCAGTAGGACGGATGCTCAAGCTGCTCCCACTTGAACTTGGCCAGTACACTTTGTGTGCCCCTCGAGATAACTGGAGATAAGTGGATGCGCGTTATGACGGAGCAGAATCAGCCCCCCCCCCCCCCCCCCCCCCCGTGAGGAGCCCAGGCAGTTTGGTTTTGATGAATATCGGCCGTTTTCAAAAATGGCCACAGCCGCCGGCTCGGCCAGTTTAACACCTTACGCAGACCGAAATCTGATAAAACCTTGCTTAGCCTCAATCGTCGAATTTTGAAATGTGGGCCGGCCGCGGTGGCCGAGGGGACTGAGGCGATCCAGTCACGGTCTGCACGACCACTACGGTCGGGGGTTCGAATCCCCCCTCGGGCATGGATATTTGGGCCGTCCTTAGACTTAGCTAGTTCATAAGTAGTTTGTAAGCTTAGGGACTGATGACCCCGTAGTTAAGTCCCATAAGTTCTACAAACATTTGAACATTTTTTTTTATTTTTTTTTTTTTATTTTTTTTTTTTTTTTTGCAATGTGAAAGCCATGATGTCCTCACACGCTCTCCCGCGTTAATTTTTCGGAAGACACAACTGCCTGCTTCTCTCCTGCGTCATGTGCTGGCGTCCATGCGCACAACCAGGCCGTGTTCGGAAACAACAGACACCATATCAATAATTGTTTGTGGGTTGGAACTGAAATACAGGCAACTATTTATTCACAACCGATACAAAAGCGTTACATGTTTGCATCTGTTATTGTACCTCAAAGTAGTCACCAGCGTCGTGAAGAACCCGTTGCCAGCGATGTGGACGGCGTAGTGAACCGATAGCCAAAGGTGCGAATGGAGCGGTCTGCTGCCTGTCGAATCCCTGGAACTGTTCTGAAGCGAATGTCACGGAATAAAAGCAGTCACGCTTTTATATGTACCATGAAGGCGAAGCGAAGAAAGGTGCAAATGAGGTTTACTCATTTCTGTATAATTACATCGAGAAGTATATCTCAAAAGATGTGGCCGCGGTGGATTAGCCGAGCGGTCTAAAGCGTCTCGCTGCGGAGCGCACGGTTGCGCGCCGTGGAGGTTCGAGTCCTCCTTGGGGCATGGGTGTGTGTGTTGTCCTTAGGTTAGTTTACCTAGGTTTAAGTAGTTTGTAAGCTACGGACTGATGACCATGCAGTTTGGTCCGGTAGTTTTACAAACATTTGAACATTTTTTTCAAAATGTGTGAATGAGCTTCACCTCTGATGGGTGTGCTGGCCAAAACAAAAATCATCCAATCATTCGCTTTTGTTTAACACTTGTATCAACTGGGAGATTTAGGAAGATGAAACATTACTTCCCCATACGCGGGCATGGTTTCCTTCCAAACGATAGAGATTTTGGGACCATAAAAAATTTGTAAGACATGACCGGAACTACTTACCTGAAGAGTATGCCATAATGATGTAAAAAGCATCAAGTAGATACTCAGTGGAAACTATTGAGTATGGTGGGTGGTATAGTACTTCTCAGTCCCATCGACCGAACAGAGCAGCGACAGCTTGCAGTGTAAGAGGCCGCGCATTGTCGTGCAAAATGATGGGTGGATTGCGCAGAAAGTATTACCGGCTCTTGAAGAATTTGAGCAGTTTATGGGTATGAATGAGTGAGTTTCTTATTAATATCGAAATAGTTCGCACGTTGACACAAAACATTCGAGAAATGAATGTTTGTACGGAGATAATTAACAAGCAGAGCACATTACAATAAAGCTTATTTTACTGCGAAGTTTATGGGTATGAGATCTAAGTTCTCTTTTCAGAGACATATAATTTAGATGAAACAAAAGTACACAAATGATTTTCGGTCTCTGGCACATTCAATCTTGATACAACTCTGTTGTTCCTGTTTCGAAAACATAGTGACACGGTTACGCCGGTCGCAGTGGCCGAGAGGTCTGCGGCGCGCCAGTCACAATCTGCACGGCCGCTACGATCGGAGGTTCGAATCCACTCTCGGGCATGGATGTTTGTGCCGTCTTTAGTATAAGGTAGTTGATAAGTAGTTTGTAAGTTTAGGGACTGATGACCCCGCAGTTAAGTCCCTTTCGCTTAACAAACATTTGACACCGTTACGTTAGGCCGCTCGCTCACAAGTGACTGTTTTTCCCTCGATTGTGCGCACGCCGGTGACGTGGGACGAGCCAGTCCATTTGCTCGGAGGTAAGGTAGGTATGACAACAACTTGTGTTATTAAGGACAATAGCAGATTCCATTGCATAGTGAGTCCAAAGTAGTGTTGCCACTATTTAAGTTCAAACCCTCGTATATATGTGCCCCAACAGGCTATGACAATTTCAGTGTGGACGCATTAATACGCACGATCCCCTGCGGGAATCCAGTATAGGCTGCGAGCAAGAGGAAGTAACGGGCAGAGGGCTCTACCATAGTAGTGTGCTACAAGCTGAGAATTTGGGTTGGAAGGAAAGCGTACCTGGATAGCCTAATTGGTTAAGGAGACCGCTGGCCCCGATGTGGGAAATCCGGGTTCGAATCCCGGCCCAGCACCAATTTTTAACTTCGTAGTCTAATTATTTCAATGCCCTGAAACAGTCGATGTTTCAATATTTCGAATTCGTAATGATAAAACATTGAAATGGCACCGACATTTGCGACGTATGCAAGAGGGAAGAATGTCATTATAAGCATGGAATTGGATTCCACCACAAAGAAATAAGCGAGGGAGACCACGTAATAAGTTGATAAATAGTTTTCAAGAGGAAATGGAGAAACGAGGCTTGCAAGAAGGAGATTGGGTGAGACAAAGACCAGTGTCGCTTAGCATGCGAAGCACCTATGATGTTGCAAACCATCGCTGTAGTAAGAATAACAAACTTGACGGCAGCCGAGCGGTAAGTTTCCGCGGTGGCGCAGTGAGTGGGCAGAGGGTCGCTACAGAGAAACCCAAAGCCGGCTGCGCAGAGTCTCAGCTCAGAGTCTCAGCTCAGCTGCGTCCCTGGTGCGGCGGCGTGCTCTATCTCCAGGCCGACGAACTTCGTCAGCGTCGCGACTCAGGTGCACGCCTTTGACTTCACCGCCCACCTTTAAACTGAGAACACGACGAAGGTCACGCGCTACGTTTTATTTTGCGAAATAACAGCGGGAAAAATTCTGAAATACAGAATTTCTTTAATGTAGTTATTTTATTCCCCAAACTTCATAATATTTCATTTATGTTTCTGGAAGAATAACGCCTTTATGTAGACTCTGAAGGAACTGAGGTACCAACAGCGGTAAGTATAATGAAATTTTTATTCTATTACAACGTTTCGGCATTCCACTACGTCATCTTCAGGTCCCTACTTCGGAGCATGATATCCAAAAGTAAGGATCCAGTTTTATCCAGTTTTAGTATCCCTACTTTTGGATAGCATGCTCCGATGCAGGGACCTGAAGATGGCATAGTGGAATGCTGAAACTGGTTGTAATAGAATAAACACTTCATTATACTTACGGCTGTTGGTATCTCAGTTCCTTCAGACTCTTGACCAGCCGCTGTCCCGGTTCCACCAACGATGATGGATTCGATAACTTTATGTAGAGTACCAGTATAAGTGTCTTTCTACAGAGTGTCGCAATAACTTTTTTATGATTTTTTAAAATGTCACGATCCCCTTACCTTTTTTTTTCTATTTTTTTTTTTTTTTTTTTTTTTTTTTTTTTTTTTTTTGTGCTGGTAGTCTGTTCTACCACAATGTAACATCCGGGGTATATTGATTTTCTGAGACTTTTTTCTTTTCAGTTTTCTTTGTTATGCATTGTTGGTAACAACCGTACGCGAATGGCCGCGTAGTCTAAGGCGCTTTGTCGTGGATTACGCGGCCCTCTCCAGCCAGAGATTCCAGTCCTCCATCGGGCACAGGAACGTGCGTTGTCCTTAGTTCAAATTAGTTTAAGTAGTTTGCAAGTCTAGGGACTGATGGGTGACCTTAGACGTTCGGTCTCTTACGAGGGTGTTCAAATGAAAAGGTAGAAAACGACACTGTGGGTATAACTGAAATTTCAACACAACTGTCTCGCTGTTCAACGAACCGAAAAGGTTCCCTGTTCATCGCGGTTGAGTACCCGAGTGGTCTAAAGCGCCTAGCTGCGGAGCGCGCGGTTGCTCGGCGTCGGAGGTTCGAGTCCTCCCTGAGGCATGTGTGTATGTGTGGGTGTGGGTGTGTGTGTTGTCCTTAATTTAGTTTACCTTAGTTGAAGTAGTTTGTAAGCTACGGACTGATGACCACGCAGTTTGGTCCGATATATTTACAAACATTTTTTTTTTCCTGTTCCCAGAATTCCTGCGACTGTGACAAGAGACAGCACTCTAGAGGGTCCTTCTGTTTGTTGTCCAGAGGTGAAGCGCTTCCCTTTCATTTTTTTTTTCTAATTGGGCCACACAGATAAAAGTCGCAGGGCGACATGTCCGGGCTTTATGTCGGATGCTCAAGCTGCTCCCACTTGAACTTGGCCAGTACGCTTTGTGTGACCCAGGAAGCGTGTGGACGCGCGTTATCATGGAGCAGAATCATTCCCTTTGTGAGCAGTCCAGGCCTTTTGCTCTTAATGGGCCTGCGTAGGCTACGGAGTCTCTCTCAGTACACGTCACTGTTAACGGTTTGTCCGTGCTCGAGGAATTCAATGAGCATCGAACCTCTGACGTCGAAAAAGACGGCCAGCATCACCTTGCCTGCTGAGGCCACACCCTGGAATTCTTTAGGAGGAGGTTACGACGCATGCTTCGCGTCCCTAGATGTCGCACTACGTTATATCAGAGCGGCATATTCACATTTCAACCGGTTTGATTACCTCCTTGTAGATTTACTCGAACCTCCTACGGCGAGCAACCGCGCGCTCCGCAGCGAGGCACCTAGACCGCTCGGCTACTCCGCCGCGGCTATTATATCAGAATGCAGCCACCCCACCAGTCGGCAACAACGTTGTTTAAATAATCAGGTACGAAGGCGTGCCAGTAAGGTGGCGCACCATCTCGAGGGCAAATAAAGTTCTCTGATTCAGCTTCGTGTAGCTGAGGAAAGAGCGATTGTTGTAGCACATCAAGATAAGAAACACCAGTTACGATTGCTTCAGCGTAAAAGAAAGGCCCATAAACTTTGGCACAAAAAAAATTAATTTAGGGGAATTTCGTTGCAACTGTGTGCACGGTCTTTTGTACGACAAACTGTCTGAGTTGCTCGTTCATTTGACGTATAATTGCTCAGATTCTTCATTTTCCGTGTCCGGATACACTAATTATAGCCCCCCTTTTCCAGTAATTAGCACCGTAGGTTGCTTTGTGATTAACCTTAAGAATGTCGTCTGTAGTGCATGTTATTGACATATTTGTACAAGTCAGTAGAAGGTCAAAATCCCGTGCTTCTCCGTATCCATATTTTTCACTATCACTATATCCCCATTTCAATTGATTTGATTTGCTTCTAGTTACTCCAGCGCGTAGCCGGTTTAATGCCTTCCCAGTTGGAAAGGGAAGTAGATGTACTGCAGATCCCTCATCCTCAAGGATGTCCATTGTGAAGTGTGGCACCATTTCTTTCCACAGAGATAGCCGCCTTGTTCCGGGCTTGGTAACGAGTTCTTCAGTTGTGTCAATGAAACTCTTGTGGGATCTCCGCCAGATAGGTTGTTTATGGTGCAAATGCAGCGGCTGTCGAGGGTCGTTCAGTTGTTTTGATCTTTCGATCATGGCGGAGACTTTTCTTCAGAAGGCGGGTGGTGCTACGCCTATGATGGGATAAATTTTGTCTATGGGAGTTGGTTTGAGGTATCCTTGGGCTATCCGCACAGTTTCATTCACAGCGATGTTTAACTTGCTTAGCTTTAGCTGAGTTCGACCAAACGAACGCCGCATATTCTGCTGTTGAGGTACTGATCACCAGTCCCGTGGTGTGCAATGCACGTGGCCGGGCTCCCCCGACAAACCTGTTAGCTTCCGCAATGTGTTGTCCCTGGCTGACTTTTTTCTTGATGTTGTGTCAGTGCTGCTTTACAGTAAGTGCTCCGTCCAATGTCACTCCCAGGTACTTTGGACTAGTCGTATGCTCCAGCTCTTCCCCTTGCCAGGTGACTCTGAGATTCTTGTTTTCTACTCGTATGTCCCAGCTCTTCCCCTTGCCAGGTAACTTTGAGTTTCTTGTTTTCGTAGTAGGAAGCTAATTATGACAAGGCCCCGGTGAGATTCCCCTCCAATTGGGCAAAGGTCTTACACCGTGTTGCCACTGCAACATCAGCTGCATAGATGAACCTCTCGTTTGTTTGTTGATGGGCTGACTTTTTTTGTAGATGTTAAATAGTATTGGCACCAAAACACTTCCCTGTGCGAGTCCATTTTTTTGAGTCCTCCATCGGCTGTTTTTCGTTTCCATGATTTCGTTTCCATGTTCCGTAGCATACATTTCACGAACATACACTACGTGCTCAGAAGTATCCGGACACCCAAAAAAAACATAGTTTTTCTTATTAGGTACATTGTGTGGCCACCTACTACGAGGTACTCCATATCAGCACTCTCAGTAGTCATTACACATCGTCCTAGAACAGAATATGGCGCTCCAAGGAAATCACGCACTTCGAACGAGGTCAGGTGATTGGATGTCACTTGTGTCAGAAGTCTGTATGTGAGATTTCCACACTCCTAAACATCCCTAAGTTCACTTTTTCTGATGTGATAGTGAAGTGGAACCGTGAAGGGAACGTAGAGCACGAAAGCGTACAGGCCGGCCTCTTCTGTTGACTGACAGAGACCGCTGACAGTTGAATCGGGTCGTGCAGTGAAATACCATCACCCAGAAATTCCAAACTGCAGGAGGACCTCTCCAATCACTATGACAGGCGGAAGGTGAGAAAACTTAGATTTCCTGGTCGAGCTGCAACTCATAAGGTACACATCACAAAGGTCAATGCCAAACGACGCCTCGCTTGGTGTAAGGAACGTAAACATTGGACGATTGGACAGTGGAAAAACGTTATGTAAAGTGACGATGTCGCGATCCGGGATGTCCGATGACGTGAATGTCCGATGAACGTCATCTGCCAGCGTGTGTAGTGCCAACAGTAAAATTCGGGGGCGGTGGTGTCATGGTGTGGTCGTGTTTGACATGAAGGGGAGCTTGCACCCCTTGTTGTTTTGCGTGGCGCTAATCAAAACACAGGCGTACATTGATGTTCTAAGGACCTTCTTGCTTCCTATTGTTGAAGATGTCGATTACATCTTTCAACACGATCCATGACCTATTGATAATGCATGCCTGTGGCGGGGTGGTTACACGGCAATAACATCCCTGTAATGGACAGGCCTGCACAGAGTCCTGACGTGAATCCTATAGAACATATTTGGGATGTTTTGGAAGGCCGACTTCGTGCCAGGTTTCACCTACCTACATCGATACCTCCCCACAGTACAGCGTTCCGTGAAAAATGGGCTGACATTTCCCAAGAAATCTTCCAGCACCTGATTGAAGGTATGCCTGCGATAGTAGAAGGTATCATCAAGGCTAAGGGTGCGGCAACATCATATTGAATTCCAACATTACCGATGGAGGGTGCCGCGAACGTGTAAGTGTCCGATTACTTCTGATCATGTAGTGTAAATAGGGTGTACTTCATTGTGACATTGTACAGTTTCTGGGTAATTAGGTTATGGCTGATAGTGTCATACGCGGCGCTGAGGTACAGGAACGCGACACCAGTTACTTCTCCTCTCCTACTCGTGATAAGAACATCGTAATGAATTCTACAAAGTTTTAAAACCCAGATATTCAATCTGGTGCGCCCTCCATATAAATTTTGCAGTTTGGATACAGCAAAACCCACAATCGGCCCGTACCTTAGCGTGGCGTGCGGAAGTAAACAGCGAGGTTATCTCGCTTGGCCGTGTATCGGAAGCGATCTGCAGTGCTGCAGCGGTTGCGATGCGCCGCCGCTCCATTCTAGAATACATTGAGGGGCGGACAGGAATAGCCGGGCGTTCTCTTTGGGAGCCGGCGAGCTATTTAAAGGGCCCTCTCCCAACTTAACAATAGGGCGCTGGCGGCGGCGCAAGGTGTCGGCTTGCCGTTGGCCGCTGGCCGTCGTAGCGGGGGGCGTGTGCCCAGCGTACGCCAACTGCAGGAAGGACGATTGAGCATGGTCACTAGAGACAGACGAGGTGCTGGAGTCTACCCCTAGGTAGCGGCGACTGCTATATGTAAGAGCGCATCATCACGGGGACTCCCTGATTTCTGGCACCTTGCGTATTTACACTCCATTAAAAAAATCATCATCATCCTCATTAGAGACTGATTATGTCTTTCAGCGTTCAGTCTGGAGCATACTACATCTAATAAAATTCCTCCATGATACTTATCGCCGCGGTGTGGGCTACTTACGAAACTCCAATCGCCAACATTCTCCTCCGAATGCGAAAGTATATTGTTGACTCCCACTTACATAGGTAGAAATGACCATCAGAATAAAATATGGGAAATCAGAGCTCGAACGGAGAGATTCAGGTTTTCTTTCTTCCCGCACGCTATTCGAGAATGGAATGGGAGATAAATAGTATAATGCAGGGCGCCTCCTGCACACGTTTGCAGGTTTGCGCTACCCCCAGGAATAACAATATTCTTAAACTCCATGGGGAGAAGTAGCACTCCATTTATCTCTTTCGAAACGCCCCGGGCTGTTACGCACCGACAGCGGCGGACCGAACTTCGCCGACAGCGGCTGGGTATGCAGCCGGCCTGCAAACGCCGACTATGGTGTCTCAGGGGGTGTGCGGGCTGCGGGGACAACGGTTGGCAACAGTGTTACCGTATAGGCGCCTTGAGTGTACAAACACCCTGCCCGAGCCACCCTGTCAGCCGCAAAACAGAATCCGAACTCGTCGGGCCGGAGTCGTCGGCCCTTAAAAAAAGCGGGCTTTTCGCGCCTTCTTACCAGTTCACGTGTAGCTTCGAGCGAAGTAACTGTGCGTTGTGTCCGTTGTTTAGCGTGTTTTATAGTTAATTTTGAGTTTCAAGGAACAGGTGAAGTAATGAATCAGGTAATTTCCTTGCTTTCTGAACCCTTCAATTTACACAGCTTTGAGAGAGAAATTATAAATCAAGAGGCTAGGTAGACCGATTCCAAGTTTGACAATTTCACAGACAGTTAAAACGAAAAGTCGTCAATTCATTTTTTTTTTAAATGCCTCGGGTAGATATTGTGTCTGCGGTCGAGTGATTGTTTCTGATCCATATACATCTATGATATCTTGACTTAATAGCATTTTTTTTTCCGAATGCGTTGAGCTGCCACAATAGAGAAGCCGAACTTTTTATTGGTGAAAAAGTGCACTACCATCTTTTCTGGTCACCAGCCGCCACTGGTATAATGGTAATTCGATGAACCCTCTGCCAGGCACTTAAATGTGATTTGCAGAGTATTCCATGTAGATGTAGATTTAGATTTAAGTTCCAACTCTCGTATTGTAACTGTTATAAAACCGACGCTGTTTGATGTTTCCATGTTTGTCTGAATCTAAAAAGCGGAAATCTTCGTAAATGTGTTATCTCGAGTTGCCACATAGACGGTTGCGCTGTGTACTTGAATATGCACCAGGATGGGCGTCGTGCAGCAGGTATCGCGCTGCTGTCGGACGCCCCTACAACGTCAATCGGGCCCTGTGTTGCGGCCGTTCCTCTGAGTGACACACGACCGCCGGCGCTGTCTGCCCTTTATCGCTTGAGTGGAGCCTCCCATGCTTTTTCCTTCCCTATGGGCCCTCGTTAGCTCGACCCGTGCGTCAGAGATAGCAGTGACGCTCGTCAGCCACGTTCTGCGCAGGTGGCTGTCGTGTTTCTGGGACGAAATAAATGTCGCTGAAGTTTACGATAAGGATAACTTCATACTCACGATGTATGTTTAGAAATGAGTGTTGGTGGAGTAATTACCTCAGTTGTTTTAATGGGGGGACAGTCTTTTTCCTCGTGTAACTTTAGCAGTTCTTTCGAGCTCTGCCGGTTACTTGAGAGAATAGATGTTCTTCAGTCTTAAGCACCTGAACTATCACCAGCTTTTTTTAGTTCCTATCCAAATATAGTCATTGTCAAACTTTGATAACACAATTAGGTAACACAACTCCTGATTGGTGTGGGACCTGCGTACTTGCAGCAGTTCAACGTGGTATGGTCTCAACAAACCTTTGGAAGTCACTGCAGGAATATTGATCCATACTGTCCCAGCTATCTTGTCCACCCAAAATATCTCTGGAACAATAACAGCTATTGGAAAACGACTTTCACCCGTATCAATGTACGGCTGGGGCCCATGAATGTACATATTTGGAAACATTCTAAAACGAAAGCAAATGTGTTTTTTAACACAAACTTATGTTTTTTTAATGGACACTCTATATTTTTTCTTCATCAATCCATAGGGTGACAAATCACAGAAACAATGGCGTTGATTGCATCGCAATATTCCAATTACATCCCGAGATATTGAGACGCGAAGTTGACGCTTGAAATACGCGAAACGCGCGGCTAGCGCTCGTCCTGAGCAGCATGAGATTCTCGCCTGAGTCTCAGGACGTGCGCTAGCCGCGCGTTTCGCGTATTTCAAGCGTCAACTTCGCGTCTCAATATCTCGGGAACAGTGCCGGTATAGTTCAGACGGTAGAGCGCTGACCCGCTAAAGTTAAAGGTCCTACGTTCGAATCCAGGTTCCAGCGGCACACAATTTTGACCTGCCAGTAAGTTTAAAAGTAAATCCTCTTTATAAGACATAAACAAAACCATTACTGACATTGAACCAGGGATGTAGAATGGGAAACATGCTTTAATAGTTAGGCACAGCATGTTCACCTGCCAAATTCATTAAGAGTTCGTCTCATGCAGTAAATACTCGACCACGATTTGACGCACATTGTTTCTCGTGAAAAGTGTATTGTGACGTAACTTAGAATTCCTGTTCACTGCAGTTATATTTTCAGTTATATATGTAAATATCTTTCGTGTAACTGGAAGTATTTTCGGTACAGGACTCATTACCATCATCATCATTAGAGAGTGATTATGCCTTTCGGTGTTCAGTCTGGAGCATAGTACCTCTAATAAAATTCCTCCATGATACCCTATTCAATCCTAACATTGATGCTTCGTCTGATGTTATGCCTTTTACTTCAAAATCATGCTGCACCGAATCTAAGTACTTTCTTCTTGGTCTACCTCGACTCCTCTTACCCTCCACTGACGAGCTCATGAGTCTCCTAGGTAACCTTGCTTCTCCCATGCGTGTAACATGACCCCAACATCTCAGTCTGTTTGCTCTAACTGCTTCATCTATGGTGTTAATTCCCAGTTTTTCTTTGATTTCCTCATTATGGACACCCTCATGCCATTGTTCCCATCTATTGGTACCTGCAATCATTCTTGCTACTTTCATATCTGTAACCTCTACCTTGTGAATAAGGCAACCTGTATCCACCCAACTTTCACACCGATACAACAAAGTTGGTCGAAAGATAGAGCGATGCACTGCTAACTTAGTCTTGGTACTTACTGCCTTCTTGCAGAAGAGAGTAGATCTTAGCAGAGCACTCACTGCATTAGCTTTGCTGCACCTCGATTCCATTTCTTTCGCTATGTTGCCATGCTGTGAGAAAATACATCCCAGGTACTTGAATCTGTCTACCTGTTCTAACTTTGTTCCACCTATTTGGCACTCGGTCTGTTTAAATCTCTTTCCCACAGACATTACTTTCGTTTTGGAGATGCTGATCTTCATATCATAATCCTTGCACCTCTGATCGAGCTCTGAAATATTAGTTTGCAACCTTTCAATCGAATCGACCATTACAACTAAGTCATCCGCATATGCGAGACTGCTTATTTTGTTTTGACCTATTTTAATCCCGCCCTGCCAGTCTACTGTTTTTTCAACATGTGATCCATGAATAGTATGAACAACAGTGGTGACAGGTTACAGCCTTGTCTTACCCCCCTGAAACTACCCTGAACCATGAGCTGAATTTACCATCTACTCTAACTGCTGCCTGACAGTCTACGTAAAGCCCTTCAATTGCCTGCAGAAGTTTGTCGGTGCATGACTGTAATTTAGAAATTGTAGTGTGATAGACTTATACTAGAAGATAGATTAAGAAAAGGCAAACCTACACTTAAAGCTTTTGTACATTTGGAGAAGGCTTTTGACAATGTTGATTGGAATAAACTCTTTAAAGTTCTGAAGCAAGCAGGAGTAAAATATAGGGAGCGTAAGGTTATTTACAACTTGTACAAAAACCAGACAGCAGTTGTCAGAGTTGAAGGGCATGGAAGGGATGCAGTGGTTGTAAAGGGAGTAAGACAGGGTTGTAGTCTTTCTCCATTGTTATTCAATTTGTACATCTAGCAAGCTATAAAGGAAAGCAAGGAGAAATTTGGAGAAGGAATTAAAGTTCAGGGTGAAGAATTAAAAACATTGCTTTTTGCCGACGACATAGTAATTCTGTCAGATACAGCAAAGGACCTGGAAGAGCAATTGAACGGAATGGACAGTGTGCTGAAAGGTGCATATAAGATGAACATTAACAAGAGCAAAACTAGGGTAATGGAGTGCAGGGTAGAAAATAAGGTGATGCTGAAGGAATTAGATTGGGAAACGAAGCAATAAAGAAGGTAGATGAGTTTTTTTTACTTGGGCAGTAAAATAACAAATGATGGTCGCAGTACAGAGGATATAAAATGAAGAATGGCAATGGGTAGAAAAGCCTTCATGAAAAAGAGAAATTAGTTAACATCGAATATTGATTTAAGCCTAAAGAAGTCCTTTCTGAAGGCATTTGTATGGAGTGTTGCCTTGTATGGGAGTGAGAGATGGACGATATACAGTGCGGACAGGAAGAGGATTGCGGCTTTTGAAATATGGTGCTACAGAAGAATGCTGAAGATTAGGTGGGTGGATCGCGTAACTAATGAGGAGGTACTGAACAGAATTGGGGAGAAAAGAAATTTCTGTCATACCTTGACTAAAAGAAGGGATAGATTGGTAGGACACATTCTTAGACACCAAGGAATTGTGAATTTAGCATTTGAGGGAAGTGTGTGGGGTAAAAATCGCAGAGGGAGACCAAGAGACGCGATAAGTAAACAGATTCAAGTGGATGTGGGTTGTCGTTCTTATGAGGAGATGAAAAGGCTTGCTCAGGATAGGGTATTGTGGAGAGCTGCATCAAACCAGTCTCCGGACTGAAGACCATAACAACAACAGTGTGATAGATTCATGTAGACGCGCCTATTATCGAAAACGTTGTTCATATTCTCACGTGGTAGAAATGTGAAAAGAAGGAAGTTGGCACGTTGAACAGAGAGGGGGAGCACACGATAGCGAAGGACATCTCCTTTTTTCGCTCCTCGTCGGCCGCGCGGCCTCTCAGAGGCCTGGTTCACTCCCGTGCCCAGCGTCCGCTTGGCATTGAATGCCCACACGTTGCATACCGGCGGCTCGCCAGCTCCTCGTGTGAACCGAGATTCAAGTCGCCGCCGCGCGCCAGGCGCCGTGTTTTGAATAGCGACGTCACTTGTACTTGAGCGCCTAATGAGGGAAGCCCCCAGCATCTGATCAACCGTACGCACGCGGGCGCGACCAGCCTTGTGCTAGCTTTGTACGTCAGTTGGATACGCCGATGCGAACCAGTTGCAGCTCACCTTGTGCCGCTATCCTGTGTGTAAACACGGGCTCTTTTGTTTACACTTCTGCTCTGCCGCCTCATGACACTGTGTGGCGCTGCCGCACGGTTTACTACAGGTAAGTCTCATCTACTGACAAGTAAAACTATACGAGTGGCTCTCGCCGATTACGATACGCTTAGAATACGTAGTAGTCGAGATCAAAATATAACACACGTACTAGGCGCGTTCTTTTAAGTACGTTCAAATTCAAATGTTCAAATGTTTGTATAGTTTATGGGACTTAACTACGGGGTCATCAGTCCCTAAACTTGCAAACTACTTATGAACTAGCTATCACTAAGGACGGCACAAATATCCATGCCCGAGGGGGGATTCTAACCCCCGACCGTAGTGGCCGCGCAGACCGTGACTGGAGCGCCTCAGTCCCCTCGGCCACCGCTGCCGGCTAAGTAAGTTCCGTTTGAACAGAAGTACACAACGACAGGTAATTTCAAAAGAGTAAATTTATTTTCAGAAATTACATACTTTACTCTATTTTTCGACACAGTTGCCAAGTTTGTTCAAACACTTATCATGCCTATCAGCCAATTTTAAAACACCCTATTCATACAATCTTGCGGCCTGTTCCGATAACCAAGAGTTCACTGCCGTTTTGTATAGCACTGATCTCGACACGTCAGGAAATTCGTGAAGAGACCTGTTATTGTGAAGCTCCTGTTCTCACGAATCCTCGCTTCAGCTGAAACCTCCAGCCGGCCGTGGTGGCCGAGGGGACTGAGGCGCTCCAGTCACGGTCTGCACGGCCACTACGGTCGGGTGTTCGAATCCCCCCTCAGGCATGGATATTTGTGACGACCTTAGTCTTAGCTAGTTTATAAGTGGTTTGTAAGCTTAGGGAATGATGACCCCGTAGTTAAGTCCCATACGTTCTACAAACATTTGAATTTGAAACCTCCAAATCGTCCGTAATCGAAGATGGGCGACCAGAGCAGTCCTCTTCATGGACGTTGTCATAATCATCTTTGAATTCTCGTACCTACTTACGCACTTTGCCTTTACTCATGACAGTATCACCGTACACTTCGAAAATATGTCGATGAATTTCTGCAGCAGACAGGTTCCTTGGAGACAAAAAGCATATCACTCAGCGAACCTCACACGCGGTGGGTGAATCGATACTCTTAAAAATTTTGAAAGCACAGAACAGAACCGTACAGGTTAGCAACAGAGCTGAAACAGCACAGCTGTTCCCGAAGCATGCCGTACACGACGTACGCGCTCGTTGCGGTATGTGCACGAATTACTACTGTCTACAACAAAACGGAACTTACTTAAAAAACGCGCCTCGTATTTTCTTTATATACATGCCCATACGGCGTTTGAAGTGGTAAAAACCCTCCCGAAGAAAACGCGCTTTAGTATGCCTGCACACATATCGTCGAAACAGTAGGAGAAATAACAAACATGTTGATATATAATTTCCATGGTTGCTAGTGTACAGTACCACTGTACAATCACAACTTTAAACATTTTGATAGATTTCGAAATCGTAGTAAATGTAATAGTGTATTTGACAACAAATTCAACTATATATGTATGATAAAGTTACATTCCAAAGTCGCTGTAGTGGAGCCCGTCTTTTATGGTTTGTACTGTGAAATTGCAAACAAACAACACTATCACCATGTATGACAAGCTACATACGGCAAACAGAATGCACGTATAGCGGTATATAGGGGGTACTTCTGACCAGGGGCGTATATAAAGGGGGCCTGGACCACTCCTACAATAATGAACATAAAGAAAAAAACTATATTTTTTATGATTTAATGTCAAAGATAAACAAGCATGATCTCGGTAAAGTAAAAGGGGCTTCAACGCAAATATTCCTCCGAATAACAGTAGAAAAACTGATACAAAATATCATGGGTTGTTTACATAAAATTACTTAACTTATCTTGATATTAGTCTTGCCCTCCTTCTCCCCGAAAAACGTATGCTACATTCGCTACTACTTACAACTTGTATCTAACTACTGCAACTTCGGGTTGTGAACTTAATCGTATATCTTGAATTTTGTTGTTAAATATACTTATAGATTTACCAGGATTTCGAAATACATCAAAATGTTTAAAGATGCGATCTCACAGGGGTACAATGCAGTAGTGGCCATAGAAATAATGCTTCAAAATTCTTGTCATATCTCCTACTGTTCGAAGAGATGTGCTCAAAAAGCCCTTTCTCCTAGGGAAGGTTCTGACTAATTCCACCGCCGTAAGGGCATGTATAAAACAAGTGTATCTTTTTTTTTTTTTTTTTTACCTGGACCACAACAAATTCCCACTGTATCGGAATCGGCCAGTAGCATTTGCGTAGTGTTACTTGTTAGTAAGTTCTGATTAATCTGACGGTAATTCTACACATATTTCTAAAAAAAAAAAAAAAATCAAGAAAGGTAGAATGGCTGAACGGTACTTACCTCATCTCAGTAACGACAAAGAGATTAATATAAACGTGTGAACAAGGTATCAGCCGGCCGCGGTGGCCGAGCATACTGCGGCGCGCCAGTCACGGTCTGCACGGCCACTACGGTCGGGGGTTCGAATCCGCCCGCGGGCATGGATATTTGTGCCGTCCTTAGTATTAGCTAATTCATAAGTAGTTTGTAATTTTAGGGACTGATGACCCCACAGTTAAGTCCCATAAGCTCTACAAACATTTGAACATTTTGCTCCCATGTGAATCTGCCATTTGAACCAGCTTACTATATTCAATCATGTAAACATGAAGTTGCAGCAGATAATAGAAAAATGATGTGATGTTCGAGTGGCAACTCATTTTCAAGACCGTGGATAATTCTTTTTCTGAGACTGCGTCAGAAAATGTGGTAATCACTGTTTAGAAGAGGCGCCTAACAGATTCTTCTGACAGCGTCAGATCTGGAAGTAACAACGGGCTACTGAAAATACCACTGTAAGGCGATTTAACCACAGAAGAATTTGCATGAGCATTTCTCTGCGATAAATTTTACTGTTACATGTACTGCTCCCTGTCAGTAACACGGTTAGCATGAACGAGGAAATACAATGTTTAGCCTTGGGACTAACCTTATGGGTTGCACAGCGAGGGAGTGGGAAAGGTCAGCTGCCAACTGTAATGAAAGGCGAAATGTCTTGTAGTGGTCTGTATGCATATCAGACTAATCAGGCTACTATAAGCTAGCGTGAGTTTGTATGGCCAGTAAAAGAATACCGGAGGTAACGGTGTAAGAGCGCCTCAGCGAGCAAGATTGGAATAATTTTGGCACTACTTCTGACGCTACAACGTCATGTCACTTAAGCCGCACGGGAATGTCCTTGCGATCCGAAGCGCCATGTTGGATCGCGCTGCCTCTCGCGTCGGAGGTTCGAGTCCTCCTTCGATCTCGAGTTTGTACTAGTAGTTTTTAAGTCTAGGGACCGATCATCACAACAGTTTGGCCGGCCGCGGTGGCCGCGGGGACCGAGGCGCTTCAGTCACGGTCTGCACGGCCACTACGGTCGGGGGTTCGAATCCCCCCTCGGGCGTGGATATTTGTGCCGTCCTTAGGATAAGTTAGTTGATAAGTAGTTTGTAAGTTTAGGGACTGAAAACCCCGTAGTTAAGTTCCATAAGCTTAACAAACATTTGAACATCAGTTTGGTCTCTTAGATTTACAAACATTTGAACATTTTTGAACCATCCCTTAAGCCTACACACAAATCGCGCGTTTACCGGTTATTTACTAGATCCAGTCTCCCGTTAGTCCATCTGCCGCTTCCTTCTCTGTCTGTCGATCTCCACCTTCCAAATGCCTCTTCCCACCTGCTCCTACATCTACATGCATACTCCGTGGCGGAGAGTAGTTCCTATCATCAATAGTCATTCCGTTTCCTGTACCAATCTCAAACAGAACGAGCGAAAAATGATTGGTTATATGCCTCCGTCCGAGACCTAGTTTCTCTTATCTTTGTGGTACTTACGCGACATGCAAGTTGGTGGCACTAGAAACGCTCTACAGTCAGCCTCTAAACTTCATCAGTAGTTTTCCTCGAAAACAAACTCGTCTTTCGTCCGGTGTTTACCATTTGAGTTCCTTTAGCATCTCCGTTAACACTCGCGTGTTGTCTAACCTACGCCGCGGTGGAGTAACCCAGCGGTCTAAAGAACCTCGCTGCGGAGCGCGCGGTTGCTCGCCGTGGAGGTTCGAGTCCTCCCTAGGGCACGGGTGTTTGTGTTGTCCTTAGGTTAGTTTACCTAGGTTTAAGTAGTTTGTAAGCTACGGACTAATGACAACGCAGTTTGGTCCGATAGATTTATAGACCTTCTTTTTTTTCCTAACCTGCCAGTAACAAAGCTAGTAGTCCTTCTTTGAACAGCTTCTATGCCTACCTTTAATCCGATCTCTTGGAAATCTTAAACTCTTGAGCATTTCTCAAGAATGGGTCGCGATTTCAGCAACGGTTGTGAATGTTCCACAAACACTATATTACACTACTGATACCCTATTCCATACTCCATACTTATAATTCTCATCTGCGTGTGCCCGTCTCAACCTCCCTTCCTTCTAATATAAACAATGGTATTCGTAATTCGCCGTAAAACTTCCTGAATTATGTATTCATTTCAGTCCATCTGCTGCGTTCACTTGCTCCTCATCTCTCTGTCGATCCTCTCCTCCTCATCCCCCCACCCCACTTTAAGCAGCTCTACACTCTCTGTTCATCTCCTCTTAACACGTCGACTGCCGCGATGACGTCAGAGGCGCGCCAGAGCCGCCTGCTGTTTCCGCCGGCGGCCACACGGCAGCCAACGTGTTAAAGGGGAACGTTGATGAAAGACACGCACTATTTCAAATGTTTGTAGAGCTTATGGGACTTAACTACGGGGTCATCAGTCCCTATACTTACAAACTACTTATGAACTAGCTAAGACTAAGGACGCCACAAATGTCCATGCCCGAGGGTGGATTCGTACCCCGACCATAGTGGCCGTGCAGACCGTGACTGACGCGCCGCAGAACGCTCGGCCATCGCGGCCGGCCAACTATTTCAAAACTGCACCAGATCTACTTTTTGGAGATATGGCAATGAAATTTTGTACCACACTTTACATGAAGTTACACACTTACATACAAAATCCTTTGATTATATACATTCCACATTTATTAATGAAATTTGAAGTTTCTTTTTAAAAATTAATGTAGTTCCTTTTTCGCGGAAAATATTCACGAGATTTCTACAAATATTTTTCTGTTTCATCTCTTTATATGATGTAAGCTTCTCTCGTGCGGTTTGTGGAATAGGTCAAATAGGAGAATTTTCATAAGTTTTTAATTATAATTCCACAAGTATATTCTTAATTTCACGCAAAATTCCAAACACTTTGCCCCATATCTCAGCTTGCAATAAGAATTTCAAAATTTGTTCTTGAGACAACGTTTATTACGTTTACAAAAATAAATGTTCAAAATTTCATAATTCTATCATTCATATAATCTCAGGAAAAGGTACATAAACTTTTAAAAGAAAAATTAAACAAAAAATAAAAAAGCTTTTCAGGCAACGCGATTTAAAGTTCAACCTAAATCTTTCGTTATGTCAATACTTCAGAAGACACCACACTTGTACTCTGGGTCGTCTTTCCCTTCAAGGCTTCTCTTTGGTTTCTTGTTGTCTGTCTTCTTTGCTTTACCAGGTCTCCAACTGACTTTTCAGGTGCAGAGACGCGCTGTAAATCTACTTTTCTCAGGATGTCTTGAGTAAAATATCCTGTCTAGAAGCCCATTCTTTATAATGCCTTCATCCTCTCGACGTTCCCGTCATTAAACACAAGAACTGCATAATGAGTTGCAATTCTGACAACTGTAGCAGATGCAAATGTAGTTTTCAAAAAAAAAGATAAAAATGTTCAAATGTTTGTATAGTTTATAGGACTTAACTACGGGGTCATCAGTCCCTAAACTTACAAACTACTTATGAACTACTTACGAACTAGGACGGCACAAATATCCATGCCCGAGGGGGGATTCGAACCCCCGACCGTAGTGGCCGTGCAGACCGTGACTGGAGCGCCTCAGTCCCCTCGGCCACCGCGGCCGGCAATGTAGTTTTAGGGCACCGTTTCCACATGACCTATAATCTGAATGTTATCTCTACCATACGTCTTACAAACACAAGAAAATTTCACTGCTGCAGTCAATAATTCAACGTCAATTAATCTAAATCCAATGTACCCAGATTCATCACTGTAGTATGCACCATTCACCTCAATTTTTTTGCTTGGAGCAGCTAGAAGAAGAGTTCACATTTTCAGTAGATGTTCTTACTTCGGACGTAGCGTCATTGCGGGTTTATCGTTGTTTCTCGTGTCTTCTATTCACTTACTTATTCAAACACTTTTTGAGGTCGTGGCATAACTGGAATACTTGTATAAATATCCGTCGGTATCACAAGCAAAAAAGAATTGCTTCGTGATAAACGATGCAGCTAGTTTGTTATTGTTTATAAGATACGGAACAGAGTCAAACATGACTTACAAAACCAAAGAGTATGTATCATGGCCTTATAGAAGTATCCCTCACTTGTTTGCTTGAAAAGTATTTCTCAGTATCGTTGTTCACTCAGCTGGTATTGAAGTGCTGCTTCAAAACGTGGGCATGGCAGGGAGGCCGCGTCACACTGTTAATTACTTTTCAGGCACTTCGGATGCGGTTTCAACATTGAAACTTTGGGAACTTATTGTCCATGAGTTGTAATAACAAATAAAATATAAATCGAAAATTGACGTTTTTGGTCCATTTTACCTCAACTAAACCTCTTTCATTTCTTGTGCTCCTCCCTCTTATTTCTGAAGAACACATATCTAACAAAGTTCACGGTCATTGGCCATACGGTTTCAAATTGGCAACAGCTGACAAATGCGCAAAGATTTTATCTCATATCCCGATATAACGCAGGATGAAAAATCGTATTTTACTCATCTAATGCTTACATATCACCAAAGAGCGGAAGTAACGCTGGAACAACAAACACTTAGAACTGTAGTACGAAACAGCCTTCTCGTAAAGAAGACAATGTTTTGACGAGCTGTCCTTTCTCAAACAATAACGGCCACTGACGAAACGTAACATCTGGATATCTGATGGCGCTTCCCTCTGTCTTTGTACAACTGCCAGCGTCTATAATAAGCACCAGAGTTTGGCACAGGTCTCAGTATATTAATATTGTTCTCCGCCGTGGGAACTTCTGCGCATTTTCTTGGCTGCTCTGCTGCACAGCACGTGTCGTGATTCTAGCAGACTATTCGCAAGTCTGCTGCACTGCGTAGCGTCGCGCGTGTTTCGCTGCCCCATTGCCAGTTTTTCTCTCAGAAGTTCTCCAGCCGTGCCAAGGTGAGCACAGCGCTCGAGTCGACGGCTGGTTGATTTCGTAAACATTGGTTGGGCGTAGAGACCGGATGCCCCTTAATCTCTGATTGCGTCAGCTGTCATTCGAACCGACTGCAAGTGGCTCTTTGTTCTCCTGTGCATCTGAACCAAATCGCCGACAACTCCTTGTCGTCAAGTTACATGTGCATAATTTACATTAACATCGCATTAGCTTCAGCTTACGGCTTACTCGATTGGTAGTGCGATGCCCCTAGAAGCCAACAGTCGGTTACAACCCCCATCGAGAATCGGGTACAGACTCTTTCTTCAACAAAGTTCAGGGAGTTTTCACTGAAGGACAGGACTGATATCGTATCGTACAGCGTAAGAACTCTTTTGACGATGAGTTGTAGGATCCCATACCAATATCACTTAGCTCAGTACACTTGATTGTAGACGCGTATCTCAAAGTTACAAATCTGGAATACAGAGTGATTCTTTGTCATCATCTGCTACTCTTCGCACACTACAAGTTCTTCCTCTCGTCACCTCGTCACCTCCGACTCCCCTCCCCCCTCTCTGTCTCTCCGTCTTTGTCTCTGTCTCTCCCCCTCTTATTCTCACCATGTGTCCATTCTTTCCTTATCCTCTCAATATCTATGAGACGATAAGCCGCGAATTTAAAAGAATCTGACACAGACTTCTCTTACAGTCTCTCGCTCCACACGATCTACAATTTTCTCAGACCTCTGTCAGCACTACGTCATCATTAGCACAATTATTTGACGATATTTATATGCACGGCTTATCAGCTACTGTACTACAGATTTTTTTAATGAACTACAGCCCTCAGTCGGAAGTTACAATTGAATATTGTAGGACAGACATTTTTATATTTTACCAAAGCTGCTTTTATTTTCAATGCTGACCAGTTTCGGGCTTTGCCCATTTTCTTAAGCCACATTCATATATATTTTATTTGGATAGTGCGTAGGACACGCTGATTGTTTTAATTACACCAAAATAATTAAAACAAACAGCTTGACCTTCGTAGTATCCAAATAAAAGATATATGAACGTGGCTTAAGAAAATGGGCAAAGCCCGAAACTGGTCAGCATTGAAAATAAAAACAGCTTTGGTAACATATAAAAATGTCTTTCCTACAACATTTAAGAGCGACGTATCAAAAACAATTGAATATGTTACGTAGGTTTCAATGTCACAAAGCACACCTTCTTCAGACAATATGAGATAATGGGTTGAAAATTACATCTCAAATCCAAAAGAAATTAAAATTACAATAGCATATCTGACGTGGACAGATAGTCATACCATAAGGTAAGAACAGCAGCAACAGTCACTAGGGGCTGCTTGTAGTCGCGGCGATGATTGAGAAGCAACTGGATGTGCTAGTGTACTAAGCGGCCACGCACGTTTGTCACTATCTAGTGCCCAAATTAATAATCAATGTTGAAGCTAAGTCACATACTAGGAAAGTAGGCGTCTGAAACGTCTATCTAATATTTTACATAAAACTGGAGAAGTGCTGAGGCACGACGTATGCAGTAAAATTGATGAAATACAAAAACAAAAATTTTGAGCAGGGCCATGAAACAATCTTGGTCGATACGTCAGACAAACAAAACACGAGACGTGATTTGAAGGAAGAAAAAGTATCTCAGAGTCTGCAATAATTAAAAAATGTTCAAATGGTTGTTAAGCTTAAGGGACTTAACTGCAGGATCATCAAACATCCATGCCCGAGAGGGGATTCGAACCCCCGACCGTAGCGGCTGTGCAGACTGTGTCTGGCGCGCCGCAGACCACTTTTTTTTTTTTTTTAACTCTGGAAAATTCTGTTCCTTGCGGTCGCTAATATTGATCGTTCGTTGTTGCTCTATTTCTTCTTGGCTCAGCTCTTTTTTATTATTTTATTTTTTACAGAAAGCGCCCGGCAACTCGGCCACTGCGGGCGGCTGCAAGAATTAGTTCGTCCAGGATGCTTCTGATTTTCTAAAGCAACAGCTTAATCACTTTAAAGAAACTCTTACCACTTAGCTGCAATTGTTCACTAAGAAAAAGTCCGTCATTTAAGGACGAATGTTTAAAAAAATTCTAATTCCTCCCAAATATCGAGATTCCTTCCCTTCTTCTATATGTGAAACATTTCTAGGTTTTCAATACTAACGAGAAAATGCCTTGAGATTTCTTATGCAGACCATTTAATTTTAACACCCTACACAGGGAGACGTGGTCATCATAATAATATAAAATAAATCAGATCTTAAACTGAAAGTTTTACGTTTTTTTTTCCCGCACTATTAGAGAATGGAACGGTAGAGAAATATCATAAAAGCGGTTCGATGATGAACTCTCTACCATACACTTCATGTGATTTGTAGAGTATCTATGTAGATGTAGATTATATCCATGATTTTCTTGATTTGCAGCTCTTGTTTTTGCCGTGTTTGCAGTAAAAATTTCTCCGTATGAGGTCCGCCTGATATGCAAAACACTGTTTTATTATGCACCGAAACTAGTTTCAACACCTTTGTGCCATCATCAGTGGGCTTTCAGTTTATTTCATGCTGTGAAAACAAATAACATTTATTTTACTACTGCCGGCCGCGGTGGCCGGCCGCAGTGGGGACTGAGGCGCTCCAGTCACGGTCTGCACGGCTACTACGGTCGGGGGTTCGAATCCCCCCTCGGGCATGGATATTTGTGCCGTCCTTAGTTGTAGGTAGTTCATAAGTAGTTTGTAAGTTTAGGGACTGATGACCCCGTAGTTAAGTCCCATAAGAGATACAAACATTTGAACATTTTTTGAAAAACCAAAAATAAGACTGACGACTTTTTAGGCCTAAATTTACAAATAGCACAGTAGTAAAATAAATGTAATTTGTTTTCACAACATGAAATAAACTGAAAGCTCACTGATGATGGTACAAGGGTGCTGAAACTAGTTTGGGTGCATAATAAAACAGTGATTTGCATATCAGGCGGACCTCATACCTAGCTGTGCCGCGGTGGAGTAGCCGAGCGGTCTAAAGCGTCTCGCTGCGGAGCGCGCGGTTGCTCGCCGTGGAGGTTCGAGTCCTCCCTGGGGCATGGGTGTGTGTGTTTGTCCGTAGGTTAGTTTACCTAGGTTTAAGTAGTTTGTAAGCTACGGACTGATGACCAGTTTGGTCCGATAGATTTACAGACATCATACCTAGATGTAGATTGTTGAGAATGAAAAATTTTTCTCAAGAAATAGGCTGGGACCGTATCCCGTATCTCGAGTTTATCCTGTAAGATTTTCCCCGTGTTGACGAAGCCAGCGGGAGTTTTCTTCCAGCGACGCTGCACCGGTCGGGCATTTCCCAGTCGCAGCTTTCGTGTGACGTTGCAGTGCTGAGTGGCCGGCGGTTAGCGACTCGACGTTACCGTCGGCGTGTGCAGCAGCAGCGGCAGCCGCCTTCCGCTCGTTAGGGATGCAGATGACTGTCTGGTGGCCCGTGACGCAGGCTTCTGCGCGACTCGTGCGTAGACGGTCCAGCGCGGGGCGCTCCTGACTCACTGGTCCACTTGTTCCGGACGCCCGCCTCTGTCGCCAAGCCACGCACCAACTTCCCTGGTTGCAGTCACGCGGAGTGTGTCACCGATTGTCACTCCACTTCGTAGAACAGACAGCGCGTCAGACCTGTTTATTTTGTACAAGAGGCCGAATATGATATCAATTTTCGGGTTTGAGGTCCGCCTGATATGCGAAACACTGTTTTATTATATACCCAAACTAGTTTCAGCACCTCTGTGCCATCATCAGTGTTTTTTTTTTTTTTCAGTTTATTTAATGCTGTGAAAACAAAGGACATTGATTTTGCTATTGTACATTGCGTAAATTTAGGCCTAAAAAGTCGTCAGTCTTATTTTGGTTTTTACCTTATTTTACATTTTGTTGTCATGTGGGACACTTTCTACATGGTTATGTAGTGGTAGCGTTGTCATCTGCAACCAAAATTAATGTCTTTTGAGTCTTTTGATGATTTCAAAAGACGCTATTTATAGTGTGAAAACGTACATTTGGAATGTGGGGATATTTTGTTCAGCTGCCTACTGTCTATTACTTACAGTTTATCTTGGTGTACACTTCCTCTTCCACGTTTTCGTAAGTATGACTCATGTAATACACATATTTATCGGAAACTTTTCTATCACAATCACTTCCCACTTTAGAAATTCGTCTGTGTTTCATTTGTTAAATATGCGTATGTGTTAGTTGACTTTCAGTTGTTCTCCAGTGGAATGGCGGTGGATTTGAATAGTGTTTGTTTTGTCTCTTTCTCTGCGGGGTGTGTTATGTGTGTGTATGCGAGTGTGTGTGTTAGCTGTCTGTGTCCTCCTTTCTGTACAACTCATTTAATGGGTTGAATAACGTATTTTTGCATAGTGTGGTGTATTCATTCATGATTGATTTTCCTTCTGCTATTGCTTTTTGTATGTGTATTACATGTGTGATATTTACGAAAACATGAAAGAGGAAGTGTACACCAAAATAAACTGTAAGTAATAGACGGTAGGCAGCTGAACGAAATATCCCCACGTACCAAACGTACGTTTTCACACTATAAATAGCGTCTTTTAAAATCATCAAAAGCCTCAAAAGAGATAATTTGGTTTGCAGATGACAACGCTACCACTACATAACCATGTAGAAAGGGTCCCACATGACAACAGAATGTAAAATAAGGTAAAACCCAAAATAAGACTGACGACTTTTTAGGCCTAAATTTACGCAATGTACAATAGTAAAATCAGTGTACTTTGTTTTCACAGCATTAAACAAATTGAAAAACCCACTGAAGATGGCACAGAGGTGCTGAAACTAGTTTGGGTATATAATAAAACATGTTTTGCATATCAGGTGGACCTCAAACCCGAAAATTTTTACTGCAAACACGGCAAGAATAAGAGCTGCAAAACAAGAAAATTATGAATATGATACAAATTCGCCAGACAAAACTAATTAAAGAAGAAAAAAATGATCGAATGTTTGTAATCCTATGGGACCAAATTACGTTGCTCTTCTCTAGTCTTACAAACTACTTAAAGTACGTCAGACTAAGACAAAATACACATCCATTTTTTTTTCTCTCTGAGGTACTAATTAAAGGTGTTCGACTACACCTCGTTTATAAGTCAAACAGACTTTACCTGTTTGTAGGAACTTCCTTCGGCTAAAGATACAGTTCGAGTTAGAAGGCAGCGCGAGTTATCTGGCAGTGCGGCCGGCTATTTCCTCATTCCGTTTGCTTTTGGCGCGACGTTTCTGGGAACGTCCCGCGCTATCGGCCGCGCAGATACGTCTGCGCCCACGGCCGAAGCGACCGCCGCCCATGGCGGCTGCGGCAGCGTCGTCAGCACAGTGCGAGCGCTGGAAGCGGCGCCACCGCCTGTTTTTTATCCCGCGCCTTGAGGCCCGCAGCCGCCCATCTGCCCTCCGTGCCTGCGTGCGTAACGCACTCGCCACGCGTGGGAGTGCAGCCGGAGCCGGCGACTTCCTGTAACAGTAGCCGCAGACGGCGTTCCATTTCGGGCGTAGTATTCAACAAATGTGCATCGTTAAAACGTGCACTTGTAAACGAAAAAAAGGGCACTAAGTTACTGAACTGTCGAAAGTGGCACTTCATGCACTGCCGAGGGAAAAAAAAAACTAGTACACCTGGAGAGACGACGTCGAGTTTTATCCAATTTCGGCAGATGCTAGGTGGGGGATACATCTACATACATGCTCCGCAGTCCACCCAAAGGTGCGTGGCGAAGGCTGCTCAGTATCACTACTCTTTCAAATTCAAATCTATGTAGAGTCTATGGGACTTAACTACGGGGTCATCAGTCCCTAAACTTACAAATTACTTATGAACTAACTACTACTAAGGCCGGCACAAATATCAATGCCCGAGGGGCCATTCGAACCCCCGACCGTAGTGGCCGTGTAGACCATGACTAGAGCCCTTCAGTCCCGTCGGCCACCGTGGCCGGCACACTACTGGTTAGCCGGCCGCGGTGGCCGAGGGGACTGCGGCGCGCCAGTCATGGTCTGCACGGCCACTACGGTCGGGGGTTCGAATTCCCACTCGGGCATGGATATTTCTGCCGTCCTTAGTGTTAGCTAGTTCATAAGTAACTTCCACAGATTAAAATAGTGTGCCGGAACCTGGACTCGAACTTGGGACCTTTCTTTGCCTTTCGCGAGCAAGCGCTCTACCGACTGAGCTATCCCGACACGACTCACGATGCCGCCCCACAACTTTACTTCCGCCAGTACCTCGCTTCCTACTTTCCAAACTTCACAGAAACTCTCCTGCGAAACTTGCAAGACTAGCACTCCTGGAAGAAAGGATATGGTGGATACGTGGCTTAGCCACAGCCTAAGGGATGTTTTCAGAATGAAACTTTCACTCTGCAGCGGATTGTGCGCTGATATGAAACTTCCTGGCAGATTAAAATTGTGTACCGGAACCGGTGGAGACTGAAAAATTTCATACTGGAAACATCCCTTAGGCTGTGGCTAAGCCATGTCTACAACATATCTTTTCTTCCATGAGTGCTAGTCTTTCATGTTCCGCAGGAGAGCTTCTGTGAAGTTTGGAAAGTAGGAGGCGAGGTACTGGCGGAAGTAAAGTTGTGGGGCGGCATCGTGAGTCGTGTCGGGATAGCTCAGTCGGTAGAGCGCTTGCCCGCGAAAGGCAAAGGTCCCAGATTCGAGTCCCAGTTCCGGCACACAATTTTAATCTGCCAGGAAGTTTCATATCAGCACACACTCCGCTGTAGAGTGAATATTTCATTCTAGTTCATAAGTAGTTTGTAAGTTTAGGGACTGATGACCTCGTAGCTAAGTCTCATAAGCTATACAAACATTTGAACATTTTATCACTACCAGTTACTTCATTTCCTCTTCCACTCCCATATAGGACGAAGGACAAACGAATACTTGTATGTATCCGTACGATTCCTAATTTCTTCAGTCTTACCTTTGTGGTCTTTGCGCGAAATATAGGTTGGCGGCAGTAGAATCGTTCTGCAGTCCGCCTCAAATTCCGGCCCAGTTCCCATGAGCAGTCAGGTAGCAGAAAGGAAGGTCGTGCATCAAGCCAAATACTGGAAAAGACAACAAAAATTAAAGACATTATTTTAAATTTCTGTTTAGAATATTTTACACGAGTCGATGGTGCACCACTTCAAAATTAAAGATGTTTCAGATTATATAGATGGATGAAAATATCAGCAGCTGTATGCAAATTCTTTATTAAATTTTGTGCGCCCGGTTTCGGTGCTTCACTACACTGTGTTCAGGCTCCCATTCTGTACCTGTCATTAAAAGCACATTCGAATATTCATTAGTCGTCGTTGAGGGTGTAGCATGAATAGAACAAGAAATTTACGGCTACCGCTTTTAATGGCTACCCAGTTCGAATGTGCTTTTATAACAGTCATACAACGGGAGCCTGAAGATGGTTTAGTGAAGCACCGAAACCGGTCACACAAAATTTAATAAAGAATTTGAATACAGCTGCTGGTATTTTCATCCATCTATATTAGTTTAGTTTTGTGAAGCACCGAAACCGGTCGCACAAAATTTAATAAAGAATTTGAATACAGCTGCTGGTATTTTCATCCATCTATATAATCTAATCAGCTGCGTCCCAATTCCATCTACTATGGAGAGAATTAAAGTTATTGTTTCAGATTATGTGACGGAACTGGTTGAAGATGTGCAAAGATTTTTATTATATGAAACAGAAACACTTACTTCACTAGAAAATCAAGTCAATAATCTGACTTAACGATCTGACAGAGAACAGGCATGAACATGCTACGAGACACGTAGAAAATAATTAATGAATATACAAATACTTGGCTACCGTAGTGTAAGGACTGTAGTATTCGTTGATTACAAACTTCACTTAAAATCTTATGTTCGTATTGTACTGACTTCGTGAATCTTACTACAAACAATCAATAATGTTCACTGTCACGTTTCCTCGGCGTATTTGATTAATGGTAAATTGAGTACTTATCTGCTCGATATTTCAACAGCCGATTTAGTCGTTCTCTTCAGCTGCAGATACTTATTATAATGCGTTCCCGCTGCCCGGGCGTCAGGCTGTTTAATATGTTCGGTGTCTCGTCGCAATTTATTCTCTAAAACTTGGCCAAACACCAAAGAGGATACCGTCAGCGCGCATTGGTTTCAAACATCAGGTAACCGAGTCCTCGAATCGCCGACATAGAAAACCAAGAGAGGATTTCCACGAACGTATCTGTGGGAACGAACGTGGCGTATTAAAATAAGCACGCAGGTGCGTAGTTTTCCCTGTACGTAAGCAGCGTTGGCAGAAAAGAGAGAGAGCATCCCGCGCTACCTGTAAGACACGTGGCCTTCGCTGATCTGGTCTTCCACGTCACCAGCAAGTGTGACGTAACGTACTATATGTCAGAAGCTCCAGTCCCACTCGAAATATTCTTTTACTCTTAGTTACGGTTTTTATGAAGTATTTTCTAAACAATCCGCGCGACATTTCAGATCGTTGGATAGTAACATCCACAAAATTTATAGTAAGGACTTTACCTCTAAAACTGTAATCTGTTAGTGGGAGTGCTCAACAGCTCTTGCGGTAGATACACGAAGCACAGTAACCTCAATGGGAAACCATGGGCAACGAAATCTCAACAGCATCCAACGGCAGTAATCGTTTGTACAGTTTAGAGGATCCCGTGTTTTAAGTAGATTGCACAACCAATGAAGTTTGAACAAAGTGAGTTCAAACGGAAATGAGAAAACCGGAGAGGATAGAATAACAAATGATGAATAGTATACAGTTCTTCTAGGGCGATCTAATAGCAAGAAAACAGACTTAAAGACGTATTGTAAATAAAAAGATATATTATTTACAAAGATTATACGCACATACCCTCAGAGGTGGTTTGGTGACAGGAAAATTCCTTTTCATATACACATTACCGAAATTTCCTCGCCTATCAATTACAGTTATTGCCATATCTAAGAAAAACTTTGGCAGGATCTTTCAGAATCTATTGATGTAAAGATGCCAGTCAAGTGATAGCAGAGAGATGGATAAAAAGAGAGTAAACTGTTTCATATTTCAAAAGTAATCGCGCTACACGTTAATATATTTATCCTACTGTGAGACAAGGCAGCCAACTCACTCAATGAAAAATGTTAGCAAGTTCACTCTTACTAATAAAATTACGAGGTATGTCCACAAAGTAAGTGCTGTCTGGTTATATAAAACAAACGTGTACAGAAACAGAAAAAAATATTTATTGTACAAAAAGCTACATCTGTTAAACTACGTTTGTACACAGCTTCCGAAATTTTGTAGGAACTTGTCACAGCGTAGCACACGTTTTTGAATGCCTTCTTCATAGAAGGTGGCCGCCTATGTATTCAACCATACGGTAATATGTTCTTTCAGCTCGTCATCAACGCTGAAGTGTTGACCAGCAATGACAGATTTTAGGTGTAAGAAGAGATGAAAGTCGCTAGGAGCGAGGTCTGGGCTGTACGGAGGACGATCGAACACGTCCCAGTTAAATTCCCGTAAGAAGTGTTTGGTCACATTCGCCGTGTGAGGTCGGGCATTATCTTGGAAAATCCTCTTCTTATTGTTTGTTTGTTTGCACACCTATCGGACCAAACTGTATGGTCACCTGTCCGTAGCTTACAAACTACTTCAACTAAGGTAAACTAACCTAAGGACAAATACACACACACACACACACCCATGCTCCAGGGAGGAGTCGAACCTCCGACGGCGAGCAACCGCGCGGTCCGCAGCGAGGCGCCTTAGAACGCTCGGCTACTCCACCGCGGCCCCTCTTCTTACATCTAAAATCTGTCCTTGGTGTTCAACACTTCAACGATGACGACAAGCTGAAAGAACATGTTACGACATGGTTGAATACATAGGCGGAAACCTTCTACTAAGGAGGCATACAAAAACTTGTGCCACGCTGTGACAAGTGCCTACAAAATTTCGGGAGCCATGTAGAAAAGTAGTTTAACAGTTGTAGACTTTTGTACATTCAATATTTTTTTCTGTATCTGTACACGTTTGTTTTATATAACCAAACGGAATTTACTTTGTGGGAATATCTTCGTCATGATGACTATTCGACCACAATATACATTTTTTAAGTGTTCCGGGGCTTTTGACTCTTTGGAGCACGGTGGTATACATAATATACCACCTTTTGAATAATTTCTGCCCACTTTGTACGTTTATCTCATTTTATTACCACTACACCAACATGCTCAAACAGTTCCCGCCTTTTTGGAGACACCGCGCGTGCTAACCGTTGTGACTCACTTTCCTCCAAGAAGGGAATGAATCCCACTCGTGACTGCTGCTGCTTGACGTAATGAGCTTTGTTTTGGCGTGTGCTTTGTGGCATCTTGTAAACTCTGGCCATCGAGTCCATCGAGATTTACCGGCAGTCCAGTACAATTGAAGAAAACTAAGCCACACGTTCCCTCGCGGTCGCATCTTGAGAATTCACCGCACCAACCAGAACGAACTACAGATAGACATTGTGCAAAGTGCAGTGCGAAAAAGAAGCATTTTCTGGATGTCTACTGACTACAAAGTGTAATTGTGCCTCAGCGAACTTGAAAGTGCTTCCATGACTTTCACAAAAAATGATGATGAGCGAATTTTATGTAACTTTTGTATGATTAGTTTTCGTTGAGTAATACCACTTTAATTAAATAAATTATTTCATAGTAATAACATCATTTCCCCACAGAATAGAACATAAAAGAGTGTTAAAAGGAGAAAGCAAGATATTTTAAAATTTCTTGCAATAGTCCCAAATTGTATGCTGGTATAGTATATATACCATCCCGGAAAACGAAAAGTAATGCAGAAACTAATATAAATTCCTGATTTATTTGTTTCTCAATGGCAATGGATATAGAAATGACGTTTTTCATCATTAAAATTCAGAAAGCATAAAATCTGTGTATCAACGAGTTAAAACGTATTCTTGGAGAAGTCCAGCCAGGCTGAGACAGACTCGTGACGACTTTCTGAAAATCCTCGCGGTTCGAGAAGGTGGAGTATGAAACGGGATCTTTTTTATTCCTGGGTTGTCAGTTAATGTTTTTTTCGGGAGCGGTTGGCCACGTGGCGCTGTGTCAGGTGACGGCGTCGTGAGGAGGAAGACCGCGCGGCCCAGGCCAGGTGCCGGAGCGCGGTCAGGCGTGTGACTTGTGACTGCGGGCGGTCAGGTCCGCGGCACGTGGCGCCTTATCTGCCCTGGCTCAGCTGGGCAGCACGCGCGCTCTGCGCCGGAGCCACCGCGCTCTCCCTCAACTGGAACACGACGCGCGCCACGAGAGGAGCAACACCTCATACTACCTGTAAATAAAACACTACAGGTTAAACGAAAAAGAGAAAGCACACATTTCCAATACGTGCAAGTTCACAGCGCTTTGTGAAGAGGAATTTAATATACACCTTACACTTCTTTCTCTGCTTTTTAATTGTCCACACCTCTCTGCCTTTCTACTTGTTCCCCTCTCCTTTACGTCTCCTCCTCACTCCTCTCGGTGCATCACATCTTCCCCTTCTCTCTGTCCATCTCCCCCTCTTTCATTCTCATCTCCTCCCCCTCTCTCTTTGTCCATCCGATCCTCCTTATCCCTCTTTCTGTGAATCTCCACCTCCTCCCTATGCATATCATTATAACGCTCTCCTTCGTCTCCTCTGTACGTCAGTTTCCTCCCATTCCTAAAAAATGTTCAAATGTTTGTCTTATCCTAAAGACGGCACAAATATCCATGCCCGAGGGGGAATTCGAACCCCCGACCGCAGTGGCCGTGCAGACCGTGACTGGAGTGCCTCATTCCCCTCGGTCACCGCGGCCGGCCTGCCATTCCTCTTACAATTCTAACCTATAGTCTTATTTAGTGATGCGTTCAAACTCGTATATAGACAAACCTCGATATAACGAACCTCGAAACTTCGAAGACATGTCTATATCTAATGTTTTCTTCATTCCCTTCCCTTGCAAACCCAAAACCTTGATATTTCGAATAAAGCCCTCCATTAAATCAAAGTTTTTGGAGGGCTTGAAAAGGGCAGATTTTAACTCTGTATATCGAAGTTCAGTGAGGAAAAACTCTTTATATCGAAGTCACCTCTATATATCGATGTCTTTTCTTTTGTGCTACCTCTATACATCGAAGTGCGCGCAAATAGGGGAGTTGCAGTACCTTTCCTCCCTGCCTCTACGCAAGCCTGAGATCAGGGTCGCTCTACAGTTCCCACAACTTCCGTTAGCGAATTTCTCCTTTTGAAAAACGATTTTCTTCCCATTGCCATTCTGTATTTTATATCCACTGTACTGCGACCTTCATAAGTTATTTTACTACTCAAGTAAGAAAACTCATGTACCACCTTTATTTTACCTTGTCTAATTTCTTCAGAATCGCCTGATTTCCTAAGACTGCATTCCATTACCCTTATTTTGCTCTTGTTAATGTTCATCTTATACGGTCCTTTCAACACAATGTCCATTCCGTTCACTGCAAAAAAAAAAAAAAAAAAAAAAAAAAAAAAAAAAAAAAAAAACAGCAACCATAACAACTAAGCTCCGTACTATAGAGGAAGTGGTGACCTCGTAGTTTGGTCCCCTCAAAATTCCAACAACAACGTCCCATAGGCCTCGAGAAGTCAATTGGATTCCGACCGAAATGTTCAAATGTTTGTTAAGCTTATGGGACTTAACCCTTTATTTGGCGCATACAGAAATCACGAAAAGAAAAAGTATTATGTTACTTAAATTACATATGTAGGTCCATGTGAACAGATTTATATGATTTTTTTTCAAAATATTTTATGAGTAACATTGCCCAAAAACTTCATATGGTGGTAGGTATCAATACTTCAGTGTTGTTATTATGACTGCAGAAATTATTGTATCTTGGACTATTTCATGTGAAACGGTGAAAGCAAGTCGTTTTTGGTGCAAAGTTCAGAACAGTCCCATGATTTCCACATTTTACGGTCACCTCTGAAGACAAAACTTGCAAATTCCTTTTGGCTCGTAATCTGTCAAGTGACAACAACAAAAATGTTTGTATAGCTTATGGGACTTAACTACGGGGTCATCAGTCCCTAAGCTTACAAACTACTTATGAACTAACTAATGCTAAGGACGGTACAAATATCCATGCCCGAGGGGGGATTCGAACCCCCGACCGCAGTGGCCGTGCAGACCGTGACTGAAGCGCCTCAGTCCCCTCGGCCACCGCGGCCGGCAAGTGACAACATATTGTCATATCTGTCATACCGTACATCATTGACTGGTACAGGAGATGCTGTTTCGTTCTTCTTTTGGACTTATTATCTATTTTGTTGTGGTCTACTAGGCCTCGCCTTCGCAATAAATGTAAGTCCATTTTCAGTATCCCATATAACAACTCGTCAACAATTTTCCATAATAAATCAACTTCAAGCCTTCCACTTTAGCTTTTATAAGCAGTTTTCCATGTATCAAGAAAAATATCGTCACAAAATTGAAACAAACATGTACCTCGGTAACTTATGCTTTGAGTGTACGCTAAAGGTTCAGTTTATTGCTAAAGTTTTCGCAAAAGACAACGGAACATCACTTATAAACTAACTTATACTAAAAACAACACAAACAGCCATGCCCGAAGGAGGATTCGAACCCCCGACGGTGAACGCCTCACGCATTGGCAACACCACCTAGAGAGAAGGCGGCGGTGCTTTCGTGTGACGTCAGGCAGAGTAGGTTGCGCGCGCATAGCTGACAGGGTTGCCACTGGGGCACGGCCCACTATGCCGAAGCAGCGAGCCAGTCAGTTAAGCGCGCGCAACCTACTCTGCCTGACGTCACACGAGAGCACCGCGGGCTTCTGTCTAGGTGGTGGTGGTGGCATCGGAGCATAGCGCCTCAATGCGCTCGGCCACTCCGCCGCGGCAATCCCGACCGATCGCCAGGTCATCCTGCAACCGAAGGTGTCATCAAATTAGGTACAGAGGGGACGTGGTCAGCGTACTGCACCCGCCGTCGCGTCGTGATTCGTGGTTGCGGGCGCTACTTCTCAGTCAAGCAACGCCTCAATTGGCCTGACAAGGGCTGAGTGCACACCGCTTTGCAACAGCGCACGGCAGACCCGGATGTCGACCCATCCGAGTTCTAGACATACCCGACAGTGCTTAACGTCGGTGATCTAGCGGGAGGCAGCGTATAACAGAGAGAAACGGTAGACAGTAGTAGGCTACTAGCTCAAGAATGGAATAAACAAATAGCCCTTCTCCAGAATGAAACTTTCACTCTGCAGCGGAGTGTGCGCTGATATGAAACTTCCTGGCAGATTAAAATTGTGTGCCGGAACCGGGACTCGAACCTGGAACCATTGCCTTTCGCGGGCAAGCGCACTACCGACTGTGCTATCATGACACGACTCACGATGCTGCCTCACAACTTTACTTCCGCCAGTACCTCGCCTCCTACTTCCCAAACTTCACAGAAGCTCTCCTGCGAACCATGCAAGACTAGCACTCCTGGAAGAAAGGTTGTGGTGGAGACATGGCTTAGCCACAGCCTAAGGGATGTTTACAGAATGAAACTTTCACTCTGCAGCGGAGTGTGCGCTGATATGAAACTTCCTGGCAGATTAAAATTGTGTGCCGGAACCGGGACTCGAACCTGGGACCTTTGCCTTTCGCGGGCAAGCGTACTACCGACTGTGTTATCCCGACAGGACTCACGATGCCGCCTCACAACTTTACTTCCGCCAGTACCTCGCCTCCTACTTTCCAAACTTCACAGAAGCTCTCCTGCGAACCATGCAAGACTAGCACTCCTGGATGAAAGGATAGCACAGTCGGCAGTGCGCTTGCCCGCGAAAGGCATTGGTCTCGGGTTGGAGTCCCGGTTCCGGCACACAATTTTAATCTGCCAGGAAGTTTCAAAAAATGTTCAAATGTTGTATAGCTGATGGGACTTAACTACGGGGTCATCAGTCCCTAAACTTACAAACTACTTACGAACTAGGACGTCACGAATATCCATGCCCGAGGGGGGATTAGAACCCCCGACCTTAGTGGCCGTGCAGACCGTGACAGCAGCGTCTCAGTCTCCTCAGCCACCGCGGCCGGCCAGGAAGTTTCATATCAGCGCACACTCCGCTGCAGAGTGAAAGATTCATTCTGGAAACATCCCTTAGGCTGTGGCTAAGCCATGTCTCCACCATATCCTTTCTTCCGGGAGTGCTAGTCTTGCACGGTTCGCAGGAGAGCTTCTGTGAAGTTTGGAAAGTAGGAGGCGAGGTACTGGCGGAAGTAAAGTTGTGAGGCGGCATCGTGAGTCGTGTCGGGATAGCACAGTCGGTAGTGCGCTTGCCCGCGAAAGGCAAAGGTCCCAGGTTCGAGTCCCGGTTCCGGCACACAATTTTAATCTGCCAGGAACTTTCAAATAGCCCTTCTAGCTGTTGTAGGCAATCCGTTTGTGTGTGGTACCTGCGGTGCTGCACTCGGGATGTCCAGCAGCGCACAATGGCCGCCGCTGGCTGCCTCTGGCTGAAACCGGTGCCGCGACCGCTGGCAGGGCGCCCCGTCTTTGGGGGCGGCGACGTTCGCAACCACGCGCCGAAAAATAGGCGGCAGGCCCTTCCAGAAGCCCGTGCCGTCCGCAAATACACCACCCAGGCCTCTGCTGTGCGTAGCCGGCGCGTGACCACTGTGCGCTACTGCGTCCCAACTGGCAGCTGAGGGTCTGCTGCCGTGGCGGGCAGCGATGGTTCCCCTGCCCATTACAAATGTTCAAATGTTTGTACAGTCTATGGGACTTAACTACGGGGTCATCAGTCCCTACACTTACAAACTACTTATCAACTACTTACGAACTAGGACGGCACAAATATCCATGCCCGAGGGGGGATTCGAACCCCCGACCGTAGTGGCCGTGCAGACCGTGACTGGAGGGCCTTAGTCTCTTCGGCCACCGCGGCCGGCTGCCCATTACACTGAAATCACGCACACACATCAGTTACAAAAGTAAAATACGCTGTTCCTGGAAGATTTAATTTTTGTGTCGACCTCAATTTCCAGGTAATACTGATTTCTGTAAACGATACTGTCAACTTATTTACGTTTCTAGAAATTAAACGGAATGCACAGTGCCTTGAAGGGAATTTATAAGATGAACATTAACAAGAGTAAAACAAAGGTCATGAAATGTAGGGTCAGAAAATCAGGCGATGGTGAAGGAATTAGATTAGGTAAAAAAAAAAAAGTGCGAAAATTGGTTTGAACACCACAGTGCTTTGATTGATTGATTTTTCCAGGGAAGCCAAAACAGTCTTGGACCAACCCACCACTGCCCACACCGAAACTAAGTTTATTGTGCGGTATCGGTCCCTGTATATCTAGTAAAGCCAACCAATGCCCTTGATCAGTGCAAGGAGTCCCTTTACCAGTTCTTCATTAGACACAATTTCTTCGGGTCTGGTTGTCCCAAATATTCTGTGCCTTTTATTCTCCAATGCAATGCATTCGAAGATTAGATGTGATGCAGTTTCATCACCGTCATCACAGATCCTACATTTAGGATGTCAATATAAGATTGGTTTGAACACCACAGTGCTTTACTAGGCATGATCCTATTTGGAGGTGGTATGCCGTTGCCTTCCTCCGACCTTCGAACTGACTTACCCAGCCAGTTATAGGGGGACCTACAGTTTAACGTGGGTTCCGAACCACGTAACGAGACAATAAAAGTAGTAGATGAGTTTTCTTATTTAGGTAGCAAGATAACTTCTGATGGCCGAAGTAAAGAAGACATAAAATTCATAATGGCTATGGGAAGGAAATCGTTTCTGGATAAGCGGAATTTGTGGAAATCAAATATTATTTTAAATGTTAGGAAGTCCTTTCTGAAAGCATTTGTCTGGAGTGTAGCATTGTATGGGAGTGAAACGTGGACAATAAGAAGTTCAGTCAGAAAGATGATAGAAGTTTTGAAAATGTGGTGCTACAGGCGAATGATAGTTAGATAGGTGTATCACGTATCTAATAAGTAGGGACTCGACAGAATTGGGAAGAAAAGGATTTTGTGGCACATCCTGAGTAGGAGAAGGGATAGGTTGGTAGGACACATTCTGAGACATCGGGGAATCGTCAACTTAGCATCAGAAGGGAGTGTGTGCGGGCAAAAATACTAGAGGGAGATCGAGGGACGAATACAGTAAACAGATTCAAAAAGATGTAGGTTACCGTCAGTATTCTTAGATGAAGAGGCTTGCACAGGACGAGGTAGCGTGGAGAGCTGCATCAAACCACAACAGTAGTCGCCGAACGAAATGATTATCATAAGCGTAAATAAAAGTAGATAAACGTAGCTATTAATGATTTCGTCCTGATTTTTACGGTATTTTGCCTCAAGATTATCAGTAGTCGGGCAGTACTCACTTTCGCATCTGAGAGAAGAAGATGCCTTTCTTTTAATCGTGAAGCTAGAAGCTCAGCCGGTTACTTCGACAAATTTAAATCGAGAATAACTTGTTGCAATGGACTTGATCCCCTCAGGTAGCAGACCAGTAGGAAGATCTAGGAAGAGGTGGTTAGATGGAGTGAGAAAAGACTTGTTGCAGTTGGGAGCCACGGAAAACTGGAGACAATAGCAGAAGTCAGAGACAGATGGAGGGCTCTAACTGCGGCGGCGCGAGGTCCAGTAAGCCTGATCGCATAAAGGAAGTAATATCTCGTTGCGATACCTTTGAGGGGGGATAAATGTGGTTCAGTTGAGTCACATAGTGCTTAAAATGTTGGGCCGGCATCCATATCTCGCCTCTGTCTCCTAGTTGTTCTTCTCCGTGTTCATCTTCACTCACTCAGGAGGCACTGGTACCGGACATTCTTCTCTTTCACTTAACAGCTCTTATATCAGCACAAGTGTCGTGATCCGATCATCCAGCCTGTCAGGAGTGCTACACTTGTTAAACAGCATATGTGGGGGCCACCATGTTTTGTCTTGCGCACGAAACAAATTTCATAACAAAAAAAGTGGGTTATTTGTACAAGTAAAAGACAGTCCCTCTTCTGAAAACACACGAAAAACAAACGTTCACCAACTTACAAGAACAACTGTAATTGACATAACATAGACGAGACGTCTTGCAGATGCAACTAGGAAGATTCTGAAGATGATCCTGATGGATCGAAACATGTAAATGCATAAAAAGTACTTGCAACTGTAGACTGATAATCAAACAACAAATCATTTCAAATATTAGTGCAGTTGCCGAATCTCGCAAGTCGGCTATAGTAAAAACGCCAATTCTTGTTCCACACGATTTCAACGTAGACCGTAAGGACCTATAAAGGTCTAGCTGCTACTTGAGGTTTAGCTCAAATGTTCAAAAGTTTGTATAGTCTATGGGATTTAACTACGGGGTTATGAGTCCCTAAACTTACAAACTACTTACGAACTAGGACGGCACAAATATCCATGCCCGAGGGGGGATTCGAACCCCCGACCGTAGTGGCCGTGCAGACCGTGACTGTAGCGCCATAGTCCCCTCGGCCACCGCGGCCGGCTGAGGTTTAGTAGATGTACCTGGAAAGTTGTTAGGTTAAAGAGGATAGCGGACGTTACATTTTAATGGCTGCCACGTGAGCTTACCTGATCTCCAGAGCACTAACTAGGTGCTTCATATGCAATTCTGTTGGCGCAGTTTACGCTGCCACGAACTCACAGCTGTTACAGTTTGTCGGCTGACAACATTCAACCTCCATCGGCTACTGCCCTTCAACCTCTTTCAAAACATGTATTTTCTATTCCTTCCATCATATTTTTACACTCTTTTATGTGCCGTGTCGAGATGATTTGAAACTCCTTGCTAATGTACTAAAGACGACATTCTCTAAACTAACTATGAACGTGTTCAATGCCTACTCGACCGCTTGGAGTAGTTGTTGTTCCTGCTCCAGTACCGCAATGAGGCAAATTTGTTTACAGTTTCATCATGCACAGACAAGCAGCACGAAGCCAACTGCCTGGCGCGAAGCATACTTCGCGATACGCCGGCAGTAAACCATTGTTTGGGTGCTGAGTTGAACGTATATCACAAAGATTAATAAGCGCTCGGGGATCAATTTCGCGAAGATAACGTATCAGGATCCTTTACTAACACCATACATCTCTGATGTGGAGTCTAGACAGAAAAACCGATTAGCAGTCTATGTCTCTTTCGTTTAGTTACCGACTACAAATTTTTGTGACTCTAAACGTCTGTAGACATGCCACATTTGGTTTCGATTTCCGTGTTTCGTAGATACTGTAGTGTAGTTTTTACAACTCTTCGATTTTTTGCAAATGACGTAAGAGTTTAGTTGCGTAACGTCCTGATTCGAGTGAAATCCGCTTTATGCAAGACACCTTTCTGTAGTTATTCACCCAGACACGTTTCAGCGCTTACATGTCATCTTCAGTGTGTTTGTGCCTTTAATTACTGAAAATTAATCTTACACTTTGCAATAGTTGTGTTGGTTGTATGAAAATTTAGCTAAATTCTTTGCTTCTGTTAATAGATCAGTTTCTAAGTCTAGGGACCGAGAAAGTCAGCAGTTTGGTGCCTTAGGTATATACAAATTTGAACGTTTGATTTGAAGTTTGTCAAACTGTAGCGGTAATGTATCTTACATCCACATGTAATGTAGTATAGACCACTAGATGTTTGTCAAGGTGGTATACTGATAAAAATCTCAATTGAAAACCTTGACACTGGGGGCTCGAAACCCGGTCAGATCATAAATTTTTTCTAGCCTATGTTTTGACGTAGTCATCATCACGTAACATTTACTCTGTGTGTTGTGGTAGTTTACATTGTCTCAAAACCACAATCGAAGGCTTCCTAGTCTTCCAGACCAAATGACGTCAGTCCTTCGTGCTTATTTGGTCGTGATATCAAGCTAAGCTTCGGAAAAAAAATTAACCGTCTATGAGATTTAATGATCTTCAATTCCACATATACATTCTTTAATCGTTACAGCTATTTCGCATCATTGGACCCTTTTTCATGAACATTTAATTGGCCAGAAGGTAGCAATGACAAGGAACAAAAAATCTAAGGAAAAGAAATTAAAATTTATTACGATTATTATCACAATTTTCATTTTATAGTGGTTCTGGACGTGTTTGAATACTGGTAGAGTTACGTATGCGGTAACACGCTGAGCACATATTTCATTATATTAGCAGAAGAAACAAGAAGGAAATGTTTCGAACCGTTGCATCAGAACGAAACTGTCACCCTATTGATAACCCGAGAAAACTTTGCCAGTAATCCGTAGCCTTCAATTTTTTTCAAGTCAAAAGTATTTTCGCTAACTGAAACGCTGTATTTGCAGTGTAGATGGAGCGGCCAAAGATTCACTTCTGAACTTCCTGAGTCAACATATGGGCGCTCGCGGCGAGACGAAACGTCGTTAGTAACAGTGCATTTGCACTGGTCAAGGTATTGGATCCTATGTTATTCTGACCCCACAGAAACGCACGAATTGGCTAGAACGCAAGACAACAAGCACGCACCTCACCTTACGCAAGCGCGAAGTCTCCAAATGTTAAAATGTTTGTAAATGTAAGGGACTTAGCTACGACCGCGGCGGAGCGGCCAAGCGTGTTGAGGCGCTATGCTACGATGTGCGAGGTCGTTCCCCGTCGGGGATTCGAATCCGCCCTCGGGCGATATGGTAAAAAAGTATTTTAGAGCTCACTGATTAATTATTTGCATAACGTAGTTACAGCTGTGGACGCCCAATCATTGTAGCAATCAGCTACCTCTGACAGCGGCGGTTGCACACAGCGGCTGAACACTTGTTGACTAGGATTGATATTCTTAAAAATGTCGGGATCCCGATATATCGATTAAAAAAATATTATTGACGGCTCTCGATATATCGAAAAAAGATTTAGTCTTTTATATTCAAATACCTTTATATTAGATATTCTGTACATTAACTAAGCTAGTTGCCACCCTATTCCCCATAACAACAAGTATTGAAAGAAAAATATTTAATATATTTATATAATGTGAGTTAGATTTGGAGCTTTTTGCTTATAAAAAGCTTGTATTACAATACTTTTTGTGACTGTTGTGTTGTTAATTAACAATGTGTTATGGAATGATTCATTCCACTTATCCTCTCAAACCTTGTCTTTTTTTTTTTTTTTTTTTTTTTTTTTCACGCTAATGTAAGAAATCCAAATATTTTAAACAGTACAATTTTTGCAAGAAGAAACATCCGAGTGCTCCATCTAATATCTATGGGATCTAGCTGCAAATATTGTCATAGGGAGACTTATCATTTGATAACTTGGTAATTTTCAGCAATTTTTTTTTAATAATGCCATTATGAGGATATAGCACACTACTTGCGTCGAAAATAGTTTTTTAACGCGAATGATGCGCTATTGCTTCCTATCTGAAATCTCATTCCATTCATACCGCCCCCCTCCTGTGCAGTCGGATTTCTTTTGTATCACCTACACTTGTCACAGACATAGAAAAGGACTAGACGTGATGAAAGCTCAGAAAGTGGCAAGAATATTCCACGCAATGAAAGTAAAATTACGTCCTACTACAATTTCAAACCAACAATTTAACGAAAATTGATAAAGAAGTATAAATTAAAAATGTTGGCTCTCGATATTGACATTTAGATGTTCAAATGTTTGTTAGGCTTAAGGGACTTAACTAAGGGGTCATCAGTCCCTAAACTTACAAACTACTCATGAACTACCTTATACTAAAGCCGACACAAACATCCATGCCCGAGGGGGAATTCGAACCCCCGAGCGTAGCGGCCGTGCAGACTGTGACGCACGCCGCAGACCGCTCGGTCACTGCTGCCGGCGACATTTAGATGCAGATAAATCGATATATCGTAGAAAGCAATGTAAACGATATTTTCCGGAATAATATCGATATATCGACATTTTACCAGCAGCCTTACATTGCAGGCATCAGCCAGCACCGGCAGCGGCTGGACACCTGTTAACCCTTGGAGTGCGGCACGTTGCTCATCGTCGAGGCACGCCGTCGGGAAACACAAGTGGTGGCGGACACTTTGCCCCCATCGTAGCGCCGGCTCGCGATCACATGCCGCGCCTGTGACAAGTGCCTGGTTGCTAAGAGACAGATAGCCCGCCCCGCTGCGCCACTCGCCGCCTTTTGCAGTGCTTTGTCACCTATCTCAGCTACAACTACCTCACTCTCTCTCTCTAAATGCTCAAAAAAATCCCCGAAAAGAAGTAGCCGGGATTTACGAATATCTACAGAACGACTGGCCGCCAGAATTCAGTAATTCAGCGAAATTTCTCCTCTTAAACTTTTGTGTAAAGTAGTCTGTTAATATTAGACCGCAATTCACACTTCTCTAGTGATATCACTATTTCGTTGGTACTTACATAACAGACTTACTAGGCAGATATTGTATGTACGTTTTTTACGAAATTAAATTCGAAAAATTTAAATAAGGAATACTCACCTGGGATGCTAACACGCATACCAAGCAGCTTACTTTGTACCAAGTGATCTTAGTAACCGTTTCTCATTCGAAATAGCTGCAAAGTACTGTCCATTGAAATGTATATATAGAGAATACAATTATGAGGGCAGAAACGTGTATGTCCATTATGGACATGAGGTCTCAGGAGGATATGTGAGTGGCAGCGAGCTAGTGTGGTTAACAGGACTAGCGGCTCCGCGTGTTGAGGTACTGCGCAGTTTCGCGAAGCGCAACGCCAGGGCTAGTTAGGGGCACAGAGTAACATATATATTTGTCTGTGGTAGGAACCGTGCGAGCCAACTTCCTGCTGACTGCTGCCGGCTAGGGGCAGTCTAGGCTGGTGTAGCTATTCTAGGCGGCGAAGGCACACCGCCCTGGAGCTGGTACTGCAGTACCCAACTTAATGGACAAAGAAATTGGTGACATATTGGTCCTATTTCTTTGGCATAGATCTGTGACGAGATGCCAAAAAGGACATTACACTGTCCTCCAATATTTGATCAAGGTTCCTTCAGAGAGAAATGATGGACAACTCATTATTATATTCGGCAGGTGCTTGTGCGATAATTGAGCGTTGTTTGTGAAGAAAAACAAACTCACTTCAAGTTAGGGCTTTCACTGCGAGATAGTAAATGCACCGAGCTAAATTTGTAACGGAAACTGCGAAGATGTAAAATACTACAGTCACATCAAAATTGCTTTCCAGTGGACAATAGTGCATTTCAATATGTGGTCAGCAAAGTAGTTCCTCGAGTCCTAATTTCACAAAGTCGAAGTTTCACCTCCAAAATGCTATACTCTGCGAGGGCCCGCACGAAATAATAATAATTAATAAATAAATAAGAAAAGAAAGAAAACATAATCTCCAAAGCAAGATAATTTCTTCTTGCTCCAGACCCTGCGCTTCCGTACGGACACACGTTTTTAGTATATATAAATCTTCCTTACAGAGTTATTAAATTATTCTGCCTCGGTAACACAGTTATTGTCATTGTCATTTCAAACACTTCTGTTGGTCCGCGTCTGCGTGACATATGTGGGTTTGTGGATCCGCCTTAATGCATAACACTTGTTATTTTTATACCAAGACTAGTTTCGGCGGAGAACCCGCCATCCTCAGTGTTTTTTCCCCCTCTTTAATCTAAAATAATGCAAAAGGACATATTTACAGAACGGTAGACCATACTTTAGTAAAGTTATACACTTGTTTTCATTACATCACTATATAAACATTCATTTCCGTACTTTCATCATTAGGCTATTTTGCACTTCCACACTGCTACACCACATAAAAGGCAAATAGCAGTGTGGAAGTGCAAAATAGCCTAATGATAAAGGCACGGAAATGAATGTTTATATAGAGATACAACGAAAAAACTGGCCGTGGTGGCCGAGCGGTCTACGGCGTGTCAGTCGCGTTCTACACGGCCACTATGGTCGGGGGTTCGAATCCCCTCTCGGGCATGGATATTTCTGCCGTCCTTAGTATTAGCTAGTACATAAGTAGTTTGTAAGTTTAGGGACTGATTACCTGTAGTTAAGTCCCATAAGCTATATAAACATTTGAACAGTATTGATCAGTTCTACTACACTGAACCGGGCAATGCATTCACTTTGACCGACTCATGGTGTATTAAAACGAGTTACGACCGTTGGCAATGTGGCACAAGGACCAATTATGGCGAACTTGGTTACCTGTAATCTCTATGCAATTATTGACATAAATTAACCAATAGATATTGTGTAAATAAATCTACGACTTGTATCACCTGAAATATTAGTGGCGTATTATCACAAAACATTAATTACAGCAGCTGTGTAGGTGTCTTATCAGCTTCTTCCGTCATTCATTTCTTGAAACAATAATCAATCAAGTGGAGATAAAAATAAAATACATTAAATATCAAAATACTCTTTTCCTGCTGGTATTTCTATGAACAAGATACAGTTGTGTCGAACCAGCGCATCTAATTCTCCATACACACACGGTTTTCTTTCCTTGTTTTCGGAGAATTACTGGATAGTGGAAGGAAAAGGAACAACTTACTTAAAGTATTATTATCAACAACTGATGTTCATCGAATCATTGTTTGTGTGGAAATTAATGACCTTTTTTTGTAGAATGTAAGTATTTTACCCACAGCAGATCACTTTAAAAGAAGACATAGAAGCAGTTCAGAGCAGCTAGATTCGTTGCTGATAGGTTCGACCAATGCGCGAGTGTCACGGAAATGCTCCAGGAACTCAAATGGGAATCGCTGGAGGAAAGACGACGTTCTTTCGAGAAATTCTTTTGAGGAAATGTAGAGGGCCGTAATTTGAAGCCGAGTGTAGAACGATCTTCCTGCCGCCTACTAACATTTCGCGTAATGATCATAAAGACAAGATAAGAGAAATTATGGCTCGTACGAAGGCATATAGGCATTCTGTTTTTCCTCGTTCTATTTGGGAGTGGAGTAGGAAAGGAAATGCCTAGTAGTGTTACAGTGTACCCTCCGCCACGCACCTTACGGTGGATTGCGAAGTATGTATGTAGATGTAGAGTTGGCCAACACTTTTGTTTTTTTAACTGTTATTCTGGCTATATATTTTGACTGAAGAAAATGATATATTGATGATTTTTTTTGAATAAGAACGAAAGAAGAGTGCAATAACACCCTGTGTGGTCACAAAATCTCCTTTTTTTTAAATGTATTTTCATTTTAGTATTTGATTCTTTTATATTTCAGAAAAATGATTGCACAATTTGAAATCTTTTATTTTTAAGGGTAAACGTTTCGATCGTATGGTACAGATCATCTTCAAACACCGTCTCAACAGCTGTTTGATGGAGACAATGAGCGAAGAGCAGCTGTCAGGAGAGAAGATCTGAAGATGATCTATATCACATGATCGAAACCGGTTACGGTATACATACGATCAAAACTTGTTAGTGTTCTGAAATTAGCTCACATCGCTGAAGCTTCCAGATAGGTTTTCAAATGTTTATTATATTTCAATTTTCAAATTATTACTTGCTAATGGAGTGAGATATATAAGCTATCTAAATCACCCGAGCAAGATGGTGCACGGATTGAAACACTTACCTCGATGAATTGAGAAAAAGAGTTGGAAGAACTGTCCACCTATTCAGACTTAAATTTTCGTTCGTAAGTCGCTTGAGGAAAATTACAGAATGGTTCCTTAGATGAAGAGCGGCCGATTCCCTTAAATATTCCCTTCCATCGACAGCTTATTCTGTAAAGAATCCATCGTCTACAGGTCATTAAACTCTAATCTGCCTCTTCTGTCCCTCTGTACAGTGTCTTGCAAGGCTTGCTATGCTGCTTTCTTGTAAACGTTAATGGGAAATTAAGCGTTTACGTGTGGAAAAATTCACGTAATTTGTGAAATAGTTAACATTCAGTGGAGACATCCTGTCTCACACGAGCAACAGGCGTTTCAGAGTGAGCGGGGATGAATCAGACTTCCTCTAAGTGGAAGTGAAATTGGCGTAAGGTGACACTGGATTAAATCTAGATCCTTATTTCTCTGCCGCGCTCAAATCGCGAGTCGAATCGAACTCTCCGATATAGAAAGGCAATGTTTAACTTTCTCTGTTGCCCAAGCGTGTAATTGTCAGTTCTGTTACATAATTCGTTCCCTTACATCTCACAATGGTCTCAAATGACACAGCACAGTGCGGGACAATGTCTAGACAACCGAGAAAGGCTGCGTCAGGCCTGGATGTAAGGTTGGTGGCTTTTCTAGTGCGAGGCGGCGCTGCCTCGCCGAATAGGAACGAACTGGCCACTGCACGCCGGTCAGAAAGTGTGTGCATACTACCAAGTGATGACAACGGTGTACTAACACAAATCTCTTACCGTAAGAGCACGTTCAACAGTCAATACCAGCAAAATATTTCGACTCAGTATATCCATCTTGGATTACGAACTGCAACTGTAGCAACTGGCGATTTATTTTGGTTTAAATAGATGGATACAGTAAGCAGATTCAGACAGATGTAGGTTGCCGTTCTTATGTGGAGATGAAGAGGCTTGCTCAGGATAGGATATTGTGGAAAGCTGCATCAAACCAGTCTCCGGACTGAAGACCACAACAACAATAACAAATATGCAACTATCTGATTTTATGGATGTATTTTATTCGCGTATAACTAATTTCGAGCCACTGCAGACTCATATCATCAGTGGAGATGTTGCAGGAACATTGAAGTTCATTCCACCAAGAGTAGTTAGAAACTGTGTTGTGGTTCTGTAAAACAGCTGAACTTTAGTAACCGGGAACGAAAACGCGAAAACAAACGATAAGAGACGCTAGTAAGCTCAATATACATAACTACCTAATGTTCCGTTCCGTTTGTTATCGTTCCGGATTACTAAACTTCAGTCATTTTGCTGGAACCACTAGCATAGCGTCTAACTGCACTTGGTGTAAGAAAATATAATGTTTTTGTATCATCTCTAATAATGATGAGCCTGCAGTTGCTCGAAAACTAATTATGGAAGAATTAAAAAAAATCATAAAAGCAGAAGGTTGCATATTTATACCAAAATAAATCGCCAAATATTTAATTTTTTGTGTATCCATTATCAGTTTGTAATTCGTATAGACACCAAGAGATGAACTATTGTCCCGTTCATTAGTACAGCTGGTACTAATGCAATCGAGTGTAGAAGGATAATTAGCTAAGAAGAAAGGTCTTGTCTCTTTCAGCACCCACAGAACGTATGAGATTATGGACATCATTATCAAATCGTTCCGCAGTGTACAGAAAAGTATTGAAAATAGGAAGTCTGTTTCTTTTATTAGGCGTAACTCCTAATAGCAATATTATAAATGTGTCTGACAATCCGCGTGGGTATGGCCGTGCGGATCTAGGCGCCGGAGGTGGATGTGAACGACCGTCCTCCCGAATGCGAGACCAGTGTGTTACAACTGCGCCATTTCGTTCGGCTCCTTTTTGCATTTGTCAAAATTTGGCTGTGACTCTGTTAATTACGTAATATAATAGGACCAGCTGACCCGTGCGAATAATTCGCACTCTATCCTGATCAGCCACATATAGGTAACACAGTAATGGAGAAAAGGCAGATGCAATTAAATATGTACAAAAGATATTAATAATATTGCACGCAATGTAAAGTAGCGGGGCATTAAAAGTTACGTAAATTATTATAAGTTATAATAGTAAGCGGTACTTACCTGCGATGATGAACGTTGAGCTAATTCATTTCATTCGCGCAGTATGCAACGCTTGCTTGAACAAAGTGAACAATTCCAACAGCTGTTGTGCATCGACGATGAAACAGAAATCTTACTATAAACTACGCTTGCGTAAAAAATCTATACAACTGCAAAAGCTGTCGTGCTAAATTTAATTATTTGTGTATTTTTCGTCGTTACGTCGACGTGTATAAACTATGCTTTCATCAAAGAAGGTCTTTGCCTTGCATAAAGAATCTAAACAACTGCAAGTAATGCCGTTAATGTTAGTTAGCCGGCCGCGGTGGCCGAGGGGCCCGAGGCGCTTCAGTCACGGTCTGCACGGCCGCTACGGTCGGGGGTTTGAATCCCCCCTCGGGCATGGATATTTGTGCCGTCATTGGTCTTAGCTAGTTCATAAGTAGTTTGTAAGCTTAGGGACTGATGACCCCGTAGTTAAGTCCCATAAGTTCTACAAACATTCGAACATTCATGTTAGTTAAACAGATTGTCAACAGATGGCGCTTTCTACATTGCTTTTATATTGGTAGCGCAAACTAAGTTGATACTCGGCGCGGTGTCAGCTGGGAGCAACCATAAATACAAGTCCCATTTACAGTCGTTTACCGGGTATCAACTTAGATTACAGTAAAAATTTTTTCAAAACAATTCTTTTGTAAAAAAAACTATAGCTTTAAACTACAGCGTATATTTCGTCATTAGTGGAGAATGATTGGAGAAACCTTGAAAATGATACGTCAATCATTAATATTGGATAAGTAATACATGAGATATGGCGTATCCACAGAAAAACACGGATGAGAAATAATATATATGATTATTACTGGTCCGCCGCAAGCCCTGGAGGTCCTGGGTAAGACTCCCTGCGCCGGTACAAACTTTCAGTTGCCCTTGTTGTATGACAACAGCACATTCTACCGGCTGTTTCAAAAACTCCAGTTAACCTTCAGCCCGTACACCCCCTTATGGCACACAAAGCGTACACTTGATCTTTAATACCGCGGTGCCGTTTCTTTCAGTTTCTTTCGGCCTTTTTTGCATCTAATTGTCTTAAAATGCATGTAGTGCACCATTCGGTCTCCCCTTCCTCAGCATACACCCCCCAATAGTTTTCTCACACACTTGATATGTAGATTTTTACCAATTGTATAGACTTCCAGTTGATTGTGAAAGGAAAAACACACAACTTGAGGGTAAGTGGGGTACATTGGACCGTAGAAAATAAAGACATTCAGTGTACACATCAGCCTTTTTTGACCGGGAGCGGAGAGTGCAATTCGTTAATTACAGAACTTCGGACAGATGCTGAAAGAAGAAAAGATTTACTTCGTCTTCCTCTTCAACTGCCTTGAGACTACTGTGGAGGGCAGAGTGCTGACACGCACTCAGAGAGAAGGGAAGGCAGGAGAAGGGGGTCGCCCCGGTCCGCCGGCCGCGGTGGCCGAGGGGACTGAGGCGCTTCAGTCACGGTCTGCACGGCCACTACGGTCGGGGGTTCGAATCCCCCCTCGGGCATGGATATTTGTGCCGTCCTAGTTCGTAAGTAGTTCATAAGTAGTTTGTAAGTTTAGGGACTGATGACCCCGTAGTTAAGTCCCATAAGCTTTACAAATATTTGAACATCGCCCCGGTCCAAAAGACCGGTGTACGGGCTAAAGGTTAAATATATTTATTGTTTGATTTCTAGTGACTTATAAGGTCAGAATAGCACTGCCGAAAAGTTCAATAGCCACTGGGAAACAAGGATAGGTTTCAATGCGTTACTTAGGTTAGCAATGTCGCATGTAAAGTGTTACGATATTTGTATAGGGTTTAGCCATTGCCGCGGCGAAGTGGCTAAGCGCATTGAGGCGCTGTGCTCCGATGCGCGAGGCTGGTCCCCGTCGGGCTTTCGAATCCTCTATCGGGCATGGATGTTTGTGCTGTCTTTAGTATAAGTTAGTTGGTAAGTTTAGGGACTGATGACCCCGCAGTTAAGTCCCATAAGCTAAACAAACATTTGTACATTTGTTTAACCATTGTGCCACTTCGTCCAGTAGAACACTGGTAGCACTTTCAAGACACAGAACGTATTCGAACTGCTGTCGAATGTCAAGTTCAAGTTCGGTCTCCAATGCGCGCATGTGTTGCGCGTGACGACGTGGTCACGTGGACGCGTTTGTAGCTGGGCGACATGTGCGTATCGACAGGTATGCGCCGATTCTGCGCGAGTACCGGCCCGCCAAAACAAACAGCGCAGCGTCCCCTTTGCCGCGTTGTGGAGCCGCTAGCCGGCTGGCTCGAGCCGGGGTGAATGTAGGCTGCCTGCTGGCGGCGCGGTGGTGAGAACGGGGCCGGCCGGCGACCTACTTGCGCCATAGCTGCTGCTGCTGCCGCTCAGGGGCCTCCCCTCACAACGGCTGGTGCCGGCGAGGCAAACTGCCGCTGAAGGGGAGTAAGGCCGCAGCTACACGGCACACTAAAGGCTAGTCTACACGACGACACTACGTTTCATGAAACTGCGCTACTGGCCAGTACGCATGCGCGGCAGGCGTTCGCGAAACTAAACAGTTTCGGCACCTTCCAACTTTGGCGAAACTGATTGCGCGTGTTTTTAGGTTAGGTTATGACCAATACAGAACAAAATACAATATACAGAGGGGGAACGGAAGAAATAATTCCGTTTTTGTACATATATCCGTTGCGTATGTGTTTGTGCGATTTTAACGGCGTGTTAAGGCTAGTCTACACGACGACACTAGGTTGTGACACTCGTTACATGAAATGAACTGCGCGCAGATGGTTTCGTGTATGTCTGTAGATACGGCGCCAATACTATACACTTCAGTTTCGTTGGTTTGTGAGGGCCGTACTAACCGTAGAATGAAAGTTTTGGTTGCTGTAATAGTCTGTAATATGTGAAGTCGCTGCATAAGACTGAACATAAAAAGAATAAGGAACGTGTTTGGGTTCGTGACTAGATTAAAAAAAGACGTCAGCTCGGTTGCTCAGCGACCTTGCTGAAAGAAATTGTGATTGAAGACCCTAGGAGTTATTTTAATTAACTTAGAATGTCACCAGAGCAGTTGACGTTCCTTTTAAACAGAGTTAGTAATGCAATAAAGAAACAAGATACTGTTATGCGTGAAGTATTGTAACTAGAACTGAAATTACAAATTGCATTACGTTTCTTGTCAAGTAGATATTCGTCTCTACAGTGCCTGTACCGTGTTCCGAAATCCACAATTGCCATAGTTCTTTTGTATAGGTATTTGGAATTGAATGTATTTTAGTCTGCAATTCACTAATCGTTAACCAATCAATATTTAATTCACGAATAATAGCTTCAAAAGCACTAACACGCCGCTACTTATTCCTGAAATGTTCATTGTTAAAATCGCACAAACACCTATGCATCGCATATATGTTCAAAAACGGAATTATTTCTTCCGTTCCCCCCTTTATGTTGTGTTTTGTTCTGTATTGGTTATAACCTAACCTAAAAAAAGGCGCAGTCAGATTCGCCAAAGTTGGAAGGTGCCGAAACTGTTTAGTTTCGCCAACGAGTTACGAGAACGCCTGTCGCGCACGCTCACTGGCTAGTAACGCAGTTTCATGAAACGTAGTGTCGTCGTGTAAACTAGCCTTTAGTGCTCTTCTAGCAATTATTTGTGAAATAAAATATTGATGGGTTGACGATTAGTGAATTGCAGACTAAAATACATCCAATTCGAAATACTTATACAAACGAAGTATGGCAATTGTGGATTTCGGAACACGGTACAAGTACTGCAGAGACGAATGTCTACTTGACATGAAACGTAATGCAATTTGTAATTTCACTTCTGGTATCAATGCTTCACGCATAACGGTAACTTGTTTCTTTATTGAATTACTAACTCTGTTTAAAAGGAACGTGAACTGCTCCGGTGTCATTCTGAGTTGACTAAAATAACTTCTAGGGTGTTCAATCACAATTTCTTTCAGCAAGGTCGCTGAGCAACAGAGCTGACGTCTTTTGTTAATCCATTCACGAACCCAAACACGTTTCTTATTCTTTCTTATGTTTAGTCTTATGCAGCGACTTCACACAGACAAGCAATAGATTCGCCACAACTCTTACAGCTACCAAAACTTTCATTTTACGGCACTCACAAAACAACGAAACTGAAGTGTATAGTAATGGCGCCATGTCTACAGAATACACGAAACCAGTTGCGCCCAACTCATTTCATGCAACGAGTTTCGCAACCTAGTGTCGTCGTGTAGACTAGCCTTAAGGGCCGGTTCGTCCATCTCTCGTTAATCTTCTCGTTAGCAAACGAGAAGATGCCTTTAACATCCAGTAAAATGTGTTCATCAAGTGCATTGCGTTTGTCATTGCCAGATACACCTCTCGTTTGCTAACCTAGAGAAAACGAGAAGATACGATATATTTCAATTATGTTGGCAGCCGTTCGCCGCATTTGACTAGCAGGGAAGAGGTTAGCAGACAGTTGCTATTTGGCGCTATGGAAAATAAACGTGAAAGAAGCTCGAATTTTAAAGAAGTGAGTGCGAGAGTCTTGTGTCATTAATAGAGAAAGATAAGCCTGAGAGAAGCCAGTGCCAGTGTCACCTCCCGAACAGCTTTACAAGCAGACGTTTTGCAGACACCAACGAAGTCCCTACGGCAATGAACATATTATCAAGTGCATAGTACCTTAGTGCAAGCAATAACTTTCACATAGGCGAAAGTGCACTGTTCCTGTAGATCGGAGGAAGAAATCACATTTTAGGCGTTACACTAGGCGCAACAAGCTCAAGTAAATACTGAATTAATAAGCTTGTAGACATAAGTATTGTATTCTGTTCTCTCTTACAAAACACCTGTCCGTTCAACTCTTCAGATGGTCTTGGAGTTTTTCATGCAGCGTTTCCACAGTGGCCTTTGGAAGACGAAATAGCGTAACAAATTCTGCATCATCCCAAAATTCAAAATTATTTGGAAGAACATAAGTACGCCTAGGACGTCTTATTGGGGCAATGACCTCTAGATCGTCCAAAATATTGACATCCTCATCGTTGCCAACCAAATCTCTTATTTCAGCCATTTTCATCATAACGATTCTCACTTTACTAGTCGTCTATGCCTAATGTTCACAAGGTGTGGCCACCTAGCGGCAAACGGTTTGTCCGCCGGGGAAGATTATTCAAATGTTCAAATGTTTGTTAAGCTTAACTGCGGGGTCATCAGTCCCTAAACTTACAAACTACTTATTAACTACCTTACACTAAAGACGACACAAACATCGAAGCCCGAGGGGGGAGGGAGTATTCGAACCACCGACCGTAGCGGGGGAGGAATAGGAGCCGTAACATTTCGCCGCATGCGCATTGGAGGAGGTGCCTGCGCGATCGTAGAACATAGCTGTTATAGCGGTCGTTCTGCTTGTTATTGTTCTCATCTGCGGTCAGTAGACGAATACTAGTGACGTCTTGAGGACTCTTTGGATATTCTAAGATGTATTTCATACATGTCTATGCGGAAAAGAAAATTCCGCTGTAACCTGCCACAACTGTTATTCATAATACTTACGTACCATATACTGGAAAAACAGACTGGCAGGGTGAGATAAAAGTAGGTGAAAACAAAATAAGTAGTCTTGCATATGCCGACGACTTAGTTGTGGTGGCAGATTCTATTGAAAGGTTATCTTCCAGGAAGATCGGAGGTGTAAGGGTTATGGTATGAAGCTCAGCATCTCCAAAACGAAAGTAATGTCCTTGGTAAAGAGATTTTAACGGATTGAAAGCCAAATAGGAGGAGCAAAATTAGAACAGGCGCACAGTTTCAGGTACCACGATGTATTTTCTCACAGAACGGCAATGCAGAGAAGAACTGGAATCAAGGTGTAGCAAAGCTAATGCAATAAGTGCTCAGTGGAGATTTATTCTCTTCTGCAAGAAGGAAATCAGCACCAGGACTAAGTTAAGAGTGCACCGTTCAGTCTTTCGACCAACTTTGTATTATGGGAATGGAAGCTGGGTGGATACAGCATACCTTATTTATAAGGTTGAGGTTACAGATATGAAAGGAGCAAGAATGTCTGCAGGTACTAATAGATGAAACAACGGAATATGAGGAAAACAAAGAAAACCTGGAATTGAACACTGTAGATGAAGCAGTTAGAGCGAACGAGCTGAGATGATGGGGTCATGTTACATGCATGGGTAAGAGGTTCATGGGTTCGGCAGGAGAGGGTAAGAGGAACCGAGGTAAACCAAAGGAAAAAGTACTTAGAAAGTAAAAGGCTTAACGTCAGACGAGGCTTCAATGTTAACATTGAATAGGGGATCATGGAGGAATTTTATGATCCACACTGAACGCGGGAAGGCATAATCAGTCTCTAATAACGGCAACCTGATAACACATGGCGTTGTTCGCAACGTAGCTCATAGACTATCAGCGTTCATAACGAATTCGACTCGCGGAATTGCAGCGTGGTCTAAGGCGTCATGCTACGAACTGGACAGCCGTTACCGCCGGATGTTCGAGTCAATCCTCGGGCATGAGTGCGTGTGTTGTCCTTAGTGTAAGTAGAAACTGATGACCATAGCAGTTTTGTCGAATACGTTTACAAACATTTGAACATTTCGAATGGAATTCGTCCGCCGCACGTCGACTTTGCAAAGCTGGGGAAGGTATGGCGCTACCAGAGAGGGATATACAATTCCGGCTCATTTTTAACCTCAAACTGAGGCTGATGTGTAGTCTGTACTTTAACACGAGTACTGTGATCGACCCGATGTCTTAGTTGAGGAACTTCGTTGTTACATCTCTTCCGAATGTCCTGTTGTCTATAAACAACGCTGAAGAGACAAACAACGGATTGTTAGTGCAACAAACCATCTGAAAAAGTATTTCGCCGTGGGTGATCGGCAGGCGTGAGGCTCTGGATATACTGAACATGATAGGGACACGTCAGTTGTTCGGGAAGTATCCTACATACTAAAGTTGGTATTGAACCCCATGTAAGGGCTACCTGTCTTCCACTGAAGACCTCTTATTCGACAGTCTGTGGAACGTGCTCAAGCTTAAGAGCAAACCGTGTGTCGTCCTCGCTCAATAGTCTGTGGTGCTACGAATCATCCGTCGGAAACGCGATGAGACATGGTATCGTAGGTTGCATGACTGAGTTGTCTTCAGTCTGTAAATGCCACCTTCTACAGCGTGCAGTCTCGTGTCCATGTGTGCAGCCATACATAGAAATCATGCTCACGAAATAAATATCCTACCATATTTGAAAAAGCACTTTCAGTAACTAATTAGCTAACGATATTTCTCTATTTCAGTATTTTCTTTCGTTTACGATTCTTGCATATTACCAGACGTCATATAGCAATTATCCCCTGAGACGGATGTTACAAAATACTTACCGACGACTCTCCAATCTTATGACGGGATTCACAAAGGAAAATATCTTTTTCACTACTTTTATCTTCATTAGTGTCAGCCTTTCTCGCTAAAAACAGTTGTTTTGGTTTATTTCTGCTGATATATACGTCACGATTAAATAATGAAGGCAATATCTAGGTACTTGAGGAACTCGTCTTATCATGCGATAACATTGTAGAGAACAGGTGCAGAGAAAGCAGTTTAGAGGTGCGAACTTGGATATGTGAATACATACGTACAATCTATTCTTTCATACATGTTGACACCATTTTGATTCTGCAGCCATGAAGACTTTGCTGCTAGAGGACAATTGAATACACCAATAGGGAGAGCTGAAAATTTGTTGTCGTTAGTGTCCTGATTCGGTACAAATTTTCACCTCTCCCCATTGCAATACCCCCTGGCACCTGATATCTTAAATTTCTCTTTGGATGATTCAGGGTTAGATGCCTAAGACTAACTTCCAGTATGTATTGTTTTGATGAACTGGAGCTTGGTAGAATCTTAAGTATATCCATTGTACACTTTTCCGGCCTCCTAATTGCTCCGAGGCTGTAAAAACACATGGGACTTGTAAACATACTAGTTTGGAAAGTATATAAATAAAAATTAAAGTTGTGATTGACAAATTGTACGAGACAGCACCTAGTTTAATGATTTGACGTGTAAGGAAAGATGCAGAAAAAATTATTGAGACAAATTCAGAGGAAACGTGTGACATCTTTGATTCAAACGGGAGTATCTTCGTAATCACTTATGAAGTCACCCAAAGAATGAGAGATGTATTTCAACCAGCAAGCGTTTTATCATCTTTGAAACTATAACGAATGACTGAAAATGTAAAAACTTGCTTTGCATGAATGCGTTGCCTGTATATTGAGACTACTGGAATCATTGTACCCATTACATGTCGAAAATAATGAATGAAGATCAAAACATAAATCGAGATCACTGACACTTTGCATTAGCTACAAACAATACTTCTTCGCGATCACACCATGATATTTCCGTTATTTGATGATGTAGGAATTCGTGGGTAGAATTCGTTTTGGAGACAATGTTGAGTGTCAAGAATGATTGAGCAATACTTTCGAAATACTCTGTCATAGGTGGTGATTACTTGTAAAAGTAAGTAGTCGCTGCAAGCCAGAGCTAATTATGTACGTATCCTCTTCACCGCAAGGAAAATTTTCCTCCGGAACTCATACGTTCAGTTATCCGGAACAACGTATTTGGATCCTAATGTACACTTTCTCCTGATTGTTTGGCTCATTAGTCATCCGCTGAATAATAGCTGCAACGTTACCTGCGATTCAAAGGCACCTCTACCTCATTGTGGACAGAACTCTACATCATCGTCAACAAGAACTCAATATCATCCGCAAACATCTAAATTTACAGCACTGTGTATTTCCAATATATCTGGAATCCGCTATATTAGATCCTATCACTGATCTATGAGTTTGAGTATATTGAATCAAAAATAATCAGTGGTAACCATGAATCATTCTCGAAAATGAATAAATGTGGTTTAATTATTAGTATGGCCAGATGTTGAGAGGAAACACCAAGGGTTGGTAGCCTATGAGTCTAAGGCCGGTATTACACTATCAAATTGTTTGCCAAAGAATTGGACGTAGTGTAATGGGAACGTCGTCCAATATTTCATCAAATCTAAGGCCTCGGCCTAGATTTGATCAAAGAAATCGCTCGTTGTCTGTTTCCTGCAGTGAGAAATGTGACCGTTTGGAGCGGTAGTAGTATACAGGTTCCTTTATTTTATTTGGAGGTTAAATATCTGACATTACTTGGAGATAACGTTTGTATTCGTTAACATGGCTAGTAGTGGAATGTTTGTCTAGTGTTTTCTAGCAATAACAAAATTAAAGAAATCAGATGGGGCGTTGTATAATAGGCGACAAGTCCATTCACACTGCCCGTCACGTCAATTCGCGTAGCCCAATACCCTGCGGCGAAAGTGACGTTGAGTTACAATCCGTGATGTAAAAAAGTCATTATATACTATCAGAATTAAAGAAGTAATACCCCTAAATCTTATTTACGGCCGAAGCAGTGCTGGGAAGTGAAACAACTTTCAAAACTTCGACATCTGTTTGCAACCGAATCTATGTACATATAAATACGTCAGTCAATTTTTGTAAGGAAATAAATAGATCCTATTTACTTAATCAGAAATGTTTTCCCCCCTTACATTGTTAATAACGTCATAAACAACTTAGATTATCCTCTTTTCAGTGCTCATATTTTCCATTTAAAACGTTATTTAATGAAACTTGCTTTATCAACTTAACAACCTCATTCGTACACACTGAGTCAGACTTTTTGTTACTCTATTGCAAACTGTGAAGGATGGAGAGCGACAAAATAATTAGTAGTGAACGGCCTGGCTGTTCTGCCGACGGCATAAAAAAAGAAAATCCTCCCGGTCCCGTAACAAATTTTATTTATCTCGTTCTGACACCCACGGTTTCATCCAAGTGCGTTTCCGTTTCTTTTTTTCCTCCTCTTCTAAATGCGGACACAACGCAACTGTAGTATAAACAACAGCTGAGCATTACACCGCCATTTTGAAGCAATTTTGACAAAATATTGGATGATAGTGTAATACCCCCTTTTGTGTTTCATCCAATTTCTTTGTCAAAAAATATGACAAAAATATTCAATTTTTTTCGTCCAATTCTTGGTCCAATAATTTGATAGTGTGATACCGGCCTAACGGTGGACTCAGGCAATTGCGAACGCGAGTCGGCTTGGAAACTTCGTAACTGACTATGATCCTGTGTTTAAATCATGAGAACTTCCTTAACGATGCTGAGATTAAAGAAAATTCAGAATGATGTTCACAAAGTCAACATAAAATCTTTGAAAATAATTAGGCATTAATATTCCATACATTACATAAGCTGAAACGGGCGACGTGAAGTCATAAAGTTCTTTTACACGTTACAAGTAAATTAATTCATAATGAAGTACATTACTCGCATAACGTGCAGATATTTTAGTTACTCTACTGGAAAAACAATATCACATGATTAACGTAAAATGAGAGAGAATGAAAGATGTATGCATGTATCCATTGTTTTAGCGAGAGAGGGAAGAGAGAGATAAAAGACAAGCAAATCACAATTTCAGTAGCATTACATTCACAGATAATACTTGTTATAAATAGCATTGGCTTTGCTTAACAAAAATTTTGACGGAAAAACACTTTCTTTACGTGAATCAAGAGTAGTTATAACCTCAACCCAACCCTCATTTTGTTTCGAGTTGTATCATCTAATTGTCTGGAAAATACAGATTCTAGAGATATATCTCATTATAAAGATATCAGTATCATTTCCCGATCGAAGTTAATGGTGACCAGTGTAAAACTCAGTTGCTACATTGCTG